>OX336390.1:293366106-294677005 GCA_946902985.2 Meconema thalassinum | reverse complement strand
TATTTCCAGTAGAGAACGGCTGCCTACTTTCTGCTCCATACGCAATTCTATTCATTTTCAGTAATTTTATTAGCCTCCTTCCATGGTAACGAAGTACGTTTTGACGTCGATTCCAGCAGCTGCCAAGAAATGTAATTTGGTGTAAAGCTTAGGTCAGGTTATATTCAATCTAGTGGGTTTGATTCCCACCACATTCATCCTAGAAGTGGTTGTCTGTAGATTTCCATCCCTACTCCAGGCAAATGAGGGTTGATTTCCAACTTATGTTCCCAATCATCTCTTTCCTAATCCAGGCCACAGCCTCAAATAAGACTGCCTGCGTGACGGCAACGGTAACGTTCTCGTCTGCTGTTCCCAAGGTAGTAGAATTGAATCCTGTTACATGCAGTTGGCAAATGCGAGAAAACCGTGTCAGTAGATATACTGAAATGGTAAGGATCCCCTTCGGGGCCAAATTCCGGCACCCCCACGTCTCTAAAAGCCTCAGTAGTTAAAAGAGACTTGAAACCAATAATATTATTATTAATCTCAAATGGCCACACAAAACACAGAAATACTCTTAATTAAAATCCACAGCCTGCTTCCAGTCGACCGACCGGGTCAGGCAATGCTATGAATGAAGCCTCCATCTAGCGGCGAGGATATGAACTGTGCCAGCTGCCGAAGCCTGTCGCACTCCCCTGGAGCAATTATGGAATGAATGACAGATAAAATGATATGACATTGGAGAGTGTTGCTGGAATTATATTGTGACAGGAAAAACCGGAGTACCCGGAGATTAACCTGTCTGCCACCGCTTTGTCCAGCACAAATCTCACATGGAGTGACCGGGATTTGAACTACGGACACAGCGGTGAGAGCCCGTCATGCTGCCGCCTAAGCCACGGGGGCTCCAAAACACAGACTATCAGATCATTTCTAAACACACTCAACTACACGTGGCTGGTTACCACGATGTTCAAGACGCTACATGAAACAACATCATCATCTCATTAATTCCTCTGGCGAAGCTCTTACCAAGTCAGGCATCCGGCCGCAATAGTTTCTTGCAACATAAAAAATGTTTCATCTCGTCCACTGCACTCGAATAATAAGGATTTGCTGCTCCCTGTATATAGGTGTTATTTCATATCACAGGTTGAATTAGCTACTTCTTGCCTGGCAGATGACTAAGTTAGGACTTCATAAATAAAGTAAGCTGTTCGTTGTACATAGCCACCCTCTGTGTCACGCCTCGACAGTGACATAATATGCACGCCAGGAACAGCACTGTAATTTCACTCCCTTAATGTAAAAATACACAGAGTTGAAGAATTGTGGCTATTGTTTCGTTCGCACAAAATGTTCCTACAGTTCATGGAAAAAAGCTGTGCCATTTTTGTCCCTTTGTCATAATTTCCCTGCCTCGTGGTGTAGTGGTAGCACGCTTGTCTCCTACCTAGAGGCCCCCGGGTATGAATCTCACTACCGCCACGGGATTTAAAATTGACATGAGGGCTGGAGCGGGACGTCTCTCCTTGTTAGGTCAATGGATTAGCTGTCTCGTCTGAGATTTTCAGCCTCCCCATTGGTCCCTGAAAGGATAATTGGAACCTTTCACCCAAATAATACGTTGGCTAACTGTAAAGGTCATTCTTTTTACTTATATACAATCATCAGAAGCCTCACCTTGTAAGTTGAATGTGGTTGGTTGGTTGGTTGGTTCTTAAGTTTAGGGGCTGCGATAACGTGGTCAAGTAGCCCCGTGTACTTTGGGTGTGTGTAGAATCTGTCTGATAACCGGTGTTAATTGTGATGACTGTATTAGTGTGTGTTATCTCTTTGTTTAATTTAAGTACTGCAACTTAGAATTTTTCAAATAGTTCCTACTTTTGACGCCAAGCGCCACCGTCAACGACTACTAGGCCAAGTTCAGAACTTAGCTACTAGACGTCACCGCAGTCGGCTCTTGGCAACGAACGTGGAAACCTAAGAGCGTTGTTTACATTCCTAACCTATCCAATTTAGCTTCACACAGGTGCAATTAGTGGAAGGTTCTTTAACATGCCATAAATCTATGACATGGAACCGCCGGCTTTACTTCCCCTCCGAAGGAAGGCATACTGAGGGATTTTAACGCTCTTAAAAATCTGACGGCTTCGGCCGGGATTGAACACGCTATCTTGGGCATAGAAGCTCAGACTACGCCACCGAAGCCGCCTAAGTTGAATGTAGAAGTCATTATTTCTTATGCTTATAAAATTAGCAGAAATCTTACCGTGTTCAAAGAATACTTCTATTCATATCATAAAGAGGTTCAAATATATTTTTGATGAAAATTAAATTAAACTTTCGTCAATAGTTTGTAGGCTATATTTCTCCCTTCAGGAAATTGCAACGTTATACTTTTTACAGTAATTTATGTCCCAGAGTCTGTGTCATTGTGTAACATATTTCATTTATTTATGCGGATAAATCGTAACGAAATATTAGGTATTGCTTCGTGATTGTGTAATACAGGAGGGAGGGAACCAACTGGACAGGTTTCCTCCTAAATTCGAGAGATTGGTCTCCCTGCATGAAATTCACAAGGTACTGTACCAGCTGGCGATATGACTGTTTAAGATTTCAGATTTGTATACTCACAAAACCAGTTTGTCACGTTTTGCTTTCTTGTTCTCGGTTTTACGCATTGCTGCAGGCTTGCAAGCAATGTTGCAGAATTTGACGTACTTTCCTGCTTTCTTCTCGTAAACCACGATTCCTTTACTATAAGCTTTCACGTCTTTTGGCTCTTCTTGACCTGGGGAATCGCCTAGTAATATTTTTTTCCCCCCTGTATGCATGGACATGGCCAATTACATGGGAAATTAAATTTTTAGCCTACTTTCGATTTTTGCAAAAAATGAAAGAAGACTTATGAGATCACTACAGGGCGAAAACAAGTGTGTCTGTCTGTGTGTGTGTATGTGTGTGTGTGAGTCTGTGTGTGTGTGAGAGTGTGTGTACTCTGAATGTCTGTCCCCCACCTATCAATTCGAACACGGTGAGCGCAAATTGAACGAAATTTGGTACAAAGGTAGCCCTAGCAAAGGACACCTCAGTGTCATGTTTTATATCGTCGCCATCTTGACGGAAACGTAATGGCGGCCACACAAATGTTCAAAGCTTAAATAAAATTACGACTAACCTAATCATCCGATCTCTACCAAATTTTGCAACAACATACCTTTATGGGGCAGCATCCTTTGACCAAACTAATAGGTCATCAGCCTAATAGTTTGCGGATGACGGCCATCTTTGTGTGAAAATCGATTGCCCCTATTAATTCGAACACGGTGAAACCGAATGGAACGAAATTTGGTACAGAGGTAGTACTAGCAAAGGGCACCCCAGTGTCATGTTTTATATTGCCGCCATCTTGACGGAAACGTAATGGCGGCCACACAAATGTTCAAAGCTTAAATCAAATTACGACTAACCTAATCATCCGATCTCTACCAAATTTTGCAACAACATACCTTTATGGAGGAAGCATCCTTTGACAAATCTAATAGATCATTAGCCTAATAGCTTGCGGATGGAGGCCATCTTTGTGTCAAAATCGATTACCCCTATTAATTCGAACACGGTGAAACCGAATGGAATGAAATTTGGCACAGAGGTAGCAATAGCAAAGGGCACCCCAGTGTCATGTTTTATACCGCCGCCATCTTGACGGAAACGTAATGGCGGCCACACAAATATTCAAAGCTTAAATAAAATTACGATTAACCTAATCATCCGATCTCTACCAAATTTTGCATCAACATACCATTATGGAGGGAGCATCCTTTGACCAAACTAATAGGTCATTAGCCTAATATTTTGCGGATGGCGGCCATCTTTGTGTGAAAATCGATTCCCCCTATTAATTCGAACACGGTGGAACCGAATGAACGAAATTTGGTACAAAGGTAGCACTAGCAAAGGGCACCTCAGTGTCATGTTTTATATCGCCGCCATCTTGACGGAAACGTAATGGTGGCCACACAAATGTTCAAAGCTTAAATCAAATTACGATTAGCCTAATCATCCGATCTCTAGCAAATTTAGCAACAACATACCTTTATGGAGGGAGCATCCTTTGACCAAACTAATAGGACATTAGCCTAATATTTTGCGGATGGCGGCCATCTTTGTGTGAAAATCGATTCCCCTTATCAATTCGAACACGGTGGAACCGAATGAACGAAATTTGGTACAGAGGTAGCACTAGCAAAGAGCACCTCAGTGTCATGTTTTATATCGCCACCATCTTGACGGAAACGTAATCGCGGCCACCCAAATGTTAAAAGCAAAAATGTAATTACGACCAACCTAATAATCTAGTCTCTACCAAATTTTGCAACACCATATCTTTATGTGGGAAACATATTCTGACCAAACTGCAAGAACATCAGCCCAATAGTTTGCAGATGGTGGCCAAGTATGTGTGCAAATCGATTCCCCCTATCAATTCAAACAAGGTGAAACCGAATTGAACGAAATTTGGTACAGAGGTAGCACTAGCAAAGGGCACCTCATATTCATGTTTAATATCCCTATAGCACGTTGTATTTCAACAAGCTACTACAACCAACATTCAATCATACTCCTTGAATAGGACAAAGAGTTATAACAATACCCATGCATTTAGGAGAAAGTAGGCTATATGTTCTTTCCTAAACATCTTGTTTTTAAATGAAAGTAGACGTATGAGATCTAAACCTGCCAAAAGATGTCCGTCTGTCTGTGTGAGTGTGTGTATACCTGCCTTCCCCCTATCAATTCAAACACGACGAAACCAAATTGAACGTAATTTGGTACAGAGGTAGCACTTGCAATGAGCACATCAGTGTCATGTTTTATAATGCCGCCATCTTTACCAACACTTAATGGCGGCCACTCAAATGGTCAAAACTCAGAATTAAACTATGACCAAACTAATCATTGTATATTTACCAAATTTGGTAAAAACATACCTTCGTATGAGACGCGTCGTGTGCCCAAACTACTAGGTCATCAGCCATACCATTTCAGGATGGTGGCCGTGTCAATTATGCAAGCTTTATAATACATAACTTAGGACCCACCAGTTCCGATTATCGTTCCAAGAATGGTTTGAATTGTTATAAAGGACATAGCCTGTTCGAAATTAAAAGTTTATACTAGGTTATAGTATTATACTGCAGACGTGACATTAAAAAGCTTAGCCGTCTCTGTTACAAGGCATGTTGGCAGCTGATCTCTCGTTATGACCTATATTTCACTAATTTTAGTATGTTGCATGCAATATAGCCTACTGATAGAAATAATATATACTCCAGTGAAGAAATCGTCTAGTCCAAATCATTATTTCCTAAGACGTTGTATGTAAATCGATTGAAAACGTTAAACTTCGGAGGACACGTTTGGCTCTGTGGTAAATCTTTGGTCTTTCACCCGGTCGGCCGGGGTTCAAAACTTATCAGAGTTGTATTTTTTGCTTGATTTTTAGCCTACTTTCGATTTTTGCAAAAAATGAAAGTAGACTTATGAGATCAACACAGGGCGAAAAAAGTGTGTCTGTCTGTGTGTGTGTATGTGTGTGTGTGAGTCTGTGTGTGTGTGTCTGTGTGTCTGTGTGTGTGTGAGTGTGTGTACTCTGAATGTCTGTCCCCCCTATCAATTCGAACACGGTGAATGCGAATTGAACGAAATTTGGTACAAAGGTAGCACTAGCAAAGGACACCTCAGTGTCATGTTTTATATCGCCGCCATCTTGACGGAAACGTAATGGCGGCCACACAAATGTTCAAAGCTTAAATCAAATTACGACTAACCTAATCATCCGATCTCTACCAAATTTTGCAACAACATACCTTTATGGGGGGAGCATCCTTTGACCAAACCAATAGGTCATAAGCGTAATAGTTTGCGGATGGCGGCCATCTTTGTGTGAAAATGGATTCCCCCTATTAATTCGAACACGGTGCAACCGAATGGAACGAAATTTGGTACAGAGGTAGTACTAACAAAAGCACCTCAGTGTCATGTTTTATATCGCCGCCATCTTGACGGAAACGTAATGGCGGCCACACAAATGTTCAAAGCTTAAATCAAATTACGACCAACCTAATCATCCGATCTCTACCAAATTTTGCAACGACATACCTTTATGGGGGGGAGCATCCTTTGACCAAACCAATAGGTCATCAGTGTAATCGTTTGCGGATGGCGGCCATCTTTGTGTGAAAATCGATTCCCCCTATTAATTCGAACACGGTGCAACCGAATGGAACGAAATTTGGTACAGAGGTAGTACTAACAAAAGGCACCTCAGTGTCATGTTTTATATCGCCGCCATCTTGACGGACACGTAATGGCGGCCACACAAATGTTCAAAGCTTAAATCAAATTACGATTAACCTAATCATCCGATCTCTACCAAATTTTGCAACTACATACCTTTATGGAGGGAGCAACCTTTGACCAATCTAATAGGTCATTCACCTGATAGTTTGCGGATGGCGGCCATCTTTATGTCAAAATTGATTCCCCCTATTAATTCGAACACGGTGGAACCGAATGGAACGAAATTTGGTACAGAGGTAGCACTAGCAAAGGGCACCTCAGTGTCATGTTTTATATCGCTGCCATCTTGACTGAAACGTAATGGCGGCCACACGAATGTTCAAAGCTTAAATCAAATTACGATTAACCTAATCATCCGATCTCTACCAAATTTTGCAACTACATACCTTTATGGAGGGAGCATCCTTTGACCAATCTAATAGGTCATTAGCCAAATAGTTTGCGGATGGCGGCCATCTTTATGTCAAAATTGATTCCCCCTATTATTTCGAACACGGTGGAACCGAATGAACGAAATTTGGTACAGAGGTAGCACTAGCAAAGGGCACCTCAGTGTCATGTTTTATATCCCCGCTATCTTGATGGAAACGTAATCGCGGCCACCCAAATGTTAAAAGCTAAAATGTAATTACGACCAACCTAATAATCTAGTCTCTACCTAATTTTGCTACACCATATCTTTATGTGGGAAACATATTCTGACCAAACTGCAAGAACATCAGCCCAATAGTTTGCAGATGGTGGCCAAGTATGTGTGCAAATCGATTCCCCCTATCAATTCAAACACGGTGAAACCGAATTGAACGAAATTTGGTACAGAGGTAGCACTAGCAAAGGGCACCTCATATTCATGTTTAATATCCCTATAGCACGTTGTATTTCAACAAGCTCCTACAACCAACATTCAATCATACTCCTTGAAAAGGACAAAGAGTTATAACATTACCCATGCATTTAGGAGAAAGTAGGCTCTATGTTCTTTACTGAACATCTTGTTTATATTTATTGTTTATAAAATTGAGGGTTATCCAGTGCATCTAGCAATGGAAAATATATATTTAACTACCTGTACCCGGCATGCGTTGCAATGCCAATCAAAGAAAGTGTTGACATTGTAACTTTGTATGTTGAAGTGCTTTTGGATTCCCAATATTGTTTTTCTTTTTCCGCTAACCACCTCTAAACTATTGCAAAATTGATGTACTATCTCAAAAAAATCATGGGAGCGTGCTCAACAACTCACCAAATTTTCATCGCAATGAAATGAATGGTGTATGAACGCATACGGGACTTTGTTGAAACGATTCTAGCGCCGTCACCCATTTGTTGAATATACTCGTACGCTACCTATTGTAAAATGGATTTACTAAGTGAAAACCTTCCCTGGCGTGTACACAACAACTCATGAAAGTTTCATCGCAATCGGATGAATGGCATATGAACGCATACGGGTTTTTGCTTAAACGATTCGCGCCGTCACCCATTTGTTGAATCTTCTTGTGTGCCACCATTTGAAAAACGGATTTACTAATTCATAATCCTTCGCAGGACTGTACTCAGCTCTCCAAAGTTATATCACACTCGGATGAATGGTATATAAAGACATAGGGGACTTGGTTGAAACGATTCATGCGCTGTCGCTTATTAGTTAAATCTACTCGTGCGCTACCAATTGTAAAATGGATTTACTAAATCAGAAACCTTCGCGGGAGTGGAAACAACATTTCACCAAATGTCATTGCAATTACATGAATGGCATATGAACGAATACGGAATTTCGTTTAAACGATATTACCGTTACCCATTTGTTGAATCTACTCGTGCGCTACCTACTGTAAAATGGATTTACTAAGTCAGAATCCTTTCCTCGGGTGTACACCACAATTCACTAAAGTTTCATCGCAATCGGATGAATGGCATATGAACGCATACGGGACTTTGATGAAACGATTCACGTGCCATCGCTCATTTGTTGAATCTACTCGTGCGCTACCTATTGTAAAGTGGATTTACTAAGCCAGAAACCTTCCCGGAAGTGTACACAACATCACACCCAAGTTTCATTGCTATCGGACAAATATTATATGAACGCATACGGGACTTTGTTGAAACGCTTCGCGCGTCTTTGCTCATTTGTTGAATCTCCTCATACGCTGCCTACTGTAAAATGGATTTACTAAAGATGAAACCTTCCCTGGAGTGTACACAACAACTCACCAAAGTTTCATCGCTATCGGACGATTGTATATGTACGCATACGTGTCTCTGTCGAAACACTTCGCGCGTCGTCGCTCATTTGTTTAATCTACTTGTGCGATACCTATTGTAAAATGGATTTACTAAGCTAGAAATCGTCCCTGAAGTGTACACAACATCTCATCCAAGTTGCATCGCTATCGGACGAATAGTACACGAACGCATACGGGACTTTGTTGAAACGCTTCGCGCGTCGTCACCCATTTGTTGAATCCATTCGTGCGCTACCTATTGTAACATGGATTTACTAAGCCAGAAACCTTGCCTGGAATGTACACATCCTCTTACCCAAGTTTCATCGCTATCAGACGAATGGTATATGAACGCATAGGGGACTTGGTTGAAAAGCTTTGCGTGTCGTCGCTCATTTGTTGAATCTACTCATGCGCTACCTATTCATAAGTGCATTTACTAAGCCAGAAACCTTCCCTGAGTGTACACAACATCTCATCCGAGTTTCATCGCATTGGGGTGAATGGTATATGAACGCATGTTCTCGAGTTTTAGCGAGACTAACGAACAGCAATTCATTTATATATACATAGATTAAAACAAAGTTCCCAACCGGATCTGCATGAGTGACATCTACTATCAACCAGGTGAACTATGCGTGTGCTAAAAACTACCAACTAGATGGTAATCTGTGCTAGATGCGAGCTGCGCTCTATACCGGCCTTGACATTCCCAGTTAGTGAACCCATGCATAAGGTGTAATTGAAAATTTTCTCTTATTGCCGATAGAACACACTCGCCCCCAAGGATAGGTTTATTAAATGTGTTTCTCCCAGTGATACGTTTACACCAACGAAGTTTTGTTTCAATTTCAATTATTGCAAACGTAGGAATCCAGTATATTAACACCGACTACTTACAATAATTGAAACTGAAACAAAACTTCGTTGGTCTAAACGTATCAATATGGGAATTCAGTATATTATCACCGACTACTGTTTGGAGTGTTCGCTGATAGTATTGCAAAATCCTGGGGAAAATTATAAATTGTGGTTTGAATCCAGTATGTTATGCTGTTGTGTGCCATTTTGCACTTCAAATAGGAAGAATATAAGAGGTGATTAGGGCAAAGAGGTATAGCTAAAGCCATACATTTAGGAGATAGTAGGCTATTTGTTCTTTCCTGAATATCTTGTTTTGTAAATACATATTTATTCCATTTGTTCATATATAATTAAAAATTAGTAGTGCCCATGAATTAGAACCTCAGCTATCGTATAATTAAATTGTATTGTTACATAATTACATATTTGATCATGATGACATTTGTTTTAGGTACATCTTTTTACTCTTTTTAATGTAAAACACATATACTGTCTCTTTATTTTTTAATCATAACTTTTTTTAAACATAAGTTTACTTTTTTATGTAAAATTACATATTCTGTCTCACTGAAAAAATTAATTTTTCGCAAGTGAAATATAACTAAAGGTAATTCAAAACAGTCTTTATGACAATAATTATTCACTAGAAACTCAGGTACATGAAACGAATTTTCCAAGCAATTCATAAGCTGCTGTTAAAGGGCCAGGGAAGAATTCCAAGTAAGTTATTAGTGGAGATAAGGGGATGGGAATTCACGCCTCATCCTACCGGAGACTCAGTGCTGGCCTTTAGTTTATTTCAGTTGTCCAGTGAATGCCTGAGAATCTACTTTTCAACTTGTTGATCAGAAAGGCTATGATATGTTCCCTTTCAACCCCCCTCCCTAAAAAAGTGCATCTCACAATACCCATTCCTGAGTAGGTACACATTTTCTCATACCGGTACATAATAATGGAATTTATTTACATTTCCTATAATATGGGCATGCATAATTAATTAATTATTGTAGCACACTTTATTTTGCAAAAATATAATGAATAAAATGACGATCCTTCAAGTAATATCATGTGTAATACTGTATATAATTTATATAAAAATAAATTGAATTAATATTACATCCTTTAATTAAAAATACTAATATTACATATTTTACCTAATATTACTGCATAAATATGTACATATTTTGCATTTTGATATTAAAATAAAAATTCTAGCCCCATTAATGGCACTGGTTTCTCGTTTAAGCTCACTATACGAGAAGTAGAATGAAATTCAATTTTCATATATCCCTTCATTAGGAAGCCTAGTCTATATTTTGCAGAGGCCTCTAAATATCGAATGGAATGCCAGTAATTGCAGCCGATGAGTTAATTTTTGATCTCTGTGTGTTTTAATTTCTCCACAGAATAATTTGTACCTGTTGTAATAATTTCACTTTCATCACGGCTGTAATTATAATTACAATTAATACTGGGGGTAAAATCAGCGCAATTCATGGAACTCAATAGGGGAAGATTAATCCCGAACTTACGTATGGCATGATTATATTATTGTATTTGGTGTTATATCCAAGCCCTCTGCCAGCCATACTAGTGTAAATAACGGGATAGAAAATAGCGCTTTCACATAATCACTATTCAAATCCTGGGTTAGTTTTCATACTCATGCAGAGAGAAAGAGAGCGTACAGGTATTATACACGCTTCGATGTAATGAATTGGTACAAAATGTGGTCACATTATCCGGAGTTTAATTTCTGACAAAGAACAATGTAGGTTTGGATTGTGTATGCTTTACAGGGTGTTTTCATTGTAACAGTAAATTTGCATATGCCTTACAGATCAACTGCACTTTAGGAAATGAAAAAATCATGTTGCTGATAAAATCACCTGAGTTACAAATAGCATTTATTTTTAAAAGCAACGTTAGGGTAACGATGCTTTAGTTCAAATTAAATAACAATATCTCTTTTGACACAACAATAATATATTTTCAGTCAATACATTTTTATTAACATTTTCTAAAGTACCGGTTTCGGCCACATTAAGACCTTCATCTCCAATACTACTACTACTACTAATAATAATAATAATATCGTATGGCCTCGGGTGCCTGGTGCAAGCTTTGCTATTTGACACCCAGAGGGTAGCTTGCATGTCGAATTTCGTAGTTCCTTTGACTATGAAAGTCAAGGAGGTTAGATGTTAGATATCTAATCTCCTTGAACACAATAGCGCTTTCTAGTAGATAAATGAGGAACTTTGTGCTGGCGGAAACTCCCGAGATTAATTTTGCCATTATGAACTCGGCCTACTGAATTCAAATGGGTTCTTTGACATGCCAACATCGTATGACATGCGTATCGTATTTTTGCCGCCTTTTCAAAAATCACTTACCACGGTCAGGGGCGAACCTGCAATCTTGGGGTTAGTAGACCGACACGCTATCCACTCACCCACCGTGGCAAGCTAATACTACTACTAATAATAATAATATCGTATGGCCTGGGGTGCAAGGTGCAAGCTTTGTTATTTGGCACCCAGAGAGCAGCTTGCATATAGAATTTTGTTGTTCCCTGGAGCGCTATAAAAGTCAAGGGGGTTAAATATCTAAGATCCTTGCCACTATAGCGCTTTCTAGTAGAGAAAGGAGAAACTTTTGTTTTGGCGGAAAATCCCGAGATTAATTTTGCCATTATGACACGGGTCACCAGATTCAAATGCGTTCTTTATCATGCCGACAACGTATGACATGCGTTGTGACCGTTTGACCGAAGTCCCACGTGCACACGAGCATGAATTTCAACATCCGCTGAGCATAAGACTCAAAACATGTCGGGGTCCAACTGAGTATTACCAAACAAACAAACAAACAAACAAACAAAAAATTCAAAACTAGTCGGACGGATATCGAAACTCACACTCTATAAAGGAATGGAAGGTAGTGCAAATAATTTGTGAATAACACCTATTTCTTAAAAACACCTCAACACACCAAAAGTAAATTCACTATTTTCTAAATATTAACTTGATGTCTGAGAAAATCATTAGTCATTCTCAGAATCTGTTTCAATTAATTATTTAAACTGTCCAGTTATCACTGATGTGCAGGAAAATATCAGTCCATCCTGACACCATGATTTTAATATTTACAGAGGTATCACTTGAATCAAATTTTCCAGAATTGTTTCAACCTCTGTGGGAAATTTCACTCGTCTTAAACTCATTTCAGGAAAGTCACTTTCCCAAAACGATGTGAAATCAAAATCATAAACCTCATGACCATCCATTTATCAAATTTAATCTTTGACTGAACTTCCGACATTTTTCTACAATGTCACCATAAATAAACTTTATTCACCATTTCACATATAATTTAAATCCTCTGATTTAATTTCTTCGATTTAATTTCTTTGATAATATTCATATAATTCAATTTATTTATGTTAAGTCTTTTAATTTAATTTATTTAAAAAAATATATTATTTAGAATAATCCAAACTGGTATTTTATGAAGATTAAAGGATCCACAGATTCAAACAGCTATCAGCTTAAATTTTTAATACATCATCCAATCTCTGGACAAAAATGCCTCTCATACTGTCAATACGTTAAATAGGATACGGTAAGGCCTTCTGCAAAAACTAGGATGAGACATCAACTTATGCATATTTAAATGACTTCACCATATGGGCAATTATAGGCCTACAACAGTTTATGAATGTAGAATTTCACTGACGATAGGCCACTAGCTTCCCATATGAGCGACTATATTGTCCTCATTTTAATCATATTTGAGCATGGAGCAATTATTTGACCCTCAAAACTCAACTTCATAAACATTCTTCATTACTTCATATTTTATTTTCACTTAATGTTTGACCATTATATTCTTATTTTTATAATGACCCCTCAGCTACGCAGGCTGGGTTCAATGGCTTCTAAACGACCAGCATATGGGATCATGCTCTCCCTCACAAAATTAAAATATCGGCCTCTCGCATAGGTGTAATAAACTTTAAATGTCTTCCCCAACACACTCCTGTTAAACTGTCGCATTAATTCCAATACATAATTCCTCATTTTATACAAAATTCGTATATGAATGACCTTCGCTCCCAGTATCAAAAATCACGCTTTCGGCATGTCCCTCTATTCAAAATTAACTCCCATATTATCCACTACGATCCATTATTCATCCAATTATTAACCACTATTATTACCAGGAATTATTATTATTATTATTATTATTATTATTATTATTATTGGAAAACGTTCAAAACAATATAATCATTTACTTATTATTATTAGCATTATGGCTTGACTACCAGTCATACAGCCTTCCGATATCGTATCTCAACTTTATTTACAAAGAAAATATTTTACATTTATTTTAAATTCAAATATAAAAATTTATAAATTCACAGAAAATTTCGAACTATTATTCCCAAGGAATAATATTTAAACGTAATGTGGCTATCCACTGTGGCTATCCACATTCCTCATCTATCCAAATTCTCAAAAGAGAAACTCCTAACAAAGTCAAGAAAATATTATAAACAAATTAATTTAATTATAAACCATTAATTTTAAACAAACCCAAATATTATTTCAAAGTTCCCTAACATAACGTTTATACGTGGAATGGTGTAAAATAATCTCCACATAATAGTCTACTGCTATATCGAAGCACATCAGGCAAAAATCCCAAACGCACTAGATTTCCATCAAAGAGATCCATTCGAATAAATTGGCTGATAAATCCTCAAATGTACTGTAACATCTTGAAATAAATATCCAGACGCAGAAACCTACTTAGCAGACCGTATAGTCGAAATTGAGAATGCAATCCACTAGCTACTTAATAATAAAGTTGGCTTACATCGTGAAGATCTTGTAGGCGGAATCCTTTTGACGTAGAGTCCATGTATAACAGCTGATACACACTTCTTCCATTGCACTAACGTTCCGCTTCACGTTTCGCATAGACTCCATTATTCCCGATGATGATCCCATAAATCCCATGACATCTCACCTCCAGTTCTTTTAGGACTTCATGATGACGGCTCGATCTATCATTTTCTAACAAATATGGTGCATGTCTAGCAACATAATGTTATAAATATACGAGTCTCAATCTAACACTTGCAGCTTTGAGCCACAGAAAATCTTTCTAATTCGACTGGTTCACTTTCCCGTTCTTGAATATTTACACCGGGTCCGAAATCATTTTGCAACCACAACTGTTGGTTCGATCCTCGCGTACTGTATTTGCTTATGCCTTGATGTTTGAATCGATACACTGACAATCTTAAGAGCGGTTTACGTAGCATGCTACTACCATTTCTAGTTTCTTGGCTACATTCCCTAGATGAGTAAGGAATGTTATTCCCCAAAGCTCTGCACACACCAAAGCAATGGCTTGCCCACCTGGCTTATTTATGATATATGGATTTTAAGGCCCACATCATATTCGTTGATTGCTTTCCAACTCTTTTGGACTGGTATCTTCAAACACAAATTTGCCAAGCATACATGACCCTGTGCGCGCGATGCTACAAGTCATAGTCATGCTTCACCTCCACACCTGCCGCATGCGGCCTAACTCCCATCAGCCACGCCGAAGCAAAACATAATCTTTGCGCCTTGCATTCTTCATCTCCAATATCTTCTGATCCAAACGACGGATTCTCTTGATCTCTTCGGTATATTTCACAGTAATGAGTACTGCACGTTCCCACGATGTTTTTGTGGTTCAACCTCTTCACATTAAAACTCGTAAATATACCATATGAGGTTTCTCATGTCGAAGCTCTCCCCATCTGGTGTCATCTTGATGAAACATATTATCTTAGCTACGCGCGTTCTTCAAACAGTTGGTTCATCAAAGAAAAACAATCGGTGGCCCTCATCTAAATGGTCACATCTACCTCTCACGCAGATAAAAACAAAAATGAATACATTTTAATTTTTCCTTCCAATCATTGTTTTTCTGACTTCATACTCTAGCTCTTGAATGGTATTTCTTCATACTAGGAACATTAAATGTTCCCACAGCGTTTCCAGTTCCTATGCCAGTGATTCCTTAACTTCCGTTATCTAGGCTCTGTGATATCCTAAAAGGTCCATGGTACAGGCTTGCCAACTTTGAGTACACTCTATTTCCCACATCTGATGGTATCGGCTTACGAATTAGGACCAGTGTTCCTTCTCTCAAAGGTTCCCTAAATTTCTTCCCTCCTTTTTCAGCCTGTCTTCGCAAGTTCTCTAAGGCTCTATCTTCTCTTCCTCTTCGGTTCGGCTCTATTTCCGGTGGTATAGAAACCAATCTATCCCATGGGCGTTCTGGTATTCTTCCATGAAGTAACGTAATGGATATCTGTCATGTACTCTCGTGTATCGTAGAATTTATGGTTTGTGCTGTAATGGGAATCACGTCCATCCATCTCCAATGTTCGGTTGAACAATATAAGCGACAAAATTTAGATATCTCTGCCATATTTCTCTCAGCAGGATTACTTTCTGGGTGTCTCACGGAACATAACACTTGACAAATACCCAAAGCTCTCATGGCGTTCCTAAACTCTGCCGAAGTGAACTGCGAACCATGATCCGAAAGAATAAACTCAGATTTCCCAGCCTCTGGTATGACACTTTCACGTATCCTCTTCAAAATATATTTAGAGTTGGCATTTTGAATGGGGTGTAGCATAGTGTATTTGCTAAATATATCCACCGTAACCAGGATGTATCTGTTTCCACGTTTCGACTTGGGTAAAGGCCCAGAAATGTCGATAGCAAACATCTCACAGGGTTTAGACGGAATTATGGGTCTTGGTGCCTCTCTTAACAAGTGAGAATTATGTTTGTTTCTTTGGCACAAATCACACGTCCTCAAAGTATCTCCACCAGTCCTTCTTAAATGCTTCTCTTGGATTAAATGTAGGGTTTTGTCGACACCAGCGTGACCCGCAATACGATGACCTAACCAGATTATAGCTGTCTGTAACCTTGGTGGTACGGCAATCCGCAATTTGGTATGTTCAGGATCTAAGAATTTGTATAGTATGCCGTTTGCTAAAACATAGTCCCTCGTCACTTTTTCCATGAGTGGATAATATACATCAGCAGGATCCATATCCCTGTGTAGAAATCGATAAACGTTTCTTAATGGTCAATAACGTTTCTGGGATTGTGACAAATTTACTAATTTTCTTAAAGTCTCTTCGTCTTCTTGTATCAATCTTACAATCATAATTCGAAATGTTGGTTCAACTGCTCGACTCAAAAGTCAGCTCCCACAGTTGACTTCCCAGATCGATGTTCTATCGTCAGATTGAATTGTTGTACGAACAACGCCCATTTCGTTATCCTCTCACTAGCGAAATTAGTTTTGAGTATGAACTCCAAAGCATGGTGATCAGTTCTAATTATCACTGAGTGTCCTTTTAGCAACTTCTTCCAAGTCTCCGGAGCGTGAATTATCGCTAATGCCTCCAGCTCTGTAGTATAATAATTCCGCCCCGATGGCCTAAGTTTTCTGCTAAAAAAAAGCAATATAATGGCGAGTATTATCATCATCATCTTGTAGCAATATGGCACCTACTCCAACCGTCGATGCATCCGATTCTATAATGAAGATCTTTTGAAAATCGGGATATTCAAGTTTAATACTGTTCATTAACAATGCTTTCGCATCATTAAAAGATTTTTCGCAAGTGTCATTCCACTTCCACTCATTAGCTTTTTTTTAGTAAATCCTGTAACGGTTCTACAACGTCTGTGTATCGGCGACAATGTCCGGCAAAGAATTGACATGTCGCTAGAAAATGACGAACTTGCTTCAATCTAGTAGGCTTAGGGAAATTAGCAATGGCTTCTATTTTCTGCTCATTTGGTTTATAGCCTTGACCATCCAATTCATGTCCCAAAAACTTGATCTTTGACTTGAAGAATTGACATTTCTTAAGGTTGACCTAGAAGTTAGACTTCCTAGGAACAGTTTTCTCCAATGCATCAGGTGTTTCTCCTCCGTCTCCGATGCTACCAAGATGTCGTCAATGTAACAGATAACTGTGTCTTTAACTTCCTGACTCAGATTTTTGTCTAGGGCTCGAATGAGTATGGATCCAGATGTTTTCATGCCGAAAGGAAGTCTTTTGAAGAGATAAGTCTGCCTCTCAAACATAAATCCAGTATATTTCGCGAATTCTTACTTAGTTTGAAGTGGTGATATGAAGAAGTCAGATCATTTGTAGAAAACCGCTTCTTCCCCCGTCTTTCCTATCTCCGGCGATTTGTCCTGAATTCTCATGGTATCGTCTATCACTTCAACTGATCTTTTCTCTGTTATTGACTTATATTTCTCAAATTCTTGTCCTAAATCTTCAAAGACCATCTTCATGTTCTCTACTTCACTCTCACTAGCACTTTCAGTCCCTTCTTTACCATTTTCCCTTAATTCTTCCATCAACGTTTCATGATTTTTATTGGAATTAGTTAATTGACTCTGTAATTTATCGATATTATCTTGTACTGATTTGATATCCCCAGTAATTACTTTGATTTCTGATGAAAAGGCAGTCCTCACATCCTGAACTTCCTTATGAGGGTCCTGTATTAACTGTTCCTTAATTTCTTTAACTACAGTTTCCTTCACGCTATCCTGCAAATCCTTAACCACCCGTTATTTTATCTCACCCACGAGGATATCATGAAAATCCTTCTTAACTCTTTCAATGACTTGCGCAGCATTTGTATTGCATTCCTTCAAAACATTTATTTCAAGTGCTGCAAGATCATCTGCAGTCTTCCTAGCATTAGTCTCTAACCTATCCTCAAGTGATCGCACAACCTTCTGCATATCGTTTTTATGTGTTTCTAAATCATCCTTCATTAACTACCGACTATCCTGAAGACTCTCTCATATGCCCATAGTTCGTAAACAAATTGTCTTTCATATTCTTTCCGTTTTCAACTATCCTGCTTCCAAACTCAGAAAAGGTTCTTGCGTTTTTCTAGCATTATCCTTAATCTTCGTTTCAAGACCAACGTCTCTATCTTCTATCTTAGCATCTATCGACAGTGCCATTCTAGACTCTAATGCTTCGATATTTTGCACCATTCTTTCCTTTAACGGCCATATTTTCTTAGACATATCGGACTTAAGCAAACTCAAATTTTCTGTGATTTTTTTGACACTTCAGTTTTAAGAGAATCAGAATTCTCTTTAATTTAATTAGAAATTTCAATTTTAAAAGAAGCAGAATTCTCTTCCATTTGATTAGAAATTTCAGTTTTAAGAGA
Source organism: Meconema thalassinum (assembly GCA_946902985.2). NCBI lineage: Eukaryota > Metazoa > Arthropoda > Insecta > Orthoptera > Tettigoniidae > Meconema > Meconema thalassinum. Next base: position 294,658,254 of record OX336390.1, on the reverse strand, counting down.
AACAGAATTCTCTGCCATTTTGTTTTCAAGAGAAACTGAATTCTCTGCCATTTTGTTTTCACGAGAAACAGAATTCTCCTTAATTTAATTTTAAAGAGAAACAGAATTCTCTGACATTTTCCTTCCCAGTTCCTCAATCATCATCTTCAATTCCTCCATCACAGCACAAATAATTCGAATGGGGTAAGATGCCATTCGACGTCCAGGAACTTACATCTAAATCACTAGTGTACTGATTCTGCAATTTCAACCTTAAACTGAGATTTACCCTAATCAAAATATTAAGCTTTAAATTTACAGTTACATTTACTCAAAAGAAACATCAACAAATTCAACAAAACTTCAAAGATAAAACAATGAATTTGTGTATTCACCCATTATTGCATCCTATCATCAACTCCAATTTCCGATCCTGATTCAAATTCAAAATCCTAATCAAGAATGAAAATCGAAATCGAACAAACACCAAACTACAAAACTCGAAGGCCCGCGTTGCTTGCGTCATACTTCCCTCCTCTATGTGACCGTTTGAACGAAGTCCCACGTGCAAACGAGCATGAATTTCAACATCCGCCGAGCATAAGACTCAAAACATCTCGGGGTCCAACTGAGTATTACCAAACAAACAAACAAACAAACAAACAAAAATTTCAAAACTAGCTGGACGGATATCGAAACTCACACTCCATAAAGGAATGGAAGGTAGTGCAAATAATTTGTGAATAACACCAATTTATTAAAAACACCTCAGTTTAATTTAACTGTCTGCTGGTTCTATTAGAATACAATGATCCCCCAGGGAGAAATCTAAAACTCCAGTCCTGAAAAATAAAGACATCCTGCTCTCCCCCTGGGCCCCTTATCTACATATAATTTTAGAACGCATAAAATAAAGTATTTCCAGTCTCTAACCAAAAGTAAATTCACTATTTTCAAAATATTAACTTGATGTCTGAGGAAATCATTAGTCCTTCTCAGCATCTGTTTCAATTAATTATTTAAACTGTACATTTATCACTGATGTGCAGGAAAATATCAGTCCATCCTTACACCATGATTTTAATATTTACAAAGGCATCACTTGAATCAAATTTTCCAGAATTGTTTCAACCTCTGCGGGGAATTACACACGTCTTAAACTCATTTCAGGAAAGTCACATTCCCAAAACGATGTGAAATCAAAATCATAAACCCCCTGACCATCCACTTATCAAATTTAAAATTGACTTAAATTCCGACATTTTTCCACAATGTCACCATAAATAAACTTTATTCACCATTTCACATATAATTTAAATCCTGTGATTTAATTTCTTTGATAATATTCATATAATTCAATTTATTTATGTTAATTCTTTTTATTTAATTTATTGTAAAAATTTTAATTTTTAAAGCTTAAATTTGTAATACATCATCCAATCTCTGGACAAAAATGCCTCTCATACTGTCAATACGTTAAATAGGACACGGTAAGGCCTTCAGCAATAACTAGGATGAGACATCAACTTATGCATATTTAAATGACTTCACCATATGGGCAATTATAGGCCTACAACAGTTTATGAATGTAGAATTTCACTGACGATAGGCCACTAGCTTCCCATATGAGCGACTATATTGTCCTCATTTTAATCATATTTGAGCATGGAGCAATTATTTGACCCTCAAAACTCAACTTCATAAACATTCTTCATTAATTCATATTTTATTTTCACTTAACATTTGACCATTATACTCTTATTTTTATAATGACCCCTCAGCTACGCAGGCTGGGTTCAATGGCTTCTAAACAACCAGCATATGGGATCATGCTCTCCCTCACAAAATTTAAATATCGGCCTCTCGCATAGGTGTAATAAACTTTTAATGTCTTCCCCAACACACTCCTGTTAAACTGTCGCATTAATTCCAATACATAGTTCCTCATTTTATACAAAATTCGTATATGAATGACCTTCCGCTCCCAGTATCAAAAATCACGCTTTCGGCATGTCCCTCTATTCAAAATTAACTCCCATATTATCAACTACGAACCATTATTCATCCAATTATTTACCACTATTATTACCAGGAATTATTATTATTATTATTATTATTATTACTATTATTATTGGAAAACGTTCAAAACAATATAATCATTTACTTATTATTATTAGCATTATGGCTTGACTACCAGTCATACAGCCTTCCGATATCGTATCTCAACTTTATTTACAAAGAAAATATTTTACATTTATTTTATATTTAAATATAAAAGTTTATAAATTCACAGAAAATTTCGAACTACTATTCCCAAGGAATAATATTTACACGTAATGTGGCTATCCACATTCCTCATCTATCCAAATACTCAAAAGAGAAACTCCTAACAAAGTCGAGAAAATATTATAAACAAGTTAATTTAATTATAAACCATTAAATTTAAACAAATCCAAATATTATTTCAAAGTTCCCTAACATAACGTTTAGGCTTGGAATGGTGTAAAATAACCTCCACATAATAGTCTACTTCTGTATCGAAGTACATCAGGCCGAAATCCCAAACGCACTAGATTTCCATCAAAGAGATCCATTCGAATAAATTGGCTGATAAATCCTCAAATGTACTGTAACATCTTGAAATAAATATCCAGACGCAGAAACCTACTTAGCAGACCGTATAGTCGAAATTGAGAATGCAATACACTAGCTACTTAATAATAAAGTTGGCTTACATCGTGAAGATCTTGAAGGCAGAATCCTTTTGACGTCGAGTCCATGTATAACAGCTGATACACACTTCTTCCATTGCACAAACGTTCCGCTGCACGTTTCGCATAGACTCCATTATTCCCGACGATGTTCCCAAAAATCCCATGAGATCTCACCTCCAGTTCTTTTAGTACTTCATGATGACGGTTCGATCTATCATTTTCAAATAAATATGATGCATGTCTAGCAACATATTGTTATAAATATTCGAGTCCCAATCTAACACTTGCAGCTTTGAGCCACAGAAAATCTTTCTAATTCGACTGGTTCACTTTCTCGTTCTAGAATATTTACACCGGGTCCGAAATCATTTTGCAACCACAACTGTGGGTTCGATCCTCGCGTACTGTATTTGCTTATGGCATTGATGTTTGAAACGATACACTGACAATCTTAAGAGCGGTTTACGTAGTATGCTAGTACCATTTCTAGTTTCTAGGCTACATTCCCTAGATGAGTAAGGAATGTTATTCCCCAAAGCTCTTCACACACCAAAGCAATGGCTTGCCCACCTAGCTTATTTATGATATATGGATTTTAAGGCCCACATCATATTCGTTGATTGCTTTCCAACTCTTTTAGACTGGTATCTTCAAACACAAATTTGCCAAGCATACATGACCCTGTGCACGCGATGCTACAAGTCATAGTCATGCTTCACCTCCACACCTGCCACATGCGGCCTAACTTCCATCAGCCACGCCGATGCAAAACATAATCCTTGCGCCTTGGATTCTTCATCTCCAATATCTTCTGATCCAAACGAAGGATTCTCTTGATCTCATCGGTATATTTCCCAGTAATGAGTACTGCACTTACCACGGCCAGGAGCGAACCAGCAAGCTTGGGGTTGGTAGACCGACACGATAACCACTCACCCACCGTGTAATGTATTATTAATATTTATAAATTGAAACAAGTATAGAGTTTCAAGTTCATGAAATAACATGATAGAGGTAAAACAATAATTTTTTAAGTGTTGTCGAGAGAATTTATTCAACAAATAAAAATTAAATGTATAAAAGGGGTGAGATTCAATAACATTTCTAAAATGTTTTCTGTCTAAATTATCTAAAAATAATACAATCGGATCTTTTACAAATTTTGATTAATATGAAAAAGAATTGTCCACAAGCAGCTCGATGTAGGAATGCCGTTGTTATGGAACCGATGTATGTACTGTGTCAATTTATCATTTGTAGGTTGGAAGAACGTATACTTTATTGTGTATATGCTATTTACATGGAAATACCACTTTGTTTATTCACGTTGGTAAGGAAATGCTAATTAAATATATGGTGTTAATGGTTAATATTTGATCTTGGAAGAATGTGCAATGATGTTACTTGATGTTGGTGTTTCTTTTAATGGTGATGATGGAGCCGAACACAAAAACAATCTTTAGTTATTTTCTATTTTGACTTGGGTATAATATTGACGCTTGCACAGGTAACAGTAGAAACAGTTCCGGTTACTGGCACTTGATTATAACGATATTGACATTAGTATATTGGCTTCAGATAGTTATTAGGGCGTAATTTTTGAAGTCTTTTTCAGGAGCCTGTCATCTATGGAAGTGAAACTTGGACTGTTGGCGCAGCGGACGAGAGGAGAATAGAAACGTTTGTTATTTCTTTCTTTCTTTCTTTCTTTCTTTCTTTCTTTCTTTCTTCGTTTTGCCCACTTAGGGAGCGCGCTTGAACTTGTTGACTCGGGTTGATGGAGCTTTCCTCTTCTTCTCCTCCCAAAATCTCCTCATGAACTCGCTATGCCCCTTCTTACGTTCCTCCGTCCATTTTTTTCCAGTGGTCTTTTTAGCTTTTTCGGCGAAAGAGTGATTTGTAACTCGGGTTCCAAAAGTCTTGTGATTCATGATGCTATCTTCTGTAATGTTTATTTCCTTTAAGTCCTGTTTGATTTCTTCTAACCAACTGATTTTGACCTTCTTTGAATTAATTATATCAAGCAGTTTTTTTGCATATCTGGTGTTGTCCATTCGGCAGATGTGACCATAAAATTTCAATCGTCTCTTACGCACGGTATCAGTGAACTTATTGATTACTGTGTACAAGTCTGTGGTTTTCCTTTTAATCCATATACCATTAACATAAACGGGGCCATATATTTTCCTGAGAATTTTACGTTCCTGGATTTCGATTTCACCAATTTGAGAGTGGCCTCCTAGAGATATAGTTTCGGAGGCGTACAATGCTTCCGGAAGAACAACTGTCTGGTAGTGCCGTAGTTTAGCATTTCGTGACATCACTCTTTTATTATAGTGATTCCATGTTATTCGGTATGCTTTCTGAAGTTTGGTAGCTCTTTCTAAATTAGCTTTCCTGTCTAATCCAGACGGTACAATAATTTCTCCTAAATATTTGAAGGAAGGTACGTGTCTAATTATTCCATAGTTGGTCTGTAGTGGAGATCTCGGGATATTCTGGTCTCCATTTACTATGAAATGCGTCTTCACATACGATATTTGGAGTCCTATCTTTGATGCTAACTCATGTAACTTCTCTATGGCATACTTGGTTTCTTCACTAGTCTTGGTAAAGATAGCTAGATCATCAGCAAAAGCTAGGCATTTTACTTTTATTTTCTGTTCCAGAGTACCAATGCTTATGCCTTTGATGTTGTTTTCCCACTCCCTGATGACTTTGTCTAACACTAAGTTAAAACGCAGTGGGGAGAGGCCATCACCTTGTCGAACTCCGGTATGTACTTCGAAAGGCTCTGATAGTTCACCTAGGAACTTCACTTGAGATGTTGTGTCAGTGAGAGTCTGGCGGATTAAGTCCCTGGTTTTCCTGTCAACTCTGAGCTCTTCTAGGGTGTTCAGAACAGTTTGTCTGTCAATAGAATCATACGCCTTCTTAAAATCCACGAAGGTGACAAATGTGTTGGTACTGCGGCGTATCCTTAATATCGTCTTTAGGCTCCAAATCTGCTCCGAACACGATCTACCTTTCCTAAAGCCTGCCTGGTATTCACCAATCAAATTATCAGTTTGTTGTTCTACTCTGTTTAAGAGTGCTTTAGATAATACCTTGTATATAATTGGTAAAAGTGATATACCTCTGTAGTTGTTGGGGTCCGCTCGGTCACCCTTTTTATGCAACGGATGGATAATGGCATTCTTCCAGTCCTTCGGAATTATTTCGCTCTCCCATATTTCTGTTAGGAGTGTATGAATTCTCCTTAAGAGAATTTATTTATTTATTTATTTATTTATTTATTTAGCGTATGGCTTTTAGTGCCAGGAGTTGGTTGGTTAGTTCCTCCCTCAGTTTATGGGCAGCGACAACGCGGTCATGTATCCCCGTGTGCCGGGAGTGTCCAAGGGCATGTTCGGCTCATCAGAGGCTGTTTCTGCTTCAATGCGGACGTCCTTAGGGTGAGCTACAAGTTCCGTTCAATTTCAAGTAGTTCCAAAAATGGCTATTAGATGTCACTGACACCTAGTGGTGAAAGTTGGAACTTCGATAGAGTGCTTTAACGAAATCTAAGCTAAAATTTAGCTTCACACAAGTTTAATTAGTGGAAGGTTGTTGTATATGCCATAAATCTATGACATGGGACCGCCGGCTTTACTTCCCCTCCGAAGGAAGGCATACTGAAGGATTTTAACGCTCTTAAAAAAACCGACGACCTCGGCCGGGTTTGAACCCACGATTTTGGGCATAGAAGCTCAGCATGCTACCGACTACGCCACCCAAGCCACTAGAGACGTTTGTAATGTGGTGTTACAGGAGAATGATGATCGATAGAGTGCAATTGAAGAGGTATGATGACAAGTGTGAGAAGAGAGATGTTTCTGGCGACTGCTAATGTAGAGAAGAGATAGGTTGGTAGTACACATACTAAGCTTGCCACGGTGGGTGAGTGGATAGCGTGTCGGTCTACTAACCCCAATATTGCAGGTTCGCTCCTGGCCGTGGTAAGTGATTTTTGAAAGGCGGCAAAAATACGACACGCATGTCATACGATGTTGGCATGTAAAATAACCCATTTGAATTCAATAGGCCGTGTTCATAATGGCAAAATTAATCTTGGGAGTTTCCGCCAACACAAAGTTCCTAATTTCTCTACTAGAAAGTGATATAGTGTTCAAGGAGCTTAGCTATCTAACCTCCTTGACTTTCATAGTGATTAAAGGAACAACGAAATTCGACATGCAAACTACCCTCTGGGTGTCAAATTACAAAGCTTGCACCCGGCACCGAGGCCATACGATATTATTATTATTATTACACATACTAAGACACCCAGGAATAGCAAACTTAGTTATGGAAGGAAAGGTCGAAGACAAGAACGGTGAGGGTAGACCAAGGCTAGAATATGTTAAACAGATAACCTCAGGTGTAAGATTTTGTAGCTATGTGAGATGAAACTAATAGCCCAGGACAGAGAGTCGTGGAGTGCTGGATCAAGCCAGTCAAAAGACTGATGGCTCAAACAACAGCATATTGACTTTCAAGGCCATATAATAAAAACTTAACAAATCTCCTATGTTTTTACCACGTCATTGCGAGGTTTCGGTTAGTTGCACTATGTCAGGCTCATCAGCGAGATCATGGTGAACGTGGCCGGACTGCCGGAGGGTGGTGGACCATGCACTACCTGCACTTATATGACGCGCGTTTTCGCTTCTTTACTGCGAGAGCTGAGAGCTTACTAACTCCTCGCCTCTGATGCTCTTCGAATACCTTTTTAATTGTTCATTTAAAGTTAATATTCATTATATATTACCAAGATTCGAAAATAATTATTGTTAAACTAATAGTGATATATTCATTTTTTTCGAGTCTCTGGCTCCACAGTTATATTTCCGATTGTCCGTGAAGAATTGGGGTAATTATAACAATGCATTGCAGTATTTACATAGTTTCCCTTATCCCTTTGAGTAAAAATCACTATAATAACTTTAATTCCACACAACTATGAACGAGAATATTATTTGAATTAATTAAAACATCTTCATACACTTTGTACCTCAATAACTCTCATGAGGATGTTGGTATTAGGAAAGGTATTGGTCATAGAATCCACTCACCACGGTCCAAACATTCCTCTGCAGATTACTGCCGATCAATGAAGAGTCAGAATCTAGTTGGGCTCCTGGTCAGTAGCGCAGTTTCATTAACTTGTTAATGTTTGGCGGCTCGTTCTCATTTGAATACTCTTCTTGATACAAGTATGAATATTGCATATCAATATCAAAGAAAGTTATTGAAATTAATACATTCCCATTTAATTATTAGTCTTGTAACGTTTTACTTTTATATCTATAATACAATAAAACACTGATTGAGGTTAAATAACCTAAAGTCACTTACCTATCCTAACCTGACCTCACCTAACCTAACCTATCCTGACCAAACTCTTATCTAACCTAACCTACCTAACGTAACCTGACCTAACATGGCCCAAACCTGACCTCACCTAACCTAAGCTACCTAACCTAACCTAACATAATCTAACCTGACCTTACGTAACAGAACCTAACCTAACCTAGAAATATTTTCACCGAGGGCCCGACTCAAACGTGTCCGAGACTATAAGGGACAGTTCCAGGGGACCAACTCAAACTTCCTTCCAGGATGACCATGGGACCAACTCATCTCTCCTTTTCATTGACATCACTGACCATGGGTCACCTGATAAAATCACCTTAGGCGCGGTGCACACTGGAGAAACCTGTTTCATGCAACTGGTTTCATGAAATCGGTTTCAAGGAACCAGTTGCATTGGAACATGCACACATAAGCAACGGGTTTCCATCAGTTAGGATGGTGGGGCCATGATCTTTTTCTTGTTGGATTTCATGGCCCCGCCATCCTAACGAGGACCATGCCTCCAAAGAATAATGAACCCGAACAGTAACAACATTCAATTAAAATTCGGTAACCATGCCTGTATCCTTCAGGGGCAGATAACCTCTTTGTTTCGTCCTTTAAAACAACAACCACCAGTAGCCTTCGTTCACGTGATCGCCTTATAAACCTCTATCGCATCCAAGCAGCATCCCCTACTTGCCAGTCCAAAGAAAGAGCGCCCGGTTCGGCTGACGAAAATCAATAGAAAGGACAAGGACACCCACATAATAACATAATACTAACTTAAATAACTGACCTTGCGGATCACGTGAGCAAAGAGGTTGCCCGATTCCCCACTCCACTGTTATTCAGGGGCGTGCATAAGAGGGGTGCCCGAGGGGCCCAGGGGCCCGGGCCGCCCCCGACATTTGTGTCACATATAATATTTGTTTATGAATTAAAACATTAAAAACTAATATAGTCTACTTATAATATACTATTGTTACTACGCGACGTATGGCAACGTTGCACAGCAAGGCGACGGTAGAGCGATGTAAACAGCGTGACAATCAGTTAGCTCTGATCTTATGTGCAACAACATATCCTCTTTTTACTCTCCAGTGCCTTCGCTCTTATCGACCTACCAAGGACAGCAACAAGTGCCCCTGAAGCGTGTGACAAAAGTTTTCTCCCTAACTTTTATACCCTTATAAAACTAGAGTCAAATTTGCCTCTCTCTTCAGCTACTGGTACTGCCAAACGGAGTTTGAGTTGGTTCATAACATACTTTAGAAATTCTACTTCTGAAAATAGACTCAACGGTCTAGTATTGTTACAGAGACATAGGCCTACATCACTGACGATGAAGTTATAAACCGATTTGGTAATGCTTCAAGAAAACTTGACTTTATATTATAGTGTAAGTTGTAAATCAAAACAGTAATGATAATTCTTACCATGTAAACACTATCAAGTAAGCAAGATGATTGTATTAATAAAACGTAACATCAAATGGTCTTAGTTGTGTTTGACATTAACCAAGCATAACAAATTGGTTGAAAAAGTGATGCAAGATAGCCTTAAAACTCATCATTTTGCACCAAATTATATAGAAGTTTCCCGGGGTGAACTCCGGATCCCCTATTCTTTGGGGCCTATACCATGCCCCCTAACTCCCGGTTGGGCACCCCGCAAAATAAAACTCTATATACGCCCCTGTTGTTATTACAAGGTACAATTTACATGTCTTGTAAACAGCGGTCTAGCTGTATGCCTCCCACCAAGGCGGTCCGGGTTCGATTCCCGGCCAATGCATGTGAGATTTTCGAAGTGAAATGCCATGTCCTGTGGTTCGGATTCCACGTAAAAAGGAGGTCCCGTGGCTCATAATCTACAGATTAATGGTCACGTTAAACTACAAGCTTTTTTCGTAGTGTCCAACCAACAGCAGGCCACGTTTTTTATTTCTAAGTCACACTTCATCCTTCAATAGCAAGTTCATATTGAACCCTTGCAAGAAGCTTTTATGAGACTCTGTTTCGGGGTAGTGTTTCGGCTCATAACGAAGTTGCTGTAGGTGCTTCTTATCAAAATACAAGGTATCAAAGCCTAAATATGTGGCATAATGAAAGGAAAAGTGAAGCCAAAATAAACAAAACAAAATGTATTAACAGATAAAAAAATTGCTAGGTAAAACATCTCCCTTAACGTTACTCCCACAATTAATCAAAATATTCACAAAATATCTCTCCCTAGAGATTTCAAACAAATCAGGAACTGAGACTTGGCCTGTGATTCCTACAAACCAAGTGCGTGAGTGATGATGACTGCATGCAGAATACGATGTGAGCACTATTATACGTGATTCGTAACCATCATGCGAAGCCGTCAAGCTGCGAACCTGTATGTGGCGAGATAGATTAGCTATGGGAACCACACATTACAATAAAATACAATGCCCACACTCGCTAACGTTTTAATATTTACAACAACGATTTTCGTGTGAAATCTGGACTCATGTGCTGCAGCACAACAAAGATTCCCTCAAAACAGGACTTTACGACAATAACACAAGTGTAACTGACGTGACTACACTACAGAAAATCCAAATGATCAGGTGTCATTTCTACCACACACACACCAAAATACAAAATACAAAACCAAATCAATAAAATTGAATACAAAAATCACACTGCTCAAAAGGCAATATTAACAACACAACAATATTTCATTTGATCATGATACATGAGAATACGGTTTGGATATGAAGATCTTCCCTTTAATAATCTCAAGGCATTAAGTGAACAGTTAAGCTAATTTTAACATCTGGGTCAGGCATGGCCGTTCCCCCTCGCCTCATTAGTGTCACATATCTTAGATCAGCGCTTGACAGTGGAACTTGCTGCCACCTGTCAATCACCCACGTGTGTAAACAAAAAACTCGGGCCTGCTTTGCACGGCTCCAAGAAAACAAAGATTCACAGCTGTACTCCAGCTAAAATTATGTGTGTCACCAAATAATATATAACCTCAATAATTCCCTTTGGAATTACAAGATTCGTTGGGACTGGCCAGGGTCTCCATAGAACATCACCTGCCATCCGGCGTGCTGCAGTCAATGAATTGGTCACCATGCCAAATTCCTCCGCGCAAATTCAAAACACAGAAATTGCCACATCACCCAATATCACACGTTTGGGTTTGACAGACACCTAGCAAAAATAACATAAAATTTTCCACCCTCTCAACGCGTCTGATCTAAGTTTTCGACCGTAGGATCAAAATAATTACCAGAAAATAAAATCATCAAATTAAATTTAAATAAGAACGGATGGTTCTTTCCATAATTGTTGCAACTCGGCAACTCAAATAAAATGCCAGTTCAATTAAAACAGCAACACAAAGTAGCTCAATTCCCCCATATATACATTTATCGTTACGATAATTCAGCTTCACTTATCACCCGCTTCGTGCCTCATGTTCACAAAGAATCAAATAATCGCATCATGTACACGCCATACATGAATTATATTACATTAATAAAACACAAATATCAAACAATTAGTCACGCGTCATTACACATTTACTTCGGAGTGTCGGAAACACTAAAATCTAAACCAAACAAATAATTAAAATCCAAGCAAAAATATATACAATGTTCCCATGCCAAAATCTATCTACACAATTGAATAAATCCAATGTTTAGTACTCAACCATATCATCAACATCATCCTCAGCTTACATCACCTTGCATGATCCAATCGGATGTTCAATCAGCCATCACCACAGTTGCGGTAAATCGAATGGTAGTCACTCCGGTTACTGGCCAGGTGCCAATCATCTTGATATCTTCTTGGTAAAATAAAATGTTCAAATTAATTACAAATTCACTAATATATACTACTAGAAATGCGATCAGAGTTACTATCTTCACTCATAGTCTTATGCAATTACCCTATTTAACAATTTATGCTCTAATGTCACACGCAACATGATGATGATGATGATAATTGTTGTTTTAAGGGGCCTAACATCGAGGTTATCGGCCCCACACGCAACACGCTATAAACGTTCCACAATCATATTTAAAGTGTTTGAAAATTAATGTAGTCAAACCAAAGTCTGCTCAAATAATTAAATTCAACTGCAGAAAATTATCTCATCAGAGATTCAATTATAAACTGTCGTGAACCTGCCTCCTCAGAGACGCAAAGTAGAATGTCTTAGGCTTGCACAGTAGCCTAATTTATACAGAACTGGCATAAGTCACAAGAGTGGGAACAATAATTTGACAATAAATCTTAGAAATTGGCCTACAGACTTGCGAGTGGTATCATCGATCATCATTTTTCATACAGTCTACAGACCTGCATTGCGGAATAAAATTCCGTCGTGAATTAATTCAATATCGATTTCCCTTGCTTTCTTGATAGCACGCCGAATTTCCGCCGAAAGTGGCGTCTTTTTCTGATTCGTTGATTCAAGTTCAATTCGTTGCTCTAAATCCGCAGGCTCCTCCCTCTTGACGTCAAAAATCATCTCCCTTCTAGCTCGTTCGGACACTTCGCTCTCTCTCTCTCTCTTGTCTGCTCAGACAAAGGTGGTTGGATTTCCTACATCACAGGTAACGCTACACTTTCCATTCACTGACCCATCAATTCCAAGAACAACTTAAATATAACTCCCTTGTCTCATCAAGTAGCAGCTTCATCCTGCCTTACTGATACTCCCAATACAGCATACAATAAAATATGAACAATTATTATATGAACAGTATAATAAGGTTCAATATATTTACGTAAAGACGGGAGGCATTGGCCAAAGAATAATATTAAAATACATAGGGCTGTGCACACTGCGTTTCATGAAACTGTTCTTCCGAGTTTCACAAACCTGGTTTCACGAAACCAATGCAACTACAGTATCATGAAACGCAGTGTGCACAGCCCTATGTTAATCTTATCTATCTGTTGCAAGCAACTTTAGTTTCATGTTTCACGAAACCAGTTTCTCGAAACGGGTTTCTCCAGTGTGCACCGCGCCTTACTCTTCTCCAGTGTGGGGCGTGGTGGCGCAGCGGTCAAGCTGTATGCCTCTCACCAAGGTGGACGGGGTTCGATTCCCGGGCAATGCATGTGAGATTTTCGAAGTGAAATGCCATGTCCTGTGGTTCGGATTCCACGTAAAAAGGAGGTCCTGTGGCTCATGATCGCGATATTAACGGTCACGTTAAACTACAAGCTTCCTTCTTCTCCAGTGTACAGGTAGATACTGGATTAATTGAAGGCAGAAATGCATTGATCAGATAGTTTGGCTGTGTCCCAATACTACATTTTCTGCCGTAGTGAACTAGATAGTCGACTAATATTCCGGATGTGACGTCAGAAGCCATGATCCAGATCTGCTTAGCACATAGCAATCAAGTCTGTAGTAGCTAGTGAACGAAAGTGCTTGCTAGATTGTCGACTATTTCAAGGAAGTTATAGAAATTGTAGGTTATCGGAATTGTAGGTTGTCTTTGACTTTAATCCAGTCTATGAAGGAGGCCATGAATCAAGCAGACATGTCCCAAATCTCCGTAGTGCATAGCAAATAGTGAGTAGTTGCCAGAAGCTAGTCAATAGTTATCAACTTGAGTATTGGGATACATCCTTAGTATTCTGTGCTCGTGAAGATCCAGAAGCAATGTAATGGATAAATAGTTGAATAAGCTCGTGTTTCATGAAACATCCTGCTCAACTTCTAGTATATGCCTAGGACGTAAACCAAAGAGAGTTTCAAGACTTTCCAAGATTCGGCATGATAATTGCAAGTAGCAATCAGGTCACGGATACGTCTGTCTAACTTCCTACCAGGAACGCTACAGTCCATTGTAACACGGAAACCACAATGTAATTATAATAACAACACGGCACGGTGGAGTCTAGCAAGGAGTTGCACAAAACTGAAGCCACAAACAGACAACACAAAGTTCCGTTGAAGTCAGAGAAGCGTATGCTACATAACCTCACACGTCTTCCACACCGTGTCTAATTCAATTTCATCACCGGGTAGTTATGTTTTTCTTACCTCCTCTTCGTTCTCCAGGTTATAATTGTTATGGCAGTTGCTTCGCTTAGAGACGTGAGTCATCAGCCACGAGAACTCATGTGCAACAGAATCTCTTCGATAACCTGCGCTTGGTGTGTATTTGTAGGATGAGGAGGAGAGGTGTCAGTCGAGCATTCGCCTTGCGTTTAATATGAAACCACTGGAAATTACTTTTTGGTCAACGGAGTGTGATATTCGAATCCAGCCGTCTTCACGAGATGGTTTTCTGTGGTTTCCCACTTTTACTCCAGACAAATGTCAGGATGGTTCCTAACTTAAGGGCTCCTTCCCTATCCTCACCTGAATTAAAAATACAGACAATATTTCAGCCACCACAATAACATTGGTTATCAGACAACATTTCGCAAGCACCCAAGTACACGGGGCTGAATGAGCACGTTGTCCAAGGCCCTCAAATGGAACAACAACAATGTACAATAAATTCTTCATGGCTGAGTCAGCATATCTTTGGTTGGTCTCCTACTTCTTAAGATTTAAGATGTTGACCACATCTTTCTTCTTTGTCGGTTCAAACGCATCATGAGACGAGCTGAAGACTATATAACGTGAATAGTCCTAGATGGCTTCACAGAAGACAGAAAAGGTGGTACACTTCGAGATTTGAGGATGAAACTTATCAGCAGAGATTTATATTTCTCGATGCATCATTAGAAGTGTCAGATTGAAGGTCCCAAGATCACGAGTTCTATTCCTGACCAGGAAGTCGAATTATTGAGGAGAGTCGAATCAATTTACAGCAATCCTAATCGTACGATGTTAATAGAATAATACCATTAATTAATATTATAATGAGACACCTGTTAATATTTTCATGTTTATAGAAACATGTTACCAACCCTTCATTGGGGTCATCTACAGCAAAGTTTGTACAGTATTATGATAACATACTTTATACTGAAATGTTTATTTTATATGAAAATAATAATATACAATTCAACTCTAAAATATCCAATTTAGAATATTCACGCCTGGAAAAAGTGGATGTCCTTACAAAATTATTTAATAAAATGCATTAGTTGAACATGTACTGTATTTGTGACCTAATAAGAGCTATTAGAAGGAATATTATGCCAATTTATAGCTCTACGTACTATAAAACGAAGTCCACGATTCTTGGATGTAACGGGTAATCTCGAGAACCACTGGATGGATTTTGATGCGGTTTGCAGCATTCTATAAAGGATTTCTCGAGGAAGGGTTTTGTAGAAAAACATTCATTTATGACCAATGGAAGCCGAGCAGTAACGATTTCAGTGAATAGAGTTGAAGAAACACCTGCCGCCTTTTATGCTTACGCAGGGTCAACCGTTAAAACTATCAATATACTTTGAGTGTAAGAATTGTTCAGCATGAAAAGTTCTACAAAAAAGTCCGGGATAGCTTATCTCTATATTTAATACATCGCCCACTATAAGTGTTTTTACGTTTTAATTTCTACGAACAATCTCCATTCAGTGGAAATTTAAATTACTAGCTTCGGAGTGAGTTTACGAGCTGGCGAGTGAGCCTACCATCCCAGCTTTGGCCAGCGTCAATCTGTCCAGTCTTGTCGAGTTAAGACTTCAGAGAAGAATATAATATGTGTTTCGAGTTTTCTGAATTACGTCTGGGACCTGCCGTCCGTGCGCCTTTTAAGCTTACGCTGGGTAAACTGTTCAAGATACCGGGCAAAGACGGGTTGGGTTGCTAGTACTATAATATAATTGTGTATTACTTGATTAATGGACTTTCTTATTTACGTGAAGGTGGAGGTGACACTTTCATATAGTACCAACTAGAACTTTTATGGCGATGACCCCAATGAATGGTTGAAAACATGTTTCATTAAACATTAATGTATTAACAGGTGTCTTTATAAACTTACTTATTACATACTTTAATATGTCTTTGTAGCATATTTTCCGTCATGTTAATGATTTTGCTTCACATAGTTGGTTGGTTGGTTCCTTAGTTTAGGGGCTGCGACAATGCGGTCATGTAGCCCCGAGTACTTTTGGGTGTGTGTAGAATTTGTTGATAACCGGTATTAATTATGATGGCTGTATTAGTGTGTGTTATCTGTGATTCAGGTAGAAGGACTGCAGACGATTTTTTTTTCAAGTTGTTCATACTTTCGCCACCAAATGCTACCTTCCACGACACCTAGCTGTGGACGCGGCTACTAAATGCCATCGCAGTCAGCACCCAGTGGTGAACGTTGGAACTAATAGAGCGTTATCAAAATAACCTACACATTTTTGCTTCCACAAGTGTAATTAGTGGAAAGTTTTTTTATGCCATAAATCTATGACATGGGACCGCCGGCTTTACTTCCCCAGCAATGGAAGGCTTACTGAGGGAATTTTAACGCTCTAAAAAGAATCCGACGACTTCGGCTGGGTTTGAACCCGCGATATTGGGCATAGAAGCTCAGCATACCAACTACGCTCTTCACATAGTGAAATACCTTTTGAAATCACATTCTGTGATATGAAGACGAAATTACTGTACATCTCATCTTCAGGTTAACAGAGTTTCTGTTACTGAACAATATACGGGAAATTAGCTTTGCTGTGGGAATCACCTAAATGGCATCACCTCAAAATATAATCACTAGGAAGCTTAGTTCAAACAATTATTATTATTAATTTTATTTTTACTATTATTATTATTATTATTATTATTATTATTATTATTATTATTATTATTATTATTATTATTATTACTAATGGCTCAACTTAGTAATTTGATGACCCAGAATTCTAAGATACGGTAATTGCCTTCCAAGAGAATCATCTAAAAAAATGGGAGAAGACGAGTTTAAAGAAAAGGAACCAGGAAATTGTCAGACTAATTAATGCAGAACGGTACTGCGAGATTTTATTCATGTCCAACTGTGAATTGAACATAAAATATAGAATTAATGAAGAGTCTCTTGATGATAGACCTTATTGCGATCACTGATGTACTCAAAGAAGAAAGTACGAGGGGAAATTGAACTGTGCACGAGCTCCTGGGAGAAGTGAGGGCTTTTGATAACTCGCTGGGGGGCGTTAGTTATGAAAGACGACAGCTGAAGCCACAATCGATTCGAACTCCGCAGCGTCCTCTTTCTGAAAGTCTTGTTCTCCACAAAAGTTTGACTTAAATTGAATGCCGCTGTCTGATCCCTTAAGACTTAAAGCACGCCAGCAATACATATGCCCGCGTCATGCTTAACTGCAGAACAGTGGCGAGAGCTTCGAGGACAATCCAGCCTAACTCTTGCTTTTTCCTGATGACAGTGCCTGCCTACTTGAGGAACTAAGGGACCAGTGGGATACCTGGAATGATCAGTACCGTAGAAAAAATAGAGTTATGGAAAAGTCACGTAATTTGGGGGGCCGAAAAAACTACATGCTTTGATAGGTCCTTCACCACTGATTCTGATGATGGAAAGCGCTTTCCACTGAGGTGTTTCATCAGGATAGGGAGTAGATAATAGACACATTCAGAGAGGACTCTAGGGCTGTAGTGATGTGACTACAATATATCTATCGTACTGAGTCTCACGTTTGGGATGTAATGACGTCATTGACTGTTCGATATCTACCAATCACGTCCATGATTCTACCTAAAATTAATATCACTTCCACGGATATAATAATATACAGCGTCTTTATATTTGCTTGGCTAGGGCATTCTCGCTCACGCGCTCTGTCAGTGACGGCTCAGTTGCTGCCACGTGTGCATATGTACGGCAGAATACGGTGCTTAAAACCAGTATCATCCATTTTTTCTCACCATGTTTACATTAGATGCTGAAAATGTTCCCGATCCGCTGCCAAACATAATCGTCATCGCCTTATGAAGTTTGCGGTTACTCCGGTTAATTTAGCTTCAGTAAGGAAATAACGACATTTACGTCTATTTTTATTGCTTACTGAACCTGTACGTTTGAATCTCTTAGCCAGTTGTTTTATTGTGATTGTGTATAGTGCTGTAATGCCTTATGTGAAATATTCGTTACGTGAACGAGTATATCTGCACAATACGTACATAACGTGCAGGAAATCGTGCGTTAGAACAAGACAAAAGTTTCGAGTGAAATTTCCAGGGAGACCAATTCCTATAATTCAGACAAATCGGATTTTAATCACTTGGGGTTAATTCCCGTGGCTCGAGGACTGGGTGTATGAGAAGTCTTCATCATCTCTTCATTCTCATTACAACGTGCAGGTTGCCCACGGGCGCCAACTAGAAAGACCTGCACTTGGCCTCTCAGGAGGCCACACGATCATTATTACTATTATAGGAAAGAACAGACGTTCTATAAGCCTTCTGTAGCATTACATAGACCTCGTCTGATTATATCGTCTGACAAAAGCAAAATTGAATGCTGGTCACGTGTTAACTCCAGTAATCCCATATGCGATATTGAACATGCTACTAATACACTTCTTGAGTCAAATTAATTAAACGTTTACCACATATACATGGACATTAAAATAACAACACAATATACAATTAAATTAGTTTATAAATAAATCTTATTGAACAGCCCTTGTATCTGCATCAAAATAGAAACAAATTAAAATATGTGTCCATCGTTTTCTGCTTTAGGTGACATTTTCAAAAACTTACTTTTAATTTATCGTAGGCAAATAGGTTGACAAATAATTTAACCAAGACTAGTCATATTTTATAATTAATTCACCAGATGAGCTGAGTTTTCTAAGATACATTTTATGAATGGACTAGGTAGGTGACGTATGATGATCCGACGTTTGAATCCCTGCGCTGACAGCGGACATCCTACGTCCAGTCTATCTTCGAGATATTTTAGATCACTCCAGGTTAACGCCGGGGTGGCACTTTATATTTAGTCCTTGGGCACCTACTCCAATCCCATGTTATCAGAGCTACACACACTTACACAGTGATACCAATAACATATTCCTCTGACTCTCAAGTACAGTGGACTGATGATCAATAAGTTATATACCTCTGCGAAATACAACTCCTCTCTTGATAGTTGGAAGTAACCTAGATATTCGGCTCCTTAAAGCAACAATTCCCACCGTCATTTGAGTTCTGATTTATAGAAAGTAATGCACAAAGGTTGTTTACGTAAAAGTGGAAAAATCAGGAAATGTCACTACACGGGGCTTACATGGATAGCTGTCTACGTATTTTATTGGAGTACAGGTAAGTAATTATGAGAATTATACTCTATTTATCTTTCTATTGCATGTTACAGTATGTTACATTTATTTCAAGCTGTTGGGTTTTCATTCATGGATTTCCAACTAGGCCTACTTGGAAGATAGAGAATGTTGATTTCAATTTTTAAAATCTTGAACTAAGGAAAATATCCTATGTTCAGGTAAATAAATTCTACTTAGACGACAACTAAAATGACAAATTAATTTAAATAAAGTTAAAATAAGTTATGAGTTAAAAATTTGACTGCATAAGCTTAATAGCTTGTAATTTTATTTAAATCTTTATCTCGCAAATCGCTGGCCACGGGATCTCTCATCTTCCCTTGGTACCTGAACCACTGGAGGTAAAACTTTCATTTGTTGTTATTATTGATTCTTCAGGGGTTTTGCGACATCATGGTCATGTAGCCTCGTATACTTGGGTCTGTGTAGAAGCTGTCTGATAACCTGTATCTGTACTAGTGTGTGTACTTGTAATCGAGGTAGGATTTGGGTAGGAAGAGGCCGTGGCCTTAAATTAGGTACAATTGCCTGGAGTAGGAGTGGTAAAACGCGGAAAATCACTTCCAAGATTG
Organism: Meconema thalassinum; assembly: GCA_946902985.2. Lineage (NCBI taxonomy): Eukaryota > Metazoa > Arthropoda > Insecta > Orthoptera > Tettigoniidae > Meconema > Meconema thalassinum. The sequence continues at coordinate 294,638,316 of OX336390.1, read as the reverse complement.
CTGAGGTAAGAATTAGACCCACCTTTTCTCAGTTTTGCGTCACGAAGCTGAGTGTACCCCGTTCCAGGCCTCAGACCAGAATAGAATTTCTTGGCGGAGCCGGGAATAAAACCCGGTCCTCCGCCGTGACAGCTAAGAATGCTAGCCACAGCGCAACGAAGCGGACAACTTCACATGGAAAACTTTATATGCCTTAACTAGGTATCGAACCTGGTGTGCATTTCTGAGGACAAGCAGCTTAAACGATGTGTCATCGAACCCGTCAAAATTACACAAAAACAAATATTAATTATACTATAATAATAATAATAATAATAATATTAATAATAATAACGATTATAATACTATATATATAGAGAGAGAGAGGGAGTAAAAACGATTGCATCGTCCCTTGAGTTCACGCTTTTCTATGTGACAGGTTCTGTTATCTTTTGTTAGCAACTTCAGCATGGTGGCTTTTATCTTCCATTTAATAATGTGGTAACACTACAATTGGAGGATAAAAGCGGCTCTTTTATTCGCCCCCGGGTTGAAACCACTAAAGTAGAAAGCGTGTTGTCAATTATCGATCAGCTAGCACTCCTCTGGCCTTTTGACATTCAGCGGTCGACAAGTATCACTCTGATGAGGTATCTAACACGTTATTAGGCACAGACACACGCCGATAAAAGTTTTGAGTTGAGCGTTTCGTTTGACTTGAGCCCGTGAAAACGGCAAACGCTTTCCTTTGATAGTCCACCCTTCTACATGCTCCAAGCTGTTTCACGCCCGTACATCCAAGCCGTGGACCCAGAGTGGTATAATGCTGTATGTACCAACACCCGAGACCTACAAGAGGCTGCAATAGTTTAATATAATTCAAATATTAAGGGTGGCTTTGGTAGCGTAGTTGGTAGCAGGCTGAGTTTCTGTGCTCAAGATTGTGGGTTCAAACCCGGCCGAAGACATCAGATTTTTTAAGAGCGTTTAAAATCCCTCCGTATGCCTTCCTTCGGAGGGAAAGTAAAGCCGGCGGGCCCATGTCATAGATTTATGGCCTATAAAAGAACATTCCACTAACTACACCTGTGTGAAGCTAAAGTTTGTAGGTTAGAATTGATTAACGCTCCAAGTTCCAATGTTCGCCGCCAGGTAATGATTGCGGTGGCATTTAGTAGCTAAGTTCACGGCTAGGTGTCGTTGACGGTAGCATTTGGTAGCAAAAGTAGGAACTACTTGAAATTGATCGTCTGCAGTCCTTACCTAAATTACAGATAACACACACTAATACAGTCATCACAATTAACACCGGTTATCAGACAGTTTCTACACACACCCAAAGCACACGATGCTACATGACCGCGTTGTCGCAGCCCCTAAACTGAAGACCCAACCATCAATATTATGCTTCCAAAGTATATTTTCTGGTCTTCAGTGGTAGCTATACTCGCTATCACCATGGGGCCAGGCTATCTGCGGACTCAGTAGACGTGGGTTCGAGCCCCACCGACGGCCGTTCTTGAAATCGTTTTCCGTGATTTCTCCATTTTCAACTGCAAACAAATGCTGGGACGGTACCTTTTGACAGGCCACGGGCACTTCCTTCCCCATCCTTGCCCAGTTTCATTCATCTTCATCATTATTCTCTTATTAACTTATCTCATGAGGTTCGCGTCAGGAAGAGCATCCGGCAGGTAAAGCCACCCCGGCCACATAGAATTTTATTGCATTTCATCCCCAACCCCGTTGAAAACGGTAATAATAAGGGGCAGACATACTTACAAACATACAAAGGATGTTCTCTCCAAATGAAACGATGTATTTAAATAAGCTTCTTAATGACAGCAAAAGATACCTGTGCTAAGGTCCAAGGATGTGAGGCAAGGCTATCGCCGTACCCTACTGGCAAGTGAGTTCAAACCACTCTGTCAGCCGTCCTTGGAATTGATTTCCGTTGTTTTCCATTTTCTTCTCTTAACATATGACGGTGCCTTTGTTGTTGTTGGTTCATTTGGGAGCTTTGTGATATCGTGGTCACATTTACTCGGGTGTTTATTGTCTTCCTGTAAATAAATCGTTAAGCGCGTAATTTTCATAAAGGTAACGCGCGATCCAATTAGTATGTTCAATAAGGTGGCTACATTCAATGCTCTCTCATAGCCTTTATTCATGGACATGTGATCTTATAGATCTTTTATTTTATCCTAAGTTACATTATCCGAGTAACTCCTTTTAATAATAACACAAAAAAAGGACGAAAAATAACATTAGTTCATTAACCATCCCATTTGAAATCAAATGCCTCAAAAATCAAACAACGTCCATTTTACGGTACTATGGATGATGCGGCATATATGATGAAATTGTGACTAGAGCAGAGCAAGTATTTTGCACGAATCTACCAGTGTTATAAGTTTATCCATCGTTGTTCCACCGGTTTATTGATTTTGTTGTTTACAACTTTAAGATGGCATGATGGCTACATGTAACATTTCATTTGATAAACTCATGACACGGACAATGACAGACATCTACATGTAATCTTCCTGCTTGTAAATGATCAAGATTATTGGTTTATTGAATCGTGAGTTATCAATTTCAATATTACACACAACTATTATCTTGAAATCAAACATTGGAGGAGATAACTTTTTCCCCTCAAATTAAAGATTTATACAATGATTTATCTGGTTTAACGCCAGAAAATCTTAGAGGTTTTTGCCATGTGTGTTGCGGGATTTCCCCAAGGTGCACCAAGTCAGGCTCGTCAGCGGGCCATAGGTGCACACTGCCTCGACTGCAGGTGGTCTGAGAGCTGGAACGGGGTACATTCAGCCTCGAGAGACAAACCTGAGAAGGGGTGGGTTCGATTCCCATCGCAACCAGCTTGGAAGTGGTTTTCTGTTAGTTCCCACTTATATGCCAGAAAAATGCCGGGATGGTTCCTAACTTAATGACATGGCTGCTTTCTTCCCAATCCTCACGTGAATTATAAATACATACAGTACGACAGCCATCACAATGACACAGGTTATCAAAAAAAATTCAAAACAAACACAACCTGGAGAGGCAAAACTGAGAAGAGTTGAGTTCGATTCCTACCTCAGTCTTCCTGAAATTGGCTATCCGTGGTTTACCCACGTCTCCCCCAAGAAAATGCCGGGATGTTTCCTGACTTAAGGCTATGCCGCTTCCTTCCCAAGTAAACGGGACTAAATTATTACGATGTCCAAGCGCCTCAAATGAAACAACAACAACAATAACAACATAATTATAAGGGCCAGTTTCGTCGTCTGCATACATGGTGACTCCGGAGGGTTTCGGACTTGATATAGATAAGTACACACACACTAGCATGTAGAAATTTCATAAAATTATTGCCAACCTTATTTTAAAATTAGTGAAAATCATTAATCAGAAGTACAAGAAGTAGTTCCGTGAAGAACTACACAGCCTATTTCCATATATATCCTACTTATGTTAATTGGCTCTATCAACATACAAAATTTCAATTTGGTTGCTGTTATAGATTCGTAGATATTGAGAACCGTCTAAATATTTCGGATGGTCACCATGTTGGGGTTTTATATACAGTATGTAGGTCTTAGAGTTATGTAGTATTATATGAAGATTATTGCGTAGAAGTAGTATTCAAACTTCAATCGCACGATTAGGACACAAAAAATGAAAATCAGATTTTAAAATTTCGCACAGCTGCCATCTTGTGGTTATGAAAACAATTCAAATAAATTAAATGCCAGTGGATTAAAATTTGTATAAGCATTTAACGTTCCAAGTTTAACTGCGCTCAGGTGGTTGATTCGTGAGAAACGTGTCCATTTAAATATTTATATTTCACGTCGCCGCCATGTTGGATTTGTGCTCATCAGGTTAATGAAAGTTTCATAGGTGAACTTATGTTCATAGCTTCTATCAACATACAAAATTTCAGTTTGATTGTTGTCATAGATTAATAGATATAGAGAACCGTCAAAATATTTCGGATGGTCGCCGTGTTGGATTTTTATATATGTAGGCCATAGAGTTGTGTACTACTAGATGACGATCTTTGCGTAGGTTCATTATTCAAACGTTCACCTCGATCACATGATTCATACACAATAAATAAAAACTTAATTTTAAAAATGCGCCCAGCTGTTATCTTGAGGTTATGTGAACAATTGAACTAAATTAGATGGCAGTGCATTACAATGTGTATAAATATTTACAGTACTATATTGCACTGCGCTCAGATGGTTAAATCGCAAGAAAAGTCTATTAAAAAGTTTCACCATCTCTTGGCCGCCATGTTCGTTTTGTATTTTACAGGTTTTGGGGAGTCTCATAGCAGAACATCTAGTAGTGCCCTTTATCACCGTACAAAATTTCAGGGTGATATCAGTAATAGTTTCGGAGATATGGAATACCGGGGAAATATTTCGAACAGCCGCCATGTTGGATTGGTGAAACGAAATAAAATTTGAAGGGCACAGTTGGGGTCCGCCAAAATAGTACTATGATCTTATCGAGTTTCATTGAAATCGCTTCAGCCGTTTAGAAGTTATTTTTGGTGGGGGGAAACACACATACGCACACACACGGACAAAAGGTGATATCATAAGCCTATTTTTTTAATAAAATGAAAATAGGCTAAAAATACAAGCATTCGGTGGATAGGAAATCATTTGTCCTCAAGAAGAAAAAAAGAAAAAAACATTAATTACCAGTTCCGAGCAATATCCAATAATGCAACTCAAACGTATTTGAATGACTAGCTCTTAATGAAATCTAACGTTAATATTTACATTTATGTTAATTTGAAATTGTAATGAATTATTTTAAATTACTTTGAACATTACAGCGAATAAATTAGCGCCGTTAACATGACTCTGTTTCCCGATGGCTGCTTCAACGACCAGAGTTATGTATGGTGACCAATTAACGCAAAATGTAATTCTCGTCATTCGAAATGCCTGGTTATCCAACACGAGAATGAAATACAATTAATTTGTTATTATTTGATTAATACTTGATTATAGAATTATAGCAATGTGTTGAGTTATGCTGGAAATTTTATCACATTTTTAGCCTACTTTCGATTTTTGCAAAAAATGAAAGTAGACTTATGAGATCAACACAGGGCGAAAAAAGTGTGTCTGTCTGTGTGTGAGTCTATGTGTGTGTGTGTCTGTGTGTGTGTGTGTGTGTGTGTGTGTGAGTGTGTGTACTCTGAATGTCTGTCCCCCCCTATCAATTCGAACACGGTGAATGCGAATTGAACGAAATTTGGTACAAAGGTAGCACTAGCAAAGGACACCTCAGTGTCATGTTTTATATCGCCGCCATCTTGACGGAAACGTAATGGCGGCCACACAAATGTTCAAAGCTTAAATCAAATTACGACTAACCTAATCATCCGATCTCTACCAAATTTTGCAACAACATACCTTTATGGGGGGAGCATCCTTTGACCAAACTAATAAGTCATCAGCGTAATAGTTTGCGGATGGCGGCCATCTTTGTGTGAAAATCGATTCCCCCTATTAATTCGAACACGGTGCAACCGAAAGGAACGAAATTTGGTACAGAGGTAGTACTAACAAAAGGCACCTCAGTGTCATGTTTTATATCGCCGCCATCTTGACGGAAACGTAATGGCGGCCACACAAATGTTCAAAGCTTAAATCAAATTACGATTAACCTAATCATCCGATCTCCACCAAATTTTGCAACAACATATCCTTATAGAGGAAGCACCCTTTGACCAAATAACTAGGTCATTAGCCTTATAGTTTGCGGATGGCGGCCATCTTTGTGTGAAAATCAATTCCCCCTATTAATTCAAACACGGTGAAACCAAATGGAACGAAATTTGGTACAGAGGTAGCACTAGCAAAGGGCACCTCAGTGTCATGTTTTATATCGCCGCCATCTTGACAGAAACGTAATGGCGGCCACACGAATGTTCAAAGCTTAAATCAAATTACGATTAACCTAATCATCCGATCTCTACCAAATTTTGCAACTACATACCTTTATGGAGGGAGCATCCTTTGACCAATCTAATAGGATATTAGCCTAATCGTTTGCGGGTGGCGGCCATCTTTATGTCAAAATTGATTCCCCCTATTAATTCGAACACGGTGGAACCGAATTGAACGAAATTTGGTACAGAGGTAGCACTAGCAAAGGGCACCTCAGTGTCATGTTTTATATCGCCACCATCTTGACTGAAACGTAATGGCGGCCACACGAATGTTCAAAGCTTAAATCAAATTACGATTAACCTAATCATCCGATCTCTACCAAATTTTGCAACTACATACCTTTATGGAGGGAGCATCCTTTGACCAATCTAATAGGTCATTCGCCTAATAGTTTGCGGATGGCGGCCATCCTTGTGTCAAAATAGATTCTCCCTATTAATTCAAACACGGTGAAACCGAATGGAACGAAATTTGGTACAGAGATAGCACTAGCAAAGGGCATCTCAGTGTCATGATTTATATCGCCGCCATATTGACAGAAGCGCAATGGCGGCCACACAAATGTTCAAAGCTTAAATCAAATTACGATTAGCCTAATCATCCGATCTCTAGCAAATTTAGCAACAACATACCTTTATGGAGGGAGCATCCTTTGACCAATCTAATAGGTTATTAGCCTAATCGTTTGCGGGTGGCGGCCATCTTTATGTCAAAATTGATTCCCCCTATTAATTCGAACACGGTGAAACCGAATGGAACGAAATTTGGTACAGAGGTAGCACTAGCAAAGGACACCTCAGTGTCATGTTTTATATCACCGCTATCTTGACGGAAACGTAATCGCGGCCACCCAAATGTTAAAAGCTAAAATGTAATTACGACCAACCTAATAATCTAGTCTCTACCAAATTTTGCAACACCATATCTTTATGTGGGAAACATATTCAGACCAAACTGCAAGAACATCAGCCCAATAGTTTGCAGATGGTGGCCAAGTATGTGTGCAAATCGATTCCCCCTATCAATTCAAACACGGTGAAACCGAATTGAACGAAATTTGGTTCAGAGGTAGCACTAGCAAAGGGCACCTCATATTCATATAGCACGTTGTATTTCAACAAGCTACTACAACCAACATTCGATCATACTCCTTGAAAAGGACAAAGAGTTATAACAATACCCATGCATTTAGGAGAAAGTAGGCTATATGTTCTTTACTGAACATCTTGTTGTGTTAATATAATGGCTTAACGGACAATATTCATTTTGTTTTCCTTTTGAGAACATCTTGATTCTATATTCAATGCCAAGGCAAGGTTTATTGCTTTGGAGTGGAGTTTTGACTCCCGTGGTGCACTGGCTTGCTCGTGACGTAGTTACACATGTAGTGAAACGTCTTGCATGGCCTTCTCAGAATGTGCCAGCTACGCGTCTTGGTAGGTGTACCTTTATCAACTGAAGAGCCCAATTGGTACACTGGGGCGAAACGCTAGCAATGTGATGAGTTATGCTGGACATTTTATCACATTTTTGTGTTAATACTTGATTATGTTGTACAATTCAAGTGCTTGTAATAACTTATCGCGATCATCAGTCCCGTACGCTTGGGTTTGATGTGAAAACTGTGTGATAACCATTGTTATTAATAATAACAACATTTAAAGAACGCACAACTATGCTGATCGTCACCTCACACCCTAAACTGTGTGTGAAGAGGCCAAGGCACCGGGAAGTAGTTCACTGTTTAGGATTTCATTTCATAACAACATTTTACAGCGCAAGGTAGTATGTTTCCATTAGTCGGCTTGATTATTTTTCAAAATTTCCTTTGTATTACTCTATGAATAAAAGTTTCATTTTTATGTAAACTGACTGTCTGCGTGGCTCAGCGGTAACGTTCTCGCCTGCTGTTCCCAAGGCACGTTAAAGATTCCCTTCGGGGTAAAATTCCGCCACCCCGACGTCTCTAAAAGCCGCAGTGGTTAAAACGCACATAAAACCAATACCTTAATTATTATTTATGTTAATTTTGAACGTTACCAACTTTGCTTTCCATGTTACGATTTGTGTGCGTTAATACAGTTTTTAATGCTATCTGAACAATAGGCGGATTAATTCAGTACGAATTTGATATGATATTATATTATATTTTGTTCAGTAAAAGCCTTGTTTGGGTTCATGCAATTGATGGAAAGAGCAGCGAGTAAATTTCGATTTTATGGCGAAGCAAGCTCAAATGTTTGATACAGTGTTACGATTGATAGGTCGTTCAACGAGGCTTCTAGAAGTACACAAGTTTTCAAATTTTATTTGCGAAGCTCGAATCACCAATACAATACTTTAAAGGTATTAAAAATGGAGAGAAGTTGCGTAACAGGTTCAAACGAATACTTTTAAATATATACAATAGGTTGAGAGATGACAAACTAGAGCGGACAGTACATAAGCTGATGGTAAAAAATGCGTACTTGACTATCATATCGATGTACAGTGTTCATTGTTCATGGTGAATGCGAGAAGTCGACCGGCGTCGCAAGCAATGAGGATTCGTGTGTCACAGTATTCAGAATTATTTTTGTGAGGAATTTGTGGGAGAGTACATTCGTTTTCTCTGAATGATGAAATTCCTACTGTGAAGATAATGACATAGTCAGTAAATAGTGATGAGGATTTCCATAATTTCAGTTATAATTCTGTTCATAAGTTGACGAAGGACTTATGGTTCCTTTTGAAGCGACGAAAACGAACTTAGCTGGAGGAGGGATATTATTCTCAGGTCTTGACCTAAAGTTTGGTATAGTAATGAACAGGCAGATAAGTGCCTTTTAAGTCTGCAAAGTTTCAAAATGTAACTTGAAAAATTCTTAATGTGAGGAAATCTATAAATCAGGGAACAATGTCGGGACACTTCATTTAATATAATTGCTTCTCAATCAATAGACTACCATTATGACTCTGTGCAGGATGTCAGAGCAAAATACAGCACAAGATGCCAGATAAGAATACAGGGTGACTCCTAAAGAGATATACAAGATGCCAGATAAGAATACAAGGTGACTCTTATAGAAGTGTACCAGATGGCAGAGAAGAATACAGGGTGACTCCTAAAGAGGTGCACAAGATGACAGACTCAACATGAGTCAGAAATCGAACCCAAATTCTCAGGGATGGTAATCAATAACGCTAACAGAAATGAAAGTGGGGTAACTTATGCTGATAAGTGATATTATCAGGTCACATCATTCAATGATGACATCGAATAGGAATGTGATTAATGTTTGATTTTCTATTAGTGAACTATTATATTTTTCTCTTCAAGTGGAACATGCAGTCTTTGTTTGCTATTACTGTGTACCATTTTAAACTGGCGTGATATATGATACCTACATCCTGTTCACATAAATCACTCAGCTCCACAACAATCTCAGTGAAACTCCGGGAAAGTAACGGATGGCGACATGAGTGCGCATTGAGTCGCGTGATTCCACTTAGCTGTTTCCAGTCGCTTGGGATGAGAAGCAACACGACATAAAAACAGAAATAGATGAGCATCTTCATCGAAACAGTACTTTCCACTGTCATCAGTGTCTCTCTGTAGCGAGAGCTCAGAGACTCTGGCTAGCAAAATGTGTGTTCTTTTAGCACAAAAATGAAGTTATTCTTCTTAATGCTAATCGATGTAATCCCTGAACAGATATTGAAAAAAAAAGGATCTAGTTACAGTGCGTACCATTAATCCATCTCTAAGGCGACTAAAAGGTTCAGGTGAGACGGTACGCGGTTATGCTAACTGCAACCCTACCATCCTGATCTATTGGTAAGTGTGTCAGGTTTGCACACAGACAGCCCGGGTTCAGATGCCAGTTGGAGGAATTAAATCCTCGTATGGACATTGACCTCTTTAGAGCAACTGAGATGATAGTTTGGTTTGAATCCTAGACTCGTCCAATCTAGAAGGGGTTTCCTTCTCAAACTTACGAGTACGCCGGGATTGTACATAACAATACAGCTACAATATTCTCATTGTTAGCACCAACTACACACACCCGTGTAGTCACCATAATAACACAAGGCATCACAGATCTCTCACTCAAGTATACAAGGATAATATCCATCATAACACCAGCCCCTGGCCTAAATGGAGCAATACTAACATTTACTTATTCGGTAATTGCACCTTAGGAGGAACGCCACGTGTAGTTTGAGTTTTTCCGGTATTCTCTCCGGTCGTGAGCCAATAATAATGTTGTTATTTTACGGCCCTTTTAACTTTGCGGCTTTTAAAGAAGCCGGCGTGTCGGAATTTTGTCATGAAGGGAATCTTTAATGTGCCAGTAAATTTACTGACACGGCTCCCTCACATTTCCGTACCCTCAAATGGCAACTGACTGCGCCAGGATTCAATCCTGCAACCTTGGGCACTGCAGGGGAGAAGGGTACAGCAGCATTTTGCAGCCAGTCGGTCCCGAACCAGCTCCAAGGCTTTGTGGAGACACTTCTCTACCAGTATCCGCAACTGTCAACCAATCTTGCTGGCGCCCGTCCTTGGACTTTTCCTATAGAGCACACAGCGTTGTGAAAAGACTGTGGAGCTTTACGGCGACAGTGTTGCTAACTCTAGGCAGAGGTAGCGCTGACGTTACCTTCACCCTCTTCGAGTACTGCGCTTTTATAAGTCAGCGACAAAGTACAACCCCGGTAGCTACTTGAAATAGCACACGCCCAGGAAGGAGCAGTTTTACAGGTGTTAACGGATTGGATTAGTAATAAGGATACGCGAAGAGAACCAATAACGACATTCATTTCGTTGTCATATGACGCATTACTAATTGACAGATGTCGACAGCACAACCATTCTTTCCTTCTGGGATGTATGTTACCGGCGGAACTGAGTACGTGCTCCACTTCGGGCGAACATGCAGCACAGGACGAGGCTCTTCTTTCCAGCGTGCTAACCTCGAAAATTTATAAATTACTAAGACGTAATATAAACGAAACCTGTATGCAATAACACACGTAATCAATTGGCAGATAATTGTAGGAAGCTCTTATGACGAAAAATATATATGTTCAGAGTTCCTTCATGACAAAAGGTGCGGTAAAAAAACCATTGTAGGGTGGGGGGCGTTAAAAGTAAAAGCCCGTAAGACCCATAGTCTTTTCTCAACGCTGGATGCTCTATAGCGTCACCAACTTCTCCATGGCTCCAGCACGTCTAGAGATATGGCCGAAGTATCGGAAGAAAAGTTGGCTTAACTTCTTTGTATACCTGTCCTTCACCTTGGGTTCTTCAAGAACAGAAGTGTTTGTCCGGGCGTTCAGGATAAGATATTAATTGCAGTACACGGTGGTGTACCTACCATTCCAGCGCCCCATCATCCTGTGGTCAGCTGTATCGATGGTCCTTGTTTCTGCGTCATACTTGGCGATTGGGAAAATCAGTGCATTGACTATTAGTTTGGTGTTAGATGCAGAGAAATGAAGCTCTGAATGCTCAATGAAGAGCTGACAATATGCATGAATAAAGCCTGTAGTGTCCCCAGAAGGACAAAGGCCTCCCTCGATAGGGGGAGCTCGTTAATTATATCTCACGTGGTAATAATAATAATAATAATAATATCGTATGGCCTCGGGTGCCTGGTGCAAACTTTGTTAATTGACACCCAGGGGGTAGCTTGCATGTCGAATTTCGTCGTTCCTTTGAACGCTATGAAAGTCAAGGAGGTTAGATATCTAAACTCCTTGACACTACAGCGCTTTCAAGTAGAGAATGGAGGAACTTCGTGTTGGCGGAAAATCCCGAGATTAATTTTGCCATTGAACACGGCCTACTGAATTCAAATGGGTTCTTTAACATGCCAACAACGTATGACATGAGTGTCGTGATTTTTGTCGCCTTCAAAAATCACTTACCATGGCCAGGGGCGAACCTGCAATCTTGGGGTTGGTAGTCTGACACTATAACCACTCACCCACCGTGGCTAGCTATCTCACGTGGTGAGCTAGTCTCGTGAGATGGTTAATTTTGTAACCATGATAGTCATAATGTTCTGACTTGACTAATACCTACTATCCATAGTTTACTTCCTAAGTATATAATTTTTGTCTCTAAGCCTACACGTAGCACTCAGTTTGTCACAGATCTTGTACTCATTCAAATTATTTCACTATACACTTATATCGTAGCACTTTTACCAAGTTCGCAGGTTCAAACCTGGCCGAAGTCATTGGATTTTTACGAGTGTTAAAAAGCCCTCAGTATGCCTTCCTTCCACTAATTACACCTGTGTGAAGCTAAATTATAGGTTAGATTTGACTAACGCTCTTAGGTTCCAACGTTCGTTGCCTGGAACTGACTGCGGTGGCATCTAGTAACTAAGTTCAGAACTAGTTGTTGTTGACATTTTGTGTTGAGTCAATTATTTAATGCATATGTTCTGAATGTCTACATCGAACATTAACCAACAATGCCATTCACAATAATAAAGTTTGCTTTTGAAAGTTATGCAATGATAACTAAATAATAAATAAGTGATAAATAATATGGGGTAACGACTTTGAACACGTAAGAGAGGGGATGAAACAAGAAAACAGAGAATTACAAAGAGCTAATTGCCATGTTTGAGAACTTTTAACTCATGGGTTGCAGAATATCTCACAAAGTACTGTACACTCATGTTACATGATCACTTGGACCTATTTAAAAGATAACTTGAGGGCATATTCAGAAAAGCAAGGGGAACGATTTAACCAACGTGATGGACTTTGAGCAACATTATCAATGACAATATAATGACAACATGTTGGATGATTACATATGGGGACCAATACGAGAAAGTTTGTACTCAAATAGAAGAAGTACCAAAAATATTCATTTTTAAAGCTTGTTTGTATTGTTTCTTCATTTGTAGGTTATTGTTAACTATGTTTTGAAAATAAACGTGATGTAAATATATATAAATTAACGTTTGCTTTCGTTTGAACTTATAGAAATAGAGAATTTCCTTCAATTTTTAGCCTACTTTTCACATTTTGCAAAAATGAGGAAAAAGTAGTCTTATGAGATCGGGCAAATGTGTGTGTGTCTGTCTGTCTGTCTGTCTGTCTGTCTGGCTGGCTGTGTGTGTGTCCCCCCCTATCAACTCCTAAACGGCTGCAGCAATCAAAACCAAATTTAGTATGAGTAAAGATGTGCACCGGAATAGCTCACGTCCATATTTGAAAATGATGTCAGTGCTACCAACTGCTGAAAAAACGCACTAGAAATTTGAGCTCCATGTTGGATATCTTGCAAGGTATACATGGGAGCTATTCCAAAATTGGCACACATGTAGATAATACTATTTCAGTTTAATTTCCAGGAGGCCAACCATGACGGTGTTGCCAAAATAATTTTAAGCCTTCTGATAGGTCCAATGTTTAAATGCATATAACTTCTACACTATCAACTGGATTTCAACCAAATTTTGTATGTATTATCTGTACATAAACAGATATGACTGAGCGTATTCTTAAGAGCCACCAGGGCTGCCAACTGTTAATAATTGCTCTCTCTATTTTTTTTTATCCAAATACCAATATATCAGAATGTGTGCATGCCGACAGATTTAAACTATGCACACGTATAGTACGTGACATGTTTGATTAATTTTGGAGTAACTTATATACTTCAGTTCTACCAACAAGATTCTAAGCCTGCTGATAGGGCCAATTTTTAAATACATGTAACTTCTATACTATCAGTAGGATATCATCCAAATTTCACATGTGCTATGTGTAACATATCAGATATGACTATAAGTATTCTTCAGTGCAATCAGGGCTGCCAACTGTTAATAAATGCTGTCTATATTTTTTTACCCTAATATCAATATATCAGAAAGTATGCAAGCCAACAGCTCAATACTCTGCACACGTATAGCACATGACATTCTAGATTAATTTGGAGTAATTAATACAAGGCAGTGCTGCCAACATGATTCTATGCCTGCTGATATGTCCAATTTTAAAATACATGTAACTTCTATACTAACAAATGGATTTCATCCAAAATTTGCACAACAAGATATCATAATATTTCAGATTATTTCTGACCAGCACACGCATGGTATTGTTGGCAACATGCTTTTACGCGTGCTGATAGATCCAGTGTCTAACTGCATGTAACGTCCATTGGACTTCAACCAAATTTTGTATTCTGTACCTAAAGAGATGGAACTAAGAATATATTCAGTCACCAGGGCTGCCAACTGTAGTGCTCTATTAGGCTACATTATACCAGGTATATTTTGAACTAATTAGATATTTCGATATTACCAACTTAATTTCGTCATTATTCTAGATAGGTTCATATTCTGTAGAATAATCATTGGCATGAAAAGTAGGCTGTATAGTTCTTAACGGAACTTCTTGTTAACTTATATTGTGGTAGCTTCAAAAGCAAAAACTTTATTAGTTAAAACTATTTATTCCTTCATTAGTTAGGCATGACGAATACAAATCAGACATAGAGACCCAGACTAAAAATTCGTGTTGACTTGTGAAATGTACCGTACATTAACTTGTCTGCACTGATAAGTTAGGATCTAGATATGTAGTGTAATCATGGAATATCAAGTTGACCAATAAGTCTCGGATGGGGTTGTTAGATCAGGCCAAGAGCGCGCAGTTGGCAGGTTAATCTAGCAGCCTGTTCCGCAAGGGAGGAGAAACCAATACTTCAGTTATCGCACAGACGAGCAGGGATCCTTCTGCCTTACATGAATTCAATCAGAGTGACTGACCAGACAACCACCGTCCCCACTCTGAATCCTGTACCACAGGAACATTAACATGACTGTTCTTCTGGAGAAATGTTTTAGGACCACATTTGGTGAGGAAATATGATGTCCTCAGGAATATTTGATTTTTGAATTTTGATTCATAGCGAATCTATATATATACAAGCTGACCCGGCAGACGTTGTCCTGCCAATCAAAGAAAGTGTTGTAACTTTGTTTCTTGAAGTGCTTTTGGATACACAATATTTTTTTCAATTTCGGTTAACTGCCTCTAAACTATCGTGAATTGAATTAACTAATTTAGAAACATTCGTTGGAGCGTGCACAACAACTCTCCAAAGTTTCATCGCAAACGGATAAATGACATTTAACGCATACGGGATTTGGTTTAAATGATTCGTGCGCTGTCACTCATTTGTTGAATCTACTCGTGCTCTACCAACTGTGAAATGAATTTACTAAGTTAGAAAGCTTCACGTAAGTGTATACAATATATCATCAAAGTTTCATCGCAATCGATGAATAGTATATGAACGCATACAGGATTTTGTTGGAACGCTTCGCGCGTCGTTACCTATTTGTTACATCTACTCGTGCGCTACCAATATTGTAAAATGGATTTACCACTTTGAACACCTTCCTTGGCGTGTACACAACAACTCATCAAAGTTTCATCGGAATCGGATGAATGACATATGAACGCATAAGTGATTTTCTTTAAACGATTCGCGTGCCGTCACTCATTTGTTGAATCTACTCATGCGCTACCTATTGTAAAATAGATTTACTAAGCCTGAAACCTTCTCTGGCGTGTACTCAATGATTCACCAAGGTTTGATCGCAATCGGATGAATGATATATGACCGCATACGGGACATTGTGGAAACGATTCGCGCGCCGTCGCTCATTTGTTGAATCTACTCGTGCGCTACTTATAAAAAACTGGATTTACTAAGAATGAAACATTTCCTGGAGTGTACACAACAATTCACCAAAGTTACATCGCAATCGGATAAATGGTATATGGAGGCATACGGTACTTTGTTGAAATGATTCGCGTGTCGTCACACATTTGTAGAATCTACTCGTGCACTACCTATTGTAAAACGGATTTATTAAGCCAGAAACCTTCCGTAGGGTGTACACAACATCTCACCCAAGTTTCATCGTAATCGGACGAATGGTATTTGAACGCATACGGGACCTTATTGAAACGCTTCGTGCGTCGTCGCTCATTTGTTGAATCTACTCGTGCGAAACCTCCTGTGAAATGGATTTACTAAGTTAGAAACCCTCACGTAAGTGTACACAACAATTCACCCAAGTTTCATTGCAATCGGATGAATGGTATATGAACGCATACGGGACTTTGATTAAAAGTTCGCGCGTCGTTGCTCATTTGTTGAATCTACTCGTGAGCTACCTATTGTAAAATGGATTTATTAAATTATAAGCCCTCACGTATGTGTACACAACATCTCACCCAAGTTTCATCGCTATCGGACGAATGGTATTTGAACGTATACGGGACTTTGTTGAAACGCTTCGCACGTCGCCGCTCATTTGTTGAATCTACTCGTGCGCAACCTCCTGTGAAATGGATTACGAAGTTAGAAGCCTTCACTTAAGTGTACACAACAACTCATCAAAGTTTCATCTCAATCTATGAATGGAATATAAACTTATACGGGATTTTGTTGAAACGCTTCGCGCGTCGTCACTCATTTGTTGAATCTGTTCGTGCGCTATCTATTGTAAAATGGATTTACTAAGCCAAACACCTTCCCTGGAGCTCACTCAACATATCACCCAAGTTTCATCGCAATGGGATGAATGGTATATGAACACATACGGGACTTGAAAACGCTCTAACGTGCAGAGACAAACAGTAGAATTCGACATCACTGCCACCTTTGGTATAAAACACAACTTTTCGCCACGGGCGGAGTGTATGTAATGGCGGTAGTTGCACAGGTTGCGACCAGGTGGCTCTAACGTGCAGAGACAAACCGTCCAAAGACATCAGCTTTCACGAAGGCCAAGTCTAGTGGTTTCCATGACGACTGTTTTTGACTGTATATTGTGGTTCTAAAATCGTGTGTAAATTGTGGTTCTAAAATGTGTTCATTCCACCTACCGGGTCAGATTGTGAATCTAAACCATACATGGACCCACCCTAATATACATACCAAATTCCATCAAAATCGGTTCAGTCGTTTAGGAGGAGTTCAGTCACATACACACGTGTCGAAGAATTATATATATAAAGATAATACACTAAGGTGTATGTATCACAAAACTCAAGCTCCTGAACCAGAGGGTGTTAGAAGTTGTGGTTTGGTCCAAAATCTTCCAAATGGTCTCAATAGTACAGGAAAAATCTTGCTTTTCTTGGAAAGTCAACGGGAATATATTTATTTGTTTAAGAAGTGTGTTTAAACAAATAAAGTTGAATTTAATAACCTCACGGACACAGGGGCAGATGACCTCGTAGTTCATCCCCTTAAAACAACATTAACTAACTAATAACTTCACGGACAGATTGTCGCTAGGCGACAACGACTTACTCTGCATCATGATAGTCCGGTAAAAATTGCTAAAGGACATTGCACATCTTACAGAATATGGTTGACCTAGGCAAGGCCGTGAATAGAAAGCAGAGTGCACATCTTCATCGTAGATTCAGCGACCCCTTCTAATCCATTTTAAATACGTACGCTGTTGGCAACAATTGTATCTACGTGTTCCCCTTCACAACCAGCACAGTTGTGGGAGAAATACAAAGACTAAAAACCTAACCCCGTGGCACCACAGCCCATGAAGGGCCTAGGCCTACAATGACTACATGGCCGAAGATATCCTGCGCAGAAGGCGACAAGAAACACAAAATCATGGCATGGATTTCAAAGAAGAAATATACAATGATGCTAGATAGCAAGCAGAATCGGTGTCGCCAGTTTCTCGCGGGAGTTTCCACTATTAGATCTTGATCTACAAGCTGTGATGGAAGAAGCGTCAGCGTGGTGGACAAGGTGTAATAGGGAGAATGCCAGTAGTTAGTATGCACGATAGAGAAAGATTCTTCTTGCGAATGCTGCTAATAAGAGTAAAGGGTGCCAAAGGTTTTGATAGTGTCAGGACAGTCAATGGAGTTCTATGCAAGACTTTCCAGGAAACATGTAAAAAACTTGGACTTCTTCAAGGAGATAAAATTTGGCATGATACTATCCTTGAGGCAACTCACTCTCATATGCCAAGTCGCTTACGAATGTTATTTGTCATTATCTGTGTTTTCGGAGAACCAGAAAATATTCCCGAGCTTTTGGACCAACATAAAGAAGCAATGTCTGAAGATTTTGTACGCTGATACTCTGAAGAAAGTGGCCCACAGTGTGCGCTCATTGAAATCGATGACCTCCTTCACACCTACGGCTTAGAGCTTAAGGAACTTAACTTGGCAGATGTAAAACTACACGTTAACTGTCCAGGAATGCTTTCGTTTGATGTTTTAGAAGAGCAAGCTAGGGCTATCAGCAACAGACAAAAGCTTAATGAGGCGCAACTAAGGGTTGTAGATTCGATCTTTAATGCTATATATGGAAACCCAGAAGAAACATTAAAACAGAAGTGTTTCTTTTTAGATGGACCGGCAGGAACAGGTAAAACATTTGTTTACTCTACATTGTTACATATAATCAGAGCAAAAGGAGATCAAGCTACTCCAATAGCGTCTACAGGAATAGCAGCTACACTTCTACAAGGAGGACGAACTGCCCATTCTGTCTTCAAAATCCCTCTGATTCTCAATTCTAATTCTACGTGCAACGTTACGCCAAACACACCAGAAACAACAGCCCTGTTGAATACAAATTAATTATTTGGGATGAAGCACCAATGGCGCATGTGTACGCATTTTTAGCTGTGGACAGACTTCTCAAATATCTGAACAACTGTACTGAAGCATTCGGTGGTAAAGTCATCTTACTGGGTGGTGATTTTCGCCAAGTCCTTCCTGTCATAATTAGAGGATCACGTTCTTTGACAGTAGCTAGCTGTTTGAAGCGGCATAGCCTCTGGAATAAATTCCATGTACATAAACTCACCCAGAACATGCGCGCTTTAAATTCTGAAAAAGAATTTTCAACATGGCTTTTAGAAATAGGAGAAGGCAAGACTGGGGGGCGGAAGTTACGGTACCATCTACAGGCTGTCCACAAATACAAGATCCAGTTGAACAGCGGTACGGTGATTTTGATTTTACTGCTGTCACCCCACAGGAGCTGAAAGGAAGAACTATTCTTACGGTCACCAATGAAGCATCGCTTGAACTGAACAATCGAGTACTTCAGCGTTTACCTGGAGATTGGGTAGTCTACGAGAGAGTAGACTGTATTGTGAGTGAGCATGCGCAAGATCACTTGGCTTATCCTGAATAATTTTTGAACAGTCTGACACCAACTGGCATGCCCCCACACAAACTTAGACTTAAGAAAGGTGCTATCATTATGTCATTAAGAAATATTCCACCCTCAAAAGGGGTCTGCAATGGGACAAGGCTAATAGTTAACGGGTTACAACGTAATATCATAGAGGCAACTATTATAGATTCTGATAAGAGAGAAATCGTTTTCATACCCAGGATAACCCTTATCCCCTATGAAACGAACATGCCTTTTAAATTTAAAAGAAGGCAATTCCCAATACGTTTGGCTTTCTCAATGACAATAAATAAATATCAGGGTCAGACTTTCGATAAAATCTGTCTTTACAAGACAAAACCCGTCTTTACTCATGGACAGCTTTACGTTGCCCTTTCACGGGTATGATCCTTTAGCTCGCTATCGGTTGTGTCAACAAGTAACAAATTAACCAACCGTGTGTTTAGAGAAATTTTGGATAGATAAATTCAAAAAGTATCTTAACAAAATGCATTAACTTGGAAGAAATGTGATTTGCTTCTTAAATACAACTCTGTACACCTCACTCGAGAACTACTGTATGTGAAAGAAGTCCTGGTTGTATCCCAAATGTCCTCTGTGAAGTTATCATTTCACAGCCCAGTTGGATCTTTCCTTTCTGCACTGGTATCAACATATTAAGTTTGTGAAGTTTGTTTTCGTAAATAAATGTAATGTTACTAACAGCCTAGGTCGTTCCTTACATTTCACTGTTATTGCTTAGATACTCTACGCGAGCTCTGCTAGTTATTATTATTATTATTATTATTATTATTATTATTATTATTATTATTATTATTATTATTATTATTATTTATTTACCTTAAATCAAATACTAGAAGTATGGTAGGCCTAGTGAAATAGGGCAAGCCCCACATACATATTACATGTTTCATTGGCACAATCACGGTGGGTGAGTGGTTAACGTGTCGGATTACCAACCCCAAGATTGCAAGTTCGCCCCTGGCCGTGGAAAGTGATTTTTGAAAGGCGACAAAAATCACGACATGGATGTCATACATTGTTGGCATGTTAAAGAACCCATTTGAATTCAGTAGGCCGTGTTCAATGGCAAAATTAATCTCGGGAATTTCCGCTAACACAAAGTTCCTCCATTCTTTACTAGAAAGCGCTATAGTGTCAAGGAGCTTAGAGATCTAAACTCCTTGACTTTCATAGCATTCAAAGGAACGACGAAATTCGACATGCAAGCTGCCCTCTGGGTGTCAATTAACAAAGCTTGCACCCGGCACCTGAGACCATACGATTATTATTATTATTGGCACAATTTACATCTACATTTCGTTTTGCAATATTTACATGTTTTTCGAAGATATTTGCATTATTGACATATTTAGAATATTAACGTAGTTCACTCACTCTCTCACGCACGCACTTTCATCACCTCAATAACTCCATACATTCATTCATTCATTCGTCGAGACAATCAATCACTCATACAGAAGTATATACAATGTACCTTTTTATGTACGGCCTGAATTTCCGAAGAGGCAAGAGCCCCTGGCAGCACGTTCCATAACCGCGCAGAGCGGCCGTAGAAACCTGTCAGGTAGGCATTGCTAATAGCGAAGGGCGGACCGAGAGTTACACCTCGTCCTCTCCGAACTGAGCGATATGCCAATGACAGTCGGCAAAAGGGGTCAATATTAATGGAACTGTGAGGGATTTTTTGACAAAAATCAGATCAGTTTGTTTGGCTGTTGCCTCTAGAGATGGCTATTTTGACAAAGGGGAAGTGGAATAACGTGCTATTAGCTTCTCTGCCCGGCTCTGTACACGCTGCAGTTTGTTCATGTTTTCCACTCTAGTGGGATGCCAAGCAGGTAAGCCGTACGTTAATATCGGTCGGACCATGCATAGGTAGGAAGCATAGAGAGCTTTGATCCCAGTTTTCAGCGTTGGCTTATTGACAATTGATTTTACAACTTTTCAGTCGGTCAATACAAAATAATCCCAGTTACTGGGAATTGTGAAAAACAACCTGGAAGAAAAATATATGGGACAAGCGAGCATCATTACATCTACAATCTACAAGCCAAACTATGCTTACTAGATCTCACAATGTCAGCCATGAAACGGAAAAAATGGTCCTCAAACATCATCCCTTATAGGATCGACGGAATTTCTGAAAATACGGCTAAGACAGCTGTTAGAAAAACTGAAATGTTAAGACTCCTTGAAAAGAAGGAAGAAGGAAGATTGTAGTTTTACGTGACCGTAAATCTAGTGATTATGAGCCACGGGACCTCCTTTTTACGTGGAATTCGAACCACAGGACATAGCATTTCACTTCGAAAATCTCACATGCATTGAGCGGGAAACGAACCTCCTTGAAAAGAAAATGTATTAATATCAACAAGGCTGCTAGAATGAAAAATCACAGAACCACACGCAAACCACTCAATATTGCCGTCCTAACTTTTCAACAACCGACTCTCTCCGATAAATATCGTTAACTCATAGAAAATGGAAATTGCAACACCTTTAAGGTGTTGTGATGCAATTAAACATGAAGGAGGAGTGTTTGGCTGTGTTCGTACGTTGATAGATTCCTCTGATCTTAAATGTGAACAAAAATTAGTACAGGACGTATCCACCAGGAGCTGTAATACATGGGGTAATTAAGGCACTAGACCGGTCCATGAGGGAATTGGGATTCATGTTTGCCGCACTGCACAAGTCAGTTGTTCTAGAATAATATTATGGATGGCTGAGACAGTTTGGCCAGTTATCGACCCATCATGTGTCTCACACATGCTCAATAGAGCTATGGTCCGGTGATCTAGCGGGCCATTCTAAGGTTGTGATGGCACGGACAGCTTCCCCGATGATGTGTGCAGTGTGAATATGGACATTGTGCTGAAGCAACTCATTACCAATAGTCGTCATCTTAGGGACACGCACTGGATTGAGTACCCAGTCAACAGACTTTCGAGCAGTCATATTACCCTCAACATCTAATAATACATATTTCACAAGCCAATAGTTCCTCGGTTCACAATGCCCGGAGTTCACCCTTTGTGGTTTTCGACAACAAGGTCCGGGCAGCCCCTCTGTCCAGTAAGTAGTCGCACACGATCTTCTCGACACTTCCCCAGACTTCCACGTCGATGTGTGGTCAATGGGAGACCCTCTGTAAAACACGAGCTTGTAAGCCACCTACACGCAAACTATTCCCAACTGTTTGTTGTGTAACGTGGGTTGGCACTGTTGTTCAAATTTGCGATAGTGTACGTATGTTTATCCGGTCGCACGGTGATTTATGGTGCAGTAGTCAAACTCCTTTCCTCTGACCAAGAAGGATCTGATTGGATTCCCAGTTAATTCCCGTGAGATTCTCGAAGAGAAACGTCACATCCTGTGGTTAAGTTTTCTCGTAAATAGGAGATCCGGTGGCTCATGACTATGAGATTTATGGTCGTGTAAAATTACAATCTTGCTTTCCTTTTACGGGCCATGCGAACGATGTGGCCATAATACCACACAGTTGTCCATCGAATTGGCATGCGCCGTGTCTATAATATTGTGTGTCCTCCATTTGACCACAGCCATGTCCATTGTGTCTGTAGGCCGGCCACTGTGTCTGAGAGCACTAACACGAAAACTCGTGCTCGTTGACTTCGGGAAAGCATAGGTTTCCCATTTTCATCACCAGGCAAATGCCGGGACAGTTCATTTCAATAAGTCCACGGCCAATTTCGTTTCCAAAAACCCTGAAAAGAAAATATATGGTCATTGGCTGAATTAAGAAAATTGTTGGTGGGTTCCTCAGTTTAGGGGCTGCGACACATCGGCCATGTAACCCCGTGTACTTTGGGTGTGTCTAGAATCTGTCTGATAACCGGTGTTAATAGTGATGGCTGTATTAGTGTGTGTTATCTACTGTATAATTCAGGTAAGGACTGCAGACGATCAATTTCAAGTAGTTCCTACTTTTGCTACCAAATGCTACCGTCACCGACACCTAGCTGTGAACTTGGCTATTAGATGCCTCCACAACCGGCACCCGGAAGCGATCTTTGTAACTTAATAGAGCACTAATGAAATCTAACCGTTAAATATTGCTTCACATAATAATTATAGTTAGTGGAAGGCATACTGAGGCAATCCAACGACTTCGTAATGAAATTGTAAAGGCCAATTATCCGAGCTGTCTCAAATTGTGAAAATTGCTGATAGCGTGCTCTTGTCTGTCGTAGATACATGTTTGACGAGGAACAGTTCAAAGTACAGACTGCAAGTCAACTATGCTACACTGTGGTCTGTATACTGGTGGTGGTTCCTCCGGGACCAATCACGTGGGGAGATCTGTAGAAGCAATTCAAATGGTCTGAAAATTGCAATTTCTTGATGAATGCAGTACATTTGCATTTCTCTGTTGGCACAGGCTAGAGTAAAATGTGGCTTTTCACCGATGTCTCAGTCTCACTCATGGCTGTGATTATATGGAAGCTACTGAGGTATGGGTGGTGCCTAGTAATGGCATTCAGGGCACAGACAGTGCTGTGGATGCTGTTAAAAGTTCTACTCATAGGGTTAGTACTGCTGTTCTGACTCAGTGAGGAAAGCAATGGCAAACTACCTCACTCCTTATCTTGCCTAGTACGCGTCACTATAGCGCTGACTTGGGTTTTTGTGGGTATCTGCCCACATAACCTTACGGCGGTACTTTTTGAGGATCCAACCAGCCTTTGGGCTGACTACCTAGCAGACAGACAGACATACAGACTTAATTACTTAATTACCTATATGGTGTCGTCTTATATCTTGAAAATTAACACAAACGACCGATTCCCTCATGGTATTTAGATTTACACTTTTGTGAGCGTAATTTTCATAATGTACAGTGGCCCAAGCCAGGAATGAGTGCACTTTTAGTAACTGTTCCTAGTTCTTGATCCTAGAGTCGAATTTTAAAGTAATGTGTACAGTAATTTCGCAATACATGATAAATGAGGGCAAGAGCAAGTGGGCAGGTCAGAGTACTCGTGCGAGTACTCAGCAATTGGGATAACTAAGCTAGGACTTTGTACCTCCACGGTTCTATATTTAGCTAACTACAAAACTTGCAGTATAAGCGATGTACAATGCATTTCTTAAACTTGGAACATTCCTTGTAGATTATCTAGCATTATTCGTTTTAGGAAGTGCTTTTTTCTCACTTCAACTTATCCTCTTCAGACCCATGGAGCACGTATGTGCACCTCCAATTTTTAATATTTTAAACAGCAGCAGTTGGTATTACATGAATTCTACCCTTAAATATTCCCATTTTTACGGGGTCGAGTATTATAATATGTGGTTTCCATGTGGCGGATGGTGTTTACGACTGGATGGCCTTCCTGACGCCTACCTCTTCAGAGGTGTTTATAAATTAGAGGTGAAATAGATGATGACAAATGAAACTGGGCATGAAGTTGGAAGGAAGTGGCCATGGCCTATTATAAACTATCGTACGGTTTCGCCTGGAGTTGAAAACGATAAACCATAAAAAGCCATTACAAGGACAACCAACTGTGGGGTTCGAACCTTCTCGTGTTTGCAGTCCTCCTAGATAGTTAGTTGTTGTTTTAAGGGGCGCAACTACGAGCTCATCTGCTCCTTTGACCTAGATACTTGCGACTTCACACATTGCCGCTATTGGTAATAATGGTGACCAGTAATTTTATTGTTTTATAAAAAATGTGCCCTTCTGTCTTCAATGTATATTATTTGTGCCATTATTTAATAAAAAATGCAGGGAAAGAAAATCTCAACTACAAATTGTGTCTTATGTCTGAAGAGGTTATTTGTGAGAATACTTAACCTTATATTACAAACCTTATAGCATACAACACCGCTTACCGACAATACGTAGCACAGATTCAGAGGGAAAGCATACAGTATTTGTAAATAACGTTGAATAGTCCCTGGTGAAGCAACAGACTTAATAATATAAACAAAACAGGGCTCGTGAATAGATACTTGTTGCAATAAAACAATGTCCCTACCATGCAGAGCATGTCAGTGGAACTTAAAGGAATCTGTGTCATGATGATGACTGTTGTATTTGGTGTATTTGTAATTCGGACTAGGATTTGGAATGAGGCGTTAGGAATAATTCTAGCATTTGTCTGAAGCAGAAGTGTGAAACCACTTCTGTGACAGCTGAAGTGGGAATAAAACCGGTATCTTCTCGGTTTTGTCTCGCAATGCTCGGTGCTTTTCGTTCCAAAATTCAAACTAGAATCGAACTTCTGGATCCGGAGTCATAATAGACAACAATCTGTTTCCTCCCATGTCTCACAACTGACTATACATGATTAAAATCCTGCTTCCACTTCTCAGTCCTTCTTTTCCGACCCTTTGTAAATTATTGATCTCTTCCAACCTCGGCGCTATAACTGGTTGGTTCCTTAGTTTAGGGGCTGCAACAAGGCGTCATGTAGCCCCGTGTACTTTGGGTGTGTGTAGAATCTGTCTGATAACCGGTGTTAATTGTGATGGCTGTATTAGTGTGTGTTAACTGTTTTAATTCAAGTAAGGACTGCAGACAGTAATTTCAAGTAGTGTACCCGATACCTAGTTTAGGCTATCGGCTACGCCAGCAGACTTTAAGCTGTAGTTGAGGTTTTAGGAAGAGTTAGGAAAAGATAGCGCACCGATCGCGTCAAGAAGAATGTGAAGATGACGTAGGAGGTCAAGAATCAAGGAGGCATTGAAATCTGTAAGAAGATAGAATTATGGATAGAGATGTGAAGCTTTATTGAGATATTTATGGGATTATAGCAATTAATCATCTTAGAAGAGGATATATAACATGTATTATATGTGGACATAATTTTATGGAAATAAGTTATTTTATAACAGAACAGCCGAGAGGATTCGGGTTCGAGACTATGTTCATGACGTAAGAGCGCAGTGGTGGGAGATGAGCCACGTGCCGCGTGGAGCACATAAGCCAGAACACAGCGCTAGCAAGATCAGTTGAGCCCAAGGAGACGGGCAGTTCAGAGCAGCTCTGTAGCACAAGCGGGGCGCATTGAAGGTCACGCAGCATACGGAAACTGTCACGGCAGGAGTGTAGGCGACAGTTCTCGCATCGCCGAGCAGCCAAGGCCGAGCGGGTCGTTGATCCAGGCGGGCTGGCCGAGGAGACAATTGTAGACAGCCGGGGTATTTCAAAACCACACTGCTCGTATTTGAAGACTTTATTTCAAGCTTCATTTCGACGCTGATCGAACACAGGCTTTTACGAATAACCTTATAACCATGCTGTTATATAACACATTCAAAGCGACTTTTACTATTCCAAGTAAACTGAATGTTTAGCATAGGCTCTGATGAACATTATATCGTGCATTTATAAGATTTATATCTTATACAGTTTTCATGAGTTACATATTACGAACAGATACAGGGTGTATCGTAATCTTGAACACTATCTAGTAAAATTTTATTTTACTCAAGTGGGACTTTGCAGTAAGTTGAGATTGGACTTACAATTCTCAAACTAAACATTTAACGGAACAGTGGCGTATATTAGAAGAGGAGTAGGGGGTCCGCTGTTTCCATGAACTTTTCGAGAAGGAGTTGGACAATATCCGCTATGGGTAATTCAAGGTTCAACATGACCGAGTAAACGTGAATAGAGACAAGATGGCACCGCAGAGCGATGGATTCGATTCCTGACGAGAGGAGTCCACCAGCTGATTCGCTTGGGATTTCGAAGGAAATCGTCATTTCATGGATGAAATGATATTCACGCCGATCTTACGAGAAATTCTTTATGTAGGGAAAATCGACGATCTTGGAAATTATATTACAACTGATAATGAAAGGTATTGTAAGAGTTCTAACTACCTGATACGATTATTTTCATGAATACTGGGCACACATGTATATTTTTCTAATAGGAGTGATTTGATTATTAAGACATGGTTTGAATTTATATACTTCGAATTTGCTAGAATATGGAGTGACCATATGATATGGCAGGCATCATTATACGAAATTCTCACCGTTGTTTGGCTTTATTAAGCAAATGTTTGGTCTTTTAGATTTTTCCAGCTAGGATATTTTTCATGAATAGTTTTTTTTTGTGTAACGAGTATTTCGAACTCGTGATCTGCAATTGATTATCAGAAATTACTTCGTCAGTTCATTGCATACTAGCGAGTGTGTATTATTCATCAGTAGGGATTTTTTTCCATTGGATTGTTTGGAGATGTTAAGAAGTTATTCACTTTAGTGAATGAACATCGCTTTTATATGACAACTAGAAACTTGTTGATTCCTTTCTGGTACATTCATTCATACAGCCTACGAGATGGGGTCCTTCGTATTTATACGATTGTATGGTGGTACTCACCTTACCCATCGTTTAGGGAACTATCATCCAAGTCGACGGGGCGAGGTCTTTCGTATTTATACGATTGTACGGTGGTTACACATCTTACTCGCCATTGAGGGACTCATTTTTATCATCCGAGTGTACACGAGATGTAAGTGAATCAAACAAGGAACTACTAGTCACATATCAGTCGAAATTTTGTTAAATAAAGTAACGATAAATGTCAACAGGATTGCATTTAGTAATTCATGTTTGCCAATCCAATATTTTGTTGCTATACTCTTTTGAGAGTACTTTCAGTTTAACAGCTGTTACAGCTGATGCTTTTGATGAGTTTTATAATTGTATTTGATACCTTTGAGAAGGATTTAAAGTAATTGAATCTTATAAGATTAATCATTAATGGTCATAATTATTTTAAGGCAGATCAGTATTGCAGATTTTGATATGAGAGATTATAGCACATTGGTGTTTTTCTGCGATGTGAGTTATGAAAATTGTAAGAGAATTTATGCTATTCGAAAGCAGATCTTAAATTACTGAAGTAATATTTTTCCAATTGTTTAAGAAGTTGTCTAGATGTGATCAGAGTAATTACAGTTATTGGAGATTGTGTGCGTTGATAATTTGAAGCCATTTATATATTTTTTGTAGATCATGCAACATGGTTAAGTGGAGTTTGTGATAGGCATTTTGTGGAATTTGCCATGTGATAGTTGCAACGTTGATAAAGTATTTTGAAGCAGACATGAGGTCGTCGTACCCAGTCTAGCGTAATTGTTGAGATTCATGCTGTATGTGCTGAATATTTATGGAGTTTTGTGGAGTAATTCTTATATTCAAATGTGATATTTGAAGTATTGAAGAAATATAATGTCGTTGTGGATAGTTAGATCCAACGTGATGTCGTGGAGACAATAATATTTTTTGGCATGATAAATTAAATACGAGATATAACTTGGAAGTAATAAAACTATAAGACAACGTTCTATAAACCATATTAAACAATTTATTAGGAAGTAAAAAAAAAATGAAGTTGATAATACAAGATTTTCTGAAAATAATAATTAATGAAATAATAATCTGAGATTTAAGCATATTAACGATCTGACCTAATGAAATAAAAATCAGAATGACTAGATGAAATAATGAAATTAAATAACCAGATGATTGAACTTCAAATAAGTTGATAAATTAAATTTTTGAATAAATCGATGAATTAAATAGATGGATGAATTAAAGATTGGATAAATAAACTGATTGAAATAAATTAATAGACGATTGTAATGATGATGAATAACTGAATTAGAAGGTGATAATTAATTAAAGAAGCTGATGATTAATGAATTTCTATGGAATTAAATAAATTTAATTGAGATATAATTTGAAGGAATTGCAACTTGAATTGAGAATTTAAATGATGTAATGGTGATGAATTAACGATTATAACAGGGATATGTAGAATTTTGAAGTGAGAATTAATGTGAGAAATATTTAATTTTGATGATGACGATAATGATAACCAATAAGCTATGAATTTTCTGTAATTCACAGATAAGTGATTGTTAATGACGATGTAAATAATGGAAATTAATTATTCGATGTTTAAGAGCATTTAATTAACATGTTCAACATTCAAATTATGCCATGCAAACCATAAATTTACGTGATATTTAATATGTGTGATTATTATATGTGTATGTTTAGACAGATTAATAACTTTATTAAATCCACATTGATGTTAAATTAAAGAGAAATTAGGTCTCAGGTTTCACAAATGTCAGTGACGAAAGACATAGTGCTACAGTGATCCTGAGAACCCAAGAGAACTTTATAAAATTTTCTTGTTATGTGGATAAAAATAATTTTGGAATAGATAAGAGATGGTTCGATTTTTGGACAATGACAATTTAACTTTGGCATTCGACCATACTCTTAGGTAGGAATTATATTTAAAATGTCTGTCTGACTATCAAAGTAAAATAAATTTGTTTTTATCTTAGTTGTGATCTGATGATGGTGTG
The DNA here is from genome assembly GCA_946902985.2 of Meconema thalassinum. Classification (NCBI taxonomy): domain Eukaryota; kingdom Metazoa; phylum Arthropoda; class Insecta; order Orthoptera; family Tettigoniidae; genus Meconema; species Meconema thalassinum. The sequence goes on along the minus strand of OX336390.1, from coordinate 294,608,736 downwards.
ATGTTCCTTTTTTCTTTCCTTGTCTTGAGTAAGGCTTATCCGGAAAGGAAGTGGTTTGCTAGGAATTCAGTTGATGGCGCCCATTTATATTTGCATTATTTCTATTAAACTTATGCCCGTAACGACCCTAGAGATACTTTGTCTCGTGATACCCACTGCTTTTTCGATAACTCAGCTGAATTTCCGACACATTCCTTATTTGACTAGAGGTTCATTTAACTCCGCTCTGTCCTGGAACTCCAGGAATGCGATGTTATAGCAGATGGGTCATCGCATCCCCAGGACGAACGGGTACAGAGAGAGAGGGAGAATTGGCGCCCAACGTGGGGCTTTTCGATTTTGCTAATTCTATGGAATCACATCAGATTTAGATTACTGAGAGATTGATCTCAAGTTCATTTAAGTGTGTTACAAAATTTATTAAACTTAGTCAGACAATGTACTTGTGTGCCCAATCCAGTGTTCATGTTAATCGTATTAGTAATATCATGTTAGTTATAAGACATTTTTTCCCTATACCCAAGTGAATGCAGGAATTGAGACATTGTGATGTGTTGTTGTCTAACGTCTCTATATAATTCTATATTGAAAATATAATTATGGTGCCGGAAGATTTAGCGAAGGTGTTAGGAGAGTTACAGACGGGTATGTCTGGAATTGCAGAAACTATTTCTAAGATGGAAACGGAAGTTAAAGAACAAATTAATAATTCAGAAGCTTGATTAGAAGCTAAATGTAAAGAGAATGTAAAATCATTACAGGCTAGTAATGAAGAAAATTTAAAATTATTGCAGGCTAGTAACGAAGGCAATCTGAACGATAATTTAAAATCATTAGAGACTAGGCTACAGTCAACTACTGAAGAAAATTTAAAACTATTACAGTCAAATAGCAAAGATGAGTTGATGTTATTAGAAACTAGGCTACAGTCAAATAGTGAAGCTAACTTGAAGGACAATTTAAATCATTAGAAGAAAGGTTACAGTCAAATACTGAAAGTCATTTAAAAGCTAGTGAAGCTAACTTGAAAGATAACTTTAAATTATTGGAAGAGAAATTACAGTCTCGTAGTGAAGAAACTAACACTGAATTAGAAAATAAGTTAACCAGATTAGAGAATAGTTTAACTTTAAAGAATAATGAGATGCTGAAAACTTTACAATTAGACATAATTGCAGTAAACATGAAAGGAGAGGAAAATGTTCAAATATTAAGGAAAAATATTATTGAATTGGAATGTAGAGGAGAAGAAAATATTTTTACTTTAAGAACAGACGTTATGACCATACAGAAAGACATTAAGTCAGATGTATCGAAGTTGAGATTCGACATCGATGGTTTAGTGGCAGATGTAGGCAAAATTCAAGATTGGTCTACCGAAGTATCTTTCGAGACTAAGATTAAAGGTCTAGAAACGAATCTAGGTAACGAGATTAAAGATTTAAAGACAGTAATTGGGACCATTAAAGAGGAAGTCTTAAGAGAGGTCAATTCTAATTTAAAATCATTAGAAAATCAATTGCAGAAGGATATTAGAAAGATAGACGACGATATAGAGCAAAAGGTTAACGAAAACTTAGCTTTGTTTAAAAATAGAGTCGGAGCAATCGTGGAAGAACGGTATAGTGAGGTCGATGCCGAAGCAAAAGAGAAACGTGAAGGGTTAGATGAAAAATTAATCGCAGGTATGGCAAACTTAGAAGCGAGGTTTACGGAAAGCAAGGAAGCGATGAAGATAGATTCAACTTTATTTAGAACAGATGTTGATCTGTTGAAAGAACAAGTAGCGTTAGTAAAGAACACGTGCGAAGGAAAAATCGACAAGTTATGAAACGATCTAGACGAAAGTAACAAGACGCAGGATGTTACATCGTTAGATGAATTGAAGACTCAGGTCAAGAGATTAGCGGAAGACAGGATGACTAAACTAGAATCCATAGTTAACAGTTTCACCAGTCAGAATGTAACATCAGGGGAAACATTGATAAATCAGACAGCGATAGACCGCAGTATGACGAATCAGGAAACGAGCATGGGAGAAGACCGTCAAATGCAACCGAATGTGACATTCGAAAGGGCTAGTTCAACCCCTCAGGATAATCCAAGTTCGAATAGGAGTACGTTGGGTCCAAGCGAACGATACTCAGGTCCAGTCACCATTATTAGGAACCTGGATGACAAGCCGAGAAAGTTTTCGGGCAATACAGGAGTTACACCAGTCGAATTTCTGCGAGATATTCGAGACTACATGGCGGAACACAGGGTAGCCAAAGAAAGAGAGCTAAGGATAGTCGAACGCGCCTTAGATGGATCTGCACTTACGTGGTTTAGAGCGTTCAGAAGCAATTTTGCGAACATGGAGCAATTTGCCATGGCTTTCTTGAGGAGATTCTGGAGTGCCGAGGATCAACTTAACGTAAGAGCGGAGATGTACTCAAAACGCTATTCTGCGTCACATCCGACGCATTATGCCAACTATTTCACGTCACAGCTGGCTAAATTACAGTTCCTTATTCCTCCATTGCCAGAAGAAGAGCTTTTGCAAGCTATAGCGCGACAGTTACCGATTGAGGTACAGCGATCACTGATAGCATCGGGAGCCAATACGCTGGAACATTATGACGACATTTTGCGGCGATTGGATTATACAAGCGCACAGGTCACACCTAGAAGTAATAGAAACGACAACAGAAACACGCAAGAAGTAAATGCGGTGGTCGTGGACAATGCAGCTCAAACGGACAGAAGGGATTCCTGGGAAAACCGACGAAACGAAGGGAATCGAGGAAACATCCGTAACGCAAGAGGGAATGATCAATATAGAGGACCATATGAAAGGCCATACGATCAAGAAGCGAGAGATAGCCGGTATAGGAATTATAACCAAATTCCAGATATCAGGACAGGAATCGATATAACAATAGATATCGGGGCAGGAATAACTGGAACCAAGGTCAACAGTATAATGGGAACGACAGGCAGGATGGCCGAAGAGACGATCCTAACGATAGACGGGATAATCGTGGACATGAGAGGTCGAGACAAGAAGATAGACAGCCTAGTGCACCACTCGAAGAGACAGTGAGAGATGTCAATCGAGCAAGCACGAGTGAAGAAAGAAGAAATAAACGTCAGAATAACACGGAATCAAGATGTTAATCATTGGAAGTCAATCATCATTATTGAGAGTCAGAAAGAACCATCATGCTGAGTAAGGGAATTGTAGAGCTATCGTGTACATGTATTATATATAGAATGCCTGAGAGTGTATTTTTTTTCTCAATCCTGATAAAAAAAGGAGATGTACGGGAGAGATGTACCCGATACCTAGTTTAGGCTATCGGCTACGCCAGCAGACTTTAAGCTGTAGTTGAGGTTTTAGGAAGAGTTAGGAAAAGATAGCGCACCGATCGCGTCAAGAAGAATGTGAAGATGACGTAGGAGGTCAAGAATCAAGGAGGCATTGAAATCTGTAAGAAGATAGAATTATGGATAGAGATGTGAAGCTTTATTGAGATATTTATGGGATTATAGCAATTAATCATCTTAGAAGAGGATATATAACATGTATTATATGTGGAAATAATTTTATGGAAATAAGTTATTTTATAACAGAACAGCCGAGAGGATTCGGGTTCGAGACTATGTTCATGACGTAAGAGCGCAGTCGTGGGAGAATGAGCCACGTGCCGCGCGGAGCACATAAGCCAGAACACAGCGCTAGCAAGATCAGTTGAGCCCAAGGAGACGGGCAGTTCAGAGCAGCTCTGTAGCACAAGCGGGGCGCATTGAAGGTCACGCAGCATACGGAAACTGTCACGGCAGGAGTGTAGGCGACAGTTCTCGCATCGCCGAGCAGCCAAGGCCGAGCGGGTCGTTGATCCAGGCGGGCTGGCCGAGGAGACAATTGTAGACAGCCGGGGTATTTCAAAACCACACTGCTCGTATTTGAAGACTTTATTTCAAGCTTCATTTCGACGCTGATCGAACACAGGCTTTTACGAATAACCTTATAACCATGCTGTTATATAACACATTCAAAGCGACTTTTACTATTCCAAGTAAACTGAATGTTTAGCATAGGCTCTGATGAACATTATATCGTGCATTTATAAGATTTATATCTTATACAGTTTTCATGAGTTACATATTACGAACAGATACAGGGTGTATCGTAATCTTGAACACTATCTAGTAAAATTTTATTTTACTCAAGTGGGACTTTGCAGTAAGTTGAGATTGGACTTACAATTCTCAAACTAAACATTTAACGGAACAGTGGCGTATATTAGAAGAGGAGTAGGGGGTCCGCTGTTTCCATGAACTTTTCGAGAAGGAGTTGGACAATATCCGCTATGGGTAATTCAAGGTTCAACATGACCGAGTAAACGTGAATAGAGACAAGATGGCACCGCAGAGCGATGGATTCGATTCCTGACGAGAGGAGTCCACCAGCTGATTCGCTTGGGATTTCGAAGGAAATCGTCATTTCATGGATGAAATGATATTCACGCCGATCTTACGAGAAATTCTTTATGTAGGGAAAATCGACGATCTTGGAAATTATATTACAACTGATAATGAAAGGTATTGTAAGAGTTCTAACTACCTGATACGATTATTTTCATGAATACTGGGCACACATGTATATTTTTCTAATAGGAGTGATTTGATTTTTAAGACATGGTTTGAATTTATATACTTCGAATTTGCTAGAATATGGAGTGACCATATGATATGGCAGGCATCATTATACGAAATTCTCACCGTTGTTTGGCTTTATTAAGCAAATGTTTGGTCTTTTAGATTTTTCCAGCTAGGATATTTTTCATGAATAGTTTTTTTTGTGTAACGAGTATTTCGAACTCGTGATCTGCAATTGATTATCAGAAATTACTTCGTCAGTTCATTGCATACTAGCGAGTGTGTATTATTCATCAGTAGGGATTTTTTCCATTGGATTGTTTGGAGATGTTAAGAAGTTATTCACTTTAGTGAATGAACATCGCTTTTATATGACAACTAGAAACTTGTTGATTCCTTTCTGGTACATTCATTCATACAGCCTACGAGATGGGGTCCTTCGTATTTATACGATTGTATGGTGGTACTCACCTTACCCATCGTTTAGGGAACTATCATCCAAGTCGACGGGGCGAGGTCTTTCGTATTTATACGATTGTACGGTGGTTACACATCTTACTCGCCATTGAGGGACTCATTTTTATCATCCGAGTGTACACGAGATGTAAGTGAATCAAACAAGGAACTACTAGTCACATATCAGTCGAAATTTTGTTAAATAAAGTAACGATAAATGTCAACAGGATTGCATTGAGTAATTCTTGTTTGCCAATCCAATATTTTGTTGCTATACTCTTTTGAGAGTAGTTTCAGTTTAACAGTTGTTACAGCTGATGCTTTTGATGAGTTTTATAATTGTATTTGATACCTTTGAGAAGGATTTAAAGTAATTGAATCTTATAAGATTAATCATTAATGGTCATAATTATTTTAAGGCAGATCAGTATTGCAGATTTTGATATGAGAGATTATAGCACATTGGTGTTTTTCTGCGATGTGAGTTATGAAAATTGTAAGAGAATTTATGCTATTCGAAAGCAGATCTTAAATTACTGAAGTAATATTTTTCCAATTGTTTAAGAAGTTGTCTAGATGTGATCAGAGTAATTACAGTTATTGGAGATTGTGTGCGTTGATAATTTGAAGCCATTTATATATTTTTTGTATATCATGCAACATGGTTAAGTGGAGTTTGTGATAGGCATTTTGTGGAATTTGCCATGTGATAGTTGCAACGTTGATAATGTATTTTGAAGCAGACATGAGGTCGTCGTACCCAGTCTAGCGTAATTGTTGAGATTCATGCTGTATGTGCTGAATATTTATGGAGTTTTGTGGAGTAATTCTTATATTCAAATGTGATATTTGAAGTATTGAAGAAATATAATGTCGTTGTGGATAGTTAGATCCAACGTGATGTCGTGGAGACAATAATATTTTTTGGCATGATAAATTAAATACGAGATATAACTTGGAAGTAATAAAACTATAAGACAACGTTCTATAAACCATATTAAACAATTTATTAGGAAATTAAACAAATAAATGAAGTTGATAATACAAGATTTTCTGAAAATAATAATTAATGAAATAATAATCTGAGATTTAAGCATATTAACGATCTGACCTAATGAAATAAAAATCAGAATGACTAGATGAAATAATGAAATTAAATAACCAGATGATTGAACTTCAAATAAGTTGATAAATTAAATTTTTGAATAAATCGATGAATTAAATAGATGGATGAATTAAAGATTGGATAAATAAACTGATTGAAATAAATTAATAGACGATTGTAATGATGATGAATAACTGAATTAGAAGGTGATAATTAATTAAAGAAGCTGATGATTAATGAATTTCTATGGAATTAAATAAATTTAATTGAGATATAATTTGAAGGAATTGCAACTTGAATTGAGAATTTAAATGATGTAATGGTGATGAATTAACGATTATAACAGGGATATGTAGAATTTTGAAGTGAGAATTAATGTGAGAAATATTTAATTTTGATGATGACGATAATGATAACCAATAAGCTATGAATTTTCTGTAATTCACAGATAAGTGATTGTTAATGACGATGTAAATAATGTAAATTAATTATTCGATGTTTAAGAGCATTTAATTAACATGTTCAACATTCAAATTATGCCATGCAAACCATAAATTTACGTGATATTTAATATGTGTGATTATTATATGTGTATGTTTAGACAGATTAATAACTTTATTAAATCCACATTGATGTTAAATTAAAGAGAAATTAGGTCTCAGGTTTCACAAATGTCAGTGACGAAAGACATAGTGCTACAGTGATCCTGAGAACCCAAGAGAACTTTATAAAATTTTCTTGTTATGTGGATAAAAATAATTTTGGAATAGATAAGAGATGGTTTGATTTTTGGACAATGACAATTTAACTTTGGCATTCGACCATACTCTTAGGTAGGAATTATATTTAAAATGTCTGTCTGACTATCAAAGTAAAATAAATTTGTTTTTATCTTAGTTGTGATCTGATGATGGTGTGATGTTCCTTTTTTCTTTCCTTGTCTTGAGTAAGGCTTATCCGGAAAGGAAGTGGTTTGCTAGGAATTCAGTTGATGGCGCCCATTTATATTTGCATTATTTCTATTAAACTTATGCCCGTAACGACCCTAGAGATACTTTGTCTCGTGATACCCACTGCTTTTTCGATAACTCAGCTGAATTTCCGACACATTCCTTATTTGACTAGAGGTTCATTTAACTCCACTCTGTCCTGGAACTCCAGGAATGCGATGTTATAGCAGATGGGTCATCGCATCCCCAGGACGAACGGGTACAGTAGTTCCTACTTTTGCTACCAAATGCTACCATCCACGACACCTAGCTTGCGGACTTGGCTACTAGATGGCATCGCAGTCAGCACTTGGCGGCGAACGTTGGAACTAATAGAGCGTTATCAATTCTCACCGACAAATTTTGGCTTCACAATAGTGTAGTTAGTGTAAGGTTCTTTTTCATGCCATATATCAATGACATGGGAACGCCGGCTTTACTTCCCCTCTGACGGGAGGAATACTGAGGGATTTTAACGCTCTTGAAAAATCCGATGACTTTGGCTGGGTTCGAACCCGTGACCTTTGGCATAGAAGCACAGCAGGCGCTATTATTACTTTGAATCTCCGACCCCGTGGCGAATTGGTTAGCACGATAGGCTTTGGCCCGAAAGGTCCCGGGTCAATTCCTAGCGTGGCCATCGGGGATAGTAATATCCCGAGGTTAATCCCCCTGGCCCGGGAACTGAGTGTATGTGACGTCTCATTACCACTTCATCCTCATTAGGACGTGCAAGTTACCCAATGACGTAATTTAGAAAAATCTGCACTCGGCCTCCCAGGAGGCCACACGACATTATTATATACTACTTCGAATGCACTCTTTGTCGGCTGGTTAGAATAGTTCACTATGCAACGCAGACAGGAAACTCAGCACATAATAAATGAGATGATTTCTACGAGGTTTTAACCAGTGCTGTAGCCTCACATCATTATCTATTGTTGCAATCGGCTTTTCACGCCAGCCTCCATTAAATTGACGTTTCTGTAGAGGAATGAGTTATAAACAGATCAATGTGTGCTGTCCTTATTTTAAGGGGTGCTTTACCATCAGTGTAACAGAGTTTAATTAAAATAAGACTGTGGAACTCATTTGACGATAGAATACACGGTCATCCTCTCCAGTTAATGCATAATTGAAGTCTAAAGATGAAACGTCACGGCTTTTGGTGCGCATTCTACGTAAAATAGAAGTTCCGAGACTTATTATAGGGAGATTAACGGTAACATAAACTACATCCTTCCTTCCTTCCTTCCTTCCTTCCTTCCTTCCTTCCTTCCTTCGATCCACATTTGATTGAACATTATTTAAATACACTGAAGCTTGGTAGGACGCATCTTACAAACAGAAACAGGAGGTGTTATGAATGCAGTCCCAGTGCTCAACTCTCACGTAGCCTATATTGGTGTAGACATTAATTCAGCGGTATGTCTTACGAGAAGCAATGCTGGAGAGAGTGTAATATTAGTCCATCAATATGAGCGAGTGAGCAGTGTAGTCGCAGTTCCCGGTGGGACACGCTGTGGGGTGTGCTTCAGATTGCTACTCGTGTTTCCTGTTGGCATGGCAACCACGACACCGCCACAGCGAACTTTGTTAATACTACTGTATGCCACAACTCCCCAGAAGTGAACTTCCCTTCCACAAAGCCACATAGTGTCACTTTCACGGTCGCTACAGAAACAACTTACTGCAGTATGGCCTGTTTTTCCTTTATTTCTTACCGTCCCTCCGCTGCTCTAACTCGTATTTGCTTTGCTTGCTCGATTCTCAAATGAAGTAAAATGTTCGTACCTCTACTACGAGAGGCGTTAGTCATTTTATTTCATTAGAAACCGAGAAAACACATTGTCAAACCCTAACAAACCATTGGCTATTTTTCCACATAGTCACCATCGATATTAAAGCAAAGTTGGTATCATTTTTGTAAGTTAACATTTTCTCTGCTTGAGATGGTTGGAAAATGCAGTTCATGGTCGAGTTGTAATCCTAATACATCAAAACGTTATGCTGTATGACTGTGAAATACGTAAATTAATTCACTTATTTTTTATCGGTTTGTATTTGTACGGGAAAATAAGTCATGGTTCACCAGCTAGCCGCTCCGGTGAAAGCTGTACAGCGCTGCCGAGATGAAGCCTATCACGTGTCATGGCGCGCCTCACTCGGAAGTGATAGGCTCCATCTCAGCAACGCTGTACAGCTTTCCCCGGAGCGGCTAGCTGGTGAACCATGTCTTATTTCCCCGTGCAAATACAAACCGATATAAAATAAGTGAATTAATTAACTTATTTCACAGTCATAAAGCATAACGTTTTGATGTATAAGGATTACAACGCGACCAAGAACTACATTTTCCAACTACCCCGAGCCGAGAATAACTTACCTTGCAAAAATGATAACAACTTTGTTTCTTGTACGCACAACAATTTGAAATTAATAAACCAGTTATACAACATTCCAATGTACATTGTGTTTAAATTTGGATTTGATCTGATGACGGGTTCTTGAGATGATAATTCTTAAATGTGACGCATGGTTGAAACACGCTTAAAAACGGGCACTTTTTGGGTTCCAACTGCAAGAAAAATATTAAAATATAAATTTAAAATTCCAAACCTACATGAACTAACGTAAAATAGAACGACAAAAATGATGATGTTATCGGATTTTATTTAGGTATATTGGTCACTTCACAAACAACCTTCAAATCCGAGTGCACATAATATTTTGGTCGACTGTAGGTGTTTCAATTTCTTTTTCAATTTTCTTTCATCAAACGCATTTAGAATATGCATTATTGTTTATATGTTAGTCAAAGTGACATTATTGTAACAGTCTGTGCTTTCTTCAAAGGCAATATGCCAACTCGTGATGTAGCGGCTAGCATTCTTGGCTGTCTCATGATGTTCTTCTCATGGTTTATTTCAACAAGAGCACTTATACATATTTCTTGCCAAGTTTCATTCTAGTTGCACAATTACGTTCTGAATAATTCATTTTAGTTCTTAATGCCACGCCCAGTCACCTTTTCAAAAATTTGGAGTTGCTGATATTCTGGATTAGGTACAGGATACCACATATAAGTTTTCAATAAGTTTCATTATTATAGCTGTAAAACATAGAATGTTATTAAATGCTACTAAGGTATCTTAAGTAATAGACTACTCCTTTCCTACCAATTACCGTCTTAATTGTGCTATTATATACTGAGTTATTAATTTGTATACTTTAATAGTACGCCTAAATGCCATCTTGAATTATGGAATCACTGTCCTTTTGATTTGGGCACATAAATCGACTTATCATGGGCGGTTTCGGTGGCGTAGTCGGTAGCATGCTGAGCTTCTACGCCCAAGATCGCGGGTTCAAATTCGGCCGAAGTCGTCGGATTTTTTAAGAGCGTTAAAAATCCCTCAGTATGTCTTCCTTCGGAGAGGAAGTAAAGCCGGCGGTCCCATGTCATAGATTTATGGCATGCTAAAGAACCTTCCACTAATTACACCTGTGTGAAGCTAAATTGTATAGGTTAAGAATGTAAACAACGCTCTTAGGTTCCTACATTCGTTGCCAAGAGCCGACTGCGGTGACGTCTGGTAGCTAAGTTCTGAACTAGTAGTCGTTGACGGTGGCGTTTGGCGGCAAAAGTAGGAACTACTTGAAAATTGATCGTCTGCAGTCCTTACTTAAAACAGATACACACACTAATACAGTCTCGACAATAACACCGGTTATCAGACAGATTCTACACACCCAAAGTACACGAGGCTACATGACCGCGTTGTCGTAGCCCCTAAACTTAAGAACCAACCAACAGACTTCTCATGTTTCATCTTTTTACTAAATGTCGTTATTATAACGATAAAATACTGAGAATTATTAATTTATTTGAAATTTCAGTGGGATAATCGTTTAACTAACTCAAGTGAGAACCCTTATAGCCTACTCATTTGTTGCCAAGATTCGTCTTAATTACGCAATTACGTACTTATCTTTTTGACTCTGAGAGTCGCACATTTTTTCCGTATTGACTGAAATATACTAAGAACAAAGTTCCAACTGGTTCCGCCTCGTCAAGAACAGTATTGACGAGGCGGAACCAGTTGGAACTTTGTTCTTAGTATTACGTACTTAGTTGTTGATTTAATGTTTTAATAGTTCACACAACCGCCATCTTCAACCTAAAAAGTCCTGGTTACTTTGCATTTGCTTTTCAATACTACATATAGGCTACGGTTCCAACGTTTTATTATTTTCGTTTCTGTAACTTTTAACTGTTATTTTATATTTTGTAATTTCAAAATGACGGCTGCGCGTATTATTCAATATCATTTATAGCCATCACGTTGATAACAGAGGGACCTAATATGAAACTACCTGAATGCCAACTACTGTGAGCATTGATTCAGTGGATTAAATGGTACAGGTTATAATTGTTTCATGATTCGCGTGATCGCCATCCTGAATTTTGAATTTGGCTTCAGGCGTTTGGCACATGATGGTTTGTTTTTCAAAAATTTGGTAGTGAACCGATGATTACCTTAATCGTAATTCGATTTAATTCTTTAACAGCTGGGTGTTCGCCATTTTGTTTTCGTTAAAATTGTGGCAAAGTAGAACATGGCACTGAGGTGCCTTTGTCTAGTTCTAACTCTGTACCAAATGTGATTTAAATTGGTTTTGTAGTTTGTGAATTGATAGGGAGGGTGTGTGTTTGTGTGTGGGGCGGGAGGTGAACAAATATACACAAAGACACACGTACATTTGACCCGAGTAGATCTCATAAGTATACATCCCGCTTTCTTTCATACAAAATTTGACAGTTTATAAGATTATAATACTTGGTCGAGGAGGATGCCTCAACATTTAAGAGAACAGTCGCCACTGTCATTCTCGGCCCCGAAGACTAATTTTCTCCCACTGCTCGAGTGTAAAACCCGGACAATGGATGCACTAGGTGGAAAGACCTTGGAACATGTTCAGTATTCAGCGGGCGAGCGATACAGCCCGTCTTATTGATGTAACGCTGGGAGGTGACACGTTTTAAATGGATCTTCCCCCTGAGGCATTATGCCGGGGAAAATATTAATGCTACGCTTGATTTCACACAGCCAGGACTCGGGGAAGCTAACAAGGAGTTGCTACACAGCACAGTTTACAAAGTCAGGCAAACAAACTCACCGACAGATTCACTTACTTGAGGACGTTATAACTAAAGATGGCTCTGAAGCCGATTTTCAGTGTTGCCTTATTGACAATTAATATTGTAACTTTCAGTCGGTCAACACAAAATAATATTATGTGGGAAATAATCTGAAGTAAATGACATGTGATTAAGATGTATTTATATATACCGGGTGAATCACCTGCCCCTTAAAATATTGTTTTATGCAGCCCAACTAACGCGTGCTGTCAGGAAGGTCGATATTTCTCTGCTTGCATCCCGTATGGTACTTATGCATTCAAAGCATGTCCCGCAAACGACACTGATCACTATTATTTTCCCCTCGTATTAGTCTGTAGTCACATTGAGGGAAAATAGTAGGGTTCAGTATCGTATGCAAGATATGCTTGCAGTGCAGTAGTACCATACGGGATACAAGCAGTGCAATATCGACCTTCCTGATAGCAACGCAAGTTGGGCTGAATAAAACAATATTGTTAGGGGCAGCTGATTCACCTAGTATATACCTTGGTATAGGATTTAATTCGTATACACGAAGTACGTTACACTGGTGATAGAAGAGACGATTCTAAGCTTCCTAGGTAAAAAAAAATATGTCACCTATCTTTAAACTGAAAATGAAACATTAAAAAGTCAATGTTTGTTGGTTTTTCTGAAACCCTTCAAGCAGAAAGTGGAAAAGGAGTCTGGGGGAAATGAGGCGTGGTGAAGCTTGGTGACGTGGAGAGGGAAAGTTGTTGCGTAATCGGAGCATTGACCTTACGTTTGAGAGGCGGTTGGTATTAGCTGGCATGAGGATCGCGGTACTTGTCTCGTAAAATCGCTACGTAAAATAAATTGTAATAATAATAATAATGTTATTGGTTTTACGTCCCTGTTAACTACTCTGGCATTTAGAGACGCCTGGGTGCTGGAGTTTTGCCCCGAAGGGGATCTTTATCGTGCCAATAAATCTACTGACACGGCTCCCTTACATTTGCGCACCCTCAATTGCCAGCTGACTGCGCCAGGTACGAACCTGCAACCTTGGGCCCAGCAAGCGAGAACGTTACCGCTGAGCCACGCAGCCAGTCAAGAAAATTTGTATTGCTGTTGTTGTTGTTGAAATTGCACACAATAGCTTGGGACGTTAGGACTGGTAGTATTGTGTAGCCTACTTTGTAAGTGTGGAAGTCATTGATTGTTGCTGATGTAAAGGATAACATAATTTTGTAATACTGTATATATATCTTTATATATATAATTCTTCGACACGTGTGTATGTGACTGAACTCCTCCTAAACGACAGAACCGATTTTGATGTAATTTGGAATGTATATTAGGGTGGGTCCATGTATGGTTTAGATTCACAATCTGACCCGGTAGGTGGAATGAACACAATTTTAGAACCACAATTTACACACAATTTTAGAACCACAATATACAGTCAAAAACAGTCGTCATGGAAACAACTAGCCTTGGCCTTCGTGAAAGCTGATGTCTTTTGACGGTTTGTCTCTGCACGTTAGAGCCACCTGGTCGCAACCTGTGCAACTACCGCCATTACATACACTCCGCCCGTGGCGAAAAGTTGTGCTTTATACCAAAGGTCCCGTATGCGTTCAAATACCATTCGTCCGATAGCGATGAAACATGGGTGAGATGTTGTGTACACTCCAGGGAAGGCTTCTGGCTTAGTAAATCATTTTCACATTAGGTAGCGCAGTACTAGATTCAACAAATGAGTGATGACGCGCGAAGCGCTTCAACAATATCCCGTATAAGTTCATATTCCATTCATAGATTGAGATGAAACTTTGATGAGTTGTTGTGTACACTTAAGTGAAGGCTTCTAACTTAGTAATCCATTTCACAGGAGGTTGCGCACGAGTAGATTCAACAAATGAGCGGCGACGTGCGAAGCGTTTCAACAAAGTCCCGTATGCGTTCAAATACCATTCGTCCGATAGCGATGAAACTTGGGTGAGATGTTGTGTACACTTACGTGAGGATTTCTAACTTAGTAAATCCATTTTACAATAGGTAGCTCACGAGTAGATTCAACAAATGAGCAACGACGCGTGAACTTTCAATCAAAGTCTCGTATGCGTTCATATACCATTCATCCGATTGCAATGAAACTTGGGTGAGATGTTGTGTACACTTACGTGAGGGTTTCTAACTTAGTAAATACATTTCACAGGAGGTTTCGCACGAGTAGATTCAACAAATGAGCGATGACGCACGAAGCATTTCAATAAGGTCCCGTATGCGTTCAAATACCATTCGTCCGATTACGATGAAACTTGGGTGAGATGTTGTGTACACCCTACGGAAGGTTTCTGGCTTAATAAATCCATTTTACAATAGGTAGCGCACGAGTAGATTCAACAAATGTGTGACGGCACGCGAATCATTTCAACAAAGTACCGTATGCGGCCATATACCATTTATCAGATTGCGATGAAACTTTGGTGAATTGTTGTGTACACTCCAGGAAATGTTTCTGTCTTAGTAAATCCAGTTTTTAATAAGTAGCGCACGAGTAGATTCAACAAATGAGCGACGGCGCGCGAATCGTTTCCACAATGTCCCGTATGCGGTCATATATCATTCATCCGATTGCGATCAAACCTTGGTGAATCATTGAGTACACGCCAGAGAAGGTTTCAAGCTTAGTAAATCTATTTTACAATAGGTAGCGCATGAGTAGATTCAACAAATGAGTGACGACACGCGAATCGTTTAAAGAAAATCACTTATGCGTTCATATGTCATTCATCCGATTCCGATGAAACTTTGATGAGTTGTTGTGTACTCGCCAGGGAAGGTGTTCAACTTGGTAAATCCATTTTACAATATTGGTAGCGCACGAGTAGATGTAACAAATGAGTGACGACGCGCGAAGCGTTCCAACAAAATCCTGTATGCGTTCATATACTATTCATCGATTGCGATGAAACTTTGATGAGTTGTTGTGTACACTTACGCGAAGCTTTGTAACTTAGTAAATCCATTTCACAGTTCGTAGAGCACGAGGAGATTCAACAAATGAGTGACAGCGCACGAATCATTTAAACCAAATCCCGTATGCGTTAAATGCCATTTATCCGTTTGCGATGAAACTTTGGAGAGTTGTTGTGCACGCTCCAACAAATGTTTCTAAATTAGTTAATTCAATTCACGATAGTTTAATAGTTTAGAGGCAGTTAACAGAAATTGAAAAAAATATTGTGTATCCGAAAGCACTTCAAGAAACAAAGTTACAACACTTTCTTTGATTGGCAGGACAACGTCTGCCGGGTCAGCTTGTATATATATATATATATATATATATTGTTAGGGACTATATAAGAGGAAGAAGTAGAAGAAGAAGAAGAAACAGAAAACTAAGGGATGACTTTTACAGCTCATCAAGCGAGCATCATCAGATCCAAATATCCAAACTTACTAAATTTTCTGACGTTTTTTCTTGTATTTTGTATTTTCCTTTTGGAGGGCAAAGACTGTCTATTGGTATCACTGTAGATTTGGTAGGGATTTATAGAGCTTACAGATTTGGATCTGATAATGATTGCTAATTCACATTAGGTTGAATTTCCTGTGTGTAAGCATAGAGGAATATGAGCATTTATGTCATTCTGCTGTAAGAAAGTATATTTTCGTGTAGTTATTTACTCCTACAATACGGATCATTTTTAGCCTACCGTACTTTTCACATTTTGCAAAAATGAGGAAAAAGTAGACTTATGAGATCGATCCGGGCAAATTTCTGTCTGTCTGTCTGTCTATCTGGTTGTGTGTGTACCCCCCTATCAACTCCTAAACGGCTGCAGCAATCGAATCCAAATTTGGTATGCGTAAAGATCTATGCCTGAATATCTCAAGCCCATATTTGAAAATTATGTCAGTGCTACCAACTGCTGAAAAACCGCAATTGAAATTTGAGCTCCATGTTGGATATCTTGGAAGATATGCATGCGAGCTATTCCAAAATTGGCACACATATCGATAATAATATTTCAGTTTAATTTCCAGGAAGCCATGCATGGATGTGTTGCCAAAATGATTCTAAGCCTGCTGATAAGTCCAATTTTAAATGCATATGACTTCTACACTATCAATTGGATTTCAACCAAATTTCGTATGTACTAAGTGTACATAAACAGATATGACTGAGCGTGTTCTTAAAAGCTGCCAACTGCTAATAAATTCTCTCTCTCTATTTTATTATCCAAATACCAATATATCAGAAAGTATGCAAGCCGACAGCTTTAAACTTTGCACACGTATAGTACCTGACATTGTAGATTAATTCGGAGTAACTTATGCACGTCAGTGCTACTAACATGATTCTAAGCCTGCTGATAGGGCCTATTTTTAAATACATGTAACTTCTATGCCATCAATTGGATTTCAACCAAATTTCGTATGTGCAATGTGTATCATAACTATGCTTATTCTTAAGAGCAACCAGGGCTGCCAACTGTTAATAAATGCTGTCTCTATTTTTTACCCTTATATTAATATATCACAAAGTTTGTAAGCCAACAACTTTAAAACTCGCACACGTATAGTACCGGTACCTGACATTCTAGATTAATTTGGAGAATCGAATATACGTCAGTGCTGCCAACATGACTCTAAGCCTGCTGATAGGTCCCATTTTAAAATACATGTAACTTCTATACTAACAAATGTATTTCATTTAAAATTGTCACAACAAGATATCATAATATTTCAGATTATTTCTCACCAACATATGCATGACATTGTTGCCAACATGATTTTGCACGCGCTGATAGATCCAATGTCTAACTGCATGTGACGTCCATGCTATCTATTGGACTTCAACCAAATTTTGTATTCTGTACCCTAAGAGATGGAACTAATAATATATTCAGTCACCAGGGTTGCCAACTGTAGTGCTCTATTTGGCTACATTATACCAGGTATATTTCGAACTAATTAGAAATTTAGATATTACCTACGTAATTTCGTCATTATTCTTGATAGTTTTATATACTGTAGATTGACATGAATCTTAAATTTTAAGAAAGGTAGACTCTTTAGTTCGTCACCGAACTTCTTGTTATTTATGTATATCTACAGGATAATGAACCTAACGTGAATGGTTCTGTTGGATGGCATATCCACATATGACCGTGAGGTGCAACCAAACTATTGTAAAATAAGAGCATTGTGGGGGATACGGTATTAATTCTTAAGAGACGATATGGACATAATTGGTAATAGTTTCTCCTCGTATAAGTACTGCACTCTCATATGATAAGTCCAACACAGGTACGCCATATTTCAGTTGGTGACATTGGATTCAAACAACGCATCTCACATCAGAAGCAAACCTCTTTCATTGTATGAGCTAAATCTTGACTCTATGAGCGAGTTATTACAGTAACTTTGACAGGTTCACTTCGTAATCCTTTTAAGAAGCTAAACTGTACACAAATTTAGCGTCTGTATTATACATTCAGGATAACAAACATCCAGTCTGAGATAAGAGCTTCTAGACCTTGAGGACATTCTGTCTGTGTAAAGCTCTTAGCGTCTTGAACACTTAGCACACATCTATTTCATAAAATCTGCCGAGAGTGACATGTGCGGTTAAAGTTAAATCTTGCGCTGTGGTTCACAGAGAAAGAGAGAGAGAGAGACGGCGAGAGTAAACATAGACACGTGCACGTGGGAGAGAGATTTACTAAATCGGATTGCGGTGTCCCCATTTCCTCCCCTTGCTTACATTAAACAGAGAGTTAATGAATTAAGTTTCAAACAGTGAAACGTCATGTTATATTTCCTTTCAACTTTCATGTAAATTTATGAAGAGACATGCATTGAAAATTTGCAATCAACTGACTGCATATTCGTATGTTCTTCTTTCCGCTTCCTATTATAGTTGTTGTTTAATTTTATGGGGTTGGACATCGTGGTCATTTAGCCCCGTGTACATGGGTGTGTGTGTATATGTACAGTATATAAATAATTTATTTGATAACCTGTGCTAATGTGGTGTCTGTAGTAATGTGTGTGTTTGTAATTCAGGTGAGGATCGGGAAGGAGGCGGCTGTAGCCTTAAGTTAGGAACCATCCCAGCCTGGAGTAGAAGTAGAAAACCATGGAAGACTCCTTGCAGGAAGGCTGAGGTGGCACAGAAGGTTCAACGAAAGCAAAATGAACAAACCTAGTCTATGTATGAGATTCTTGGTATGAGTGATGATGATACCTTTTTAAGGGTTGAGGCAGAGAGGTCATCTGCTGCCTCTTGGTATGAATCCTGGAAATATGTTCAGGAATTTTCCTGAGGATTTTCGTGGTACCCATGGTTCATGTGGCTGATGATTAACCTTCATAATCTTACATCTTGAGCAATTACACCCTTCATATGATGATACTATGTATGTTATGTATTGTTTTAGAATAAATGTTTGTTCATCTGTCTTATTATATTTCTGGTATTTTTGTTTCAAGGTGGTTGTCCTACAAACATCGGTGACTCCAATGTAACGGTGAATATGGGAAACTACAGGAAGTGGCTTCCGTGGCGCATTGGAGGGTAAGTAACTTATTCCAGAGAATATTATACTTGTAATTATGTTCAATGTATCCTGTGTTGATTGACAAGTACTGTAGATACAGTTAGATTATCAGGTCACCTTCCACGAACAATATGACCTTTTTTTAAATCATTACATTTATATAGTAAAAAGGGAAGGGAACAGAGAAAAAGTAAGCAACGTCATATCATGTTGATTCCTGGGATGTAACTGTAGCGATCAATGGACTACTTTCAAACAAATCATAACACAGGATAGACACTCACATTTCACTGAAGTTTCGAAGAAGGAATGTGCGGGGGAAATGAAAACATTGTCCTGCGTGATAATTAACTAACTAACTAACTAACTAACTAACTAAACAAATAACTGACTAATTTCACTAACGAATTAACTTTACTAAATTTGCTAATTTACTAACTAAATAACTTTACTAACTTTACTAACTTTGGTAACTTTACTATTTTTACTAACTAACTAACTTTACACACAACCTAACTTTACTAACTTTACTAACTTAACGAACTTTGTTTCTTTACTACCTAACTAACTTAACTAACTAACTTTACTAAGGTAACTGTACTAACTATACTAACTTTACTAACTTTACTAACTAACTATACTAATTAACTTTACTACCTTTACGAACTAACAACTTTACTAACTTAACTAACTAACTATACTAGCTGTTTTACTAACTTTACTTACTAACTTAATTTACTAACTTTACTTACTAAATTAACTTTACTAACATTACTAACCTAACTAACTAACTTTACTAATTTTCTAACTAACTCAGTGAGTGAAAGAATGAATGAATAATTGATAAGTACAGGAATACATAAATAAAATGGTTTTCTATACCTAAATTTTACATTTTGATTATTAAGAAATTAACCATAAATTACTCAAAATATAACAAAGGTCTGGGGTTAAATGAACAAAAACAAAGAAGCAACATTAAAACATTAAATATCCAAAGCGTAACCATTAGAGACATATTAATGACTCATACTTGACAAAGTGTGGGTCAAGGTAGTTACTTCACTGAGTAGTAAGTTAGTAACTTACTGCCACCAGCTGTGCCCTGAATGCCGTTACGCGTCAAGGTACCACCTATGAAAATACCCACTGTCTCTTCTTGTCTGTGCAAATATACAAATGTAAAGGTTCATACTACATTATCATGAGATGCCAATAGACCGTCATGTTTAACAACTCTGACTATCTTAAAGTAATTTCAGCATTCTTAAATATCAGACTGGCTCAAGGAATAGACACAACCGTAGAGATTAAATAATTGTCCGTATGCCACTCATAAACCTCAACCAATACAGCAAAGATTATTACACTGTACACAATTACGTGCGAGGTCGAAGAGACAACTTTCGTCGCAGAAATTATGTCACTCGAGTTTGGAGATAAATAGCATAATAACCAAAGGGCTTACAGAAAAACAAGTAACATCACCATTGTTCTTGTTTATTTCTGCGTTGACTGTTGATAAAGTTAGCTTTTACCAACATATTTCAATATCCTTTCTGGCAGGTATAATGTAAAGAGTACCGGTTTTTGGCGGGTTTCGAGGGAATCGTCGACTTAAGAGTTTCACAACTCTCAACTCCGTTGTGCTACAGTAATCAAATTTGAATATGTGTTAGTCAGATACGTTTTCTGTGTATATTTGAAGTTTCAATTATCTCCGTCGACAGTAGTTAAGCTGTGATATCGGCTGCGTTGCTAGCTGGCTACTTCCACCGTGGACCACTCTGATGCTTTCAGTTAGGACACTTGCCTGAAATGGGGGTTCGAGTCCGGCTGGTGCTGTCTCACACTGCCAAGGATGTATAGAGGTGGTATGTAAACCCGTATTTGTTTCTGTTTAGGTTATTCTTTCTCGTATGCATAAGTTATTTCCACTCCAAATAGTTATTCAATTTAGAGACTCAGATATCGTGGTCATCCTCTCCGTGTATATGTTTCTGTATACATTTGTCTGGCAATCTGTGTTGTTTTGGGATCTTCAGCAGTGTTTTCTCCCGTAACACTGGCTAGGTTTGTGAAATAGGTGGCAGTGACTTTAAGGGGAGGTGTATGTCAGAATTTGCAAATTTTACTTTTTTTTTTCAATGCTAATGAAAATACGGGAAGGTTTAAGTAACTGCTACAGAAATTTCATTTGCGAATTCTACGGAGAAATACGTTTAATATTTTTTTTCAAATGTTTGCACGTGCCACGCCCACATATTTGTCATGCACTGAGCGAAGGCTGAGGATGGAAACGAATCGTCATTTCCTCAGTATTGGCGCAGGGGAGTGAAAGCACCCTGTTCCAAACTTCACATTAGAATCAAATTTATTGACAGAACCTTGAATAAAAACCCCAGACATTTGAGATCGCAGTCTTAGTACGTACCCAGATACCACAGATGCGAGAGCGGTAAGTGTAAGGTTGTTTACCCTCATATTTCAAAACATTCTTGTGTGTCCATGTGTATGTGTGTGTGCGCCTGTCAGCCTAGCGGACACTTTCCCAGGAAATTAATCAAAAAAATGTTACCCTGTGGATGGGAGACATACGCTGGCCGTGGTGGTGACATTCTGCAGTATGTCCTCAACTCATCTCATTGCTGCTTCTGGCACAAGTCTCACTGCTATGGTAGCTTGTTACACTCTATCGCCACGGCAGGATAAAGGATGTAATAACAAAATGGAAAACTAAATTATGATTAAATTTCAGCGCGTGGCCGGGCTCTGGGGGAAGATACACCTTAGAGAAATAAATACGTGATAATACTAATTCTATGACTGTACCTGTCATAAACCATTACCTTTGTCATATAATAAGTAGAGCTAGGAATTTTAGGTGCTGCACCTTAATTTTCTTTTGCTATTAACATGCTCAATTTTTCTTGTATTGCAAAGAAAATATTAAATTAACATCCTTAACTGGGTTTTGGTTGCACCTTTATGCACCTTTCCTTAATGTCAACACCTTTTTCCACATTTTATTCTTAAATAAATTAAAAAAAACGAACGTTACTATAAATAAAGGAGAGAAAATGGAGAGGATTTCACCTGTAAAGCTTGGTTCTACGTAGTTCCTCAGTTCGACGCCCGGGATCGTAGACTCCCGATACTGTACTTTTCGCGCTCTAAGTATGAACTTGGAGGGTGATTGTTGAACTATTAGCTTACTGGCCTTGGTAGGCGACACAACATGTCAGATTATGCTTTGACTGTGTGTGGGTCTACCATTTTCCTGTGTTGCCAGCATCAGTAATCATAATCAAGTATGCCTTAACAGAAAGTGAACGCCGGGAAAATACGTGATATTGCGAAGCAGTTTAGTGCAGATGTTATTCAGAGCGACGGGTCTGTTCTGCATTGTAGCGTTTGTGATCAATAACAATTGATAAAAAAAAACACCAACGTATTCGTGTTGCGCAGCATATATGTAGCACAAAACATGTGAAGATTAAGGAACTACAATGTAGTCAAGTTGGAGTTCGACAACAATTCGTTGGTGAAGCAATGGCTTCTTCAAATTCGAGAAACAAAAGTGAATTTTTTACTGAAACAGCAAAGACATTTGTAGCATGTGGTATTCCTTTGTCCAAGCTTAACAATCCTATTATGAAAACGTATTTGGAGAAATATACCATGAAGTCTGTTTCAGATGAGAGCACCTTACGAAAATCATATCTTCAGCCTCTGCATGAAGAAAAATTACAACAGATATGGCAATTAATAGCGGGAAATCCAGTATATTTTGAACAAGATGAAACCACGGATAGGCAAAACAGATATGTTCTAAACATTTTAGTAGCACTTTTAATGGACAGGAACTGAAACCCATGCTGTTGAAAATGCACTTTCTTAATAAAACAAACAATGCCACTGTGATGCAAAGTTTCAATGATGCGTGTGTTGTATTGTGGTCTGAAGGAATACAGTATGATCGAGTGTTGCTAGTACTTACGGATCAAGCATCTTATAAATGATATTGGCATTTGCCAACCTGAAACCTATGTACTGTAATTTAAAGCACGTGACCTGCATTGCACATGCGTTGCATCGAGTTTGTGAAGCACTAAAAGATGAATATTCATATGCAAACACATTTCTGTCTTGCATTAAGAAATTGCTAATAAAAGGCTCCTGCTAGGATACAAACGTATGTTGAAATTCCAGGACTTCATCTTCCAACTTCTCCAATTCTTACTAGATGGGGCACTTGGGTAAAGGCTTCAGTGTTTATTTGTAACCATTTTAACGCTATATGTGATTTCTTAGATGTTATACCAAATGATTCGTCAGCTGTGAAAAAGGCCAAAGAACTAGTTCGTAAACAGGAGTTGCAAGATGAACTTTATAGTGTGCACGGTTACTCTTTCCTGACAACTGGCATTACAAAATTGGAGGAGCTGTGTCCTCAGAAAGAACATCAATGGGCTCTTCTGATGGATGTGAAGGAAGCACTGGAGGATACTGCAAAGAAGGTACTAGAACAGAGCTTAGCCAAAAACCCTGATGTTGAATAAGTTGCAACAAACAGGGATTTAAATTATCGACTGCAAACAAAATATGCACCACTTGTGTCTGTTGACGTTGAACGTTCCTTTTCTACGTATAAGTATTTATTTAGTGATAGGAGATGCAGCCTCACTGAAAATAATATTGAAATGATAAATGTTATTAGTTTTAACAGTTTTCTGGACATTCCATTTTAATAATATCGTGTTCTGGGACTTGTTTTATGCAGATTTTTAATACATTATCAGAAAATTCTGTGTCTATACAATGTAAAACGAGTGTTGATGATGTTTGTATGAATATTAACATATAAAATATGCACCTTTTTCGACTAAATTATAGCACCTTTTTTGCACCTTTTTAACCAAAATTTTGCACCTCAAATTTTTTGCTCTAATAATAAGTGGTTTTACTTGGCTTTACACCTCTATTCTGGGAAAATGTTGAACTGTTTCCTAAGGGAAAGCTACAGCCACCTCCCTCCCAATCCTGGTATCAATTACAAATACACAACTGCAGACATCCCAATAATAAAGATTATCTGACCAATTGAATGGGTGAGTTGAAAAAGGTACACATTCCTAAAATATCACAAACTAAACTGAGATAGCCATTCTCTTCTTTGGACGTATCTACATCCATTGAGCATAAAAAAGTATATAATCCTCTACTTTAAATGAGCTTGCCAAAGATATTTAGATACGATTCAGTTGAAGAAGGAACATATTCCAGGAATATGTCCCTTCTTCAACTCAAAGCCACGCTAGTTCCGGCAGCACCCACCACAGCGCTAGTGCTCAGTCATGTGTTATGACTTGTGATTAGCAGATGAGTTGTTTAAGGTTATGTTGGTTATGTTTAAAGCGGAAAGTGTGCTAAAATTAGTTTAGTGAAGTTTATTAGTTTTTCTTTTTAACCTAGTAACAATGTCAGAAACAGACAGTGACAGTGGTGAACCAAGCCGTAAAAAGGGTAGACTTAACAAAGAAAAACATGTACGGGAGATGGAAAAGTTAGCAAGGCGTCGAGGTGAGGAGTTTGTAACTTCAGCAGGCGTTCTTGTTCCAGCCAAAACAACCGGCCCAAACTGTAAGTGTAGGAAGAAATGCATGGACAGTTTCTGTATTGAGGACAAGGAGAACATTATTAAAACCCTATATAGTGGCAGACCTAAGAACGAGCAGGACACATTATTAATGAGCCTAATTGAGAGGCATGAGGTTGCAAGGCACAGGCCATCAAATGAAAACTCAAAACAACACGAGTCCTCTTTCAAGTACTTTGCCATGAAAGGGACAAGCAGGGTTGAAGTATGTCGTAATGCTTACATAAGCCTTCATGCGGTGTCACACAAAGTTGTCATTAGGTTGACAAATATTTTGGCTTCTGGAAAATCCCCCGTTGACATGAGAGGTAAACACGAAAACCGTTCTAATGCTATTCCAGCCTCACATCTAGTTAAAATACATGAACATATTGATTCATTTCCAAAATATGTTGCTCATTATACGTCTAAACCAGTCACATATCTTGATGCTCGGCTTAATGTGGCAAAAATGCATGAACTTTTCATAGAAACATTTCCTGACATGAAGAATGTAATTAAGTATGAGTTTTACTTGGAATATTTCAAGAAAAACTTTGGCTACCGATTTGGCAAACCTCAGGTCGATGTCTGTAGTACTTGTGAAGACCTGAAGATCAAAATTAAATCAAACACTCTTAATGACATTGCAAAACGTGTAGCGTCTGCTGAATTTATGGTGCATAAAAGACGTGCTAAGCGATTTTATAAAAAGATGCAGGAAATCAAAGAACTTTCAAAATCCAGGCCTGATGTCATGGGAATTGCTTTTGATTATATGCAAAACCTGCCACTACCACTGCTACCTGTACAAGAAGCATTTTACCTCAGAAAACTATGGTTCTATGTCTTCAATGTTTACGATATAAAAAATGACAAGGCTTATTTTTATACCTATCCAGAAGGTGAGGGAAAAAAAGGCCCAAATGATGTATGTTCAATGGTTTTGGATTTTATCACACATAATATTCCCGAAGAAGTGCAGGAGCTACATGTGTTCAGCGATGCATGTGGTGGCCAGAATCGAAATCATGCTCTGTGCAGACTTTTGTGTTCCTTGACCATGAATAGTAGATTCAAGGTTATACATCAGTACTACCCCATTAGAGGGCATAGCTTTATGCCATGTGATCGTATGTTTGGCACAGTGAAACGTGAAGTCCGGCGACATGATCGTGTCTACTCACCTGAAGAGTACAACTCAATGATTGGTAGTGCTAAGAAAACACAGCCTACTTTCCAAGTGAACACTGTGCAATGTGATTTATTTTTAGAATTCAAGAACTGGTGGCCACAGTACTTTGTGAAACAGCCTAGAAGTTTAGAAAACAGAGCAGTTACTTTCAAAATAAGCACATACAGACACTTCATCTTCAAACGTGATACAAAAGGATTAGTTGAAACATCTGCCTTTATTGACAACCCTGTAAAATCGACCTTCAAGCTTAAGAAAACCAACACTGTTGAACTTCCTGACACCAAGGCATATCCAACGGGAAAGGTTCCAATAAAGAGAGAGAAACTGCAGGATCTCCAGAAAGTTATACACTACATCCCTGATGAGCATCGACCTTTTTTTGAAGAAAGACTCTCTTGGCCAACCATAACTACAAGAGATGTATATGAAGACTACGTTGATGACTAACTGATCCACCTACAAGGTAAGAGTAATAAAACATATTTTAAAATAACATAATGTATTTTATATGTTTTAAATGAGTTAAAAATATTGTAACTTAACCTGAACTTATCTATCCTAACTATAGTCTGAATATAACACAACACTTCATAATATAATATAACCTAACCTAAGTATTTCTATCTTTATTACAGGCAAGTTTTATAGTATGTTATGACATTGGACACTATTGTATGTAACAAAGAAAGAAAGATTTGCAATAGCAAAGTAAAATAATCGTTGTAATACTATTATCCCAGGATTTTTTTGCAGCTCAGTGTGTTTCAGGCACATAAAAATATTACTAACGATGGTAAAAAATAAAAAAAGAATGTGTTTTTATAATGTTTTCAATCAGGGCTTTGTTTTTCAGCTGCTGATCCACTACATCAAGATGCCACGATTGTCTACTATGAAGAATCCAACAATGAAAAATGTTTTATCAGAAAAAAATTGTTACTTTTGTAAATATGTGTAGGTAACAGTCCTGAAATACATTTGTTTACCTTTATACAAAGATTGGATAGTTTTACTCACCTATTTCTGAAACCTGTTTAACATAATACACTAAATTGTTATAAAGTGTTGTGCATTAAAAACATTGAGTTGAAAAAGGAACATATTCCTGAACATATTTACACAATTATATGGTATATAAAAAATATTTATATATAGGTACCATGTGCAATAGATTCTCTGCACGTAAAGGTACAAGTTCACAATAGTAAATTTTTTTGTAGAAAAATTAGTTTTCTCACAAAACAGTTTTTTTTAGTTTTCCGAAAGTTTATGTTTTTGGAATGTGTACCTTTTTCAACTCACCCATTCAATTCTACACACATACCTAAGTACACAGGACTGATGACCATGATGTCCAAGTTCCTAAAGAAACAACAACAACAAAATATATAATTCAACCATTTATCATACATTGCGTTAGCGTTGAGATACAGGAGAACAGCTATTCTCAGTATTGGGATTCGAGTCTCTAAGTTCAGGATTCCACTTTCCAACATGATGCGTGTTATAACACACGATTGATGAAATTATTATTATTATTTACATCAGCACCATGTACTTCAGTATGTGTATGTGATATGGGTTATAGTAACCTTTGCTATTATGGTGCCCATACAAGTGTAAATACCTGTGATTACGGCTACGGTAAGGGAAGGTGGTCGCTATAGTCTAAAATTAGGCATTTTCTCGAAGAAGAATTAGGAAAACCACTTCTAGGATTCCCGAAGTGGGACTCCAAGCCGTCTCTACTAAGTAATATTTACGAATAATTCTTGAAAATGCTGCTAATCTATCCTAGCCTCCTTGAGATTGGGATTTCAACATGTGTGCTTGTATCCTGAAAAACGTTACTCACAAGCGAACGGATTGCGGTGTAAAATTATAATCTGGTTGAAATTTAGTACACAATATTCATAAAAAGTTGTACAATGACGTAGTGAAAACCGCACGGGCCACTTTCAATTTTGAACGACAATATTGAACGCTGAAGACCTGCCGGTCGACGGCATGAGCGAGGAGGTGGGAAGAGGTAAAGCTGACCTTGAATCCTAGCAACCCGCTATGGCTCCCAGCCACCAGGCAGCGAGCGGCCGTGCTGCGTTGTATTCCCTACCTTAAACGTTCCCCTCACTCGTTTATCCACTCGATTAGAGTATACAATGCAACATAATGTGATGTTTTGCACTTGACCATACTGTAAATAAATAAAATGGCCTGGTGGCCGCCAGCCATAGCCTACTGCTAGGATTCAAGGTCAGCTTTAACTCTTCCCACCTCCTCGTTCATGCCGTCGCCTGGCAGGTTTTCGGCGTTCAATATTGGCGTTCAAAATTGAAAGTGGCCCGTGCGGTTTTCACTACCTCACTGTACACCTTTTTAGGAATATTGTGTACTACATTTCAACAAGGTTAGAATTTTACACCGCAATCCGTTCCCTTGTCAGTCACGAAAGATTATTATCTAATATGATTTATAATAAATCTCTGTTCCAATAGTTTTCAATTCACAATGATCAGTTAGTTTTGCAAGTTTTGTTAAAGCATAACGTCCGATGGAAATAAGGCCTAGAGACGGGAAGCATTCGAATAAACAAATACTCTGAGAAACATAAAGTTAAGAGAACATTTCCAGGAAAGTGCATGATTCATCACGACGTTATTTGCCGATCTCAAATCGAAAAGAATGAGCTTTCTCAGAAAATATCCTACTTTGAAAGATTTTATTGTAAGGACGAGGACAATATATGACACAAATTTGACTCTGCTAGTCATTTAACTAACATACCGTAGACTGTTTGTTGACTCGTTAGTGTTTCTCCGAAGCACGTTAGTTTTAAAGCTCACGAAGCATTTAACAGTATGAGATCCCAACCATAAACTTTCTTATATGATGAAACTTTGTGAATTGCCTATTTCATGTGCGCAATGCAACTCCCTTAGAGATTTTGTGGTAACATTGACATATATGGTAAGGTATACTAAGTATTCTATTGTTTAGGACTTAACGAGTTTTGAAATGATGTAAGCAAAAGGAAGCAGCATTCCAACAATAAACAATTTGAACCTTTCAAATACTTATTGACGATTAGGTAAGAATTCCCAAACTGAAAATCAGATCAAAAATCATATTTAAAAAACAAGTAGTTCCGTGAAGAACTATACAGCCTATTTTCATATATCCTACTTATGTTAATTGCCACTATCAACATACACAATTTCTGTTTGATTGCTGTAATAGATTCGTAGATATTAAGAACCGACTAAATATTTCGGATGGTCGCCATGTTGGATTTTATATATGTAGGTCCTAGAGTTATGTACTGTTACATGCAGATTATTGTGAACGTGTAGTATTCAAACTTCAATCGCAAAATTAGGACACAAGAAAAAACAAGGAGATTTTAAAAATTTTCACAGCTGCCATCTTGAGGTTATGGAAACAATTGAAATAAATTAGATGCCAGTGGATTAACATTCGTATAAGGATTTACTGTACCAAGTTTCACTGCACTCGGATGGTTAAATTGCCAGAAACGTCCATGTGAATATTTATAATTCGCGTCACCGCCATGTTGGATTTGTGATCACCAGGTTATTTAAAGTCCTATAGGTGAACTTAAGTTCATAGCCCCTATGAACATTAAAAAATGCAGTTTGATTGCTAAAATAGATTCGTAGATATTCAGTATCGTCTAAATATTTCGGATGGTCGCCATGTTGGATTGTTAAATGTATATGCCATAGAGTCATGTACCATTAAAGGAAAATTATTGCGTAGGTTCATTATTCAAACTTTCACTTCGATCGCATGACTACATCACAAGAAATAAAAACTTAATTTTAAAATTCGCACTGCCGCCATCTTGAGGTTATGTAAACAATTGAAATAAATTAGATACCAGTGGATTACAATGTGTATAAATATTTCCTGTACCAGGTTTCAGTGCACTTAGAACATTAAATCGCGAGAAAGGTCTATTTAAAATTTTCAAATTCGCTTGGCCGCCATGTTCCTTTTGTAGTTAACCGGTTTTTGAAAGTCTTATAGATGGACTTCCAGTAGTACCCTTTATCTCCGTACAAAATGTTAGGGAGATACCGCTAATAGTTTCAGAGATATAGAATGCCGGTGAAAAATTTCGCACATCCGCCATCTTGTGATTATGTAAACAATTGAACGAAGTTAGATGTCGGTGCATTACAATGTATATAAATATATACTGTATCAAGTTTCATTGCATTTGGTTGGTCAAATCACGAGAAACGTCTATTTAAAAGTCGCAAATTCGCTTGGCCTCCATGTTGGTTTTGTAGTTACCAGGTTTTCAAAAGTCACATAAGTGAACTTATAGCAGTTCCCTCTATCACCATAGAAAATGTCAGGGTAATATCGGTAATAGTTTCGGAGATATTGAATGCTGGTGAAATATTTCGCACAGCCGCCATGTTGGATTGGTGAGTCGTAACAAAATTTGAAGGGCACGGTCGAGGTCGCAGGGAATAGTGCTATGAACTTTCCGAGTTTCATTGAAATCGCTCCTGCCGTTTAGATTTTATTAGGGGGGGACACACACACGAATCACACACACACACACACACACACACACACACACGCACACACACACGGACAAAAGGTGATCTCATAAGCCTATTTTTTCAAAATTGAAAATAGGCTAATAACACCTAAGTCTGCTTGTTCCGTTCCGTATATGAGAGACATCTGTTGCGCGCCTGACTGCGCCTCTGCTGGCCTGGTCGAGAACCTCCCTTTATTCTTTGTTTTTTTTAGAGAGTTCATTGAGCCAAGAATAATAACAATGTATGTATGTAAAGTTTTCCAATAACTTGTGTCACAAAATAGCAGAGCAGAACCAAATAGAGTTCAGATCAAATAAATTCACTGCTTCTACAAATAAAACACTTCTGAAATATGAAACGATATTTCCTCTCCCTCATGACGTTATAAAGGTTAATTTGCCGTTTGACAACAGTCAGACTCAATGTGGTCATCAAATGAGAGAATTGGCTTCCTAACAACCCCACCACATGAATAACAACGTTTTGCCAGAGCCAATGTGTACACTCTAAATGGTTCCTTATCGTTTATTCTGATTTACTCCTTTGAATCAAGTTTAGAGATATTTGCATTATGAGACCACACTGATAGCCTTTCCATTTGTGGGAGGACGGGTGGAGATCGGAGGGAACCTGAACGAGGCTATCAGATCAAGTATCCCTTATGAGAATTTAACAGCTGGACACATCAATAACACAAAGCTTTTATTCATGTGTTGGGGTTGTTGAGAAGCAAATTCCTTCATTTGATGACCAGATAGAATCTGATGGTTTTCAAACAGCAAAATAGCCTCACCCATTTGAGACCGTTGAAGAAATGAGAACACGAGTACAATTTAATTCTCTTTACATTCAATCCACTAAAAGCCTGGGGGGTGGGATTCTCCCTGCTTATCACGTAACTTAAGGGGACAGTTTACGGTCAAAATCTTTGGCCCATAACGTAAGTCTGGGGCGGATTATACCTGGATGGGGCAAGGAAAGAGGGGTGAGCCCACTTTTCATTGTTGCTCGATAATGTGAACTCAGTGATAGGCTTTTATTTTGTAGGAGAGTGTGTGATGAGGCTATCAGATCAAGTGCCCCTTATGAGAATTAAACAGCTTGTCACATCGATAGCACAACGTTGTAATGTATGTGTAGGGGCAGTGTAGGCAGTGGGAAGAAAGCTAAGCAAGTTTATGAACAATCACTCGATGTAATGCTTCCTCCAAACACGATTCAAATGTATATGTGGCTAAAAATGGCTAGGCTCGAAGTGATCACCTCGTGTTGTAGCGGCTATAGGTCTTGGCTGTCGCCCTTGGTGTCCGGGTTCAATTTCCGGCTCTGCCAAGAAAATTAAATCTGGTCTGAGGACTGGAACGGGGTACACTCAACCCTTTTTCACTTAATAATTTATACTACGTTCCGTCTTTTCAATACTAATTGTATTTACAGATGTTATCACTGGTACATGTTTCGGACACTTATGTGTCCTTCCTCAGCCAGAATGCATTTTAAAACACTTATGGGTAAAAAACATACACTCAAATACAATGCAATTCATTAATTAGTCATTTGATATAGCCTCATTGTCCATGCACGTGGAAACATTGTCCCATTCTATAACCCCGTGAGGCAAAACTGAGAAGAAGTGGGTTCGAATCCTACCTTACCTATCCTGGAAGTGGTTTTCCATGGATTCAAACTTGTACTCAACACAAATGTCACATCGATAGCACAACGTTGGAATACATGCGTAGGGGCAGTGTAGGTAGTGGGTAGGAAACTAACGTAAGGCCTAACGTAAGGCCAAGGTTTCTTTCTACCCATGTCTACCTCAATTACAAATACAAGCACTACTACAGACATCACAGGTTATCAGACAAGTTCTACACACACCCAAGTACACGGGGCTACATAATCATGCGTCGCAAAGCCCCTAAATAAAAAACAACAACGATTATATGAAAATCACTTAACGTACCGGTACTTAAGATAGACATATACACTAAACCTTTATACTTCAAATAATAATAATGTTGTAGCCCTCCTTGATGGCACAGACTCAAGCCACAGGCCAGTCAAGTGTTCTACAAGGTTTTCTACCAGGATCGTTATTGTATCCTTGTCGATAGTTTCCTTTCAGGATTACAGTATTGCCCTTCCTATACAAGGAAACTAATGGGAGTGGGACGTGAATCTGGGAATACTCCCCAATGAAAAAGCTTGAAAACTTATAGCCCATTTATTATCTTTCGTAGTAAAAGGAACCACCATCGAGGATACAAGGATTAAATTGAATTAGAATTTCTTCCTGAAGTAGAATTGAAACACTGGCTCCCACCTGTACCCTCAACATTACTGGTGATGGTGCTCTTCAGTACCGACTCAGTTCAGTGTCCCCTGGTCAACGAGCATTCGACCACCTAATTGCCTGTTCTCCCGATTGGTAGGCAAATCGATCACTGCGATTGTCTGGCTTCCACAGAATCACTGACCTTCCGCTGATACAGTGACTGACTGACCTCTCATGACATGAGCCAGCAGTTTTATATAGTGAGGAAGTGAAGTTCTTTTGATCTGGAGCTAGACCTGGAACAGGGGTGTAATTTCCGATACGGTTTCGCTTTGAACCGACAACCAGACATCACATAATATAAGCATAAGATACCATTTCTTTAATTGAGATTACTGCATGCAAACTATGCACTAGATATTTTCTCTCACATTCTCTAAGCCACATTCCTAAGCCGAATTAAACGACTTTTTGAGCATGAAGTCCGATAGTTCCAACATCCGTATGCTTTATAAGGCAGAATTGATCATGGTGGTATCTACTCCAACCTGTACCATCCAAGAAGTGAATTTCCGTGCTTTCTCTCATCAAAACGATATATAACAGTGCATTTGGTAATAATAACCGTGTTTAGTCGCAGGTGAGGCTAGTACGAAGGCCAAGAAGTTAGCAAGAGAAACACTCCTGAGCAGCTCACTTGCTCAGCTCTTATTTACGTGGCTTATGTACACTTGACGATTGCCGTTTTCACTGTCACCAGAGGCGGCTTCGGTGGCGTAGACAGTAGCATGCTGAGCTTCTATGCCCAAGATAGCGGGTTCAAACCCGGCCAAAGCCGTCGGATTTTTAAGAGCGTTAAAATCCCTCAGTATGCCTTCCTTCGGAGGGGAAGTAAAGCCGGCGGTCCCATGTTATAGATTTATGGCATGTTAAAGAACCTTCCACTAATTACACCTGTGTGAAGCTAAATTGGATAGGTTAAGAATGTAAACAATGCTCTTAGGTTCCTACGTTCGTTGCCAAGAGCCGACTGCGGTGGCGTCTAGTAGCTAAGTTCTGAACTAGTAGTCGTTGATGGTGGCGTTTGGCGGCAAAAGTAGGAACTATTTGAAAAATTCTAAGTTGCAGTCCTTACTTAAATTAAAAAACATATACACACACTAATACAGCCATCACAATTAACACCGGTTATCAGAAAGATTCTACACACACCCAAAGTACACGGGGCTACATGACCGCGTTGTCGCAGCCCCTAAAATGAGGAACCAACCAACCAACTGTCACCAGGTAGATAAATCAAAATTCTACCTCGAAAGCCTATGGAAGAGGTTAAAATTTGATTTTAGCCGATAATAATGGTATGTGGAGTTCTTATCTTGCCAACATATATGACATGGATGCCATGGATATCCTTTAAAATACTCGATGGTTCAGACGAGAATCGAACTCCTGATGTAGTAAAGATAATGACGTGGACTCGCTACTATTGCATCACCACGGTTTCTGTTATAATAAACAAAATTTACTGTACACTCAGGTGAAGGGAGAGATTTTTAGACGATCCAGTATTAAGTTTAACTCCTGCATAAAGGCAAACATGATACTGTATTTCACCGTTATTAGGTGCTATTGCTGCCAGTGTCAGGGTTTTATTGCCGCCAGAGTGTGCGCGCTGTGATAGGTGGTGCGAGCTATCAACTGGAAGCTCGGAGCCTACTCACGCATATGAATTGCCACTAGATTGAAATAATGGTAATTCAGTCGAAACGATTGAATGGATTTAGAAATACTGTACTACCGGTGGCTTTGTGCGCCAATTGAGAATGTGTGGGCTGGTAATGGTCTAGCAATTTCATATTTGATTTTGAATACATGGCGCGAGAGATATTCCATTTTATCTCCATGTGCAGTATATATTGTACCTGTACGGGTTTCATAGGCGGATCTTTGCCTCGTATAATACCGCATAATCGAGGTAAGAAGCTCGACGAAGAGCGAATGGCGTAATGCTCGTAAGCCTAGTTGGCAGGTGATAATACACCATTAGCGTCTTAAAGGGGAAGCGAGTGTTTCATACCTGTAGGGAATAAACCACAGTTGTGGTCCACGGATACAGAAGCAGATGTTCGATATCCAGCTCTGCCATGGAGGATTTGATTAAGTAATTATTAAATGAAAATAGAGCAGCCGATAATATATTGAGAAAACTACAAAAAAGCATTGAGTAGCAACAAGCAATCTAGAGTTAAGAAATGAAACGATACAAGAAATGATCGAGTTTAATTATAAGGGAAGTGAAAATGAAAATCCACAGCCTGCTTCCAGTCTCCGACCGGGTCAGGAATGGAATGAATGAAGCCCCCACCTAGCGACGAGGATATTAACTGTGCCGGCTGCCGAGGCCTGACGCACTCCTCTGGGGCAATGATTAAATGAATGACAGATGAAATGAAATGATAGTGGAGAGTGTTGCTGGAATGAAATTTTGACAGGGAAAACCGGAGTACCCGGAGAAAAACCTGTCTGCCTCCGTTTTGTCCAGCACAGATCTCACATGGAGTGACCGGGATTTGAACCACGGATCCAGCGGTGAGAGGCCGGCGTGCTGCCGCCTAAGCCACGGAGGCTTCAATTATAAGGAAAGTAAAATAACGAATGATGGAAGAAGCAGATGAGAGATATTAAGTAGGATTACCCAAGCCAAGAACGCTTTCTATAATAAGAAGAACTTATTTACTGCAAAGAACATAAGTCTTGATGTGAGGAAACTAATGTTGAAGACCTATGTGTGGAGCGTCGCGCTATATGGCAGCGAATCTTGGACAATAGGAGAGAGAGAGAGAGAGAGATAGAGGAAAATACTACTAGCATTTGAAACCTGGTGCTATAGAAGGATTATGAAAATCAGCTGAAAAAAAGGTCACAAATGAGAGTGGGAGAGAGAAGATGCTTCCTTAAATATTTAAAAAGAAGACGGAATCACCTCGTGGGCCACATATTACGACAAAATGGACTGCTTATGCTTATAATCGAAGGAACAGTAGACGGCAAGAATTGTAGAGGAAGACCCAGACCGGTATACATGAATAAAATACTGCAAGATATGAGATTTGGCTCATACTGTGAACTGAAGAGGAAGGCGGAGAGACGGGAAGAATGGCGAGCTGCTGCCAAACGGCCTCACGGCTGTTAACCACAGAGGGAGAGATAGATGCAACGAGCCTGTAATGGCAATAATTAAGACACGAGTATGTTTGTAAAACGAGCGAAGCGAATTGTATAATTTCCATACGAGTGTCTTAATTAACATTATAGGCGAGTTGGCATACGACTGTTTATGTTCGACGATAATTATAACTTTTATTATATGTTCTAACAAAAATATTCATAAATATCTGTCGAGATTCCGTCGGTTGAATCTTCCTTTTGGGATCACGTGGGCTCAGCAATTGATATCTACCCAATAATGAATCCCAAAGCTTTGAAACATTGTTTATACTGAAGTAGCACCAACAGATAGCTCACATGTACTATGTTAGATCATTTTGTTATTTTGCTCAAATAACACAAAATTGGTTGTTACAAACGTTTTAACTCATAATGTATCGTATTGTCAACTATTTATTCTTCAAATTCGATGCGTATAGAATGTCAACGAAATGCAAATCTATTGAGTCCCAAATAGAAGAGTTATGACATCTCGCGGAAAAGTTTTGCATACGAAATTGATTTACTGAACAGAGAGCTGGATTATAATTTCGTGGAACTAATGTCATACGACTGCTTCTTCCATGACGTTCAGATGTGTTTATGTTAACAACAGCGTTTGTCGGCGAAATCTTACGAATGAATAGGAATCAGAGTTGCGGATATTAAGGTACAGTGCTATTTCTTTTGCAATATTGCCCAGTTTGTTTATGCATTGTAACTACAATGGTTGATCCAATATAGGCCACATTGTCAACTTTCAAATCATGTAATTCACGTCCGACATGTTGGGTTTTGAGTGCATATCAGAAGCTATCCTTACCTAATTGGTCATGAATGAAAATATTGAGCTCTGATTGGTTGGAAAAACTCTGTTATAATGAAAAGTAGTAGGCTACTTAAATGACCTCCATTATAAAACAGTTTTCTGACATACAATATTTACATATCGACATCGTCGATCATAATAGTACATTATGCAACGAGCCTATAAAGGCTATAATTAAGACACGAGTATTTTTTATAAAACGAGCGTATGCGAGTTTTATAATTTTCATACGAGTGTCTTAATTACCATTATAGGCGAGTTGCATACGACTGTTTATGTTCGTCGATAATTATAACTTTATTATATGTTTTAACATAAATATTCATAAATATCTGTTGAGAGTCAGCTACTGGAATTTTGTGATCGCAGAGCGAGCGTTGGGT
Source organism: Meconema thalassinum (assembly GCA_946902985.2). Classification (NCBI taxonomy): domain Eukaryota; kingdom Metazoa; phylum Arthropoda; class Insecta; order Orthoptera; family Tettigoniidae; genus Meconema; species Meconema thalassinum. The sequence goes on along the minus strand of OX336390.1, from coordinate 294,571,711 downwards.
GTTATATCTTTGTCTTTCAAGAGCTTTGAACAACCGACGCATGCGCTCTGTGTGGTTGCAATGCCATATGCAACCATATGTTTACATCAGCCGTCCCTCAGTAATATTGTCACCGCAGTCATTTGAAGACAATGCGCTGTGTAGAAATTAGTGTTGGTGATTTTAAGGTACAGTGCTATTTCTTGTCTCATATTCGCCAGTTTATTTACGCGAACATATGGACGGTGGGTATTCCATGTCGGTAATTTATTATAGTTCGATGTTGTGTTTATGTCCGACATGTTGGATTTTGAGCGCATGCGCGAAGTTATCGTTACCTAATTGGTCAATGAACGAGCTCTGATTGGCTGGAGAAACTGTATCATAATGGAAAACAGTGTTATAATGACCATCATTATGATACAGTTATCTGACACATAATAGTGAGGGTCGAACATAAATTAAATTATCGTACAGATTTTATTATAGTCATTTCAGGCTACATTGCGCGAAACGTATTAACTAACATTGATTTATAATTCAGAATGTTAATGCCTAACTAACGTTTTTTTCTCCGAGATAAATAATTAGGGCAGATGGCCCTGATGTTCCAACCTTTAACACAACAACCACCACAAAAGATATAAATCTGTAACACTTAGCCCATCCGCTTTATATAGGAAAAATACAAACGAATTATTTCTGTTCTGGTGTTAGTTTGTTTCTCAAAATGATATCGATGGCCTAGTTCTAATTACACCGAAGTATCTTTGATTAAAAGAGGAAGGAAAGCCTTCTGCAGCTAATTCCATGTCCAAACAATAGAATGAAGTCAACTCTGATGGAATTGAGCAGCCACTCCCTCACACGTAGTGACGAAATTTCTGCGATTCTCAGTGCCCGGCAGCGCTCATTACCACATTATATGGAGTGAGTTTTAACCAATATTCACAGGTGAGGCAACGTATACCATGTAATGTGCTCCACAAGATTTCATTGGACACTTGTGTTTATTGTACATATCGTTCACAGAATATTTCTCTGTCTTATGAAAATACCTGATATTAGAACTAAACCATCACGTACCAAGAAGCAATTGTGAACATTTCATGAAACTGGATTTGTGTGACTGTGACGTTTGTCCACGTAAGTTATTACAGTATTAGAGCAAAGTGACACAAGTACCGCGGTGCATGGAGGTTCTAGTACCCTGATGGATACAGCCTGCAATATGTTCGTGCATTAAGGAATACAGTGTTTGTATGGAATTCTACGGTATACCTGTCCACATTTTCTGCAACTGGTTCTCAAGATCTTTTGTACTCCTCGGCTCCAGGACATAGTTGATTCGTGACAAATCTGGGGATCAGGCGGACCGTGGCAGTGTGTCAATCTTGTTGTGTGTGGTCAAGCGTTATCCTGCTGGAATAGGCCGACTGGACGCCCTCCATTACTAGCAAGACATGTGATCGAAGAATATCGTGCACTTATCACTGCTTCGCTGCATATGCCAATTAGGGGTGACCGGCTGTCGTAAGTGATAACCCCCCAGATCATCACACCGAGAGTGTTACGCGCCATATACTACGCTGGATTGCGGCGCGCACAACGAGATCTCTTGATTTGAACACGGACGTCGTCAGAGGACAGTGAGAACCTGGATTTTTCACTCAAGGCAACCCAATTCCAGTCTACAGCAGGTCAGGTTTCTCGGTCCCGACACCATAGCAAACGGAAGTGACGGTGGGAGGCTGCCAATGGCAAGATATGAAATGGACGCCATGACACCAAATTCCCAGCCTCATGGTGTTGGGATTGCTCACCCGCCACTAACCCGGAGGCCCCGGGTTCCATTTCCAGCTCCGTCAGGAACCGTAGAAATTGACGCGAGTGTTGGAACGGGGCACACTCATTCTCGTGAGGACAATTAAATAGTCGTTTGAGAGTGAGGCAGCGTCCCGGTTAAGAGAACCAAGATAAGCGGCCGAGGGAACCCGACGCGCTAACCACGCGTCACCCCGCAATCTGTAGGCCAAAGTGACTGGGCAGTGATCGCTATATGTGTTCGTGTGCCACGAGATTCAAGCACTTGTAAATAGTGCGGGCTGACACATAGACCTGTAAGGATGGAGCCACCTGTATTTTTGGATGATGGACGCCGAAGCTGTTGGATTTCCACGTGCTTCTCGGGTGATGGCGGTCTGGTGGTCAGTTAATGGCGTCCTGTACCATGTCACTGTGTGTGCGTACCCTCACATATCCACATCTCACATATCCATGCCCGAACAGTCAAGAGAGAACGTCGTAGCTGACTGATACGACAATGCAGCCTCGCGCATTTTCAAGCATATTACATAATGTTGTTAACATTTGGCACGAACGTTAAGCCATATTTTACCATTTCTGTTCAAGAAGTGGATGTTAATCTAGGACCAAACCCGTAGTACTAGGAATTGAGGCATTCATTTGGAGTACATTCATTAATATTCTTCACCCTGAGGTGAATTTAGAGGATCCGTTAGACAGTTACCACTAGGATAAAATAATAATTCCATAGAAACGATTAAATGTATTTAGAAATACTGTACTGCCTCTGGCTTTCTGCGCCGATTGAGAATGGAAATGCAGCAATAATTTGATATTGGAGTTTCAAATTCATGGCTTGAGCGATGTTTCATTTTATCTCCATGTACAGTGTTATATCATTCCTTTACCTGTAGTACCTCACATCCCACACGGCTCTTTTCCAATATCCTTATGATTGGTCACACCTTCCAGCCATGTGTGGATGTGCTGTCCTACAGAACAATTCACATTAGGTTCATTTTCCTGAGGGTATGCATAAAGAAAACTGAACCGTAAATATAATTTACATTAGGTGTGCATAACTACACGAAATACACATTTCTGCAGTAGGCCTACATATAATTTAAAGATCATTTTGGCCTACTTTTCTCATTTTGTAAAAACTAGGAAAAGGTAAACTTATGAGATCGATCCGGGAAAATGTGTGTCTGTCTGTCTGTCTGTTTGTACGTCTGTCCTTCTGTCCTTCTGTCTGTCTCCTAAACGAATGCAGCTATCGAAACCAAGTTTGGTATGAGTAAAGAGACAGTGTTGCCCATATGATTCTAAGCGTGCTGATAGGTCCAATTTTTAAATGCATGTAACATTTATATACTATCAGTTGGGTATCAACCAAATTTCGTATCGCACGACCATATTTGAAAATGATACTAGTGCTACCAACTGCTGAAAAATCTTAATTGAAATTTGAGCACTATGTTGCATACATCAGAAGTTATATATGCGAACTGTTCCAACATTGAAGCACACATAGATAACAACATTCTAGAACAGTTTTCAGAAGCCCATGCATGACAGTGTTGCCCATCAATTTTTAAATGCACGTAACATATTATATACGATCAGTTGGATATCAACCAAATTTCGTAAGCGATATGTGTACCATAACAGATATGACTATGCATATTCTTAAGACCCACCAGGGCTGCTAAATGTTAATATATGATCTCTCTATTTATTAGCATAATACCAATATATCAGAGAATGCAAGCCAACTGCTCTAATTTTGCACACATATAGTACCTGACATTCTAGATTAATTTGTAGTAGCTGGTATACGTCAGTGCTGCCAACATGATTCTGAGTCTGTTGATAGGTCCAATTTTAAAATTTAAGTTACATCTACGTCATCGATTGGATTTCAACTAAATTTCGTATGTGCTATGTGTATCATATCAAATTTGACCATGTGTATTTATAAGAGCCAGCAGGGCTGTCAACTTTTAATAAATGCTCTCTCTAATTCTTTAACCCTAATATCAATATATCAGAGATTATGTAATCCAACAGCTCTAAATTTGCACACGTATATTACCTGACATTTCAGATAAATTTGGTGTAACTAATATACGTTAGTGCTGCCAACATTATTCTAAGCCTGCAAATAGGTCCAATATATAAATACATGTAACTTTTATACTAACAAATGGATTTCATCTAAAATTGACACAATAATATATCAAAATATTACAGATTAATTCCGAATAAGACATACATGACATTGTTGCCATCATGATTTTACGCGTGCTGATAGATTCAATGTCAAACAGCATGTAACGTCTATGCTATCTATTGAACTTCAACCAAATTCTGTATGTGCATTCTGTACCTTAAGAGATGGAACTAAGAATATATTCAGTCACCAGGGCTGCGAACTGTAGTGCTCTATTAGGATACACTTAAAATGTCATTATTACCAGCTTAATTTTGTCATTATTCTTGTTAGGTCTATATAGATTAATCATTGGCATGATTATGGAAACCATTCATGATGAAAATTAATAAATGTAAAACAAAAATATTGCAATTCAACCGAAATAAATCAGAAACCTCTATGGACATCAAATTGGCAGGTGAAAAACTAGAGGAAGTAGAATACTTCTGTTACTTAGGAAGAAAATAACCAGTGATGGACGAAGCAAAGAGGATATAAAAAGTAGGTTAGCTCAGGCAAGGAAATCATTTCTACAGAAAAGGAATCTGTTGACATCGAATATAGATTTAGGTATTAGGAAGTCATTTTTGAAGGCCTTTGTCTGGAGCGTGGCACTCTATGGAAGTGAAACTTGGACTATTTGTGCTGCAGAAAAGAGGAGAATTGAAGCGTCTGTAATGTGGTGTTACAGGAGAATTATGAAGATCAGATGGGTAGATAGGGTTACGAATGAAGAGGTATTAAGACGAGTGGGAGAGGAGAAATGTTCCTGGCAACTGCTAATGAAGAGAAGAGATAGGTTGGTAAGATACATACTAAAACACCCAGGAATAACAAGCTTAGTTATGGAAGGAAGGGTCGAGCACAAGAACTGTAGGGGTAGACACCGGTTAGAATATGTTAAAGAGATTGCCTCGGGTGTAGGGTGTGGTAGCTATGTAGAGATAAAACGCTTAGCTCAGGACAGGGATGAATGGAGAGCTGTATCAATCCAGTCAAAAGACTGAAGAATCAAACAACAACAAGAAAAGTAGGCTCTTTAGTTCGTCACGGAACTACTTGTTATTTATGCTCAAACACAGGAAAATGAACCTAACGCAAATTGTTCTGTCGGACGGCACATTCACATATGGTGGGACGCGAGACCAATCATAAGAAAACTATTAGTACCTATTGTTTCTTAAGAGACGATATATTTTTCCTGTACGTGTATCATGGACGCATATTTGCCTTGTATAATGCCGCATAATCGAGGTAAGATACTCGACGAAGGGCTTAGCTGATAGGTGATAATAAACTGTTAGTGACTTAAAGAGAGAAGAGTGCCGAATACTTAGAGAATAAAGCATTCTCTCGTGCTCTAAAGATACGGGTCAACGTACCACAGTGATGATATGCACGCGGGTTATTATTGTGATATCCGAGGTTTATATCCCGGCTTTGACAGTGGCCATCATGAGCTTGATTTGTCTCCGTTTCACTCCAGGCAGTTTCCAGAACGGTACCTTATTAATTCATTAATTCATGTTTCGGGATCCCCAGACCCAATAAACACACAATATCACAGGTTAGTGCAAACACTACTGAGTATATGTTGTTTTATGGCTTGAGACCCGAGATCATTAAAATGGGTGACTTTTAGTTCTGACCGTCCATGGTTATGACCTAAAATAATTCATTTTGCAATTTCTAATGAGGTTTTGCAATTTCGGTAGAAGCCAAGTAGTTTGTCCTGCATGATGACTGAAGGGCTAGTAAAGCAGTAATGGAAAGAGTTACCCACCCTAAGGCCCATCCCTTCTCCCCCATCTCTTTTAAACCACGTTTACATTTGGCGTAGGAGCACAAGAGGTGATGTTTGTACAGTGCTTATCTCATGAAGGGAAGAGAGCAAAGTTGTGTTAATCGTTACCCCTACCAAATAACACAAGTATTGTTCCAAAGTGCAAGAAATGTTAGCACATTCAAAGGTGGTTTATGGATAAGCGTTATCTACATTCTTAATTTTCTCCTCCTCTCCATATAAATCATAAGGATATATACCGGGTGAGTTAGCCGTGGTCGTTACGGCATGACTGAAGGCAGTCGCTCACATCCGGGAGGCGAGGAGGTTTGAATCCCCCCCGGCAACCTTGAAGATGGTCGTCTGTGGTTTCCCATCTTCCTTCTAGGCAAATGACGGGGATGGTCCCTAACTATAGGCCACAGCCGCTACCTTCCAACTCCTCGTCCTTACATTCCAACTTTTCTCCCCAACGGTTCTTGTAGCTCACCCATTGGGTGTCCGTCTCGAAGCAGCTCCAAAAACTGGCGAGCCGAACATGTCCTCGGACACTCCCGGCATTAAAAGCCACAAGCTTAAAGAAAGGATATATAATCACTTAAGAAGCATTACCGTGCATCTGCAAATGTTCTCCTTTTCCGATATTTAGCTTGTGATTAATAATAATAATAATAATAATAATAATAATAATAATAATAATAATAATTCAACATATGTTTTATATATATTTTTAGCCTATTTTCAATTTTGAAAAAATAGGCTTATGAGATCACCTTTTGTCCGTGTGTGTGTGCGTGTGTGTGTGTCCCCCTAATAAAATCTAAACGGCTGGAGCGATTTCAGTGAAACTCGGTAAGTTCATAGCACTTTCCCTGGCGACCTCGACCGTGCCCTTCAAATTTTGTTACGTCTCACCAATCCAACATGGCGGCTGTGCGAAATATTTAACTAGCATTCAATATCTCCGAAACTATTACCGATATCGCCCTGAAATTGTGTACGGTGATAAAGGGCACTACTAGAAGTTCACCTATGGGAGTTTCAAAAACCTGGTGACTACAAAACCAACATGGCGGTCAAGCGAAGTTGAGACTTTTAAATAGACTTTTCTCGCGATTTAACAATCCAAATGTAATGAGACTTGGTGCAGCAAATGTTTTTACACATTGTAATGCACAGGAGTCTAATTTAGTTCAATTGTTTACATAACCTCAAAATTGCGGCTGTGCGAAATATTTCACTGACATTCTATATCTCCAAAACTATTACAGATATCACCCTGCAATTTTGTACGGTGATAAAGGGTACTGATACAAGTTTACTTATGTCTATTTCATAAACCTGTAAAGTACAAAACGAACATGGCGACCAAGCGAATTTGAAATATTTTAATAGACTTTTCTCGTGATTTAACTCTCTGAGCGCAGTGAAATGTGGTACAGTAAATGATTTTGCAGATTGTAATGCACTGCCATCTAATTTAATTCAATTGTTTACATAACCTCAAGATGGCGGCTGTGCGAAATTTTAAAATTAATTTTTTATTTCTTGTGTCGTAATCATGCGATCGAAGTGAAAGTTTGAATAATGAACTTAGGCAATAATTGTCCTTGAATGGTATATAACTCTATGGCCTATACATATAACGATCTTAAATGGCGAGCTTCCGAAATATTTAGACGGTTCTCAATATCTATGAATCATTTACAGCAACCAAACTAATTTTTTATGTTCATAGAGACTATGAACATATGTTCACCTATAGGACTTCAGTAACCTGGTGAGCACAAATCCAACATGGCGGCGACGCGAAGTATAAATATTTAAATGGACGTTTCTCGCGAATTAACTATCCGAATGCCGTGAAACGTTGCACGTTAAATGCTTATACAAATGTTGATCCACTGGCATATAATTTATTTCAATGGTTTGCATTATCACAAGATGGCTGCTGTGCGTAATTTTAAAATCTCGTTTTTACTTCTTGTTGTCTAATCATGCGATTGAAGTTTGAATACCACACGAACACAATAATATTAATGCAATAGTACAAAAATAAAAATCCAACCTGGCGACCATCTGAAATATTTAGACGGTTCTCAATATCTACGAATCTGTTACAGCAATTAAACTGAAATTTTGTATGTTGATAGTGGCAATTAATATGAGTAGGATATATGAAAATAGGCTGTATAGTTCTTCACGGAACTACTTGTTCAATTTATCTGTCACGAGGGAACTGGAAAATCTTACATGAGACACTTGAGAAGGGTCCGCACTCCTCAAACGTGTGGGATTCTTACCCACTACAAACTACACTCGGACCTTTTGACAAAAATCCATTCCGGGACCACATTCGTATTACTTCAGGATGGAGTCTTTTTCTCTGCTTCACAAGCACATTCTTACTTGTCAAATCATACTCGGTCCGCCAATCGGAAACTAAATCACCTAAAAGGTGCAAGTCCCCATCCGTCTTCTTATGACGAAGGACCACCTCAAAGAAGAAAGCGACCGTATCCCAGCTGACCTGGCTCCTCAGCATAATTCCAACTGTACAGTATTCTCCGGCGTTATTGAACCAACCTCAGCTTCAAGTCGTTGTTTCTCCGCTGCCCAACGAGCGCAGAGGAAGAACGTATGATATACAGTACATCATCTCGTTCGTTTTCGCAGTAGGCTAAATACATACTGAACTTCTCACTATGGCCATATAATAATAATAATAATAATAATAATTTAGGTACCCTTTAATACCTGATACCCTACATACCAAAGTTTAGCCTGGAGTTCCATGAATAAAATAATATAAAAAGTTCAGAATTACAAAGGAAATTCTAAAATATCAAACTTTATTAGTTAGGCCTTCGCTAGCCTCCGTGGCTTAGGCGGCAGAACGCCGGCCTCTCACCGCTTGGTCCGTGGTTCAAATACGGGTCACTCCATGTGAGATTTGTGCTGGACAAAGCAGAGGCCGACAGGTTTTTCTCCGGGTACTCCGGTTTTCCCTGTCACAAATTTAATCCCAGCAACACTCTCCACTATCATTTCATTTCATCTGCCATTCATTTAATCATTGCCCCAGGGGAGTGCGACAGGCTTCGGCAGCCAGCACAGTTCATATCCTCGTCACTAGATGGGGACTTCATTCATTCCATTCCCTGACCCGGTCGGTCGACTGGAAGCAGACTGTGGATTTACATTAGTTAGGCCTTCAAATCGTTGAGTTAAAATCTACGGTTAGATTACCTACGCATGTTTAGATCAATGGCTAGACGATGACAGAATTGGAAACATAAGGACATGTTTGTATGCAATCTGTGATGACCGCAAACTAAGTCCAGTGAGTGTAACTGTGAAAGTATTCAAAGTAGAGGAGGTAGGGAGAAGTGTAGCGAGACGTGGCATGTAACACAGGAATGAATTGCTGGAATGTTGAGTTAGGTATGCAGATGCTTGCTGTATGCATACCATGGGGAGAGTTCCCTGAGATCCTCCGTATTTTATTGTGATAGACTTGTATTCTCGGCCCAGTGCTTTCAAAGGCAGACAATGACCATGCTGCAGCTTCGCAGAATATATCCTAAATAGAACACGGCAGCCATGAAATTATATTACCGCTATCCAAGACGTGGGCTATCTCCAGCAGAGTGAATTATATTAAAGGTGAGGCCAGTAAGTGGTATTTCAGTAACCAAAAATGAACTTCAGAAACAATTTGAATATAGTTCTATCTCTTCTTAGTATAAAATAAAGTACCTGATACTTGGATGTTACGGGTAATCTCGAGTACCACTGGATGGATTTTGATGCGGTGTCCATAATTCTGTAAAGCATATCTCGAGGAAGGTTTCAGTAGAAAATAATTTATTTATGAACAAAGGAAGCCTAGCGGTAATGATTTCCGTGAAAATTTTGAAAAAGATTGGCACTCTTGCGCGTTTTAAGCTTACGCTGGGCAAACCTTTAATAGTACATTATGCAACGAGCCTATAATGGCAATAATTAAGACACGAGTATGCTTATAAAACGAGCGTATGCGAGTTTTATCATTTCCATACGAGTGTCTTAATTACCATTATAGGCGAGTTGCATACGACTGTTTATGTTCGACGATAATTATTATAACTATTTTATATTCGAACATAAATATTCATAAATATCTGTCGAGATTTCGCCAGTTGTATGTACTGAACAGAGCGCATGAGACGCAGAGAATGCCTTGTATTTGACCATGACCTCCTCGATTACCCTACTATGACACTAGGCCAGGCAGTGAAATTTAAATTAGAAGGCCGTGGAACTCAGCGCATCTAATTATCTAATTGGTCAAACAACTGTTTCTTGAGCTCTGATTGGTGGGAGAAACTGTTTCATAATGAAAAATAGAGTTATAATGAGCCTCATTATAGTACAGTTTTCTGACATATAATAGTCAGGGTCGAGCATAAAAATGAGTGTAAGAATTGTTCAGCATGAAATGTTCTACAAAAACGTCCGCGACAGCATACATCGCCCTCTATAAGTGTTTTTACGTTTCCATTTCTTCCAACAATCTCCATTCAATTACTAAATTCGAGACAGTTTACGAGCTAGCTGGCTGGCGAGCGAGCCTGTTGGCCCAGACACTGTCGAGTCGAGTCGAATTAAGACTTCAGAGAAGAGTAGATGTGTTTGGAGTTTCCCTGGAGTGCAACTCGGCATTTTAGTTGCCTGGATTGGTTCAATAGTTTCTGTTTATTTTAAATTTTAATCTTACGTGATCTATCAGAAATGACATGGTGATCTGATGACCTCGATGACCCAAGCACCCGAATTAAGCAACAACTTATAGTTGTATCCTTTTGTGCAGTACTTGGAGGGCGAACATTCATGCATTTCAGGAACGTAAATCATATTATTTGTTGTTGTTAATTCCTTTTATGGACTTTGGTCATCAGTCCATGCACTTGGATGTGTGGTGAATAACCAGTATTTCTGTGATGACAGTAGTAGTGTGTGTATCTGTAGCCTATTAGGGAGAGGGATGGGGTAGTTGCTCCGGGACTTGAAGTAAGGTACTATCCCGGCATTTGCCTGGAGGGAGTGTGGAAAACTCGAGGGAAAAGCGACATTCAGGATAGCCTCTGTCAGCGCCGGGATTCAAACCATTGATCTACAAACTTCCTGCAGTTGACCGCGCGGTCGTGTTGCTCAATTTAACGAGCACAGCTACGCCACAGAGTCGACTATTGAAGGAAAAGGAAGGAAGATTGCAGTGTTACGTGAACGTGAATCTCGTGATCATGAGCCAGGGTTACCTCATTTTTACATGGAATCCGAACCACATGACATGGCATCTCACTTTGAAAATCTCACATGCATTTACCGGGAATCGAACCCAGTCCACTCGACTTTTGAAGTTGAGGCCAAAAACGGTTAAGGGTTTCTTCTTAACCCTGTGGTCCTTTGTGACGTATGTTAATAATTTTTGTCCCACTTTTATTTTAGGGGTATCTTTTACTTAGTTAAACTCAATCAGAACAACGTTTGCTCTATTTTCCGCCATGTGAACATTGATCCGATGATGATCGCGTGACGATCGAAACATGTTATCCAATTAAGAACCCCCCTATTTTGTACTTAAAAGCGTGTTATTTTCTGTTAAATATCTCGTAATAGTTTCTACTTCATGTTAGGGTGTTTAAATATTAGCTTTCACGCCCAATGTACAATAATTGGGCACAATTTGTGTTGACCAACTGAAAAAATATATTTACATAGGTATAATAGAACTAGGGAACACTTCATTTTTAGCCTACTTTTCACATTTTGCAAAAATGAGGAAAAAGTAGACTTATGAGATCGGGAAAATGTGTGTCTGTCTGTCTGTCCTTCTGTCTGTCTGGCTGTGTGTGTGTCCCCCCCCCCCCCCCATCAGCTCCTAAACGGCTGCAGCAATCGAAACAAAGTTTGGTAGGAGTAAAGATATATACCTGAATATCTCACTTCCATAGTTGAAAATGATGTCAGTGCTACCAACTGCTGAAAAATCGCAATTGAAATTTGAGCTCCATGTTGGATATCCTGGAAGGTATGAATGGGAGCTCTTTCAAAATTGGCACACGTATAGATAATAATATTGCAGTTTAATTTCCAGGAGGCCAAACATGGCAGTGTTGCCAAAATGATTATAAGCCTGCTGATAGGTCCAAATTTTAAATGCATATAACTTCTACACTATCAATTTGATTTTAACCAAATTTCGTATGTGCTATGTGTGCATAAACAGATATGACTAAGCGTATTCTTAAGAGCCACCAGGGCTGCCAACTGTTAATAAATGCTCTATTTTTTATCAAATACCCATATATCAGAAAGTATGTGAGTCGACAGCTTTAAACTATGCACACGTATAGTACCTGACATTCTATATTAATTTGGAGTAACTTATATACATCAGTGCTACCAACATGATTCTAAGCCTGCTGAGAGGTCCAACTTTAAATACATGTAACTTCTATACTATCATTTGGATTTCAACCAAATTTCATGTGTGCTATGTGTACCATAACAGATATGACTATGTCGATTCTTAAGAGTAACTAGGACTGCCAACTGTTCATATATACTGTCTCTATTTTTGTTACCCTAATATCAATATATCAGAAAGTATGTAAGACAATAGCTCTAAACTTTGCACACGTATAGTACCTGTCATTCTAGATTAATTTGGAGTAATTAATATAGGCCTACGCCAGTGCTGCCAACATGATTCTAAGCCTGCTGATAGGTCCAATTTTAAAATGCATGTAACTTCTATACTAACTAATGGATTTCATTCAAAATTGACACAACTATAGATCATATTATTTCAGATTATATCTGACCAATACATGTATGTCACTGTTGCCAACATGATTTTACGCACGGTGTTAGATCCAATATTAACTGCATGCAACGTCCATGCTATCCATTGGACTTCAACCAAATTATGTATTCTGTACCTCAAGAGATGGATCTAAGAATATATTTAGTCACCAGGGCTGCCAACTGTAGTTCTCTATTAGGCTACATTATGCCAGGTATTCAGTATTTCGAACTAATTAGAAATTTCGATATTACCAACTTAATTTCATCATTATTCTAGATAGATCCATATAGATTAATCATTGGCATGAATCTTAATTTTAAGAAAAGTAGGCTCTTTAGTTCTTCACGGAACTTCTTGTTATTTATCGTATGGGTTTTAGTGCCGGGAGTGTCCGAGGACATGTTCGGCTCGCCAGAGGCTGTAGCTGCTTCAAGCGGACACCCATAGGGTGAGCTTCAAGTTCCGTTGAAATTCAAGTAGGCCTACTTCCAACTTTTGCCACCAGATATCACTGATACCTAATGGTGAACGTTGGAACTTTGATAGAACGTTCCAACGAAATCTAACCTAGAAATTTAGCTTCTCACAAGTTTAGTCTGTGGAAGGATCTTTTATATGCCATAAATCTATCACATGGGATCTCCGGCTTTACTTCCTCTCCGAAGGAAGGCATACTGGAGAATTTTAACGCTCTTAAAAATCCGACAACTTCGGCTGGGTTGAACCCGCTATCTTGGGCACAGCAGTTCAGCAACTATGCCGCCGAAGCCACTTAGGCAACACTGACAAATGGTTTCTAATACTTCAACCTTTACTGCAGTACTTCGAGGCCGAAGATTTACGCTATTCACGTACGCAATTCTTATTCTCCGCCGCACTAATCTGCATTCTCGGAAGAAAACATTGGTGTGACGTTAGCAAGATATGACATACTGACAGTTCCTCTCTGAGCTCGCTGCTGGTTGTGACACAGTATATTTCCCCTCGCTGAGAGAGCAGCTAGATTTGAGCTTGTGTGAATCGTTGTGGTTATGGCATAGATTAAATTATTGATGCGCTGCGTCTCACCTTCCTAAAGTACGTCACAGTGTCACTGCGGACGTTCGCTGCATGGGGAAAGAAACACTCCGCAAAATGTTGAATAATTAAGGAGTTTGCCACAGCTCGCGGGAAGATTCACCTCTTGTTATCGTTGCTAAATTATAAATAATACTTTCAGTGTCGTGTGCATCTTAATTCAAAGCTCGTTAGTAGATCACAATACTGTGCATTCAAGATAAAGAGAAACATTACTTAAAATTTCTGTATTTGAGGCACAGTCGGTGGTGTTTTCAGCTTTAAACGACGGCAGAATATCGTGATCATCTATCCTGCTTTTAACATACGATGACGTTTGATGGTTGTTGATTTAAGGAGTAGGACGTCAAGATCTTCCCTAGAAAAAGTAACATACAGTCATGTTGAAGAAGGAAGTATGGAAGGAAGGAAGGAAGGAAGGAAGGAAGGATGGAATGAAGGAAGTATGGAAAGAAGGAAGGAAGTGAAGTAGAAAAGAAGGAAGGATATAAATAAGGAAAGAAGGAAGGAAGTATGGAAAGAAGAAAGGATGGAAAGAAGGAAGGAAGCTATGAGGGATGGAATGAAGGTAGAAAGATGGGCAAAAAGGATGGAAATAAGGAAAGAAGGTAGGAAGGAAGGCAGGAAAGAAAGAAGGAAGGATGGGAAGAAGGTAGGAACGCAGGAGGGAAGGAAGGATGTAAAGAAGGAAGGAAGGAAGGTTGGAAAGAAAGAAGAAAGGAAGGTAGGAAAGAAAGATGGAAGGATGGAAAGAAGGTAGGAACGTATGAAGGAAGGAAGGAAGGATGGAAAGAAGGAAGGTTGGAAAGAAAGAAGGAAGGAAGGTAGGAAAGAAAGATGGAAGGATGGGAAGAAGGTAGGAACGTATGAAGGATGGAAGGAAGGAAGGAAGGATGGAAAGAAGGAAGGAAGGCAGGAAGGAAGGATGGAAAGATAGAGAAAAGGAAGGCAGGAAGAATGGAAAGAAGATGGGAAGCAAGGCAGGAAAGGATGGAAAGAAAGAAGGAAGGCAGGAAGTACGGAAAGAAGGAAGAAAGTAAGAAAGGAAAGAAGGAAGGAAGACAAGAAGGATAGAAGTATGGAATTAAGGAAGGAAGTATGGAAAGAAGGTAGGAAGTAAGGATGGAAAGAAGGAAGGAAGAGAGGATGCAAAGAAGAAAGGAAAGCAGGAAGGAAGCAAAGAAGGAAGGGAGGGATCTTTTAGTCTTACGAGATCGGTAAATTCACGATCGTTTTTACGTGACATTTGACCTCGAAAATTCTGCAAGCATTAAACGGGTATCAAACATGATTAGCCTTGCTGGGATGTTGAATAGTAAAAACTTGGATAATTCCGACTCCTCAAAAATGAAGACATATGAAAAAACAAGAAATGGGCCATGAAAGGTGGGAAATTGAAACTCAATGCATGGCAAATAATCTAATGTATGATTTGAGTAAATGAGGTATGTAAATGGAAGCAAACCCGTTGCTGTCGTACTTCGAAGGATGTAAGAAAAAATACCAATAATAATAACAACAATAGGAGCACATTTACATTTCAACATAATGGTTGATAAAATGCAAAGCTTGTTTAGTCATAGTAAAATGTTTTGGATATCCTTGAACTCGGTAGACGTTTGCAATTTGTGTGGCAGTGATGTGCTGCTAGAGTCAAAGGCTGGTGGCTTCTTTCAGCGGGAAGGTAGAATTTCTCAGGTGTGTCTTCAAACTTTATTGCTACTCCCTGTGGATTCTATTATACCGGGCCCTTCCATTCTTTCTTTTGCTACAGGCATTTCTTATTAAGGTCTCGGTATGCCACGCAGTAATGACTGTTTTCAAAGAGAAGAGAAGAGTTGTGCTATAGCTGACCAAATAAACCGGCATGAGATCCGAGATATTGAGCTTGTTCACAGACCAAGAGTCTAATCACTTCGTCTTTGTGGTCGTCGCCAAAGAAAATTGAAACAAATTTTGATAGAACTATGAACAAGGTATGGCTGTGTAATTTAGTTCATATCAAATTGTGAAGTCATCAGCAACCAGCGACCTATTTCGTAACGGGAAACTTGCTCAGCGTTGAGACAGGTGCGCAAATAGTGGATGTGTATGAATTTGTTGATTTATTTATGGGCTTTACGACATCATGTTAATTTAGCACCATGTACTTGGGTGTGTGTGATAACTTGTCTTATTGTGATGGCTGTATTAGTGTGTCTAACGTAAGATCACGGCCCCATCCTATCCAATTCCAGACCCACTTACAAACATGTTCCGGAGGTCCACCCCGTAGGTCCGGGTTTGTTCCCGTGTCTATCAACAAATTAAATTTTGGTCTGAGGGCTGGAACGGAGTTCGCTCAACCTCGTAAGAAAAATTGAGAAAAGTTGGGTTCGATTCCCACTTCAGCCATCCTAGAAGTAGGTTTTCGTTTCTTTTACGCCTGGAAAATGCCACGGTGGTTCCTAACTAAGGCCACAGCCGCCTCCTTCCTAATTTTCCCCTGAATTACAAACACTAATACAAAATAGCCATATTCCGTAGCATTACAGCCCATGAATGGCCTAAGCCTTCCAAGTGACCACTGCCCATCCACTTGGCCTGCAGATTATGGGGTGATGCGTAATCAGCTCGTTGGGTCCCATCGGCCGTTAATTTGGGTCTCCGTGACCGGGGCGCTACTTCATTGTCAGACAGCTACTCAATTGTCCTCACAAGGCTGAGTGCACCCCGTTCCAGCCCTCGTGTCAGTTTCTAAAATCCGTGGCTAAGCCGGTAATCGAGGCAGGTGCGCTACCCCACCACCACGGTACTGGCGGACACACTAATACACCCATAACAATAATACAGGTTGTCAAAAACAATATTCCACATACACCAAGTACACGCGGCTAAATGGCCACAATATTGTCAAGCATCTAAATGAATCAACAACAACAATAGCAACCTTGTCAACTACCAATAATAGATTTTAAAGGTATGTGGTTTGATACATACAGTACAGGAAGTGAGAGGAGGTTAGGACCAGCAATCTAAATTTACAAGTGAATATTTACTCAGAGACTTGACCCTTTGTGAAATTCTGACTTATATTTTTCCGCAATTCCGTTTATTGTTATATATTTATTTATATATTTATTCGTTGGGCCCAACTAAGGAGCGCGTTTGAACTTAGTAGCACTTTTTCTTCTTCCCTTCCAATATCTCTTCATCCTCTCGCTGTGTTCCATTTTACGCTGTTCTGTCCATCCTGTATTTTGTCGGGAGGGCTTCTCAGAAAATTTGCGTTTTTTAAATTAACGTTCCGAATTTTCTATGTCTTCAATGGTTTCTTCGTGACAGCCAACTTCATTTATATCTTCACTGATTTCTTTTAGCCGGATTTGATTTTTCATTGATAAAGCTAGGTTGAAAATTTGCTTTATGAGCTTGTTATTATCCATTCTATATAACTTAAGTGTCCGTAAAACTGTAACCGCCGTTTCCTTATGGCATCAGTAATTTTCTGTAACTTTATAAATTTCATGTGATTTCTTTTTCATCCAAATTCCATTTTCACACTTTGGTCCAAAGATTATCCGGAGAATTTACTTTTCATATTTTTTGATAATTTTATTCGAGATTTGCCACCAATTATAATAGTTTCAGATGCATATAGAGCATTTGTTTTAACGACTGTGTTACAACGTCTTAATTTTGGTTTTGTTGATATAGTTCTTTTATTGTATATGTTCCAGATAATTTTGTATGCTCTTTGTAGTTTTGTAATTCTTTCCCTGTTTTATTGTTATAATTATTAGTTCCTTTTGAATTTTTGTTCCATTAATTTTCGGTCTCTTCATATTAGGTGTCCACTTCTCGATTTTTAATTCTGTTCTAAATTTATATATATATATATATATATATATATATATATATATCTGTGTTAAGAGGGACTGATGACCTCGTTGTTCCACCCCTTAATACAACAATAACTAACTAGCCTATACATACAGTACGACAATAAATTAACATCCTCTCAATTTCTAATTTCAATGGACATAATATGTTTTGTAACTAAGCTAATCATAATCCAATTGCAGCACAGTGTGATCACCATTACACAGGATGAGAGCTATATTAGCCCTCAATTAGGTGAACATTTCCCAACTCGCTGCTTCTCATCTGGTATGCAGGTTACTTGTTAATATGCATGAGCACTACAACAAAGCAAGCAAGATACAAAGCCACAGATGTCGAAAGTGCGATCTCGCTGTTCAATATCTGCCTCAATCACCACACAACTAGCTAGAGGCAGATATTCATATGACAGTAAACAGCGTTTGTAATGGATAATTATTACCATAGAGGAAGTACCAACCGGTTTGTAAAACTATAGTTTGAACAACTTATGGAGTATTGGCTAGCATACTTGGTTGGCTGTTACCTTTAGGGTAGCTTAGAGGCCAACTGAAAGTTGTTATACCTAGTTATAACAAAACAAGTAGTTCCGTGCAGAAATAAATAGCCTATTTTCATATATCTTATTTAAGTTTATTTATTTATCGTATGGCTTTTATGCCGGGAGTGTCCGAGGATATGTTCGGCTCGCCTGAGTGTGTAGCTGCTTCCAGCGGACACCCTAAAGGGTGAGCTACAAGTTCCGTTCAATTTCAAGTAGTTCCAACGTTCGCCACTAGGTATCATTGATATCTTTGATAGAGCGTTCTGACGAAATCTAACCTAACAAATTTTGCTTTACAAGTTTAGTCTGTGAAAGGATCTTTTACATGCCATAAATCTATGACATGGGACCGCCGGCTTTACTTCCCCTCCGAAGGAAGGCATACTGAAGGATTTTAACGCTCTTAAAAAATCCGACGACTTCGGCCGGGTTTGAACCCGCTATCTTGGGCATAGCAGTTCAGCATGCTACCGACTACGCCACCGAAGCCGTACTTATTTAAGTTAATTGCCTCTATCACCATACTAAATTTCAGTTTGATTGAGGTAATAGATTCGTAGATACTGAGAACCATCTAAATATTGCGGATGGTCGCCATGTTGGATGTTTATAATGTAGGCCATAGAGTTATGTACTATTAGATGACGATTATTGCGTAGGTGTATTATTCAAACTTCAATCGCATGATTAGGAGGCATGAAATAAAAACTTAATTTGAAAATTTCACACAGCCGTAATTTAATCTAATTAAATGTTTGAACTTTGTTTGGCCACCATGTTCGTTTTGTACTTAAGAGAGTTTCGAAAGTCACATAGGTGAACTTCTAGTAGTGCCCATTATCATCGTACAAAATTTCAGGGTGATATCTGATATCGATAATAGTTTCGGAGATATAGAATGCCGCTGAAATATTTCGCACAGCCGCCATGTTGGATTGGTGAGATGTAATAAAGTTTGAAGGGCACGGTCGGGGTCGGAAAAAATAGTACTATGGACCTTACCGAGTTTCATTGTATCGCTCGAGCCAGATAGATTAAATTAGGAGGGGGGGGGGGACCCACACACAGACACACACATACGCACACACACGGACAAATAGTGATCACGTAAGCCTATTTTTAATTTTCATAAATGAAAATAGGCTAAAAAGTGAATACTTACAGTAAACTCTGTTGTTGTTGCCAACTTTGTGAAGATTTGCCTAACTGTTTGTGTGAGCCATGTTAGGTGTCGCGCCACGCCATGCCACGCCGGTATGATTGACAACGAGGGGAAGAGGCAAGCGGTAATGGAAGCAAGGAGCGATGTCCCTGCCTCTCTGACTGGCATGTGATGATGAAAGATGATGAAGAAGCTGAAAGGATCTCCATTAGCTCTAGCAGCAAGGTGACATCAATCTTGCGGGAGTCGAAGTGCTTACACTCGTCTTTTCAACATCAACTAAGACGAGAGATTTTTCTCACAATTTTGCGTTGGGCACACAATTCTGGATATAGGCCTACTGACAATTGATAAAATTGTTGTTGTTTCCGATCAATCCAGCTCACATTGAACTTGTTCGAAAATCAGATGTCATTCGAGAGGTGGTGTGCATCAGAAAAAATCCAACGGGTTTGGTCCAGAGTGATAGTTAGATCTAATGTTGAGCATCGAAGATGAGATGTTCAGTCTGTTGCAGAGTGTTTTAAGGTCCGATAATTAATGCGTTGTAACACTCAGCGACTTACACATATCTCTTGCTACATAATAGAATGAATGGTTCTAAATACTTAGGATTACCTTCAATTGACGTGACGCTTATGATTCAACCTGGTTTCTAAAATGATCTCGTAACGAACCAACCAATCTGTTCCGGATTGTGATACACCAACTGGAGATCATCGGGCTATATGTCCGATCTTAGTACACTTGTGGGTTTAAATCCCTGAAGTCGGCGGTACATTATGTGGTACTCCAAGGTGTCCCATTGGAATTCCAAGCAAACGTTAATTGCCATTGTTCTTCGATCATTTCATCTCACATTAAATCCTCCGATAATGTTGATGTCAAGAATGGTACCCGGACTTTAAAATCAGTCGTCACATACAGACTCATCTCACTTGGTGTACCAATGGAATTCCAAACAAACGTTCAATGCCAATCATCTTCGTTCATTCCATGTCACATTAACTCCCATGATAATGTTCACGTCAAGAATGGTATCAGCACGTAAAAATCATTCCTCACGTACATACTCATCTCACTTCTCTCCCTTTTCTCGAGATTAACGGTCACGTTAAACAGCAAGCTTCCTTTTTTTTCACTTCACTCCCGTCCAGTTCGCCTCGTTGCGTAGTGGCTAGCATTATTGGCTGTCACCGCGGAGGCCCAGGTTCTTTTCCTGGCAATGCCAAGAAATTTAATTCTGTTCTGTGGGCTGCAACGGGGTACACTCAGCCACGTGAGGCTAAACTGAGAATAGGAGGATTCGCTTCCCATCTCAGCCATTTGGAAGTAGTTTTTCGTGGTTCCCACTTCTACCCCAGGCAAATGCCGGGATGGTTCCTAACGTAAGGCCATGGCCACCTCCTTCCCAATCCTCACCTGAGTTACAAATATACACACTAATACAGCCAACACAATAACACGATTATCAGACACATTCTACACACACCCAAGTACACGGGGCTACATTACCACGATGTCGCAAAGCCCCTAAATCAATCAACAATAACAACTCATTCCTGAACAAGTAGGCACGTGATTTATGAGGCGTCGAAATACACACATCGCATAGTTATGTGTGCACTCTAAGTAAAAATGCCAAATTCGAATATTTAGTTGTAGGCCCTAATATGTTTTTGTTAATGTTTTCAATAAACTATGTGGTTTATAGTTGTTCTTGTTTCGTACAGAAGAAGCAGAAAGCTACCGGACTTCTATTGCGTGTTTCGTCTGGCCTACGAGGCACCTCCTCGGGAATGAAGACCTGGTTGTATGATGAACATTCTTGAGTTCACTTTTATAAAGTGTGGAGGTTCAGAAATACAATATTAACTAGTCAACGTTATATAAATGTGGGAGCTAGGGCCATTAATTCATTATGGAATAAACGTTCTTTTCTCTTGAAACTTTCAGGATATAGTACTGTATGTGGATTATTGTGCTCACGTTAACATAGGCTTTTCTAAAAAAAAAAGTGTAGAATTTAGACATAAAAATGGTTATAAAAATGTTGCAAATACGTATTTATAGAGTGACTGCACCAATGGTTGAACGGTTACCAGAGGATGAACAGTATCCAATTAGGTAAAAATGATAAGGTTCCGTAGGAAGGCAAACATGAAACGGGCCTTATGCCAAGAAGCCGTAAGACATCTCCTGTAGTGGTAACCTTTCAACCATAGGTGCAGTCACCCTAGCATATGAGAAAAAATATATAACTAAAACATGAATTAATGAATTCAAAAATCCACGTGCTAAATAGTTGCCACAACCCTCATAAACATGCTGTAAAAAGTTCAGCCTAAAATTCCAAATAGATCCTGAGAAAACATGCACTTTATAAGTAGTATTTTAACATTGGCAAGATAGAGCATTCCAGAGTCCCTTAAATAAAGGGTGTTTCAGGAGGAATAGTAAATATTTTAGGAGGAGGTAGTATAGATGAATTGCAACATGTGTCCCATTTGTATTGCGTACCGAGATACAGCTGTGTGTATGTAACCAGGGCGGTAGTCGTTTCGTGTGTTGGCACACCGGTTTCTATGGACACATTTCTTGGCCACCAAAGTTCCCAGACCTTACCCTTTTGGATTTTAGCCTGTGGGGATGGTTGAAAGGTGAAGTCTACAAAGAAAAAGTTATCACAAGAGCCGAGTTGGTCGTTCGGATTTTGCATAGTGCGGCCTCATCAAGGAACGCCAAGACGCCCTCCGAAGATCTACATGGGGTGTTATTAAGACAAGTGCAAAATGCATTGAAGTTGGTGATGGAATATTTTAAAATCAACTTTCAGCGTCCTCATTTACCTTGGCTTTACATTTGTTTGGGTTAAATACTACCAGCTGTATCTGTTATATGGATAACACATGTTATATGGATAACACGTTGGTAAACGTCAAATGTCGATTACAAAGGCAACACTGAACAAGTGGTTCCGTTAAGAATTATATAGCCTATTTTCATATATCCTACGTATGTTAATTGCCTCTATCAACATACAAAATTTCTGTTTGATTGCTGTAATAGATTTGTAGATATCGAGAACCATCTAAATATTTCGGATGGTCACCATGTTGGGTTTGTATATATGAAGGCCATAGAACCATGTACTATTAGGTGAAGATTATTGCGTAGTTTAATTATTTAAACTTCAATCGCATGATTAGGACACAAGATACAAGAACTTAATTTTAAAGTTTCGCTCAGCCGCCATCTCGAGGTTATGTAAACAATTGAACAGAATTTGATGGCAGTGCATTACAATGATTATAAACATTTGCTGTACCATGTTTCATTGCCCTCAGATGGTTAAATCGCGATAATAGTCTTTTAAAATATTTCAAATTCGCTTAGCCGCCATGTTCGTTTTGTACTTAACAGGTTTTTGAATGTCACATAGGTGAACTTCTAATAGTGCCTTTTATTACCGTACAAAAGTTCAGCGTGATATCAATAATAGTTTCGGAGATATAGAATGTCGGTGAAATACTTAGCACAGGCGCCATGTTGGATTGGTGAGACGTAATACAATTTGAAGACACGGTCGAGGTCTGACAAAATAGTACTAAGTGCTTACCGAGTTTCATTGAAATCTCTCCAGCCGTTTAGATTTTATTAGGGACACACTCACACTTACACACACGGACAAAAGGTGATCTCATAACCCAAGTTTTTCCATAAATGAAAATAGGCTAACAGTCAACCCCTGGCACTATACAACCCATGAAGGGCCTAGGCCGACCAAGCGATCGCAGCCCAGCAATTTGGCCTGCAGATATCGGGGTGACGCGTGATCGGCGCATTGGGTCCCCTCGGCCGTTAATCTTGGTTTTCGTAATCGGCGCGTTGCCTCACTGTCAGACAGCTATTCAATTTTCCTCACGAGGCTGAGTGCACCCCGTTCTAACCCTCACGTCAGTTTTAAAATCCCTGACGGAGCCGGGAATCGAACCCGGGGCCTCCGGTTGAGAGGCAGACGCGCTACCCCAACACCACGGGGCCGGCCGAAAGAGATGGCTTCAAACACCATAATAATCATTATATTAAAACAATCTCTAAATGATTTATAACTAAAAAATTAAAGCACAGACATTTTCTCTCTTAATTTTATGATATCCACTTACTGTACTTCTTTAGTAGACATTTCATAAATGCAACACTTGTCAGCCTCGTTGAGTAGTGGCTAGCATTCCTGGCTGTCACCTTGGAGACCCGGCTTTGATTTCCACCACTGCCAAGAAATTTAATTCTGGTCTAAGTGCTGGAACTAAGTACGCTCAGCTTCATGAGGCTGTGAAGAGGCGGGTTTGATTCCTACCTCGGCCATCCTGGAACTAGATTTCCGCAACCTTGATGACTCTGAATGCGGTATATGCAATGTTATATCTCTAGTTATACATCTAATATATAAAAGTGAAAGTCTGTATGTATGTATGTATGTATGTATGTATGTATGTATGTATGTATGTGGGTATATGGGTTTGTTCCGTATACAAATCTACACCGTTCCAACAATCTCAACCAAATTTTGCATACACATAGTTTAGGACCCAGAAGGAACGGCTGCCTACATGGATGTTTGATAGTCTTTCTCATTCTTCTGATATCGGCCTATTTGCACTCGAGCAAAGGCTAATAAATTCAGAAAATTAACTTATGAAGGAACGGCAAGGCCGGCCATCTCTATGGCAACAGCAGCACAATACGGGTCCACCAAGTTTCATTCTATCTCGGTAAGAGGCCATGCCGCTCAATTTTATCAACGGCAACACTACCTCAAGAAGTGATCACCAGGTTTCCACCTGTCTCTGTAAGGGGTCATGCTACTCCATTTTCTCCATGACTACAATCAAGACGTAAACACCAGGTCATAGGCCTCCATTTTCTATCCAAACCACTATAAGAACATTAGGAATATGAACGCCTTAAAAATCTGAATACGTAGTTTTTTAAATTTTATTAACAGGGGTCGATGTAGGGAATTAAAATAATAATAATAATAAAAACAAATACATCGGCTAAACCTCAACGCGACCTAACGTAACAACGGCTATAGATATCGTCACGAAACTTAGTATTAAGATTAATTGAGCTTAAATGATTCTGTTATTGTTGATTGATTTTGAGGCTTGGCGACATCTTGGCCATGTAGCTCCATGAACTTAGGTGTGTATGATTTTTTCTGATAACCAGTGTTACTGTGATGGCTGTAGTAGTGTGTGCATTTGTAATTCAGGTGAGGATTAAAAATGAGTTTGCTGTTGCCTTCAGTTAGAAACTATCCCTGTATTTGCTTCGAGTAGAAGTGGGAAACCACGGAAAACATCTTCTAAGTTTTGCCACGGGAGGCGCAGTGTACACCCTTTCCAGCTCACAGACCAGAATTAAAATTTCTTGGCAGAGCCGGATTCAAACTCGGACTTCCAAGGCGACAGCCGAGAATGTTAGCCGCTAATCCACGTGGTCGTCTAAATGTGACATTTTGGGTCTAATGTCATACTCTTGATGCCGCTGCTGTTACGGGAGATTTTGAATCTTTACTTTATGACGGAAGGTATCATGCGCAATATATTGTATTGTTGTGTTATACTCTCCGTTTAGGAGTGTTCTACTACTAATATGTTTACGTTTATGTTTTATTAATCCTAATGTTTTTATGCTGCATTGTTTTAATTGTTGACATTGTTAACCTGTACCGGCTATCTTTTGTATTACAAACAGGAATAGAGTAACTGTGATAAGACTTGACTAAGACAAACAGAACCAGAATAATTTGTAGCAACCAAAAGGAAACAGTAACCTAAAATGATTAACCACGCAGTGAACACTCCCTCTTTTCTTCTTAAGACATGACTAGAAGAGTAAATAATTTGTACAGAACATTACCTCCTTCACTGCCCACAACAGATACAGTACCGTAGAAAACCTACAGGTAACTGACGTCACCAATAATTCTCATAGTAATCATTAGAAGCCATGACCAGGCTCCTTTTGTACTTAAATATGAGTGCTTTCAAATTACGTTTTTCGTACATCAAAAAACAACATCCATACTAATAGTATAAAAGTGAGATGGTATGTGTCTGTGTGTCTTTGTATTACTCGATCACCAAAGAACCACTGGTCCGATTTACATGAAATTTTACATGGAAGTAGCTGATTTGCCTGGTTAATATATAGGCTACTTTTGATTTCAATACTTTGCACTATTTGAAGATGGCGACCATATAAGTGACGTCACTACACCATTTGGTTTCAAACATTCATATTTCAATTTCAAATAAAAAGAGAACGCTAAAAAATAGCAAACTTTTGATAGCATATAGCCTACTATGTTTAAAATTTAAATTTCTATCAGAATGGTCCTTATCACTTTTCGTGTATCTCCAACTGTTAGCGAGTAAAACCTAATTGTGTGCTATAAAACAAGGTCAATGCCAAGCGGTGTAGCTGGACAAAATGTTCCATCCTAACTCTCCCTCCGCGCAGCACCTCGCCTATTCCCTGTTTTAACTGTCACCTTCATATTTCAATTTATTTATGACCAGTAGCGAAGCACGGATACTTCAGCTAGTTACACATACATACATTACATTATATATTATAGAAGTTCTATACAGTTGAGCATTGATCATCATGCATGGAATTATATTGACAGTACTGACATTTCTGAGTTGCTCAAATCTGTAAAATTATGGGCTATATGCCTATGTGTGCCAATTTTGGAACTGATTCCATGACTACTTTTTGAGATATCAAACTCGGCTTCAAATTTCAATTGTGTGCATCTGTTTGTCTGTCCTTCTATCTGATTATCTGGCTGCCTTTCTCTCCTATGAACTCCTAAACATCATCTAAACCAAATTTAGCATGAGTAAACCTCTATGCCAGGGAGCATAGGAAATATATCCCTTCCCAAAAGTCTGATTTGTCATGCCTAGTGAAAGCCCGTTTAGCCAGTCACTACTAAGTCAGTCTTTACCTATATCTAGTTCAGATATCTCCCTGGAAATTACGCCATTGCTACCAACTGTTCCTTACTAATCCAATTGTAGAAGTATTTGTTTGATAGAACAGAGTTTAGCTACAAATTGCATGCCCTCCATGGTCTGTAGCCGAATCAAAACAATCTCTAAATAAATTAATAAAAGGTAAGAAAAATGAAATGCTACTGGTCAATAAAATTCAAATCACACTCCGTTGGCCGTACATGTCTAGAATGCTCGCCAGACACAAGTTCAAATAATAGAAGCTCGTATGCTTTCATTCCCACACTCTGAAGCTAACTGGATCTCAGAACCATTTCTCTTCTACTTTCACCTCTCATTCTTCTTGTTGTTCTGTCTCTGCTTCGCACCGCTCCGCTTTTACTTCTATTTGGCCACTCTTTCTCTCTCGGCGCGATAAGCTGAAATGCTGTGAGCTTGATTCACTTATTATAGAAAGCCCCAAAGCCAAGAAATCTTAGTGTTGCTGGAGGTCCTACTGGGACCTTGTGCTATACACAGAATATAAAGAATTCCACTAGTCGGCGTTATTAGTTGTGTGTTTCCTAATCATTATTCCACTGGAGTGTATTTTATGAAGATAGCACGATTCTGAAGTCAGTTATTTTTAAATGAATAACAGATATAATTCGTACCCCTCCGATTTTAATAATTTTCTACGTAAAGATTCTTGTATGAACGTTTTGTTTAGTGATATGTACCCATGAACTTTCAACCGCGTGTCCAATTATTTGGTGATATGAACTCATGATGTCAATTTATTTTATATTTTAATTTATTTATTTATTTATTTATGTATTTATTTATTTACTTATTTATTATATCGTTTAAAGTACAAACCTTTGTGAGCTGACGAAGTGATCGATAATCCCAAATTTGTAGTTTGAACTGCAGCCTCGACTGCATGAAATCGACTTCTTTCCACGTGTGTTTGCATGTATATGCCCTTCTTCTCAAAAATCATGTAGTCTTCAGGGCCGATGATAATTAAATGTAGTAGTTAGTTACCTAATCATGCCTTTAAAATCTACTCTATCATCGACAATCTAACATGGTGGATGCATGAAATATTTTTCTCAAGAATTCAATATCTCCGTGATACCTACCGTGATAGAAGACTATAAAATCAGTTCACAAATATAATTCTTCAAGCTGTGACAAGCCCAAAACCATGATAGTGGCTGTACAAATTATCAAAATTTAGTGACATTTCCTCGTTATCTGTTGCAGCTATACAGCGATCCCAAACTGTGTCACGATAATAGATAAATACGTAAATACATGATATATTTTGTATATATATTTGTGCATAACTGTAATTCATTAAGTTCGTAATCATCTATTTTAAGTACCCCCATTTTTGTACATCGTATGGCCTCGGATGCCGGGTGCAAACTTTGTAATTTGACACCCAGAGGGTAGCTTCCATGTCGAATTTCGTTGTTCCTTGAATCACCATGAAAGTCAAGGAGGTTAGATATCTAAGCTCCCTGAACTATATAGCGCTTTCTAGTAGAGAAATGAGGAACTTTGTGTTGGCGAAAACTCCCGAGATTAATTTTGCCATTATGAACACGGCCTACTGAATTCAAATGGGTTCTTTGAGATGCCAACATCGTATGACATGCGTGTCGTATTTTTGCCGCCTTTCAAAAAAAATCACTTACCACGGCCAGGAGCGAACCTGCAATCTTGGGTTTAGTAGACCGACACGCTATCCACTCTCCCACCGTTCATTGCTGTTGAGTTGAGACACTAATATCACGCTTTTGGTAACATCAAAATAACGTAAAACATGCAATAATCCCAAGTGCTTAGTACTGTCTTGTAAGTGTTGGTTTTTATAGAACGCATAGGTGACGCTAACGCGTTTAGAATTGATGAGGGCAATGAGACAAATTGTAGAGCACCGTGTTCTCTTGGCACCACACTTGGCTGTGATATCGACGGAAAACCAGCGCTACCGACTCAAAGTAAGAGTTGGCGCCAGGATAGCTCGATTCTACCAGCTGTTCTGAAATATGTACTTGTGTGGAACGCTAATTGATGGGATAAACTTATTTGAAATGTCAATATTCTATCGCGCATGCCCAGTAACTCTGAAAATCAGTGGTAACACACAGTATTGTTATTAATGATACAGCGCACAACTTCTGCATCATATTGAATACAAACTTGAATAATCTCGCGTACTGTCACTTCTCACTTTCACAAAAGATCACTATGGATGATCCCGACTTTTACATTAGATCACGTGGTGTCGGCAGCATTGCATACCGCACAATTTTTATAGACAGGAGTCGTCTGGGTTATGGAAGTACTCGATGTTACAGAGTTTATGGTGTTACCCATATACCGCCATCGAGATAACAAAGTGTCGCAGGTCTTGGTTAGTTTCTGTCCATGTCCTGTTCATCATGGCCTTCGTTGAGTAAAACTGAAATCAGATTTCTTCCCTCTTCTTCACTCTGTCCTGCATTAGGTTTTCACAGGCGTCAGTGGATGGTAGCCCTCTTTTCATCCGGAGGTCTTCAATGCAGGGCTTCTTGGCAAGTTCATACGCTAGTCTAGATTTTGCGTATTTAAATATTCCCGGGACAGCTCTCAGGAAGCGCAACTTCACTGCTTCTAGCGTCTTCAGGTCCATCAAGGTCAGATTCTTCCAGATAATTTCTAGTCCCTATGTGACAATGGGCGCTATTTTCGCGTCGAATAATCTCAAAGCGGTTCTCAGTAAGAGATTCGTGATTGACTCAGTATCCATTTATGCAACTTTCATCGGTGCGCCGCGCCGTGAGCTTGTTTGTATATGCAGCACACCAGACTGAAGCGAGCAGCAGACAGTCTATACCCATCTCCTAAGGATTGGTTGTATTAGTCAGAATTATTATTATGGTAGGGCCTGTTTGCCATCTCTTGATGAATGCAGTACATTTGCATTTGTCTGTTGGCACAGGCGAGAGTAAAATGTGGCTTTTCACCGATGTCTCAGTCTCACTCATGGCTGTGATTATATGGAAGCTACTGAGGTATGGGTGGTGCTTAGTAATGACATTCAGGGCACAGTCAGTGCCTGTGGATGCTGTCAAAGGTTCTACTCATAGGGTTAGTACTGCTGTACTGACTCAGTGAGGAAAGCAATGGCAAACTACCTCACTCCTCTTCTTGCCTAGTACGCCTCAATATAGCGCTGCCTTGGGTTTTTGTGGGTATCTACCCACATAACCTAACGGCGGTGCCTTTTGAGGATCCAACCAGCCTTCGGGCTGACTACCTAACAGACAGATTATTATGGTGATAGGTATACGTCATGCTTCATAATCAGGATATTCCTTGTGCTGTTGGCTCGAATCCAGCCTGATGAATGAGTGTACGTGCGACCGAATACTACACGTTTAATTCAAACACAGAAACACATCACTGTTCTCAAATAGTGATTGGGGAGTGATTGTTGTTTTAGGGGCGTAACATCTAGATCACCTGCCATCAACAGCTCTCCTGATTATATAAATCTCTCTTTTTGAATAAATTTATCAAACTTATGGTGGCTTACTATTCTATGTTAATGAAATGAAATGAAATCAAATTAAGTAAAATGAAATAAAATAAAATATAAGAAGGTTAAAAGCCACTGGTTCCTTGTGGACCAAACAAATTGAGAAGGATTGGCTGAACTTAATATTCAGCAAGACACAATAAATGACAGGAGTCACTCCCGTCTGATAATTGAAACCAGACCTTTTCTCACATCCATTACAGAAGCTCACCACAACGCGTCCAGGAAATGGTCCGAGGAACGTAAGATAGAGTTCAGCAAGAAAGTGTAAAAATACTGGTCCAATAGATAGGCAGAAGATTTCAGCGCGAAAGCAGCTGGCAAACAATCCACCAAGGACACCAGAAGTGGCTGACAACAGCTAAAACACAAGCACCGTAGTCCATTGGTGGCCTGTAACGACCAAAAGAGAAAATAAATTCAATTCATTTCAAATAAAATAAAATAAAATAATTGCAGTAAAATAGAAAAAATACACTAAAAATAAAATAATGAATAAAATGAAATAAATACAGAAAATAGAATACAAAATGAATACAGTAAAATAAAATAAAATAAAATATAATATATTTCGGTTTCGCTGCAGTTTGTTTGGGATATATTATTTATTTCTTATTCCCATCCCTCCACTGTACACCTGTTCAGATGCGTGCTATTAGGTCTCAGAGACCATGAAGAAGAGGAGGTTATCGTTTCTCGGACACTTGTACAGAATGGACAAAACTAGACTAACCAAACAGTTATTCGACTACCTGTGGAACAAGAAGGCAACAACGACATGGATTAAGGAAGTTCGAAAAGATCTCGAAAATTCCAACATCCAGGAAGTTCAGATGTCAAACAGGGAAACATTTCGGTACATAATTCAAAATTTGGAAGGGTTTCACGTCACAAGAACCGCAAAGAAGGGAAGAGCCTGGACGGATGAGCAGAAGAAACAGCATAGCGCCCATATGAAGGAGTACTGGAGGAAGAGGAAACTTCAGGCAAAGAGAAAATGAAATTGTAGCGTGATCCGAAGTGGTCAATTCGCAAATTAAAAAAAAAAATATAATATGCAATAAAAAATAAAATAAATACAGTAAAATAAAATAATTAATAAAATGAAATAAATACAGAAAAATACAATAAAAATAAATACAGTAATATAAAATAAAAAATAAATATACACTAAAGTAGGATAAAATAAAATTAAAAAATAATATAAACTAACATAAAATAAAATAAAATAAAAATAAATATAGTAAAATAAATATGAATAGACCAATTATATAACTAAATAGACTTATAAATATTGAATGAATGCATGAATAAATGTATGAATGAATGAATGAATGAATGAATGAATGAATAAGAAGTTTTGTTATTTGTGTTGCGTGAAGTAGTTGGTTTAACCTAAGCTTTCAGTGCACCTAACCTAATAGCACGCATCTGAACAGGTGTACGGTGGAGGGATGGGAATAAGAAATAAATAATATATCCCAAACAAACTGCAGCGAAACCGAAATAATTGAACCGTCAAAGCAATAATCATTAGCGTGAGGAAATTCTAGAAAAGTCACACTGCACTTGTAAAGTTACTGGGAATTGGAACTCGAACTACCTGAAAACTTCATAGTCCTAGTCAACCATGTACATTTTCAGGATCACCATACCCGTGAGTTTATATAGTTATTAATGTTCATATTATTATTGTCATTATTGGTATTATTACTATTATTATTGGTTTCAGTATCACAGCTTACCCAGTTCCGCCTCGTTGAGTAGTGACTAGCATACTTGTCTGTCACTGCAGAGGCCCGGGTTCAATTCCCGGCTCTACCAAGAAATTTAATTGTCGTCTGAGAGCTGAGATGGTTCACTCAGCCTCGTGAGGCATAACTGAAGAGAGGTGGGTTTTGATTCCTTCCTCAGTTATCCTGGTAATAGTTTTCTGTGGCTTCCTACTTCTACTGGTGGCAAATGCCGGGATGCTACCTACCTTAAGGAACGGGCACACAGTAATACAGACATCTCAGTGACAAAGGCTATAAAACAAATTCTACATACACCAAAGTACACGGGGCTACATTTATTTATTTTTCGTATAGTACAAATGATTTAAATTTACATGCATAGCATACTGTAATGTGTCTGTCTGTTAGGTAGTCAGCCCGAAGGCTGGTTGGATCCTCAAAAGCACCGCCGTTACGTTATGTGAGTAGATACCCACAAAAACCCTAGGCAGTGCTATATTGAGGCGTTCTAGGCAAGAAGAGGAGTGAGGTAGTTTGCCATTGCTTTCCTCACTGAGTCAGAACAGTAGTCCTAACCCTATGAGTAGAACCTTTCACAGCATCCACAGGCACTGACTGTGCCCTGAATGCCATTACTAAGCACCACCCATACCTCAGTAGCTTCCATATAATCACAGCCATGAGTGAGACTGAGACATCGGTGAAAAGCCACCTTTTACTCTAGCCTGTGCCAATTGACAAATGCAAATGTACTGTATTCATCAAGAGATGGTAAACAGGCCAAACTGTAATGTGTACGTAATCAAAATCATGTCTCTTATAAACGTGTGCCTTTTTCCCTATCCGCTTAATCCTGAATCCTTGCGGAAAGATTTGAAAACACCTCAATGAAGAGGATATACAAATTACGGAATTCTTTAGTGCTGGTAGACGTGTGACAATAACTTAATGTACATTAATAAAATCAGTAATGTAACAAAACTCGCCCATTTAGTTCATTGCGAACGTCTCGTCTAATGTTAAGTCTTACGAGTCCGGTTAGTTATCAATCATTTGGAAAATGTACATATTACAGTATGCATAGAATGGAATAAATGCGGTATGTGAGTTTGTCAACAAAGAGTGGGTCACGCAAGAGAATATGCACTCCACATTTCAGCGGCTGGCGCATCGCTTTCTGTCTAATGCCGGCACATCTAGAAACCTTTAATATCTCAAGGAGTACTCATCGGATTTGCAAAATAAGCACATCACTGAACTTGTAACTTGATTCTTAGTTGTTCCAGTGGGTGAAATTAGTATAGACCTATTTAAAAAGCGAACGTTGCTACCGGTTTCTCGGTAAATAAGTATGTGCTGGGAGCAAAATGGACCGTGTTGTATGAGCCCCGTAGTACGATTTAAGAATTTGAAAACAGAATGACTATATTTTAAACGGTTCCGTAGATATTTGAGGTGGTCATCTGAGCTGAATCGCCCTGTATTATATATACGGTATATAAATATGTACATAATAATCAGAAATGAACATCAAGGCTCTTCAACCAGGAAAGCGCTGGAGCTGATGCTTTCATGAACTCTTCCCATTCGCCTGCAAAGCTACGCTGTGGGCACCCCTGAATGATGTAGTTCATTGTCTGTTCTTGAGCTCCGCACTCACAAGCTGGTGATTCTAGCCAGCCTCATTTGTGTAGCATTGCTTTGCAGCTTCCATGATCTGTTCGAGCAGGATTTAGTTGGCACCCCGTAGCTCTTGGTAGATCAGTTCCTGGGATATGCTGGGAAGGATCATCTAAGGGGATTTGGCGAGGTGAAGAAAAATCTCTCCACATTTTAAGGATGTTGCATAGTCCGTAAAGAATTAACAACAAACACAACATTTAGATGCAGTCCGGTTAGTCCTTAGCAAAGAACCACCTTCACAAAAGTACACTGCATATAAATTACACTAATCATAACAACAACAACAACAATAACAAGGAACCTTCTACGCAAATATAAGCATATTCATATATGAACACAGTATATTGTAAATATACAGATGGGAGTTGCAGCCATTAGTGATAAAATGAAGAAACACGGCTTCGGTGGTATGGGCATGTCACTAGAAGTGATGAGAACTCTGTGGCAAGAACAGCTCAACAATACGATCCAGGAGGAAATCGACCCCGTGGACGTCCAAAGAAAAGATGGCTGGACAGAATCAAGGAAGACTTGGTGATGTAAACCTGAAGATGCCCTTGACAGGAAGAAGTGGCGAACAGCAACCAAACAAGCGGACCCTGCACCATTGCGGGATACACGCTAGGAAAGAAGAAGAAGTACATTGTAAATACATTTTTAGTTGTCATAATCCATTTACGATGTTTCCTTTTAATACACCGTACTTAATACGTTCGCCGGCCCCGTGGTGTTGGAGTAGCGCGCCTGCCTCTCACCCGGCGGCCCCGGGTTCGATTCCCGGCTCCGTCAGGGATTTTAGAAACTGACGTGAAGGCTGGAAAGGGGTGCACTCAGCCTCGTGAGGACAATTGAGTAGCTGTCTGACAGTGAGACAGCGCCCCGGTCACGAAAACCAAGATTAACGGCCGAGGGGACCCGATGCGCTGACCACTTGTCACCCCAATATCTGCAGGCGAAATGGCTGGGTAGCGGTCGCTTGGTAGGCCTAGGCCCTTCAAGGGCTGTAGTGTCAGGGGTAATCATAAATCTTACACAACGTAAAACGCCAAGGTGTATGTTGCACAAAATTGAAACTCTTAAACCAGAGGAAGTTAGAAGGTGCGGTTTGTAGCAAAATCTTCCAAATCGACTTTATAGTACAGGAAATATATTTTATTTATTGGAAAATCAACGGAAATATATTTATTTGTTTATACCGTGCCCTTAAACAAATAAACAAGACGATAGCCCCTGCCTGAGCTGTGTCGCCTCGAGCCCGCATAACAGTAAAACCGTCAAGTCTGGTCATGAACGGTGTTAATTCCATACACATGGAGCGCTCACAAGTTCCCGTTCGTAAAATAATGAGCATTCTAAAGAAAGAGAATTAATCACCCACACCAGTGAGGAATTACACTCTGATTTCATAAATATCAACATCTTTTTATTTTTTATTTTTAGTGCGTTCAAATAAACAAGGCGATCGGTCCTGCGTCGCGTCAAGCACGCATAATAGTGAATAATAATAATAATGTTATTGGTTTTACGTCCCTTTTAACTACACTGGCTTTTAGAGACGCCACATAATAGTGAAGCCAGACGGGTGGAACACATGCGAGATTTCACATTTGACATTCATTTCACCACATAAGCCTAAGTGGTACAAATCAACATATCGTCGGCTTGTTTGCAGGACGGTAGGACAACTTCTTTTAGGGTGGCACATTGAGAAACGAGCGAACAATGGAACAGGTCTCCAAAATGACGGCCTTCTGCATGATGATATGTAGACCGGGATGTATTCCCAATATTTTTAGATTGCGAGCCAATGATTTAGGGATGATGCCGGTAGGAGAGAAAACTACACTTGACTGTCTTCATATTTGCCGTATTTCCTCTGCCATGGGTAGATATTGGTGATCATCTCACAGCAGGTTTGTTGCAGATTATGGAAATTGGGCATTCCGATATCAATGAGAAAGGTTCTCTTCCGCACTCTGTCCATAAGAACGATATCTGGCCGGTTTGTTGGTATGGTTTTATCAGTAATAACTGATCGGTCCCATATCAACTTGTAAGTAGCATTTTCTAAAACGGCGTCCGGAATATAATGTTAGTATGTCTACCCTATATTATTTCCGTTTCCAACGGGGTCGGGGATGAGATGCGATGAAATTCACTGTGGTGGATGGGTTTACGGCCGGATGCCCTTCCTGACGCCAACCTCATGAAAGGAGTTAATGAGAGATGAAAGTAATGAAAAATTAAACTGGGCAAGGGTGTGGAAGGAAGCGGCCGTGGCCTGTCAGAAGGTACCATCCCAGCATTTGCCTGGTGCTGAAAATGGGGAAATCACGGAAACCCATTTCAAGGACGGCCAACGGTGGGGCTCGAAACCACGCGTACCGAGTCAGCAGAGAGCTTGGCCCCATGACCTAACGCTGCCCTTGTATCGAGCGTAGCCACCGCTGTCGGTAATATACTGATAGTAAGGCAAAGAATTATCAGATAATAAGTGCTTTTGAGCAAGGCGTAGGTGCATTATTTTGGCTACTTGGTTTTGCCTTTTCATGTTTTTATTATTATTATTATTATTATTATTATTATTATTATTATTATTATTATTATTATTATTATTATTATTATTATTATCATTGGCGTACGTTTCTCTCTCCCAAACCCACCTGTGAACATTTAGAGTGATATGAATGAATTCTGTTCGTTTACAAACGCATTTCTGAGAAGTTGAAATATCACTGGAACGACGGTCAGCATAAAAGGACAGTATTTCCATTTCGCGTTTGAAAGCAAGACCACAGCAGTGCGAGCGGGTATAAAAGAAAACATATTGTTGGCAAGTGTGCATGATTCCCGAGGTCTGGGGTTTTATATTGAAATCGGAAGGAATATATCGGTTCCACCTGGTCCTCCATCCCCAACCCCTCCTCCCTTGAGTTTACGGCAATCGCTTCTTCACAAGAAAACCGATATTTGTGTGGCGAAGGTAAAGGCGAGTCTGATATTCATCGCCACGCACAAGAAAGTATTGTATGTATACAAACAATATTCCGCTCTAGAAAGCTTCCAAACAAGGGCTAATATTTTTGTTTAGCAATGAGAAATAGCTATTATATCCTCCTCAGTGTGGCCTACTGGTAAGCATTGAAGCTTCACACACTAAAAGGCATGGTTCGACTCTCAGCTGTTGCATGAAGGAGTTTAGTCCCTGTAGCCTATTTGGAACGGAACGAGATTTACACACACTCGTTGGGAAATCAGACGTAATTATCCTAGAAGTTCCAAGTTTCAGTTCCATGTTGGTTGTTTTTTTTTTAAATTAGGGGCTGCGACAACGTGGTCATGTAGCCCCGTGTAGTCTACTTTGTGTGTGTGTGTAGAATCTGCCTGATAACCGGTGTTAATTGCGATCGATGTATTAGTGTGTGTTACCTGCCTTTAATCCAAGTAATGACTGCAGACGATAATTTCGAGAAGTTTCTACTTTCGGTACCAAATGCTACCATCCACGACACCCAGCTGTAAACTTGGCTACTACTAGATGCCGTCGAAACCAGCACCTGGTGACGAACGTTGGAACTTCAGAGCATTAATTAAACCTAACCTAAAAAAAATTGCTTCACACCAGTTTAGTTAGTGGAAGGTTCTTTTATGTGCCATAAATCTATGACATGGGCCCGTCGGCTTTACTTCCCCTCCGAAGGAAGGCATACTGAGGGATTTTTAATGCTCTTAAAAATCCGATGACTTCGGCCGGGTTTGAATCCGCAACCTTGGGCGTTGAAGCTCAGCATGCTACCTACTACGCCACCGAAGTCGGTTATCTGTTATAAGGTTGATATTGCAGCTTGTCAATAGGTTAATACCAAATTATTTCAATTACTGGGACATGCGAGAATACAACCTGAAGAAATTTGTGATTTAAATATATACTGTATTTGTTATGGATTACAGGAGACCTGATATCAAATATCGATTTATTTTAATTACACGTAATTTTTTCAATAAGGCAACACTGAAAAATGGCTTCAATCTCTCTATACTGTTAGAAGGTTTCCCGGCCTGTATAAATGTCACAGCATGTAAAGCCCATATTCTCACTACACCGCTATGTTTCAGAGTGATGCTCGATCACGGTGAGAATACATTACCATGATAATAACGTGCCGAGGAGTGAACGAACGTAACAGATAGTCTATATGGAATGAGAATTCAGCACACGGCATGGCGGCTGGAAGAGAAGAAAGCCGCGTCTGGGCGACAAAGGAGAAACTTTATCGTGTCTCAAAGCGAGTGCATCAGAACAATGGCGCCGATATCGATGAAGACTTAATATATCTGAGAAGAACAGCCACCGATTCCGGTAATAGCATCTGATGGCTTCTCCTGACTCCCATATCGACAAGGCATCATGGCTTCACTTTTTAAACACTACGGAGGTCATGTCTGTGCGTTAACATTTTGCTGTGCGCTGCATGGGAAACACGGCCGTACGTTTCGTGCATGAATGCGTACATTTGTGTTACTGGTTTGGGATATCATGGTCATCATCCCCGTATAGTTGTTTTTGTATGAGGCTTTCTCTGTGATGATTGTAAGGATGCGTGTAGTTGTACGGACGCGCTGCTCATGATTCCGGGATCGAGTCTCATTTCATTCAGTTGGCATTGGAAGTGATAAGCCACGGAAAACCATTTCAAGAACGGCTTCGAGTTTATTACCATCATCATTATCATCATTATCATCATCATCATTAATGTTAGTATTTGTATTATCATAACTATTATTGTAATTATTATTTTAGTTTTGCTTATTCAAACATCACGTGGAAAAATTTCTATTGACTTGATGACTTGACTTTCGCCTTCCTGTTCTTCGAATATCCCTTCATCGATTCGCTGTTATATTTCTTGCATTTCACTGATCAAATTTTACCACAGTCCTTCTTGGGTTTCTCTAAAATTGTTTACTGATTATTTACTGATTTACTTTGCGATTTCTTATGTTCTCTGCATTGAAGTCTATTTCGTGCAAGTCTCCCCTTATTTCTCTTAATCAGCTTATCACAAAACTCTGTGAATTTGTCAAATTATCTTTTGGTGAGTCTGTTGGGGTTATACAGTCTTTATATATGCCGACAGAATTTCAAACATCTCTTGTGTATGTTGTGCCTATCAGTTAGACTGTTTGCTATTATTATTATTATTATTATTATTATTATTATTATTATTATTATTATTATTATTATTATTATTATTATACGTGTTTTATAGTAGTAATATAGAAAATCATAATTGGACTCTTTTCTGAGCCAAATACAAATATGCCTGTATCTGAAGATCTTCTGACCAGATTACGTCTTTCGTACGATGTTTAAAGTTCCAATGAGAGCAGCCTTCTGCTACATCTGCATGTGGTGTTTCTTGTTGCCTTAGGGGCAGATGACCTCGTAGTTATGCCCCTTAAAACTTCAATAACTAACTAACTTTCTTGCCTTATGAACTTCTTTTTCAAAAACCACAAGGTGAAGTCTGTCGGTTTACACTGAGTGATATGTTGTCATAGAACAGACACATAAATCTTCGCTCTATTATTGTTCAGCACTTGCTCTGGTTTGTAGGCGATTTACACCTACCATACATCTTGGAAATTGCTTGGTGTATCACTTTTGCTACATTGTTGTGACGTTGCACGTATTGTTTAGGAGCGAGCGCTTGATAACCATCCATTATGTGCTGGATGTATTCAGTGGTTCTCCTACAGAGGCGCCAATTATCATATACATCCAGCCCAAGGATGTATCTCACATAGTTCCTTGTATGCTATTCATTCCTTGATCATTAATGGTAAAAATAAATTTTCCTGTTTCGTCATACAAGCCAGTCGTGCGAAGCAATTGTGTTGTGTCGATATTTTCAGAATGTAATTGAGCATCATGTCTGCGTTGAAGCGCAGTTAGCCATCCTTTCGTTTGCTAATATTAATTTCACTGTAGGCCTATGTCTATGTATGTCTACCCTTTATTATTCCCGTTTGCAATGGATCTAATATTAATTCGACTATTTGTTCCATCTAAAGTTATGGGGTTTAACTAAAATCCTCCGAACAAATAATTAAATTGACGGCGCTTTTACATGATTTGAAATTGGCATTTCTTGTGTGAAACATGTCAACTGTGCATTCAACCGACCTCTTTCCCCACTTTTACGAGGTATGCATAACCTTTCTACAGAGCTTCTTGGATTATATTATTATTTTTAATATTATTGTTATTATTATTATTATTATTATTATTATTATTATTATTGGCATATGGAATCTTATCATCGCTTTCATAGTCGTAGACATGCAAATTATAGACTTACAGGCTTCAGATTAACCTCTGCATACACTGGGAAACAGCCAACTGTACTTAAAATAACAGGCAGAGCCCTACCAAAACATTAAGAAGCGCAGGGAAGGAAATCTTCCAGTATTATTTCAAATGTTGTGAAAGCGCTACTCAAAACTTTTAGGCCTATATAACAAAATGAAACTTTAACACGAAGCTTCACCAAGAAATATGAGATTTCAAATTAATCTGGTGGGAACATCACCAGCATATGAATAAGCATAAACCTTCCCTTGAGCGATAAACAAAGTGGTCATATGAGCACATAGGGCACACTAGTCTAATGAAGTGTTTTATATACAAACTACTGTAGTATTGCTCCAAACAGGAGGACGAATCATCTACATTGCGCCAAATACAGCGTTACTAGTTAAGGATCGCTATCATGAGTTATTAACTCAAAGGATTATTTTATCCTCGAGAAGCACCACCGAAGGTCATATATAATTGCAAAACCCAACACAAACCCACGAAAGTACTAAGGAAGCATACTAAGCCAGGAGGGTGTCCTGTTGATTTCTCTCCTGTAAGCGATGTAAAGGCGCAGCGATTAAGCTGCTGGGCTTCTACCAAGGGGAACAAAGTTCGATCCTCGTTTACCGTAGGTGAGATTTTTTAGGTGGAACGTCACGTCTGGTGGTTGAGATTCCAAGTAAAACGGAGGTCCTGTGGCTGATGATAATTAAATTAACCACCACTTTAAATTACAAGCATATTTCCCGTCCTATTTCTCCTTAATTTTACACAATATTAATTATAGTGGTATTACCAGTGTAAAAATTGTTGTTGCTTTTGTTGTTGTTGATTAATTTTGGTCATGGTCATGTATCCTCCTTGGGGCATGGTGATGCAGTAGACAAGCTGATTTCCTCTCTCTAAGGCGGACCAGATTCGATTCCCGGTCAATGCTTGTGAGATTCTGGAAGTGAAATATAATGTCCTGTGGTTCGGATTCCACGTATAAGTGGAGGTACCGTGGTTCATGATCGCGAAATTAACGGTCACATAAAACTATGATCTACTACTTACATGTATCTCCCTGTAATTTGGGTACATGTGGAACCTTGTCTGAGAACCTGTGTCATTGCGATGGTTGTACGAGCGCATTAGTAATAAGCAGAAGGATGTGAGTAGGAGGTGGCCATGCCTTCAAATTAGGAACCATCCAGTCATTCACAAGGAGTAAATGTGGGGAAACCACAGAAAACTACTATTAGGATCGCTGAGTAGGGAGTCAAACCCATCTCTTTACAGTTCTACCTCAAGAGGAAGAGTGAACCACATCCCAGCCCTCAGACCAGAATTACATTTCTTAACACAGCCGGGAGAACACGAAACCACGATCTCTTCCTTTGCTCCGTTTGTTTGTGGGAAACATCTTAATTGGCGAATGTTAGGCTGCATTATGTGATGCCAGCCAGGTACAATCACATTGTATCATATACGCGCTACGGCCAGCGATGGCTACGCTGGCTAAAGCGCAGCGTTAGGTCATGGGACCGAGCTCTCTGCTGCCTCGGTAGACGCGTGGGTTCGAGCCCCACCGTCGGCCGTCCTTGAAATGGTTTTCCGTGGTTTCCCATTTTCAACACCAGGCAAATGCTGGGACGATACCTTCTGACAGGCCACGGTCGCTTCCTTCCACTTCCTTGCCCAGTTTCATTCATCTTGATCCATTCCATCTCTCATCCCGACGCGCAGGTCACCCACGGGCGTCGACTAGAAAGATCTGTAATCGGCCTCCACGGAGGCCACACGACAAAATATATATATATGCGCGCTGTGAATTACAGCCTTGGATTTTGATGACCTCACAGAATACAAATGGCAGTTTTCAGCCTTGAAGTCAGGTATTGAAGAGATAGTACAAGCTATTTAGTTGCAGGTTAGAGAATTAAAATATCTTACCAAATTGGGGGATTGTGGCACGCATTGGCTGAATTCACATAATGCATCATTTGCACTTGAGAATTAAGATGTCTTCTCCATTATTTCAGTGGTCATAGCAAAAGTTTACAAAGCCGGAAGTCACGATTTTGTATCCCACATGCTTCAGAAATTTCAAATATATACCTTCCATTTAAATTACTTATACCTTCTGTACAATGTACGGCCTAATAACTGAAGGCATGCTCCAATTCAGGTAAGGAGAGATCTGCGATTGAAGAGCATCTGTTATGGGAATTAAACTTCAAAATACACACAGAAAAATAAGCATATGCCAGATTCTATTGTGTTGAGGTTAACAGATATCTTCATGAGAAACGCAGAATAGAAAATACATCGAAAATGTACACTTCTTGGTAATTTTGAAAAAACTTTAAGAAGAAACACTCAAACACAAATTTAGGAAACTCGTCAGATATAAAATTACTTTCAATGCTGACACATGAGTCGGTATGAGACACCACGAACTATGAAGCACTCTTGAATGAGGCTCGGGATGTTCAGTAGGCTACCAACATTGAGTATTTCTTGAAGCAAACGGTCCCACTCCTCGATGACAGGCAGCATCGTTTAGATCTTCAATTGTGGTGGATACTGACGATCACCGTCCTTAGTTGAATGTGTCTAGACTAGATGTAAAGAAAAGGCAGGCTGTCATAATGTGAACAACGTACTTACTACCAGACAGTATTGAAAACTAAACAGTGGGTAAACCACAAACCTAAGCACAGATTTCCATAAAATGTTTCCTCAAACCTAATAAGCCATGTGAAAGAAATGAGACAGCTACATCAGAAACAGATTCCAAGTTATCATAAGAGCAGCATGGTATTCAGTTATCAACTTAGGCTACAGAGTTGATAGACCAAAGATCAAAGCACAATTCGACCCTTTGCATGTATGGTGTAGTATGAACTGCTAATTACCCCCATGGAGTGCACTTGATAGACTCACAAGTGCGCAGTGAAGGCATAATAAGGTTTGCATACAATATACCAGACTTGCCTAAGTGATGGCCACACTTCATCTAAGTGGAAATTCATACATGCTTGCAAAGTAGTGGTCATTTAAGACGGTTCATAAATAAACAAATAAATAAATAAATAAATACATAAATAAATAAATAAGTGAAGAAATACAGAAATATTAAAAAAAACGGGAAAAAAAACTAATTTACAAGACCGAATAGCAATCAAACAATAACACATAAAATGGGTTTAGAGGAAGCAGAGCGAAAGACAAAACAACATACATGGTCCAAGCAACGAAAACACACCCACTCGTTGCGTGTGTAAGAATATTTGGCTAAAAGAAATACAAAGAAGAGTTAATTCCGCGTGGTTCTAAGAGACACATTCGCGAAGAAGCAGAGGGAGAAGAAGAAGTAGAAAACGATTAAATAAATAAATACATAAATAATTGATTTCAGAATGTTAGGTCCACCGTGGCAGAGCGTGGACTCAAAACCGAGTAATCTAGGAAAATCTACAGTACTTGAATCAACACCACGATTGCAGCTTAAACTCCTACAGCTATGCCTAATTAGCTGTGGTTTCGGGAGCCAACCTGCATCACCCTGCATCATCACCCTACAGTCGAGGGGGTTGAAACTCAAATTCCTATTCTAATGCCTAGTGAATTCGAATTTAAATTCACCATGAATTCACTGGGATTTAAATAGGCTATTCGCCAGTTTGATGAGCTCCAATGCTACGCTATTACGATCCCTGTTTCAATACCTCACTGCTAAACTAAACCTATCTTCACTGTTGAGGAAGACTTGAAAATGTGAGCTGCAGTCGGAATTTGAACTCGAAACTCCTGCTATCTGAGCAAATACGTTTATGCCTTCATCGGGAAATATTGCTAGGTCTTAAATGAAAAGAGCGCTGCGAGGTGGCTTCCTGGAAACCGGGAATTTACAGACGACACCAGAGCTACCTATGCGCCATAGTCGGAACCTGACTTACGGACAATTTTTTTAAACATATAGATGACTCTGTGGAAATGCTCCCTTTAGGGAGTTATAAATGTTGGGTAAGACGTAAAAATTTTACCCCATTCCAGATTCTAACCTCACTCTCCTACTACATCCTAGGGATGTAACCCCCATGTAATTTTGTTATACTTTCATATAGCCAATTGTAACTGAAATGGATATATCTAGAGATGATTTAGTTTCACTGTGTTTTGGGAGCAAGTTTGCATGTTCATTGGTGTGTACTAAAAGCACGTCAAGTGTAGTTGGTTAAAACTTGAATTCTAATGAGACAAAGCAGCTCGCCTTCAGCTGATGTTATTGTTTACAATGTTCCGTGAAGCGATCATCAGACCCTCAACTCATGTTGACCACCAGTCGCCATGGCAACGGAATATTACTTCTCCTCAGCACTGGCTTACCAATTTACACGAATCAATTCACTGAGCAATCCCAATTATAATGTGAGTGCCCCTTAAAGTTCAATACATCGAGACCTTGGCCTACTTTGCTGTGGGCTAGCAATACGTCCTGGGTTCGATTCCCTGCCCTGATTAAAATATTTATTCCTGGTCTGAGAGCTAGAATGGGTTTCAATGAGCTTTAAGTTTACAACTTACTATAGAGGATGTAGGCTCAATTCTCACTTCAGCCATTCTAGAAGTGCTTTACCACTAGGCTTGAAGATGGACTAGTGTCTGTGGTGAATAATAATGGATAAAGCACACATATGTCATTCAAAGAAATAATGATTGAAATAAATAAAAACATGAAGTTATTAGACGAAAGCGTCTCGAAATATTTTATACACACGAAATTCTTACAGAGAAGTATATCCATCAATTTACCAGACGCTTCAAGCTGTGACAGTGCCAAGCCATCCAGTTCCTCGCACGCAAGAAATGACTGCTTAACAGTGTACTTTATCAACCTCGCACACTATATCTAGTTTTTGCTCAATAGAGCGCTCTCTTAACTCTCTGTGTCTCAACCTTGCACACATAATCCAGCTTTGCTTTACAGTGCACTCTCAGCAAAGTGCTCTCTCGACCCTCTCTCTCAACCTCACACACAGAATCCAATTGTTACTCAACAGAAGTCTCTCCTAACTCTCTCTCTCAAACATGCACACATAATTCAGGTTTTGCTTAAGAGTGAACTCTCTC
This sequence comes from Meconema thalassinum, assembly GCA_946902985.2. Lineage (NCBI taxonomy): Eukaryota > Metazoa > Arthropoda > Insecta > Orthoptera > Tettigoniidae > Meconema > Meconema thalassinum. The sequence goes on along the minus strand of OX336390.1, from coordinate 294,526,907 downwards.
AACCTAGCATACAATATGCAATGTTTGTTCAATATAGCACTCTCCCAACCCTCTCTCTGTACCTCGCACACATAATCCAGCCTTTTCTCAACAGAACTCTCTCCTAACTCTCTCTCTCTCTCTTTCAACCTTGCACACATAATTCAGTTTTATTAAGGGTGCACTCTCTCAACCTTGCACACAATATGCAATGCTTTCTCAACAGAGCTCTCTCTTAATCCTCTCTCTCAACCTTGCACACATTATCTAGCTTTTGCTCAATAGAGCAACTGCCTAGAGGAGTCGTTATTGTTTACAGAAAAAGTTCACAATTTTTGTTGCGTTATCAAAGTCTGAAAATATAACTTGTTCCTTTAATCGGAACAGGTATATGTCTTCCGTTTTCATTGATTAATGTAGAACTTCAGTTTTGAAAGACTTTGATGCAATTCATTATCCTTAACTTCTAAAACATTGAGTCGGACAATCGATACTCAGGTGGTAAGTTTGAACTCCCTGCCAATCACAGGGATTTCTCTCAAAATTAATAGAAGTGGTGGTATTATGATGGAGATGGTCGTTAAAGTGGAATTGGATCGTAAGTTTCTCCTCTCCGAAAATAATAGTTACAACAATGTTGCCAACACACTGAGACTTCTAGCATTTTATATTAATAGCCTATCATACTAATATATAACAAGAAGTTCCGTGACGAACTAAAGAGCCTACTTTTCTTAAAATTTAAGATTCATGCCAATGATTAATCTATATGGATCTATCTAGAATAATAACGAAATTAAGATGTAATATTGAAATTTCTAATTAGTTCGAAATACTGTATAACTGGCATGATGTAGCATAATAGAGAACTACAGTTGGCAGCCCTGATGACTGAATATATTCTTAGTTCCATCTCTTAACGTACAGAATACAAAATTTGGTTGAAGTCAAATGGATAGCATGGACGTTACATGCAGTTAAACATTGGATCCAACAGGGCGCGTAAAATCATGTTGGCAACAATGACATACAAGTATTGGTCAGAAATATTCTGAAATAATATCATCTATCGTTGGGTCAATTTTGAATAAAATCCATTAGTTAGTATTGAAGTTACATGCATTTTAAAATTGGACCTATCAGCAGGCTTAGAATCATATTGGCAGCACTGGCGTAGGCCTATATTAGTTACTCCAAATTAATCTAGAATGCCAGTTACTATACGTGTGCAAAGTTTAGAGTTATTGGCTTGCATACTTTCTGATATATTGATATTAGGGTAACAAAAATAGTGACAGTATTTATTAACAGTTGGCAGCCCTGGTTACTCTTAATAATCGGCATAGTCATATCTGTTATGGTACACATAGCACACTCGAAATTTGGTTGAAATCCAAATGAAAGTATAGAAGTTACATGTATTTAAATTGGACCTCTAAGAAGGCTTAGAATCATGTTGGTAGCACTGACGTATATAAGTTACTCCAAATTAATATAGAATGTCAGGTACTATACGTGTGCATAGTTTAAAGCTGTCGGCTTGCATACTTTCTGATGCATGGGTATTTGGATTTAAAAATGAGAGCATTTATTAACAGTTGGCAGCCTTGGTGGCTCTTAAGAATACGCTCAGTCATATCTGTTATTGTACACACAGCACATACGAAATTTGGTGGAAATCCAATTGATACCGTAGAAGTTATATGCATTTAAAATTTGGACCTATCAGCAGGTTTATAATCATTTTGGCAAAATTGCCATGTATGGCCTCCTGGAAATTAAACTGCAATATTATTATCTACACGTGTGCCAATTTTGAAATAGCTCCCATTCATACCCTCCAAGATATCCAACATGGATATCAAACTTCAATTGCGATTTTTCTGCAGTTGGTAGCACTGACATCATTTTCAAAAATGGCCGTGAGATATTCAGGTATAGATCTTTTACCAAATTTTGTTTCGATTGCTTCTGCCGTTTAGGAGTTGATGGGGGGGGGCACACACACACACACACGGACAGACAGAGAGACATAAGGACAGAGAGACAGACACACATTTGCCTGATCTCATAAGTCTACTTTTTCCTCATTTTTGCAAAATGTGAAAAGTAGGCTAGAAATGAGATGGTGTGTGTCTGTGTGTCTGTCTGTATATCTGTCTGTTACTCAATCACGCAAGAACCACTGGTCCGATTTAAACGGAATTTTGCATGGATGTAGCTGATTTACCAGGCTTACATATAGGCTACTATTGATTTCGAAATTTTGTACTATTTAAAAATGGCGACTATTTTCATATTTCAATTTCAAATAAGAAGAGAACGCTAAGAAATAGCAAACTTTCGATGGCACTACGAGCTTTAAAATTTAATTTTTTATCCGAAAGGCCCTTATCACTTTTCGTGTATCTCCAACGGTTAGCGAGTAAAACCTAAATATGTCTTATAAAACACGGTCGACGCCTAGCGATGTTATCATACAAATATATAACAAGTAGTTCCGTGAAGAACTATACAGCCTATTTTCATATATCCTACTTAAGTCCATTGCCTCTATCTACATACAAATTTTCAGTTTGATTGCTGTAATAGATTGGTAGATATTGAGAACCGACTGAATATTTCGGATGGTCAACATGTTGGATTTTATATATCTAGGTCCTAGAGTTATGTACTGTTACATGAAGATTATTGTGTATTTGTAGCATTCAAACTTCAATAGTATGATTAGGACACAAGAAGTAACAAGGAGATTTTAAAATTTCGCACAGCTGCCAATTTGTGGTTAAGGAAACAATTGAAATAAATTAGATGCCAGTGTATTAACATTCGTATAAGGATTTACTGTACCAAGTTTCACTGCACACGTATGGTTAAATTGCGAGATACGTCCATGTGAATATTTATAATTCGCGTCGCCGCCATGTTGGATTTGTGATCACCAGGTTATTTAAAGTCCTATAGGTGAACTTAAGTTCATAGCCCCTATGAGCATAAAAAAAATCAGTTTGATTGCTATAATAGATTCGTAGATATTCAGAGCCGTCTAAATATTTCGGATGGTGGCCATGTTGGATTGTTAAATGTAAAGGCCATAGAGTCATTACCATTAACGGAAAATTATTGCGTAGGTTCATTATTCAAACTTTCACATCGATCGCATGATTACGACACAAGAAATAAACACTTAATTTTAATATTCGTAAAGCCGCCAACTTGAGGTTATGTAAACAATTGAACTAAATTAGATACCAGTGTATTACAATGTGTTTAAACATTTCCTGTACCAGATTTCATTGCGTTTGGAATATTACATCGCGAGAAAGATCTATTTAAAATTTTCAAAATCGCTTGGCCGCCATGTTCGTTTTGTAGTTAACCGGTTTTTGAAAGTTTTATGGATGAACTTCCAGTCGTGCCCTTTATCTCCGTACAAAATTTCAAGGTGATACCACTAATAGTTTCAGAGATATAGAATGCCGGTGAAATATTTCGCACATCCGCCATCTGTGGTTATGTAAACAATTGAACGAAATTAGATGTCGGTGCATTACAAAACATATACTGTACCAAGTTTTATTGCGTTTGGTTGGTTAAATCGCGAGAAGCGTCTATTTAAAAGTCTCAAATTCGCGTGGTCGCCATGTTGGTTTTGTAGTTACCAGTTTTTCAAAAGTCACTTAGGTGAACTTCTAGTAGTTCCCTTTATCACCGCAAAAAAATCCAGGGTGATATCGGGAATAGTTTCTGAGATATTGAATGCTGGTGAAATATTTCGCACAGCCGCCATGTCGGATTGGTGAGTCCTAACAAAATTTGAAGGGCACGTTCGGGGTCTTCCGGAATAGTACTATGAACTTACCGAGTTTCATTGAAATCTCTCCTGCCGTATAGATGTTATTAGGGGGGGGGGGACACACTCCTCACACCCACACGCACACACACGCACACACACACGGTTAAAAGGAGATCTCATAAGCCTATTTTTTCAAAATTGAAAATAGGCTAACAATGAGATGTGTGTCTGTGTGTCTGTCTGTTACTCAATCAAGCAAGAACCACTGGTCCGATTTAAATGAAATTTTTCATGGATGTAGCTGATTTACCAGGCTTACATATAGGCTACTTATGATTTCGATATTTTGTACTATTTAAAAATGGCGACTATTTTCATATTCCCATTTCAAATAAAAAGAGAACGCTAAGAAATAGCAAACTTTTGATGGCACTATGAGCCTTAAAATTTAATTTTCTATCCGTAAGGTCCTTATCACTTTTCGTGTATCTCCAACGGTTAGCGAGTACAACCTAAATATGTCTCATAAAACACGATGTTAGTCTATGTTAGTCTCTACATGAACTGTTTTATTTATAGAGGTAGTTTGTGGGGTCCGAAACTAAATGTGATTTTGAGTATAATTTTATACTCTTTGTGCCGGTTATTGCAGGTGAGTATTAGGATCTTTACGTTGTTTCACAATGTTATAGTGCTTTCTACTTTGCACGGTATGCTATCATCGTTTTTATCGATTTGTTTTTCGTTAAATGAATGCTTCAGTTGGCCAATATTTATCTGCTTTTTTTTTCGTTTTTTACCATGATCAGAAACCCAAATTCACAGACGAATGTGTCGAAGACCTACGACTGTCACATTAGTTTATTTAGTGTTCATATTAATCTTACTGTAGAACTGGGCAAATTTATTTCAATAAAGAAGGTATTTTGACTTTCACGGCCAATAAAAAACGCACAAAACACGGCGTAAACCTAGAAAAGTTGCTGAGTTTTAATTGCTTAGCCCTGAAATTCAATATACAATCATTTTGGAAGCCTTTATAGGGAGGTGAATAACTGTTTTAGCCTTTAGCACTCGCAGTAAAGTAGCTGAGGTGTTTTAAATAAGAATTGAGGTATCGCACAGTTTGCTACTCTTTTGGTAGTCCGCAAATAGACCACAAGAGCCCGCTGAAGAACCATCTCGGAGTTACTAGGCGTAATCTCGCACAAGACACGGCATAAACTTAGAAAAAAAATCTGTGATTAATTTGTTTTTTTTATTATTATTTGCGATGATTGAAGTTTGTTCCGTTACTGTTACTCTTTATCATGACATGGTACGTACTTTCCGCAATATGAATTATTGCCGATATGATAATTGCTATTATGTTTGATGTATTTTTAGCATAATGTTTATATGTTTAAATATAGTATTGTGACCGTTTGACGAACGTCCTACGACCACACAAGTGCGCATCCGAACAACAGTCGAGCACAAAGACTCAAAAACATCTCGGGGTTAACAGTGAGCATTCTACAAAGGTGTAGAATAAAGAAAATAAAAGCTCTGCTGTTCCCCAGATGCACACTACAGCAAGGATAGAAGGCATATTTCAAGAATCATGAATGACCACAGTATCAGTTAAGATAAAATTTCCATCAATTTAATTGATCCATTCAACCATCCTAATCTTTACTAGGGCATCCTCAGGGAGAAAACTAAAACACCACCTGGAAAAAATAACATCCTGCGCTCCCCCTGGGATCCTATACTATTTAATCGCATGTGTTGAATAACGTTCCAAAAAAAAATTATGCAACGAAAACGTCAACTTTTAAACATTTCATTGTGTTAGAATACCCATGAAATTAATAGTCCATCATGGTATTCTATTATATTATAAACGATATTTACAGTATTCAAGTTGTGTAGATCACTGATCGTCCTATCACACTTGAATAAAATTTTATTTCTGAAGTTCTACACTTTTCCATATTTCCAAAAATGGGATATTCTCTTCCATGAAACGAGAAGAAATACCAAAACATACTAGAATTGTTAATTATACAACTTAATGCAAGTCAGACCAAGTCGAACAAAGATGGATCCATTAGAAACATAATACCATTTATATTTCATTATTCCCACACATGGAATGTTCATATTAGAAATTATAAATCATGGATCTGTGATTTATCCTCGATAATAAAATAAATTATGGGATTAATTATTCAGTGATATTAATTGCAACTCAACCTTCTTATTCCAACCAATTTCAAACACTTATGGATGATTCGTAGCTATTTCAAAATTTTCATCGGAGCATGAGGCCGCATTAAATGCCCCATTTCTTTATGCACTTTATCAATTTGGTTTATTCCTTGATATCACAATATGGCAAAATTATTAGGCATGTTAATCTATCTGCAGGTTTATATCATTCAACCAGAAAATATTTAATTATGGTTAGAGCAAATTAAACTAGAATCTAGAATTCAACTGATGACAAGATCTAGATAGCGGCGTGGGGCTGCAACAGCGGCACCGCCCTTCTTTTGAGTAATATGAGGCAACATCGTCCAAATTCCAACATTTCATTATATTCAACAACTATAATTCTTTTACATATTATTTTCACGTATTTAACTTCCATCCAGTCATATTTACTGTATTTAATGGATTATCATAATTATTAATGGGACAAATACCTGCGCGCATTCCCAATTCAACTCGTCACCCTATCAGATTTATCATATGAATGTTATAAGTAACTGTCTCTAATTAACCTGTTCAATTATCCGCTTGTCACCATAACAAAAATCCTCCTAATTGATACACCTTGCTCTAATAACAAAACTACGTTACGATTGCTTTACCAATCCACTGTGCATTAATTCATGTTAATTTCTCATATTTGTTTTAAAGAAACATCACCTAAATTATCCAAACTCATCCATTTATTATTATTATTAATATGAAATTCTCATGGATAATTACCATGTTCTATTTTTCATAAGCTCCATTAAATTGCTATGAATATTCCTCCTTAATTCCCCATGTAAATTCTCATACATGATCATTCCGCATTATCATTTTAAAGAAAATCCTTACCCACCAGAAAAATCGAATCATTTCACGATAAATAACAATCAGAACTCATATAAGCCGAATTGCATCAAAATGACCAAGAACTACATTTAAATAAACAAATTACCAATAAACTATCTCAAAACGATCGCTAAAAATAACAATGTGCCATAAAAATATGCACGGAACTGTACAACAAAAAATCAGGATGAAACTCCTGTCTAAATAGAACAGCCAGATGCCTTCCGAAAATATACTCATTCTACGATATGCCCACCGTGGATATGCTATCTCAAAAGAATAAAATAAAATTCGAAGAGTGGACAACATCAAAAAGATCCATGCTTATATCCCAATATAATGCAGAAAATAAAGATCTATGGCGTGTAAAACGATTCCTACATGGTTGAATGGTATAGTCTAAGGTCTGATATTCACCGGTACTAGATATTAAGAATAGAATAAGGGGCTCACGTCCATTTCAGATGTTCTTGAAGAAGGTCCAAGTTCCTGCGGAATGCCCTTAGTCTGAGCATAAAATCCCACGCGATCCTCCGCACACGGAAAGGTGTACAGATCAACTTCATGGCTCCACTGGTCTAAGTCCCAAGTATCCAGACGTCAGCATCCACCGTACACCCAATTCATATTTAACGCACCATAATACTGGCTCGACTCATGGTAGATTTCAAAAGTTCATACCGGCGTATCGCTGCCATGACGTCCTGATCGGATTGTCTTAACACCATTGTTTCTGCTATGAAAAAGCACGTGTCTAATACTGTCACTGATTTTACGACAATCACCCGGTGTTTTACCGTCCCGAAATATTTCCGAATAGTCACAGTAATGTTCCCGGTTACTTCATTGTAATCCTTCTGTAGTTATCGCATTACGCTTACACACCTGTTTAGCCTTAATTCCATGTCAATTGCTAGCCAGAAATCTACCCTGGTATGAGGTATTATATTCACATAACTCAAGTAAGGAGTTATTTCCAGCTCATATGCTGTGAGCTTGGGCCATACCCGACACAACTTTGCATTTACAAAAGCTAGTCCCATCAAGTAAAACTATCTGAGCACATTTGAACAATGCCTCGTTTGTAGGCTAATTTTGGCTTCCAGGTCAGGTACTCGTAACTTAAGATTGATTAAGCCGCCCGCTTATGCACGGGTTAACTGCTCAAACACGACTGTGTCTTTCAATACAGCTGCTTGCTTGACCCTGCAAATCGTCAGGTGTTAGCATACGTACGCGCATCGCCGTCCGCGCATCTCTTCCAGCCTGCAACCTGCGGTAGTAAAACTCAACTCAGTCAGGCGCTCGCTTCAAATTCAAAATATAGCCGCGACAAAAAACAACATCTCCATAACCAGCAACTGACGCTCTTTCACACGGTTACAGTATGAAGGCGTTAAACGATAGGTGTTCAATATTTTAGATAGGTTCTTAACTTTTACTACATAGAAGCTGATTCCAATATATAAACGCACTTTCTCACCTACAAAGCGGAGACAGACAGGCTTTTCTCCGGGTACTCCGATTTTCCCTGTCACAATTTCATTCCAACAACAATATCCACTATCATTTCATTTCATCCGTCATTCATTTAATCATTGCCGCAGGGGAGTGCGACAGGCTTCGGCAGCCGGCACAGTTCATATCCTCGCTGTTAGATGGGGATTTCATTCATTCCATTCCCTGACCAGGTCGGTCGACTGAAAGCAGGCTAATTATTTTCACTTTCCTACCTCTGATTAATAATTTGGTGAGTGAAAATGCATGTAGTATTCACATGTAGTTGGTAACATGGAAATAACATAACTACATTAGGAATGTGTGCTTATGTATATATATATGGTTTAGGCCAGCAAGTACTAAAAGCCGTTCGAAGAACGGGTACTTCAGCTAGTGTTTTTATAAAGAAAAAGAAATCTTATGCAGTTCTTTTTACGTAGAGTATACTCTCCCAAACTAATCATACTAATATATAAAAATGAGATGGTGTGTGTCTGTCTTTCTGTCTGTCTGTCTGTCTGTTACTCAATAACGCAAGAACCACTGGTCCGATTTAAATGAAATTTTGCATGGATGTAGCTGATGTACCATGTTTACATATAGGATACTTTTAATTTCGATATTTTGCACTATTAAAAAATGGCGACCATTTTAGTGAAGTCACTACACCCTTTGGTTTCAAAATTTCATAATTCCGTATCAAATAAAAATAGAACGCTAAGAAATATCAAACTTTTGATGGCTCATACGAGCTTCACAATTTAATTTCCTATCTTTCCTATCCGAAAGGTCCTTATCACTTTTCGTGTAACTCCAACGGTTAGCGAGTAAAGCCCACATATGTGACGTCACTACACCCTTTGGTTTCAAAATTTCATATTTCCATTTCAAATAAAAAGAGAACGCTAAGAAATAGCAAATTTTTGATGCATGCACGAGATTTATCATTTAATTTTCTATACAAAAGGTCCTGATCACTTTTCGTGTATCTCCAACGGTTAGCGAGTAAAACCTAAATTTGTGCAATAAAACCCGGTCAACACCGAGCGGTGCAGTATATCTCTCTCTCTATATATATAAATAGAAAATTTGTCTGTTTTTTCTGCATTTCTACGGAAATTTGAGTTATTTACACGTTTCAGACTGTTTTATTAGGGATGCGCGTGAAAATATTTGTTTGGTCTGTCTGTCTGTTTGTTTGTTTGTCTGTGGACAACTTTGTTCCCTTATAACTCGAGAACGGCTGGGTGTATCAACGTAAAATTTGGTACAGATATCCATCGGAGGCACGACACTAATCATTGATGTAACCCTTCTCCGTACTTCTCATAAAAGAGGGCCTACCCCCTTAAAATACATGCTGAAATAGGAGTAGAAGGACGAGATAAAGATCGTTTTCAGCCCCTCAATGAGAGAGACAAAACTCGGGGGCCCTAAAGGGTCCCCGAAATCTACATTTTAAGGCTCTAAAACCAACCATTTTTGAGATATTCCCAGAAAAATAATTTCATTTAATAAACTAATGAACGAATACAAGCCGGTAACCATGGCAACAGATTGTCAGAGGTCCATCTATTGATGTAAGACGCAATTAATTGCATTGGTGTGAAAGTTTGGAAACGGCTAGAAGGTTATCACGGAACCAAATTAAGCTGTAAAATCCATCAATACGTATAATGCGCTTAAGGGGGTCAAGAGGTACACTAGAATTTTTTCACGCGATTTACACCTGCGGGTGTGGTACGGCAGGTCTATTATATTACTATCCCTATATTATATTATTATTATTAGTATTATATTATGGCGTACAACGAGGAGACAAAGCCTCTCGGTGCCAGAAACAAAACTTGGAGGCCTCGAAAACTACATTATAAGGATCTAAAACCAACAGTATGTGAAATATTCCCAGAAAACGAATTTAATTAAATTTAACTAACTAATGAAGGAATGGAAATCGGTAACCATGACAACATTATCTCAAGGGGTGGCATCCAACTTTCCATCTTTTTTTGTAAGAAGCAATGTCACTACATTTATACCTTGCCACGGTGGGTGAGTGGATAGCGTGTCGGTCTACTAACCCCAAGATTGCAGGTTCACTCCTGGCCGTGGTACAGGCCGGACGTTTGTTTTAGACGAGTGAAAAATCTTAATGGAAGACTGGAGGCGAGTTACTACAGTACCTGTGTTGTTATCAGCTGCCCCAAGCGCTCCGATGATTGATAAAGCTGTTTCACACTATTGCTGAAGTATAGTCACTGGCAAATATAATGACATTCTGTTCGTAACTAGGTAACGTGTACTTCCGTGTCACACAATTCTTCGACGTGGACTGTACTGTCTGCTCAAGTCTGGAATTCCATTACATCAGATCGGTGGTGACAAATGTGAAGTGATAGGGTGAGGGAGTGACTGTGTACAGGCTCACCCGCAGGCTTGAAGGTCAAGCGCAATCGTCTAAAACAAACGTCCGGCCTGTACTTGATTTTTGAAAGGCGGCAAAAATACGACTCGCATGTCGTACGATGTTGGCATGTCAAAGAACCCATTTGAATTCAGTAGGCCGTGTTCATAATGGCAAAATTAACCTCAGGAGATTCCGCCAACACAAAGTTCCTCATTTCTCTACTAGAAAGCGCTATAGTGTTCAAGGAGCTTAGTTATCTACCCTCCTTGACTTTCATAGTGATTCAAGGAACAACGAAATTTCGACATGCAAGCTACCCTCTGGGTGTCAAATTACGAAGCTTGCACCCGGCACCCGAGGCCATACGATATTATTATTAGGCTACTCTATTTATCACATTTGTGTGTAAGTTTGCAAATGGCTATAAGGTTATCACGGAACCAACGTAGACTGTATAATTCGTCAATGCAATTAAGGGGGTCAAGGGGTAACCTAGAATTTTTTCATGCAATTTCACGTGCGACAAATAGTACAGAAAGTCTATTATATCTACAAACAGCAACATTATTTTCAAAAATTCCTGAATTGAATCAGCATTTTTTGCGGCTTTTAGGAATTTGGGCCATTTGAGACTAAAGAACCTGAATTTTCATACACCACAAGCCTTTATAATTTATGAAAGAGGTCTTCCTGTGTATTGGGACCTAACACAACGTAGAGGGTCATTTTTTATGTGAGGTGTATTGCGTTTCGTCTACAAGGCTGTCAAATCTATTTCACGTCAGAAAGTACACGTTAGGTGAATTTAGTTTGAGAGCACATTTTAACTAATCGTTTTTTTTTTGCGACATACGGGTTCATCGTAGGGATGATTTTGTTTGATACGTATGGTAGATATACCCATATTTGGATATCTGGGTGATATGTTGTAGACAATAGAATTGTCTGTCTTTCTGTGTATCTTTATGTACGCCTATAAATCGTGTTCGGATGCTTGGTGCATCGTAAAATTAGGTATGGTAAACATGAGTCAATACACCAATCATTTATAAAACTCCTCACAGTACTTTTCATACAGTAGATGGGTGGATATAGGGAAAAACTTCTCAAAATACATGCTAAAATAGGCGAAATATAAAAATTATCCTAGAAGGACGATCAATACATATGTTGCGCTTCTCATTGTGAGACACAAAATTCGCGAGTCTATAAGGGGTCTCCGAAAACCACATTTTAAGGCCCTTAAATTAACAGTGTATGTGATATTCCCAGAAAACTAACTTCGTTCTGATAAACTTATGAAGGAATGACAAACCGCTAACCATTGCAACAGTAGCTCAATTGATAATGTCTGGTGTTAATATACAACACCGTTCGAAGAACGGGTACTTCTGCTAGTTAAGTATAAATGATGTTGACCGACTGGAAAGCTTTACAATAAATTATTATGCAAGGTTATTTTTGTAACGTAGATCGATATAAAATTAGTATCTTTAAAATGTAAATGAAAATTATGCTGTAGCATGTGCCATGGAGCGATGTCAAATTTGTATGCTCAGTGGCCCATGCCGGCAGTACACGAAACAAGCGGTCTTAGTTCGCTGGAACTTGAATATTAACAGTGCCTAGCCTACAGCAATTGTTATTGTTTACCGTGCTTCTTGAAGCAACCACCATCTCCGTCACGTGCAAGAGACGATAAATTGCTCGGAGAAGGAGCTAATATACCCTATACCGCCTACAGCTATTGCATGATATTCTCTGCTAATATCACTTTGGCACACTCCAGTAGTTCTGTGTGATATCGCCCACTGTGCTTGGTTCATTACACGCAAGATTTCAAATAAGTGTTTGGTGGCTGTGTTCTTGGCAACTAGTCCAATGCATTAAAGTTGTAAAGTTTGAAGCCATTCCTTCAGTGTTGCCTGTACAAACTGTCATTTGTAACTCTTCAGTCGGTCAACATGAATTTGCCCAAAGACTGGACGGGGTACGTATATAATATATGATAAATGAGTAAATAACACTCAGTGATCATAACTAATACGAGTAATTTTTTCCACGGGTGTTATTTACTTATTAACTAGCAGAAGTACCCGTTCTTTGAACGGTGTTCGTTGTTAACACCAGACATTATCAATTGAGCAACTGTTGCAATGGTTAGCGGTTTGTCATTCCTTCAAGTTTATCAGAACGAAGTTAGTTTTCGGGGAATATCACACACACTGTTAATTTAAGGCACTTAAAATGTAGTTTTCGGAGACCCTTTATAGATTCCCGAATTTTGTGTCTCACATTGAGAAGCGCAACATATGCTTTGGTCGTCCTTCTAGGATAATTTTTATATTTCGCCTATTTTAGCATGTATTGAGAAATTTTTCTCTAAATCCACCCTTCTACTGTATGAAAAGTACAGTGATGAGTTTTATAAATGACTAGCTGAAGTACCCGTGCTTCGCTACGCGTCATAAATAAATCAAAATGTGAAGGTGACAGTTTTTAAAACAGGGAATAGGCGAGGTGCTGCGCAGAGGGAGATTAAGGATGGAACATTTTGTCCAATTACACCGCTCGGCGTTAACCGTGTTTTATAGCACAAATTTAGGTTTTACTCGCTAACCGTTGGAGATACCTTTCGGATAGAAAATGTAATTTTAAACCTCGTATATGCCATCAAAAGTTTGCTATTTCTTAGCGTTCTCTTTTTATTTGAAATGGAAATATGAAAGTTTGAAACCAAAGTTTGTAGTGACGTCACTAAAATGGTCGCCACCTTTAAATAGTGCAAAGTATTGAAATCAAAAGTAACGTATATATTAACCAGGTAAATCAGCTACTTCCATGCAAAATTCATGTAAATCGGACCAGTGGTACTTGCGTGATTGAGTAATACACAGACACACACCATCTCATTTTTAGCCTCGCTTCGCTCGCGTCATAGTCGTGTCATATTGTTATTCAATGAAATGCAGGTTTAACCCCGTTAACACCCCTTTAGAACCTGAATACCCAAAAATCCCTCCTCAGTAGACGTTATCGACACACAACAAACATATCCCCAAAATATCATTCTTCTAACTGTAATAGTTTTGGTTGGTCGATGAGAATGAACATCCAAAAATCCTTCCTGAATTTCACCCCTCCCCATAGGCCCCTTAAATTGCATTTATGAAAAAACGGTCGAACACCTATTTATTTCATTTATTTATTTATTTATTTATTTATTTATTTATTTATTTATTTTTAAGCTGATTGATTTCCTCCGAGTTTCAAACTCCTCGCCTATGTCGTTTAAGAGATACACGCTCCGATAGGAATCTTTCAACCCCCACTTTTCATCCCTTTCACCTCATAATATACACTACATCGAAAAACCTTTAGACATGTGTCAGCTTATTTTTAATGATTAGTATATGTGCCAAGTATCACATCCGCAAATGAAACCACTCGTGAGATATTGTTATTCAATGAAATGCACGTTTACCCCCCTTAACACCTCTTTAGAACCTGAATATCCAAAACTCTTTCCTTAGTGGACGTTTCCGACATACAACGAACATATCCCCAAAATTTCATGTTTCTAACTTCAATAATTTTGGCTGTGCGATGATGAGTTAGTGAGTCAGTCAGGACATTTTCTTTCATTTATTTTTGATAATTTCACCCCTCCCAATGAACCCCTAAAATTGGATTTATGAAACAAACGGTCGAAAACCTATTTACTTATTTACAGCTGTTTTCCCCCTGAGTTTGATGAGTGAGTAAGTGAGTCAATCAGTTAGGACACTTTCTTCCCTGTTTTTCCCCCCCAGAATTTCACCCCTCTCCAAGGGTCCCTTAAATTGGATTTATTAAAAAACGGCCGAACACCTATTTACTTGTATTTTAAGCTGTTTTTTTCCCGCCGAATTTCAAACTTCTCGCCTAAGTCGTTTCAGTGATACACGCTCCGTTAAGAAACCCTCAACCCCCAATTTCCACCTCTTTCACCTCATAATATACACCACATCGATAAACCCTTAGACATATGTCTGATTATTTTTAATGATTAGTTTATATACCGAATATCACATCCCCAATGAAACAACTCATGAGATATCGTTATTCGATGTATTGCACGTTTACCCCCTTAACATCTCTTTAAAACCCGAATAAACAAAAATCATTCCTTAGTTGACGTTTTCGACATACAGCGAACATATTCCCAAAATTTCATGTTTCCAACTTTAATAGTTTTCGCTGGGCGTGATGAGTGAGTGAGTCAGACAGGACATTTTCTTTCAATTATTTTTACCAGAATTTCACCCTTCCCCATGGGCCCATTAAATTGGATTGATGAAAAAACGCTTGAACACCTATTAACTTATATTTTAAGCTGTCTTTTTCCCCTAAGTTTGATGAGTGAGTGAGTTAGTCAGTCAGTTAGGACACATTCTCTCCTTTTTCCCCCCAGAATTTCTCCCCACCTCATTGGCACCTTAAATTGATTTATGAAAAAACAGTCGAACACCGATTTACTTACTTTTTAAGCTGATTTTTTTTCGCTGAGTTTCAAATTTCTCGCCTATGTCGTTTAAGAGATAGGCCTACACGCCCCGTTAGGAATCCTTCAACCCCCACTTTTCACCCCTTTCACCTCATAATAATACACCACATCGAAAAACCCTTAGACACATGTCTGCTTATTTTTAATGATTAGTTTATATGCCGAGTATCACATCCACAAATGAAACCACTCGTGAGATATTGTTATTCAATGAAATGCAGGTTTAACCCCCTTAAGAACCCTTTAGAACCTGAATATCCAAGAAACCTCCCTTAGTGTACGGTTTTGACATACAACGAACATATCCCCGAAATGCCATGTTTCCAACTTCAATATTTTTGGTTGGGCGATGATGAGTCAGGACATTTTCTTTCAATTTTTTTTTCTACAGAATTTCACCCCTCCCGATGAACCCCTTCAATTTGATTGAAAAAAAAAAAGCTATTTACTTACTTTAAAGCAGCTTTCTCCCCCTGAGTTTGATGAGCGAGTGAGTCAGTCAATCAGTTAGGACACTTTCTTTCCGGTTTCCCCCAGAATTTCATCCCTCCCCATGGGCCCCTTAAATTGGATTTATGAAAAAAAAACGGTCAAACGCTTATTTACTTATTTTTTATGCTGATTTTTTTCCGCCGAGTTTCAATCTCCTCGCTTATGTAGTTTAAGAGATACACGCTCCGTTAGGAATCTTTCAATCCCCACTTTTCACCCCTTTCACCTCATAAACACATCGAAAAACCCTCAGACACGTGTCTTGTTACTTTTTAATGATGAGTTTATAAGCCGTGTATCACATCCCCAATGAAACCAATCGGGAGATATTGTTGTTCAATGAAATGCAGGTTTAACCCCCTTAAGACCCCTTTAGAACCTGAATATCCGAAAATCCTCCCTTAGTAGACGGTTTGACATACAATGAACATATCCCCAAACTGTCATGTTTTTAACTTCAATAACTTCAATAATTTTGGCTGGGCGATGATGAGTGAGTGAGTGATTGAGTGAGTCAGGACATTTTCTTTCAATATTCTTTTTTCAGATTTTCACCCCTCCCCATGAACCCCTTACATTTGATTTATGAAATAAAAACTGTCGAACAGCTATTTACTTACTTTAATGCAGTTTATCCCCCTGAGTTTGATGAGTGAGTCAGACAGTCAATCAGTTAGGACACTTTCTTTCCTGTTTTCCCCCCACAGAATTTCATCTCTCCCCATGGGCCCCTTAAATTGGATTTATGGGAAAACGGTCAAACACATATATACTTCCTTTTTATGTTGATTTTTTTCGCTGAGTTTCAAACTCCTCGCCTATGTCGTTTACGAGATACACGCTCCGTTAGGAATCTTTTAATCCCCACTTTTCACCCCTTTCACCTCATAATATACACCACATCGAAAAACCCTCAGACACATGTCTTCTTATTTTTAATGATGAGTTTATATGCCGAGTATCACATCCCCCAATGAAACCAATCGGGAGATATTGCTATTCAATGAAATGCAGGTCTACCCCCCTAACACCCTTTTAGAACCTGAATATCCAAAAATCCTCCCGTAGTGGACAGTTGCGGCCTTTGAGGAAGCTGCATACCAGATTTAATACCAATCCGTTCGGTGGTTTCTGAGATTTCGTGATGAATAAATGAATGAGTGAGTGAGTGAGTGAGTGAGTGTGTGAGTGGTATTTGACAAATATATAGTAGAAAGAAGATAGTGTCAAGTCTTTGTTATGCTATACTCGGTTGACAGTGCTGTGTGAGCACTTGAGTAACTAACGGGATTTCAAGTAAAGATCCTCATTTTCTATACCGGTAGTGCAGAGCGCAATTAGCATCTAGTCGGCCGTGTCTCGACTTGAGCTATGTTGCCATGGACACTGTCTGGCTTTATGGCTATATTTTATGATTTGATTAGCCTGTGCTTGAGTGCAAAAGGGCCGAATTCAGAAGAATGAGAAAGACTATCGAAAATTCATGTAGGCAGCGGTTCCTTCTGGGTCCTAAACTATGTGTATGCAAAATATGGTTGAGATTGGTGGAACGGTGTAGATTTGTATACGGAACCAACCCACATACATACATACATACATACATACATACATACTGTGCCCGTTTCTCCAATGGGACAGGCGATCACCCGGCTAGCATCCCGGCCCCATTAGAAGAAACAGCCAAGGGAGTGGGTACAAAAAAATTAGGGCATGAATCTTGGTTCATACAGACAAGACTATGAAAAGCTCCAGTGAGCTAGAGACGAAGGGTCTCGGGTCGTTTACGGGTCGGAATGGTAAATAGACTGAACCAGGATTCACAAGCAAAACCCTAACTTGAATTGACAAACAGAAAAGAAAGGAAAAGCCCTCGTAAAATCACATCTGCTCCTTTATTGGCCAAAGGATAAATAAATATGCAACCTGCCTATCACGCACGAGTATAACGTTAGGGTGGGACAAAGTCCGGAAAAGAAATAAAGTTCATAGTCCCTAAACAAAGAAAAGAAAATTATACTTATTCAAACTCGTGGGTGTCCTCTCTTAAAGTTCCGACAAGGAGATCGCCTTTCAAAAAGCTAAATTAACCCTTCATTTATCGGTGCACACGCATGTAAACATCACTAGCCACTTAACACAAAGTTCACCTGCGGAAAAAAAAACTCTAAGAAAATATCGAATATCTATGTAAATTACAACTGTCTACCCTTATACAGTAATGGACGGATCTCCTCCATCGAACTGCAAATTAATAATTAAAGAGCATCATGTTACATCAAATAGCACTCAAACATCGACTCAGCTTCACATAATATGACATTTCAACAATTAATTATAACCTATCATAAATTATTAACACACCCAGATTGTGCTTACATATTTACACTACTAATTCTTATTATTATTATTAATTTATCTTCGCCTTTCCAACAACCTTGATCCACACGGTCATATTTGTCCTTGTAATTAAATTATAGCATTGTCAAATGTTTATGAAAGGTTAAGAACTTCGTAATAAGGCGCCCTAGCGTCTTTCATACTCATAACAAACATTTAATCGTAACCCTTCCGCCGAACACTCTGTGTGAAGATCCAAACAACCTGACTGTCGAGCGCACCATCAATTACACCCCTGCGCTATTCAATACAACTCATCAATGAACGTGGCACGTTCGTCAAGAGGACCCTGTCCTTACAACTACAATTCCACGGACATCCGTCGCCCCGTGAATAATCTCGTCACATATGACGGAATAATACCATATCTAATCACCACATAATTATCACATAAACTTTACACAACGTCATTACAAAATAAATCATGCATTATCAGCATGTCTCAAGACCCCACACTAACAGAGCGTATCAACTTTATCGGGACCACGAGGTCGTATGATAATATGGCATCCTATCCAAGGAACCTTATCCGACAATCTTCAACCATATTCATTTGCAATAAAAATCTATGCAATCCGTGACAAACCTTTCAGAATAAAATTCGAATAATGACCTCTGAAATCGTCATGCTAGAATCTCCCAGCAAAAATGGGCATCTCCTATTATCGTTACCCAATTTCAAATTATTATTATTATTATGTCTCAGAGAATAAATACATGTCTTACTCCTACCATTGATGCTGTAAATTTATGTAGGTCAAATGACCCGAAAAGAAAGACAAAAAACATCTGCACGACCCTATGAAAAAAAAATGATGCTCTTATTCAACCTGGAATAAATGACTATAAAGGGCGTTAAGTTACACGATCTCAGGTTATCTCATGGCATGGCTATCCGAGGTAGAAGTTCTCTTCTTTCTGATGAACAAGGATGGAAAGGAAACGTCTTACTTTATATCCGGCGTCCTCGGAAATCCATGGCGTCGGCGTCGTCATCGTCTGCGGCATCAGGGCGGCGGCGTTCCTCCAGCGTCCCCGCGATGTGGTCTCCCAGCGTACTGGTAGAGGTAATCGCCCATGGCACCTCTCGATCTCCTGGCGACGCCCATGTCTGCCCACAGGTTGTCCCCGGTCACCTTCATCAGCGGCGTCTCCCGACGTCCCAACCATGGTCCACTCGTCCATCTCGTTGCGACCGTTCATCCCATTATGGCCCCTTTAGAAGTTCAGTGCAGCATAATTCGCGTGTTAATATGCATGTTGATGCCCCGAATATATGAGTCCATGGTTATTAAGTTCATGCCGCCGTGTAGCAATATTACATTTCACTATATCAGAGCACATTCACGCTCGCACACTATGGCGTCTAGTTCCTGGTTCACTTGAGTTATATGTTTTCACTTCCTTTAACCCGGTGACACACTTCCTTCCACGAGGAGCTATTTCCAGCTGGCCTTGACCGACATATCAAGTTGCCTACGGCCTACCGTCTTCCAACACGAGCTTAAAGTAGATGTGGCCTTTCTTACTGCGTTCTCACTGCGTTTCTTAAAACGCCGTACTGCTATGCTATTTCCGAATGGATGTCTGTTACCATATAGGGCCTCGCGATAATGCTTCGCCTCGACTATCGTTATATAGTTCTTCCCCTGATACTCGTAATTTTAAACACCTCCTGGTATCAATCTTTAATAAACATAAATTGTTGGCATAAACGGACTTCCTTTATCAGTTCTAACTGTTTCCTCACATACTAGCGAGTCCGAAATTGTCTTGAAATTCACACTGTTCGACAAACAAACTGACATACTTCACTGAAAAAAAAAACGCACTGGCAATACATGCACGCTAGTTTCAGGCTTCATGACCTGTTGGTCACTCACGAAAATCATTCAAGTTCCCGATGTAAAATCACTGTCTACATGACATGGGTCAATCTTCCGTGCTCCGCTGTGTGACATTCTCGTCCACGCACTGCTGACTCACATACTGCTAACTCACATACTGAGCATTCCGGAACTCCGTCCTTCTTCGAGAAAAAAGTGGGAGGGGTTAGAACCTTCTGGAGCATTCCCCTACTCTCGCGGTTACCTCGCCGCGTCATGCCATGACGTCATACTGACTCTCCGGTTCCCTTCCGATCTTCTGTCATCCGGGGCCGGTAATTGACCCTGACTGGATCGGTCACATATCTCCCGCGGCCTTCAAAATATAAGCGGTGGGAACATAGCTTATGTTTTTCCTCAAATGATGCATGTGAACGATATTTTCAGTCATCTCCTCAATGCTGACTAACGGGCTTGCCGGTGATACTTCCGCAGATTCGCAGCATTGAAATTCCCAACAAGTGCATTCGTGACGTTGTCAACCACCCTATAGCAATTGTTGTCCATCACTCTGGCAATCCTATGGGGTCCCGAAAATGGGTGCGCAAATTTCCCATACATTCTGAGTGGTAAGTTTGATGACGTAGGTTTCCGAATCAGCACCAGGTCATTGACTCGAAGTGGCTCGCGAAAACGGCGGCCAGCCTTCCTTCTCTCCCGTTTCTGCGCCTGTAGCTGCATCCTCTCCCGAGCCAGTTCGTTTCTCCTTTGCACCGACGGCTCAATCTCTGGGGGTACCTGTATAACAGCATGCCAAGGTCTACTTGGTTTTCGTCCATGGTGCAGAAGACAAGGAATTTGTCTGGTACTCTCATGTGTTGTAGAATTCAAGCAACGTTCAATTATGGGTACCACTTCCATCCATCGATGATGCTGTTCATGACAGTAAATCCGGCAGTACTTTCCAATCTCCGCATTTACTCTTTCAACAGGATTTCCTTCTGGGTATCTTATGGAGCTCAAGATATGCCTTATGCCGAGTCGTGCCATAGCTTCTTGAAATTCAGCGCTCGTAAACTGCGTGCCGTGATCGCTCAGAAGGAACTCTGGCTTCCCTGCAGTTGGAATCACGCCGGTTTCAATCCTGCGAATTACGTATCGGGATGTTGCCTTCTGGATAGGGTGCAACATGACTAATTTGGTAAACACATCCATCGTCACCAAGATGTATTGGTTACCCCTGGTGGATCTCGGAAGGGGGCCATACAGGTCCGTAGCCATTAATTCATTCGGACGAGTCGGTATAATAGCCCTAGGCTTCTCCTTAGATACGTCCGATGGGAATTTGCATCTCTGACAGATGTCGCATGTCCTGATTACCGCTCGTACGGTTTTTCCCATATACTCCCAGGTAAATGTTTCTCTTATAGCATGTAAGGTTTTATCACATCCTCCGTGCCCAATAGATCGGTGAGCCAACCAAACCACTGCTGAAATCAACTTCGGCGGTATTACAATACGTAGCCTTGTGTGGTCTTTATCGACAAACTTGTGAATCACGTCATCAACAATGTGATAAAAGTGAGCAATCTTCGCCGTTCCAGCATAGTCGGGATCATCTGCACCCATGCGATTCTTCAAATACCGGTATATCCGTCTTAACGGAGTATATCGCCGTTGCGCCTGGCTCAGGCGTTTCAAACGTTCCACCGTTTCCTGATCGTCCGGTATTAGCTCTACCTGGTGCAAAACAGCCTCCTCACATGGGTTTCTGCTCAAAACATCCGCCAGAAAGTTTTGCTTTCAGGGCCTATGAATAACTTCTGCATCGAACTGTTGCAGGAACAGGGTCCAGCGCGTGACTCTTTCGCTTGAAATGTCAGACTTTAACATAAACTGTAACGCGCGATGGTCCGTCACAATCACGACCTTATGCCCTAGAAGAATCTTCTTCCACATCTTTAGAGCATAAATTATAGCCAGCGCCTCCAGTTCCGTGGCAAAGTAATTAAGCTCAGGCTGTCGCAATTTCCTACTGGTAAATGCCAGGTAATGTTATTTCTTCTCGTCATCCACCTGGTACAACACAGCGCTCACTCCTACCTTTGAAGCATCGGTGTCAATATAAAATGTTTTGGAGAAGTCTGGGTACTCCAGTTTAACGTTGTTAAGGAGCATGTGTTTAGCTTCCGTGAAGGCCTCTTCACACGCCTGATCCCACTTCCAACGATTGTTTTTACTGAGCATGCTCTGTAGAGGGGCAACTACATCCGTGTAACGGGGACAATGACTAGAAAAGAATAAAGTCATTCCCAGGAACTGCCTCACTTGTTTCACCCTTTCTGGTCTGGGAAACTCAGCTATCGCTTCAATTTTCTCCGGGTTCGGCCGATATCCCTGTTCGTCAATGAGATGTCCCAGAAATCGAATTTCTCGATGAAAGAAATTGCATTTCTCCAGGTTTGCCTTGAATCCGGCCGTAAGCAAGTTCTCAAACAACAATCTCAAGTGTTTCAGGTGCTCCTCTACTGACGTGGATGCCAAGATCAAATCGTCCACATAACATAGTACGTGTTTCTTGACCTCTTCACTCAAGTTGCTGTCCAGCGCTCGAATCAGCACAGGGCCACTGTTTTTCAAACCGAAGGGAAGGCGGTTAAAGACGTGGGTCTTCTGCTCATGCAGGAAGCCAGTGTATTGCTTGCTGTTCTCGGTTAATTCGACATGATAATAGGAATTTGTGAGATCTACGGTTGAGAAATGTTTCTTTCCTTTAAAGCGCCTCAGCAGCTCTCTAATTTGCGGTGGGCGGTCATATTCTGGCAAAATGCGTGCATTTATTCCACGTGCATCTAGACAAATCCTTAGGCGACCGTTTGGCTTCCTTACAACCGCCAAAGGGTTTAGGAAAGAAGTCGGAGCCTTCTTTATTATGCCATCCTTCTCCATGGCGTTTATCATGGCCTTTACCTCCTCCTTCCATTTCTCTGGGACTGGATATATGTGTTTCCTGTATGGTGAGTCATCACTCAACTTGATATCGTACTGAAAGTTCTTGATAACTCCAGGTTTGTCGCTAAATACCTCCCGAAACTCCTGTATTAGGTCATTAAACTGTTCCTGGACGGTTGGATCCAAAATTTCCTTTACACCAACGGGCATGTGGGTGATCGTCTCTTCCTCACGTTCCACGATATTTTCAAGGGTGTTCTCCAAAAAGGGCGTGCTCGAGCTGGCATTGATATAACCTTTCGATCCTCTGCTCGGCGATTCGTTTCCGACATACATAACACCCTCTTGCATATTTATAATCCAGCCGTACTCCGAAATGAAGTCAACACCCAGAATTATTTGAAAATTGATGTTGGAGATGGCCACGAACACGTGCTCATAAAACCTCCCCGCAATCTTGATCGTCAACAGGGCCTGCAGCTTGCATCTCACTGAACGATCGGGAATTACACCTCTAACCTTTAAATTCGCTACAGGTAGAGTATGTACGGGTCCTGCCTCCATTATCTCGTCCAAACATGACTGAGACACCACACTAATCATCGCTCCGGTGTCAACCAGGGTTTTTATTTGTTTACCGAGCACCTCTACTGTTATGATTGGCAAAGGATACACTTTCCCGCGGCGGATAACGTCTTCCTCATGAATCAAGTCTTCGTCGGTAGCCTGAAATATCTCTTGAATTTCAATCAGTTCGGGAGGACCAAGGTTTGAGGAATTTCTTAATTTGAAGTTTTTTTTTGTTGATCTGACCGACTTGTGTCAGGTGGTCGGTCAGCTTCCCCCGGTGGTGCGGATGGATTACTCCGTAATTGTTGTAAATATTCCTGGCTCTCTCGATGTCTTTCCGTATAGCTCGGCCGCGACCCCTGCGAACGAGAATCCCTATAGGCATTCTGTCTCTGATAATATTGATTTGACTGCCTTCGCTGATATTCACCATATCGTCCCTTCGTATTGTTGAATCGGGATCTCCTACGTTCTTCATACGGTTTATTCCTCCATCTGGGTCGCTCGTCTGTTCCACCGTCGCTCCTATCTCGGCTCCGATAGTACCCCGTGTCTCTTGGCCTGTCCGTCTCCCGCGGCGTTCGCTCTTCCGTCTGCGCAATTTTGTCAATCACGACCGTGATCACATCTCTATTTTCCGGTCGTCCGGACCTCGCCTGTAACTGTGCGCCAGTGTGGTCCAGTTTTCGAAGAATCTCTTCACATCCCTCTAAAGTCTCGGCTCCTGACGCTATTACACTCTTCTGGACCTCTACAGGTAACTGTCGTATAATGGCTTGGACCAATTCGTCCTCCGGCACTGGTGGAGTCAAATACTGCAGCCTGGCGAGTTGCGACGCGAAGTACCCCGCGTACCTAGTCGGATTGGACGTCGCATACCGTTTAGCGTATAGTTCCGCCCATATGTTCAACTGTTCTTCAGGGATCCAAAAACGTTTGATTAATAATCGTTCGAACTCATCCGTGCTCGTGAACGTGTATCGAAATGCGCGAAACCAAGTTAATGCCGTCGATTCCAGGGACCTCTCAATAACTCTTAGTTCCCTCTCACGTGGTATCTTATTCTCCGCCATGTACTCACGGACCTCCCTCATAAATTCGATCGGTGTGACGTTATTAGTCCCATTGTTCCCCGAGAATTTCCTCGGCTGGTGGTCTATACTTCTGATGATAGTTAGGTGTCCCGCGGGATTTGTACTCCGTATTCTCGGCGTTGCAACTACCTCACCCGCCTTTCTAGAAGATGAGGCGTTTTCACTTTCCGTCCCGTTAAGATGTGGCGTGTTTTCAATTTCGGACCATCTAACCCTTTCTGACTCCGATTTGTCTTTTATCTGCGTCATTTCCGCCTCTAAGTTGCCTAATCGAGTGAGTTGCCTTCCCTGTTGAATAATGATCTTCTCCTCCAACTCAACAATGGAAGTGTGGATAGATTCTCTCACATGTTCGAGTAATGTCGTTTGTGAATGAGTGATTTTCCTGTCATACGTGTCCTGGAATGATTCAACCTGTATCTGCATGTTTTTCACGTCCTTCGCAACCTCTTCTTTCCAACCATACACGTCCTGTTTCAACTTATCCAGGGTTTCCTCGTTAGACTGACCGATTTGCTCAATTTTTGCCGTCAAATCTTGTCCCATGCCTTTAATATTACTGTTCAACTTCTCCTCAAGTCCTTCAATATTCCCCCGAAGCGAACTCTGAGTATCCCTGATTTGCCGTGCCATAGAATCTTTGAGCTCCGCGGTGAGCACTTGGAATGAAGTTTCTACCTTTTTATCGAGTAGATTAATCTTATTATCTATAGCCTTTCCTGATAGCCTAAGATTACGTTCTACAGCATCAATATTTTTCTGCAAATGAGATTCTAAACTCTTAAGATTAGATCCCATGACTTCTAATAAGTCGGTTCTGAGACCATCAACTTTATCACTAACATCTTTTTTTATTCCTGCTATTTGAGTGCCGACACCCTCTTGTGTCCTCTGTACCTCTGCTACCTGAATACCGACACCCTCTTGTGTCCTCTGTACCTCTGCTACCTGAATACCAACACCCTCTTGTGCCGTCCATAAGCGATCCATATCGCTCTTCATGTTTGTTTTAATTGACCCAACACTATCCTTAACATTATTCATTTCAGTGGTTAGACCATTTAATCCAACTTGGATTTGTTTTAATATATCAGCAATATTTTCTGTGGTTACTACTTGTTACATCTTACAATACAACTTAAATATAGGGGCCTACATGGGAATGTAGGTCGTCGAGTATAGTCATAACCTGAGATCGTGTACCAACCCTGTCAAATGGTTCACTAAAGACTCAGTGTGATACGAGGTTAATTTTACACAAGAATTACACATGGCAAGTATCGCGCTCCCATCAAAGGCACGAATCTGACCACACAGTATACTCCCATCATCACAACAAATGATAGAGTACAAAAAACATGCCCATGACGGAAACGAAACACACCATCGTCGTCGAGCCCAACACGTTGGCGGCGCCACTTCCCCCCCCCCTGTGCCCGTTTCTCCAATGGGACAGGCGATCACCCGGCTAGCATCCCGGCCCCATTAGAAGAAACAGCCAAGGGAGTGGGTACAAAAAAATTAGGGCATGAATCTTGGTTCATACAGACAAGACTATGAAAAGCTCCAGTGAGCTAGAGACGAAGGGTCACGGGTCGTTTACGGGTCGGAATGGTAAATAGACTGAACCAGGATTCACAAGCAAAACCCTAACTTGAATTGACAAACAGAAAAGAAAGGAAAAGCCCTCGTAAAATCACATCTGCTCCTTTATTGGCCAAAGGATAAATAAATATGCAACCTGCCTATCACGCACGAGTATAACGTTAGGGTGGGACAAAGTCCGGAAAAGAAATAAAGTTCATAGTCCCTAAACAAAGAAAAGAAAATTATACTTATTCAAACTCGTGGGTGTCCTCTCTTAAAGTTCCGACAAGGAGATCGCCTTTCAAAAAGCTAAATTAACCCTTCATTTATCGGTGCACACGCATGTAAACATCACTAGCCACTTAACACAAAGTTCACCTGCGGAAAAAAAAATTCTAAGAAAATATCGAATATCTATGTAAATTACAACTGTCTACCCTTATACAGTAATGGATGGATCTCCTCCATCGAACTGCAAATTAATAATTAAAGAGCATCATGTTACATCAAATAGCACTCAAACATCGACTCAGCTTCACATAATATGACATTTCAACAATTAATTATAACCTATCATAAATTATTAACACACCCAGATTGTGCTTACATATTTACACTACTAATTCTTATTATTATTATTAATTTATCTTCGCCTTTCCAACAACCTTGATCCACACGGTCATATTTGTCCTTGTAATTAAATTATAGCATTGTCAAATGTTTATGAAAGGTTAAGAACTTCGTAATAAGGCGCCCTAGCGTCTTTCATACTCATAACAAACATTTAATCGTAACCCTTCCGCCGAACACTCTGTGTGAAGATCCAAACAACCTGACTGTCGAGCGCACCATCAATTACACCCCTGCGCTATTCAATACAACTCATCAATGAACGTGGCACGTTCGTCAAGAGGACCCTGTCCTTACACCTACAATTCCACGGACATCCGTCGCCCCGTGAATAATCTCGTCACATATGACGGAATAATACCATATCTAATCACCACATAATTATCACATAAACTTTACACAACGTCATTACAAAATAAATCATGCATTATCAGCATGTCTCAAGAACCCACACTAACAGAGCGTATCAACTTTATCGGGACCACGAGGTCGTATGATAATATGGCATCCTATCCAAGGAACCTTATCCGACAATCTTCAACCATATTCATTTGCAATAAAAATCTATGCAATCCGTGACAAACCTTTCAGAATAAAATTCGAATAATGACCTCTGAAATCGTCATGGTAGAATCTCCCAGCAAAAATGGGCATCTCCTATTATCGTTACCCAATTTCAAATTATTATTATTATTATTATGTCTCAGAGAATAAATACATGTCTTACTCCTACCATTGATGCTGTAAATTTATGTAGGTCAAATGACCCGAAAAGAAAGACAAAAAACATCTGCACGACCCTATGAAAAAAAAATGATGCTCTTATTCAACCTGGAATAAATGATTATAAAGGGCGTTAAGTTACACGATCTCAGGTTATCTCATGGCATGGCTATCCGAGGTAGAAGTTCTCTTCTTTCTGATGAACAAGGATGGAAAGGAAACGTCTTACTTTATATCCGGCGTCCTCGGAAATCCATGGCGTCGGCGTCGTCATCGTCTGCGGCATCAGGGCGGCGGCGTCCCTCCAGCGTCCCCGCGATGTGGTCTCCCAGCGTACTGGTAGAGGTAATCGCCCATGGCACCTCTCGATCTCCTGGCGACGCCCATGTCTGCCCACAGGTTGTCCCCGGTCACCTTCATCAGCGGCGTCTCCCGACGTCCCAACCATGGTCCACTCGTCCTTCTCGTTGCGACCGTTCATCCCATTATGGCCCCTTTAGAAGTTCAGTGCAGCATAATTCGCGTGTTAATATGCATGTTGATGCCCAGAATATATGAGTCCATGGTTATTAAGTTCATGCCGCCGTGTAGCAATATTACATTTCACTATATCAGAGCACATTCACGCTCGCACACTATGGCGTCTAGTTCCTGGTTCACTTGAGTTATATGTTTTCACTTCCTTTAACCCGGTGATACACTTCCTTCCACGAGGAGCTATTTCCAGCTGGCCTTGACCGACATATCAAGTTGCCTACGGCCTACCGTCTTCCAACACGAGCTTAAAGTAGATGTGGCCTTTCTTACTGCGTTCTCACTGCGTTTCTTAAAACGCCGTACTGCTATGCTATTTCCGAATGGATGTCTGTTACCATATAGGGCCTCGCGATAATGCTTCGCCTCGACTATCGTTATATAGTTCTTCCCCTGATACTCGTAATTTTAAACACCTCCTGGTATCAATCTTTAATAAACATAAATTGTCGGCATAAACGGACTTCCTTTATCAGTTCTAACTGTTTCCTCACATACTAGCGAGTCCGAAATTGTCTTGAAATTCACACTGTTCGACAAACAAACTGACATACTTCACTGAAAAAAAAAACGCACTGGCAATACATGCACGCTAGTTTCAGGCTTCATGACCTGTTGGTCACTCACGAAAATCATTCAAGTTCCCGATGTAAAATCACTGTCTACATGACATGGGCCAATCTTCCGTGCTCCGCTGTGTGACATTCTCGTCCACGCACTGCTGACTCACATACTGCTAACTCACATACTGAGCATTCCGGAACTCCGTCCTTCTTCGAGAAAAAAGTGGGAGGGGTTGGAACCTTCTGGAGCATTCCCCTACTCTCGCGGTTACCTCGCCGCGTCATGCCATGACGTCATACTGACTCTCCGGTTCCCTTCCGATCTTCTGTCATCCGGGGCCGGTAATTGACCCTGACTGGATCGGTCACAATACATACATACAGACTTTCACTTTCACTATTAGATTGGTGTATTGACTCTCATGGTTACCATACCTAATTTTACGATGCACCAAGCATCCGAACACGAGGTATAGGCGTACATAAAGATACACAGAAAGACAGACAGACAATTCTATTGTCTACAACATATTACCCAGATATCCAAATATGGGTATATCTACCAAACAGTGTCAAACAAAATCATCCTTACGATGAACCCGTATGTCGACAAAAAAAAGTTAAAATGTGCTCTCAGACTAAATTCACCTAACGTGTACTTCCTGACGTGAAATAGAATTGAAAGACTTGTAGACGAAACGCAATACACGTCACATAAAAACTGACCCTCTACGTTGTGCTAGGTGCCCATACACAGGAAGACCCCTTTCATAAATTATAAAGGCTTGTGGTGCATGAAAATTCAGGTTCTTTCGCCTCAAATTGCCCAAATTCCTAAAAGCCGCAAAAAATGATGGTTCAATTCAGGAATTTTTGAAAATAATGTTAGACCTTCTGTACTATATGTCAAACGTGAAAATTGCATGAAAAAGTTCTAGGCTACCCCTTGACGCCCTTAATTGCATTGATGAATTATACAGTCTACGCTAGTTCCGTGATAACCTCATAGCCATTTGCAAACTTTCACAGAAATGTAATAAATGGAGTGACATTACTTCTTACAAAAATAGAAGGAAAGTTGTATGCCACCCCTTGAAATAATGTTCTGATGGTTACCGATTTGCATTCCATCATTAGTTTGTTAAATTAAATTAAATTAGTTTTCTGTGAATATTTCAGGAACTGTTGGATTTAGATCCTTATAATGTAGTTTTCGAGGACCCTTTAGGGCCCCCGAGTTTTGTTTCTGGCACCGAGGGGATTTGTCTCGTCGTTGTACGCCATAATATAATACTACTAATAATATAATATAGGGAGAAATTATAACACCTATTTTTTAAATTATTATGGCCATGTACTTTTCTTTTCAGAACGGGTCAGGGAAGGGATATTATCAGAGAACGAAGCATTCACATCACGCATGAGCAAAATGGAAATGGCCTACCATTTAACTAAGGACATCTATTAGAAAAGGTCAATATCCTTCAACGCAAAACTAAAACATTACTGCAGTGTCATCCGTCTGGATGTCTTGCATGCTTCTGAATTCCTCACGATGAACAAAAAAGGCTTGGTCGAGAAACTGGAGGCCAAAGAAAGGAAAATTTTGAGAATGATATTGGGTTCCATCAAAGACAATGGGGAATACAGAAGACGACATAACCATGAACTATATACTCATGTGGGGAAGATAAGTAACGTCATCCGTAAGAGAAGGATACCATTTTTTGGGCATGTGAAACGAATGAGCCCAGCGAGACTGACCAACCGCAACATAACATACTTTCAGGAGAGGAAAACAAAATGGGCCTGGTTCATTGAACTGGATAAAGATCTGAAGGAAGTGGGGATTACACCAACAGACATTCAGGAGCACGCCCCACTCAAAAGGAAACTTGAAGCTTGCAAAGGTTTCCAAGAAAAACCGAAGCTGAAAACGGGAAAGATTTGGACCCAGGAACGGAAGGAAGTCCACCAAAAACGAATGCGGGCGTACCGGGCAAACATCAAAGCCAGTAGGAGACAGTTGGAATGACGCGGTCCATAGATGGCCTATACGAAATGAATGAATGAATGAATAATATGGGGATAGGAATATAATAGACCTGCCGTACCACACCCGCAGGTGTAAATTGCGTGAAAAAATTCTAGAGTACCCCTTGATCCCCTTAAGCGCATTATACGTATTGATGAATTTTACGGCTTAATTTGGTTCCGTGATAACCTTCTAGCCGTTTGCAAACTTTCACACTAATGTAATTAATGGAATTGCATTGCGTCTTACAGCATTAGATGGACCTCTGAGAATCTGTTGCCATGGTTACTGGCTTGTATTCGTTCATTAGTTAATTAAATGAAATTAGTTTTCTGGGATTATCTCAAAAACGGTTGGTTTTAGGGCCTTTCGATATTTTGCACTATTAAGAAATGGCGACCTTTTTAGTGACGTCACTACACCCTTTGATTTAAAAATTTCTTATTTCCATATCAAATAAAAAGAGAACGCTAAGAAATAGCAAACTTTTGATGGCACATACGTGCTTCAAAATGTCATTTCCTATCCGAGAGGTCCTTATCACTTTTCGTGTATCTCCAACGGTTAGCGAGTAAACCCCACATATGTGACGTCACTACACCATTTGGTTTCCAAAATTTCATACTTCCATTTCAAATAAAAAGAGAACGCTAAGAAATACCAAGCTTTTGATGCATACACGAGCTTTAACATTTAATTTTCTATCCAGAAGGTTCTTATCACTTTTCGTGTATCTCCAAAGGTTAGCGAGTAAAACCTAAATTTGTGCAATAAAACACGGTCAACACCGAGCGGTGTAGTATATCTCTACATATATAAAAAAAGAAAATTTGTGTGTTTTTTTCTGAATTTCTTCGGAAATTTGAGTAATTTGCACGTTTCAGACTGTTTTATGATAGATGCGCGCGAAAATAATGTTTTGGTCTATCTGTCTGTTTGTTTGATTGTCTGTGGACAACTTTGTTCCCTTATAACTCGAGAACGGCTGGGTGTATCAACGTAAAATTCGGTACAGATATCCATCATAGGCACGACACTAATCATTGATGTAACTCTTCTGCGTACCTCTCATAAAAATGGGCCTACTCCCTTAAATTACATGCTCAAATAGGAGTAGAAGGACGAGACCAAGCTCATTTTCAGCCCCTCAATGTGGGAGACAAAACTTGGGGGCCCTAAAGGGTCCCCGAAACCCAATTTTAAGGCCCTAAAACCAACCGTTTTTGAGATATTCCCAGAAAACTAATGTCATTTAATAAACTAATGAACGAATTCAAGCCGGTAATCATGGCAACAGATTCTCAGAGGTCCATCAATTGCTGTAAGACGGCAGTTCCATTAATTACATTAGTGTGAAAGTTTGCAAACGGCTAGAAGGTTATCACGGAACCAAATTAAGCTGTAACATTAATCAATACGTATAATGCGCTTAAGGGGGTCAGGGGTAATCTAGATTTTTTTCACGCAATTTACACCTGCGGGTGTGGTACGGCAGGTCTATTATATTCCTATCCCTATATTATATTATTATTATTAGTATTATATTATGGCGTACAACGACGAGACAAAGCCCCTCTGTGCCAGAAAAAAAAACTCGGGCTCCCTAAAGGGTCCTCGAAAACTACATTATAAGGCTCTAAAACCAACAGTTTCTGATATATTCCCAGAAATCTAATTTAATTTAATTTAACAAACCAATGAAGTAATGCAAATCGGTAACCATGACAACATTATCTCAAGGGGTGGCATCCAACATTCCATCTATTTCTGTAAGAAGCAATGCCACTCCATTTATTACATTTCTGTGAAAGTTTGCAAATGGCTATAAGGTTATCACGGAACCAACGTATACTGTATAATTCATCAATGCAATTAAAGGGGTCAAGGGGTAACCTAGACTTTTTCATGCAATTTTCGCGTGCGATATCTAGTACAGAAGGTCTATTATATGTCCAAACAGCAACATTATTATCAAAAATTCCTGAATTGAATCAGCAATTTTTGCGGCTTTTAGGAATTAGGGCCATTTGAGGCAAAATAACCTGAATTTGCATACACCACAAGTCTTTATAATTTATGAAAGAGGTCTTCCTGTGTATGGGGACCTAACACAACGTAGAGGGTCAGTTTCTATGTAACGTGTATTGCGTTTCGTCTACAGGGCTTTCAATTCTATTTCACGTCAGGAAGTACACGTTAGGTGAATTTAGTTTGAGAGCACATTTTAACTATTTCTTTTCTTTTTTTTCGACATAAGGGTTATCGTAAGGATGATTTTGTTTGTTACTGTGTGGTAGATATACCCATATTTGGGTATCTGGGTGATATGTTGTAGACAATAGAATTATCTGTCTGTCTTTCTGTGTATCTTTATGTACGCCTATAACTCGTGTTCGGATGCTTGGTGCATCGTAAAATTAAGTATGGTAAACATGAGTCAATACACCAAACATTTATAAAACACTTCACCGTACTTTTCATACAGTAGAAGGGTGGATATAGAGAAAAACTTCTAAATACATGCTAAAATAGGCGAAATATAAAAATTATCCTAGAAGGACGACCAAAGCATATGTTGCGCTTCTCAATGTGAGACACAAAATTCGCGAGTCTATAAAGGGTCTCCGAAAACCACATTTTAAGGCCCTTAAATTAACAGTGTGTGTGATATTCCCAGAAAACTAACTTCGTTCTGATAAACTTATGGAGGAATGACAAACCGCTAACCATTGCAACAGTAGCTCAATTGATAATATCTTGTGTTAACACCGAACACCGTTCTAAGAACGGGTACTTATGCTAGTTTATATATAGAGAGAGATATACTGCACCGCTCGGTATTGACCGTGTTTTATTGGACAAATTTAGGTTTTACTCGCTAACCGTTGGAGATATACGAAGAGTGATACGGAACTTTCGGATAGAAAATGAAATGTTAATGCTCGTGTATGCCATCAAAAGTTTGCTATTTCTTAGCGTTCTCTTTTTATTTGAAATGGAAAAATGAAATTTTGAAACCAAAGGGTGCAGTGACGTCACAAATGTCGGTTTTACTCGCTAACCGTTGGAGATACACGAAAAATGATAAGGACCTTTCGGATAGGAAATTAAATTTCAAAGCTCTAATGTGCCATCAAAAGTTTGCTATTTCCTACCGTTCTCTTTTTATTTGATATGGAAACATGAAATTTTGAAACCAAAGGGTGTAGTGACGTCACTAAAATGGTCGCCATTTTTTAACAGTACAAAATTTCGAAATCAAAAGTACCCTATATGTAAACCTGGTAAATCAGCTACATCCATGCAAAATTTCATTAAATCGGACCAGTGGTTCTTGCGTTATTGAGTAACACACAGACTGACAGACACACACCATCTCATTTTTAGCCTATTTTCAATTTTGAAAAAATAGGCTTATGAGATCACCTTTTGTCCGTGTGTGTGTGCGTGTGTGTGTGTGTGTGTGTGTGATTCGTGTGTGTGTCCCCCCCTAATAAAATCTAAACGGCTAGAGCGATTTCAATGAAACTCGGTATGTTCATAGCACTATTCCCGGCGACCTCGACCGTGCCCTTCAAATTTTGTTACGTCTCACCAATGCAAAATGGCGGCTGTGCGAAATATTTCACTAGCATTCAATATCTCCGAAACTATTACCGATATCGCCCTGAAATTGTGTACGGTGATAAAGGGTACTACTAGAAGTTCACGTATGAGACTTTCAAAAACCTGGTGACTACAAACCCAACATGGCGGTCAAGCGAAGTTGAGACTTTTAAATAGACTTTTCTCGCGATTTAACTATCCACACGTAATGAAACTTGGTACAGCAAATGTTTATACACATTGTAATGCACTGGAGTCTAATTTAGTTCAATTGTTTACATAACTTCAAAATGGCGGCTGTGCAAAATATTTCACTGACATTCTATATCTCCGAAACTATTACAGATATCACCCTGCAATTTAGTACGGTGATAAAGGGTACTGATACAAGTTTACCTATGTATATTTCATAAACTTGTAAAGTAGAAAACGAACATGGCGACCAAGCGAAATTGAGACCTTTAAATAGACTTTTCTCACGATTTAACCATCCAAACGTAATGAAACTAGGTACAGCAAGTGTTTATACACATAGTAATGCACTGGAGTCTAATTTAGTTCAATTGCTTACATAACCTCAAAATGGCGGATGTGCGAAATATTTCACTGACATTCTATATCTCCGAAACTATTACAGATATTACCCTGCAATTTTGTACGGTGATAAAGGGTACTGGTACAAGTTTATCTATGTATATTTCATAAACTTGTAAAGTAAAAAACGAACATGGCGACCAAGCGAATTTGAAATATTTTAATAGACTTTTCTCGTGATTTAACTCTCTGAGCGCAGTGAAATGTGGTACAGTAAATGATTTTGCAGATTGTAATGCACTGCCATCTAATTTAAATCAATTGCTTACATAACCTCAATATGGCGGCTGTGCGAAATTTTAAAATTAAGTTTTTATTTCTTGTGTCGTAATCGTGCGATCGAAGTGAAAGTTTGAATAATGAACCTAGGCAATAATTGTCCTTGAATGGTAGGCCTACATAATTCTATGGCCTATACATATAACAATCCTAAATGGCGAGCTTCCGAATTATTTAGACGGTTCTCAATATCTATGAATCTTTTACAGCAACCAAACTGATTTTTTTAATGTTCATAGAGATTATGAACATATGTTCACCTATAGGACTTTCATTAACCTGGTGAGCACAAATCCAACATGGCGGCGACGCGAAGTATAAATATTTAAATGGACGATTCTCGAGAATTAACTATCCGAGTGCTGTGAAACGTTGCACGTTAAATGCTTATACAAATGTTGATCCACTGGCATCTAATTTATTTCAATTGTGTGCATAATCACAAGATGGCTGCTGTGCGTAATTTTAAAATCTCGTTTTTACTTCTTGTGTTCTAATCATGCGATTGAAGTTTGAATACCACACGTACACAATAATCTTAATGTAATAGTACAAAAATAAAAATCCAACCTGGCGACAATCTGAAATATTTAGACGGTTCTCAATATCTACGAATCTGTTACAGCAATTAAACTGAAATTTTGTATGTTGTTAGAAGAAATTAACATGAGCAGGATATATGAAAATAGGCTGTATAGTTCTTTACGGAACTACTTGTTATATATTAGTATGATAACATATAATGCACATTTTACTCCACCTAGTCTTTGGTCAAATTTGACTGAAGAGTTAAAACTAAAATTATGCATTAAAAAGGCTTGGTTACGGTGAAGAGAGCAATTAAGCCTTGAAATATTTTGGTTTATATTGCAAGAATTAATATAGAATACATTTGAAGAGGGCGTACAGAGTTATCAGAAAAGATAATTCCTAGAGAAAAGGAAAGAAGATAAGACAGAGGCGAAAAGAATTTGAGAAATATTGAAAAAAAAATGTTATTTGTGCGACTTACTTCTAACGACCTTTCTACATCTAAGAGACGAGTACATGAATACGTCCATAGGAATTAAATGGGATGTAATGAAATGCGAAGGATAAGAATTAATTATAAAGTCATTTAATTACTTAAATATCAATAGTTCCACTTTCATTCACTCTTCTTGCGCTTGCGGAAGGTTTATTAAGATGCTTCGGAATGCTGAAAATCTTCAAAATTGTGAAAATGTTGGTTTTTACGTCATATTAAGCAACGGACGCCGGCCTCTCACCGCTGGGTCCGTGGGCCCCGGTAACTCCATGTGAGATTTGTGCTGGACAAACTGGAGGCAGACAGGTTTTTCTCCGGGTACTCCGGTTTTCCTTGTCACGAATTTCATTCCAGCAACACTTCCCACTATATTTTCATTTCACCTGTCATTCATTTAATCATTGCCTCAGGGGAGTGCGACAGGCTTCGGCAGCCGGCACAGTTCATATCCTTGCCGCTAGATGGGGGCTTCATTCATTCCATTCCCTGACCTAGTCGGTCGACTGGAAGCAGGCTATGGATTTTCTTTATGCTACAGACCTTTGGCGTTCTAACG
This sequence comes from Meconema thalassinum, assembly GCA_946902985.2. Classification (NCBI taxonomy): domain Eukaryota; kingdom Metazoa; phylum Arthropoda; class Insecta; order Orthoptera; family Tettigoniidae; genus Meconema; species Meconema thalassinum. The sequence goes on along the minus strand of OX336390.1, from coordinate 294,490,124 downwards.
GTACATTTATTTTCTTGTTAGCCTATTTTCAATTTTGAACAAGATGTTCAGTAAAAAACATATAGCCTACTTTCTCCTAAATGCATGGGTATTGTTATAACTCTTTGTCCTTTTCAAGGAGTATGATTGAATGTTGGTTATAGTAACTTGTTGAAATACAACGTGCTACAGGGATATTAAACATGAATATGAGGTGCCCTTTGCTAGTGCTACCTCTGTACCAAATTTCGTTCAATTCGGTTTCACCGTGTTCGAATTAATAGGTGGAATCAATTTTGACATAATGATGGCCGCCATCTGCAAACTATTAGGCTAATAACCTATTAGATTGGTCAAAGGATGCTCCCTCCATAAAGGTATGTTGTTGCAAAGTTTGGTAGAGATCGGATGGTTATGTTAGTCGTAATTTAACTTAAGCTTTGAACATTTGTGTGGCCGCCATTACGTTTCTGTCAATATGGCGGCGATATAAAACATGACACTGAGATGCCCTTTCCTAGTGCTACCTCTGGACCAAATTTCGTTCCATTCGGTTTCACCGTGTTTGAATTAATAGGGGGAATTAATTTTCACACAAAGATGGCCGCCATCCGCAAACTAGAACTCAGCAACTTGATGTGAGACCCTGGTGACAGCGCTAGCTCTGTCAGCCAGTGTGACAGTGAGGAGGGCAAGCTTGAGTGAGAGAGTGGACTCTGAACGCTTGTCAACACATCTATTGGCTCCCAGCCATCGATGGTCTACACCCCTCTGCACAGATATTGGTCATGCTTGAGTTGGTCAGAGCGGGCTGGGGGGAAGTACGTTTAGTTCGCATTTTTTCAGGGGTTTCAGTTAGAGTTGCTGAGCTCTATTAGGCTAATGACCTATTCATTTGGTCAAAGGATGCTTCCTCTATAAGGGTATGTTGTTGCAAAATTTGGTAGAGATCGGATGATTAGGTTAATCGTAATATGATTTAAGCTTTGAACATTTGTGTGGCCGCCATTACGTTTCCGTCAAGATGGCGGCGATATAAAACATGACACTGAGGTGCCTTTTGTTAGTACTACCTCTGTACCAAATTTCGTTCCATTCGGTTGCACCGTGTTCGAATTAATAGGGGAAATCGATTTTCACACAAAGATGGCCGCCATCCGTAAACTATTACGCTGATGACCTATTAGTTTGGTCAACGGATGCTCCCCCTATAAAGGTATGTTGTTGCAAATTTTGGTAGATATCGGATGATTAGGTTGGTCGTAATTTGATTTAAGCTTTGAACATTTGTGTGGCCGCCATTACGTTTCCGTCAAGATGGCGGCGATATACAACATGACACTGAGGTGCCTTTTGTTAGTACTACCTCTGTACCAAATTTCGTTCCATTCGGTTGCACCGTGTTTGAATTAATAGGGGAAATCGATTTTTACACAAAGATGGCCGCCATCCGCAAACTATTACGCTGATGACCTATTAGATTGGTCAAAGGATGCTCCCTCCATAAAGGTATGTAGTTGCAAAATTTGGTAGAGATTGGATGATTAGGTTAATCGTAATTTGATTTAAGCTTTGAACATTCGTGTGGCCGCCATTAAGTTTCAGTCAAGATGGCGGCGATATAAAACATGACACTGAGGTGCCCTTTGCTAGTGCTACCTCTTTACCAAATTTCGTTCCATTCGGTTCCACCGTGTTCGAATTAATAGGGGTAATCAATTTTGACGTAAAGATGGCCGCCATCCGCAAACTAATAGGCTAATAACCTATTACATAGGCCAAAGGATGCTCCCTCCATAAAGGTATGTTGTTGCAAAGTTTGGTAGAGATCGGATGGTTATGTTAGTCGTAATTTAACTTAAGCTTTGAACATTTGTGTGGCCGCCATTACGTTTCTGTCAATATGGCGGCGATATAAAACATGACACTGAGATGCCCTTTGCCAGTGCTACCTCTGTACCAAATTTCGTTCCATTCGGTTTCACCGTGTTTGAAATAATAGGGGGAATTTATTTTCACACAAAGATGGCCGTCATCCGCAAACTATTAGGCTAATGACCTATTCATTTGGTCAAAGGATGCTTCCTCTATAAGGGTATGTTGTTGCAAAATTTGGTAGAGATCGGATGATTAGGTTAATCGTAATTTGATTTAAGCTTTGAACATTTGTGTGGCAGCCATTACGTTTCCGTCAAGATGGCGGCGATATAAAACATGACACTTAGGTGCCTTTTGTTAGTACTACCTCTGTACCAAATTTCGTTCCATTCGGTTGCACCGTGTTCGAATTAATAGGGGGAATCAATTTTCACACAAAGTTGGCCGCCACCCTCAAACAATTACGCTGATGACCTATTAGTTTGGTCATAGGATGCTCTTCCCATAAAGGTATGTTTTTGCAAAATTTGGTAGAGATCGGATGATTAGGTTAGTCGTAATTTGATTTAAGCTTTGAACATTTGTGTGGCCGCCATTACGTTTCCGTCAAGATGGCGGCGATATAAAACATGACACTGAGGTGCCGGTGGTTAGTACTGCCACTGTGCCAAATTTCGTTCCATTCGGTTGCACCGTGTTCGAATTAATAGGGGGAATCGATTTTGACACAAAGATGGCCGCCATCCGCACACTATTACGCAGATGACCTATTGGTTTTGTCAAAGGATGCTTCCCCCATAAAGGTATTTTGTTGCAAAATTTGGTAGAGATCGGATGATTAGGTTAGTCGTAATTTGATTTAAGCTTTGAACATTTGTGTGGCCGCCATTACGTTTCCGTCAAGATGGCGGCGATATAAAACATGACACTGAGGTGTCCTTTGCTAGTGCTACCATTGTACCAAATTTCGTTCAATTCACATTCACCGTGTTCGAATTGATAGGGGGGGGGGCAGACATTCAGAGTACACACACTCTCACACACACAGACACACACACACAGACTCACTCACACACACACACACACATACACACACACACACAGACTCACACACACACATACACACACACAGACAGACACACTTTTTTCGCCCTGTGTTGATCTCATAAGTCTACTTTCATTTTTTGCAAAAATCGAAAGTAGGCTAAACAAGATGTTCAGTAAAGAACATATAGCCTACTTTCTCCTAAATGTATGAGTATAGTTATAACTCGTTGTTATTATCAAAGAGTATAATAGAACTATTCTTTGTTGAAGACCTTAGAAACGATTTACCTCTACCAAACGCCACAACCTAGATAAAACTGCTACCATCATTGAAGAAAGAAAGATAAGAAGTATATCAAGAATGTTATGGATCTGGAGGCATAATCGACCGGACTGGCTGCGGGGCTCAGCGGTAACGTTCTCGCTTGCTGGGCCCTAGGTTGCTGGTTCGTATCCTGGCGCAGTCAGCTGGCATTTGAGGGTGCACAAATGCGAGGGAGCCGTGTCAGTACATTTACTGGCACGTTAAAGATCCCCTTCGGGCCAAAATTCTGGCACCCCGGTGTCTCTAAAAGCAGCAGTAGTTAAAAGGGATGTAAAACCAATAACATTATTATTATTATTATTATTATTATTATTATTATTATTATTATTATTATTGTTATTATTATTATTATTACATACAGTATACGACCTGCCGTGGGCAACATCCAACTTTGAGTTGAGGCATGTCTTTACACGTCTGGTTGTGAATGGCTTTCACAACCCTAATTGAATTCAAATAACATTTTCAAGTAACGCAAAATAGGCTGTTACAAACCCTTTAAAATAAAAAGTAAAAATGTATCGTAGTATCATCTTGTCATTCTTCAAATTCGATGCGCATAGAATGCCAATGGTGTAGTTATCAATGGAGCCCCACGTAGACTAGTCGTGACATCTAGTGGTGAAATATCGAAAAATATAATCCTAACAGAGCGAGTGCATTCTAGCGGCCAGAAGAAGAAACTTTTCAATAAAATATGGAAGTTAATCTAGTTACCTTTTTGGCAGCTAGATGTCTCGAGTAAATCTGCTGGCGAATTATGTTTTAATTAAATATATATTTTACACCATAATATGTACAATATTTTAAAACATCTGAGTCATTACAAAACAATAAACATATAACATTTCAAGCAAAAAACCTAGATCTGATCGGGTTTGAACCATAGGCATTTGAGCGATAGGCTAACGCTCTACCACTGAGCTAATTGTGTCAATCAATATCGTTCTATATAAAATGACTTACATAGAACTTGTTAGCAAATAATGATTTATACTAACCGATTTCATCACTGGAGTATATTATTTATATATAAAGCATTTCATACAAAGTTTATTTATTTTGTATCAGTACGCTATATTGCATGCAATACTCAAATTAGTGAAATATAAGTCAGGCACAAGATATCCGCTGCCATCTTGTCTTATTACTGAATCAGCTCAGCTTTTTAAAATCACGTCTGCACTATAGTATTACAAAATAAACTTTTAATTTCGAACGTGCCTCTTCCTTTAGAACAGTTAAAACGATTCTCGGCTCGATAATCGGAACTGGTGGGTCCCATGATATGGATTATAAAGTTTGCATAATTCGCACGGCCGCCATCCTGAAATGGTATGGCGGACGACCTTGTAGTTTGGTCACAAGACGCATCCTATACGAAGGTATGTTGTTACCAAATTTGGTAGAGATCGGATGATTTGGTTAGTCGTTATTTGATTTTACGTTTTGAACGTTTGAGTGGCCGCCATTCAGTTTTAGTAAAGATGGCGGCGATATAAAACATGACACTGAGGTGTCCTTTGCTAGTGCTACCTTTGTACCAAATTTCGTTCAATTCGCATTCACCGTGTTCGAATTGATAAGGGGGGACAGACATTCAGAGTACACACACTCACACACACACAGACACACACACACACAGACTCACACACACACATACACACACACACACACACACACACACACACAGACTCACACACACACAGACAGACACACTTTTTTCGCCCTGTGTTGATCTCATAAGTCTACTTTCATTTTTTGCAAAAATCGAAAGTAGGCTAAAAATAGGCTTATGAGATCACCTTTTGTCCGTGTGTGTGTGTGTGTGTGTGTGTGTGTGTGTGTGAGGTGTGTGTGTGTCCCCCCTAATAAAATCTAAACGGATGGAGCGATTTCAGTGAATCTCGGTAAGTTCATAGCACTATTCCCGGCGACCTCGACCGTGCCCTTGAAATTTTGTTACATCTCACCAATCCAACATGGCAGCTGTGCGAAATATTTCACTAGCATTCAATATCTCCAAAACTATTACCGATATCGCCCTGAAATTGTGTATGGTGATAAAGGGCATTACTAGATGTTCACCTATGAGACTTTCAAAATCCTGGTGACTACAAAACCAACATGGCGGCCAAGCTAAGTTGAGACTTTTAAATAGACTTTTCTCGCGATTTAACGATCCAAACATAATGAAACGTGGTACAGCAAATGTTTATACACATTGCAATGCACTGGAGTCTAATTTAGTTCAATTGTTTACATAACCTCAAAATGGCGGCTGTGCGAAATATTTCACTGACATTCCATATCTCCGAAACTATTACAGATACCACCCTGCAATTTTGTACGGTGATAAAGGGTACTGATACATGTTTACCTATGTATAACTCATAAACCTGTAAAGTACAAAACGAACATGGCGACCAAGCGAATTTAAAATATTTTAATAGACTTTTCTCGTGAGTTACCTCTCTGAGCGCAGTGAAATGTGGTACAGTAAATGATTTTGCAGATTGTAATGTACTGCCATCTAATTTAATTCAATTATTTACATAACCTCAAGATGGCGGCTGTTCGAAAATTTAAAATTAAGTTTTTATTTCTTGTGTCGTAATCATGCGATCGAAGTGAAAGTTTGAATAATGAACCTAGGCAATAAGTGTCCTTGAATGGTACATAACTCTATGGCCTATACATATAACAATCCTAAATGGCGAGCTTCCGAAATATTTAGACGGTTCTCAATATCTATGAATCTTTTACAGCAACCAAACTGAAATTTGTATGTTCATAGAGACTATGAACATATGTTCACCTATAGGACTTTCAGTAACCTGGTGAGCAGCAATCCAACATGGCGGCGACGCGAAGTGTAAATATTTAAATGGACGTTTCTCGCGAATTAACTATCCGAGTGCCGTGAAACGTTGCACGTTAAATGCTTACACAAATGTTGATTCGTTGGCATCTAATTTATTTCAATTGTTTGCATAATCACAAGATGGCTGCTGTGCGTAATTTTAAAATCTCGTTTTTACTTCTTGTGTTCTAATCATGCGATTGAAGTTCGAATACCACACGTACACAATAATCTTAATATAATAGTACAAAAATAAAAATCCAACCTGGCGACCATCTGAAATATTTAGACGGTTCTCAATATCTACGAATCTCTTACAGCAATTAAACTGAAATTTTGTATGTTGATAGAGGCAATTAACGTGAGCAGGATATATGAAAATAGGCTGTATAGTTCTTCACGGAACTACTTGTTTTCTTGATGTCTCATTTTTAAGACTAATTTCCTTATACTTTCCCACAACCATGCGTCCTATTAGTAAACCCACAATGTTGCCTTTTAATTTTCTCTGTATTTTTCACTAGATTTCTCTCTAGATTCTTAGTTTTTCTGTATTAGTAAATAGACATAGCATAAAGACGTATTTAATAAAGCAAAACGAGCCTTGCAGGGTCGGAGCAAACCTCGTCCTAAAACCAAAACTCTCGCTACCTCCTGAGCTAGCGGCAAAAATCTTTGATTCCTCTTTCTTGCTTAAATGCTTTTCTTAATATAAAAAACATATTTTTTCATCAACTTTTAAGAAACAAAGCTGAAAGTTTTACAATTATTTCCTCCTTATTGGTAACATTTTAACACAGTAGTTTAAAAAAAATTATTTTAGTTTAATTTTGCTGGATTGAAATGTAGAAATGTTTTTAAAATTAGGGCATTTATTAAAACCTCCAAAAACCAAAAATTTTCTTATTTTCAAAAAGTATGTGTTAAAGTAAGGAGTGATCATCAAGGAATACCTCTGAAAATTTTTATTAGATTCTGTTGATAGTTTGTGAGAAGATGGTAGATATAAGTTGCATTTTATCATAGGCAGCATAGGACAGTACGACTCCCCTTAAGGACGCAACATGAAATTAGTTGCAAGCTCACAAAGCACCTGACAAAGTAGACGACTTAATTTCACATTCCATGCGTTAAAGTCAAAGATATTGGCTTGCCTATCAGGACCATGGTCATTTGGGATATTGCCAGGCGCAGTGTTTATAGCAACCGGTAGATCTATACCCTCAAAGTAAAGTGCGAAAACTTCGCACGGGTCCATGCCCGCGTAATATTTATAGGACATAACTTTCAAACCTATTGCTCTCGTAAAACGAATCACGGAAACTGTTTCCCTTCTTCTTAGACGTTAATAGACATAAAATAGCTTGGAGGTACTATGGTTAAAGTACTATCTACTTACACCTGATTTTATATTTTATGTAGACTACGTGTTAGCATTGCCAGTCGTATGCAATGGGTGCTTCCTACTTAACAGCCACCCACAAACAACTCGTAAAGAGCTGATTAAGTATTTACAGTACCGGTACTTTGTATGTAGGATGTGCTCACCACAGACCTCTTGATGGCTTCAGTATTGACGACCATAAATAACTCCTGCTAACTTAACGGCAACTTATGAATAATTGAAAAAAATGAAGATTTTTCTCTCTCGCAGTACATTGGCATTGTTCGTAGTTTTTGTTATGCCTTGCATTGGTCTCCTGGCCAGCGTCTTGATGAGGTGTACCGTTTCAACCGAATAGCCCAAATGGTATACTAGGGTGAAATGTTGAGGGGTCTGAGAAGTATTCTTATGAATTAGTATTAATCCATGAAGGCTGATCTCATTTAATCAATTTTCTTACACAGAAAGTGAAACCAGGGACGCTAGGACATGTCGTAGGTCAATGTTCTGAAGGGGAGCTATTACGAAATTCCCGCCATCACAGACTACGATCATCAATAGCCACTGTACCGGGTGAGTTAGCCGTGGTCGTTACGGCATGACTAATGGCAGTCGCTCACATCCGGGAGGCGAGGAGGTTCGAATCCCCCCGCCGGCAACCTTGAAGATGGTCTTCTGTGGTTTCCCATCTTCCTTCCAGGCAAATACCGAGAGTAGTGGCTACGCAGGCTAAAGCGCTGCGTTAGGTCATGGGGCCAAGCTCTCTGCTGACTCGGTAGACGCGTGGGTTCGAGCCCCACCGTCGGCTGTCCTTGAAATGGTTTTCCGTGGTTTCCCATTTTCAACACCAGGCAAATGCTGGGACAGTACCTTCTGACAGGCCACGGCCGCTTCCTTCCACATCCTTGCCCAGTTTCATTCATCTTCATCAATTCCATCTCTCATCCCGACGCGCAGGTCGCCCACGGGCGTCGACTCGAAAGACCTGCACTCGGCCTCTCAGGAGGCTACACGACAAAAAAAAATCCAGGCAAATGCCGGTGTTGGTCTCCAACTATAGGCCACAGCCGCTACCTTCCAACTCCTCGCCCTTCCCTTCCAACTTTCCTCCCCAACGGTACTTGTAGCTCACCCATTGGGTGTCTGTCTCGAAGCAGCTACAAAACTGGCGAGCCGAACATGTCCTCAGACACTCCCGGCACTAAAAGCCATACGCTAAAAAAAAGCCACTTCCCTGAGGACATTGAAATGGGAAGATTCTGAGGAGGTGCACTGAATTTCGGAAAATGGCATTCACCGTAGAGCAGATATCATTGCCATTGATAGGAATAACGGAAGAGGTTTGATCCTGGACCACACGGTATGAATTGAAGTGGACATTTGTCAAGCAATACGAGTCAACGAGAAGAAAGAGGGTATTTATCGACCATGCATACCTCAACTGAGTGAGAGATATACCCTAGGCCTACTTAAAGAGGTATGGAATGTGAATGGCCTCCTTATAGGAGCTCGCGAAACATCCTTCAAGTTCGTCGTGAACATCCTGAAAGTGCTTGGCACCATCGAGGATGATCTAGAGAAGGTCTGCTTGGACATGTTGATAGCTTCAATCCACATGCTGCATAACCATTTATATGATGTATCCTAAATGTATATTATGTACTGTAGAGCAAACCATGTACTCCCTTATTCTGGATCTTTATGGTCTCCCGCAATGCCAGGCGTATGTCCTTGTGGAAATATATACAGTATATATATATATATGTATTACAGTTAAAGAGTTACAGCATTGTCAGCCGTCTGTACTAGTAAGAGGTGACTGATAACAACTGTATGACGACTGTTGAAAAAATGACCAATCAAGTACTTATCGAATTTAATTTGAAACTTGCATTCATTATCAAAACCTTATTAAGAATCTCTGTACTATTTCAGTGCTATTAATACCTCAGAAATATATAATACTTATTTTATGTTCACATTTAAATCACCCGCTTAGGTAAAAATATTATTTGGACTTTTTTGTGTTGTTGTTTATTTATTTATTTAGGGACTTGCGATATCGTGGTCTATTTTATCCCCGTGTACTTTGGTGTGTAATTCAATGGCAACATTGAGCGTGGCCAGTACTTGGATGGGTGACTAAAATTGGTAACCACATGCTGTTTTCTGGAAAATTGAGGAAGGAATGGAAAGAAACTGACTACCGTACCGCAAACTAAACATCAGATGAGGACCGCCTGTTCGGAGATGCAATCTAGCCTATAGGCTGAACCCCTTCTTTTACTTGGTCGCGTTAGTGGAATCTTTCTGATAACGTTTGTCATTATATGATAGATGTATTAGTGTTCGTATTTGTAATTGGTAGGAGGCAGCTGTGGCCTTAAGCACGTGATCAATCTCGGCATTTGCGTGAAGTAGAAGTGGGAAACAATGGAAAACCACTTCCAGGATGATTGAGCTAGTAATTGATCCCCTCTATTTTCATTTTCGTCTTGCAAGGCTGAGTGTACCCCGTTCCTACACTCAGATTGGAATTACATTTCTTGACAGAGACGGGAATCCAACCTGGACTCCAGGGCAGCCAATAATCTTAGCCGCTACACCACGAGGTGGTCTGCCAAATACACAGGGCTGATAACCAAGATATCTCAAGCCTCTGAAATGAATGCATAAGAATAATGTCATTAAATGAAGTTTCTTTGGGAAAATTTGTGTCTATATATTCTATAAGCTTTGAGCGGCTTCAATGGCATAGTTGGTAAGCATGCTGAGATACTATGTCAAAGATCGCGGGTTCAAACCCATTCGAATTCGTCTGATATTTTAAGAGCGTTAAAAATCTCTCAGTATGCCTTACTTTGGAGTGGAAGTAAAGCCGGCGGGCCCATGTCACAGATTTATGGCATGTAAAATAACCTTCCACTAACTACAATTGTGTGTATATGAATTTGCAGGTTAGATTCGATTAACGCTCTATGAGTTCCAACGTTCGTAACCAGGTGCCGGTTGCGGTGCCATCTAGTAGCCAGGTTCGGTGCTAGGTGTCGTCGACGGTAGCTTTTGGTAGCAAAAGTACGAAATACTTAAAATTGATCGTCTGCGTCTGCAGTCCTTACCTGGATTACAGATAACACACACAAATATAGCCATCACAATTAACACCGGTTATCAGACAGATTCTACACACACCCAAAGTACACGGGGTTACATGACCACGTTGTCGCAGCCCCTAAGCTGATGAACCAACCAACCAACCAACCTTCTTTAAGCTCGTGATGACTTGGTTAAGCAACTCTGTCATGTGTCTTGTTAATATCTGAATCTAGACCGGGTGAGTTAGCCGTGGTCGTTACGGCATGACGCTGGCAGTCGCTCACATCCGGGAGGCAAGGAGGTTCGAATCCCCCGCCGGCAACCTTGAAGATGGTCTTCTGTGGTTTCCCATCTTCCTTCCTAACAAATGCCGGGGTTGGTCCCTAACTATAGGCCACAGCCGGTACCTTCCAATTCCTCGTCCTTACATTCCACCTTTCCTCCCCAACGGTACTTGTAGCTCACCCATTGGGTGTCTGTCTCGAAGCAGCTACAAAATTGGCGAGCCGAACATGTCCTCGGACACTCCCGGCACTAAAAGCCATACGCTAAAAAAAAAGAAGCGCTGTAGTGTCAAGGAGTTTAGATATCTAACCTCCTTGACTTTCATAGCGTTCAAAGGAACGACGAAATTCGACATGCAAGCTACCCTCTGGGTGTCAATTAACAAAGCTTGCACCAGGCACCCGAGCCCATACGATAGTATTATTATTATGACTAAATTGAAAAATATGACCTTATAAGGCCAATTTCTCTAAAATAAGACCAAGAAATCTACCAAACTTTAAAAAAAATCTCTTAAAATGTAAAAATAGCACAAAATATGCAAAAAGATGTAGAATAAAAATTACATATTTGAAGACGGGGTGGCCCGACCCGAGTTTCTATGAATCCAGGCAGCCACATTGGGACAGAAATTGGTAGTCATTGGCAGTAGTATAATGTAAGTAGCTTGAAGATGAGGAGAAACACACACACAATAGTGACGTCTGACGGATGAAGCAGCTAATACAGAGATCTTATCCACTGTGTGTCCCTGTGTCCCTCAGGCAATCTCGTCTGCAGGTGAAGTGAACGGCTCGGCACGGCACGGCACGGCACGGCATTTGAATGAGAAAACAACATGTTTGTTTGTGACATGTCTCACAGGGGAGCACACTGCTGTCTGCTTGGAGAAAGTGAGCAACATTAATACACTGCAATTCCATCTGGCTTCAATGTACATTGAAAGCGTTCTATTTGCATGACACTATTTTATGCTGTACAGTGGCATACGCAAGGGTTCATTCATAGTTGTTGACGTTCTTAAGAATTATATTTCGATTATTATTCTTAAACAAACAATAAAGAAACATTCTCTTTGCATGAATACTATTTTATAATATTTTCCAGTTGTTGTTGATGTTATTGTTTAAGTGTTCAGTATTTTGACTGGTTATATGCAGCTCTCCTTGCCTCTCTGACCTGAGATCATTGTCCGGCTCCGTGGCTATATGGTTAGCGTGCTAGTCTTTGACCCAAAGGGTCGCGGTATCCGTTTCCGACTGGTCCGTGGAGAATTTAATTTCCTGTGGTTAATTACCCTAGCTCGATGTAAAAAAAATAGACTGAACTATAGAATAATAATAATAATATCGTATGGCCTCGGCTGCCGGGTGCAAGCTTTGTTATTTGACACCCAAAGGGTGGCTTGCATGTCGAATTTAGTTGTCCCTTGAAGCACTATGAAAGTCAAGGAGGTTAGATATCTAAGCTCCTTGAACACTATAGCGCTTTCTAGTAGAGAAATAAGGAACTTTGTGTGACGGAAACTCCGGAGATTAATTTTGCCATTATGAACACGGCCTACTGAATTCAAATGGGTTCTTTGAAATGCCAGCATCGTATGACATGGTGTAGTATTTTTTGCTGCCTTTCAAAAATCACTTACTACGGCCAGGAGCGAACCTGCAAGCTTGGGGTTAGTAGACCGACACGTTGACCACTCACCCACCGTGGCAAGCAAAAGTAAATATGTGGAACGTAAACAATATTACCAAAAAAGAAAAAAGAAAGGAGAAAGAAAAAATAGTTGCAACTCTACATTGCTACTACACATTACATCCTAGGCAATCTGTTCGACAGATTCTAACCTTGGTCTACCCCTACAGTTCTTGTCCTTGATCCTTCCCTCCATAACTAAGTGAAAAAAAAAAAGAAAAATTTCAATTTACACGTTTGGAAATCGGTAGGTGGGACATACGCACCAACAGTGAGACGGACATACAGACAGACATTAAAAGTAGGCTATCATGAAATGCTTCACATTTAATACATCTCTGCATTTAAATGATTACAAAGATTTAGAACCTGTAGCACAATGTTCTTTGCTTTTCGCAGTATACTATTTATATCCCCAGTTCCGACACATTGTTTCTTCTCTCATACAGGCAGAATTTTCAATCGCGGGTGGTTCACGAGATGATATTGTGCTGTCCGGCTCAGCAAGTCAGCTGCCTGTGATATGGAAATAGTTCGCTTAACTCCTGCTGTGCAGGACATGTTCCCTGCAGGCAATCATCCACACCTTCTGCTCTGCTCTGTTGTGTTTAGAGGACGCCCGGGTCGCTTGGTCAAGTGAATCAATGATACATGAATAAAATAACCGTTTTGCTGCAAAATTAGTTTTTATAACTGTAGAGCAATGATATAGACTGTATAATTTATAACTATGGTAACGTAATCGTTTCTTAGGTTGGGCCTGACAGGCGTCGAAAATATATTCTTGCTCCCCCTCTCCAAGGGTGCCTATGTGCATGCCTCATTTAGTACCTTCCTATCTATAGGTCCCATTCCAAAGGCTCCCAGTTAATTTTCTTGCCTCCTGCGTAAAATGCAGTATTTACCCTTCAGGCCTGTGAGGCGCATTGCGCCCGAACTCATTCGACTATGGAAGGTTCGTATTTCCTTATTATTGCATCACAATATTGCTAATTTCCCCTCAACATATGAATAAGAAATGCATAAATAGTTGTTATTTCGTGGAATAACTGGGTCACAGAAGGTTGATAATGAAGATAATTGTTGTTTTAAGGGGCCTAACATCTAGGTTATCGGCCCGGTCACAGAAGGATGTCAAATCATGAATGCTAACATGGTGGTGATATAAAACATGACACTGAGGTGTCCTTTGCTAGTGTTACAACTGTACAAAATGTGGTTCAATTCGGTTTCGTCGTGTTTGAATTGATTGGGGGGGGGGAACTATATACACTCACACACACAGACTGACAACTTTTGGCCCATGTAATTCACATAAGTCAATTTTTAGCCTATTTTCAATTTTGAAAAAATAGGCTTATGAGATCACCTTTTGTCCGTGTGTGTGTGCGTGTGTGTGTGTGTGTGATTCGTGTGTGTGTCCCCCCCTAATAAAATCTAAACGGCAGGAGCGATTTCAATGAAACTCGGAAAGTTCATAGCACTATTCCCGGCGACCTCGACCGTGCCCTTCAAATTTTGTTACGACTCACCAATCCAACATGGCGGCTGTGCGAAATATTTCACCAGCATTCAATATCTCCGAAACAATTACCGATATTACCCTGACATTTTCTATGGTGATAGAGGGAACTACTATAAGTTCACTTATGTGACTTTTGAAAACCTGGTAACTACAAAACCAACATGGAGGCCAAGCAAATTTGCGACTTTTATATAGACGTTTCTCGTGATTTGACCAACCAAACGCATTGAAACTTGGTACGGTATATGTTTATATACATTGTAATGCACCGACATCTAACTTCGTTCAATTGTTTACATAATCACAAGATGGCAGATGTGCGAAATATTTCACCGGCATTCTATATCTCTGAAACTATTAGCGGTATCTCCCTAAAATTTTGTACGGAGATAAATATTATAAATATTCACATGGACGTTTCTCGCAATTTAACCATCCGAGTGCAGTGAAACTTGGTACAGTAAATCCTTGGTACAGTAAGTCCATCTATAAGACTTTCAAAAACCGGTTAACTACAAAACGAACATGGCGGCCAAGCGAATTTGAAAATTTTAAATAGACCTTTCTCGCGATTTAATGTTCCAAGCGCACTGAAACCTGGTACAGGAAATATTTATACACATTGTAATCCACTGGTATCTAATTTAGTTCAATTGTTTACATAACCTCAAGATGGCGGCAGTGCGAATTTTAAAATTAAGTTTTTATTTCTTGCGGTGTAGTCATGCGATCGAAGTGAAAGTTTGAATAATGAACCTACGCAATAATTTTCCTTTAATGGTACATGACTCTATGGCCTATACATTTAACAATCCAACATGGCGACCATCCGAAATAGTTACACGATACTGAATATCTACGAATCTATTTTAGCAATCAAACTGCATTTCTTAATGTTCATAGGGGCTATGAACTTAAGTTCACCTATAGGACTTTAAATAACCTGGTGATCACAAATCCAACAAGGCGGTGACGCGAATTATAAATATTCACATGGACGTTTCTCGCAATTTAACCATCCGAGTGCAATGAAACTTGGTACAGTAAATCCTTATACGAATGTTAATCCACTGGCATCTAATTTATTTCAATTGTTTGCATAACCTCAAGATGGCAGCTGTGAAACATTTTAAAATCTCCTTGTTTTTTCTTGTGTCCTAATTATGCGATTGAAGTTTGAATACTACACGTTCACAATAATCTGCATGTAACAGTACATAACTCTAGGACCTACATATATAAAATCCAACATGGCGACCATCCGAAATATTTAGTCGGTTCTTAATATCTACGAATCTATTACAGCAATCAAACAGAAATTGTGTATGTTGATAGTGGCAATTAACATAAGTAGGATATATGAAAATAGGCTGTATAGTTCTTCACGGAACTACTTGTTGTTTTTTCAAAAATCGAAAGTAGGCTAACAACGGCTCATAGATTAGCCCGTAGCAATTTTAGCAGAAGCTCCGTCGGCCGATATATCGGCTTTCTGGCACTATGAGGGTCATGGAACAAAAATACACACAGGGAAACTAAGGACTGACAGCCGAGGGAATCCAACGCGCTCACCACGCGTCACCCCACAATCTGTAGGCCAAATGGCATGGCAGCGGTCGCTTGGTAGGCCTAGACTCTTCATGGAATGTGGAATGTGGTCCCACGTAGTTTATTTGTCGAGGACATACATTAGGTACATTTTGTGAATCAGTACACCTATTATTTAAGTACTACACAGAGTAGACGCAAGTCTATGTTAGAGGCATGGGGTATCTTGATATCTAGCTCCATATACAGCTCCATATATGTTGATATGTCTAATAAGCTGTGTTTCTAAGATGAATGTAACTGTGTGTAACTTTAAGTATTAGGATCTAAGTTTATGGTAGGTTCCCTCAAATGGAAACAAGGAATCCTCACAACATTTGCCTGGGTGGAATTAGGAAAATATGGAGAAAAACCTCACTCAAGATGGCCGCTATCAGCACTGACATTCGAAACTTCGATCTCCGAACGTGTCGCAGCTCCTACTAAAGTCGTGGTGCAAACAGCTTCGCCTCTGGCTCGGGGACTGGCTGTTAGTGGCATTTCATAATTCACTTGAACCCCATCATGACGCACCTTCGAGTGTCATTTCGAACGACCTGCACCAGGCCTCTTCGGTGGCCATAATGCATTATTATTATTAGCCCTAGTAATATTATCATTATTACAATTATTGATAAATGCATTAATCAAAATTTTCTGTTAATTTTACATTATTATTATTATTATTATAATTATTATTACCTTGTAATCTTGGTCATTCTCGTGTTTAAGTTTGTATTTATTATTATGCAATGCTTTCAAACGAATTCCCACAATTAGTTGACCGCCTCGTTGCGTGGTGGCTGGCATTCTTGGCTGCCAACGATTCGATTCCCAGCTCTGCCAAGAAATTAAATTCTGGTCTGAGTGCTGGAACTGGGTACACTCATCCTGGTGAGGCAAACCTGAGAAGAGGCGGATTCGATTTCTACCTCAGCAATCTTCTAAGTGATTTTCCGTGGTTTCCCCACTTATAATCCAGGCAAATGACGGGATGGTACCTCTTGCTTCTTCCTACACAAATCCTACCTCAAATACAAATCCACACACTAGTACAGACATCACAGTAACACAGGTTGTCAGAAATATTCTACACACAATTAAGCACATGGGGCTACATGAAATGATGTCGCTAAGTCCCCAATGAATCAATAACAACAACAACACTCAATTGGAATTCCTACACATTGGACTATGTAAAACTGTATTTGGAACAACAGATAAAGCCGGCCTCGTGGTGTTGAGGTCCCGGGTTCGATTCCTGGCTCCGTCACGGATTTAAGAAACTGACTTGAGGGCTGGAACGGGGTGCTCAGCCTCGTGAGGACAATTGAGTAGCTGTCTGTCAGTGAGGCAGCGCCCCGGTCACGAAAACCAAGATTAACGGCTGAGGGTAACCAACGCGTTGACCACGCGTCACCCCAATATCTGCAGGCTGAATAGCTGGCAGCGGTCGCTTGGTAGGTCTAGGCCCTTAATGGGCTGTAGTGCCAGGGGTTATTATTAACATCAGAAAAAGTATTGAATTACTCGGATGTAGCTTTTTCTCTTAGCCTAAAAATATTGAATAATAATAATAATAATAATAATAATAAAATTATAATAATTAACTCAAAAACCAAGGCTCTTCTATAATGAGGCCTACTAGGCAAGGCGAAGGGTGAGGTTTTTCTTTGTAGCATATGGCTTTTTTTAGTGCCGGGAGTGTCCGTGGACATGTTCGGCTCGCCAGTTTTGTAGCTGCTTCGAGACGGACACCCAATGGGTGAGCTACACGTACCGTTGGGGAGGAAAGTTGGAAGGGAAGGGCGAGGAGTTGGAAGGTAGCGGCTGTGGCCTATAGTTAGGGACCAACCCCAGCATCTGCCTGGAAGGAAGATGGGAAACCACAGAAGACCATCTTCAAGGTTGCCGGCGGGGGGATTCTAACCTGCTCGCCTCCCGGATGTGAGCGACTGCCAGCAGTCGTGCCGTGACTACCACGGCTAACTCACCAGGTGAAGGGTGAGGTAGTATCCCTTTGCAGACTTAGCGGAACATTGGACCATAGTCAGTATATCAAATAAAACTTGAACGTATTTGACCGGATTACGAACTCTCTCTACCTCGATCATATTTTAAAGGCCCTGGACTCCGAGGGATATATTTTTTTACTGCCGAGATCAATGCCCTTTCCATTTCACAGGAGCAGTCAGTATCACGTGGCTATGCGTGCCTGCTGAAGGGAAGTCCCTGCGGATTAGCCTATACCACGTACCGGACGGACATCATAAATAACTAGTCCGTGCTGCAGATTCAGCTGGGGCATTCGCTTTACAAACCATTGCTGAAGATTCTTTGGTTTATATAAATGTAGCAAGGTGGAAAACACATCAAATATCACCCTTCAGCTAGCTTCATTTTGTAGCATTAGAGTTCAAGATAGCTAAAAGTGATAATACTCCATAGTACATTATAAATGCTACACAGCAAATAGACCTGCCCACTTACATTAAGAGTACTGCGTACTGCCAGTGTTTGGGTTATTTAATCTTTAAAAGGTTCTACACCGTCTGACCACAGTAGGTAATGAGGTTAATAAACTGAAAAAGCAATGCAGTGCTATAAATAGGCGTACTAGGCAAGGAGAGAGGTGAGTTCGTTTCTCTTTGCCTTCCCTACCCTAAGAGTAGCACATCCCACAGCAGCCAGTGCTTTTCTTTTTCAGGGGGAACGCGGGGGTACGCGTACCTCCTAAACATTTGAAAAGTGTTTAAGAAAAAATATTGGTACATTTGTATCTAGTCCGGCAAATATAACTTCCGACTTGAAAGTTCATCGATTAGCTGGCGTCAACGCGCTGTTCACAACAGCTGGAGGAGATTTCGAATCTAGCGAATCAGTTTCTTTTGGTCGGCAACTCGGCACTCCGTCCTTATAATGATTGGAGGCGGTTAGTGTGGTTAGTTTTGAAGGATTAAGAAAATAACGAACTATTTAACATCTACCCAGGCATCGAAAAAGCTGAAAGTTAATGATTCGAACACAAATAATGAACACAATTAATGACCGGACTTGACAAATTGCCGAAAATTGCAAGATCGTGATTTTTATCGACTACAACTTAGAATAACCCTTAAATGTTTTTTAGAAAAAAAAAAGCACTGCACAGCCCTATTACACTAGCTGCGCCCAAAATGAAGTTGCTCAGTACCACTCAGATACCAATACCATCCAGGGACTATGACTGTGACATCGATGAAAAGTTGTATTTTTGTGTCCAAGAGATAAATGTAAGATATGTAATTCATCAAAGAATAACCATTGAAAATTATATAGTAGAAGGAATCACTGTAAAATTGTTTTGCTCCTGGTTAATGTTAATCAACAGCACAGGAAAAGGTAGAAGAGAAGCCAAATTGCAATAGGTAAAAGAACTTCGGGCCTCACAGTAAGGCAAGCGTTCTTGGCCCTCACCACTGAGGTCTGGGGTCCATTTCAAGAAGTCTAATTTAGGCCTGAGGACTCAAACAGCGTACAACCTGTCTTGTGAGACACAAATAGGAAGAGGAGGGTTCGATTCGAACCTCAGCCAACCTAGAAGTGGTTTTCAGTTGTTTTTTTTTACATCTATTGCCGGCAAAAGAATTCAAGTTTATATTTAGTCCATATTTACATCCAGTCAACTTTCAAATTTCTTGTTTTATCAAAATCCATTTTTCTGTTTGTAAATTAGTCCATATTATAATTTTGATAAACTTTTCATGATCCACCTTACATATGAAAATGAAAATCCACAGCCTGCTTCCAGTCTCCGACCGGGTCAGGAATGGAATGAATGAAGCCCCCATCTAGCGGCGAGGATATGAACTGTGCCGGCTGCCGAGGCCTGACGCACTCCTCTGGGGCAATGATTAAATGAATGACAGATGAAATGAAATGATAGTGGAGAGTGTTGCTGGAATGAAATGTTTACAGGGAAAACCGGAGTACCCGGAGAAAAACCTGTCTGCCTCCGTTTTGTCCAGCACAGATCTCACATGGAGTGACCGGGATTTGAACCACAGACCCAGCGGTGAGAGGCCGGCGTGCTGCCACCTAAGCCACGGAGGCTTCACCTTACATATATTACAGCAAAATATATTTATTTATTTTCATTGAATTTATATTACTCAAATAAAATGTGTTATTTTAACAACTTACACACGTACTTATCCGATAGCTTTTAACTGTTTTATTATTGACAATGTTATTTTGTGATTTCCTCGTTTCTTACATTTAGCTCTTTATCTTCCATTTTATATTACCTAACTTGTAATTTTAATATTATTTATCAACAATTGCATTTATAACCTTCGTATATAGATTAGTTTAATTTTCTTTTAAAATTAATCATTTCTTGCTGAATAAAATCTCACTAAGGATAGCAACATGCACAAGTTTTGTAACAAGTAATATTGACTAATGGCGGATATCGTTAGTAGATTTATTATTTAAATGAAGGGATGTTACCTTACATGAGGCTACAATCACCTCCTGAGCAATCCTAGCCCCAATTACAAATACACACCATTGGGTAGATTATAGGCTAGGGAATAACCCACCCACCAAGGGAAGATGATTAAAAGAAGGAAGTAGATTTGGGATTGGAAAAGAAGGATAGAAAAATAGGAGGAGAGTCCCACAAAATTAATAAGTTGAGATTTAAATACCCTTAGAAACAGTTGCCAATGGAAATTAACTCTCGGATACCTAAAGTAGGTACGAGCTTGGTCGAGGCCAACGGGAACCGCAGCTAAGGCTTGGGCAGTTTGCCAGAGAGAGGCTTTAGTGTGTTTCCTTCCAAGCACGAACAAAAGTACTATAGGGAAGGGTGATGGTCTGACAAGACTGAGAGCAAAAGATTTATTGTATATGAACGAGGGCATAAACCTAGGAAGAGCTAGGAAAGCCTGGATCCTGCTTAACTGTAGTATCAGAGAAATGATGAATCCAAAAACAAATATTTAATTTATTTGACAATGCAAAGAAGTTTGAGGAGATTAACAATTGTGCAATATAATTTGGATAAACATAGTTCATTTGAACTTTTTAACAAATAGGGTCGCAGACCTCTCAACATTAAACAGTTGCTCCAGGCAATTGACAATTTACAAGGTTTTTTACCTTACATGTTTCTAAAATCTTTATAAGATTTAAACCAATAAACAATGAAATAATTAAAGCTTGAACGTGAATTGGAGTACAAAAAGTGTACTTTAAGAAATTCTTTAGAGAATGTTCTAGAGAAAATGACAACTTTGAAAATAACAATAATAACAACATGAAAAATAAGATAGAAGTTCCTACAACTTCTTATATTCATACAGAGTTAATATATGAGAATTATACAAAGGAGGACAGGTCACTTACTGTGAAACCTGGAGAAAGGGAAAAGGAAGTTTCTAGACTTCCTATGTTTAATTAGGAATCACGAGCAAATGGGACAGTTTCCATTTCGTGAAACCTGAACATGACTCGCTCAAGAGTTTAGAGAATTGTTTTCCCTGATTTTGAAGGGAGGAACAATGTAAGTTTGAAACGTGTGCTAGACACGTATCACAAAGATTATACAGAGATACTTAATGATAAACCAACAAAAATGGAAGGGCACTTCTTGGAATGACACCTTATTGGAACAGACCTAGATTAAAAGTTTATTGCAGATTGTTAGTGAGAGGTTTAGGAAAGAGAAATGGGAATTAAGGAAAATGTTCATGGCCTTATTTGAATATAAGCGGACGATCGCGACGCGGTAGAAAAGTTGAGCAAGCACTGGTTTTCACTATAGTTCATTGAAACCTATGAAAAGTTCACTGTTGAGACGCAAAGTTTATGGAAAAGAAAGTTATTGCAATGATGAAAATAACTGGTTTCACTAGATAAGTGAGAGTCTATTTCTTGAGAAAGTCGTAAATTACAATTAAATGCGATATAGAATGTTCCAGAGGCTCCAGCAGTGGAAGAAAGTTAGCTATTGCAAAAATTTATAAGGAAGATTCCTCATTTTAACTAGCATTTTCACAAGTGCGTGAACAATACTTGACGGCAAGACTCGCAGATAGAGAACAAGGTCTCGAAGGTTCCAGAACGACCTTAGCAGAAAATGGGGTTGAGAAAATCCAACGGAGGAAATAGTTTTATAATTATAGGCAGCGGGTATTAGATAATATCCCACGTAGCGAGAGGATTTCTCGTTTGAATCGCTTAAGAAAAGCTCTTTTTTTTAGTAAGGTTGGCTTATACAAGCAAAAAGCTCAACATTGCAAATCCCACGAAGAATGATCATTGCCCCAAAGTAAATCATTTCACACTGCCTATAAATTATAATGAAAAGCACTTGGAAGTTAAAACCATGAAGATGAGGTTAAAACTTTTTAAAAATGGTACTTATCTTGATTTCATGTTGAAGTCGAAGTTTCTATTGATGATTACTTGGCCAACATGGCGTAAAAGAGGGTGAGCCTCTTGGTTTGAGGAGGCAAGCTCGAGCGGAGCTTTGACTGAACGAGTCAACTGCAGACGGAGAAGTGAGACCTGCTCACCGGAGCACGGAGAGACCACGGAAGGGGAAAAGAGTGGGGGGTAGGAGACAAAAGGTATACATATAAGCATTGCCAACTTCAACACAACAAAATAATCTTCTTTTGCTGAGCTGGTCTTCAAAGAGTTGACAACAGTATCTGGTAGCCAAATGGATATGGAATTCCTCTTGCGCGAGGAAGAGTTGAAGAGCTTCAGAGATTTGTTGTTATATGACGCTAGGTGGGTCACAGAATATATATCTGGAACAGACTCATACAAAATATAAGATATTTGCACATAAAGGAGAAAACAAATGATCACTGTTGGTGTTTGACAAAAAGGAAGGAAAGAACGTGCAAAAGCATTCAAAATTATAATCTCAGGTACCGTGCATTCCAAGAATGCACCATACTGGGAGGGGCAGACACCAACAGGGAACAAATAAGCAATTAAACATTTAAGAGTAATACAGTAATTGAAGAGAAGTGGTCTTGTGATCTGACCATTATTGGTCACGACTCTGAATACCCTGACTCTCCTATCTCTTCCAGAGTAACACTTAGTCACTTTTCCAAAAGGCCCGACTAGGGGGGGTGGAACATCCCTAACCAAGACCAAGTCCCCCACTTTAATGTCGGGACCGGAAAGAAACCACTTCTGCCTCCGTTGCAAGGAAGTTAAATATTCCAAGTTCCATCTCTTCCAAAAAGAATTGCGGAGGGCTTCAAGTTTACACCAAACAATAGGTGGATTAAAATCCCTGAAAGAATTAGGAAGGGGAGGATGGGCAGAGAGAGAGGTGCGTGTAAAGAAGCGACCAGGTGTAAGTGGAAGGAGGTTATCAGGGTCATTGGAAAGCGGAGTTAAAAGGCGAGAATTATCAACACTTTCAATCACGAAATAGCTGGAAGCTGAGAGAAATAAAGCACTAGTAAAGATTGCGATGCAATGCAAAAGGAGAATTAACAAGTTTAAACAAAGCGTATAGAAACAAGTACATCTATTCAGGACAAAAATATACCAAATAAACAAAGGAACTATGCGAGTAGAAAGCAAGAACGCCATAGGTAACAAACGAGTAGCCATAAACAATAACCTCAAGTTATAATGAGTATCAAAGGGGTTACTCAGAAAAATACTTAAGTCAGCGAAAAACGTGACAGGACAAGTATGAATACAAAAACACATCGAATGTGACGACGAGAAAAAACCAGTTTGTTCATCAATGAACATTAAGATCGCAAAATATGCAAGCAAATTGCAATACATAAGCGCATGAGAAATACGCAACGAAGTTTTGGAACAAGGATCGAAGCAGTTATGGAATACGAGCATGAGTAAGTAAGAGACGTAAACAAGCACGGCCTTGACACACAGAGTACAACGAGATAAGACATATAAATAGCTGACAGAGTCCTTAAGCGGAACAAGTTTATTTTGGGAAGTAGGTAAACGGCTTCTGTACTTGTAGTAGCAACTCGCCAGACAATGCTTGGCAATCAGCCAAAGTTGAGATAAGAGAAACTTGTTTTGACCTTTGGCAATCATACAGGAAATAAACAACAACTTGGCGTTATTCAGGCTTGTAAACAAACAGGTTTGAAAAACAAGGAGTTCGGAGTACACACACACTAGCTGAATCAGCTGTAACTTAAAGCAGATATTCAGTTTGGACGGCATGCAGTCAATCGTAACTTGGACGTGAAAAAGCAGATTAAAGCTATATGAAATAAAGTAGGAAATCAATTTCGCATAATTGAGAGGATCACGAAATCGGACAATTTTCAACAAAAAGAAGCTTAATTCTTCCGAGCAAAGAAGACAAGCTGGGACATTGAGAAGAAGGTTATGCATAAGAATAGTTATTCTAGATGCTATAGAATTCAGAGTTTCAATCGGTTTCATGAGCGACTTCCAATTGCGAGGAAGGGGGGAGGAGCCGGCCGTGGCCATCCTTCTACATAACGAAAGAAGTGAAACATAGCGTACAGCAAAGTGATGGTGACTGATAGCCATGGTTTTACACAAGGGGAAGATAGTTTTCGAGGAATAGTTTAAGCAATTAACTGCTATAAAAAATGACATAAGAAGATAGACGAAATAACACAAAGCAAGGCGAACTTGAATGGCCATCATGTGCGGGAAGAAGGAAAAACCCTTTAAACAACTTACAAAGGTAGCGCAGTTGTTCACGATAAGACATCGTTTCGACAAGTGGTTTTCAAAAATATTGAGATTTGAAACATGAGCGTTCTCTTTTTCAGAAATGGGATTTATGTCAGCTGTAACGAAATGACATTGCGCTTTGGTTTGAACACTGGTATGTTTGATTTCACCAGTAATAACCCAACCAAAATCGGTGTCTCTAGAGACCACGGTTGAAGATAACTTGCGTGTTTGTTTGCGAAGGCAATTCCAAAAAACATTGGCACTGAAAAGTACATCAATGGGACCTTGAGCATTAAACTGAGGATCGGCTAACCTTAAGTGCGAAGGAATCTTTAATCCGGAGGTATTGATAGAGTGACTTGGAGTGTCCTTGCCAATACTGGTAAGAATGAGACAGTTTAAATTAAGATTGGTGTTTCTTTGGCAAACGTCTCTGATTTTCAATTTTGAAGACTGCAAAACTTGAGTTTTCAAATTGTCAATGCCGGTCACATTGATAGAAGTAGGCGATGACGAAAGACCTAGTTTTTTAATCAACGATTGCGAAACAAAGTTATGAGTTGAAGCGGAATCGAGAATACCACGGGTTCTGAACCAATTTCCAAATTTATCTTGGATTTCAAATTGTACAGTGGTCAACAGGGTTTGCGCACTATGAAAAGTTTCGGCGTGGGAAATGCAGGAAGAAGCATTAGTTTGTTCGGAGCTGCTCTGCATGGAGCTTAAAGAGGCGGGTGCTGATGACCTCGATTTATCGTGAACGTGCAATAAAGAATGATGCGGTTTTTTACAATGGAAACAGAGATTTGATGACGTACAGTTCGAAGAAGAATGCTTAGGTGACAAGCAATTGAAACAATGTTTGCTATTCAAGACAAACTTTCTTCGATCTTCGACAGACAATTCTTTAAAGGATTTGCACGAATACAATGTGTGAAGCTTTTTACAGAGCGTGCATTTTAATGATTTGTTAAGCGGCCTGATATCTTCTCTTGAATGATTGAAAGAAGAACGGGTTTGTTTGTTTTCGACAAATGGGGGCTGATGTCCCTTTGAAGAAGCAAGTTTTTTTTCAAAAATTTGACACTGAGGATTCGTTTCGACTTTTTCGCACTGAAATGCGAGTGCTGTAAGGAATTGACATCGACTGTTGAGAAACGAGATAAGGTGTTCGAACGAATGTTCCTTGTTGCAGGCGAGTTCGATCTCCCAGGCCTTCAGTGTCGAAAAATCGAATCTTGATGTAGCTAGGTGAATAAGTATGGTGTCCCATGTTTGGACAGGCTGTTTTAGCTGGTATAACGCTCTGACATTTAACTGCATAGAATCTAAGAGGTCTCTTAAAGATGTGACGTCATTAGGTTTAACGGCTGGTAAGTTGAACAAACAACGGATGTGTCGAGCGACACTCAAACGTAAATTGCCATATCTCTCTTTAAGGAGATTAAAGGCGATGTGGTAGTTGTCTGCGCTTAAAGGCAGTGACTCCACCAAGGCCAAGGCCTCAGATTCCAAAGAAGTGCGGAGGTAGTAAAATTTATGTATGTCTGGGATCTCGATATTTTCATGAATTAAAGAGCAGTAAAGTTCGTAAAAAGAATACCATTCACCTTCCTTGCCTGAGAAGTGCGGTAGGCTTATCTTGGGAAGTAACGGTTTCGGTTTGTTCTTGTGAACTGAAGCGGGTGCTAGCTGGGCCGGATTGATGACCTTAGTGTCCGGTTCTGAGATATTGGGGATCAGTTGGTGTATTATTTTGAAAGCAGAACCTATGCCTTCGTAATATAGGTTTTCTACTTCGACACGATCTTCTGTTTGATTAAGCATGCAATTTTCTATATCAGTTTGAATGTTACAGTAGTTTTCATAAGAACGTTCAAAATCCTTTACACGATATTTCAACAAATCTAATTGCGCTTCTGAGGGATCCAATTCTTTTATGTACCTTCTGAATCGGGTAATTTGCCCTTTATAGGAAGAACGTCTGGCAATGAGAGTTTCATCTTTCTCAGTAGGGGCCATGACAAAGAGAATAAATTGAAATACAACTCACGAAACTGTAGAACCTTGGAGATGCTGTCAGGTTTGCAGCAGAGAATGGGTCGAAAGAACGGGACACACCAAAGGAGACAGGAGCGGCCTCTTTCCCGTTCACAGGCTTTGCATGACGTAGATATAGCTGAAAAATCCAAAGCAGATGTTAATACTTTGCAAAGTATTGTCAAATGACACTTGACAAACAATGGAAATAGCAAATGGACTCTCCCGGGTTTCGGCACCAATTTTTGGGTAGATTATAGGCTAGGGAATAACCCACCCACCAAGGGAAGATGATTAAAAGAAGGAAGTAGATTTGGGATTGGAAAAGAAGGATAGAAAAATAGGAGGAGAGTCCCACAAAATTAATAAGTTGAGATTTAAATACCCTTAGAAACAGTTGCCAATGGAAATTAACTCTCGGATACCTAAAGTAGGTACGAGCTTGGTCGAGGCCAACGGGAACCGCAGCTAAGGCTTGGGCAGTTTGCCAGAGAGAGGCTTTAGTGTGTTTCCTTCCAAGCACGAACAAAAGTACTATAGGGAAGGGTGATGGTCTGACAAGACTGAGAGCAAAAGATTTATTGTATATGAACGAGGGCATAAACCTAGGAAGAGCTAGGAAAGCCAGGATCCTGCTTAACTGTAGTATCAGAGAAATGATGAATCCAAAAACAAATATTTAATTTATTTGACAATGCAAAGAAGTTTGAGGAGATTAACAATTGTGCAATATAATTTGGATAAACATAGTTCATTTGAACTTTTTAACAAATAGGGTCGCAGACCTCTCAACATTAAACAGTTGCTCCAGGCAATTGACAATTTACAAGGTTTTTTACCTTACATGTTTCTAAAATCTTTATAAGATTTAAACCAATAAACAATGAAATAATTAAAGCTTGAACGTGAATTGGAGTACAAAAAGTGTACTTTAAGAAATTCTTTAGAGAATGTTCTAGAGAAAATGACAACTTTGAAAATAACAATAATAACAACATGAAAAATAAGATAGAAGTTCCTACAACTTCTTATATTCATACAGAGTTAATATATGAGAATTATACAAAGGAGGACAGGTCACTTACTGTGAAACCTGAAGAAAGGGAAAAGGAAGTTTCTAGACTTCCTATGTTTAATTAGGAATCACGAGCAAATGGGGCAGTTTCCATTTCGTGAAACCTGAACATGACTCGCTCAAGAGTTTAGAGAATTGTTTTCCCTGATTTTGAAGGGAGGAACAATGTAAGTTTGAAACGTGTGCTAGACACGTATCACAAAGATTATACAGAGATACTTAATGATAAACCAACAAAAATGGAAGGGCACTTCTTGGAATGACACCTTATTGGAACAGACCTAGATTAAAAGTTTATTGCAGATTGTTAGTGAGAGGTTTAGGAAAGAGAAATGGGAATTAAGGAAAATGTTCATGGCCTTATTTGAATATAAGCGGACGATCGCGACGCGGTAGAAAAGTTGAGCAAGCACTGGTTTTCACTATAGTTCATTGAAACCTATGAAAAGTTCACTGTTGAGACGCAAAGTTTATGGAAAAGAAAGTTATTGCAATGATGAAAATAACTGGTTTCACTAGATAAGTGAGAGTCTATTTCTTGAGAAAGTCGTAAATTACAATTAAATGCGATATAGAATGTTCCAGAGGCTCCAGCAGTGGAAGAAAGTTAGCTATTGCAAAAATTTATAAGGAAGATTCCTCATTTTAACTAGCATTTTCACAAGTGCGTGAACAATACTTGACGGCAAGACTCGCAGATAGAGAACAAGGTCTCGAAGGTTCCAGAACGACCTTAGCAGAAAATGGGGTTGAGAAAATCCAACGGAGGAAATAGTTTTATAATTATAGGCAGCGGGTATTAGATAATATCCCACGTAGCGAGAGGATTTCTCGTTTGAATCGCTTAAGAAAAGCTCTTTTTTTTTAGTAAGGTTGGCTTATACAAGCAAAAAGCTCAACATTGCAAATCCCACGAAGAATGATCATTGCCCCAAAGTAAATCATTTCACACTGCCTATAAATTATAATGAAAAGCACTTGGAAGTTAAAACCATGAAGATGAGGTTAAAACTTTTTAAAAATGGTACTTATCTTGATTTCATGTTGAAGTCGAAGTTTCTATTGATGATTACTTGGCCAACATGGCGTAAAAGAGGGTGAGCCTCTTGGTTTGAGGAGGCAAGCTCGAGCGGAGCTTTGACTGAACGAGTCAACTGCAGACGGAGAAGTGAGACCTGCTCACCGGAGCACGGAGAGACCACGGAAGGGGAAAAGAGTGGGGGGTAGGAGACAAAAGGTATACATATAAGCATTGCCAACTTCAACACAACAAAATAATCTTCTTTTGCTGAGCTGGTCTTCAAAGAGTTGACAACAGTATCTGGTAGCCAAATGGATATGGAATTCCTCTTGCGCGAGGAAGAGTTGAAGAGCTTCAGAGATTTGTTGTTATATGACGCTAGGTGGGTCACAGAATATATATCTGGAACAGACTCATACAAAATATAAGAGATTTGCACATAAAGGAGAAAACAAATGATCACTGTTGGTGTTTGACAAAAAGGAAGGAAAGAACGTGCAAAAGCATTCAAAATTATAATCTCAGGTACCGTGCATTCCAAGAATGCACCAACCATAAGAATGACACAGGTTATTAGACAAATGCCTCAGACACTTATGTACATGGTGCTACATAACCACGATGTCGACAAAACCCCGAAACGAATCAACAAAATCTCCTCACTGATGTAAAGCTAATGACAAAATAATGGATTGAAGTATTTGAAATCGTTTGGATTATTATTATTATTATTAGTGGAGGTGATCGTTGTTTTAAGGGCATAACTTCAACAAACAGTATACAAAATGTTTCTCTCAAGTTTTGAGGTAGATGCCAAAATAAATAACGGCCCAATATCTATCCCAATATTTAAAAGTCTATGGCGTCTGTATGTTACTATTTCAAACAAAAACTACTCAACTGATTTAGCTGAGGTTTTCAATGAACTTGGGCTACTGTTCATACCAGGGGAAAAACATAGGATTATTGTCGATTCGAAATGTTTGACTGATTAAATATGGTGGCAAAATTACGTTTAATTAAAGAAGCCGGCGCTGCCGTGTCTCACCCGACAATCACGTATAATGACTGGTTTCTGGTTGTCTATGTTTCTCGCTGCTAAAATTCTAAGTGTTAGATTCGGAGTGTAAGATATACACACAAGTACATTTCTAGCCATACGAAGGACGGATAACCAGCTCTTAAACAGTGATTAAATAAAACAAGATGAGTAATACTAATACTAATATACAGAAATCAACTGTAATAAATAAATTAAGTATGATTATTATTTTTAAAATTTAAAAAGAACATAACTACTATTATTCACAAACCCCAAGCTCTTAAACCAGAGGGGCGTGGTGGCTCAGCGGTCTAGCTGTATGCCTCTCACCAAGGCGGTCCGGGTTCGATTCCCGGTCAATGCATGTGAGATTTTCGAAGTGAAATGCCATGTCCTGTGGTTCGGATTCCACGTAAAAAGGAGGTCCCGTGGCTCATGATCTCAAGATTAACGGTCACGTTAAACTACAAGCTTCCTTTCCTTTCCTTTTTCTTAAACCAGAAGAGCGCATTTTACCAAAATCTTCCAAATTGGCTAAATAGTTCAGGAAATATCTTGCATTTCTTGAAAAGTAAACGGAAATCCACCAAAATTTGTATATTTACCCTTTGGAACCCTGCGAGTAACACTGACCACTTAAATGTCGGACAGACCACCCCATTCCCTGCATTTAGGCCCTTTGGTCCAAATCTACACCGTTTCACCGATCAGAACCAAAATTCGTATTCTTACCCTTTGGTGCACCGATAAGAACCAATATTCGGAAACTTACCCTTTGGTACCCAGCGAGTAACACTGTCTGCTTGAAATTGCGGACAGACCACTCCATTCCCTGCATTTAGGCCCTTTGTCCCAAATCTACACCGTTTCACCGATCTCAACCAAAATTTGTATATTTACCCTTTGGAACACTGCGACTAACACTGTCTGCTTGAAATTGCGGCGAGGCCACTCCATCCCTTGCATTTAGGCTGTTTGGCACAAATCTACACCGTTTCACCGATCTGACCCCAATTTTATATACTTACCCGTAGAACCCGACAAGTAACACTGTTCACTTTAAATTTCGGACAGACCACACTATTCCCTGCTTTTTGGCCCTTTGGCAGAAAACTACACCGTTTCACCGATCTCAACCAGATTTTACATAATTACCCTTTGGAACTCGACGAGTAACACTGTCCGATCGAAATTTCGGACAGACCACTCCATTTCACGCATTTAGGCCCTTTGGCACAAATCTACATCGTTCACCGATCGAAAACAAAATGTGTATACTTACCCTTTGGAACCCGATGAGTAACCCGATGTTCCAAACAGACCCAGCCTGGGGCTGGAAACTGTACAAGATGATGATGATGATGATGATGAGTAACACTGTCCACTTTAAAATTTGGACAGGCCACTCCATTCCCTGCATTTTGGCCCTTGGCACAAAACTACATAGTTTCACCGATCTCAACCAGATTTTACATAATTACCGTTTGGAACTCGACGAGTAACACTGTTCACTCGAAATTTCGGATAGACCACTCCATTTCCCGCATTAAGGCCCTTTGGTACAAATCTACATCGTTCACCGATCGAAAACAAAGTGTGTATACTTACTTACCCTTTGGAACCCGATGCGTAACACTGTCCACTTGAAATTTCTGACATAGGCCTACCACTCCATTCCCTGCATGTAGCTCAGGAATTCCTCGAGGTTGCCAGCTTCCTAACTCACCAGTCATGAGCCCTTGAGGGTGTACCAGAAGTGGTGGGTCTACACACATCCTGCCTCTTTGAGGGCCTTGAGCAGAAGACAGGACATATTATGAAAAGGAAAAGAAGGCAGACCCCTCGAAGAATGAGGGTATCAGGAAAGATGAGACAAAGCCAATTAAGGCGGGAAATTGAAAGACTCCCTAGCCCTCGGATACCCTAATACAGTCTGGGTCGGAAGAGAACAAGAGTTGACCAAGGGAGGCCGACAGGAAAGAGAACTGAAATGAGCCCGGCACCAGGAAGTAGAAGCGATGCCAGACTCAGCTGGGGTTCCGTGGTCGCCAACCCATGTCCCACAAGTTGTGAGACCCTGGGGGGGGGGTCAGTTGTGAGAATAGCTTGCTGATTCATCGCGAGGTGACTTGAGTGTACTTTCCAGAGCCCGCCGTGTTATCTCCTGCTGTCTATGCTGATGCCAGCACTGGGCCGTTGCTAAACAGTGAGTGATTCCCGGACAATCTGTATAGGACGGGGAACCCCGAACGTGTGTCATCATATTTCGTCATCATCTGCGATCATCTCAGGTTCGTGCAGCTTGGACCTATATTCTTTGTCTTTGCCGAACAGTACGCTCTTTCACTAGACGCATCCAGTACAGGCCTAAGCCAGAAAATAAGGTTGAGACTTTGGAAGACATCGAAGCTAGACACCTGAATTACCTATATCAGTTTTAAAATAACACCATGTTCGTTTAGTAGTCATTTTTTCATTACCTTATTATTATCATCATAAGTGCAAATGACCTAGATGTTACGCGCATCATACCAATAATCACCGCCGCATAAAGTCTTTCTCGACTGTGATTTTTAAAATATTTATTTTTGGTTGGTTGGTTCTTAAGTTTAGGGGCTGCGACAACGCGGTCATATAGCCCCGTGTACTTTGGGTGTGTGTAGAATCTGTCTGATAACCGGTGTTAATTGTGATGACTGTATTAGTGTGTGTTATCTGTTTTTTAATTTAAGTACAAACTGCAACTTAGAATTCTTCAAATAGTTCGTACTTTTGCCGCCAAGCGCCACCGTCAACGACTACTAGGCCAAGTTCGGAACTTAGCTACTAGACGCCACTGCAGTCGGCTCTTGGCAACGGACGTAGACATCTATGCGCGTTATT
Organism: Meconema thalassinum; assembly: GCA_946902985.2. NCBI lineage: Eukaryota > Metazoa > Arthropoda > Insecta > Orthoptera > Tettigoniidae > Meconema > Meconema thalassinum. Next base: position 294,457,687 of record OX336390.1, on the reverse strand, counting down.
TACCTATCCAATTTAGCTTCACACAGGTGTAATTAGTGGAAGGTTCTTTAACATGCCATAAATCTGACATGGGACCGCCGGCTTTACTTCCCCTCCGAAGAAAGGCATACTGACGGATTTTAACGCTCTTAAAATATCCGACGGCTTCGGCCGGGTTTGAACCCGCTATCTCGGGCATAGAAGCTCAGCATGCTACCAAATACACCACCGAAGCCGCCATATAGTTATTTTTATTACAGTACATTGTGTACATTATACGTTGAAGTGTCAATTCAATACCGGTAGTAGTTTCCCTTATCATCCTCATCATAAGAGCAAATGACCTACAGTAGATGTTACGCCCATTACACCATTAATCACCACACACAATAAGTCTTCCTCGCCTGTGAATTTTGAAATATGTATTTCTATTACGGTAGTTTGTAAGTTTGACGTGTCAATTCAACAGTAGTTTTTATTATCATCCTTATCAAAAGGGCAAATGACCTAGATATTACTCCCTCATTGTCTTTGGGGGCAAATGACTTAGATTTTAAGCCCATTATATTTCTAAGGAGACCTTAAAACATTATCATCATTCCACCGGGCGAAGCCGGGTACTACTGCTAGTATACATATATATGTATGTATTTATATGTATAGCCTATGTATGTATATATGTATTTATTTGTAAATAAAGTGCGTTTAATAGTACATTATGCAACGAGCCTATAATGGCTATAATTAAGACACGAGTATTTTTATAAAACGAGCGTATGCGAGTTTTATAATTTCCATACGAGTGTCTTAATTACCATTATAGGCGAGTTGCATACGACTGTTTATGTTCGACGATAATTATAACTTTATTATATGTTTTAACATAAATATTCATAAATATCTGTTCAGTCACTAGAATGTTGTGATCGGGTGCTGCGGTGGGTAGTATATCTCTGTTCTCCAAGCTATCTGGACAACCGACGCATGCGCTCTGTGTGCTTCAATGCCATATGTTCAGATTGTGCTCCAGTATTCAGTAAAACTGTCACCGAAGTCGTTTCAAAACCACGTGCTGTGTAGAAATTGATTTGGGGGATATTAAGGTACAGTGCCATTTCATGTCTCATATTCACCAGTTTATTTACGCGAACATATGGACGGTGCAATTTCGGTAATTTATATAGACATGTTGGATTTTGAGTGCATGCGCGAAGGTATCCTTATCTAATTGGTCACACAACTGTTTCTTGAGCTCTGATTGGTGGTAGAAACTGTTTCATAATGAAAAATAGTGTTATAATGAGCCTCATTATGATACGGTTTTCTGACACATAATAGTTAGGGTCGAACATAAACAAATAAACTAGACGGTAGCCCCTGCCAGAACTGTGTCACGTCGAGTCCGCATATCAGTGAAGCTGGCCGGGTGGTTTATACGAGAAAAATATCACTGAAAAATGAAGATTTGCTGTCCTTACTCACTATTTTCCTTGAAGTGGTAGATGTGACCAACAGGCACTGCGTCATCAGCTAGTATATCCATACACTCGGTTAAAATGTGGATCACGGCATTAGAATTATTTCAAATATTTTGGTGATGGTTATTTTACGAGCCTTGTTAACACGTCCACCTGTCAGCTACTGTGCGTTTTCTGCTTGTCCTCTGACGAAAAGACTGAAGTAGCGGCCCGCCCTCTTCATCTTACAGACGGGGAAATTTAAAGAGGATTAGGGATATTATACTTGAAGACGCTGAGTCCTCACAAATGACAGCTAAATCCTAGGGTATCGACATTCCTTATCGTTCACTTTGACAATAAGCTGGTGAATGAAGAGCATATTATTAAAAGCTTCAACCTTACACTCAACCAAGGTACTGATATATAAACGAGCCATTATTTGAGAGACTGGAAGGAGAAGGTACGTAGAAAGACAGGAGTCCTAAACAATAAGAAGAGGATGAAGGGAAAAGAAGTGCGGAAGCCTTCTATCAAGTCAGTTAAACAGTTTGTTGTTTTTAATTCGTATTAAGGGGTTGGGACATCTTTGGTAATTACTTGGGTGTGTAGAAAGACCTGCACCCGGCGGCTCCGGAGGCCACACGATCATTCATTCACTTGGGTGTCTGTTATTTTGACTGATAGCCCACGTTTCTTTGTTGACTGTAGAAGTGTGTGCTGCTATTATTGGGGTCGAATATGGGGCTTGCCTGCCCCGTAGTTTTGGGGTAACGCACTTGCCTCTCACCCGGAGGCTCCCGGTTTGATTCCCGGCTCCGTCAGTGATTTTAGAAACTAAGGTGATGGATGGAACGAGGTTAACTCAGTCTCTTGAGGACAATTGAGTAGCTGTCTGACAGTGAGACAGCACCCTGGTCACATAAAAAAGTAGTTCCGTGAAGAACTATACAGCCTATTTTCATACTTATGTTAATTGCCTCTATCAACATACATAAGTTCAGTTTGATTGCTGTAATAGATTCGTATATATTGAGAACCGGCTAAATATTGCGGATAGTCGCCATGTTGGATTTTTATATCTGTAGGTCTTAGAGTTATGTACTGTTACATGAAGAGTATTGGGTACGTGTAGTATTCAAAATTCAATCGCATGATTAGGACGCAAGAAGTAAAAACGAGGTTTTAAAATTTCGCACAGCTGCCATCTTGTGGTTATGGAAACAAATGAAAAAAATTAGATGCCAGTGGATTAACATTTGTAGAAGGATTTACTGTACCAAGTGTCACTGCACTCGGATGGTTAAATTGCGAGAAACGACCATGTGTATATTTATAATCCACGTCGCCGCCATGTTGGATTAGTGATCACCAGACTATTGAAAATCCTATAGGTGAACTTATGTTCATAGCCCCTATGGACATTAAAAACTCCAGTTTGATTGCTGTAATAGATTCGTAGATATTGAGATCCATCTAAATATTTCGGATGGTCGCCATGTTGGATTGTTATATGTAGGCTATAGGCCATAGAGTCATGTACCATTATTGCATGTAAAATTATTTCAAGGGTTCATTATTCAAACTTTCACTTCGATCGCATGATTACGACACAAGAAATAAAAACTTAATTTTAAAAATCGCACAGCCGCCATCTTGAGGTTATGTAAACAATTGAACTAAATTAGACACCACTACATTACAATGTGTATAAACATTTCCTGTACCAAGGTTCATTGTGTTTGGATCATTAAATCGCGAGAAAGGTCTATTTAAAATTTTCAACTCCGCTTGGCTGCCATATTCGTTTTGTAGTTGACCGGTTTTTGAAAGTCTTATAGATGAACTTCCAGTAGTTCCCTTTATCTCCGTACAAAATTTCAGGGTGATACCGCTAATAGTTTCAGAAATATAGTATGCCGGTGAAATATTTCGCACAGCCGCCATCTTGAGTTTTGTAAACAATTGAACGAAGTTAGATGTCGGTGCATTCCAATGTGTATAAACATATACTGTACCAAGTTTCATTGCGTTTGGTTGGTTAAATCGTGAGAAACGTCTATTTAAATGTCGCAAATTCGCTTGGCCGCCATGTTGGTTTTGTAGTTATCAGGTATCCAAAAATCACATAGGTGAACTTCTAGTAGTTCCCTTTATCACCGTGAAATATTCCAGGGTGTATCGGTAATAGTTTCGTTGATATCGAAGGCTGGTGAAATATTTCGCTCAGCCGCCATGTTGGATTGGTAAGACGTAACAAAATTTAAAGGGCGTGGTCGGGGTGGTCCGGAATAGTGCTATGAACTGACCGAGTTTCATTGCAATCGCTCTATCCGTTTATAAATTATTAGGGGGAGACACACACCATCACACACACCACACACACACACACAGACACACGGACAAAAGGTGATCTCATAAGCCTATTTTTTCATAAATGAAAATTGGCTAACAAGATTAACCGTCAAGGGGACCTGATATGCTGGCCACGCGTTACCCCATAGGCCAAATGGCTGGGCAGCAGCCACTTGGTAGGCCCAGCCTAGCTCTTCATGGGCTGCGGGGCAACGGGGATTGTTTGTTTAGGGATGATGTAGGTGCCCTGTGGCTTGAAATAAGTTACTAGGGTAGTGTGAAAACATCCGGGTATAAACCACCCTCAGGATAGATATCGTCAGTCCGCTTCGTTGCTCAGTGGCTAGCACTCTTGGCTGTAACTGCGGGTTCGATTCCCGGCTCTGCCAAGAAATTACAATCTGGTCTAAGGGGACGGAACGGGGTCCACTCAGTCTCGTGAAGCAAAACTGAGAAGAGGTGGGTCCGAATCACATCTCAGTCATCCTGGAAGGAGTTTTCCATAATTTCCCCACTTCTACACCATGCAAATGAGGAGATGGTTCCTAACTTAAGGCATGGATGCCTCCCAATCCTCGCCTGCATTCAAATACACACACCACAATAACACAGGCTATCACACAAATATCTACACACACTGACCTTCGGACTTGCTTCTGCTCCCCGTACCGATCGACGAGAACGATTAACCGCTACGACTACGTCGCAGGGTAGTTAAACTACTTCAGTTGCGGGCTTGGTAAATCTTTGGTCATCAGCCTCGTATACTATTCTGTGTACGGTATTTTTACAATCTTGGAGTCATAGATCTGAGGGCCACCACTTAAGGTGAGTACGTACTTTAATTTATTAATCAAAATTTAAACAAGAAAATCATATTTTTATATACCTACCAAGCGACAGCTGCCCAGCCATTTGGCCTGCAGATATTGGGTGACGCGTGATCAGCGCATCGGGTCCCTTCGGCCGTTAATCTTGGTATTTGTGATCAGGGCGCTGCCTCACTGTCTGACAGCTAATCAATTGTCCTCACAAGGCTGGGTGCATCCCGTTCCAGCCCTCACGTCAGTTTCTAAAATCCCTGACGGAGCCAGAAATCGAACCCGGGGCCTCCGGGTGAGAGGCAGGTGCGCTACACCAACACCACGGGGCCGGCATATTCTTTAATAATGTTCTTTAATAATATGACACATTTTTTTCCGAAGAATCCATATTCAAGACCCTTAAATGTCCATCATGGCCACACCCACACCCTCTTCTGATCCCGACCCTGTATTTCTACTCTTCCTATTTATTTTGTACTTAGGTACGCTCAGTTGAAAACCTACAGTGACTAAAATCATAAATACTTGCCATTATTATCCCTAATAGTTCTTCATTTAGAACTCCAGTTTTGTTTCACCCGCACTGTCTTTCTTTCATTTCAAACATGCAAAATACATTTCATTTTCTTGGGGAGGATATCTAAATTTTGGAAAATGATCTCTCAGAGAATACCAATTCAAATCATCTCAAAACCAAATTTAATAACCAATCAGCAGAGGTGTGAATTTTAAGTCTACTAAGATTCAAACTTGTAGCTTGAACTCTCAGAGAATACAATTTAAATAATCTCAAAAGGAAATCCAGTAACTAAACAGTTCAGGTGTGAGTTTTAAGCCTACAAAGTTTCAAACTTGTAGCTTGTATTCTCAAAGAATACCAATTTAAATTATCTCAGAACAAAATAAAATAACCAAACAGTAGAGGGGTGAGTTTTAAGTCTACAATTTTTCAAACTTGTAGCTTGAACTCTCAGAGAATACCAATTTAAATAATCTCAAAGCCAAATCCAATAACCAATCAGCAGAGGTGTGATTTTTAAGCCTAAAACGTTTCAAACTTGTACCTTGAACCACTTTTATTCTAGGGGCAGATGACCTCGTAGTTCTGCCCCATAAAACAACAATAATTATAACATTTTTATTCTGCGCGTACCTCAAAATGATGAAAATTAACATTGTTGGGATGGACAGTACCTACTCCCCTTAATCTGGTAAAAACCTCCCCACGTTCACAATATAACGAGTAATACTTGATACGCTGGTCGTAATAAATTTGCTATCCTCCCCCACATTAAGGAGACTCGTGGGCTTCGCGCCAAACGCGCCTCCAGCCTGCCAAACTCGATTACTGACCCCAGGATGCCTGGGGAGCGACAGAAAGAGATGGGATGGAGATCATGTACAAAGGCTACAATGCAATTATTTCGTAATTAGTAGAGGCATTTGGGTGAATATACTTTGTCATCACAATCGTTGTTCCGCGACCGCATTCCATTTGAATTGGATATGAATCTCTATTTCCTAGAAACGTTAAAAAAGAAAACAGTCATAGTGAATATAGATGTTTGAATTATATTTGACAGTAATTATACTACGTCTAAGGAAGTTGACCTCAATATTCCTCCCTTTGAAACAACAATATTATTATAATCATACCACGCATAACTGTTCTTAAATGGATTTGATGAAAATGTGAAGAACACCAGAACTGGAAACCTAGTCCTTGCGATCTTTAGAACTGATGCATTTGCCACCCGATTCTTTAAGATCCATTTTCCACACGAGTCCTTAGGATGCATTTGCCACCCGACAATTTAATATGCATTTGCCACACAAGTCCTTAGGATGAATTTTCCACCAGAGTCCTCAGGATGCATTTGCCACAAGAGTCCTTAGCACGTATTTGCCACCCTAGCCCTTAGGATGCATTTGCTACTCAAGTCCTTAGGATGCATTTTCCATCAGAGCCCTTAGAATGCATTTTCCACCTGAGCCCTTAGGATGCATTTTCCACCCGAGCCCTTGGTATACATTTACCACCCAAACCCTGAGGATCCATTTGCCACCTGAGCACTTAGGATGCATTTGTCACCCAAGGTCATAGGATGCATTAGCCACCCTTTGCCACCCGAGTCCTTAGAATGCCTTTGCCAATATATTAACGCTAACAATGCTTCTATTTGAACACAGCGCCTACAAGGAAAAACACCTTGAATTAGCAGTAGTGGAGTGATAGTCAGCAACACTACCACTACACAACGAGGCGTACATTAAACTAATGATACATCACGAATGTGGGTTCCGACGTCAAGGGACTGGATATTGCCTTAAAATAATTATTCTTTACAACTGAAATCGGATTCGATTTTTTTATTTAAAGGAATGGTATATTTTTGGAATGAGACTCCATGGTAATCAGCCCCGTGTACTTGGGCGCGTATTAAATAATTCAGAGTATTTTGCGGTGCCTGTTAATGACTGCTTGAATTGGGAGAGAAGCAGTCATGGGCTTTGGTTACCTTGCCGACAAGTTGAAGCGGGTAACTACGAAAACAATTTTGAAGGATGGTTTAGATTGGGATTCAAATCTCCTTCTTAATCATCCTCACAAGGTTGAGTGCATACATTCAATTTTATAAATTAAGGTTTTAAGACGATCAAGTCAAAACTAAGATATGAATTGAATCCAAGACTATTCGATGAGGATCTACAACGCGAAACCCCTGACCATATAGGTAGTACAGTAATAAAAGGCAAGTACAATGCTGGTAAATCTTTAAGTTTGTCCACCAGAGTGGTTAGTGAGGCTTTGGCGAGAATCCCTTTGTGGCTCTTTCTCGGAAGAAAATCCTTCTATCTCCGTTTATGACAGAAAGCTCTATCGACTGTGCGACAGAACGCATAAAACTCTCCCTGAGGTCCTGAGAGCCTGTCCCAACGGTAACTTTTGCGCAACTCGTGCCGTGACACAGCCATATCAGTCCGTTGCTAATGCCTTGAAAGGAGAGGGGTAGGCTATAACATTTACCGTGAGGCGCTTGGTCCCTCGAGTGATGCTAGATTATTACTTCCAAGGGGTGATTTACAGAATCCACTACCAGATATGAGAGGAACAGGCAAGGAGCAATCCCCAAACTATCCTAATCATTGATCGATTTAAGTATTTTTAGCCTATTTTCATTTTATGAAAAAATAGGCTTATGAGATCACCTTTTGTCCGTGTGTCTGTGTGTGCGCGCGTGTGTGTGTGTGATTCGTGTGTGTGTGTCCCCCTAATAAATTCTAAACGGCTGGAGCGATTTCAATGAAACTCGGTAAGATCATAGCACAATTTTGGCGACCACGACCGTGCCCTTCAAAGTTTATTGTGTCTCACCAATCCGACATGGCGGCTGTGCGAAATATTTCACTAGCATTCAGTATCTCCGAAACTATTACCTATATCACCCTGAAATTTTGTACGGTGATAAAGGGAACTACTAGAAGTTCTCCTATGAGACTACAAAACCAACATGGCGGCCAAGCGAAGTTGAGACTTTTAAATAGCTTTTTCTCGCGATTTAACCATCCAAACGTAATGAAACTTGGTACAGCAAATGTTTATACACTTTGTAATGCACTGGCGTCTAATTTCGTCCAATTGTTTACATAACCTCAAAATGGCGACTGTGCGAATTATTTCACTGGCATTCAATATCTCCGAAACTATTTATGATAGCACCCTAAAATTTTGTACTGTGATAAAGGGCACTACTACAAGTATATATATGTAACTTTCAAAAACCTGTAGTGTACATAACGAATATGGCGGCCAAGCGAAGTTGAAACATATTAATAGACTTTTCTCGTGATTTAACCATCTGTGCGCAGTGAAATGTGGTACAGTAAATGATTATACATATTATAAAGCACTGACACCAAATTTCGTTCAATTGTTTACATAACCTCAAGATGGCGGCTGTGCGAAATTTAAAAAATACGTTTTTATTTCTTGTGTCGAAATCATGCTATCGAAGTAAAAGTTTGATTTCCTTTATTGGTAAATAACTCTATGGCCTATACATATAATAATCCAAAATGGCGAGCATCCGAAATATTTTGATGGTTCTCAATATATACGAATCTTTTACAGCAATCAACTGAATTTTTTTATGTTCATAGAGGCTATGAACATACGTTCACCTAGATGACTTTCAGTAAACCGGTGAGCACAAATCCAACATGGCGGCGACGCGATGTAAAATATTTAAATGGACGTTTCTGGCGATTTAACCATCCGAGTACAGTGAAACTTTGCACGTTAAATGCTCATGCAAATGTTAATCCACTGGCATCTAATTTATTTCAATTGTTTTCATAACCACAAGATGGCAACTGTGCGAAATTTTAAAATCTCGTTTTTACTTCTTGTGTACTAATCATGCGATTGAAGTTTGAATACTACACGTACACAATAATCTTCATGTAATAGTATATAAATAAAAATCCAACCTGGATACCATCTGAAATATTTAGACGGTTCTCAATATCTACGAATCTATCACAACAATCAAACTGATTTTTTTATGTTGATAGAGGCAATTAACATGCGTAGGATATATGAAAATAGGCCGTATAGTTCTTCACGGAACTACTTGTTCTGTTTCATCACTATCTTCAACGGTAGCATTTTAAGTATTTTTCTGTTTCATCACTAACCTTCAACGGCAGAATTTTACAGTAATTAAAATAGCAAGGTAGGCCTAACATAAATTAATAAATAAATAAATAAATATAAATAAATAAATAAAATAATGAATAAATAAATAAATCAACTTACAATAAATAAATATATAGATAATTAAATAAATAACCTATTGTGTATGACTTGAAAATAGGACCACTTCGCACTGTCATCGAGACTCGAACCCGAATCTCTCGCATTCTGGGCATGCGTAGTTTCCATCTACGCCACAACGTTCCGTCATTCGAAAAGAGCTTACTTAGATAAATGAGGCACTGGAGAGCGATTAAGAGGACATGGAAGATATTCGTGATCTCGATATGTGATGCCAAAATGCTGCTAGCTGGCCCGTCAATGGACTGTAGAATGTAGGACAGGCCAGTTATACTCAGCTGCTGTCCTAGTGTGGTATCACATCATTTTCATTTGTATCGCACCCTTGCTCGAGGACCACTACGAGTCAGTATACACACTTCTGAGAGCTACAAAAGTGAGGCAAAAATTGCCCGCATCGCGTCGTTACGTTTTAGGTGTAAATTGCTCCTTCACTAATCTGGGAAATGTTTTAAGTAAATGTCACTTAACCCCTATAGTGACAGTGGATCTATACTGTATATCTTTCGAGGGAACTTCTGCTAAAAAAAATGATGAGCCTTACAGTAGTTGCATATGATGTGTAACATCTGACATAGAAGAAACCTCACATAAAATTGTTGATACACCGTTATTTTACAATATTATTGGCACCAATATTAATCTATTGTAACAAGGAATGTTTCAAAGATATTGTAGTTTATAATACGGAACTCATTTAATTAGAGGTTTTGTAGCTTCCACCAGCACTAGCCTAAATAAGGAATACGATATGGATCAACTAGATTAATAGACGCGACACCGCTCATAACCTTAAATTCCCTATAAATAGGCCAGCTTGAGAGTAAATGCAATGTGCACAGCAGTAGATCATGAAAGGCTTGCCCAGTTCCCGGACCTGGTGACTCACAGACCAACACGTAATTGCATATGGATTCTGTTAAAATTAGTCATATTGATATGATAAATATCATTTAAAACGATAATCTTGTAGCAAAAATATCTATCCCGTCTGGGATTCGAACCCGAGATCTCTAGATTCACAGTCAAAGAGGCTAACACCACGGCGATTTCGACCACTCACGCATTAAGCACATGACGGTGACTTATTTTCACGTACCAATAATACTGCGCAGCTCACATCCAGTTGGCCGTGGTTGAGCAATGCGATCCAGCTGGCAGTGCGTCTTACACACTTCCGTCCGATCCACTTCCGTCCCATTTTTCAAAATCACTCCCACAAAAATATCCAGCAACAGAGTGGATATATGTTACACATCAAAAGTAGCACAAGCAGACCTGTCGCCTCGTTTCTTATACAATTTTTATGATTATTTCTAGCCACGTAATACTATCAGTGTTATAAACAAGACAGCGCGGGAATCATTCTCTCTCTGTTGTATTGAATATCCGTGAACAACTGGATTCATAAGAAATATTCTTTGAACATGTTTCAATCAGCTGATTTCCCGCTAGTGTTTCCTTTAGAAGTCGTGTTTGTTTACGTTTGTGCTCTGAGCTAATTAAGATACGTGATGATAAATATAACTAGCTCTTTAAGCGAAGAGGAAATAATAAGGCTTTCTTAAAAACGATACCATGTGGATTTTTTAGTCTGTTAAAATTAGCCTATGTTAAGATTTCAAATTCAAATATTAAAAAGAAAGATGTAACAGTGTATAAATGAAACAAATAGAATATATTAGTAATTACTTAGAAACAATTACCTTTAAAATATACTTACGGAAAATTATCATCATTTTATCATAAAAATATAGGAAGGACATACTTTTTATCTAATTTTGTCATTTTACTAAACTTAGCTTTAGACTATTAATAAAACCACTCATGAGATCTTGGCATAAAAAGGGTTAATATGTTTACTATGTTTTCACATAGTTCACATTATTTCCATCTCTATTATTTTTGTGTTGTTATAATGTAAACCCCTGTAGAGCGCTTGTAGACGTGCATGAAACAGATTTTCTATCAGGAGAATATCTTTAACAAAGTCAAATGTTTCAAATTGGTCTCAAGTAGATGATAATGATGTAAAAATCAATTCTAGCATAATGCCAAGTATCTGCATTTCGTGTGTATGAAAATAATCCGACCTGAAGTTGCATCTATCATGCGTTCGTTCCATCACAGCATGTGCCGGGAATATAATAGGGGAACCATGGGACTCCACTGCATGGATGGCTGAGCTGGAATCGAACCCGTCTCTTTTCAGTTATCCTAACGAGGTTTAGAATACTTCCCTTCAGTCTTCAAACCAGAAATACATTTCTTTACAGAGCTGGAGAATCGAGCCCAGGACTTTTGCGACAGTGGTCTAAACATGTTACCCCTAGGTCACACAAGGCAGCTACCATGAGATTCATGAAGTTTCAGAAGAGTTAACAGAATCAGTGACGGGTATCACAAATATATACCAGTAGTTTTAAACTAAAACATTTATAACTTTTACGCTATTTCACTTTGAGATCAGCTGATGCCCTTGTGCTGAGTTTTATTGAATTCTGCTCCATCCCGTTTTGATAGCAGTGGAGAAATGACTTCTGTCGCGTATGTGCCGGCGGTGTTTGATGTTCAGAGTGGAATCTTGTTTTGATAAGTCGCAACCTACACGACAATGTACTTAGCCCAGTGTTTTGGTATCGGAAAGCTAAAGCTAATAGCCCGAGAAGACATGTCTGTGAGACAGTGGTGCTGTGTTGAGGAAAGTTTTAAAACCGCTCTAACCACACCAAAGGGTATTATGGGACTTAAACGTACTGTAGCTTCGGTGATTTTGTTGCTTAAAATTAAGCTTTCATCTTTATGAAGAGTATAGGCCTTCCATGATTTCTTAGTAAAGACGAAAGATTGTAGATTACCTCCGTAAAACATCAATAATCGTTTTCACAAAGTTAAAACTTCTTTTAATAGTTGGAGTTGAACATGAAACAGCCATCACAAATCGAACCCAAATCCACTGTATATTCTAGGAAAGTGTGTTAACCTATTACACCTTAGCAATTGACATCCAAAAATGAATCCAATGGGTCAAGTTTAGATGACATGGCTAATGCTAGAAAGCAATGACCAAAGATCGAAAAGTCCATTTGAAGATGCACAGGCAGATGGAAGCTTTTGTCTAAACCAGACACATGTCAATTCATGGAATTCATAGACATTAGGAATAGCTTTATATTTGCTAGATATACTTTTTATGTTGAATTCATTAGAAAGTAACCTATTGCAATGGGTACCATGTTTTGAAGAGGAAATATTTTGACATATCTTCTAGTTTCGCATCCCCGGATCCCAAAACCACCGTCAGTTCAAAAGTTTATATACTATAATATATATCACTTTTTTGTGGACACGACAACTACCACTATTTTCTTCCAACCACTTTCAAGTAGCCTATATATATATATATAATATTACCCGATAAAATCTCGGTGAAGTTCGTTGATGGGCAAAATCGGACCAGGGGGTGGGAATGGGTATAGTAATTATAACTAGAGCGAGTAAAATTATGAAGAAAGTTTTACCAAAATATGAAGTGAAATGTATAACAAGAAGTTCCGTGACGAACTAAAGAGCCTACTTTTCTGAAAATTTAAGATTCATGGCAATGATTAATCTATATGGACCTATCTAGAATAATGACGAAATATTTAAAGTTGGTAATATCGGAATTTCTAATTAGTTCGAAATATATATGGCATAATGTAGCCTAATAGAGCACTACAGTTGGCAGCCCTTGTGACTGAATATATTCTTAGATCCATCTTTTAACGTACAGGATACAAAATATGGTTGAAGTCCAATGGATAGCATGGACGTTACATGCAGTTAGACATTGGATCTATCAGCGCGCGTAATATCATGTTGGCAACAATGTCATGCATTTGTTGGTAAGAAATAATCTGAATATTATCTATTGTTGTGCAAATTTTGGATGAAATCCATTTGTTGGTATAGAAGTTAATGGTATTTTAAAATTGGACCTATCAGCAGGCTTAGAATCATGTTGGCAGCACTGACGTATATTAGTTAGTCCAAATAATCTACAATGTCCGGTACTATACGTGCGCAAAGTTTAGAGCTGTTGGCTTGCATACTTTCTGATATATTGATATTAGGGTAAAATATATAAACATCATTTATTAACAGTTGGCAGCCCTGATTGCCCTTAAGAATACGCATAGTCATATTTGTTATGGCCAAATAGCACAATCGAAATTTGGTTGAAATCCAATTGATCGTATAGAAGTTCCATGTATTGAAAAATTGGTCCTATCAGCAGGCTTAGAATCATGTTGGTAGCACTGACATACATTAGTTGCTCCAAATTTATCTAGAATGTCAGGCACTATACGTGTGCAAAGTTTAAATCTGTTGGCTTGCATACTTTCTGATATATTGGTATTTGGATAAAAAATAGAGAGAGCATTTGTTAACAGTTGGCAGCCCTGGTGGCTCTTAAGAATAAGCTCAGTCATATCTGTTTATGTACACATGGTACATACGAAATTTGGTTGAAATCCAATTGATAGTGTGGGTGTTATATGCATTAAATTTGGACCTATCAGTAGGCTTAGACTCATTTTGGCAACACTATCATGTATGGCCTCCTGAAAATTAAACTGAAGTTTTATTATCTATATGTGTGCCAATTTTGGAATAGTTCCCATGTATACCTTCCAAGATATCCAACATTGAGCTCAAATTTCAATTGCGATTTTTAGCAGTTGGTAGCACTGACTTCATTTTCTAGTATGACATTGAGATGTTCCGGTATAAATCTTTATTCATACCAAATTTGGTTTCGATTGCTGCAGCCGTTTATGAGTTGATAGGGACAGACAGACAGACAGACAGACAGACAGACAGACAGACAGACAGACAGACAGACATTTTCCCGGATCGATCTCATAAGTTTTCCTTTTCCTCATTTTTGCAAAATGTGAAAAGTAGGCTAAAAATATGAATAATATAATATTTAACGTGACGAATTATGAAATTATATGAAGTTATTCGTGCTGGTTTCAATTTGGATACTTGAAAGTTAATTGGTAGAAAATCAGGCAAAAATTCAATATAATAAAATTATTAGATTGAATTTTTACTTAAGAATTATTAAGTAATAAGCTTCTTTTAAGACTGTTTATTTAATCAGCACCCAGTAATTTAAAAAAGTAATGAAGTATATTATACTTATAATTATTTGCAATCAATATGTAATTTTGGAATTTGTCAAGGGCTGAAACCTTGAAGAGGACAAGATTGCATACCTAAAACATCAATATACTATTTGTTGCAATAAAGAACTAAAACTTTTTCTAAATTTTGAGGAAGCAATATGTAACGTCTGTCAATATAATTTTGTATGATGAGAAGCTTCGTTCCATATCACATGATGTAATGGGATCATATCTGTAGCATACTACAACATTTATTGCAATGTTTGTAGGAATAATATTTGTCACACCTTCAATAACTTGACTTATTTCATTTAGTACCTGGTAAGAATAATTTTATCCAGCACAGATTCAAATTTTTCTGACACAATTCTCCTTTTGAGTCCAAAAATATCTGCTACAGCCTTTATCAAATCTTCCAATTTGTGTCATTGTTGTAATCCAGCTTCTCTATAACCTGCGGTATGATGCTAAAATGAGTAAGGATGTAAGCAAGATCGCCCTTAACTCCATCACTTCTGAACCCCTTCTGTGCCAGAGCCACACGGTGTGCTGAATTGGCTTCAAAACTGTCTAGCTTCAAAGCTGCTTTTACTTGTACACGAAATCATGTTACTTTCAGGTTAATACGAAATCAAAGAAAACACTATTTGACAGCAAATACATTTTAATATGTTTATTTAAGTAAACGAGATTACAGCGTATTACATTTTCAATATGCTTTGATAAGCTTTCAGCTGCTGGGATCTGTATTGAAACAGGGTAGACTAATTTTTTTAAGTATACTATGTCGAACGATTTTATACAAGAAACTGCATTAAAAATAGACAACATGAATAACTGTGACATAATTTTTAATATGATATGGCATATAAAATCTTATTGACATGGTATGTTCGAAAGTATGTTATCCGTGTTAACAGATATAATAAGTATTCTTTCAATTCTTCACTTCATAAATAATTAATGTCACTTGATTTAATACTAAATTTGTACAAATTAGCTTCGTTTTGTAACTTATTGCTCATAAAAAACACGAATAAAAAGACATGCCTTTTCTGTTTCTAATTTATTTGAATATCTACCTAATTATACAGAAATGAATAAATGCCAGAAAATAAATAAGAAAACTTTAGTAAAATACGAAATTTTCATCAACATATTATGAAACTAGCAGTAGTGCCCGGCTTCACCCGGTGGAATTGTTTGTTTTATGGATGATAATGAATACTACTAAAGAACTGGCACATAATACTTAAACTAACAGAAAAAAATATTTAAACAAGAAGTTCCGTGACGAACTAAAGAGCCTACATTTTATAAAATAAGGCTCTATCAAGAATATTGACGAAATTAAGTTGGTAATATCTAAATTTGTAATTAGTTCGAAATACTGTATACCTGGCATAATGTAGCCCTGGTGACTGAATATATTCTTAGTTCCATCTCTTAAGGTACAGAATAAAAAAATTGGTTGAAGTCCAATGGATAGCATGGACGTTACATGCAGTTAAATATTGGATCTAACAGCCCGCGTAAAATCATGTTGGCAACCATGACATACATGTATTGGTCAGAAATAATCTGAAATAATATGATCTATTGTTGTGTCAATTTTGAATGAAATCCATTAGTTAGTATAGAAGTTACATGCATTTTAAAATTGGACCTATCAGCAAGGCTTAGAATCATGTTGGCAGCACTGGCGTAGGCCTATATTAGTTACTCCAAATTATTCTAGAATGTCAGGTACTACACGTGTTCAAAGTTTAGAGCTATTGGCTTGCATACTTTCTGATATATTGATATTAGGGTAATAAAATAGAGACAGCATTTATTAAGAGTTGGCAGCCCTGGTTATTCTTAAGAATTGGCATAGTCATATATGTTATGGTACACATAGCACATACAAAATTTGGTTGAAATCCAAATGATAGTATAGAAGTTACATATATTTAAAGTTGGACTTCTCAGCAGGCTTAGAATCATGTAGGTAGCACTGACGTATATAAGTTACTCTAAATTAATATAGAATATCAGGTACTATACGTGTGCATAGTTTAAAGCTGTCGGCTTGCATACTTTCTGATATATGGGTATTTGGATAAAACAAATTGAGAGCATTTATTAACAGTTGGCAGCTCTGGTGGCTCTTAATAATACGCTCAGTCATATCTGTTTATGTACACATAGCACATACAAAATTTGGTTGAATTCCAATTGATAGTGTAGAAGTTATATGTATTTAGAAATTGGACCTATCAGCAGGCTTATAATCATTTTGGCAACACTGCCATGTATGGCCTCCTGGAAATTAAACTGCAATATTAATATATATACGTGTGCCAATTTTGAAATAGCTCCCATTCATACCTTCCAAGATATCCAACATGGAGCTCAAATTTCAATTGCGATTTTTTAGCAGTTGGTAGCACTGACATGATTTTCAAATATGGCCGTGAGATATTCAGGTATAGATCTTTACTCGTACCAAATTTTGTTTCGATTACTCTAGTCGTTTAGGAGTTGATAGGGGGGACACACACACAGCCAGCCAGCCAGACAGACAGAAGGACAGACAGACATACACACATTTGCCCGATCTCATAAGTCTACTTTTTCCTCATTTTTGCAAAATGTGAAAAGTAGGCTAAAAATATAACTTTTTGTGGTGGTGGTGGCGGTTGTGGTGGGGGTTGATAAGTAGTACAGTATAATGGACGTAACATTCAGGTCATTTTCCCGTAATGATAATGACAATAATGAATAGGGAAACTGCTATTTACTAACTACAGTACTGACACATGTAATTTACAAACGAATTCAAAAACAAGATGTTCAGTAAAGAACATATAGCCTACTTTCTCCTAAATGCATGGGTATTGTTATAACTCTTTGTCCTTTTCAAGGAGTATGATTGAATGTTGGTTGTAGTAGCTTGTTGAAATACAACGTGCTATAGGGATATTAAACATGAATATGAGGTGCCTCTGTACCAAATTTCGTTCAATTCGGTTTCACCGTGTTTGGATTGATAGGGGGAATCGATTTGCACACATACTTGGCCACCATCTGCAAACTATTGGGCTGATGTTCTTGCAGTTTGGTCTGAATATGTTTCCCACATAAAGATATGGTGTTGCAAAATTTGGTAGAGACTAGATTATTAGGTTGGTCGTAATTACATTTTAGCTTTTAACATTTGTGTGGCCATTACGTCAAGATGGTGGCGATATAAAACATGACACTGAGGTGCCCTTTGCTAGTGCTACCTCTGTACCAAATTTCGTTCATTCGGTTCCACCGTGTTCGAATTATTAGGGGGAATCAATTTTGACATAAAGATGGCCGCCATCCGCAAACTATTAGGCTAATGGCCTATTAGATTGGTCAAAGGATGCTCCCTCCATAAAGGTATGTATTTGAAAAATTTGGTAGAGATCGGATGATTAGGTTAATCGTAATTTGATTTAAGCTTTGAACATTCGTGTGGCCGCCATTACGTTTCAGTCAAGATGGCGGCGATATAAAACATGACACAGAGTTGCCCTTTTCTAGTGCTATCTCTGTACCAAATTTCGTTCCATTCGATTCCACCGTGTTCGAATTAATAGGGGGAATCAATTTTGACATAAAGATGGCCGCCACCCGCAATCCATTAGGCTAATAACCTATTAGATTGGTCAAAGGTTGCTCCCTCCATAAAGGAATGTTGTTGCAAAGTTTGGTAGAGATCGGATGGTTATGGTAGTCGTAATTTAACTTAAGCTTTGAACATTTGTGTGGCCGCCATTACGTTTCTGTCAATATGGCGGCGATATAAAACATGTAACTGAAGTGACTTTTGTTAGTACTATCTCTGTACCAAATTTCGTTCCATTCGGTTGCACCGTGTTCGAATTAATAGGGGGAATCGATTTTCACACAAAGATGGTCGCCATCCGCAAACTATTACGCTGATGACGTATTAGTTTGGTCAAAGGATGCTCCCCCTATAAAGGTATGTTGTTGCAAAATTTGGTAGAGATCGGATGATTAGGTTAGTCGTAATTTGATTTAAGCTTTGAACATTTGTGTGGCCGCCATTACGTTTCCGTCAAGATGGCGGTGATATAAAACATGACACTGAGGTGCCTTTTGTTAGTACTACCGCTGTACCAAATTTCGTTCCATTCGGTTGCACCGTGTTCGAATTAATAGGGGGAATCGATTTTCACACAAAGATGGCCGCCATCCGCAAACTATTACGCTGAGGACCTATTAGTTTGGTCAAAGGATGCTCCCCCCATAGAGGTATGTTGTTGCAAGATTTGGTAGAGATCGGATGATTAGGTTAGTCGTAATTTGATTTAAGCTTTGAACATTTGTGTGGCCGCCATTACGTTTCCGTCAAGATGGCGGCGATATAAAACATGACACTGAGGTGCCTTTTGTTAGTACTACCTCTGTACCAAATTTCGTTCCATTCGGTTGCTTCGTGTTTGAATTAATAGGGGGAATCGATTTTCACACAAAGATGGCCGCCATCCGCAAACTATTACGCTGATGGCCTATTGGTTTGGTCAAAGGATGCTCCCTCTATAAAGGTATGTTGTTGCAAAATTTGGTAGAGATCGGATGATTAGGTTAGTCGTAATTTGATTTAAGCTTTGAACATTTGTGTGGCCGCCATTACGTTTCCGTCAAGATGGCGGCGATATAAAATATGACACTGAGGTGCCTTTTGTTAGTACTACCTCTGTACCAAATTTCGTTCCATTTGGTTGCACCATGTTCGAATTAATAGGGGGAATCGATTTTCACACAAAGATGGCCGCCATCCGCAAACTATTACGCTGATGACCTATTGGTTTGGTCATAGGATGCTCCCCCCATAAAGGTATGTTGTTGCAAAATTTGGTAGAGATCGGATGATTAGGTTAGTCGTAATTTGATTTAAGCTTTGAACATTTGTGTGGCCGCCATTACGTTTCCGTCAAGATGGCGGCGATATAAAACATGACACTGACGTGTCCTTTGCTAGTGCTACCTTTGTACCAAATTTCGTTCAATTCGCATTCACCGTGTTCGAATTGATAGGGGGGACAGACATTCAGAGTACACACACTCACACACACACAGACACACACACACACACACAGACTCACACACACACATACACAGACTCACACACACACATACACACACACAGACAGACACACTTTTTTCGCCCTGTGTTGATCTCATAAGTCTACTTTCATTTTTTGCAAAAATCGAAAGTAGGCTAATACGATTAGAAAGAGGAGTATATGAAATAAAAGTCACTGACTAGGGCCTATATCTCATTGGCTGTTAGAAAAGTAGAGATCAATAGTGTCGTCTTTTGTCACATAGTGCCATAGGAAAATAATCAGAGCACTTTGGAAAACGTCGGCTGTCCCGAGCTCCTGAAGTAGCAATAGTGTCATTTATCGCCACATGCCCCACAAGGATAAGGATTTGAATAAATTAAAGGAACTTTGAAAGCACCAACGCTTATTGCAGCTGATTACCTCTATGTACTGCACCAACACCATCGCACTTATACAGAGGCAAAATATTTTCATGATGATAACTGTTTTATGGGGCCTAAGAAATCTTCTTGCAATAATTACTCCCAGTGACTCAAATTTATAAGCAGCGCAAGTTATAACTATTTTCGCAATTCTGGTAGGGGTGACGTGATGCAGCTCGCATTGCCAGCTGACAATTGACTTATTAAAATATTCTTACAGTTGCACTATACGGACATGAATGGTTCTAGGACCTTAAAACGTATTTTTCAAGTTAATTCTGTATGTTGTTCTAAATATACGGAATGGAGAGACTTGTCCAAAATATCAAGTGGACAGTGTTACCCGCAGGGTTCCAAAGGGTTAGTACATTAAGTTTGGTTAAGTTTGGTGAAACGATGTAGACTTGTTTCAAAGGGCCTAAATGCAGGGAATGGAGTGGTCTGTCCGAAATTTCACGTAGACAGTGTTACTCGTCGGGGTTCCAAAGGGTAAGTATACAAATTTTGGTTCAGATCGGTGAAATGGTGTAGATTTGTATAAATAACTGACAGACAAACCAATATTGAGCTTTATACCGTACTAGCAGTAGTGCCCGGCTCCGCCCGGTGGATTTATATGTTTTATGGACGATAATGAATAGCACTACAGAACTGGCATATTATAAATAAACTAACAGAAAAAAAAAAAAAAATGTAAAAATATAACTTTTTGTGTTAGTATTGGGAGTGATACGTAGTACGGTATAATGGACAAACATTCACGTCATTTTCCCGTAATGATAATGATAATAATGAATAGGGAAACGGCTATTTACTAACTACTGTACTGACACAATGTAATTTACAAACGAATGGAAAATATGATTGGAAAGAGGAGTAAGTGAAATAAATGACACCTGCTAGGGCCTATGTCTCATTGGCTGTTAGGAAAGTAGAGAACAATAGTGTCGTCTGTTGTCGCATAGCGTTGTAGGAAAATAATCAGAGCACTTTGGAAAACTTTAGCTGTCCCGAGCTCCTGAGGTAACAACAGTGTCATTTAGCGCCACATTGCGCTGAAGGATAATGATCGGAATAAATTAAAGTAAATTTGAGAGCACCAACGCTTATTGCAGTTGGTCTGCACCTCTATGTACTGCACCAACACCATCGCACTTATACAGAGGCATACTATATTCATGATGATAACTTTTTTCAGGGGCCTAAGAAATCTTTTTGTACTAATTACCCCCGTAACTGCAATTTATAAGCGGCGCACGATGCAACACTATTTTCGCAATTCTGCACCAGAACACGGGTAGGTGATGCAGCCCTCTTTGTCAGTCAACAATAGACTTATTAAAATATTCTTACAGTTACACTACTACTTACATGAATGGTTCTAGGGGCATAAAACGTGTTTCTCAAGTTCCTTTTGTCTGTTATTCTAAATATAGAGAATGGAGAGTTTTGTCCAAAATAGCAAATGGACATTGTTACCAGCAGGGTTTCAAACGGTATGTAAAATTCGTTGTAATTAGGTGATACGGTTTTGACTTGTGCCAAAGGGCCAAAATGCAGGAAATGGAGTGGCCCGTCCGAAATTTCAAGTAGACTTTGTTACTCGTCGGGTACCAAAGGGTAAATACATAAAGTTTTCTTCAGATCGGTGAAACGGTGTAGATTTGTGCCAAAGTTCCTAAATGCAGGGAATGGAGTAGTCTGTCCGAAATTTCATGTAGACAGTGATATTCGCAGGGTTGCAAAGGGTAAGTATACAAATTTTGGTTCAGATCGGTAAAACGGTGTAGATTTGTGCCAAAGGGCCTAAATGCAGGGAATGGCGTGGTCTGTCCGAAATTCCATGTAGACAGTGTTACTCGCAGGGTTCCTAAGGGTAAGTATACTTATTTTGGTTCAGATCGGTGAAACAGTGTAGATTTGTGCCAAAGTTCCTAAATGCAGGGAATGGAGTGGCCAGTCCGAAATTTCATGCAGACAGTGATATTCGCAGGGTTGCAAAGGGTAAGTATACAAATTTTGGTTGAGATTGGTGAAGCGGTGTATATTTGTGCCAAAGGGCCTAAATGCAGGGAATGGCGTGGTCTGTCCAAAATTTCATGTAGACAGTGTTACTGGCAGGTTTCCTAAGGGTATGTATACAAATTTTTTTGGTTCAGTTCTGTGAAACAGTGTGGATTTGTGCCAAAGGGTCTAAATGCAGGGAATGGAGTGGTCTGTTCGAAATTTCATGTGGACAGTGTTACTCGCAGGGTTCCAAAGGGTAAGTATACACAATTTGGTTGATATAGGTGAAACGGTGTAGATTTGTGCCAAAGGGCCTAAATGCAGTGAATGGAGTGGTCTGTCCGTAATTTCATTTTGACAGTCTTACTCGCAGGATTCCAAATGGTAAGTTTACAAATTTTGGGTCAGATCGGTGGAACGGTGTAGATTTGTGCAAAAGGGCCTAAATGCAGGGAATGGAGTGGTCTGTGCGAAATTTAAGTAGACTGTGTTTTCGTCGGGTTCCAAGGAGGAGGTATACACATTTTGGTTCAAATCGGTGAAACGGTGTAGATTTGTATAAATAATAGACAAACATACAAACCAACATTGAGTTTTATATATATATATTTACACATGCTAGTGCATCAATCACAATATCGCAGGTTATCACAAAAATTCTACACACACACCCATGTATACGGGGCAACATGACCACGATGTCTAAGCCCCGCAAATGAAATATTAACTGTGGATACGATAGGATAGAGAATGATACAGTCCAATAAATATTTGAGCAACACTGAAAAATTGCATCAAATACCATATCCTATCTCCAAATTACACATGCTAGTACAACAATCACAATAACGCAGGTTATCACAAACATTCTACACACACACCCATGTACACGGGGCAACATGACCATGATGTCTAAGCCCCGCAAATGAAATAACAACTGTCTACACATGAAAACTGCAAAATAGTGATAGGAGAATGTAGGAATATTTGCCACTATGTTTCTCTGACAGGATAGCATTACACTACATTTTGCTAATCTGCTGATTTACTGTGTATACGATAGCAAGAAGATGTCAATCGGTCAGTTTTCTCGTGTGTCCTTTGGCAAATTTTACCGGACTTTCATGATACAGAGTAAATCGTTGTTGCCTTGTGACAACCTGTCCATCAATGGTGCGGCGTTGACTATCATGATTTTGTGCTACTCGTTGTCACCTAGTAACAATATGTCCGTCAAGTTATTAGATCGGTGAAACGGTGTAGATTTGTACAAAAGGGCCTAAATGCAGGGAATGGAGTGGTTTGTCCGAAATGTAGAGTAGATAGTGTTCCCCGCTGGGTTCCAAAGGGTAAGTATACAAATTTTGGTTCAGATCGGTGAAACGGTGTAGATTTGTATAAATAACAGACAAACAGACAAACAGACAAACCAACATTGAGTTTTATTGTGTGGTTTGAAGCCATTTTATCAGTGTTGCCTAAGTAAACAATAGTTTGGTGCTTTTCAGTCGGTCAACATGAATGAACCCAAAAAGAGCTGGGTTATGCCCTAATCCTCAAATAAATTACATGAGATTAATAAATACACTAGGATGTCCAGTTTCGATCGTCAAGCGATCATCATCAGATCCATTACACTTAGGCTATAACATCTATCTTTGAGAATACAGGTGAAAATACAGCCCACACAATTCCCAAGAAGAAGAATTCAACCGACAGAATCTCGACAGATGTTTATGAATATTTATGTTAGAACATATAATTAAATTATAATTATTGTCGAACATAAACAGTCGTATGCAACTCGCCTATAATGCTAATTAAGACACTCGTATGGAAATTACATAACTCGCCTCGCTTGTTTTATAAACATACTCGTGTCTTAGCCATTACAGGCTCGTTGCATAATGTACTATTCAAAAACTTAAATTTCTCAGGCCTGTGTAAATTTTTAGCCTACTTTTCACATTTTGCAAAAATGAGGAGAAAGTAGACTTATGAGATCGATACGGGAAAATGTGTGTCTGTCTGACCTTCTGTCTGTCTGTCTGTCTGTGTGCACCCCCCCCTCCCCCTATCAACTTCTAAACGGCTGCTGCAATCAAAACCAAATTTGGTATGAATAAAGATATATACCTGAATATCTCAAGCACATATTAGAAAATGATGTCAGTGCTACCAACTGCTGAGAAACCGCACTTGAAAGTTGAGTTCCATGTTGCATATCTTGGAAGGTACGCATGGGAGCTATTCCAAAAATAGCACACATAATTGTAGGCAATAATATTTCAGTTTAATTTCCAGGAAGCCATACATGGCAGTGCTGCCAAAATGATTCTCAGCCTGCTGATAGGTCCAATTTTTAATACATATAACTTCTATAATATCAATTCAATTTCAACCAAATTTTGTATGTACTAAGTGTACATAAACAGATTCACAGTCGTGGTGAGCGATTGAACGCGCTCGTCTACGCTGATTGGCACTCGAGTTAGTGAATGGGAAATAAAGAGACTTATATTTCTCTTCAAGGACATTTGAAGAATAACATAGACAAAAATATATGCGTCGAAAAGTGCCAGTATAGTGGCTTATTATTGATTGAAATCCCCAGGAAAATGTAAAAATAATTGAATTACCCAATATTTGAATTAACCAATTTTCCTTATTCAAAACATTTTTTGAGAAACCAGGAACTACTGAGGCTGCCCTAACGGATAGAGTGTACTATAACATATCGGTATGTTTAAGATGAAAAGTAGGTATGGTAACGTCAAAAATCTATGCCTATTGTAATGTCTGTATGAAAACGGTAGATGATAACTGAATTATTTATGAAACATTTACCCCAAACCATTACAATGGTTCCTTAGGACAGTTGTGGAACCTTTCAAGTGGCTGATTTCAATCTGTTAACTGTCATGTTGTACTATTACTTTTGTTTTCAGTCGCTCAACACGATTGCAGTCAATTACAGTAGGCTGGAAATACAAATATTTGAACACCCTAACCTGAAATGAATATTACATGAAGTGTTTAACACTTAATTAATTCACTCTTTGTACTTAACAAGGGGGGGGGGTATTTAATTGGATGATAAGTTTCGATCAGCACGCGATCATCATCAGATCCTGTTCACCTAGGCTTAGATTATGTAATACATACAATTGTGCTGTCCGACAGAAAGTCATTCTATGATGGATACTAAGCAACACTGAAAAATGATAGTATTTCAACAACCTCCTATCTAGGCCAAACTGTCGGTAGAACTGAGCTTAATGATGGATTGATGGCATATCAAAGGCACACATTCACCGAAGTTGTGACCTTCATGGCACCTGAAACAATATCGTTTGAAATAATTACTATTTATGAAAATGGAGAATTATTTTTCTGTAAGTGATTTGTCTATACGTAGGAAATTGTTATTATTTTCGCATGGGCTTAGTATATTCTGTGTTGTTCAGTTTTATTTAACTGTTCATTAAAATGTATATATAAATTTATCATCTTCTTTAACATTCCATAAACCATTACGGTTGTATCTGTGAACAGATTTAAAATATCTCACACAAACACAATCTTTTGATCAGTAAGCCTGCAATACCAGACATAGGTGGTGATGGTAGTTACGTAATTAGGGTGACAATATGTAATTAGTATTAGTGATAATAGTTAGTAGTAATGGTATCCATTACTACTAACTACGAACTTATATGTGACATACTAGAAGAAACAAGAAGTTCCGTGACGAACTAAAGAGCCTACTTTTTCTTAAAATTTAAAATTCATGCCATTGATTAATCTATATGGATCTATCTAGAATAATGACAAAATTAAATTGGTAATATAGAAATTTCTAATTAGTTCGAAATACTGTATAACTGGCATAATGTAGCCTAATAGAGATGGGCCGATAACCTAGATGTTAGGCCCCTTAAAACAACAATTATCATCATTTATCCTAATAGAGAACTACAGTTGGCAGCCCTGGTGACTGAATATATTCTTGTTTCCATCTCTTAAGGTACAGAATACAACATTTGGTTGAAGTCCAATGAATAGCATGGACGTTACATGCAGTTAAACATTGGATCTAACAACGCGCTTAAAATCATTTTGGCAACAATGACATACATGTATTGGTCAGAAATAATCTGCAATAATATGATCTCTTGTTCTGTTAATTTTGAATGAAATCCATTTGTTAGTATAGAAGTTTCATGCATTTTAAAATTGGCCCTATCAGCAGGCTTAGAATCATGTTGGCAGCACTGACGTATATTAATTACTCCAAATTAATCTAGATTGTCAGGTACTATACGTGTGCAAATTTTAGAGCTATTGGCTTACATATTTTATGATATATTGATAATAGGGAAACAAAAATAGAGACACCATTTTTTTAACAGTTGGAAACACTGGTTGCTCTTAAGAATACGCATAGTCGTATCTGTTATGGTGCACATAGCACATACCAATTTTGGTTGAAATCCAAATGATAGTATAGAAGGTACATGTATTTAAAGTTGGACCTCTCAGCAGGCTTAGAATCATGTTGGTAGCACTGACGTATATAAGTTACTCCAAATTAATACAGAATGTCAGGTACTATACGTGTGCATAGTTTAAAGTTGTCGGCTTGCATACTTTCTGATATATTGGTATTTGGAAAAAATAAATTGAGAGCATTTATTAACAATTGGCAGCCCTGGTGGATCTTAGGAATACGCTCAGTTGTATCTGTTTATGTACACATAGCACATACGAAATTTGGTTGAATTCCAATTGATAGTGTAGAAGTTATATGCATTTAAATATTGGACCTATCAGCAGGCTTATAATCATTTTGGAAACACTGCGATGTATGGCCTCCTGGAAATTAAACTGCAATATTATTATCTATACGTGTGCCAATTTTCAAATAGCTCCCATTCATACCTTCCGAGATATCCAACATAGAGCTCAAATTTCAATTGCGATTTTTCAGCAGTTGGTAGCAGTGACATCATTTTCAAATATGGCCGTGAGATATTCAGGTATAGATCTTTACTCCTACCAAATTTTGTTTCGATTGCTGCAGCCGTTTAGGAGTTGATAGGGGGACACACACACACAGCCAGACAGACAGAAAGACAGACAGACAGACAGACAGACAGAAGGACAGACAGACACACATTTGCCCGATCTTATGAGTCTACTTTTTCCTAATTTTTGCAAAATGTGAAAAGTAGGCTAAAAATTGGCAAACATTAAATAGGATGAAGAGATGGGGAATAAGATTGCTTTCAAGCCTTTGATAATGAGGATTGAGGAACTTAAAACGAAGAAGAGCCATGGAAGAAATATAGTAAAGGAAAAGAGGAGAGGCTCCAATCCTTAAGTCAGCGATAAAAGGGGTAAAAACAAATCCCGTTCAGGAATCCCTTCGGGTTGCCAACTTTCGAGCTCACCAGCCATGAGTATCCTGGTTGCATGATGGGGTTGCTTTGACTTTACAAGCATGTTAGTAGAAAAATTGTGTAAGCTGTCATTTTGACTTTTCAAACATGGTGGTAGAAAAAAATCTGCAAGCAGTTATTTTGACTTTCGAGGCTTAGCATATATTGGTAATCAGCCCCGTGTAGTTGTGGGTGTGTCGAACTTGTCTGATGACCTGTATTTCTATGATGACTGTAGTAGTGTGTGTAACTGTATTAACGACAGGTATGAAATATGTACCTCGGTATTTGAAGTTGGGTACTATCCCAGCATTTGCCAATTCCTAAAGGATTCCGTATCCAACACTGCTGTGTTGGGAAGCTTCTCTAACTTGGTAGATAAAAGGCGCAGAACCCTTTGGTTGTACAAAGAATCGCGTGCTTCTTGACGACACCCTCACCACGCGAGCGAACACGCTCTCCTCCCGGTAAGGAGTTGTACTCCTACCCACGGAGATGACGTGCATTGGAAACGTTCATAATGATGCAATGCAGATGGCCTGATGTGTATACGGTGTCATATCTACACACAAAGATGATTTTGTATTACACGGCCCTAGATTAGATTATTCACACAATTTCGGCGTCCCTCAGCTGATTGAAGGATTTCCGTACTGTCTTCGTATCTCAAATTGATCGATGTAGCTGTCGCCAGTATCCCTGAAAGCATGGTGTGTTACCGAGGAAATAGAAGAATTATGCGGGTTTCTTATACCGACATTTGCATCTGGTAACAAATCAGTTGGTCGCCTCATGGCGTAATGACTAGCATTATTGCCTGGCTACCTCGAAGTCTTGGGTACAATAATAGTTATGTCAATATTATTTTAGGTGTTTAGGCCAAACAACTGACCACATTATGAAACAATATTACAGACATTTTGTAATGTTCATCGCTGTTATGTAAGCTATGCGTATTGTGCATTATTTTAAGGATATATGGTGTAGTAGTATCGAGCAATTGCAAAGACAAACAAGTAGTTCCGTGAAGAACTATACAGCCTATTTTCATATATCCTGCTCATGTTAATTGTCTCTATCAACATACAAAATTTCAGTTTAATTGCTGTAACAGATTCGTAGATATTGAGAACCGTCTAAATATTTCATATGGTCGCCAGGATGGATTTTTATTTTTGTACTATTACATTAAGATTATTGTGTACGTGTGGTATACAAACTTCAATCGCATGATTAGAACACAAGAAGTAAAAACGAGATTTTAAAAGTACGCACACCAGCCATCTTGTGGTTATGCAAACAATTGAAATAAATTACATGCCAGTGGATCAACATTTCTATAACTTAAGCATTTAACGTGCAACGTTTCATGGCACTCGGATAGTTAATTCGCGAGAAACGTCGATTTAAATATTTATACTTCGCGTCGCCGCCATGTTGGATTTGTGCTCACCAGGTTACTCAAAGTCCTATAGGTGAACATATGTTCATAGTCGCTATGAACATAAAAAAAATCAGTTTGGTTGCTGTAAAAGATTCATAGATATTGAGAACCGTCTAAATATTTCAGAGGCTCGCCATTTAGGATTGCTATATGTATAGGCCATAGAGTTATGTACCATTCAAGGACAATTATTGCCTAGCTTCATTATTCAAACTTTCACTTCGATCGCATGTTTACGACACAAGAATAAAAACTTAATTTGAAAATTTCGCACAGCCGCCATCTTGAGGTTATGTAAACAATTGAATTAAATTAGATGGCAGTGCATTACAATCTGCAAAATCATTTACTGTACCACATTTCACTGCGTTCAGAGAGTTAAATCATGAGAGAAGTCTATTAAAATATTTCAAATTCGCTTGGTCGCCATGTGCGTTTTGTACTTTACAGGTTTATGAAATATACATAGGTAAACTTGTATCAGTACCCTTTATCACCGTACAAAACTACATGATGATATCTGTAATAGTTTCGGAGATATAGAATGTCAGTGAAATATTTCGCACAGCCGCCATTTTGAGGTTATATAAACAATTGAACTAAATTAGACTCCAGTGCATTACAATGTGTATAAACATTTGCTGTACACAGATTTATTACGTTTGGATAGTTAAATCGCGAGAAATGTCTATTTCAAAGTCTCAATTTCGCTTGACCGCCATGTTGGTTTTGTAGTCACCAGGTTTTTGAAAGTCTCATAGATGAACTTCTAGTAGTGTCCTTTATCACCGTACACAATTTCAGGGCGATATCGGTAACAGTTTCGGAGATATTGAATGCTAGTGAAATATTTCGCACAACCGCCATGTTGGATTGGTGAGACGTAACAATATTTGAAGGGCACGGTCGAGGTCGCCGGGAATCGTTCTATGAACTTACCGAGTTTCATTGATATCGCTCCAGCCGTTTAGATTTTATTAGGGGGACACACACACACACCTCACACACACACGCACACACACACACACACACGGACAAAAGGTGATCTCATAAGCCTATTTTTTCAAAATTGAAAATAGGCTAAAAAAACATGAAAATTCAGATGATAACGCTGGTGAAAACAAAGGATAGAGAAACATCTATAATTGAAGTTTCGTATCCCTCAGATACTGGATTATTGCTGGGTAGGTCTCTCGGTTCTAGGTGGCTAGCAGGGTAGAGATGCTATTGATGAACTTCGCCTGTTGCGTTCTGAATCTCGAACACACAAAATGCAAGTGGTTAATGTCACCGGAAGAATGTCAACAATGTAGAAGTCTTTATAAGAGAGAGTGGGTTAGGGCAATCTAAATTTTCCAGTATAAATTGACTCAACGACTTGTTCGTTTTTGAATGATAATGTTTTGTTTTTCCGTAATTTTTGTTTATTTTTATAATTTTTAACTTTTTATTTAATGTTTTTGTTTTTGTTTCATTAATTTTTGTCTCTTTTTAAATTTAGGCGTCCACCTCAAAATTTTAAATTCAATTTCAAATTTGTATTCTTTAATCTGTGTTAAGAGGGGCAGATGACCTCGTAGTTCCGCCCCTTAAAACAACAATAACTAATAACTAAATGTAAAAGTCTTGATCAGGGCAGGCTTGTGATCTCCTAGTCTTTTGAAGTCAAATGTGAACCTGTCGTGCGATGATGCACAAGAAGAAGTGGGAAGAATCTAGCCAACCTGTTTGATTTTACTTATCACTAGTCATAGCCAATAACTGTCATAGGGCCACTTATGCTCCTTGAGGATAAGATAATCAGATATAGGACTGTTGTTTATAAATATTTCGGTGACACCAGGTTTAAAAACTTTGAGAAGTTTGACCCAACTTATATACTTGGCTTCTCAAGTAATGAATTCTTTTAGCCTAGTATAACGTAGGGAAACATTCAAGGAGGTCGAATATTCCAGCAGGAGTTATACACTAAAGTAATGTGTTTCGGAGGAATAGGCTGCTAGATATCCATAAAACGTATGAGTGTAAGTCTCGTTTATGACATAGGTTTCGTAGTCGCGTAAAATAGCCAGCAAAGAAAAGTGTATGACCCCCATTGGGCAATACAGGAGCTCATTCTTAGGAAGGACGCACGAAAGCCACATTGAAGAAGTGGGATGTGGGTAGGTTTTCATGATACGACCAGGTGGTTGTGCTGTTTCTTTTACGAGCATGGACATCGTGGTCACCATTCCCGAGTACTTGGTCACCATGTAAATCCACTTTCAGGATGGCTGACGTGGGAAATATAGAGCCTTCTCTCTGAGTGGACTGTGCAAAACCCATTAGAATTAAAATTGACCACCTCGTATTGTAGCGGCTGGCATTCTCACAATCAGTTGTCACCACGGAGATCGGGGGTTTGATTCCTGGCTCTGCCAAGATACTTAATTCTGCTCTGAGTGCTGGAACGGGGTACACTCAATCTTCCTGAGCCAATACTAAAAATAGGTGGGTTCGATTCGCACCTCATCCATCCTGAAAGTGGTCTTTTTTGCGTGGTTTCTCAATTCTACTCCAGGCTAATGAAAGGAAGAATACAAAAAAGAAGGAAGGAAGCTTTTAGTTTTACGTCACCGTTAATCATGTAAACATGAGCCACGGGACCTCCCTTTTGCATGGAATCCAAACCACAGGCCATGGCATTCCATTTCGAAAATCTCACATGCATTGACCGGAAATCAAACACGGGATACCTTACCTACTTCCCAATCCTCACCAGAATTTTAAATTCACACACTAATATATTCATCACAATAACATGGTTATTCAGACATCATTACACACCAACCCAATAGTATACGAGATTAAATGAACAAGTTTTCCGAGCTCCTCTATTCAAACAAAAACAACACAATTAAAGTTTCCTGGTAGAGCGTGAAATCGAACGCGTGATCTCAGGGATGGCACCCTACAACACTGACTGTGATTGTGTGACCAGGTGAAATCACACACACGTGTGCGAGTGCTTTTTGGGAGCTCCTGTTAGTACTTTATCAATGTATAAATATGGGGTTACCAAGGGGAAATATTTAACATTAAATGGCCCATAATAATCCTTCTGGTATTTAACAGAACATTTATTATGTTAATTAATCCGTATCATGTATAATTATAAATGTGAAATTTACAGTGAACGTAATATAAAGAACCCTTTAATTGCATTGATTTTCCGTTTGGCTAATACGCTGCATGTTGAACTGTGACATCTCGATCCCATATATCATTCGTGTTGGTTTAAACATCCTACGGTGTTACTATAAATCATACCTAGTTATTATTTAATTCCGCTGATGGCACATTTGTTTAAATAACCAGTCGTCGAAACTTGGATTTGTTCTCGGATTCACACCATATAAAAATTAAAATAAAATCTCAAAAATTCTATAGATTAATCTTAATATAAATTATTATTCGAATGTTATCCAATTATGACAAGTACTGTGCCCGTTAGAGGAGGTTATCTGGTCACCACCAACATATGTGACCTCCCAGATGACCTCTTCCTCAAGACACATTTCCGGAGAGGATCGGAATGCATTCCTTGTGGGACTAGCCGGCACAAGACTCTGCATCCTAAAGGGATCAGGTTCCCATCATGGTGATTGTCAGAGACACCCAAAGAAATGCACTCCCAAAAGTTCAAACTACCAAATAATTACATCCAGGCTTAAGAAAGATTCGTGTAATGGTTTAATGAGAATACCAAACAAGAACCGATATTGGAAATGCTCTGGAAGAGAAAATGGAAATGATAAGAAGCACTGGACCAATAGACGGGGAATCTACTTGGAATTCTAAAAAAGAGAGTATAATTGATATTCAGGAAAATAACATCGGACACAGCATCAACAACAAACGACAGTCCTGGATAACAGATGAAATTCTGGCTCTTATAAATGTAGGAAGGAAAATATAAAACCACAAATCACATTAAATACAAAATTCTGCATAAAAGCATTCAAAGAAAGTGTAAAGAAGCCCAAGAAATATGGATGACTGAAAAATGTAAAGAGAAATTGAAGTCCTGCAAGAGAAACATGATCATTGTAACTTGCATAAGAAACAATATGGTCAAATTCTGAGAAATACCAATAATGAAATCATCACGGATATCGAAGGAAAACTCAAAAGATGGAAAGAATATATTGATACTCTTTTCCATGACAAAAGACAAGATCCTCCATCGCCTGATGAAAGAATAAATGAGTCTGGTCCTGGAATAACAACAAGAGAAGTTGTGCATGCTGTAAAACGTCAAAAGAATGGCAAAGCCACAGGGCCAGATGGAGTTTATGCTAAAGTTCTTAAAGTAATGATTGAGCAAGAATCTACCGGCCTTAATATCTTAACATCCCTGTTCAATAAAATATATATTTCTGGAGTTATACCTTCTGATTTGTTGAAATCAACCTTCATACCATTACCAAAAATCCTACCTCTTCTCAATGCGATGAGTATCGTATGATTCGTTTGATGTTTCACGTACTTAAAACATTTTCAGGAATCGTTCACTCGCATATACAAGAAATGTGAATCACACATGGAACAGAATCAGTTTGGGTTCAGAAATGGAGGCGGTACACGTGAGGCACTCTTCTCCTTGAATGTACTAACACAGAGATGTATAGACATGAATGTCGATGTATATGCATGTTTTATAGACTACAAAAAAAATTTTGATTGTGTCAGACATGAAAAGTTGATAGATATTCTGAGATCAACTGGTATTGACCGCAATGATTTACGCATCACAAGTAATCTATATTGGAATCAGACTGCGGATGTTAAAATAGGTCAAGGAACTTCAGAAACGGCTTCAATCAGAAAAGGTGTTCGTCAGGGTTGTGTACTGTCACCGCTTTATTTTTTCAAAATTTATTCTGAGGCAATATTTCATGAATCGCTGTTAGAAGGTGGAGGGATCAATATAAATGGAAACATTATTAATAACATTAGAAAATGTGGATGATACTGTTGTCATAGCAGATAAATTATCTACCCTTCAACACATGGTAAATTCCTTAGTACAACACAGTGAATAATTCGGCTTGTGTGTGAACGCTTTCAAAACAAAAATGATGGCGTTCTCCTAAAAGACAATAAGACCAAATCTCACAATAAATAATAATATAGTTGAACAAGTGTCCTCCTTCAAATACTTGGGCACCACATTGAACGAACAATGTGACTCCAAACAAGAAATAAAATATAGATTTGAACAGGCCAGGAAACAATTCTTTACCTTGCGGAAATTCTTTATGCGATCAGATCTCAGTTTACAGTTGCAAATCCGCATGATCCGTTGTTAAATATTTTCCGTTCTTCTATATGGTTGCGAATGCTGGACCATGGATCCTTCTATTGAAAAACGAATCGATGCCTTTGAAATGTATCTATATCGTCGTCTCCTGCGCATACCTTGGATATTGAAAATTTCAAATGTCGAGGTCCTACATCGGATGAAAAAGCAAAAAGAACTGCTACATGTTATAAAGCAAAGAAAGACACAATACCTAGGTCACATCATGCGAAACGAGAGGTGCCAATTATTACAGCTAATTATTGAAGGAAAGATACAAGGAAAAAGATCCGTTGTGAGACGCAGAAATTCATGGTTGAAGGACATTAGAAGGTGGCACCGGTGTACATCGGAGGAAGCTTTTCATACTGCAATGTCAAGGTCAGAGCTGGCTACGTGGATCGGCAACCTTCGTTTAGAGACGGCGTCTTAAGAAGAAGAAGAAGAAGAAGAAACTCCTATCCTACAGTCGGAGGGTTTGGAAAACGGCTAATCCGAAAAGAGCTAAAAAAAACAATTTCTAAAGGGAGAACCCTCTCGACAGATCCTAAATACAATAAACAAGAAAGCAAGGCTTGGGAAGTGGTACAAAAACTAACAAATTTAAGATACAAGAGCATATGTTGTTTCTGGAAAGAAGGCATCATGTAAGAAAAACATGTCAAAACATGACAAAAAAAGCTAAGTGAAACTGTTACCACCCCGAATTTACATGTAATATTACCTAATGGGGGCTAATCCTGCATTAACTACTCTACGGCGATGAGCACCGTGACAACAAACTAGGCAAAAGTCTATTGATAATCAGTCATCTTGTACAACACAAATTTTACAAAAGATGAACAATAACAAAGTCTACAAAAGTAGTAGAAAAGTAGGGTAACATGTTGGGATAACATACAAGTAAATAAATATAGCACACACAACATAATTCTTATTCTCCTGCCTACAGCAGAATGAATGACTCTTTGTCATCACTCGTCATCTACAGTGAGTTCCTCTCATAACTCGTCCGGCCAACGCATCGAGCTTACCTGCCTCGCGTTGACTGATCACTTCCTGTTACACAGCGCGCACTTCCCAGTTCTGGTCCGTGCTTATAACTTGTATTAAGTTAGTGTTGATCTGTCGCTCCAACTGTTCTCGAGTTGTGAAGTGTTACTTGGGGTATAATTCTCATAATGCCTCCACGTGTGTACACGGTAGAGGAAAGGGTATTTATGTACGATAATTATGTGAAAACAGAGTCTTGCAGGGAAGTCGTTAGACGTTTCATAACACATTTTCCAGGTGTGCGCTCTCCACATAGAGATACCGTGCGGAACCTCGTAAACAAATTTGACAGGAACTGGTTCTTTACTCGATAAGAAGCGAAGTATTAAAAAACGTGTACTTAATGAGGAAAAAGTAAATGAAATCTCAGAAAGATTAGAACATACGCCTACAAAATCCCTAAGACGACTTGGACAAGAAGCCGGTGTTTCGAAGACCTCAGCATGGCGGGATACGAAATGTTGAAACTGAAGCCATACAAGATTACTGTAGTACACGAACTGCATCCACGTGATCATGATAAGCGGGTACGATTTTGTAATTGGACGTTACGAAACGTTCATGATGAAACGGTTGATCCACGCTTAATATTTTTCTCGGACGAAGTTTGGTTCCATTTACACGGTTATGTTTCGAGCAGAATAACAGATATTGTAGTACAGAAAACCCCCATATACGAAATTCCTCTTCATGACGAACGGGTCAGAGAATGGTGCGCAGTGAATGTATACAGAATTATAGGACCTATATTTTTTCAGGGCACAATTAATGCACAAAGATACAGGGATAATATACTAAAACCATTTTTTGGTGAACTGACTGACACTGACTGTCGAAGTGGATATTTTCAGCTAGACTCTGCCACCGCGCATACAGCTCATGACACATTAAACCTAATTGAGGAAATTTTTGAAGACCGTGTTATTAGTACGGACTTATGGCAGTCACGGTCCCCAGACTTAACAGTTTGTGACTCTTACTTATGGGGGTACTTAAAGAATAAAGTGTATGCAAGAAACCCTCACACGTTGGACGAACTGAAAGAACATATCCGAAGAGAAATAGCCTCAATTACCGAAGACGAACTTATGCGAGTGAATCAGAGTTTCCTAAGACGATGCCGGAAATGTGTGGATGAAGGAGGAGATCATTTCCAACATCTCCTGTCATAAGGTACAACCTTAGTTTATTAATTCTTCCTTTCTTCATTTTAATTGTTATCTCATGTCATGCACGGATTAAGTGAGCCAAGTGCTGTTCTGTTCTTATTGCTATGCATACCGAGCGGGGAGTGCTGAGTCAACGGGAGATAAGCTCGGTGCGCTGGCCGGACGAGTCATGAGAGGAACACACTGTATTAGTATGCAAAGAAATTAGAAATGTGCTGCTCAACAGCAGCATTCTCCAAATGAGGTCGCGGCCAACGAGTTCTGATCTCTTGGTTCGCCTGCGATCTCCGTCGAAAGTCTAACCAAGTCATCTTCTAGGCATTCCCGTAGGAATGAATCCCCCAAGCTCAATTCATCGGTCCGCTGAACTAAACGAGATCAAGATTTTAAACTGTGATTAAGGATTAACGGTATGTTTAACGTCGTTGATTTAGTAATAATGACATTCAAGTTTTAATTCAGTGATTTAATGTCGTTGGTTTATGTGCTCATCATTTAGA
Source organism: Meconema thalassinum (assembly GCA_946902985.2). NCBI lineage: Eukaryota > Metazoa > Arthropoda > Insecta > Orthoptera > Tettigoniidae > Meconema > Meconema thalassinum. The sequence continues at coordinate 294,420,573 of OX336390.1, read as the reverse complement.
CCTGTGATGCAAGGCTTCTAACTGGTATTACCAACTCGTGGTATCCACAACAAAGTACACGTGACACTGCACGCCAACAACACGATGGAGATCTTAGAAGACACCGTTAACAAACCACCTCGTTCAGCCTTGTCCCAAAACATAGGTCTGCCGGCCTATACAAATCAAAAACGGCAACCAACCCAAAATCGTGTCTCAACACGGAAAAACATTCACCTTAAATGAAGAATAATAACCTTCTAAAAATAGATCATGTCCATCAAATGATTGCTCAAATCATAACAATACATGACAGTAGCCAAAAGAAATCGCTCACAACATCTGTGAGAATCTCACAATAAATACGGTACTGTACTGAAACATTCCTTAAATAATCAATACTTAATCAGGTTACAGCTCGAGCGTGCACATGATTTCACTCGCTAAGAAACATCCATTGAAAAATGCATACAGAAATGTGTGTCGATTGTCATTGCCTCACTTGGAGATCATAGGTTACTTGGGAAATATTACAGGTCGCGACCCTGGTGAGCATCTGTCATCTGCTACCAGGCGCGCTGTTATTAAAACCGCTACACTGTGTGTGTGGATTTGCTCAAAGCAAAAGTCTATCACAATCTCAATTTCATTACTGGGTTCACAAAATAATGTTGAAGAGTGACCCTTGTACACACTTTAAAGAAATCTGACACACTGTTTAAGAGTATTACGTAGTTCTATACAATAGAAAAGTAGTAATAATGATGTGTTTGCATTGGCGAACCAAAGAGACTTAAAGGAAAGGATGTCTCTCTGTCGATTGTCTTTGGAAGTAGTAACACCACTACTGGTTACAAGAATATGCATTCGTGCTCACTGGGCACGTGAAATTGACTTTATAAAATTGTTTTCAACACCTAATCCTCTGGTGTGACTTCAAAATACGATACGGTTTACCGTGTAATTGGGGATATGAGAAAGTTATCATACATTGCTTAACTCATTTACACAGAAATTGATTCAACTCGAATCTAGTGGCTTCCTGCCCACTATAATAAAAATGTATTTTCAATAAAAAGGGTAGTGTGAGCAACTTCTCAACACTAAACGATACGCCCATGTCAGTGGCGTTCAAATAATTACAAAAATGGGCGCTCGAAAAATATAACAAAACTTTCAGCTGTAGCTGGGTAAAAAATATTGTTCCGGACTAATATGACAAATCCATGTTCCGTGATGCGGAACTTACAATCATGATCAATATTGCACCAAGTGTAATTACACAAAATTGGTGACTAACTCAAATCTTAGAAACGGATCGTGTAGAAGCTTATCGAAAGTTGGAAAAGCACCAAAGCTGGTGACTAAGAAGAGAAAAATCCTACTTGATGACTGATATCAGAGTTACGGTTGCTAATGACTAATCCACCCATGACCATTCACCGTACAAAATAGAAGTTAGATCATGACTCACAGCTTAGCGACGATCACCTCACACAAAAGAGAAGGATTGAGGGCTACTTCCGTTCTCAGTGGTTTCCAGGGATACCTTCGCTGCTTCTCAAATAGCATGGTTATTCACTCTGTTTTCTCCATGGCTGTAATGAAGGTCATATGTTCGGCGTTCTCTCCAACCCAATGGCTTAAGCCATTATCATCCTTATGGTCAGGTTGAAGTAGTTATACCGCTCCACGTGGCGTAGTTCTGACATCTTGTAGAAGTTGGAAATACGATTAAAATTCACTGCTTCTAGCGTACTTTGGTAAATCTCACTGCCTCTACACTGATGTTTGCAGATTGTATTCAATAAAGGCCTTATCTGCTTTTCACAGAATTTAAATACATTTGCACATGTCTGCTCACAGAATTTATCACAATGAGTGCAAATTGCAAATCTGCCTAAATCGGTGTAATCTTTCTGTTGAAAATTCCGGCCTTTGCACGGCACGGTTAATTGAAATATTATGCACGTGATTGTAACACAAATCACTGAAATACACTATTTAAAGCAGTTTTCATAATTTTTGCTTAGCACTATGGTCGGCCATGCGGCGTAGAAATAAGACCATGTGCTCGATCAACAAAAATACGGAAATTACTATTTCCCTCAAAAATATCACTGTATTTGTTGCTTCACTTGCAACACACAATTCAGAAGCACACTTTTTGCCGAAAGAAATACTGGATGGCGTCGGATTGTACTCAGATTACACTGAAAATGACTTCTTCAAAACCCGGTTCACTTGGACCTTTAAAATGCACGGCCGTGCGGTTCAATTGCACTATGGGGTTGTGTTTCCTCAGCGAAGCAAGCGCTGAGGCTTCGACACTTCCAAAGTCGTTGAGCAACTAATTACATTCCGTTCGCATCTCTACGATGGCATACCTTTGTCTTTAAATACCAAAAATTAAATATTAGCCCATAAAAATGAGGCAAATTACGCTGTATGACTGGAAATTATATATTCAAGTTGCACATTAAAGAAAACATTCTTTAATCATGTGGAAATAATCTGTGGAGCATTTCAACATAGTCAAAAGTGCTTCTGAAGCGGGGACATGCTTCTAGGATGCGTTCAGAACTCTCTGACGTAATAATTCCTTGACTCTCATAAAAGTTATCACCAGCATGATCAATTCGGGCTCAGTACAGTAAAAGTATGTTACTTGGAGTAGATGTCCACGTGTTCTAATCACAAATTTTAGAAATTATTGCTAGATAAATTAATAATAATAGGAAGAAAGAGAGAAAGAAAGAAAGAAATAAAACATAAATAAATACATAGATAAATGAATGAATGAATGAATGAATGAATGAATGAATGAATGAATGAATGGATGATTAAATAAATAATTCAGTGTGGGTACATTCGTTTTGACTGACTCAAAAGCACCAAACCTTTGTTTGAGTGAGTAAAAAAATGAATAAATAAATAAAGCAATTAATAAATAAATACCTACAATAAAAAGTGTTTGTCTAAAGATCTTAAAATACACTACTACACTGTTGTCAAACTGGAATGCCTGTATGTGAGTGTATGTATTGTACTGAACTACAAATTGGATAAATTAGTAGTAGAAAGATGAATTATACGCAAAATACTCGGTCCTTTAAAAACTGCAGAATTCTGTAAGTAAAGAAGTAATGATAACATATAGCGATAAGTAGAAAACATATCAGAAACAACACGGAAGAGGAGATTGCTATGTTTTGGCCTTTTATACAGGATGGATGACAGTAGGTTAACCCAGCAGATCTTCACTTTTCTTGGAACAAGAATTCAACAACAACCTGTACAAGAAGTCAAAAAGGATTTGGAAAGAAACAATATCAGAGAAGAAGATACACCACCGAGAGATGATTTAAGTCAAAAAGTGCTAAACAATGTGCTTCCAAAGGTGGAAGGGAAAGAAAACCGGCTCGAAATGGTCCGAGAAAAGGATGAGGAAACATAGTGAGATGATAAAGGAATACTGGAGGAAGAAGACGAAGGAATAGCAAAGGACAAAGCATTGAAATTGGCTCGTGGTCCCTAGACGACCGAAACAAAAATAATAATAAATAAATAAATGAAAAATCAACAGCCTGCTTCCAGTCTGCGACCGGGTTAGAAATGGAATGAATGAAGCCCCCATCTAGCGGCGAGGATATGAAATGTGCCGGCTGCCGAGGCCTGACGCACTCCTCTGGGGCAATGATTAAATGAATGACAGATGAAATGAAATGATAGTGGAGAGTGTTGCGGGAATGAAATTGTTTGTCAGGGAAAACCGGAGTACCCGGAGAAAAATCTGTCTGCCTCCGTTTTGTCCAGCACAGATCTCACCTGGAGTGACCGGGATTTGAACCACGAACCCAGCGGTGAGAGGCCGGCGTGCTGCCGCCTAAGCCACGGAGGCTTGAATAAATAAATAAATAAATAAATAAATAAATAAATAAAAATAAAAAATAAAAAATAAATGAGAGTAGCGATCGTAATCGTGTTACTGTTGTTGATTTATTTAGGGGATTCGGACTTCATGGTACTTGGATGTGTGTGTATATCATATAGCAAAACACTATTTTCGTGACTATAATAGTGTGTGCAAATGTACTTACAGTATTAGGTTTGAAGATGTGGAAAGTGTCCTGGTACTTAAATGAGGTACTGTCCCTGCATTTTCCTGGAGGAAGTGTAGGGAAAAGCTGGGGAGAAAACACACTTCAGATGACCGCTGTCAGCACCGAGATCGGAAGTGCTTATCTCCGGACTTGATACACTTCCCCCGTCGTTCGTGTGGTGATCATTTAGGCCCTTGTAGGCCTACTTGTACATGTGAAAACCCATGTTATTTTAAGGCTTGTACTGGTGTGTACATATGTAATTGCGACTAGAATTGGAAAGGAGATGGCGGTGGACTTTAAAGCCATCCTTGCATTTGCCTGATGTAGAAGTGGGAAACCACGAAAAGCTAGTACCAACAAGGCTAAAATTATATTCGAACCCACCTCTTTTCAGTTTTGCCACATGAAGTCAACCTGCCTTGAGACCGGAATTAAATGTCTTGGCAGAGACGGGAATCCAACCTGGACCTAACGGGTAGCAGCCAAGATTGCTAGCCACTACACCACAAGGTGGTCTAGTTCTATTTTTCTGATGAATACGATCGCCTAATTGTCCTAAAAAAGCGTGATGCTTACCTACGGGCGCTGTGGGTTGCATTCATTCACTATCACAACTGAGGCCCGATTTCGATTCCCAAATCTGGCAAGAATTATAATTCTGGTCTAAAGAAAGGAATGGGGTTCACTCACCCTATTGAAACAGAACTGAGAATAGGAGGGTTCAATTCCTATTCAACCATCTTAGAAGTAGTTTCTTCCTAGTTTATCAATTCTACTCCAGGCAAATGCCGGGATGATTCTTAACTTAAGGGGCACGTCCGCCTCCTTTCAATCGTAGACTCGATTACTTCTACACACACTACTACAGCTATCACAATGACACAGGACATCAGAGAGATTCCACACACACCCAAGTACACGAGACTGCTTGACCATGATATCGCACAGACCCCAAAAGAATCAACAACAACTAAGTGTGTGTATAAATGAAGAGACTGTATGTAGGGAAGGAAGTAAGGAGAAAAGGAGCACTGCAAGAACCGGGGGGGGGGGGGTATTAATGATCCCCTCCTCCACCCTCTTTACCACCTCACACAAATTAACTGCAGACTACATCAAAAGCTCGGCGGCGAGCGGCTGGTAAGGAAGCCAAGCAAGACAGAGAAAGGGAGAGAAATTTGGAAAACTCATTCTCTCTCCCTCCGTTTCTCGTAATGGGGAGATTCTCTCTCTCTCTCTCTCTCTCTACCCTTCAAGTTCTCACGAGTGAGTTGGAGGATTCCACCTACGACAAACGAGAGAGGGCAGAACTAAATTACCGTTCCTTAGCAACCATTGCACCTCGGGAACAATAAACCACTCAGCATATCCACCCTTTTAGCAAATTGAAACAAATTCAATATCTGAATTGGGAAGGAATCTTAATTAATCGTTCTTAGATAGTGTTCAAAATATGTGACTTAATTGCAAATGCTGAGAGGTATAGGTGTAGGCTGAAGACATTCGCAACCCATTTCCCAATAGGATTCCGTAAATGAATATTATGCATACAAGTGGGATGCATCTTGCTAAATAATGGAAATGGAGGTTAACTAGCTGGAAGTAGATGGGCTCGAATGAAACAAATTTGCATTACACATCTCATAGGCTATCGACTTCGTGTCCTTATTGCTCTAACTGGTTCTCCGTCTTATTGTACCTTCTTCTTATTTTCCTTGTTCTCATGATATTCCATGTCTTCTTGTTCTATTTTTTCATGTTCTTATTCTTGTTATCTTTATTCTCGTATTCTTCTACAATTCCTTCTTAATTTTCTTGTTATTCTTGTTGTTTTCAAATTGTCTTTGTTCGTGTTCTGCTTGATTTTCTTTGTGTTATCAATATTGTCACTATTATTATTAATTTTCTTTTTTTGGTCTTCGTGTTGTTATCATTATTTGTAATTCAGACAAAAATTGGGAAGGATGCGACTGTGGCCAGCATTTGCCTGGAGTGGAAGTGGGGAAATCTCGCCTATGAAAGCGATCGCCATGTTGGAATGTTCTGTATGTAGGTCATAGAGTTATGTATCATTAGATGAAGATTATTGCGTAGGTTCATTACCGAAACGTTCACTCCGATCGCATGATTAGGATACAAGAAATAAAAACTCAATTTTAAAATTTCGCACAGCCGCTATCTTGGTATTATGAACAAAAAATAATAATTTAATTAGACAGCAGTAGATTAAATTGTGTATTAACATTTACCGTACCAAGTTTCGCTGCGCTCGGAAGAATTAATCGCGAGTAAATTCCATTTAAATGTTTTAACTTCACTTGGCCACCATGTTGGTATTATGCTCACCAGGTTATTGGTTGGTTGGTTCTTTAGTTTAGGGGCTGCGACAACGCGGTCATGTAGCCCCGTGTACTTTGGGTGTGTGTAGAATCTGTCTGATAACCGGTGTTAAATGTGATGGCTGTATTAGTGTGTGTATCTGTTTTTTAATTCAAGTAAGAACTGCAACTTTGAATTTTTCAAATAGTTCCTACCTTTGCCGCCAAACGCCACCGTCAACGACTACTAGGCCTAGTTCAGAACTAGACTACTAGACGCCACCGCAGTCGGCTCTTGGCAACGAACGTAGAAACCTAAGAGCGTTGTTTACATTCCTAACATATACAATTTTGCTTCACACAGGTGTAATTAGTGGAAGGTTCTTTAACATGCCATAAATCTATGACATGGGACCGACGGCTTTACTTCCCCTCCGAAGGAAAACATACTGAGGGATTTTTAACGCTCTTAAAAATCCGACGGCTTCGGCCGGGTTTGAACCCGCTATCTTGGGCATAGAAGCTCAGCATGCTGCCGACTACGCCACCGAAGCCACCAGGCTATTGAAAAACCAATAGGAGAACTCTATCAACATACAACATTTCAGGTTGATTGCTGTAATAGATTCGTATATATTGAGAACTGTCTAAATATTTCGAATGGTCATCATGATGGATTGTTATATAATTATGTAGGCCATAGAGTTATGTACCTACAGTATTACTATTAGATGAAGATGACTGCGTAGGTTCATTATTCAAACTTTCATTACGATCGAATGATTAGGACACAAAAAATAAAAACATAATTTTAAAATTTCGCACAGCCGTCAATTTGTGGCTATGAAAAAAATTGAAATACATTTGATGGCACTGCATTAAAATGTGTATGCATATTTTCTGTACCAAGTTTCACTGCCGTCGGATGGTTATATTGCGTGAAAAATCCATTAACATGTTTCAACTTCGCTTGGTCACCGTGTTGGTTTTGTAATTAACAGGTTTTTGAATGTAACATATGTGAACATGTAGTTGTACCGTTTATCTGTACACAATATCAGGATGATATCTGGTACCGTTGATGAGATATTTCGCTTGGCCGCCATGTTGAATTTGTGAAACGTATCAAAATTTGAAAGGCGCGTTGAGGTCCAACTATGTAGTAGTATGCAATTAACGAGCTTCATTGAAATCGCTACGACCGTTTAGATTTTATTAGGGGACACACACACACACTTACACACACATACACACGGACAAAAAGTGATCTCGGAAGCCTATTTTTTTTTCGCAAATGAAAATAGGCAAAAAATATGCTTTTAAAATTTCGAACTGACACCATCTTGAATGTTTGAAAATACTTTGGTGACATATCATGAGAATGCGTTTCACTGTGCTTGGCTAATTTGATCACCAGAAGAGTCATTTTAATGATTTAAAACTTGCGCGGCTGCCATGTTCCATTCGTGATGATCAGCATTTTCAAAGTCACATGTATGTACGGTACTTCCTGTACTTAAAAGTCTTCTACCATCATATAACTTTCTATTTATTTTCTGTAACATTTCCGGACATAATGAATACCGCTGAAATATTTCCTGTGGCCCTCACGTTGGATTGTTTTATATGGTGGCCCGAGACTTATGTACCAGTAGATAAATATTATAGTAGTGATTCATTATGCAAACTTTTACTTTGGCCACTAGATTAGGACCTAAGAAACAAAAGCATGTTTTTCAAACTTTGTACCGTCTCCATCTTGAATCTTATTAACAAACGAATTCCATTAGCCGCTAGTATATTAAACTTTAAATAAAGATATAGGCCTAGTGCCAAGCTTCACTGTGCTTGGGTGATTAAGGTGCAAGAAGCGTCTATACATATATTTGAAATTTGCGTATTCACCATTTTGGTTTCACACAATTTATGCTTTTGAAGTCTCTTTCGTGATTTTACTCTAGTATTCTTTAGCACCATACAACATTTCAGGTTGACTGCATGCAATAGGTTTCGAAATATTTAATATCGGCGAAATGTTACACGCGCCGCCAAGTTAGATTGGTGATGCATATCACAATTTGAAAGGTTCGCTCGGGTTTTGAAGGGCTATTAGTATTTTCTTACCAGGTTTCATGGAAATTGCTCCTGTCAATCAAACCTTATTAGGTGAGCACACACACACACACACACACAAGGACTAGGCTAAATGTGAACTCATAAGTCAGTATTTCATCATGAAAATAGGTTAATAATATAGTTATTCCAACGTGTATTGCTTAAAGTGAACTATGATAATTCCACAGGGTGTTCAACGTCCTGATGAGATACAATATTTCTGTAATTCACTAAGTTTTGCATTAAAATGGTTGAATGAATCCTGTATCACGTTGGGAATAGTTCATCCCTTTCTGTAAGCATTAACTTCAGCTGTGGCAAGAGAGATATTCAGTCGACTCTGAACTTCATGAGAGCACATTTGAGGAAACCACAGGATTTGGAGTTTCCACACAATCTGACCACTCAGACATGTATGCAAATCCTCTCTGCCTTGTTTCCAATAATAACAGTTCCGTATCACGTGTAATGTCGGCGCTCTCCACTCATAAAGAGAGCGGCCGAATGCAAATGACTATGTAATTCTATTTGCCCAGAGACCAGCAGCATCTCGGCTCCTAGCGATACCCTGACCGCCTGCCTCACATGGCCTCGGACAACCATTTGTTTTTGCAATACTGCATTGTATATATAGTGACAAATGGAATGCTTTGAAAGTGTTGCTTCACTGGATCCAAAATACGTATAGCTTTTTAAGCCGTCAACAAGTTGCAGGAGACCAATAAGCTTTGTTGTTTCTATATGGCCATTCCAGAATTACTCTCGATATCACATGGAGTATTTCCTGGCTGGACTTTGGTTCTAAATTACAATGGAAATTTGTAACCGAATGATGAAATAAATTGGAGTAGGTTGGCCATTTTATGTACCTGGTGTGTATATGCTCTCGGGATGGTGGTATAGTGAAAGAAATAGATTTGTAGGTGCTGATTAGCCAATTCAGAGAGTTGTATTTTGCAAGAAAGAGTAGTGACGAAATACTCCCTATATCGCTCAGTATTGAGACCGACTTAGCTGTATGGAAGTGAGAGCTGGCTAGAAGCAGAATATATGATACATAAGCTGGAGGTAGCCTAGCTGATATGAAGGTAGCACGTATAATTGCTGGGACAAATAGATGGGAGCAATGGTGGGTTGGGACTTTTAATAAAGAGATAGAGGCTAAGTTAGAAATGTACACGGTGGATGAAACTGTTGATATGAGCCGACTTGGATGGAGGGGTCGTGTGAAGGGAATGGAAAAGGCGAGATTACCTTAAGAGGTTAATAAACTCGGCTGAAATGGGTATGAGAAGCAGAGCTAGACCTAGGAAGTTATTTATTTGTTTAGCTTAAGCTTCAAAGATCCTGTCAAGAATAATTTACAAGAGGATGGAAAGCCAGATACGGAGTTGGGTGAAGACCAGTTTGGTTTCAAAAGAAATGTAGGAACAAGGGAAGCTGTACTAAGTCTTAGGCTGATTTTGGAAGGTAGAATAAAAAAAGATAAGAAAACGTTCATGGCATTTGTAGACTTAGAAAAGGCTTTTGATAATGTTGATTGGACTAAATTGTTTGACAATTTGAAAACGATTGGAATAAAGTACAGGGATAGGAGGATGATCTACAATCTATACAGAAACCAGACAGGAGTCATTCGAGCTGAAGGATATGAGAGAGAAGCTTATTCAGAAAGGTGGAAGGCAAGGCTGCACTTATCACCCATACCTTTCAATCTTTACATTGAACAAGCAATGAAGGAAATTGTAGAAACATTTTAAGTGGGAGTGATGATTCCAGGAGAAATAATTTCAACTCTGAGATTTACCGATGACGTAGTCATCTTGGCCAACACGCCTGAGGATTTGAATGAGTTTTTGAATGGTATGGAGGAAATAATTCATGATGAAAATTAATAAATGTAAAACAAAAATATTGGAATGCAGCCGAAATAAATTAGAATTCTCCATGGACATCAAATTGGCAGGTGAAAAACTAAAGGAAGTAGGAGACTTCTGTTACTTAGGAAGCAAAATAACCAGTGATGGACGAAGCAAAGAGGATATAAAAAGTAGGTTTGCTCAGGCAAGGAAAGCATTTCTACAGAATAAGAATCTGTTGGCATCGAATATAGATTTAGGTGTTAGGAAGTCATTTTTGAAGGCCTTTGTCTGGAGCGTGGCACTCTATGGAAGTGAAATTTGGACCATTTGTAGAGTAGAAAAGAGGAGAATTGAAGCGTTTGAAATGTGGTGTTACAGGAGAATGATGAAGATCAGATGGGTGGATAGGGTTACAAACGAAGAGGTATTAAGATTAGTGGGAGAGGAGAGATATTTCTGGCGATTGCTAATGATGAGAAGAGATAGGTTGGTAGGACACATACTAAGACACCCAGGAATAGCAAGCTTAGTTATGGAAGGAAGGGTCGAGGACAAGAACTCTAGGGGTAGACCAAGGTTATAATACACACATCAAAAAAAGTTTTGCATCACCTCGGTTCCAAGAGTTCCGGAACCTTTAAATACAAAGGGAATAGAGATCAACACAAACAACATTTCAGCTCGTTTTATTGCTCATGAGACCCACACATTGCATGTTGTACCATCATACAGCTAGACTTTCAGCATTTGTGGTCCAGATTGCAGTACACACCACTACCTCTAATACCCAGTAGCACGTCCTCTTGCATTGATGCATGCCTGTATTCGTCGTGGCATACTATCCACAAGTTCATCAAGACACTGTTGGTCCAAATTGTCCCACTCCTCAACGACAATTCGGCGTAAATCTCTCAGAGTGGTTGGTGGGTCAAGACGTCCATGAACAGCCATTTTCAACATATCCCAGGCATATTCGATAGGGTTCATGTCTGGCGAACATGCTGGCCACTGTAGTCGAGCGATGTCGTTATCTTGAAGGAACGCATTCACAAGATGTGCACGATGAGGTCGAGAATTGTCGTCCATGAAGACAAATGCCTCTCCAATATTCTGCCGATATGGGTGCACTATGGGTCGGAGGATGTCATTCAGGTATCGTAAAGCCGTTTCGGAGCCTTCCATGACCACCAGTGGCGTACGTCGGCCCCACATAATGCCACCCCAAAACATCAGGGAACCACCACCTTGCTGCACTCGCTGGACAGTGTGTCTAAGACGTTCAGCCTGACCAGGGTGCCTCCAAACACGTCTCCGACGATTGTCTGGTTGAAGGCATATGCGACACACATCGGTGAAGAGAACGTGATGCCAATTCTGTGGGGTCCATTCAGCATGTTGTTGGGCCCATCTGTACCGCGCTGCATGGTGTCGGGGTTGCAAAGCTGGACCTCGCCATGGACGTCGGGAGTGAAGTTGCGCATCATGCAGCCTGTTGCGCACAGTTTGAGTTGAAACACGACGTCCTGTGGCTGAACGAAACGCATTATTCAACATGGTGGCATTGCTGTCAGGGTTCCTCCGAGCGGCAATCCGTAAGTAGCGGTCATCCACTACAGTAGTAGCCCTTGGGCGGCCTGAGCGAGGCCTGTCATCGACAGTTCCTGTATCTCTGTACCTCCTCCATGTCCGAACAACATCGCTTTGGTTCACTCTGAGACGCCTGGAAACTTCCCTTGTTGAGAGCCCTTCTTGACACAAAGTAACAATGCGGACGCGATCGAACTGCGGTATTGACCTTCTAGGCATGGTAGAACTACAGACAACATGAGCAGCGTACCTTCGTCCTGGTGGAATGACTGGAACTGATCGGCTGTCGTACCCCCTCCGTCTAATAGGCCCTGCTCATGCATGGTTGTTTACATCTTTGAGCAGTTTTAGTGACATATATGAACAGTCAAAGGGACTGTATCTTTGATACAATATACACAGTCAACGTCTATATGCCGGAGATCTGGGAACCGAGGTGATGCAAAACTTTTTTTGATGTGTGTATGTTAAACAGATTGCCTCGAATGTAGCGTGTGGTAGCCATGTTGAGATGCAACGATTAGCTCAGGACAGGGAGGCATGGAGTTTTGCATCAAACTAGTCAATAGACTGAAGACTCAAACAACAACAATGGCTTTTTAGTACCGGGAGTATCCGAGGACATGTTTGGCTCGCCAGAGGCTGTAAATACTTCAATGCAGACACCCATGGGTGAGCTACAAGTTCCGTTCAATTTCAAGTAGTTCCAACTTTTGCTACCAGATGTCACTGACAGCTAGTGATAAACGTTGGAACTTTGATAGAGGTGATAGTTAGGTTCAGTGTTCAACGATTTCAACTTGAGGGACATAGAGGCAGAAGAGGTCGAAGAACTAATTGCTAACATGGGTTCTCAAAGGCTAAACGTTCGCGAACAAGGCTTGCACACTAAAGTCTGTTCGCCGATTCGAGATAGCGCGTGTAAATACTTGTGCGTGATCACTTGACTGCCTGGACAGGGAAACACGCCCAGTTCACGTCATCGGCTCTGCTGGACAGGGGTAGCCAAGAATCTCACAGATCATTAGTCATGCCGTAGCCCTAGAAAAGACAATACTTACTGCACTTAGTGCTGTGCTGCACTGTATACAGTTGCCTATCATAAGCAGTTAAGAACCAATTAATTAATTAATTAATTCAATACATAAACGAACAATAAATAAGCCGCGCTGAAGAATGTAACCTATAAGTCAGCCCGCTTCACATGTAGGCTATACACAGCACTGAAGTAGGCGTACGTTCAACATGCACAGCTCTATGCACCCCTTGCGGTCAACCCTGCAATCACGTGTACAACTGTGTTTACTTCCACTATCTCGATTCGGCGAATGAACTTTAGGCTAGATACAAAATGGCAAAACAGTCTCAAATAAAAACGAATGTTTGGATGAATGAATGTATGAATGAATGAATGAATGAATGAATGGATGGATGAATGCCTTATTTCTGCTACCACGTGAAACCTTACAACACAAGGGTTAATTATTTAGGGATCGTTTAGGAGAAGCCATTGTATGCATTTTTGATACCATCTCATCATTCGTTGGCATTTAAAAAAATAAACCACAGAAAACCACTTCTAAGACATTTGAGAGATGAATCTTAACCCTTACCTCTTTCAGTTGGACCACTTCGTACGGTTGCCATTCCTTAGGTCTGCTCATCTGAAGTACAATTGTGTGTATGGTAAGCTCTCCTACTGTGGTATGTTTAGAGTCTTACTCACTTCTCATCCCCGTCCCACGAACACTTCGAGTTTATCAGTAGGCTACTTGGTGAGACGTGTGGATTTGTGCAAGCAAATCAATGGCCGATATTGCTGAAAACCGTATGTAATTAAATTGATTACTGATTTTCATTCTATAAACAAGATGACTTGCCACCATTACTGCATTGATCTGATACATTCTTAATGTATGCATTAGGCTACATACTACGGGAGAATTTCAATACGACGGTTGCATTAAAGCGGAAAATACATAACCTAACACTGATTGCCAAATTTAAAGAAGAACATCTGATACCTTAATTCCATTTCAAGAATACTGTTTTTCCATTATCTTCTAAAGGTTTTGGATAAATATTAGAATTGCCACATATCCACTGTAGGCATTTCAACTCAAATTCTTTTACGAATTTCCGAATTTCTACATCCCATACAGCAAGGTTTACTGGTCGGCACCTACTCAAAATAATATTGTTAATAAACTCCGTATTGAAAAGGATTCAACTTGTTTAATCAAGCGCCGAATTGAATTATTTTATTGATTTTAGAACTTGATTTTTCTAAATTATTTTGTTTGTATATTTTGATAAAACATTTTAAAGCTTAACATTTTTACACTCATCGTTATTAGTTCTTATTTTCTAACTACTTATTTTAAAATTATTGTAAAAAGACCAAATGCTACGTACAGCTGGCCATGGCTAAAATCAGGCTGGGGTAAATATACACAAACACAGTCTAAAGTATTAATACTGCGTTTGTAAGGATGTCCAATTTATAACTATACTTTATTTATTACAATTATTATCATTAATTTTTCATTTCTAATTTAGTTTTAAGTCATATATGCTATTTTAGTTTTCAATTCTTAATTGACTTTCTGTTTAAGCTGAAGATGACCTCATTGAAGGTCGAAACATGTCCAAATATATAAAATATATAGTTGTTTATGTATTGATTTGGCGTATAATTTTAAACGTTTAATAAACAAGATGTTTAGTAAAGAACATGCAGCCTCCTTTCTCCTAAATGTATGGGTACAGTTATCTTCCTTATCAAAGAGTACAATATAATTGAGTGTTCTTATGATAAGCGTTAAATGTTGTATCCTAAATAAGACTCCCCGTTAACTATGTTTCGTTGTAATTCCGTTTTTTTATCCAGAGGAATTGATTGAAACATGAGAAAAGTATGCCCATCCACCATCTTGAATGTATGGAATTGTTTATCTTGCATATTCTGCAGAGAAAGCATTTTATGCGAGATTACGTATTAACTGTCTTCGTCATTGTAACTGAAATAAATAGTGGATTGTTTATTTTAATATCTTATACAATATATCCAAGATGGCATCTACGTGTTATATGCAGTGTGATAGTCATATGATTAATGCAAGTGAGGTATCGTATACGTATCTCCCGTCTTACAAACCTTCATGCTAATTTCGGGATTGGATCCTCAGTCATTGATTTTGAAATGTTAATATTAGGCCTATTGTATGCTCACCCTCCATCTCAAATATATGGCGGGGGTGTCCTTTTATCATTGGCATACAAAGTCCAAATACAGTTCTACATTAATGCTCATTTGAGATATTGTATCTATAAAATATACGTACCAGGTGGCGTAGTTGGTAGCATGCTGAACTGCTGTTCCCAAGATCGCGGGTTTAAACCCGGCTGAAGTCAGTGGATTTTTAAGAGCCTTGAAATCCTTCAATATGCCTTCCTTCGTAGGGAAAGTAAAGCCGGTGGTCTCATGTCATAGATTTATGTCATGTAAAAGGTACTTCCACTAACTAAACTTGTGTGAAGCTAAATTTCTTCGTTAGATTTCATTGAAACGCTCTATCAAAGTTCCAACGTTCACCACTAGGTGTCTGGTAGCGAAATTGAACGAAACATGTAGCTCACCCCATGGGTGTTCGCTTCATGCAGCTACAGCCTCTAGTGAGCCGAACTTGTCCTTGAACACTCCCGGCACTAAAAGCCATACGCAAAATAAATCTAGGTGAGTCAGCTGCCCGTAATAATATTAATTTAGGCAACCCAACTAGCGTTGTTATCAGGAAGGTCGATATTTCTCTGCCTGTATCCCGTATGGTACTAATGCACTGCAAGCATATCCGGCAAGCGATACTGAACACACTTAATTTTACCTCGATGTACCTAGAGCCTAATACGAGGGAAAATAATAGTGTTCAGTATCGTGGAAGCCTCCGTGGCTTAGGCGGCAGCACGCCGGCCTCTCACCGCTGGGCCCGTGGTTCAAATCCCGGTAACTCTATGTGAGATATGTGCTGGACAAAACGGAGGCAGGCAGGTTTTTCTCCGGGTACTCCGGTTTTCCCTGTCAAAATTCCATTCCAGCAACACTCTCCACTATCATTTCATTTCATCTGTCATTCATTTAATCATTGCCCCAGAGGAGTGCGACAGGCTTCGTCAGCCGGCACAGTTCATATCCTCGCCGCTAGATGGGGGCTTCATTCATTCCATTCCAGACCCGGTCGGAGACTGGAAGCAGGCTGTGGATTTTCATCGTTGATGTATCAGTTCGGACGTTCTTATTAGACGCGCGCGAGGGCTATTACAATGAAATGGATGCTCCCTTTATCTTCGTTCTCACATCTTTGTATTATTAATATTTATTTATTTGTCATAGATCATACAAGAAATATGGAAGGCCTAGTGGAAAAGGTAAAGCCCCACATTTATGCCTCACTGGCACACTTTTATCTTCAATTCGTTTCGTTATTACAATAATTAAATGATTTACGGATATATTTACGCAATGTACGTATTTATAATATTAATAATAAAATAAATGATATAGTAGTAGTGGGATGATAGGGGTTCTGCCCACTAACTTATTGAACCCTCCTCGTATTTGCCTCGAACATGATATCTTGCGAACCAATCATGGGATTTGAACATACAGGGTGTCGCAGCACTCGTAGTGACGCCCCCTACTTTCCTATAGCCTCTTTATTTAATTAAAAGACCAAAACTAAAAGGTCATTCGCGAGTAGTGGGGTAGTGTTGGTTTTCTCATGTCGTACTTGTGCTTGAATATGTATGCCTATGTCGGGTAAGGGTTAGGTGGTGGGAAAGGAATAGGGTCGAGTGAGGGGTCGTTTAGATGGTATTTTTTCCGCTCTAGGTGATGGTGAGATTCATTTTCAAAATAGATGGAATTTGGAAACGCCATTTGGGGTAAACATGTTGTTTTGACATTTTGGCTATGAATGTTTTTATATACGCATGCACACTTGAGAGGTTATGTAAGAGAGCGGGCTTTTTAAATGATTATTTATAGATGCGTGTTTTTTTTAAATATTTATTAAGAACCATAAAAACTAATAGGTCATCGGCTTTTTAGTATCTCGCTAACCAATAATGTGATTTAAACCTATGAGGTGTCGCAGAACTCGTGGTGAACTCCCCTTTTCTATGAACGGGGTATATCCACCCCATAATAAAAACTACACTTACCCGGGAGATGAAATAGTATTTTTTTTGTATGCCTACGAACTTGACGACTTTTGTAAGAGAGCGGGCTTTTTAAATGATTATTTATAAATGAGTGTTTTTTTAATATTTATCTAAATAAACCCAAAAACTAATAGGACATCGGCTTTTTAGTATCTCGTTAACCAATAATGGGATTTTAACCCATGGGGTGTCGTAGGACTCGTGGTGAACTCCCCTTTTCTATGGACGGGGTATATCCCCCCCAAAATAAATACTACCCTTACCCGGGGGGTAAAAATATTTTTTGTATGTCCGCACACGGACGGCTTTTGTCAAATGGGCCAATCTATACGTCTGTTAATATTTTCTGAACCCCTGATGGGATTTTGCAATAGGCAGTATCCTAGCCCTGGGGGGTACGCCCCGTTTTTGAATGTATGATTCGTTTTTCTTTTCAAAAGGGCCTAACTATACGTTTGTACATATCACGCGAACCAATCATGCTAGGGACTTGTATGAGGGGTCCTAGCACTTGGGGCGACGTCCCCCGTTTGGGGGTGAAACTACCCCCCAAAATTGACAAATCCATATCTTGGAAGCGAAGAACCCTAAAATTAGGTGTGATAGCTTAAAAATAGGGGATAATATAGGCTTTTACCTCGATTGATCATTTCACCCCTAAAACAGTAAATAGTCATGTTATGGGAAAAAACGTGTTAAACACCTAAAATGATAAATGAACCTAAGATCTTTTGTTTTTGAAGAAAAATAGTAGGGGGGTGAAAACTACACCCAAATTGAAAAATCAATATCTAGGAAACGATGAATCCTAAAATTAGGTGTGATACCATAAAAATAGGGGATGATATAGGCTTTTACCTCGATTGATCTTTTCCCCCCTAAAACAGTAAATAGTCATGTTATGGGGAAAAACATGTTAAACAACAAAAAATGATAAATGAACCTAAGATCTTTTGTTTTTGATGAAAAATAGCAGGGGGTGAAAACTACCCCCACATTGAAAAATCGATATCTTGGAAACGAAGAACCATAAAAATAGGTGTAATGGCTTAAAAAATAGGTCATGTCATACGCTTTAACAGGATAGGTCATTTCACCCCTAAAAGAGTAAATAGTGATTTTACAGGGGGGTAAAAAGAAGTTAAACGGGTGAAAATGATAATTGAACCAAAGATCCTTTGTTTTTGATGAATATAGCATGGGGGTGAAAACAACCCCCAAATTGAAAAATCAATATCTTGGAAACGAAGAACCCTAAAATTAGGTGTGATAGCTTACAAAATAGGTCATGACATATGCTTTTACATGGATAGGTCATTTCACCCCTAAAGCAGTAAATAGTGATTTTACAGGGGGTAAAATATGTTAAACACTTAAAAATGATAAATGAACCTAAGATCTTTTGTTTTTGATGAACTATCGTAGGGGAGTGTAAACAACCCCCAAATTGAAAAAAATCCATATCTTGCAAACTTAAGAACCCTAAAAATTAGGTGTGATCGCTTAAAAATAGGTGATGACATACGCTTTTACCTCGATAGATTATTTCACTCTTAGAACAGGGAATAGTAATGTTACAGGGGAAAAAGGTATCAAACACCTAAAAGCAAAAGCGTTTTGTGAAACCATGCTTTATGGACATGTGTATGGAGGATGATTGTTATTATTATTATTAGGTAATTATGGATTAATGTGTGTATAGATAACTAACCAGTGGGGAGCGTGATGGCGCAGGTGCTTAGCTGTTCGTCTTTACCCGGACGGCTGGGGTTCGAATTCCGGTGACAGCGGGGTGGAATTTTCCACCTGAAAAATCACATGGGGTCAGGAAGGGCATTCGGTCTTAAATCCCCGGCCAAAACCAAAATGAGCCTGGTTGGCTCCGGCGACTCAAAATAATTGGGAAAAGCCGAAGAAAGAAAAAAATAAGAAGAAAAAATGGTAACTCACCAGTAATAGTAAACATTTGTTTGAGGTGTTGAAGAAGTCAGGATGGCCAACCCTTTGCCATGGTTCACGAATGGACCCCAAAATTTTTACCTGTCAAGACTCAGTGTACCCTGTTGCAGCCTTTAGAAAAAAATCGAACCGGGGCCTCTGTGGTGACAGTGGACTTATATTCATGATGCTTTTTAAACAAACATACGCTTGCATACTACCACTGGGTTGAATCTGCACAGAGACACTGGATTTGGTTTGTGTTGTGTGCTTGGTGATAACAGCACGGCGATCTTGTCTGCAGGTTTCATATTACTCGTCTGCTTGATAGTGGACGTGCTCTGCACCGTGTTATCATACAGGACATGACTAAATCGTTGTTAGGTTTGACAAAGGCTTAGTGAAGCTTATTGCAACCTTGAAATGAATGTCATGGTATAGTCGGGTTGGAAGCCAAGACCTTAGGGTTGACAACCAAGTAGGTTAACCACTACACGGTGAGATGGTCAAATAATAATGTAACAGAACATATAGAAACGTTTTCTATAGTTTAACGAATTGGCTAAGAGCCATACCATGAGAGGTGTAGGTAATGGAAATTGAATCCTTAGCTGATTACTATACTACTTGTAATCTATAGCCATGCTCACGTATAAGCTATCATGTTAGAAAGAGAATTGTATGGCTTGTTTTAAACGGAGAATAATTGTGTTTACTGAGAAACACAAATCTGAATTTAAAATTAGTTTATGTCTTACATGATGTTTGAACTCTCGTTTATTTATACTTTAGACAAACGCTAACATAGTTGTCATTCAGATGCCATGGCCGCCTCTTTTCCAATCCTACACCGTACACTGAAGTTAAAATGAATAATGATCACGTTACAGACAACCAGTTTCAAAGACATGAGAACTAAGTGAACAAAGTATAAAATTCATGAGCCAGTGAGGAATTCAACATGCTGTCCATTGAACAAAAAGAGAAGCGTTCTATAAACTTAGCCACCAAGCTGTCCTATCGACCCCCAATGGTTTGGGTCATCGTAAAGATGAAAATTAAATCTAAGCTATAACTAAAACTAACTACACACTTATATAGTAGAAGAAGAAATGGAAAACAAAAGGACAATAGGCCAAATAAAAGAGAGAAGGACTAAAAAATGGCCCTCAACCCTCAAGACTGCAGATTGAGGGAGTTGGAAGGAAGGAGAGCCATGAAAGGCAGATATAAAAGTAAAATAGGAGAGGCTCTGCCCCAGAGGTAATGGATAAAGAGGAGGAAAACTGGACTCAGCTGAGAAATATCTTGGAGTCGCCAACTTCCAAACTGATCAGCCGTAAGCCCCTTGAGGGTGTAGCCATATGCAGAGTGCACCGCAAGTGGTGGGGCTATATACACCCTACCTTTTCGGGGGGGCTTGAGCAAACGACAGGAAATAACATGAAAATAAAAGCAAGGCTGCCTCCTCACACTAGTAGGATATCAGAAAAAAATAAATTAACAAGGGCCTATTAAGTTGCAAAAGTAAGAGACTCCCTAGGCCTCGGATACCCTAATCATGTTGGGGTCGGTAGAGAACAAGAGTTGAGCAAGTGTGGTCGACAGGAATGAAGACAGAGAGGGGCCCAGCACAAGTTGGTGAAGCAATGACGGACTGAGCTGGGACTCCATGATCGTCTACCTACATACACTAGATATGACGCCCAGGGGTGGAATTAAAGACCTCTTTTGTTTTATATCTCTGGCTTTTAAGGACGGTAACACATGCAGTACTGGTCCTAGGGTATGCAAAATTGTATTAGATACTCAGCTAATAATAGTGTGCATGACCATGATTATTTTCCCAAGTACAGTACACGGGACTGATGACCATGATTTACAAGCCCCTAAGTAAGACAAAAACAAATGATTTTCATTTTCCAATGAGTTGGGGTGAGGTGAGGTGAGTTTCCTATACACCAAACTGATGTGGTTTCCCACTTCTACTCCAGGCAAATGCACATTTGATGTTAAGAATAGTGAAATGGTTTGCAACTGCCCAATGCTAGGACCTGATTAGTGGCTTTTAAACATGGAATGAAATGGAGTACACTTCCCCGAAACAAACAAGAGGAGTGATCGATCCCCCACAACAACCATTCTTAAAGTCAATAAAAATGACTATGCACTTCAGCTCATGACGGTCTCCTCTCTCCAATCCTACCCCTTGGTAGTGAAAGGCACACTCTAATACAACCATCATAGTGACAGGTTATCTGTTAAATACCTAACTATCCCCAGATTTACCTTAAAATTTCCTACAATCCACTACATTTTCCGCAAATTGACCAAATGACACAACTTTCCAGCAAAATTCAACAAATGACTACCAGATTTATTGAAATTCCATTGATTTACCTAAGCATGGTTTAAACTACCTCAAATTCATATAACATTAGACGAATATAGATGAAAATTCACTACAATATACCAAACTTACCCAAAGTGGGCTACAAACCATGAAATTTATCCTTTTTTGTAAATTCACTATATGTACTCGAAAATTCCATAATATTGCCTTTACATGTATGCTTTTATTGTTGTTGTTTCGCTTACCACACTCCCTGCAGACAAATACCTCAACATGACTTTCTCCTAGACTAGGAGCTCCACATTCGACATGATAGCTGAGTTTCATCTCCCATAAACTTGTCTCTGAGGTGGGTGTCAGGAAAAAGTATTCAGCTGTAAAAACCACACCCTCACATAGACTTTCATAACCTCTTACGTTGAGGTTCCTAACACTAACGACATTGAATGATTGAACGGTTTCCTTTTCACAATTTCTGTCTATACTTTCCTCTTTAAGGTTGCGAGATGTTTGCAAGATTCCTAAAATGCAATTAAACTTAATAAATACCTTAAGATGGTTTGATTTGTTTAATGATAATGGTGTTGATGATTGTTATATACGTGAAGACTAATTTTTTAGGTCTTGACTAGCCTTGCAATAAGAATTGACTAACCAAACATGAGTTACCTATGAGGGAAACATTTTAGCCCACTATGTTGGTTATTGTTCAGTGTACAGTTGTAGAATGCTGTTTATTATTTTTTTGAAATCATATACAACAGAGGCTTAAACCTATAGACCAATCGTGTGACCATGTTTGTTAAACATGACATGATACCAGAGACAATTAGGATACTTATGTAGAGCTTACCAAAAAAATGTTGTGTAACAGTAAATGCTAGTCAACAAACAGTTATGCCACACTAAAAAAAATCATCATACTATACATGAGAGAGCTCTTCTAAAATTATTGATGCGTAACATGTTTCCACTCGCTTGCTATATATTTTTCGGCATGGGAATGATTCTCAAGAAATGAAATGCAAATGGAACTGAAATGAAACACAAACAAACAATGAGCGCGCGCGGTGACTGAGATTGATAACATGACGTACTGTCGGTTATGTAGCTATGTGGAATGTTTATCACTAATGGTTTACTTCAAGGTTTGGAGATCCCATTAAAGATATTCCTACAATAAATGATCTTGAAATGGTCATTCTTTGGTGTGAAAATATGTATTATATGATATTTAATGAAAACAATTATAATTTATTAAATATTTATACGTTTACTCTATTCTTATTTAATGTAAGCACTCGAGACACTATCGACCAAAATACGGCACAATCAGGAATATATATTGCATCCTTGAAGGTTTGGTGATCCCTTTAACGGTATTCCTACAATAAATGATTTTCAAGTTGTCGTTCTATGGCGTGAAAATATTTAATATATGATATTTGCTAACAGGATTTACCACTGGAATTATTTTACGAGTAGTTATTTTAATGTACAACAGAGTTCACTGTTAAAAAGGTAGAGCCCTATGTGGAATGTAGGATAACATGTAACATGTTATACATGATACGTGACAACTGTAAGGCTTGTGATTTTTAAGATGCCTTCATCCCTATATTAATCACCCAGTTTACAAGACTCATAACTGTAATGTTCCTAATAAATTGAAACAAAACAAAAATCTGCATTGAAAAACCTAAAAGTGATTGAGCAAATATATATACTGGGAAAAAAAGTTTTGTAAACACTAATGTCCAACAAGACTAATTAAATCAGTAACTGTCAGGGTGGCCGAGTGGTTAAGGCGTTTGACTTAAGTTCAAATTTCCAAATATATAAGGAAGCAAGGGTTCGAACCCCTTCCCTGATATAACTATAACTTGAACATGCAAGAAAACAAGAAATATACACAAACTATGTTTATCAATTTAATCATTTTTTTACAAGATATAGACACATAGAATACAGCTCTTTTTGTTTGTCATTTCTTTTAAACGTAAGACTTGTTGAATATTATTTTTAGGGGATGGAGGTGTTGCTACGTTGACCCATTACACAATAATAGCAGCTTTACGAAGTTCATTTTCTATATTTAATAGCTCTTTCTCATAACCAATATGACCAACCTGTTTACAGGCATGCAAGAGCTGTAGACGTTCGACTAATATATTAGGATCGTTCCATTTGCTATTTTTTATGAATGGTTTCAAAAACTCGGGAAGCAGTTCATCATTATCACCATTATCATGATTATCATCCTCATTATTATAATCATTTTCATAATGATCATCATCATTAATATCATTACCATTATAATTTCCACCTATGTCCACAGTCTGTTCAATGGTTTGAGTTTCCTTTGATAGTGTTGAAAGCTTCTTTTTAGATGTGCTAGAATGCTTTAACATTGTTATGTTATTATTATCACCATTACCTTTCTTCACTAACTTTTTGATGGGGTATATTGTCTCTGATAGGGTTGAGGGCTTTTGAGATGTGGGTGTGCGTCTGAACATGGGTTTCACAGGAGGTGTTAAAGGTTTCTCATTAATCAACTCGCTAACAGCATGAGTCTGTTGTAGTGTATTAAACTTGAGGTTAATATTATCTTGATCAGCACTATCTTTTACTTGGACTTGGTTTTTTGCTTTGGTTTGAGTTTTCATCACATTTAGACTAGCGTGATTATTAAGTTTACAATCATGATTGTTTGAAGAAAGTATGTCCAATTGTTTTGTCTTAAGCCTTCCACGACACTGTTTCGATCGTTACTTTGAACAGCGCCAAATAACAGTTCCATTTTTATTGCTTCGTTTCACAATATATGAATATCCTTTATAGTATGCATAAGGCTCACCATACCTAGTCACTGAAACTTCCATATCAACTGCCAAACACAAACTAATCTCTAGTAAAGACAACTTGGTAATGACAACAATAGTTTAAAGTGGGAGCATATATACATGCAAAAAGTGGTAGCAAAGTCGGGGGGTAAAAAGTGGGAGCAAACGTGGCAGCAAATGTGGGAGCAAAAACTGTGAGCAAAAAAGAAGTGGGAGCAAATATGCTAACAAATATGTCAACAAATATGCCAGCAAAAGTAAATACTCAAGTCAAGATAGTTTAAAGTGCAAAGAAAATATGGAAGCAAATATGAGAGCAAAAGTGTTGTTTTTCTAAAACAACTAGACATAACAAACTTAGTCATAACTTAACCTAACCTAACCTCAACTAACCTAACCTAACCTAACCTAACCTAACTTCACCTAACCTAACTTGACTGAACTTTACCTAACCTAACCTATCATATCTTCACCTAACCTAACTTTACCTAATCTAACTTCACCTAACCTATCCTTTCACCTCTCAGAGAAAAATTAAATTCTAGGCATAGTTGAGTTGGAACCCAAGACTTCAGGGATAACACCCAAGTATACTAGCCACTACACCGCAAGATGGGCAAATTATCATGCAACACAACATAAAAATAAAAGTTTCCTGTAGTGTAACTCATTGGCTGACAACCATAGTTGGGAATTCAAACCCAAGACCTCAGGACTATTGTTTTGAACATTATCAGAAATATTATTCCATTTACATTTTGCTGCTGCTTATAGTTATAAGAGTTGGCATTAATATGGGGAAGTAAAAAAGTGGGAGAAAATGTGGGAGCCAATATGGAAGCCAATATGGGAGCCAATGTGGGAGTCAATATGGGGGCAAAAGTGGGAGCAAATATGGGAGCAAATGTGGGTGGCCAATATGAGAGCAAATGTGGGAGCCAATATGGGAGTCAATATGGGGGAGGGCAAATTTTGGGAGCAAATGTGTGAGCAAATCAGCTCACCTCGGATATCACCAGTGAGTGCTCGTATCCACCGCTAGATAGCGGAAACATACTTTATGTGTTGTATGGAACAATCTTACAAAGTTTGACTGCATGCAAAACGTGCTTGTATAAGCTGTGCATATAAATTTAATGTACAATTAACACTAAGTGTTCAGAACTAACATGTATAGCCTTGTCTAGGGTATATAGAGGATTCTTAGCAAGAAAGACTGACTAGCCCAGGAGTGTAAAGCCTTGCCATGTGCAGTAAGCACTTGTTGGCAGAAAATGGTTCCTAATAATAACGGACTTAATGAATATGAGACGTTTGTGTCGTTTTAAATCCTATGTTAGTTGAGGTTAGGTTAGGTTAGGTTATGACTAAGTTTGTTATGTCTAGTTGTTTTAGAAAAACAACACTTTTGCTCTCATATTTGCTTCCATATTATCTTTGCACTTTAAACTATCTTGACTTGTGTATTTACTTTTGCTGGCATATTTGTTGACACATTTGTTAGCATATTTTCTCCCACTTTTTATATTTGCTTTGCTCCCACATTTGATCCCATATTTGCTCCCACTTCTTTTTTGGTCACAGTTTTTGCTACCATATTTGCTGCCACTTTTGCACCCACTTTTTACCCCCCACCTTTGCTACCACTTTTTGCTTGTATATATGCTCCCACATTAAACTATTGTTGGCATTACCAAGTTGTCTTTACTAGAGATTAGTTTGTGTTTGACAGTTGATATGGAAGTTTCAGTGACTAGGTATGGTAAGCCTTATGCATATTATAAAGGATATTCATATATTGTGAAACGAAGCAATAAAAATGGAACTGTTATTTGGCGCTGTTCAAAGCAACGATCGAAACAGTGTCGAGGAATGCTTAAGACAAAACAATTGGACATACTTTCTTCAAACAATCATGATTGTAAACTTAATAATCACGCTAGTCTAAATGTGATGAAAACTCAAACCAAAGCAAAAAACCAAGTCCAAGTAAAAGATAGTGCTGATCAAGATAATATTAACCTCAAGTTTAATACACTACAACGCACTCATGCTGTTAGCGAGTTGATTAATGAGAAACCTATAACACCTCCTGTGAAACCCATGTTCAGACACACACCCACATCTCAAAAGCCCTCAACCCTATCAGAGACAATATACCCCATCAAAAAGTTAGTGAAGAAAGGTATTGGTGATAATAATAACATAACAATGCTAAAGCATTCTAGCACATCTAAAATGAAGCTTTCAACACTATCAAAGGCAACTCAAACCATTGAACAGACTGTGGACATAGGTGGAAATTATAATGGTAATGATATTAATGATGATGATCATCATTATGAAAATGATTATAATAATGAGGATGATAATCATGATAATGGTGATAATGATGAACTGCTTCCCGAGTTTTTGAAACCATTCATAAAAAATAGCAAATGGAACGATCCTAATATATTAGTCGAACGTCTACAGATCTTGCATGCCTGTAAACAGGTTGGTCATATTGGTTATGAGAAAGAGCTATTAAATATAGAAAATGAACTTCGTAAAGCTGCTATTATTGTGTAATGGGTCAACGTAGCAACACCTCCATCCCCTAAAAATAATATTCAACAAGTCTTACGTTTAAAAGAAATGACAAACAAAGAGAGCTGTATTCTATGTGTCTATATCTTGTAAAAAAAATGATTAAATTGATAAACATAGTTTGTGTATATTTCTTGTTTTCTTGCATGTTCAAGTTATAGTTATATCAGGGAAGGGGTTCGAACCCTTGCTTCCTTATATATTTGGAAATTTGAACTTAAGTCAAACGCCTTAACCACTCGGCCACCCTGACAGTTACTGATTTAATTAGTCTTGTTGGACATTAGTGTTTACAAAACTTTTTTTCCCAGTATATATATTTGCTCAATCACTTTTTGTTTTTTCAATGCAGATTTTTGTTTTGTTTCAATTTATTCGGAATATTACAGTTATGAGTCTTGTAAACTGGGTGATTAATATAGGGATGAAGGCATCTTAAAAATCACAAGCCTTACAGTTGTCACGTATCATGTATAACATGTTACATGTTATCCTACATTCCACATAGGGCTCTACCTTCTTAACAGTGAACTCTGTTGTGCATTAAAATAAATACTCGTAAAATAATTCCAGTGGTAAATCCTGTTAGCAAATATCATATATGAAATATGTTCACGCCATAGAACGACAACTTGAAAATCATTTATTGTAGGAATACCTTTAATGGAATCACCAAACCTTCAAGGATGCAATATATATTCCTGATAGTGCCGTATTTTGGTCGATAGTGCCTCGACTGCTTACATTAAATAAGAATACAGTAAACGTATAAACATTTAATAAATCATAATTGTTTTCATTAAATATCATATAATACATATTTTCACACCAAAGAATGACCATTTCAAGATCATTTATTGTAGGAATATCTTTAATGGGATCTCCAAACCTTGAAGTAGACCATATGTGATAAACATTCCACATAGCTACATAACCGACAGTACGTCATGTTATCAATCTCAGTCACCGCGCGCGCTCATTGTTTGTTTGTGTTTCATTTCAGTTCCATTTGCATTTCATTTCTTGAGAATCATTCCCATGCTGAAAAATATATAGCAAGCGAGTGGAAACATGTTACGAATCAATAATTTTAGAAGAGCTCTCTCAGGTATTGTATGATGATTTTTTTTTTAGTATGGCATAACTGTTTGTTGACTAGCATTTACTGTTACACAACATTATTTTTGGTAAGCTCTACATAAGTATCCTAATTGTCTCTGGTATCATGTCATGTTTAACTAACATGGTCACACGGTATTTCTATAGGTTTAAGCCTCTGTTGTATATGATTTCAAAAAAATAATAAACATCTTTCTACAGCTGTACTCACTGGTCAATAACCAACATAGTGGTCTAAAATGTTTCCCTCATAGGTAACTCATGTTTGGTTAGTCAATTCTTATTGCAATGCTAGTCAAGTCCTAAAAAATTAGTCTTCATGTATATAACAATCATCAACACCATTATCATTAAACAAATCAAACCATCTTAAGGTATTTATTAAGTTTAATTGCATTTTAGGAATCTTGCAAACATCTCGCAACCTTAAAGAGGAAAGTATAGACAGGAATTGTGAAAAGGAAACCGTTCAATCATTCAATGTCGTTAGTGTTAGGAACCTCAACGTAAGAGGTTATGAAAATCTATGTGAGGGTGTGGTTTTTACAGCTGAATACCTTTTCCTGACACCCACCTCAGAGACAAGTTTATGGGAGATGAAACTCAGCTATCATGTCGAATGTGGAGCTCCTAGTCTAGGAGAAAGTCATGTTGAGGTATTTGTCTGCAGGGAGTGTGGTAAGCGAAACAACAACAATAAAAGCATACATGTAAAGGCAATATTATGGAATTTTCGAGTACATATAGTGAATTTACAAAAAAGGATAAATTTCATGGTTTGTAGCCCACTTTGGGTAAGTTTGGTATATTGTAGTGAATTTTCATCTATATTCGTCTAATTTTATATGAATTTGAGGTAGTTTAAACCATGCTTAGGTAAATCAATGAATTTCAATAAATCTGGTAGTCATGTGTTGAATTTTGCTGGAAAGTTGTGTCAATTGGTCAATTTGCGGAAAATGTAGTGGATTGTAGGAAATTTTAAGGTAAATCTGGGGATAGTTAGGTATTTAACAGTTAACCTGTCACTATGATGGTTGTATTAGAGTGTGCCTTTCACCACCAAGGGGTGGGATTGGAGAGAGGAGACCGTCATGATCTGAAGTGCATAGTCATTTATATTGACTTTAAGAATGGTTGTTGTGGGGGATCGAACACTCCTCTTGTTGGTTTTGGGGGAAGTGTACTCCATTCCATTCCATTTTTAAAAGCCACTAATCAGGTCCTAGCATTGGGCAGTTGCAAACCATTTCACTATTCATAACATCAAATGTGCATTTGCCTGGAGTAGAAGTGGGAAACCACATCAGTTTGGTGTATAGAATACTCACCTCACCTCACCCCAACTCATTGGAAAATGAAAATCATTTGTTTTTGTCTTACTTAGGGGCTTGGAAATCACGGTCATCAGTCCCGTGTACTCTACTTGGGAAAATAATCATGGTCATGTACACTATTATTAGCTGAGTATCTAATACAATTTTGCATACCCTAGGACCTGTATTGCATTAAAGGCATGCCATGTGTTACCGTCCTTAAAAGCCAGTGATATAAAACAAAAGAGGTCTTTAATTCCACCCCTGGGCGTCATATCTAGTGTATGTAGGTTGACGATCATGGAGTCCCAGCTGAGTCCGTCATTGCTTCCACTAACTTGTGCTAGGCTCCTCTCTGTCTTCTTTCCTGTCGACCACAATTGCACAACTCTTGTTCTCTACCGACCCCAACATGATTAGGGTATCCGAGGCCTACGGAGTCTCTTCCTTTTGCAACATAATTGGCCCTTGTTTATTTTTTTTCTGATTTCCTACTAGTGTGTGGAGGCAGCCTTGCTTTTATTTACATGTTATTTCCTGTCTTTTGCTCAAGCCCCCTCGAAAAGGTAAGGTGTATATAGCCCCACCACTTGCGGTGCACTCTGCATATGGCTACACCCTCAAGGGGCTTACGGCTGATCAGTTTGGAAGTTGGCGACTCCAAGGGATTTCTCAGCTGAGTCCAGTTTTCCTCCTCTTTATCCATTACCTCTGGGGCAGAGCCTGTCCTATTTTACTTTTCTATCTGCCTTTCATGGCTCTCCTTCCTTCCAACTCCCTCAGTCCGCATTCGTGAGGGTTGAGGGCCATTTTTTAGTCCTGTCCTTTATTTGGCCTATTGTCCTTTTGTTTTCCATTTCTTCTTCTACTATATAAGTGTGTAGTTAGTTTTAGTTATAGCTTAGATTTAATTTTCATCTTTACGATGACCCAAACCATTGGGGGTCGATAGGACAGCTTGGTGGCTAAGTTTATAGATCGCTTCTCTTTTTGTTCAAAGGACAGCATGTTGAATTCCTCACTGGCTCATGAATTTTATGCTTTGTTCACTTAGTTCTCATGTCTTTGAAACTGGTTGTCTGTAACGTGATCATTATTCATTTTAACTTCAGTTTACGGTGTAGGATTGTAAAAGAGGCGGCCATGGCATCTGAATGACAACTATGTTAGTGTTTGTCTAAAGTATAAATAAAAAAGAGTTCAAACATCATGTAGGACATAAACTAATTTTAAATTCAGATTTGTGTTTCACAGTAAACACGATTATTCTCCGTTTAAAACAAGCCATACAATTCTTTTTTTCTCACATGATAGCTTATACGTGGGCATGGCTATAGATTACAAGTAGTATAGTCATCAGCTAAGGATTCAATTTCCATTACCTACACCTCTCATGGTATGGCTCTTAGCCAATTCGTTATACTATAGAAAACGTTTCTATTATTATTTGACCATCTCACCGTGTAGTGGTTAACCTACTTGGCTGTCAACCCTAAGGTCTTGGCTTCCAACCTAACTATACCATGACATTCATTTCAAGGTTGCAATAAGCTTCACTAAGCCTTTGTCAAACCTAACAACGATCTAGTCATGTCCTGTATGATAACACGGTGCAGAGCACGTCCACTATCAAGCAGACGAGTAATATGAAACCTGCAGACAAGATCGCCGTGCTGTTATCACCAAGGCACACTACACAAACCAAAGCCAGTGTCTCTGTGCAGATTCGACCCAGCGGTAGTATGCAAGCGTATGTTTGTTTAAAAAGCATCATGAATATAAGTCCACTGTCACCACAGTGGCCCCGGTTCGATTTTTTTTTCTAAAGGCTGCAACAGGGTACACTGAGTCTTGACAGGTAAAACTTTTTGGGGTCCATTCGTGAACCATGGCAAAGGGTTGGCCATCCTGACTTCTTCAACACCTCAAACAAATGTTTACTATTACTGGTGAGTTACCATTTTTTTCTTCTTATTTTTTTTCTTTCTTCGGCTTTTCCCAATTATTTTGAGTCTCCGGAGCCAAGCAGGCTCATTTTGGTTTTGGCCGGGGATTTAAGGCCGAATGCCCTTCCTGACGCCACGTGATTTTTCAGGTGAAAATTCCACCCCGCTGTCACCGGGATTCGAACCCCAGCCGTCCGGGTAAAGACGAGCAGCTAAGCTCCTGCGCCATCACGCTCCCCACTGGTTAGTTATCTATACACACATTAATCCATAATTACCTAATAATAATAATAATAACAATCATCCTCCATACACATGTCCATTGAAGCATGGTTTCACAAAACGCTTATGCTTTTAGGTGTTTGATAACTTTTACCCTTGTAACATTACTATTCCCTGTTTTAAGAGTGAAATAATCTATCGAGGTAAAAACGTATGTCATCACCTATTCTTAAACGATCACACCTAATTTTTAGGGTTCTTAAGTTTGCAAGATATTGATTTTTTTCAATTTGGGGGTTGTTTACACTCCCCTACGATATTTCATCAAAAACAAAAGATCTTAGGTTCATTTATCATTTTTAAGTGTTTAACACATTTTTACCCCCTGTAAAATCACTATTTACTGTTTTAGGGGTGAAATGACCTATCCATGTAAAAGCATATGTCATGACCTATTTTTTAAGCTATCACACCTATTTTTAGGGTTCTTCGTTTCCAAGATATCGATTTTTCAATTTGGGGGTAGTTTTCACCCCCCCCCTGCTAGTTTTCATCAAAAACAAAAGATCTTAGGTTCATTTATCATTTTAGGTGTTTAACATGTTTTTCCCCATAACATGACTATTTACTGTTTTAGGGGGGAAAAGATCAATCGAGGTAAAAGCCTATATCATCCCCTATTTTTATGGTATCACACCTAATTTTAGGATTCATCGTTTCCTAGATATTGATTTTTCAATTTGGGTGTAGTTTTCACCCTCCTGCTATTTTTCATCAAAAACAAAAGATCTTAGGTTCATTTATCATTTGTAGGTGTTTAACGCGTTTTTCCCCATAACATGACTATTTACTATTTTAGGGGTGAAATGATCAATCGAGGTAAAAGCCTATATCATCCCCTAGTTTTTAAGCTATCACACCTAATTTTAGGGTTCTTCGTTTCCAAGATATGGATTTGTCAATTTTGGGGGGTAGTTTTACCCCCAAACGGGGGACGTCGCCCCAAGTGCTAGGACCCCTCATAAAAGTTCCTAGCATGATTGGTTCGCGAGATATGAACAAAAGTATAGTTAGGCCCTTTTGAAAAGAAAAACGAATCATACATTCAAAAACGGGGCGTACCCCCCAGGGCTAGGATACTGCCTATTGCAAAATCCCATCAGGGGTTCAGAAAATATTAACAGACGTATAGATTGGTCCATTTGACAAAAGCCGTCCGTGTGCGCACATACAAAAAAATATTTTTACCCCCCGGGTAAGGGTAGTTTTTATTTTGGGGTGGATATACCCCGTCCATAGAAAAGGGGAGTTCACCACGAGTCCTACGACACCCCATAGGTTAAAATCCCATTATTGGTTAACGAGATACTTAAAAGCCGATGACCTATTAGTTTTTGGGTTTATTTAGATAAATATTAAAAAACACTCATTTATAAATAATCATTTAAAAAGCCCGCTCTCTTACAAAAGCCGTCAAGTTCGTAGGCATACAATAAAAAATACTATTTCATCCCCCGGGTAAGGGTAGTTTTTATTATGGGGTGGATATACCCCGTCCATAGAAAAGGGGAGTTCACCACGAGTCCTACGACATCTCATAGGTTAAAATCCCATTATTGGTTAACGAGATACTAAAAAGCCGATAACCTATTAGTTTTTATGATTCTTAATAAATATTAAAAAAACACGCTTCTATAAATAATCATTTAAAAAGCCCGCTCTCTTACAAAACCTCTCAAGTGCGCATGCGTATAAAAAAAAACATTCATAGCCAAAATGTCAAAACAACATGTTTACCCCAAATGGCGTTTCCAAATTCCATCCATTTTGAAAATGAATCTCACCATCACCTAGAGCGGAAAAAATACCATCTAAACGACCCCTCACTCGACCCTATTCCTTTCCCACCACCTAACCCTTACCCGACATAGGCATACATATTCAAGCACAAGTACGACATGAGAAAACCAACACTACCCCACTACTCGCGAATGACCTTTTAGTTTTGGTCTTTTAATTAAATAAAGAGGCTATAGGAAAGTAGGGGGCGTCACTACGAGTGCTGCGACACCCTGTATGTTCAAATCCCATGATTGGTTAGCAAGATATCAGGTTCGAGGCAAATACGAGTGTAACATGTTTTTCTAGGGGGTTTTATGCCACTAACACAAGTTAGTTGGACTATATCATATTTGTTAAACGCGGCAATAATCCGGCCAAGTTAAATTATTTCAGTTTATTCAATTTCATATTTCATATTATTATTATTATTATTATTATTAAGATTCCTCCTTGTTCGATAGCCACTACGCTTATTTGTGAAACGCCTCTTATTTAGCAATTGAGCCACAGAGACCTTTCCACCCCCAACACACACTTTAATTATCCAGCACACGGAGAGATCAGACCTCACACATTAACTTACACTGCCAAGTTCATCATGACAATTCACCCCCTCAAGGACACATAGTTATGACCATTTAAAAGCTATAACAATATTTCAGATTACATCTGAGCAACACATAGGCCTACATGACATTGTTGCCAACATTATTTTACGCGCGCTGATAAATCCAATCTAACATTTCATTTCTGATATATAGATTAATCATTGGCATGAATCTTAAATTATAAAAGTAGGCTCCTTAGTTCGTCACGAAACTACTTGTTTGTATTGTTCTAGGAATAATAAAATCAGGATCACACTACCCCCATTACACGTTTGAAAATTTGTCCATAGTTCACGTATATTTTTTGGAAAGCAGCTATCCATATTGGGAGACCACCTAGTGGTGTAGCAACTAGCATTCTTGGCTGGCGCCCCAGAGATCCGAGTTTGATTCCACATGCCACGAAAATTTGACTCTGATCTGAGGCCTAGAACGGAGTACAGTTAGCCTCGTGAGGCACAACTGAGGAGAGGTGGTTTCAATTACCACCTCAGCGATTCTGGAAGTGCTTTTCCATGGTTTCCCACTTCTACTCCAGGTGAATGCAGGGATGGTTCATCACTTAAGCCCATGGCCACCTCCTTCCCAATCCTCACCTGAATTACAAATACACACACTTCTACTGTCACCACCATAACACAGGTTATCAGACAAATTCTTCATATACCCAAGTACCCGGGATAAAAGAGGACAATGTCCAAACCCATCAAATGAAACAACGACAACCATATTAAGACAGACCGACGAAGAGAGAGAAGGGGAGCTTGTAATTGGCAACATTTACAGGCAAATTTGGTTTATTCATGCCTTCAGATGAATTGTTTAGAAAATCGACGCTTCGTATTTATACTAAATTCCTGAAATCAAATAAACTTACTCTCAATTCTGAAAAAACAAGTGGAATCAATAAAAATCACATCTCGTGGCTGAGGCCCCGCTAAGCTGGGCTGGCAATATACTTACAACTGGCTGTTGCATTATGCAGGAGATATCCCCTAGACAGGGGCAATTGGCGAGATGATTGCAATCCTATCGCGGCTTAGTGGGTAGCCTAGTATACAACACCACTAACTCTGTCATTTAAAACTTCCTAACACAGCAGCGCACTTCGACTGCAATCTTGAGGTTCAAGCTTCAAATCTTGCCGCTGACATCTGCGATCTTAAGTATGGCAATTCTATATATCCCTATTATTAAATTATTATTATTATTATTATTATTATTATTATTACTACTATTATTATTTTTATTATTATTATTGAAGCCTCCGTGGCTTAGGCGGCAGCACGCCGGCCACTCACCCTGGGTCCGTGGTTCAAATCCCGGTTACTCCAAGTGTGATTTGTGCTGAACAAAGCGGAGGCAGGCAGGTTTTTCTCCGGGTACTCCGGTTTTCCCTGTCACAATTTCATTCCAGCAACACTCTCCACTATCATTTCATTTCATCTGTCATTCACTTAATCATTACCCCAGGGGAGTGCGACAGGCTTCGGCAGCCGGCACATTTCCTATCCTCGCCGCTAGCTGGGGGCTTCATTCATTCTATTCCCTGACTCGGTTGGTCGACTGGAAGCAGGCTGTGGATTTTCAGCATTATTATTATTATTATTATTATTATTATTATTATTATTATTATTATGTGTACTGTATATGCAGCTAATATTATATTAATATGAAATATTGGTGAAGATGTACACTGGATTCTTTAAAAGCACCTTAATATACTGTACAAATATATTACGAATTTCATGCCAAACGGTTCATAAGTAAAAAGAAATATCAGAGCGTGTAGTCTGCCATTTTAATTTTTAATTGACTTAGGTCAATTATTTTACCAAAATAATACGCAAAGCTTCAAAATGCTTGTAAATATTGAATTTCAAGCTCCTAGGTGGTAAAATCGAAATTTTAGGAAAAATGAATTTTTTAAAAATCGTTTTCCTAATTTGAGGTCTCAAAATTAGGCCCTAATTTTTAGCCTACTTTCAATTTTTGCAAAAAATGAAAGTAGACATATGAGATCTACACAGTGCCAAAAATTGTCTCTCTCTCTGTGTGTCTGTGAGTGTGTGTGCAGGTGTGTGTGATTTGGTACCCCTATCAATTTAAACACGGTGAAACCGAATTGAACGAAATTTCGTGCAGAGGTAGCACTAGCAAAGGGTACCTCAGAATCATGTTGTATATCGCCGCCATCATAACAGAAAAGAAATGGCGCCCACCCAAATGTCTGAGCTTAAATCAAATTATGACTAACCTAACCATCCGATCTCTACCCAATTTTGCAACAATATACCTTAATGTGGGAAGCGCCTCTTGCCGGAACTACAAGGTCATCAACCAAATAGTTTCAGAATGGCGGATGTATGAATCATGCAAGTAGTATAAGCAACCCGATTCAACAAGGCCCAGCCTCACCAAATCCGTTTATCGTGCAGAGGGAGGTTTAAACTGTGACCCGTAGGATATTAACATCTTATAATAGAAATGAAATTGTTGATTGCAAGACAAAATATTATAGAGTTATACTAAACCAGTTGTTAACCAAATATAAGTGTACAGCATGTGTGGCACAGTGGTAGCGATCTGGACTCATCGTCTGGAGGTTCGTAGAACAAATCCCAGCAGGTTCAATTTTTTTACTTCATATATTTTGTATTTATTGATTTATAACTACTCACACGTAAAAATGTTTAGCATATATAGTGTGTATTTGTAATCGAAAATATTATATATGTATATATATACAGTACTTATAACACCACATACTTCAACACTAAACTACAGCGATTTAAATTCGTTGTCCTTTATCCGCGGTAGAGTATATTGTTGTTGTTTTATCGTTGATTCTTTAGGGGGTTTGCGGCATCATGGTCTTGTATCCCCGGCTACTTGGGTGTGTGTAGAAGTTGTCTGATGACCTGTGTCACTGTGATGTCTGTAGGCCTACTAGTGTGTGTACTTTTATACGAGGAAGGATTTGGGTGGGAAGCTGTTGTTGTTCTTTCATTTGAGATGCATGGACATCATGGTCATTTAACCCCGTGTCTTTGGATGATTGTTGAATTTTGTCTGATAACCTGCGTTATTGCGATGGCTGTATTAGGGTGTGTATATATAATTAGGTGAGGATTCAATCAATCAATGTATAACGTCCATATAGCACGTTGTATTTCAACAAGCTACTACAACCAACATTCAATTATACTCCTTGAAAAGGACAAAGAGTTATAACTATACCCATGCATTTATGGGAAAGTAGGCTGTATGTTCTTTACTGAGCATCTTGTTAAATCTTGGTATCCCACATTTTCCCGTTTCGTTTCACCGTTCGATCTACCAAGATGCCAAATTCCAGCTCTCTAGATGGTCGGGAAGTACCACTTGACTTATAATATCATATTTGCTAAAAACAATTATGATTTATTAAATCTTCATACTTTTGCTGTATTCTTATTTAATGTAAGCACTCGAGGTACTGTCGGCCATGTGGCTATGTGGAATCTATATCGCATACAAAATTACTTCAAGGTTTGGAGGCCCCATTAAAGATATTCCTACAATAAATCATCTTCAAATTGTCGTTCATTGGTGTGAAAATATTAATCATATCATATTTGCTAAAAACAATTATGATTTATTAAATCTTCATACTTTTGCTGTATTCTTATTTAATGTAAGCACTCGAGGTACTGTCGGCCATGTGGCTATGTGGAATCTATATCGCATACAAAATTACTTCAAGGTTTGGAGGCCCCATTAAAGATATTCCTACAATAAATCATCTTCAAATTGTCGTTCATTGGTGTGAAAATATTAATCATATCATATTTGCTAAAAACAATTATGATTTATTAAATCTTCATACTTTTGCTGTATTCTTATTTAATGTAAGCACTCGAGGTACTGTCGGCCATGTGGCTATGTGGAATCTATATCGCATACAAAATTACTTCAAGGTTTGGAGGCCCCATTAAAGATATTCCTACAATAAATCATCTTCAAATTGTCGTTCATTGGTGTGAAAATATTAATCATATCATATTTGCTAAAAACAATTATGATTTATTAAATCTTCATACTTTTGCTGTATTCTTATTTAATGTAAGCACTCGAGGTACTGTCGGCCATGTGGCTATGTGGAATCTATATCGCATACAAAATTACTTCAAGGTTTGGAGGCCCCATTAAAGATATTCCTACAATAAATCATCTTCAAATTGTCGTTCATTGGTGTGAAAATATTAATCATATCATATTTGCTAAAAACAATTATGATTTATTAAATCTTCATACTTTTGCTGTATTCTTATTTAATGTAAGCACTCGAGGTACTGTCGGCCATGTGGCTATGTGGAATCTATATCGCATACAAAATTACTTCAAGGTTTGGAGGCCCCATTAAAGATATTCCTACAATAAATCATCTTCAAATTGTCGTTCATTGGTGTGAAAATATTAATCATATCATATTTGCTAAAAACAATTATGATTTATTAAATCTTCATACTTTTGCTGTATTCTTATTTAATTTAAGCACTCGAGGTACTGTCGGCCATGTGGCTATGTGGAATCTATATCGCATACAAAATTACTTCAAGGTATGGAGGCCCCATGAAAGATATTCTTCCTACAATAATCATATTCAAGTTGTCGTTGTTTGGTGTGAAAATATTCATTATATCATATTTGCTGAAAACCGGTCAAGATTTGGCACTGCAGTTTTACAAGTAGTTATTTCAATGACCAACAGAGTTCACTGTTAACAAGGGAAAACACAACACATATTAAACATCGTATGCGACTACTGTAAGGCTCGTAATTTTCTTCTTGTTACCACTATAATTGTACGAAGATATACCACATGATAAGGGCAAGATATATAACTATGAGAGAAAGTAGCTGTATGAACATCACTGGAACATCTTGTTTCACTGAAAAATCTGATCAGCCTAGCCTAAAGGACCTCATTTTCCACTGTATCCCTCCGAACACTATTGATATAAATCGAATACTACGATTTCCACTGACTCTGTTTCATAATTTGTTTCCGAAATAAATACATCTAAGAATATTTTGAAAGGAATGGCTTTTACTCTGGTTAGTTGGTTCCTCAGTTTAGGGGCTGCGGCAACGCGGTCATTTAGCCCCGTGTACTTTGGGTGTGTGAAGAATCTGTCTGATAACCGGTGTTAATTGTGATGGCTGTATTAGTGTGTGTTATCTGTGTTTAATTCAAGTAAGGACTGCAGACACTGAATTTTCAAGTAGTTCCTACTTTTGCCGCCAAACGCCACCGTCAACAACTACAAGTTCAGAACTTGGTTACTAGATGCCACCGCAGTCGGCTCCTGGCTACGAACGTTGGATCCTAAGAGCGTTGGTCAAATTTAACCTATAATTTAGCTTCACACTGGTGAAATTAGTGGATGGTTCTTTAACATGCTATAAATCTATGACATGGGACCACCGGCTTTACTTCCCCTCCGAAGGAAGGCATACTGAGAGATTTTTAACGCTCTTAAATAACCCGATGACTTCGGCCGGGTCTGAACCCGCGATCTTGGGCATAGAAGCTCAGCATGCTACCAATTACGCCACCGAAGCCGCTGGCTTGTACTCAGTCCTTCCATCTGATAGAGGTCACGGTGCAGGTGTTAGTCGCTATGCTATAGGCCTACACCCACGCACCCCTGTTACTTGGGTTATCGGGAGCAGGTTCCGGGCTGCGGGCGAGCTATTACCACCCCACACTATGTGGGTGGGTGGACATAAACACGTTGATAACACACGTGCGACGCGGTGTGTGACGATAACATGCGACGAGCCAATATATACTCTACTCTTCTTGGCTCCAGTTTCCAACATATCGAGTTCGATCCCAAATGACAGGAAACCGAAGATTTTAGTGTGCAGTACCAAAAGAACACGTCATAAGTTCGGAGAGGAATTGGGACATTTTCTCCTCCCTCAAATTATAAAAATTACTGAAGGATTCTTTATTTCCAATTAATTCCAGGATAGAGCCTCCATGGCTTAGGCGGCAGCACGCCAGCCTCTCACCACTGGGTCCGTGGTTCAAATCCCGGTCACTCCATGTGAGATCTGTGCTGGACAAAACGGAGGCAGACAGGTTTTTCTCCGGGTACTCCGGTTTTCCCTGTCAATATTTCATTCCAGCAACACTCTCCACTATAATTTCATTTCATCTGTCATTCATTTAATCATTGCCCCAGAGGAGTGCGACAGGCTTCGGCAGCCGGCACAGTTCATATCCTCGCCGCTAGATGAGGGCTTCATTCATTCCATTCCTGACCCGGTCGGAGACTGGAAGCAGACTGTGGATTTTCATTTTTCAATTCCAGGATACGTTTTTCATTTCTAAATAAGGTTGAAAAATTATCCTGGTCAACGAAAAATTAAAATTGCTATTTTAAGTGTTAGACGTTAGCAAGTAGGAGCTATGACGCGACAATTTTTCCAACAACCAGCAAGGTACAGTAAGACCAGAAATGTCCCTTCAAATTCTAAATGAATAAACTAATTATTTATTTATGGACTAGTAAATAACCTGTGGCGACTGTACTAATGTGTGCCGGTGCATTAGGGACAGGGATGGGTCTTGAAATAGGTACTATCCTGGAATTTGCCTGGAGGGAGTTTAGACAAACCATTCAGAATTGAAACTGTCAGAGTCGGATTCGAACTCCAATCTCCGGATTTGCTGCAGCTCCCCATTGATGTCACGGTGAACACACGGCTACGCCGCGAGTTTGTAATGATTATAACTAGCCTATAGCCTTGATGTACTAGGTATAATCATTATTAGGATAGACTCAGAGACCATTTAGATGATTTGGTGCTGGCAGGATATGCGGTAAAATAGGTTTTTACTTGACGTTTCACACACATACACACACACGGACAAACGGTGATATCGTAAGCCTATATATTTTCTTATGATGAAAATTAGCTAAAATTGATGTTAATTGATTTATAATAAAATGGAGGTAAAAGTCAAATGTGTTTTTTCAGCCATTAGATCGTGGTGTGTACATGAAGCACAACCAATCAAGATGTTAAAAGCAGAATTGAAATGTCTGACGCGAACCTTCATGCTTTCGGCCCAATGCTCTCGCCAACCGAGCTATTACGCTCAAACAGTTTCTCACTGCGTGGCGAAAGGACATCTACCAAGGTGACGGGTACGGTCAACTCTATAGCACTGTGTCGGTAAGAACGTACACATGACCTAGTAGCTGAAACACCTCACCCGGCACTTAAACGGTCGTGAAAATACATATTTATATTCTTAGAAGATTCGAATAAAAGGATCATGTGTAGACGGTTATGGGATTATTTTTTCCACCACTCGAGTGAGTGACGTCCCAAAAAGTGGCCATAGTCACCCCTGTGCTAATCCTCATCCGCCTTAGGCTATATATTATAGGCTTAACCTCGTCCGCTCAGTCTGAAAACTATCAGTTAAGGAAATCCCTTTTATCACCTTCTGGAGTTTCTGTGCGTAAGATATAACAAATTACATCACTTTGCTCAGACTGCGGAAGCTATTACCGATCTGCCTGCCCCCTCTCCTCTCTTCCAGTAGCCTGAAGTGATTAATGGTCCTTCTTCCCCCACCCCACCCCACCTTGCACCCACCCATCTGGCGGTCCACGGAAATGACGCTACTCGTACTTACATACCTCTCTCTCGATCTCTCTGGTCCACTTGATCGAGCACTATTGAACATCTGGCCATTATTTGCCAATGACTAAATTAAGAGAGAGACCACCTCGTTGTATAGTGGCTAGAATGCTTGGCTGTCATCCTAGAGGTCCGGATTCAATTCCCCGCTATGTCAAAATATGTAATTCTGTCCTGAGTTTTGGAATGGGGTATACTCAGCGTTTTGAGGAAAAGCTGAGAAGAGGTGTTTCCTCACTTCTCAATTGCCTCATTATAATAGTCATCAACTGATCATAAATAATACATGACGATTCTTTTCCCAGGAATGCTATTTACTTATTTATTATTCACATAATTAATATATGCATTGTGCCACGCCAAGTCATTGGGCAAATTCGTGTTGACCGACTGAAGAGTTACAACTGACCGTTTGTACAGGCAACACTTAAGGAATGGCTTCAAACTTTTCATTCTCATTTCTACTCCAGGCAGTAACCGAGATGGTTCTTAACTTGAGGCCACGGTCGGTCACATACTTCCAAATCCTTATCAGAATAACAAATACACTACGCTATCAATACTATTACTACCACTATTATTGTATTAATATTAACATATAATAATCATTTTAAACATAAATAATTGTTATGAGGTGATCGAATATTTTTGTGAATTATTATTAGTGGCACTGTATAAAATAATTGGCAGGTGAGAGATTGGACGGTATAGATGTACATTTAATTGGTTTTGTTAACATATATATTGTAATTATAATTGGCACCTGCTGACAAGCGTAAGCTTGGCAGGACCAAAAATTGTAAAACTTGGATTAAATAAACAAACTGTAAACTACAACTATAACTACAATTAGAAACAACACAATAACACAGGTTATCAAACAAACTCCTTCTCTCTCTATTTCTAGCCTACTTTCGATTTTTGCAAAAAATTAAAGTAGACTTATGAGATCTACACAGGGCCAAAAATTGTGTGTCTGTGTGTGTGTGTGTGTGTGTGTGTGTGTGTGTGTGTGAGTCTGTGTGTGTGTGTGTGTGTGAGTGTGTGTACTCTGAATGTCTGTCCCCCCTATCAATTCGAACACGGTGAAACCGAATTGAACGAAATTTGGTACAGAGGTAGAACAAGCAAAGGGCACCTCAGTGTCATGTTTTATATCGCCGCCATCTTTACCAAATCTGAATGGCGGCCACTCAAACGTTCAAAACGTAAAATCAAATAGCGACTAACCAAATTATCCGATCTCTACCAAATTTGGTAATAACATACCTTCCTATAGGACGCGTCTTCTGACCAAACTACCAGGTCATCCGCCGTACCATTTCAGGATGGCGGCCGTGCGAATTATGCAAACTTTATAATCCATATCATGGGACCCACCAGTTCCGATTATCGAGCCGAGAATCGATTTAACTGTTCTAAAGGAAGAGGCACGTTCGAAATTAAAAGTTTATTTTGTAACACTATAGTGCAGAAGTGATTTTAAAAAGCTGAGCCGTCTCGGTAAGAAGACAAGATGGCAGCGGATATCTTGTGGCTGACTTATATTTCACTAATTTGAGTATTGCAGGCAATATAGCGTACTGATACAAAATAAATAAACTTAGTATGAAATGCTTTATATATAAATAATATACTCCACTCATGCAATCGTTTAGTCTAAATCATTATTTGCT
Organism: Meconema thalassinum; assembly: GCA_946902985.2. Lineage (NCBI taxonomy): Eukaryota > Metazoa > Arthropoda > Insecta > Orthoptera > Tettigoniidae > Meconema > Meconema thalassinum. The sequence goes on along the minus strand of OX336390.1, from coordinate 294,377,224 downwards.
AACACGTTCTATGTAACTCATTTGATATCGACGATGTTCGTTGGCACGTTTGGCTCCGTGGTAAAGCGTTGGCCTACCACTCTTGTGGCTATGGTTCAAACCGCATCAGAGTTAGTTTTTTTTTGCTTGAAATGTTTTATATTAATTGTTTTGTAATGACTCAGACATTTTAAAATTAAGCGTTGTGTTGTGCATATTACGATGGAAAATATATATTTAATTAAAACAAAATTTGCCAGCAGATTTGCACGAGACATCTAGCAGCAAAAAAAGCTAATTATCATAGCCAACTAGCAGTGAACTGCACGCCGGCCTACAGATTAACTTACAAATTTATTGAAAAGTTTATTTTTATGGCTGCTAGAATGCTCTCGCCCTGTTAGGATTATCTTGTTCGATACTTCTCCACTAGATGTCACGACTGGTCTACGTGGGACTCTATTGATTAGTATACCATTGGCATTCTATGCGCATCGAATTTGAAGAATGGCAAGATGATACTACGATACATTTTAACTTTTTATTTTAAAGGGTTTGTAACATCCTATTATGCGTTATTTGAAAATATTATTTGAAGTGAAGAACAAAACGATTTCACATAGTACCTGAACTCTAGCCGTTGGTGCTAGTTCAGGATATTATTAATACGTTTATTGCAGCCAAATAGCAATCGAAAATATCCACATAGTTGGAATGCACTTGTCTCTGTAGGGCCATGGAAAGATTTGTTAATTCAATTAGGGTTGTGAAAGCCATGCACTGCCAGACGTGTAAAGACATACCTCAACTCAAAGTTGGATGTTGCCCACGTCCGGTCGATTATGTGATAATAATAATAATAATAATAATAATAATGTTATTGGTTTTACGTCCCTTTTAACTACTCTTGCTTTTAGAGACGCCGGGGTGCCGGAATTTTGACCCGAAGGGGATCTTTAACGTGCCAGTAAATCTACTGACACAGCTCCCTCGCATTTGTGCACCCTCAAATGCCAGCTGACTGCGCCAGGATACGAACCTGCAACCTAATGCCCAGCAAGCGAGAACGTTACCGCTGAGCCACGCAGCCAGTCCGGTCGATTATGTCTCCAGATCCATAATATTCTTGAGATACTTCTATCTTTCTTTCTTCAATGATGGTAGCAGTTTTTTTTTCGAGGTTTAGGTGTTTGGTAGAGGTAAATAGTTTCTAAGGTCTTCAACCAAGAAATGATTCTATTATACTCTTTGATAAAAACAACGAGTTGTAACTATACTCATACATTTATGAGAAAGTAGGCTATATGTTCTTTACTGAATATCTTGTTATATATATTGTGCCCTAGAACATGGGGCTACATGAACACAATGCCCAAGCCTCTTACGTAAAACAATATCTCACTTTTTTGGAAGAGCCAAGTATCGTAACAGGATCTCAAGGATAACCACCAAGTGTGCTAGCCACCGCGCCACGAGTCAGACTAAAGAGAGAGCAGGAGTGGTAGTAATGTTACTAGGGGCCACAGTAAAAATGAATGTACATTTCCCGTCTCACACATTATGCGGTAGCCCACATTTATTTTGATATAGCTCTACATATTATAGGCCTATGTCTTTCTTTTTCCTGAAATTCAATATTGTAAGCTTTGAATAGTCTAGCTAATAGTAACATACCAATAGTTCACATCAGATTTTTTTTGTATCGCTTATACTGCCAGCTCGGCTTCACCCACGGACTCTGCGAGGGATAATTTCTCTACCGCAGCAAGGACAGTGTCTTGGAGCTGGACACACTTTGTCAGCAGATACAACTGGGGATGGTGACAGGCCGATCACCCAGGGGACTGCTAACTTGGGTCCAATTAGGGAAAGGTCTGGGAATGATGCCGGCCATGGTCTTGTTGAAAGGAACCATCCTGGCATTTGCCTGGGAGTGAAAATGGAAAACCAAAGAAAACCATTTTTAGGATGGCTGAGGTGGGGTTTGAACCCAAGCTATCCAGACACCACCGAGGCACTCTCGGCCACCGTCGCGGTTTCATATCAGAATCTTACAAGCTAAAATTGAAGTTAATATTCATGAATAATGCCTTCTGTTTTTACAAATTTAGAATGTAATTTTCAGAATAAGTCGCCTCCGTAGCTTAGCGGTCAGCATGGTTAGCTGCCGCCCCGGAGGTCCTGGGTTCGATTCCCGGCTCTGCCACGAAATATGAAAAGTGGTATGAGGACTGGAACGGGGTCTACTCAGCCTCGGGTGGCCCAAATGAGTAGAGGGGGTTCGATTCCCACCTCAGCCATCCTCGAAGTGGTTTTCTGTGGTTTCCCACTTCGTCTTCGGGCAAATGCCGGGATGGTCCCTAGAGTAAGGCCACGGCCGCCTCCTGCCCACTTCCTTGCCTAACCATCCCACTCTTCCCATCCCTTCATCAGGCACCCTGTTCGCTTTGCAGGTGAGGCCGCCTGGGCGTGGAGCTGGTCATACACCCCAGTTGTATCCTTGACTCAGAGTCTCAAGCTCCAGGACACTGCCCTTAGTGGTGGTAGAGGTGGGATCCCTCGCTTAGTCCGTGGGAAAAGCCGATCCTGGAGGGTAAAACGATAGCGAAAAACAATATTCAGAATAAATTATTTACTGCCTGCGGAGAGCCAATAGCATGAATTATTATTCCATGATAAGGGTATATTAAAATCAAAACAAATAAACCACATTTCATCAGCCAATAAATTACTCTTTGATACTAGGCTGTATGGATAATAACTCGTTATATCCAATAAAGTAATTACATGTTAATGAGGAAAATAATTCTGTAATAGCTTTCCATGGCACACGTTATGAATGTTTTACCAATAGACTGGATAGTTAATTGGTACGCATAACCAGGCAAGCATAGTGCATCAGCAAACATATGCAAACCCTGAAGTATATGAGGCTGATAACCACGCTGTATCAAGCCTCAAAATTGGAACGTCAATGAAGGATGATTTTATATCTGTCGTTATCAGATAGTGAATTCCATCATTTCATTTCATGGTAGTTGCACCTTCTGACGTGTGGTTTCATGAAATGACTAAACTTCGCCGTCGCATAGTGCAATTCTTTTTGTACATTATATGACGGGAAGTTCAGCCCATCACGTCATGCAGTAGTGGTGTCCTCGTGGTGATATAAATGTAATTTCCATTGACAATAAACGGTATGGAAGTCATCGTGGACGTTAAAAGGCTGTTGTTTCTTCATGAATATTTCTGCCAATTTACGATTGTAGCCTATTTTCAATTTTGAAAAAATAGGCTTATGAGATCACCTTTTGTCTGTGTGTGTGTGAGGAGTGTGTGTGTGTGTGTCCCCCTAATAAAATCTAAACGACTGGAGCGATTTCAATGAAACTCGGTAAGTTCATAGCACTATTCCGGGCGACCCCGACCGTGCCCTTCAAATTTTGTTACGTCTCACCAATTCAACATGGCAGCTGTGCGAAATATTTCACCAGCATTCAATATCTCCGAAACTATTACGGATATCACCCTAGAATTTTGTATGGTGACAGAGGGAACTATTAGAAGTTCATTTATGTGACCTTTGATAAACTGGTAACTACAAAACCAACATGGCGGCAAAGCAAATTGGCGACTTTTAAATAGACATTTCTCGCGAGTTAACCAACCAAACGCAATAAAACTTGGTACAGTATATGTTTATACACATTGTAATGCACCGACATCTAACTTCGTTCAATTGTTTATATAACCTCAATATGACGGCTGTGCGAAATATTTCACCGGCATTCTATATCTCTGAAACTATTACCGGTATCACCCTGAAATGTTGCATGGAGATAAAGGGTACTACTAGAAGTTCAGCTATGAGACTTTCAAAAACCGGTTAACTACAAAACGAACATGGTGGCCAAGCGAAGTTGAAAGTTTTAAATAGACTTTTCTTGCCATTTAATGATCCAAAGGCAATGGAACTTGGTATAGCAAATGTTTATATACATTGTAATGTACTGGTATGTAATTTATTTCAATTATTTACATAACCTCAAGATTGCGGCTGTGCGAATTTTTAAATTAAGTTTCTAATTCTTGGGTCGTAATCATGCGATCGAAATGAAAGTTTGAATAATGAACCTACGCAATAATTTTCCTTTAATGGTACATGACTCTATAGCCTATACATTTAACAATCCAACATGGCGACCATCCGAAATATTTAGACGGCTCTGAATATCTACGGATCTATTATAGCAATCAAGCTGATTTTTTTATGTTCATAGGGGCTATGAACTTAAGTTCACCTATAGGACTTTATATAACCTGGTGATCACAAATCCAATATGGCGGCGATGCGAAGTATGAATATTCACATGGAGGTTTCTCGCAATTTAACCATCCGAGTGCAGTGACACTTGGTACAGTAAATCCTTATACAAATGTTAATCCACTGGCATCTAATGTTTTTCAATTGTTTCCATAACCTTAAGATGGCATTTGTGCGAAATTTTAAAATCTCGTTTTTACTTCTTGTGTACTAATCATGCGAGTGAAGTTTGAATACTACACGTACACAATAATCTTCATGTAACAGTACATAACTCTTAAGCCCTACATATATAAAATTCAACATGGCGACCACCCGAAATATTTAGACGGTTCTCAATATCTACGAATCTATTACAGCAAACAAACTGAAATTTAGTATGTTGATAGGGGCAATTAACATTAGTAGGATATATGAAAATAGGCTGTATAGTTCTTCACGGAACTACTTGTTGAAATTTATCTTGTTTAGTTTGCACATTATAATATTGTTCTGTTGGTGTATTACGGTTGTTTTCTTGTAAATTCATTTTAAACCAAACGCGCATCAATTTATTTCTTGGAATAGTTCGTGTATATAGGGGCCGATAACCTCGCTGTTAGGCCCCTTAAAACAACAATTATCATCATCATCATCATCAGTTCGTGTATGACGGCAAAATGTTAATGTACGACTCGATTGCGTCAGTCGTATTATGAAAATTTGAATCAATCAACACCGGATGTTCATGAATAATGTAAAATAATTTCTTACACAATCTACCTAAATCGGTTTGTCACTTCATGAAGAACGGCGTGAAACCCAAGGTAAAATTAATGTGTCAATATGTGGAGAAGTTAAGAAAATATATGTTCGACGATGTAGAAATGTAAATATTATATGTCAGAAAACTGCACTTTAATGGACATCATTAAAGTACTACTTTCCATTATGATACAGTTTCTCCAACCAATCAGAGCTCAAGCTTTTCATTCATTGACCTATTAGGTAAGGATAGCTTCTCACATGAGCTCAAAATGCAACATGTCGGCCATGAATTGCATGATTTGAAAGTTGACTATATAAAGAATATCCGAGCAACCATTGTAGTAACAATCCCAAACACAAAGACAAAATCATCACGAACCTTTAAGATAACAAGAAAATACTATGAACTCTACATGAAATTTAGGAATCTATGTCCAGAAGTTTGCAACACACCATCTTTCTACCCTAGCCTATATTAACTACCAACATCGAAAATGTGCACCGTCCATAATGTTTGCATAAACAAACTGCGGAATATTGCAAAGTAAATAGCACTGTACCTTAATATCAGCAACCCCAATTCCTACACAGGGCTTTGCATTCGTACGATTTCGCCGACAATTTTAGTGAATGCTGTTCTTGACATAAACACGCCAGAACGTCATGGAGGAAGCATGCGTATGAGATTAGATCCAGGGAATTCTTATGCAAAACTTTTCCGTCAGATGCCATGACTGTTCTATTTGGGACTCGATTGATTTTCTAACTGTTGACGTTCTATACGCATTTAATTCGAAGAATAACTAGTTGATAATAAGATACATCTTAATTTTAAAGCGTTTGTAAAGCCTATTGTGTGTTATTTGACCAAAACAACAATATGATCCCACATAGTACCAGTTCGCAATCTGTTGGTGCCAGTTCAGGATAAACGATGAGTCAAAGCTTTGGAATTAGTTATTGCGTAGAGTGCAAATGCTGAGCCCACACAATATCCATGAAAAAGAAGAACATTGATTAGGAAGGACTTTGATCCTCAATGGACATCCAGCGTATTCGATCTTTACTTAGGACACGTGTACGTGAAAATTTTGAAAAAATCAATTTATTAATATTTGTATATTATTATTCGTTGGAGTCCTCTCTTGCAGAATATAATGTTTGGACCTGTTAGGAAGCCGTTTTGGTCCTAAATATTGTTTTTTTAACATGCCTGCACTAACTTGCCACGCCCCTTAAAGTGTCAAATTTTACATAGAGTCATTATTTTTGACCAGAAAATATATCTTAAAGCAGTAAAATGTATTTTAAACGTTGGCCATTCAGCAAAGTAGCTGTTTGCTCTTTGACTTTCTCGCTATTGCATGCTTGTTTGTAAACAGAAGCTAATGGTGCGCTTAGATTCTCTCCATGAAAACAACTCGTCGTCATTTGTTTATTTAACTTGTGCTGTATGTTCGTTTGTAATCATAATCAAGTTGTCAAGTAAGAAGGCATTTGGAACCATCAGATGTAAGTTTTATGGCAATCGTTACGCAATGAAACAAAACAAAACAATGTGGCTGGGAATATACATGAAAATGAAAATCCACAGCCTGCTTCCAGTCTCCGACCGGGTCAGGAATGGAATGAATGAAGCCCCCATCTAGCGGCGAGGATATGAACTATGCCGGCTGCCGAGGCCTGGCGCACTCCTCTGGGGCAATGATTAAATGAATGACAGATGCAATGAAATGATAGTGGAGAGTGTTGCTGGAATGAAATTTTGACAGGGAAAACCGGAGTACCCAGAGAAAAACCTGTCTGCCTCCGTTTTTTCCAGCACAGATCTCACATGGAGTGACCGGGATTTGAACCACGGATCCAGCGGTGAGAGACCGGCGTGCTGCCGCTTAAGCCACGGAGGCTTCCCACACACTACATCATGAGGTTATATTAATGTCACCTACTAGTTCATCATTTACAAGATTCTTGTGAAAGCGATGTAGGCCTAAACAATGTTGAGTCCAGCTGTGAATTAGAGTTAAGTTGAGTTGAGTGTTCTTTCTATACTTCTAAATAAATGTACAGTCTGAATATCATTTAAAAAAGTGGTGAGTGTTTGCAAGTTATTGAAAATATCCAGGGAAGAAAAAGGTGTAGGCCTATCTTCAAAGCTTAGCATTGCATGCAGTGTGTGTAATACCCAGCAATGGAATGAATGAAGCGCCCATCTAGCGGCGAGGATATGAACTGTGCCGGCTGCCGAGGCCTGGCGCACTCCTCTGGGGCAATGATTAAATGAATGACAGATGCAATGAAATGATCTGGAGTTACGGAGAATGGTATGTATGACACAAATGTTCGAATAGCATATTCTATGCGTTGCATTGAAGAGGGATTCAGCTTCCTAGATTTGACAGATATAATAACGTAGCCTACTTCTTGATAGCCTAACAGTAGTTGGGAATATGGCAATGAAAAGTACTGTGCAAGAAGCAATGGAATTGAATGTTGGGGATAAAGACATTGTAGCAGCTTTTAATGGGCCTTGGCACTAAAGGGGGCATACATCCCTAAATGGGGTTGTCACTGCAACATCTCTCGATAATGGTAAAATTATTGATTAAGTGTGTCTAACAAAATATTGCTGGGGTTGCGAGTCAGATATTGAAAACTTTGAGTGTGCTAATAATTTTGAAGGTTACAGTGGGGGAATGGAATCACACGGTTTTGTGAGCATCTAGGTGTAGATTTTTAGAGTGTTTAGATATATCTCCAGAGGAAAATAAGGCCTCAGCACTAGCAACAATTGATCGTCGTAGGATAATTTAGGCTGAGAGGACCATATTTCAGAGCTCTAAGGAAGTCAGAACCAAGAGAATGAATAGGAAAATACAACAGGAAGATGAGGGTGCCCTCAATAATGAATAATATGAAGCTGGAGTGCAATGAGACTGAAAGAATTGGTCGCAAAATCATATTTTTACTTCGAATTGCTCTCCTGTAAAATTGCATGTTTCAATGTATTTGATTCACCAACTCCGTGACCATTAATGGTAGACCTTTCAAACTTGGCACACTGTTTTAGTGTATAATTACTCGTATATTGAATGTATACAATCATGAATGGATCTCTTTCATTTGTGAAAAGTAGACCACACAATATTTGAAACAAATACTGAAAATGTTAATAACAATATTTGAACTTATCTCACAAATTTGACCAAATACTACAATTATAGTCTACTTTGTAGCTACATGCTGTGGGAATCAGCTGTAAGAATTACATTTATGTCACTTGAGTAGTTTCTGAGTTTATCCTTCCGATTGGTTGAAGTGCATTTGCAGTATTAAGAAATATCGGAAGAAAATCTTGTCATTAAAAATGAACCATATTGAAACCAGAAACTGACAAGCTAAAAATATTCTACAGTGTTCATTTATACTGCATGATAATTTGTATTTACCTTGAATAAGTATATCTGACCGATTACAAACATTCCGATATTCTGCGTCTTCGCAATGGTCTTCACAGACAGGTGCCCTTGTCAGCTGACAGAATCTCGACAGATATTTATGAATTTTTATGTTAGGACATATACTATAATTATAATTATCGTCGAACATAAACAGCCGTATGCAACTCGCCTATAATGGTAAATAGGACACTCGTTTTATAAACCTGCTCGTGTCTTAATTATTGCCTTAGGCTCACTGCATAATGCACTATTTTGCCACAGAATTATTTATCAATGAAGACGGCAATGGATCCATGTAATACGCACATGATATTCTTATGTTCGGCGATTAAATAGTCTTCGCCTGGAGCCTTGTTGTCCTTTAGCGATTAAATGATTTGATTGATTTCTCCTTTCAAGGGTGGTTATGAATCTGGATGAATCTGCACGCTATTTTAAACGGATAAGTGGGCATTGGTGCTTTGCAGTTGAGAAGGGATACAAAATAATTCACCACAATGTGACAGTTTTCTTTATCATTATGAGCAATTTTACCGTTGGTGGTTTATTAGGCATTGAGGGTTGTATTTGCAAAGACTGCGCTTAGTGATTCCACAGAAACTCCGGGTTTGTTTGTCTGGAATTCTTGATCAATTTGCGCCAGATGTGTTTTGTCCTATGCATGTTATTATTTATTAATGTTAATTATTATTATTATTATTATTATTATTATTATTATTATTATTGGTGTTATTGTCTCTCCGTTGTTGTTTTGAAGCAGCATAAAGGCATTATATTATCTGAGTAAATGGCCATATCTTGTACAAATAAATATATAAATAAATAAATCCTCGGAATTTTTTTGACCGGTGAATAATGGATTAAGAGGCCATCATCAGAAATTATAAAACCATAGAAACTATCACCAATACTTTCAGAAAGAGGCGAGCTAAATTTGTTGATCACATATAGAGAATGGGCCAGCACAGAATTACAAAACTAATTTTCAACATCACGGTCAACAGTAAAGGCAACTCCAAATGAATACAGGAAACTGACGATGATCTCAAGCAGCTAAGCATCACGATGCACGACGTGAATGATCGGGTTAAATTTAGAAAAAAAAGGAATTACGAGGATTTAGAAGAACGTCGCCGCAAGATTGGGTTGTCATGAAAAGTGCTCAAGTTCAAACGCTCTCTTAAAAGGGAATGTACGATAGTAATAGTAATAAATAAATAAAAAAATAAATCAATAAATCCATTTCAGATGGCCAAATTAGCCGTGTGGTGGTGATTATCAAGGTTTGGAAGCAAGTGTCATTCTATTGTATATGGACTTTTTACTAAGCAACAGCACAAAGCACCACTCTAAAGAACAGTAATAACCAGTTATCTTAAGAGGAACTCATATTTCAACTCTAAATGCACCATCGTTTCAGAAAGGAAGCTACTAGCTGAGTTAAATGAATGTTGTTGAAATTGAAGCCACTTCTTCTATCCGCTTTAATGGAGAAACAAAACTAACCAGGACGACCATTTCTACTGCTCTATTGCGCACGATTTATTCTGTACCATTACCGGCCGTGCAGGAAGCATCAAACATCAAGATGGGACAGTTATGTGACTAGGATCCATATAAACACTGGTCTATTTAGCTAGTGCCTAAGTGACCAAATATAGCTCCCAGTTTTAACAATATCACTCCTTATTTATTCTACAAATGTTGTTGTGCAATTTGTAATGGAAGCCAATTTAAATAAATAAGTAGTCTAAATAAATTTTTCGTATAAAGCTGAATGTTTGTCTGTTTATTATTTATACAAATCTACACCGTTTGGCCGATCTGAACCAAATTTTACATACCCTTTGGAACCCTGCGGATAACACTGTTTACTTGACATTTCTGACAGACCTCTCCATTCTCTACATTTAGGCTCTTTGGCACAAATCTACATGGTTTCACTGATCAGAACCAAATTGTATTTTTGGAATCCTGCGAATAACACTGTACACTTGACCTTTCGGTCAGCCCTCTCCATTCCCTGCATTTTGGCCCTTTGGCACAAATCTACACCGTTTCACTGAACTGAACCAAATTACGTTCTTACATTGTGTGGCCCATTAGATAATACTGTCTACATGAAATTTTGGACAGACCCCTCCATTCCCTCCATTAAGGCCATTTGGACGAAATATAGAATTTGTCGAAGGACCGATCTAGGCACATTTTAAGCCTTATAATGCATAAATCAAAAATCTTGACTTTGAATTTGGATCATTTAGGTGAAATCGTGTAGCTTTGTATAAATAAGGCTGAAATGAGGCATCGCAATATAAGACACTAATTAATGGACGTAAATTTTGCCACGTTTGCTGAAACGGTGTAGATTTGTATAAATAACAGACAAATGGGCCCGAAAAAACCAGAACCAACCCTGTCAGTAATATATTGGAGTTGTAGTAGGGTTCCAGAGTCCTAGTAATTGAGGCGCAACTCTAAGAATATTTAAATGAGTCTATTGTTGGCTAGCAGTGCGGGCTGATTAACGCCCCCCGCAGGGGCGTGTTCTGGTGCAAAATTGAAAAAATAGCTACATCTTACGTTGCTTACAAATTGTAGTCACGGGAAGCAATTAGTACATAACGATTTCTTAGGCCCCTTGAAACAGTTATTATCATGACTATATTAGACCTCTGTATAAGTGCAGTGGTGTTGGCGCAGTACATTGAGGTTATCAGATACAATAAGTGTACGTGCTTTAAACATTTCTTTGATGTACTCCGATCATTATCCTACAGCGCTATGTGGCGAAATGACACTGTTGCTCCCTCATGAGCATGGGACAGCCGATGTTTTCCGAAGTGCTCTGACTATATTCTTATGGCGCTGTGCAGAAAAAAGACGACACTATTGGACTCGACTTTTCTAACAGCTGATGAGATATAGGCCCTATGTAGCGTCTTATATTTCACTTACTCCTCTCTATAATTTATTTTTCAATTTAAGGTAAATTACATTTGTCAGTACTGCAGTTAGTAAATAGCTGTTTCCATGCTCATTAGTATCATTATCATTAGGGGAAACTGTCCTGGATATTACGTCCATTATTTTACTTATCACCACCACAAAAAAGTTATAATTTTAACTTCTTTTCTTCTTCCGATACTTTGTAAGTTTGATGTGTTACTTCAGTAGTAGCATTCATTCTCGTCCGTAAAACAAATAAATACACCTACTGGGTGAAGCCGGGTACCACCGCTGGTATATTAATGTGGGAAACGGTTTCCAGATCATGACACTCACAAGCATCGAATATAGAACTGAATTACTTATTATAACAATGAAACTGATTAAAATACAGTAGAGAATTAAGGGAATGTGTTTCGCGGCTCATCGGAACTCGGAATAATGCTTCTCTTCTTTTTATTCTCAGACAATGGCGCTGAGCTTACTCCTGCGCCCGCTAGATCCCATACTCGGCCTTCTTGATCCTCATCCGGTTCCCACACTCGGCCCTCCTGATCCTCATCCGACCCGGATGAAGAAAATCCGCCCGGCCAGGGTCTCATGAACTCCGCACAGGACGATGTGATTCTTGGTCCAGCATGGTCTCCTTCTCTGCTGACGTCATATGTGTCGTTGAGTTTTACTCGAGTCACTCGATAAGGTCCTAGACTTTTGGTTTTTAGTTTCAGATGTGGACCGATCTGAGTGCGTTTGATGGCAACCAGGTCGTCGACCTGATACTTCTTAGGCTCCTTACGTCGTCGGTTGAATTCAGCACGATTTTCAGATTGTACTTTTTCTATCTGCCTTTTTGCATCTTCTCTCATCTGATCACGTTTTTCGTTGAACGAATCGATCAGCTCCTCTTTGATGAGTTGCACTATACGTAGATCATTTTGATTGTGCATTCTGACTCCTGTCAGCAGCTCGAAAGGTGACATTCCGATGCTCCTCTGGAACGTAGAGTTGATAGCTCGTTGGACGGATGGTACAACCTTGTACCATTTTGTCGGATCGTCAATGCTAAGTTTAGCGATGATCTTGGTCACAGTTGAGTTGACTCCCTCGATTTGACCATTGGCTCTTGGCAGTCCAGCTGTGATCAAGACGTGCTTGTTACTCTGCGATTTACAGTAGTCCTGGAACTCATGGGAGGTGAACGATGGCCCCCTGTCGGTGATCACTTGAACTGGGTTTCCAAAGTTCGTCCTCTGAAACTCCATCTTTTCAATCGTCTGGGCCGATTTGGTAGTTTTCACAGGATACAGCCAGGTGAACTTCGTGAAGGCGTCTATCACACAGAAGATGTGTTCATATCCCTTGTGTGTAGACTTAAGTGGTCCAATGTGATCCATGTGGTAGGTGTGCAATGGCACACTCTCCTTGAACATCGGATGTAACCAACCTTCTTTTTTGCCTGCCTTCCTGTTAACCACCAGACACTTCACACAGTTGGCTATGACTCGTTTCACCTTGTTGGCCAAGTCTGGAATATAATATTCCTGCTTCACGTCTTCTTCAGTCCTTTTAACAGCGTAGTGTCCCTTCTCATGTGCATCTCTGATGATTTCATGGTGCATTGCTCGCAGGACCACCAACGTCTCTCGCCCGTCAACAAATTTAAACAGCAGTCCATCTCTGACGATGAAGTTTTCGTAAGGCCCTTTCTCCAGTGTCACGTTTATCGCTGTCAATCCTTCGTCTTTTCTCTGGTCGATTTTGATCCTCGCTGCAAGGTCATCAGGGAATCCAAACATCACTGCTGGACATCGGCTCAGGGCGTCGACATGTTTCATCCTGGTTGCAGTTCGGTGTTCGATGGTATAGTCAAACTCCTCCAAGGCCATAGCCCATGTAGCTACTCGTGGGACCAGGTCCCTTTTGTGCATTGTCTTTTGGAATGCCATATAGTCAGTCACAATCTTGAACGGAATTCCATTTTCCTTTTTGACTACCACCACTTGGCATGTATATTCAGATTGACTCGGTTCTATGATATCTTCCTCCAGCCACGCCTCGACTTGCTCATCGACAAATTCGTTCTCAAGCGGTGCCATTCGTCTGGGCCTGCTAAATATCGGTTTTTCTTCTTTCAATGTGATCTTCATCTTGACATCAGTAGATTTCGTCTTCTTTGGTACATATCTCGCTACCAAATCCTGGATCTGTTCCCTTTTTTCCTCATCAACGCAGTTCTCGATATCAAATTCCTGTTCGTCGGCTACCCTGATCACCATCATTGGGACCTCTAGTTTCTTGATGGTAACTCCTTGCTTGCTCAGGATGACCTCACCCTGATCCAATAGATCGTTACCAATAACCATGTCCCACTCCATAGTATCATCAGAAACAACATAGACGTTGGTTTGGAACTCCAGCTCGTCTATTTCAACGACTGTTGTGAAGTAACCTTGAGGAGCAACAAAACCATTACCGAATCCTTTCAAAACGAGATCCGTGCTCTTCAATCCTGGGGAACCCATGGTCTTATAGATGTTTTGTCGCAGTAGGTTATAAGGACTGCCACAGTCGATAAGTGCCTGAAGTTTCTGCTGACCCAAACTAACCTCTTTGAACTTGAGGCAGCTTTTCTTTTCATCAATAAGATTGATACCTTGATTATTCCTCTTATCGTTCTTCCTCTCATTTTTTCACTCGGATGAAATGTGGCCAAACTCGTTCCAGTTGAAACATCTCTTGCCTTTATCCTTGTGCTCACATTCCTTTGAACTATGACCAAATCCACCGCAATTATAACATCTATCTCCACTACTCGCCTCTTTCTTCTTTGTACTGCCCCAGCACTTTCCGTCCATCTCGTTGGCACTCTTGGCACTTCCTTGAAAATTACTGTTATTATACTTTGTGCTTTTCTTTGGCAAAGACTTCACTGCCATCTCATAACTTTTCATTTTCTCCTTGAAATCTTTGGAATTTTTTGCTCCATAGAGAAGAAGTTTTGATCCTGAATCGTCCTCGATCCCATCAATCACGTACTGACACAGAGAAACTAGCTCAACATCACCTCTACTAGCGATTTCCTTCATCACAAGAAAGTATTCCTGTAGAGATTCGTCGCGCTTTTTTCGTCGCTGGGTTAACAACTTGTGAATTTCTGCACTGCTTGCCGCCACGTCAAACTCCTCTTTCAAGGCCTTCTTCAGTGCAGTCCAGGACGTCAGTCCTTTCTCACCTTGAATAAAAAGCTTAGCTAAACCATCGAGTGATTTCTTAGCGAAAATAAACTTTTGCAGCTCACTCCATCCCATCAAGATTGACGTCTCCTCAAAATCCGCGATCCATTTCTTCACTGGGTAACCATCCTCACCGTTAAATGTTTTCATAGCGCCCTCTACGTCGCGGAACGACAATGAAAACTTATGTTGTTCTCTATACCTTCTGTGCTGGTCTTCCTCTTCGCTCTCTTCGTCTTCTTCGTCTTCTTCATCTTCGTCATCATCGTCTATATTAGTTGCGAGTTCATCCAAATTTCTCAAGTAATAACAAATGGTGTTAATCATTACCTCCTTTGTCCCGATCTCGGTATTAAGAATCTCAGAAACACGCATCAGATCAGCCTTGGAAAATGTTTCTTTGATAAATTTCTTCTTAGCTTCCTCTTCAATGGAATTTTCGTCAAAATCGAATCCAGGAAACTCTCGCAGTCGCTTTCGATTCTTCCTGTCGTCTGGTATATACTCGAAAATGAGGTTATGTAAAACTTTGATTGCTTTGACCGGAGCATCACTTATGTTCTTATTTATTTTCTCTATTGCACCGAGTGTAGTCATCTTATTTGTTTACTCACGTCTATCAAGTAGATTTCCGTCAATATCGCTTCCTCAAAACCTCGCTATCAAACCTGTTTAACCTCATTCACCAAACCGGTGATATTTGTAGGTGATATCGTTGAATACCGCTTCCCGTCGTTTCTCTCTGACGAGTCGCTATCCTCTTACCACATCCACAATCCTCTGTCGTCGTTTAGATTCCGACCCTCGTCGTCGTCGTCACGGCACCACTAATTGTCACTGAAACTGAAGAACAAATTTTGCTAGCCTATGAATCCTCGTCGTAGATTCGCACGTCGTGGGCTCACAAAACTGCACGTCGTCTCGTCGTCAGCGTCGTAGGCAACAGCAACAAATATGATTAGCCGTCCACTTCGTCAAAAATAGCGTTGTATTTTGCGTCGTACTTCGTGTCGTGGATTGCGTCGTAACTCGTTGTTTCAGTCCATCCCGGACGAGCCCCCATTTGTGGGAAACGGTTTCCAGATCATGACACTCACAAGCATCGAATATAGAACTGAATTATCTAATATATAAAAGTGAAAGTCTGTATGTGGGTATGTATGTGGGTGGGTCTGTTCCGTATACAAATCTACATCGTTCCACCAATCTCAACCAAATTTTGCATACACATAGTTTAGGACCCGGAAGGAACCGCTGGCTACATGAATTTTCGATAGTCTTTCTCATTCTTTTGATTTAGGCCCTTTTGGACTCAAGCACAGGCTAATCAAATCATAACAAGTAGTTCCGTGAAGAACTATACAGCCTATTTTCATATATCCTACTTATGTTAATTGCCACTATTTAACATACACAATTTCAGTTCGATTGCTGTAATAGATTCGTAGATATTGAGAACCGACTAAATATTTCGGATGGTCGCCATGTTGGATTTTATATATGTCGGTCCTAGAGTTATGTACTGTTACATGCAGATTATTGTGAACGTGTAGTATTCAAACTTCAATCGCATAATTAGGACACAAGAGAAAACAAGAAGATTTAAAAAATTTTCACAGCTGCCATCTTGAGGTTATGGAAACAATTGAAATAAATTAGATGCCAGTGGATTAACATTCGGATAAAGATTTACTGTACCAAGTTTCACTGCACGCGGATGGTTAAATTGCGAGAAACGTCCATGTGAATATTTATAATTCGCGTCACCGCCATGTTGGATTTGTGATCACCAGGTTATTTAAAGTCCTATAGGTGAACTTAAGTTCATAGCCCCTATGAACATTAAAAATGCAGTTTGATTGCTAAAATAGATTCGTAGATATTCAGTATCGTCTAAATATTTCGGATGGTCGCCATGTTGGATTGTTAAATGTATAGGCCATAGAGTCATGTACCATTAAAGGAAAATTATTGCGTAGGTTCATTATTCAAACTTTCACTTCGATCGCATGACTACATCACAAGAAATAAAAACGTGATTTTAAAATTCGCACTGCCACCATCTTGAGGTTATGTAAACAATTGAACTAAATTAGATACCAGTGCATTACAATCTGTATAAATATTTCCTGTAACAGGTTTCAGTGCGCTTGGAACATTAAATCGCGAGAAAAGTCTATTTAAAATGTTCAAATTCGCTTGGCCGCCATGTTCGTTTTGTAGTTAACCGGTTTTTGAAAATCTTATAGATGGACTTCCAGTAGTGCCCTTTATCTCAGTACAAAATTTTAGGGAGATACCGCTAATAGTTTCAGAGATATAGAAAGCCGGTGAAATATTTCGCACATCCGCCATCTTGTGATTATGTAAACAATTGAACGAAGTTAGATGTCGGTGCATTACAATGTATATAAACATATACTGTACCAAGTTTCATTGCGTTTGGTTGGTCAAATCGCGAGAAACGTCTATTTAAAAGTCGCAAATTCGCTTGGCCGCCATGTTCGTTTTGTAGTTACCAGGTTTTCAAAAGTCACATAAGTGAACTTATAGTAGTTCCCTCTATCACCATAGAAAATGTCAGGGTAATATCGGTAATAGTTTCGGAGATATTGAATGCTGGTGAAATATTTCGCACAGCCGCCATGTTGGATTGGTGCATCGTAACAAAATTTGAAGGGCACGGTCGAGGTCGCCGGGAATAGTGCTATGAACTTTCCGAGTTTCATTGAAATCGCTCCTGCTGTTTAGATTTTATTAGGGGGGGACACACACACGAATCACACACACACACACACACACACACGCACACGCACACACACACGGACAAAAGGTGATCTCATAAGCCTATTTTTTCAAAATTGAAAATAGGCTAAAAATACTCATGAAGGAATGGCAAGGCAGATAGTTTCCATGGCAACATAGCTCAAGTCGAGACACGGCCGTCTGGATGACAGTTGCGCTCTGCACTACTGGTATAGAAAATGAGCATCTTTACTTGAAATCCCGTTAGTTACTCACCTACTCACACAGCACTGACAACCGAGTTTAGCATAACAAAGACTTGACACTATCTTCTACTATATATTTGTCAAATACCACTCACTCACTCATTCATTCATCACGAAATCTCAGAAACCACCGAACGGATTGGAATGAAATTTGGTATGCAGCTTCCCCAAGGACCGCAAATGCCCACTAAGAAAGGATTTTTGTATATTCAGGTTCTAAAGGGGTGTTAAGGGGGTAGACCTGCATTTCATTGACTAGCAATATCTCCCGATTGGTTTCATTGGGGGATGTGATACTCGGCACATAAACTCATCATTAAAAATAAGAAGACCCGAGTCTCAGGGTTATTCGATGTGGTGTATATTATGAGGTGAAAGGGGTGAAAAGTGGGGATTGAAATATTCCTAAATGAGCGTGTATCTCTTAAACGACAAAGGCGAGGAGTTTGAAACTCAGCGAAAAAAAATCAGTATAAAAAATAAATAAATATTTGTTTGACCGTTTTTTTTATAAATCCAATTTAAGTGGCCCATGGGTAAGGGTGAAATTCTGGTGGGGGGGGGGACAGGAAAGAAAGTGTCCTAACTGATTGACTGACTGACTCACTCATCAAACTCAGGGGGAAAAACTGCTTTAAAGTAAGTAAATAGCTGTTCGACAGGTTTTTTTTTCATAAATCAAATTTAAGGGGTTCATGGGGAGGGGTGAAATTCTGAAAAAAGAAAATTGAAAGAAAATGTCCTGACTCACTCACTCACTCACTCACTCATCATCATCGCCCTGCCAAAATTATTGAAGTTAGAAACATGACAGATTGGGGATATGTTCATTGTATGTCTAAACAGTCTACTAAGGGAGGATTTTCGGATATTCAGGTTCTAAAGGGGACTTAAGGGGGTTAAACCTGCATTTCATTGAATAACAATATCTCTCGAATGGTTTCATTGGGGGATGTGATTCACGGCATATAAGCTCATCATTAAAAAGTAAGAAGACACGTGCCTGATGGTTTTTCGATGTGGTGTATATTATGAGGTGAAAGGGGTGAAAAGTAGGGATTGAAAGATTCCTAACGGAGCGTGTATCTCATAAACGACATAGGCGAGGAGTTTGAAACTCAGCGGAAAGAAATCAGCATACAAAATAAGTAAATATTTGTTTGACCGTTTTTTCATAAATCCAATTTAAGGAGCCCATGGGGAGGGGTGAAATTCAGGGGGAAAAAAACTGGAAAGAAAGTGTCCTAACCGATTGACTGACTGACTCACTCATCAAACTCAGGGGGAAAAACTGCTTTAAAGTAAGTAAATAGCTGTTCGACAGTTTTTTTTTGGATCAATCAAATTGAAGGGGTTCATCGGGAGGGGTGACATTCTGAAGAAAAACAAATGAAAGAAAATGTCCTGACTCATTCACTCACTCATCATCGCCCAGCCAAAAATATTGAAGTTGGAAACATGGCATTTTGGAGATATGTTCGTTGTATGTCAAAACCGTACACTAAGGGAGGATTTTTGGATATTCAGGCTCTAAAGGGGTCTTAAGGGGGTTAAACCAGCATTTCATTGAATAACAATATCTCAAGAGTGGTTTCATTTGTGGATGTGATACTCGGCATATAAACTAATCATTAAAAATAAGCAGACAGGTGTCTAAGGGTTTTTCGATATGGTGTATTATTATGAGGTGCAAGGGGTGAAAAGTGGGGGTTGAAGGATTCCTAACGGAGCGTGAAGGCCTATCTCTTAAACGACATAGGTGAGAAATTTGAAACTCAGAGAAAGAAAATCAGCTAAATAAATAAGTAAATCGGTGTTCGACCGGTTTTTTTCATAAATTAATTTAAGGGGCCAATGGGGAGGGGTGAAATTCTGGGGGAAAAAAGGAGAGAAATTGTCCTAACTGACTGACTGACTCACTCACTCATCAAACTCAGGGGAAAAAGACAGCTTAAAAAATAAGTTAATAGGTGTTCAAGAGTTTTTTCATCAATCCAATTTAAGGGGCCCATGGGGAAGGGTGAAATTCTGGTAAAAATAATTGAAAGAAAATGTCCTGTCTGACTCACTCACTCATCACGCCCAGCGAAAACTATTAATGTTGGAAACATGAAATTTTGGGAATATGTTCGTTGTATGTCGAAAACGTCAACTAAGGAATGATTTGTGTTTATTCGGGATTTAAAGAGGTGTTAAGGGGGTAAAGATGCATTTCATTGAATAACGATATCACATGATTTGTTTCTTTGGGGATGTGATATTCGGTATAGAAACTAATCATTAAAAATAATCAGACATATGTCGTAAGGGTTTGTCGATGTGATGTATATTATGGGGCGAAACGGGTGAAAATTGGGGGTTGAGGGATTCTTAACGGAGCGTGTATCTCTGAAACGACATAGGCGAAAAAATTTAAATTCGGCGGGAAAAACAGCTTAAAATACAAGTAAATAGGTGATCGACCGTTTTTTTTTTCATAAATCCAATTTCAGGAGCCCTTGGAGAGGGGAGAAATTCTGGGGGGGAAAACAGGAAAGAAAGTGTCCTAAATGATTGACTCACTTAGTCACTCATCAAACTCAGGGGGAAAACAGCTTTAAATAAGTAAATAGGCGTTCGACAGTTTGTTTCATAAATCCAATTTAAGGGGTTCATGGGGAGGGGTGAAATTATCAAAAATAAATGAAAACATGTCCTGACTGACTCACTCACTCATCATCGCCCAGCCAAAATTATTAAAATTAGAAACATGAAATGTTGTGGATATGTTCATTGTATGTCGAAAACGTCCACTAAGGAAAGAGTTTTGGATATTCAGGTTCTAAAGAGGAGTTAAGGGGGTAAACGTGCATTTCATTGAATAACAATATCTGACGAGTGGTTTCATTTGGGGATGTGATACTTGGCATATATACTAATCATTACAAATAAGCTGACACATGTCTAATGGTTTTTCCATGTAGTGTATGTTATGAGGTTAAAGGAATGAAAAGTGGGGGTTGAAAGATTCCTAACGGAGCGTGTATCTCTTAAAATACATAGGCGAGGAGTTTGAAACTCCTCGGAAATCAATCAGCTTAAAAATAAATAAATAAATAAATAAATAAAATAAATAGGTGTTCGACCGTTTTTTCATAAATGCAATTTAAGGGGCCTATGGGGAGGGGTGAAATTTTGGAAGAAAAACGTCCACTAAGGAATGATTTTTGGATGTTCACTCTCATCGACCAACAAAAACTATTAAAGTTAGAAGAATTACATTTTGGGGATATGTTCGTTGTGTGTCGAATACGTATACTAAGGAGGGATTTTTGGATATTCAGGTTCTAAAGGGGTGTTAACGGGGTTAAAACTGCATTTCATTATATAACAATATGACACTCATTCGTTCATTCATTCATTTATTTGCAATGGAGGGTGTGGCCCCCGGAGGCAAATTGGATATACATATCAAATAAATAATTACACATAACAATTCAATAACAATTATACAACAATTAAACTGGAGTATTTACACAAATAGTCAGTCTTTTCTTAAACACACCTATATGTTTGGGAAAAGGCTCTAAGACTGCGGCAGGTAGAGAGTTCCAGTTATCAATGGCACGGTTTACAAAAGAATATTTACCATAATTTGTTCGCTGTGGTCGGCCCTTAACTTTGAAAGGATGATCGCTCCTACCCTTGTAAGTAATGTAAGTAATGACGCGAGCGAAGCAAGGCTAAAAATGAGATGGTGTGTGTCTGTGTATTACTCAATCTGGCAAGTACCACTGGTCCAATATACGTGAATTTTACATGGAAGTAGCTGATTTACCTGGTTAACATATAGGTTACTTTTGATTACAATACTTTGCACTATTTAAAGATGGCGACCATTTTAGTGACGTCACTACACCCTTTGGTTTCAAACTCATATTTCCATTTGAAATAAAAAGAGAACGCTAAGAAATAGCAAACTTTTGATGGCATATACGAGGTTTAAAATTACATTTTCTATCCGAAAGGTATCTCCAACGGTTAGCGAGTAAAATCTAAATTTGTGCTATAAAACACGGTCAACGCCGAGCGTTGTAGTTGGACAAAATGTTTCATCCTTAATCTCCCTCTGCGCAGCACCTCGCCTATCCCCTATTTTAACTGTCACCTTCACATTTTAATTTATTTATGACGCGTAGCGAAGCACGGGTACTTCAGCTAGTTTATTATAACAATGAAACTGATTAAAATACAGTAGAGAATTAAGGGAATGTGTTTCGCGGCTCATCGGAACTCGGAATAATGCTTCTCTTCTTTTTATTCTCAGACAATGGCGCTGAGCTTACTCCTGCGCCCGCTAGATCCAATACTCGGCCTTCTTGATCCTCATCCGGTTCCCACATTAATAAATTAATAAATAAATCAATGATAGCCTATTTTTTCTCAAAATTCTTCCTGAGCGTCTTGGTTATTACCTTCTAGGTGGATTGTAGAAAGCTAACATTAGAATCACCTTCATATGGCTACTAAACCATATGAAAATTGCGGTGTATGCGTTAGCGGAACAAGCTGCAAAAGAGGTGGTATCACTAAAACCTCGATTCTGGAAATCTGAATGGCTAGCTGACCCAAGACCCAGAAGACTGATTGTGATCAAGAAAACTACTCGCGTATGGCAGATCTCCTTCCGGGCACGATGGACTCCCATCATTTAGTGTAGATTAAAGATGGGTGTTTCAAGATCCACCCACTTGTACCTGATGAGAAGGGAATACACCAATTTGTGCCTGTGGTGCAATACTTACTTTGGCCCACATATTGACCGATTGTGTCCGTAGATCTTGCTGATTTACGAAGGAACTTGGCCAACAGAATACCATTAGTCTTAAATCAGCCGATGACGAGGTGGCTGCTGATCGCGTCATCGTATTTATATTTATAAGAGAGATAGGGTTGTCAAGCAGTTGAAATTTCAAAGTGTAATCCGACTCAAAGAACTTCCTTATGAGATCACCTTTTGTCCGTGTGTGTGTGCGTGTGTGGGTGTGTGAGAGAGGTGTGTGTGTGTGTGTCCCTTAATAACTTCTAAACGGCTGGAGCGATTTCAATGAAACTCGGAAAGTTCATAGCACTATTCCGGACGATTCCGACCGTGCCCTTCAAATTTTGTTACGTCTCACCAATCCAACATGGCGGCTGCGCGAAATATTTCACCAGCATTGTAGTCACGGGAAGCAATTAGTACATAACGGTGATAAAGGGAACTACTAGAAGTTCACATATGTGACTTTTGAAAAACTGGTAACTACAAAACCAACATGGCGGCCACGCGAATTTGCGACTTTTAAAGAGACGTTTCTCGCGATTTAACCAACCAAACGCAATAAAACTTGGTACAGTATATATTTATACACATTGAAATGCACCAACATCTAACTTTGTTCAATTGTTTACATAACCACAAGATGGCGGATGTGCGAAATATTTCACCGGCATTCTATATCTCTGAAACTATTTGCGATATCATCCTGAAATTTTGTACGGAGATAAAGGGCACTACTGGAAGTTCATCTATAAGACTTTCAAAAACCGTTTAACAACAAAACGAACATGGCGGCCAGGCGAATTTGAAAATTTTAAATAGACCTTTCTCGCGATTTAATGTTCCAAACGCAATGAGATCTGGTACAGGAAATGTTTATACAGATTGTAATGCACTGGTATCTAATTTAGTTCAATTGTTTACATAACCACAAGATGGCGGCTGTGCGAATATTAAAATTAAGTTTCTATTTCTTGTGTCGTAATCATGGAATCGAAGTGAAAGTTTGAATAATGAACCTACGCAATAATTTTCCATTAATGGTACATGACTCTATAGCCTATACCAGCGGTTCCCAAACTTTTTCTTTCCGTGACCCATTTTAGCCCATACGTTTTAGCCGCGACCCCCGTTTTAGCGCAGGTGTCTGTGAGGGGGGGGGGGGACAAAGTAGAGGGATAAAATTACTTTGGAATTTAACTTAAGTGACCGGTAGGTTATTCGTTTAAATGTTTATTTATTTACTTTGTTCAGATTTTAAAATTTTAATCTTATTCTGATGTTACTGACCTGTTTGATGTTTACTGAGAAACTTAAATGTAAAATAATATGACACAAAAAATAATATTTGGCGGTTCAATAGTATAATGATATTTAAATAAATGGTAGTAATTCTTTTTAGACTACCAGGGTATTATTTAAAAACGAAAAGTAGTAGTGCCTATAACCTGCTATTAACTTTTATAAATGCTTTTAAATAGTCACAAAGGAACCTAGTAGCTCGACTGTCTTGACTTGACTGTAGTTGTGACGTTAGTGACGTGTGGAGGGAGAAGGGCTCGTATGCGCATGCGTCAAACGCGCTTCAAGCTGCCTGGCTTGTACCGAATGTACGTCTCTTGTGTTTTGTTCGCTCGCGTATTGTTTGATTTTGTTCTAACTATGGATAAGTTTGTTAAGCGTGCAGGGCCTTCGACTTCTCATGATGATCATGAACAGAAGAGGGTAAAGGTGAGAAAGTATAGTGACAGTTATACTAAGTATGGATTTACGGTGCTCGGAAATCGGCCACAGTGTGTTATTTGCAGCGAGTTGTTATCGGCCGAGAGTATGAAACCTTCCAAGATGATTCGTTATTTAGAAAGTAAACATCCCAGTTTTAAAAATAAGCCGGCAGATTTTTTTGAACGTAAGTTAACTGCTTTAGATTACCAGAAAAATGCAGTAGTTCAGTTAAGTGGAAATAATATGAGCAAAAGTGCTTTGCTAGCATCGTATCAAGTGGCTTTACGAATAGCAAAGAAAGGTAAACCACACACGATTGCTGAAGAGCTCATTCTACCTGCTGCTCAGGATATGGTTTCAACTATGATCAGCCCAGATGCAGCTAAGAAGCTTTCCACCATTCCTCTGTCGAACAACTCGGTGGGGAGGCGCATTACCGAGATGGCTCAAGACATAAAGGATCAGTTGAAAACAAAGTTGCAGAAAAGTGAGTACTTTTCCATTCAAGTTGACGAGTCTATGGACGTGTCGAGTTTGGCGCAGATTATGTGCTTTGTTCGTTTTGAGGGTGACGGTAGTGTGGAAGAAGACATTTTATTTTGCAAACCTTTGCCTGACCACGCAACAGGTGAGGAAATGTTTAAAATGTTCATGTCTGCAACCGATTCGCTTCAAATTGACTTTCAAAAGTGTATTTCAATCTGCAGTGATGGTGCCAAAGCAATGACTGGGAAAGACAGCGGTTTCGTGAGACGGATGAAAAATGTCATGCCTAATGCCACTTGGGTTCATTGTTTTCTGCATCGCCAGGCATTAGCTACCAAGGTCATGCCAACTGAGCTAAAAACAGTGTTGAACGAAACTGTTAAGTTGGTTAATTTTGTAAAAAGCCGGCCATTACAGTGTCGACTGTTATCACAGTTATGCGAAGAAATGGAGGCACAGTACAAATGCCTCTTGCTTCACACAGAGGCAAGGTGGCTGTCACGAGGGAAGGTGTTTTCTCGAGTGTTCGCTTTGCGCTCTGAGCTTAAGACAATTTTTCAAGTTGCAAACAAAGACCTTGCCGGTTTTTTGAGTGACAATGAATGGCTGTTAAAACTTGCTTATTTAGCGGACATATTTCATCATCTGAACGATCTCAACGTTTCCTTGCAGGGAAGGGTCAAAACCATACTTTTTGCACAAGACAAAGTCAATTCGTTTTTAAAGAAATTAGCCACTTGGTCAACCAGGGTTGAGAAGAATACATTTGAAAACTTTGAACTGACAAATGAGCTTATCACATCCCTTGATCGAAGCGATGAATATTATCCCGACATTGACAACCTGTCCAAACTGGTTACTACTCACTTGCAAGGTCTACAAGAGCAGATCCTTAGCTACATTCCCGAGGATCAACACACCGGTTGGAACTGGGTGCTTAACCCCTTCAACGAGCAGGCTGTGAACGAGGCAGACTTAAACCCACTGATTCATGACAAACTCATCGAGCTATCATGTGACATGACTTTGCAACTGTCCTTCAGCACCCAAAATGTTGACAAGTTCTGGCTACAAAGAAGAGCTGAGTATCCAAGCTTAACATCAGTGGCTCTGAGAATCATCATGCCCTTTGCAACATCCTACCTCTGCGAACTCGGATTTTCTTCATTGGTCAACATTAAAACCAAGGCAAGAAATCGACTGGACGTAGAAGACGTCCTTATTGTATGTGTATCTAAAACTAAGCCGAATTTTAAGAAACTTGTTGACAAAAAACAGGCCCATGTTTCTCACTAAAGAAGTCTTTTTTACTTAGAAATGTATTAACAATTACATATCAAAATTATTAAATGTTTCTGTTTTGTTTTGTCAAAATCTGTAAAATATATTGATATTTTGTAAATGTACAAAGTTATTTAATTTAAAACTCCCGATGGCCATCTAAGTTTAAGTACATAGTTCACCATTATTTGTATACATCTCGCGACCCCTTTCCGAACGGCCCGCGACCCCCCTGGGGGTCGCGACCCCCCAGTTTGGGAACCGCTGGCCTATACATTTAACAATCCAACATGGCGACCATCCGAAATATTTAGACGGCTCTGAATATCTACGAATCTATTATAGCAATCAAGCTGATTTTTTTATGTTCATAGGGGCTATGAACTTAAGTTCACCTATAGGACTTTATATAACCTGGTGATCACAAATCCAACATGGCGGCGACGCGAAGTATGAATATTCACATGGAGGTTTCTCGCAATTTAACCATCCGAGTGCAGTGAAACTTGGTACAGTAAATCCTTATTTGAATGTTAATCCACTGGCATCAAATTTATTTCAATTGTTTCTATAACCACAAGATGGCAGCTGTGCGAAATTTTAAAATCTCGTTTTTACTTCTTGTGTCCTAATCATGCGATTGAAGTTTGAATGCTACACGTACACAATAATCTTCATGTAACAGTACATAACTCCAGGACCTACATATATAAAATCCAACATGGCGACCATCCGAAATATTTAGCCGGTTCTCAATATCTACGAATCTATTACAACTATCAAACTCAAATTTTGTATGTTGATAGTGGCAGTTAACATAAGTAGGATATATGAAAATAGGCTGTATAGTTCTTCACGGAACTACTTGTTTAATTTATAACTATAATTTCTGTCCTATTTATATTTTTGTTGATTATATTTATTGGTTTTATTTTATTTATTTGTTTTATTAATATTAGGCTGAAGATTTTAACCAAACAAACGTTGTATATTTTACTGTATTTACGAAGGGCAGATGATCTTGCTGTTCCGTCCCTTAAGAATCATCATCATCTTGGTCGTTAAACCCACGTTTTAGCTTAGCTCGAGTTAGTTAGGTAGTTATTGTTGTTTTAAGGGGCGAAACAGTGAGATCATCTTCCCCTAAGCTTCTGCTATGACAAAACATCCTTCCGAATGCCTCACACGCATGATGAACACATCCTTAGCTGATTAACTCAAATTGGCGCATTATCCACACACCAGGTCTTTACAGCCGAGCTCTAGTCTAGATGTGAGAAATATTGCATTTTAAGTGTGGCACCCTGTACATTCACATAAAGAAAATAGGTTATGAAATATAACTGAATTTTGTGGACTCAAACGACGATATCTTGACCTTATTCTGAAGAATAAGTAACCATATCTTGGTATTCCGGATATAGGAAGGCAATTCCAGCCTGGGGGCTGTATCCTTGGCCGTAAACTTTTGGCTAAGCCGGTGGTGTGAACGGCAAGGCTTAGCTAAAGCAATACTCAAAAATACAATCGCAATTTTTACAGCCAGCCTCCAGATAGTTCATGCCCGAAAAACCTTTCTCTCTCTTTATTCTTCTGCGGATGCGAGAGGGGCATAAAACTAGAGGAGGAATCAATCCTTATATATCCCTAGCTGACTTCGAGAGGTCTGGGAAAGGACACTTTAAACTTCCTTTATGGGTCTCTCTCTATATGCTTACCTATTGATTTATTACTGCATCGAGGAACAGGGCAAAGGGTGATCTGTATGCAAGAGTGACATGTCAATTGCTCTTCTGAAACAGAGCAGTATCTCACATTTATGAATATGTCCATAGTGATATGCTAGGATATAGCGTCTCCTTTGATGTGTTGAAACGTGTGGAAGTGCTTTCCATAATTCAAAGTCGTCTAAAAGAGTCGACTGTTGTAGATCAGTGCCTGGGAACACCGGCCAGTGCAGACATATTCTTACATTCATGATAATATTGACTTCAAATTCCACCGTCAGTCATACTTAAACTCCATTAAAACTCCAGGCAAAGGCTGGCTACTTCTACTCTTATTCTTAGCCTGATTACAAATGGCGGGTGGGTGTGTAAAGTGCGTTATGTCACAATTCACTAGTTTTGAGAAAATCAAGTTTTTAAAGTTCAATTCGAAACCTGAAGTCGAGTTGTGGAATATAAGTTATTTGAATGATGTCTTCAGGAGCCTAATACTGTTCACAACAATGAGGCAACTCGTCATAATAAATTCTATGTAAATTCACGTAGTGTCTCATAAATTATGGCTTAACACACTTTGCACACCCACATCTCGCCTATGTAGTTTAATATAAAGCTGTCTGTCTGTTAATTTTTCAAATATACACCGTTTCACCGATCTGAACCAGATTTTACCTAGTTATCCTTTGGAATCCTGCGGGTAACACTGTCCACTTGAAATTTCAAACAGACCTCTCCATTGCCTGCATTTAGGCCCTTTGGCACAAATCTACACCGTTTCACCGATCTGGACCACATTTTACGTACTTTCCCTTTGGAACCCGACGAGTAACACTGTCCACTTGAAATGTCGGACAGTTCTCTCCATTCCCTACATTTAGGCCCTTGGGCACAAATCTACACCGTTTCACCGATCAGAACCAAATTTTATGTACTTACCCTTTGATACCCGACGAGTAACACTGTCTACTTGAAATTTCGGACAGCCCTCTCCATTCACTGCAATTAGGGCCTTTGGCACTAATCTACACCGTTTCACCGAACTGAACCAAATTTTACGTACTTGCCTTTCGAAACCTGGCATATAACACTGTGTATCTGAAATCCGGACATCCCTATAATTTTCTTAGATTTAGGCCGTTTGGCACATAGACGAAGATTCGAATTTGTAGTAGAAGGACCAATCTAGTCTCATTTTAAGCCTCGCAAAGCAAGAAAGAATGATAATAATGTTATTGATTTTACGTCCGTTTTAACTACTGTGGCTTTTAGAGACGCCGGGGTGCCGGAATTGTGCCCCGAAGGGGATCTTAAACGTGCCAGTAGATATACTGGCACGGCTCCCACGCATTTGCGCACCCTTAAATGCCAACTGGCTGAAGCAAGAAACAAAACATGGGTCGTAAAATTTAGTTTCGTTTAGTTTGGTGAAATGGTGCAGATTGGTATAAATAACAGACAAATGGGCCTGAAAACCACGTTTTGAAGCCATAGAACCATTTGTGTCGGAAGTAGTATAACAGCAAGAATATTTAAATAAGTCTCTTGTTGACTGGCATGGCCAAGGACTAGGAACTTATGATCAATGCTTATTAAACCTAATAAGAAATCTTTTCCGCTCTGGAAGACATAATGCTTTTAAACTAAGCTCATAACAATACACTGTGAATAGCTCCTGTCAGCAAAGCAATAAGTAGCGCAACAAGGCATGTCGCCAGCCAACAAGCAGAACAGCTGAGAAATGACGATTGACAGTGGACTACGTGACCTTCCAGTTGTCGGGAATTTAGTTTAATATTCACACAGTGATAATGAGCGATGCTTGGTGTAAGAATTCATTAATTGTATTCTTGGGCAACTTAACGAGGAGCACGAATGTGTAATGCGCTTAGTCACTACCAAACTGACATAACTCTCTTTGCACGCACAGAATGAAATGTTGAATAGTGCTCAATGTGGTAAGTCATGACGCGAAGGACATAACGCACTTTGCACACCCGCAGTCTGGCCGAAGTCAATATAACACGTAATAGACAACTCAATAACTTCTTAACCATCCTTAGGGGCCGATAACCTCGATGTTAGGCCCCTTAAAACAACAATTATCATCATCATCATCTTAACCATCCACAATATGACATAGGTAGAGCCCTGCGCGGATAAACAAAACGTTATCCGCATCCGCCCCGCATCCGCACGACTGTTATCCGCATCCGCCCCGCATCTGCATGACTGCTATCCTCATCCGCGTGACTTTTATCCAAATCCGCTGATATTTTCAATATTATGTTTAATTTATTAGATAAAGCATAAAGTGTTAAACCAACACATTTAGACATTTGAGGAGAAGGTCGTTCCTGACAATTTGCTTCATTGCAAGGGACTTCAAGTAGGATGACACTTCTGGTTCCTTGACCTTCACTTTAGACAAAAAACTGGCTATACTTTAATGGCTACTTTCGCACTTATGCCTCAGTAAGTTTGATGTGCCTGATATGTGTCCTGAGTATGAATGCACGTTTTACAGGTAAAACATCCTACTATATCGTTCACCTTTTCGTTTCCATTGAAAACGTAACCGAATGTCTGCCATATCGTTGACTTGAGCTTTGTTTCACGTGTTATTGAATATTCACCTTGTTTTATTTTAATACATAGCTTATCCATGTTGGTGAAATGATGTTCATAATCACGGCCTGCTCACGGTCACGGTAACATTCACTTCTCTTTGTTCTAGGAGAAAGGGATTGACATTTGGCCGGATATTCCAAGTCAGTCATCATCCTTCTGCTTCTTGACCCATCCATGTTCGCACATAGTTGATGTCATAACTCTCCGTTGCACTGCTTCTTGACCCATCCATGTTCGCACATAGTTGATGTCATAACTCTCCGTTGCACTGCTTCTTGACCCATCCATGTTCGCACATAGTTGATGTCATAACTCTCCGTTGCAATATCACAGCCAACGTGCTTCAGTGCCAAGTTGGAAATAAATCTACAGATAGATTAGATGGCGAAATAGCTGACTTGAGGAATGTTAATGATGTCACCACGATGAACTAACAAGCTTATTGACAGCATTATATCTCGTACGTATAGTAATAATGGCAGTGAGAATATTGATGATGATGATGATATGTCAAGACCTTCTACTACAAATATACTGTACTTAATTAAATGTAGTTGAAAGCATAATGAGTAAAATAATTTTCTCGTTTATAAGTGCAATGCGTGCCTGAATATTTCGTAAACAATAGGCTATAGTAGTATTCCTCTTTTAAGCATGAATCAGTAGATTGGCATATCAAATATGTAATATTATCGTAAGTTTGTATTCTAAAAACTATCCGCAAATTTACTCGAAACATTATCCGTAGCGTATCCGCTATCCGCACAGCCATGCAAACTATATCCGCGTGCCGAAAATATTTGTGGATATCCGCGGGTTTATCCGCGGATATCCGCATCGGCGCAGGGCTTTAGACATAGGCCTAATGCTCTATACACGTGCAAACAGATCGCCCTCCTCTCTTCGATGCCAGTATTAACTCAGTTCACACCATTTCTTGACTTAACGCACTTTACACACCCTCCCGTCAAATATATTCTGTTGCTGTTGTTGCTGTTGTTTCCATTTAGGGGCTTGGACATAGCGGGCATTCCAGCCCCGTGTTCCTGGATGTGTGTGTATAGAACTTGTCTGATAACCTGTGTTATTTTGTATTCAGCATTAGTGTGTGTAATTGAGACCAGGAGCAAGGAAGGAAGTGGCCATGACCTTAATTTAGGTACCATCCCGGCATTTTACAGGAGTACATTTGGGAAACCACGCAAAACTACTTCTATGATGCTTGAGGTAGAAATCGAACCCGTCTCTTCTCAGTTTTGCCTCACGAGGTGCACTGTACCTCGTTCCATCCCTCATACCAAATATATTCACCACTGCAGACACCATACTTACTCAGATTCATTATCGAGAAAGCAGGCTGTTTGAAGTTTTCGTCTCTACTTAGTATAAAGAAAGTCCCCGATTCTTGGATGTTAAGGGTAAACTCGAGAACCACTGGATGGATTTTGATGCGGGTTTCACCATTCTGTAAAATATATCTCGAGGATGATTTGTGTCGAAAATAATTTATTTATGATCAAAGGAAGCCGAGCAGTAACTATTTCAGTGGAAAAGTCGAAAAAAAAAACTGGCGTCCTAGCGCTTTGTAAGCTTACGCTGGGCAAACCGTTAAAAATATCTAAATACTATGAGTGGAAGAATTGTTCAGCATGAAAAGTTCTACAAAAAAAGTCCGCGAGAGCATATGTTTATCTTCAATACATCGCCCACTATAAGTGTTTTTACGTTTTAATTTCTTCCAACCATGACCATTCAACTACTGAGGCGACAGTTTACGAGCTAGCTAAGGGCGAGTCTATCATCCCTGTTACAGCCTAGCTAGCGGGCAAACCTATTGTCCCAGATACAGCCAGCAGCAAACCGTTGAGTTGTACTGAGTTAAGACTTCTGAGAAGGGTTGTTGTGTTTGGAATTTCCCTGGAAGTGCAACTCAGATTTTCTTCATTTCGCCTGTGAAACACATTCAATTTAAGATTGGACGGAAGGGGGATTATATTGTATTAAATTATACTGATTGGCGTATAATCTCTACTTGTATAAAACAAAGTCCCCGATTCTTGGATGTCACGGGTAATCTCGAGAACCACTGAATGGATTTTGATGCGGTTTTCACCATTCTGTAAAGGATATCTCGGGGAAGGTTTCTGTGGAAAATAATTTATTTATGACCAAAGGAAGTCAAGCACTAACGATTTCAGTGAAAAGGTAAAAAAAACTGGCGTCCGGGCGCTTTTTATGCTTACGCAGGGCAAACCGTTAAAAATATCTAAATACTATGAGTGTAAGAATTGCTCAGCATGAAAAGTTCTACAAAAAGTTCCGTAAGAGCATATGTCTATCTTCAATACATCGCCTACTATAAGTGTTTTTACGTTTTCATTTCTTCCAACAATCTCCATTCAGTTACTGAGGCGACAGTTTACGAGCTAGCTAGGGGTGAGTCTATCACCCCAGTTACAGCTTAGCTAGCGGACGAACTTATTGCTCCAGATACAGCCAGCAGCAAACTGTCGAGTCGTGGAGTTACAAATTTTAGAGAAGAGTGGTTGTGTTTGTAGTTTCTGTGGAAGTGCAACTCGGCTTTCCTTTATTTCGCCTGTGAACGTTTCGTTCCGCAAAATTCACAGTCAAACTAAGATTGGATGGAAGGGGGATTTGTGTTTCATGCACCTCACCATTCTTAAATTACGTCTGACAAGAATTTGTTGCAAATGCATCTCCATGATAATATAATTAATAGTCCAGTCAGTGATTTTAACCCATCATGCCGAGACGTAAAACGGATATTGGTAATTGTTCATTGACATTGAAAAAAAATAGCCCTTATCACCTAATGAATTCATAACTGTTCCCGGGCGAAGCCGGGTCGGGTTGCTAGTATATTTATAAAACAATTATTATACCAACAATAAAATATCAATTTCATCTGAAACACTACTGTTTCTTGCGTTCATGCACACAGTACATCCACAGAGACCTAGATATGTTATATCTTCATTGATACTAAATGCTAAACCCGTAAATAGACGTTCCGCCATGACAAGCCACCCGCGCTAAACCCGTAAATATACGTTTTCGTGCAGTGCTCAATTTGCTAAGCCCGTAAAAATACTTGCAGCGTCCGATCAGTTCAAATAGCACTCCTGAAGTTCAAATAAGTTCTAATGTAGCCACAGTTTAATTTACGTAAGGATTTTGTTTCCTAGCAATGATGAAATATAGTCCTTCTGTGCTTCCAACCACAACAACCAAAATGACTGCGCCGAGAAAGAGGAGATGCCTTGGCAATGATGAAATTGAACTGGCTTAGTTGATAGTGACTCGGATAATGACTTTCTGGACGACAGTCAGTAAATATGTGTTCGGAAATGCAGTTAATTAACTAGTAAAGCAATGTTTAAATAATCGCATATTATTGAAAATAAAAACCCAGTTCAGAGGGAGTAGGTCTGCATAAAGAACCTATCATTGAAAGGGTTACCCACACTTCCCGTTGATTCTTTCTTGAGCTACAGTAGATGTCAGGGAGCGTTGTGCAGTCCTTTGGGCTTTAGAGGAGAAGCAAATCCATGTTTTCATCAGTGACTCAGATTGCGATGATTGAAAAAGTGATCGTGTAATAAAATTCGTTTACGTGCCTTCTTGCACCATTGCTCCTTTGTTGTATAGGTGAGAGGTGCTCAAATTGAGGAGTGCACCCTCTAAGGGAGGCGCAGTGAGTTATCAAGGGGGGAGGCGTCGGCTCTGATTATTCTGTAACAAATACCGGTATTGCTGTCCTCATATCCATGAACCTACCATAGACAGGAAGCTCCCACGACCAACCAAGAATAATAAACTGGTACTTTTGGTGTCTTATTTCACAAGAACTGACCAGTAGATCCTGCAGCAGACTATCTGAGAACAGATATAGAGTGACATTTCCCACACAGCACCTTTTCACCCGCCACCAGCAAACAACCACTAATGACAATAAGCCGCTTGATAATGTGACCGCCACTTCCGTACAAGAATAGATTCTTCAATTTCTGCCATTCTCGACTCGCATTCAGCCAGGCCTTTGCAGTCAGTTCAAAGAGTGAGTGAACAGGTGAATTCTAGTGCGTGTTCCGTGGAAGTGGTTAGCCCGATTTACAATAAACAGATACAAGTAACGCCATTACCCATGGATAAGTGGCTTCTTATCAGTGGTAAAAAGAAAGTGATAGCGCTTGCCCTTCTTCGTAAATATTCAGTCCTAATAAAGGACAAGAACAGAAACAAATGGGAGGGGGTGGGGGTGCTAGATATTTCATGTTTCATAAGGGGGACGCGACAGAAAAAGATTGAGAACCCCTGGTGTAGAGGTACAATTTTGTACACCCACTTCGAAAATCCTCAGCTAGTTCCACAGCCCACCAAGTATTTACTAGGGAACCTGTGCTAGAAAACTGGTATGTGCTTAAACCACTCGCCTGGCTTTGCTGTAATGGGGGTTTTTAGTTAATTTGTTTTAACGAACTTCTTAAATAAATTGTCGATATTTATGAAATTAGAATACAATTCGTCACCATTGCAGTTATTCTGTTTATTTTGAATGCACAACCGGTTACTTGTGGCGGCCCATGTGTATAGACCACCCACCCGGCTTTAGTGTTATTTGGGCTGGACGCGACACAGTTCTGCCATGCCCTATTGTCTTCTTCGTTTGCTTAAACGTAGGCTACTTTTTAAACTAATGAATATATTTCCGTTGACTTTTCAAGAAATGCAACATTTTTCCTCTACTATTGAGACTATTTGGAAGAGTTTGGTGCAAACTGCACCTTTTAACTCCCTCTGTTTTAAAAGTTTGAGTTTTGTGAAGCATACACCTTAGCGTTTTAGGTATATATGGTTTTGATAACTGGAATGAAGTGCATTCTGTCCCTTGGCAAAGTTTAAAATGCACGTTAGCCATTCCTGAAATAGCTGAACCTTCAACCTCAGGAAAATGTCACGAAGGTCCTAGGAAATAGAATCGCCTATCTTCATAATGTTAACTTATAGGTACATTTTCTTGGAAACGATGTTAGATACTTAGATCAAACATTTACAGCGTATGAACACAAGCATTGGGCGTATACTGAAACGATAAACAAAATTATTGGGAATAATGAGGGAGATATTATTTTTCAACACCTGACAATTGTTTTTACCTCGTGTCTTACGTTAAAAGAATGTCTCCCTCATTATTCCCATTAATAGTACATTATGCAACGAGCCTATAATGGCTATAATTAAGACACGAGTATTTTTATCAAACGAGCGTATGTGAGTTTTATAATTTCCATACGAGTGTCTTAATTACCATTATAGGCGAGTTGCATACGACTGTTTATGTTCGACGATAATTATAACTTTATTATATGTTTTAAAATAAATATTCGTAAATATCTGTTGACAGTCAGCCACTTGATTTTTGTGATCAGAGAGCGAGCGCAGGTTGTGATATCTCTGTCTTTCAAGATCTCTGAACGACAGACCCATGCGCTCTGTGTTCTTGCATTGCCATATGCAGGCCATATGTTTACATCTGCCGTCCCTCAGTAATATTGTCACCGGAGTCGTTTGAAGCCAATGCGCTTTGTAGAAATTAGGGTTGGTGATATTAAGGTACAGTGCTATTTCTTGTCTCATATTCGCCATTTTATTTACGCGAACCTAATATGGACGGTGCGTATTCCATGTCGATAATTTATTATAGTTCAATGTTGTGTTTATGCCCGACAAGTTGGATTTTGAGCGCATGCGCGAAGGTATCGTTACCTAATTGGTCAATGAACGAGCTCTGATTGGCAGGAGAAACTGTATCGTAATGAAAAACAGTGTTATAATGACCAGCATTATGATACAGTTTTCTGACACATAATAGTGAGGGTCGAACAAAAAAATATTATGACTTCAGTATACGCACAATGCCTGTGTTCATACGCTGTAAAAATCCGATCTATGTAGCTATCATGGTTTACAAGAAAATGAACCTATTAATTAACATTGTGAAGATAGGCGATTCTACTTTCCCTTAATTCTTGCTAAAATAGATCTTCTATTATAAGAATTCCCCCTTTTCCGCAAGTTTTCAACATTTAAAGTTGAAAGTTTTTGAAGTAATTTCTATTTAAATGTGTAATATTTTAACAGTCGCCTCCGTAGCGTAGCGGTCAGCATGGTTAGCTGCCGCCCCGGAGGTTCTGGGTTCGATTCCCGGCTCTGGCACGAAACTTGAAAAGTGGTACGAGGACTGGAACGGGATCTACTCAGCCTCGGGTGGCTCAAATGAGTAGAGGGGGTTCGATTCCCCCTCAGCCATCCTCGAAGTGGTTTTCCGTGGTTTCCCACTTCGTCTTCGGGCAAATGCCGGGATGGTACCATCTTCAAGGCCACGGCCGTCTCCTTCCCTCTTCCTTGCCTATCCATCCTATCCATCCCTTACCTTCCCTCATGAGGCCCCTGTTCACTTTGCAGGTGAGGCCGCCTGGGCGAGGGGCCAATCCCACCTCACCAGTTGTATCCCTTCCGATTCGATGTTACCCGCTCTAGGACACTGCCCGAAGAGGCGGTAGTGGTGAGTTCCCTCGCTGAGTCCGTGGGTTCCACCAACCTGGAGGGTAAACGACTAAAAATAAATAAAAAATAAAAAATAAAAAACGTAGTGCTTTCGTTTAATTTTGCCTGACGTAAATATTCATAATAATGCTGTTATTATTAGTGACTTAAACCCACTAAGGAACGCTTGTGCTTCTCCGACGCTTTCTTTGCTTTCCAATATCTCCTCAGTCCAGCCAGTAACGTGTCCTTCCTCTCCAGTGTGAGGGGTGGTCGGGTCTAAATCACTTTTAGTGGTGGGGACCATGAGTTAACACTAGGCTATCACAAAATTTTTAACGGTCAAGGGTATCACAGTCTAAAATCCCAGCGTTATTCAAGTCTTGTTTCACTTCATTAAGCCACAAGCTGGCAGTCTTGTAGCCATTAATCAAGTTGAAGATCTCCTTGGTGATTCTATCGTTCACCATCCGGAAGAGGTGCCCGAAGAATTTCATTCTTCTCCGTCTAATGATAGTGGTGGCTGGTTCCAACTAACGGTGTTATAATTACGCTATTTCTTAAAAATCCACGAAAACCCAAACGCTTTCTTATTTTCAGAAAGCCTGTGCTAATAATAATAATATCGTATGGCCTCGGATGCCGGGTACAAGCTCTGTTATTTGACACCCAGAGGGTAGCTTGCATGTCGAATTTCGTTGTTCCTTGACTATGATAGTCAAGGAGGTTAGATGTTAGATATCTAAGCTCCTTGAACACAATAGTCTTTATAGTAGAGAAATGAGGAACTTTGTGTTGGCGGAAACTCCCGAGATTATTTTTGCCATTATGAACTCGGCCTACTGAATTCAAATGGGTTCTTTGACATGCCAACATCGTATGACATGCGTATCGTATTTTTGCCGCCTTTCAAAAATCACTTACCACGGCCAGGAGCGAACCTGCAATCTTGGGGTTAGTAGACCGACACGATATCCACTCACCCACCGTGGCAAGCCTGTGCTAAAGTAAGGTGATAGCGTCAAAGAACAGCTCTGAAAAAATTGCAACTAATTTCTGTTAATATTTTCAGAGAAGATGATAGATAAAAAGTTGAAAATTAACATGGACACCCTAGGACATTCCAGCTCCCATTTAACACTTTTCATTGATATCGAACTGAGCCGGAATCAAACCCTCTATCCAGGGATTTGAAGGCCAACTCTCAACAGACTGCACTACTTAGTCCAACTTAGTAGTATGATAGTAGTAGTAGGAGGATGAAGACGAGCGAATAACCTAGAAGTCAAACCCCTTAATACAACGCCTATCATCAACACGTTGATGCTATGTGATTCCACTATTGTCAGGTTCCATTGTGAAATGTTTCTCCCTCCCTCCCCACAATAATTAATTATCCTTTTTGGTCGTGTGTTTGACGGATTGTTCTCACACCTATTCAATACATTATATGATTTTCATGGATCAACGTGTGAGATTAATCGACTAGCTCTTTGAATCTCGACCAGTAAAGAACCAGTTCAGATAATTATG
The DNA here is from genome assembly GCA_946902985.2 of Meconema thalassinum. NCBI lineage: Eukaryota > Metazoa > Arthropoda > Insecta > Orthoptera > Tettigoniidae > Meconema > Meconema thalassinum. The sequence goes on along the minus strand of OX336390.1, from coordinate 294,338,772 downwards.
ATGAAGAAACCCCTCACTGTACTTCAAGTTGGTTAGTTGTACGTCTTTACAGTGTCCATGTATTAAAAGTAGTTTGAATATTGAATGTCACTTGGTCTAAATATTATTTCGACAGATACAACCGAGCTAACGTTCTCAATGCCTGCAAGAAAATGCAGCACAAGCCACGCGGTGAGCTGTCACTAAACAATCATCTATTATTTTCACTTCAAACACCTATATGGGCTTAACTTCAACCTAATTTTCATCCCGAGGCAATACAAATACCTTTGGAAAAGCCGAGACGTGGCTTCTATATACTGGTTAAACGCTACTGCAATAAGAACACGTAGCTAGTAGGACCATTCGTGACTGTCGTCCCGGAGGGCTAGGTTTAATACCCTCCTCTGCCATGAAATTAAATTTTGGTCTGACGGCTGGAACGGGGTACACTCAGCCTGACAAAACTAACAAGAGGTGAGTTCCATTCCCACCTCAGCTACTCTGGAAGTGGTTTTCCGAGGTTTCCCACTTCTCTTTCTCCTGGCAGCTTCAGTGGCGTAGTTGGAAGCATGTTGAGCTTCTATGCCCAAGATCGCGGGTTCAAACCCGGCCGAAGTCGTCGGATATTTTTAAGAGCGTTAAAAATCCCTCAGTATGCCTTCCTTTGGAGGGGAACTAAAGTCGGCAGGCCCAGGTCATAGATTTATGCCTTCTAAAAGAACCATCCACTAACTACAATTGTGTGAAGCTAAATCTCTAGGTTAGATTTGATTAACACTGTATTAAGTTCACTTGTTCGTCACCAGGTGCTGGTTGCAGTGGGATATCTTAGCCAATTTCACAGCTAGGTGTCGTTGACGGTAGCATTTGGTAAGAAAAGTAGAAACTACTTGAAATTGATCGTCTGCAGGCCTTACCTTAATTACAGATAACACACACTAATACAGCCATCATAATTAACACCGATTATCAGACAGATTCTACACACACCCAAAGTACAGGGAAGTACATGACCCCGTTGTTGCAGCCCCTAAACTGAGGAACCAACCAACCATCTCTCACTCGTAGGGTTGATCCTGCATTGCATGGTCCGCTGCTCCGTTTCGGTCTGTCGTTGGCATCTTCCGGTTTTAGGTGACTTCGGTGGCGTAGTCGGTAGCATGCTGAGCTTCTATGCCCAAGAGAGCGGGTTGAAACCCAGCCGAAGCCGTCGGATTTTTTAAGAGCGTTAAAATCCCTCAGTATGCCTTCCTTCGGAGGGGAAGTTAAGCCGGCGGTCCCATGTCATAAATTTATGGCATGTTAAAGAACCTTCCACTAATTACACCTGTGTAAAGCTAAATTGTCTAGGTTAGGAATGTAATCAACGCTCTTAGGTTTCTACGTTCGTTGCCAAGAGCCGACTGCGGTGGCGTCAAGTAGCTAAGTTCTGAACTAGGCCTAGTAGTCGTTAACGGTGGCGTTTGGCGGCAAAAGTAGGAACTATTTGAAAAATGCAAAGTTGCAGTCCTTACTTGAATTAAGAAACAGATACACACACTAATACAGCCATCACAATTAACACCGGTTATCAGACAGATTCTACACACACCCAAAGTACACGGCGCTACATGACCGCGCTGTTCGCAGCCCCTAAACTGAGGAAACAACCCACCAACCGGTTTTAAGCCAACATCGCTCATGTTGACCTTGATATTGTCGGTCCACCACTTTGCTGGTTTTCCACACGGTCGCATTTCACTTGGGCAATTTGAAGAACTGTTTTAGCGACTGAGTTCTCTTGACTGCTCAGTGCATGCCCCATACCAGCGGAGCCGAGCTTCCCTTATTTTCTCCATGAACGGAGTGATGCCTAATCTTCGTCGAACATCTGTATTCCGTACGTGGTCACATCAAGTCAGTCTTAGGGTTCATCTGAGCATCTTAATCTCCATTGTAAGTAGTGTATGTAGGTTTCCCAAGCAAATACTGGGGTGGTTCCTAACTTATGGCCACGGCCGCTTCCTTTCCAAATCTCACATCAATTTCAAACACACACGCACATACTACTACAAACACGACAATAGCAGAGGTTATCAGTAAAACTCCACATTCTCCCAAGTACAAGGAGCTAAATGACCTCGATATTCAAACCTCTCAAATGAAATAGCAATAAGACAAATAAAAAAATATTGTGTTTGATGAATGTCATGTTGAACTCAGTGGCACAGAACTTGTGTATAATTAATACGGTACGGCTATTATTATTTCTCGTATCATAAACATACAGTGTGTGCGTTACACAGTTATATTATTTTTGCCCAAAACTTTCCCACTTACACTGCTTTTTCTGTTCCTTGATGAAGATAGTCTTCTGTAGAAGAGGCTGGACATAGTAGACTTTGTTTTTTAGCGTATGGCTTTTAGTGCCGGGAGTGTCCGAGGACATGTTTGGCTCGCCAGTTTTGTAGCTGCTTCGAGGCGGACACCCAATGAGTGAGCTACACGTACCGTCGCGTGTGCAGTGATGTCTGGGGAGGAAAGTTTGAATGTAAGGATGAGGAGTTGGAATGTAGCGGCTGTGGCCTATAGTTAGGGACCAGCCCCGGCATTTGCCTGGAACGAAGATAGGAAACCACAGAAGGCCATCTTCAAGGTTGCCGACGGGGGGATTCGAAACCTCGCCTCCTGGATGTGAGCGACTGCCAGCAGTCATGCCGTAACGACGACGGTTAACTCACCCGGTATAGTTGATATAGAAGCATATGTTGAACAGTCTGGTCTTCTCCACAGTCACATTATTATTATAGCTCCATCTTGCCAAAATTAGCCTTTGATCTGCCAACTCTAGATCTCACTCTATTAAGGGAACGATACGGTATATCAAAGTGATTATATGGGCGTTCGATAATAAAAGAGCGGTCAACGTTCCCATGTTTCCTTTTATTTTTGATTTGCTTTCTTGTTTTATTGTTCTTTAGAAACACGAAACATCAACCTCGTGGTATCTTTTTATTTTATGCACACCCATAAGAATATTTCCCTCTTGGTTAATTCATCTATCTTTATCTTCATACTTTTCCTTCTGTGGCAAAGTTCCATTAACGTTCTTCTGTTACTACACTTAGTTATCAGCATTGCCTAAGGGTAGAGGCACTGTGCTGTCCAGGTGAAAATGATTATATGGAGGATGAAGCAGTGGGTCATAACGAGATCGTGTTCCAAAGCACTTGGCAGAGTAAGGGAATGTGATAGGCTTCATCAAGATTTGCTCATCTCTCTGCTGTGAAATAATTAGGGCGGTGTACCGTCATGTTGAACTCAGTGGCACAGAACTTGTGTGTAATTGAAACGGTAGGGTACATCAAAGTGATTAGGCTATGTGGGCGTTTAATAATAAAGAAAAGTGATCAACGTTCCCAGATGTGCATGTGATCTTTAAGGCAAAGACATAATATTAAAAAGAAAGTTCCTCCGCTCCACTGAGAAACATTGAACTATGGATATGTTTCATCAGATCTAGATGATGAATGCCTATTAACCTCTCTAACAAGGTTATACAGTGTGTGCGCAAAGTCTCTGCTCGGCGCGTGTATCGCCTTGCGGGACTTGTTGGGTTGGCAGTACATTCGTGTTATGTTGTTGCAAGGAAAACAACATTTCTCAGATCTAGATGATGAATACCTGTTAACTTCTTTAACAAGGTTATACAGTGTGTCCGCAAAGTCTCTCCACAACGTGTGTCTCGTTCGCCTTGCGGGACGTGTTGGGTTGGAAGTACATTCATGTTATGTTGTTACAAGGAAAACAATTACATTAAATTAAGTAATGCAATTATATATACGGTACTCACCACTATCACACTGTTCTCGGTAAAGTTTCCACCAGCACGGAAAACCTCTTCCACTAAAAACACTCGCTCTTCAGTAGTAAGCATTCCCACTAGACTCAGCTTACACAAGAACTCCACAAGAACACAACTTATAGCGTCAACACTGTCAGGCACAGGCACTCACTGTCGGCAATAATGAGCTGGTATTCCTCACCCTATCACTCCAGTTGAAGGTCAACATGGAACAAGTGCATACTTATGCCAACCGCTGTGGTAACACTTTGCACATACAGCTACATGAATGTGCTGCCAACCTAACACGTCCTGCAAGGTGAGACTCGCCTAGCTAGGCGCTGCGGAGAGACTTTGGAACACACTGTATTACGGGTGAACTTGTGTTTACACCACTCGTAATTTGCATGAGGATAGGTCAGTAAACCAATTTCTTTATAACGTTGTTGACACACAAAGCTAGCGATTTTTGCATTGAAGTTGTGAGGACAAGTACAATACTAGAACAAGAAAGGGCACGATACTGAGTACAAGATGATAATGAGAGAAGTCTGAAATGTACTCTCGAGTCCTTCAAATGATTAAAAAATCACTACATATGGCGTTGACACATGTACGATTTCTTGTTGACGAAATGGCTGGATTATTATTAATCTCAAGATTTAACGTATCGCGCATTAACGAGAATACTGGGATACTTTTCGTATCGATATTTAAATCACCTCCGAGCATTATAGGAATTGTGTCGTACGCATTCCTTTGCTCGCCTGGCAGAGGCAGAAATGAGATGTGGGTAGTATCTGCGCCCGCCTGGTTAGGGACAAGGTGCGTGGTAGACCGTCACACTTCCAATATCACGCAAATTTTGGCTTGGCCAAAAACAAATCCATATTAAAATCAATCGGTCGTGTCTCCAAACAAATACATCCTATAATACAGTTGGAAATGTACAGAGCCGTTCAGTGTTTTATTTTCCAAAGAAAATAATTATAAGGTACTTTTAGTTGTAGTCGTCAAAACATCACGATCTTGCAATTTTCGGCAATTTGCAAAGTCCGATCGTTGTTTGTGTTCGAATCATTATCTTCCAGCTTTTTCGATGCCTGGCTGGATGTTAAATAGTCCGTTATTTTCTTCATCCTTCAAAACTAACCACACGCACAAAATAACAACCTACCGCCTCCAAACAATAGCCTGCGTGCTTATAAGAACGGAGTGCCGAGTTGCCGACCAAAAGAAACTGATTCGATTTAAATCGAGGATTACTCAAAATCTCCTCCAGCTGTTGTGAACAGTGCGTTGACGCCAGCTGATCGATGAACATTCAAGTCGGAAGTTATATTTGCCGGACTAGATGCAAATGTACCAATATTTTTTTCTTAAAGAGTTTTCAAATGTTTAAGGGGTACGCGTAATCCCGCATTCCCCCTAAAAGAAGCACTGAGAATTCCAATACTTAAAGTTTTATCAGGCTGAGAATTGTTTCAATTCAGACATGCTAAACTTTGATAGGCTACAGTAACGTACAATACCAAATAATATGAATGAGAATTGAAACTGTTGTGTAAAAATTGAACTTAGAACACGGATAGGCGTATATAATATGAACATTCAGTTGCTAATAATTGGTTTGAAAAACATTTGACTTAACCTTTGTCTTTATACAATGTACCTAGCCTAAATTCTTCAAGGTCCACATTAATATTCAATTGAATCATTTTTCTCGTCAAAATTACAATTACCGATTGCAAATGGGTACAATCGTGTTGATAGACGGAAAAGCATTAAATCTCGATTACTAAAACATCACTGAACAAGTAGTTCCGTGAAGAACTAAATAGCCTATGTTCATATATCCTACTGGTCTTACAGTACTAAGGAAACGAGAAATGAAAACGAGATATTAAAAAATTGCACCGCCGCCATTATAAAGTTGTCATAAAATTCCATTAAATTAGATGTCAGTGTATTAAGGCTTGTATGAAGATATATCGTGCCAAGATTCCCACCGCTCGGATGAAAAGTTGCAATAAACATCCATTTAAATATTTGAATTTTGCTTCGCCGCCATGTTAATTTTGTGCTCACCGGGTTACTGAATGATCCATAGGTGAACTTATATTAATAGCTTCTATCAATATACAAAATTTCAGCCTGATTTCTGTAACAGATTCGTAGATATTGAGAGCCTTCTAAATATTTCGAATGGTCGCCATGTAGGATGTTTATATATGGAGTCCATAGAATTATGTACCACTAGATGAAGTTTATTACGAAGGTTCATTATTCAAACATTCACTTCGATCACATGATTAGGACACAAGAAATAAAAACGTAATTTTAAAATTTCGCACAGCCACCATCTTGACGTTATGAAAATAAATTAAATAAATTAGATGTCAGTACATTAGAATATGTAGCCTATAATCATTTGCTGTACCAAATTTCACTGCGCTCGGATGGTTAAATCACGAGGAAAGTCTGTTTAAATGTTTTAAGATCGCTTGGCCACCATGTTAGTTTTGTACTTACCAGGTTCACATAGGTGAACTTCTAGTGGTATCCTTTGATACCGTACAAAATTTCAGGGTGATATCTGTTACCGTTGCGGAGATATAGAATGCCAGTGAAATATTTCGTGCGGCCACCATGTTGGATTGGTGAAACGTATTAAAATTTGAAAGACTCTGTCGAGGTCGGACGAGGTAGTAGCATAAACTTACGGAGTTTTATTGAAATCACTTTGGCCGTTTGGATTTTATTGGGGAACACATACAGACACACACATACGCACACACACACATACACACACACACGGACAAAAGGTGATATCATTTTATTGGGACTCAGACACACACATGGAAAAGGAAAAGGAACGAATCAAAAGCTTATACAAATAACAAACTGGTAATTAACATTATTCTCCGCTGTATCTGACTTCTCCTTTGTCGTTGGTTTCCAACCCATCTCTTCGAGCGAGAGTGCCCTATGACAACCCAACACTGAGCTTCGTGTTTTGATACTCTCTTGTCAGCCTTGTCCCGTCAGGTAAACCGGTTCTCTCTCACTATTAACAGTTCACAAACACTTCACAACTCTCCTGTACCCTCGTACAGGACAGCTAACCTGTTCACTCTCCACTTAGCAACCTTGAGCCAACCAGACAACAGTTGAGTTGGAGAGCCACGTCATACATGTGACAGTAATATTTGGTCATACCTCTTAATGACTGCGATCACCATGGACTCGGTCAGTTAGGCGTTGTGGCTGGCATTCTCGGATGCCACCTCGAAGATTCGGGTTCAATTCTTGACTCTGCCAATAACCTCGTGAAGCAGAACTGAGAACAGTTGCGTTTGATTCCCACCTCAACCATCCTAGATGTGGTTATCCGTGCTTTCCGACTTCGGCTCCAGGTAAAAGGCTGGGATCGTACCTAAACTATAACCATGGCTGCCTCCTACCAAAACCAATAATGCAATTAATACACTTACTGTACTAGTGCAGCCATTACAGTGTCACAGATAATCATACAGGTTTTGCACATACACATCCAAGTACATGGGGTTTAATAGCAACGTTGTCATAAATGCCCCCGATTGAATTAACAAATAATAATAGTACAGTAGATATAGGCTGCTGTAAGTGCTGTTCTATAAACTCTTCGTTACACTCCAGCACAATCTCTTTCTCTCTCTCTCTCTCTCTCATATTGGTCAGCTAGTCCGCTCACATTTAGCTCAGCAGCTCTGAGCCAGCCAGGTGGCATATGAGTTGGAGAGCCACGTCATATGTGACAGTAATATTTGACAATATTTCTTAAAGACTGTGATGACCAAGGAATACATCAATAAATTTAGTTAGGAAGTGCAGTAAGAATATTTTAGGTGAAGAATCCATCAACAGTTTTTCAAACAAATTAGAATATTCAGAACATAAAAATTTTGCAGCTTGCTTATGCAATGAACATCCCATATGTTATGTGGTCAAATTTGTTTCTACGTCTTATCCAAAATATGATCATTGGAGTCAACCTGGTTCATTTTGTATTTTGCTGGATGCATTTTTAGATTTTGTCGATTTGAGAATTCACGAATCCTAGAGTTGTTTAATTTATAATTGCAGAAACCTGATTTAAGATTTAAATTAATGAATGTAAGATTTTTTTATTTTTAGATCTTGAACTTGAGATTTTAGATTTTAGATTTTACATTTAGCTTTATGAAGTCCCAAGATTTTTCACGTGAAAATTCCACCCCACTGACACCGAAATATGAACTCCAGACGCCAGAGTAAAAGAAAATCGGTTGAGTCACTGCGCCTTCTTCTTCCCCACTAATAGTTTCCGACCAACATCAGTGGATGTGTCAGCGATTCATACAGCGTGAAGATGTGGCTATATTTGAGGATCAAAGACTGTCGATGACGCGATCGCTCAAGAAGTTCCTTTTCCAAGCAAACCAAGAGAGGCAGCTGCTCGCCCGAGGCGTGTTTTCCGCCCAGGTTTATTGATGTTTGCATACCAATATTTCTCCCCAATCCACCCCTCTTCCTATATCTATTTATGCATCCCACAATCGATTTGGGGTTGGCACCCCCTCACATGTTTAGCCTCGTGAATCCTGCGACAGTTGCAGCAACACGTGACTCGTGACGTTATGCGGCTAATTGCGATACAGTAACATACATACATTCGTTTCCCACATGAGATGCTGATAATTTATGGTTATATTAGGTAACGAAGGTGATTAATGACAGAAATAGCATTGCGGAAGAGAATTACATTTATCTCTATAGTCAAGCAAGGAAGGCGAAGACTTAGGAGAGGATTCGGGAAGTACGTTATATGGAAGCCTGAGGTTTTGATTTGGCGGCTTCGGTGGCATAGTTGGTAGCATGCTGAGCTTCCATGTCCAAGGTCGCGGGTTCAAACCCGGCCGAAGTCATCGGCTTTTTTTAAGAGCGTTAAAAATCCTTCAGTATGCCTTCCTTCAGAGGGGAAGTAAAGCCAGCGGGCCCATGTCATAGATTTATGGCATGTAAAAGAACCTTCCACTAACTAAACTTGTGGGAAGCAAAATGTGTAGGTTAGGTTTCATTATTGCTCTTAAGTTCCAACGTTCGTCACCAGGCGCTGGTTGCGATGGCATCTAGTAGTAGCCAAGTTCACAGCTAGGTGTCGTGGATGGTAGCATTTGGTAGTGAAAGTAGGAACTACTTGAAATTATCGTCTGCAGTCCTTACTTGAATTATAAACAGAAACACACACCAATACAGTCATCACAATAATTAATAACACCGGTTGTCAGACATATTCCACACACACATAAAGTACACGGGGCTACGTGACCGCGTTGTCGCAGCCCCTAAACTGAGAAACCAACCGTGGTTTTGATATCAGCGGCAGTAATGAATTGTTATTTGTGGTGCTTGGGCGTCGTGGTCATTTAGCCCCATATACTTGGTTGAGTGTGAAGTTTTGTCTGATAGCCTGTGTTATTGAGATAGCTGTATTAGTGTGTGTATCTGTAATTCAGGTGAGAATTGGGTAGGATGCAGCCGTGGCCTCAAGTTAGGAACCATCCCGGCATTCATCTGGATTAGAAGTGGGAAAACCACGATGTTGAAAAGCCGAAAATTAATCAAAACCAACAACAACATCAATAATAATATGCATTTACAACTGATTGCAATTAACAGTCGATCACCTTGTAGCTCAGCGGCTAAAATTTCTTGGCTGTCACCCTGGAGGTCGGGTTCGATTCCCGCATCTGCCAAAATATGTAATTCTGATCCGAGGGCTGGAATAGGGCCCACTGAGCCTCGTGAGGAAAAACGGAGAAGAGGTGGGTTTGATTCATTTCAGGAAGTGGTTTTCCGTAAATTCCACAACCAACTCTTTTGTAATCCTCACCTGAATTACAAATACACACACTAATACAGCCACCACAATAAAATAGGTTATCAGAAAGAAATACACACACACATCCAAGTACATGGCGCTAATAACCATAATGTCTGAGCCCCTCAAATAAAACAACAATTAATTAAAAATATTGTTTGTTGATGAGTAATAAAGTTCCTATTTTAATTTTTTGTGGAAATTGCATGGATTCATCATTAGTACGATTAATACCGTCGTAGTTCATTTTGTATAGTAATAAAATAATAATAATGTATGTATGTCTACCCCTTATTATTCCCGTTTTCCAACGGGGTCGGGGATGAGATGCGATGGAAGTCGTTGTGGCGATGGTTTTTACGGCTGGATGCCCTTCCTGACGCCAACCTGATGAGAGGAGTTAATGAGAGATGAAATGAATGATGGTGAATGAAACTGGGCAAGGAAGTGGAAGGAAGCGGCCGTGGCCTGTCAGAAGGTACCGTCCCAGCATTTGCCTGGTGTTGAAAATGGGAAACCAAGGAAAACCATTTCAAGGACGGCCGACGGTGGGGCTCGAACCCACGCGTCTACCGAGTCAGCAGAGAGCTTGGCCCCATGACCTAATGCTGCGCTTTAGCCAGCGTAGCCACTACTGTCGGTAATAAAATAATAATAATAATAATAATAATAATGAGAAAGATCTACGGGATAGTTCAGAATGGGGGAATATGAATAAAGAGACCGACAATAGAACTATAGAAATAGACAGAGACGATTACAAACAACATGAGGAGAAAAAGGGCAACATTTTTTGGACACATACATAGAATGAACGAAGACAGACTGACCAAGAAGATTATTAATATAGTTATGAATAGTACACTGAAAAAACAATTAAGTAAAGGAAACCGTGGAAGACCTCGAGAAACTAAACATCTCTACAGAAGACATTGCGAACAGGAAAATATACAGAGACAAAATCAGAAAACAGAAATTTGAGCAAACGCCCAAAGGAAAAAAAAAAAAAAAAGAGAAAAGATGTGGACAGAAAAAAGAAATACAGAGAGGGAGGAAACAAAGTGAATATATGAGAGGTTTTTCAGAAGAAAGAAGAAAGAGACAGTAAAACAACATGAAAATTGATTGTGTTTCAACGCTCCTGGAATTAACGATAATAATATGAATAATTAATAATAATAATAATAATAATAATAATGTTCTAAGGCTATATTTTTAGTGACTCTGGGATGCCAGAATGTCGTCTAGGAAGGAATTTTTAACATGATAAGAAATCTACTGAAATGAAGCTGCAATATTCAAATACCCCCCAAATTCTGGTGAACTTAGCTGGGATTGAACCCAATATCTTGAGTCTTGAACCAATTTACTCAATGCGTCTTGTAAGATATATGAGCTCCAGCCTTGGGTTGGATGTCGAACATTGTTTGCAACTCCCTTGCAGTGTTGGCATTTTGGTGTTTTTAGCACCAGATCTGGTGTTTCTGAAGTTCATCTGGTGACAGAAATTTTCATATAGCGCCATAGCGAAATACTGGTATTATTTCATAAAAACCAGTGCCAAATCTGGTGCTTAACGGATATTTTCATGAAATTGTCTCCTGTGACTAGTAAGTAAATCCTGAAAGCCGTGTAATAATTTTAATAAAGTTAATCAATAAAGTTAGGCAAAATTCAGTCTTACACGTGTCAAAGTCAACGCTCCAGCAGGGGAAGTCCCTGAAATTCTCATTCTCGTGCATAAATGCTAAGAAAGAGCAACAGGCAGGGTTCAGTGCAAGTGCACCCTCTATTTTCTTCCCAGCTGTCAGGGTATTTCCCAGTTTCATGCGAAGTCTCTTACGCATCCATAGTTAGTATTGTAAATCTATCTCAAACCCACGGCCACTGTTTGTTCGTTGCCTAGTAGGCTGTAGGATAATAGTAGCCAAATTTGGAAATATGCAGAGATACAGCAATACTACACCCTCCTGCTCTAAAGATATAATAGTGGTAGCAGGCTCCGAAAGTGAAGAAGATTTTTAATGAAAGAAATGTAAGTTAAAATAAAATCCGTTTATATTTTATATTTCTTTGGTATTTTACTAGTGTTTTGAATCATAGAGTCCAGCTGGTGCCTTTCTGGTGTTTTAAAGCGCAGGGTTTAGTTATTTCTCATTTCAAGATTTGGCAACACTGCTCCCTTGTCATTTCAGTGCTGTTGTGTGGCGCAAGTTGAGCCGTGTAGGCGATTATGATGTCACGTTCAGGAAATCCCACTGTGTAGCTTGTGTATTAGGTGTGTGGGCTAAAGAAACACGTGCAAGCTATATGGGCAATTGCAGTGTCGCTAATATATAATACACACGACCAAGGTATGAAGTCTGTGGAATGTACGTACTGTGAAGGAAAGGAACGGCTACATTATAGCCACCACATAAACACCAGTAACATTACGTGTTTCATAACAGTAGTAAAATGATGACGATATTTCTAACAATAACAATAAGATTGATTCACTCACTGACTATAAAACAATAGTACGTTATGCAACGAGCCTATAATGGCAATAAAAGACACGAGTATGTTTATAAAGCGAGCGTAGGCGAGTTTTATAATTTCCATACGAGTGTCTTATTTACCATTATAGGCGTGTTGCATACGACTGTTTATGTTCGACGATAATTATAACTTTATTATATGTTTTAATATAAATATTCATAAATATCTGTGGGATTCAGTTAATGCAGTTAGTGAACAGGGCGCACTGGATTTGCTGACTGAACAGAGCGCATGCGTGGGTCAAGGCACTCCAAAAGCAGAGACCGTTCACTTTGTATTGCCAACACAGAAATATGTTGGATTTTGAGCGCATGCGCGAAGGTATCCTTACCTAATTGGTCACACAACTGTTTCTTGAGCTCTGATTGGTGGTAGAAACTGTTTCATAATGAAAAATAGTATTATAATGAGCCTCATTATGATACAGCTTTCTGTCACATACGTTTACATTTCGACATCGTCGAACATAAATGAAATAAAAGTACTGTTACCAAATTTGTCTTCTCAGTTTTAAACTTGCTCCTCGCATGTACAAACTACGGTGCATTTTTTGTGCCCTATTTGATTGCCTCGGCGTTGGTCGGGAGAGGGGAACAGCAGCAGACGAGACTCAGTGTGGCCTGTATTATAGACTCTGTAACCAAGTTTCAGCTGCCAAAATTTGTGTAGGCAACACATCACCTTCTATTGCTTGTAATTTATTATTGTTATAGTTGCTGGTCCTGAGAAGGACCGATTCTAAATCGTTCGCCAGGAGATCTGCAACAGATACTAATGTATATGTTTAATGTGTTCTTTAGCTTGTTATTATGTAACCATGCCATACGCTAAAATAAATATTATTGTTATTATTAGTAGTACTAGTAGTACTTTGTGACTTCGATGGCGGTACATGGGTACCACCATAAGTTATGTAAAAAGGAGTGTTTCTTTGACCTGGACGAAACCTGTGTGTGTAAACTATGCGGTGAATAATACAGCCGTTATCATGTAACCATCTGTAACAACCGGCTAACATCCATTTTGTACTTTGGTTGGTTGGTGCCTTAGTTTAGGATCTGCGACATCGCGGGCATGTAGCCCCGCGTATTTTGGGTGTGTGTAGAATTTTTCTGATAACCGGTGTTAATTGTTATGGCTGTATTAGTATGTGATATCTGTGATTCAGGTAAGAGGACCGCAGACGATTAATTTTTTCAAGTAGTTCCTACTTTTGCTACCAAATGCTACCATCCACGACACCTAGCTGCTGACGTGGCTGCTAAATGCCATCACAGTCAGCACCTGGCGGCAAAAGTTGGAACTAATATAGCGTTATCAAACTAACCTACAAATTTTAGCTACCCCAAGTGTAGTTAGTGGATGGTTACTTTTCATGCCATAAATCTATGACATGTAGCCGCCGGCTTTACTTCCCCTCCGAAGGAAGGCATACTGAGGAATTTTTAACGTTCTTAAAAAATCCGATGACTTCAGCTGGGTTTGAACCCGCGATATTTGGCATAGAAGCTCGGCATGCTACCAACTACGCCACCGAAACCGCTCTTTTTGTACTTTGGTGAAAGGTACAACTGACAATTCTCATAACGAATCAACTATTTTGACGACAACAACACGCAGAACTAGTGCGCTGTATATTTAATATTATCGCCATCAGGGGCACATGACTTGAATATAATAATAACTTGAGACATCAGAATATTTCGCTGAAATTATCAGTAAATTTACTAAAATGGGTCCTCCCACCCTTCAGCATCCTTAAACGTCAACTGAGTGCGCTACCAGTGAATAGGATACGAATTAGTTACGAAGAACTCCATACAGTCTACTGATGTACATCCTGACTGGCTGCGTGGTGCCCGCCGTGCCCACGGTTGCCCGATGTAGTCCCGGCGCAATCACATGATAATTGGAACTGCTTAAATGCGATGGAGTTGTGTCAGTAGATTTACTGACACTTTGAAGAACCCTTCCAAGCAAAATCCCCTCACCCAGAGATATAAAAATGCCGTAATTATTATTATTAATCTTGATTGGTCACATTGGACCACTTGAGTCATTCCACAATCACTTCTTCTTTGAAGGTAGTACTGCTTGGTTCTTGCGCTCTTTCCAGTACTTTTTCATTCTTTCAGATCGGGATTTTCTCAACTCATCTGAAATCTCCATAGGCTTTCTGTGTGTCATTTCTGCAGAAAATTTGTGAGTTTTAAGTATGGTGTTAATTTTATTTTTCTCCTCGGCATCTGTTATCTTGAGTCCAACTGCTTTGAGATCTTGTTGGATTTCTTGGATCCATTTACCACCAGTTTTCTTTCCTAGATTTCTCATCACCAGTTGGCGTACAATTCTGTTTTCTGGAAGCCGTAAGATGTGAAAAAAAATATGAAATTCTTTTCTTCTTCATTGTGCTGGTGATTGGATCAATCTCACGATAGACAGTTTCATTTGGGAGAATCCTCCAGACTCCCTCAACCTGATACTTTTTATTTATGCACGTTCTAATGATTCTTCTTTCCGTTTTGAGGAGCTGATCAGTTCTTTGTTCATTTTTAATTTGGAACAGTGTTTCACAAGCATAAGTGGCTTCAGGGAGAGTTACAGTTTTATAATGTTGGATCTTAGTAGCTATTGATAGGCATTTTTTATTATATGTTGACCAGGTTAGAGATTGTGCCTTTTTCATTTTATTTGTTCTATTTATCCAAGTTACTTTTTCGTTTAAGTTATGTGTTATAATTTCTCCAAGATACTTAAATTGAGGAACTAGGTTAATTTTATGATCATTTATATAGACTTCATTTATATCTAAGGGTTTCATAGGCATGATCTCAGTTTTTTCAAAGGATATCTGTAATCCTATCCCTTGAGCAATTTCTTGGAGACTAGTGATCTGAGTACAAACCTCTTCCTTGTCTAGTGCTAAAAGAGCCAAGTCATCTGCAAATCCTAAGCAGTTTATTTTTATTGATGGTTTTGTTCCAATTTTGATCTTAGGAGGGTTTTCCTTTTGCCAAACCTTCATGATATAGAATAAAGGAAAGTAGAACCCATAACATTAAGATATAAATCCAGGTCAGAGGGCTCATAAATGTAAAGTTTTGAAGCCATTTCTGCATTGGTGCCTGTGCAAACTGTTATTTTCCCAATGACTGTGAGGCTACAATGTATACAATTTAAAGAACACCCTTGAAAAAAAAACATGATTGCAAAAAATAGGCACTATTAATACGGGGAAATTTTTAGGACTACGCGTTTCGACCTTCAAGCGGTCAGTGGTATCTGGTAGCCAAAGTTGGAACTACTTAAAATTGAACTTGCTCATTCATTTCATCTCATACGCGACGGTACATGTAGCTCAACCCATGGGTGTTCGCATAGAAGCAGCTACAAGCTCTGGTGAGCAGAACATGTCCTCAGACACTCCCGGCACTAAAAGCCATACGCTAAATAATAATGAAACATCCACAGCCTGCTTCCAGTCTCCGACCGGGTCAGGAATGGAATGAATGAATCCCCCTCCTAGCGGCGAGGATATGAACTGTGCCGGCTGCCGAGGCCAGACGCACTCCCCTGGGGCTATGATTAAATGAATGACAGATGAAATGAAATGATAGTGGAGAGTGCTGCTGGAATGAAATTTTGACAGGGAAAACTGGAGTATCAGGGGAAAAAACCTGTCTGCCTCCATTTTGTCCAGCACAGATCTCACATGGAGTGACCGGGATTTGAGCCACGGACCCAGCGGTGAGAGGCCGGTGTGCTGCCGCCTAAGCCACAGAGGCTTCCTAAGCTAAATAATAATAATGATAATAATAACAAACAAATACATTTTTTACGATATGTTGTATTTGAAAATTTTGTTTAGTCCAACTTTTGCGATCAGTCTTACAGTATACTACAAGAACACTCGCTCCTCCTAATTGAATGGGAATGTCGGCCACATTTGAACAAATAGGCCTACTTGAGATGGAAATATTTGAAAGAGTGACCAGTCCTGTGGAGTATACGAGACCCATATGATGGTTTCCAAAGAAGATACTAGTAGTGGTTGTGAGAATCCAAGAAAGCAATTTCTTTTATAAATCCTGTTGTGACAGTGAAGGATGAGAAGCAGGTATTAAGTTGAAACCACTTAATGTGAAACGCATTTACGTATGAGCAATAAATCTTCTTTCTCCCTCGCAAGGGAAGTCACTCTTCTCCGGCAATGATGATGTAACAAACAGGAAGCTCTACTTCTTCGGTATCGGTCTAACAACGCCAGGGTGGGTGTCACTTTTTTTTAATACTGGTAGGCTACATTATAACTGGGTCAATTTTAGATTTACAGTTCGTCGCAAACTTCCACACTTTGAAACAATAAGAAACAGTCAAAAATAGACGAAGGGTTTTGTTAATAAATATGTGTGGCCTCCTGTGAGACCTGGAGAATATATTTTGAGTAGATGCCCGTGGACTACCTGAATGTCATGGTGATTATGACGTGATGAAGACGTATCAAACGCCGAGTCCACAAGTCACGGATTGGACCTATAAATTGTTAAAATTCCATCTCTGTCATCATACAAGTAGTTTCCCACTTTCTACTCCAGGTAAGTAGGCTACTGGTATGGTTCCTAACTTAAGGCCACGGCTTCTTCCTTCCCAATCCTAGCATAACACTGTCTGAATACCAAACAAAAGGTGTGTGCTAGGAATAATATTATCAGAAAATTAACAGGCACATCTTGGGGTGCACACCCTCATGTCCTACGCACATCTGCTCTGGCCCTCTGCCTATCAGCTGCAGAATATGAATCCCCTGTATGGAGAAACTATGCATATGCTAAACAAGTAGATGTTGCTGTGAACGAGACCAGTCGCATAATTACAAGGTGTCTGAGACCAACACCAACGGGAAAACTCTATCCTATCGCAGGAATCGCTCCTACTCACGTAAGAAGGCAAGTAGCTGCAGAAGTTGAACGTTGGAAGCAAACAACCGATCCACGTCACCCCCTTTATGGTCATCAAATACAGTCCGTTCGACAAAGGTCAAGGAAGAGTTTTTGAAGACGAACTGCACCCCTTGTTGATACGGCAAGAAAAACGTAGACGTGAACTGTGGGAACAACAAGTGCCTAATCCATCCATGAGTCTACAGGAAAAACCTTCTGCAGGTTTTCACCTTCGCTATCCCATCTGGAAAACCCTCAACCGACTTCGCACAGGTGTTTAGAAATGCAAATCCAACCTTGTGAAGTGGGGCTACGCACAAGGAGAAATGGTCTGTGATTGTGGTCTACTACAGGATGAAGAGCACCTTCTGGTTTGCCAGATTTACCATCACCGTGCACAAAATACGATGTTTTGCAGGCCAATGATCAAGCTGTTCTTGTAGCTGAACATTGGATGAACATTATTTAACAATGTCTCTGGATACGGAAATACAATATAATATAATCTTTATATATATAATTCTTCGACACTGAACTCCTCCTAAACGACTGAACCGATTTTGATGTAATTTGGTATGTATATTAGGGTGGGTCCATGTATGGTTTAGATTCACAATCTGACCTGGTAGGTGGAATGAACATAATTTTAGAACCACAATTTACACACAATTTTAGAATCACAATACACAGTCAAAAACAGTCGTCATGGAAACCACTAGCCTTGGCCTTGGTGAAAGCTGATGTCTTTGGACGGTTTGTCTCTGCACGTTAGAGCCACCTGGTCGCAACCTGTGCAACTACCTCCATTACATACACTCCGCCCGTGGCGGAAAGTTGTGTTTTATACCAAAGGTGGCAGTGATGTTGAATTCTACTGTTTGTCTCTGCACGTTAGAGCGTTTCAGAAGGTCCCGTATGCGTTCAAATACCATTCGTCCGATAGCGATGAAACTTGGGTGAGATGTTGTGTACACTCCAGGGAAGGCTTTTGGCTTAGTAAATCAATTTCACAATAGGTAGCGCACGACTAGATTCAGAAATGAGTGACGACGCGCGAAGCGTTTCAACAAAATCCCGTATAAGATTATATTCCATTCATCGATTGAGATGAAACTTTGATGAGTTGTTGTGTACACATACGTGAAGGCTTCTAACTTAGTAACCCATTTCTCAGGAGATTGCTCACGAGTAGATTCAACAAATGAGCGACGATGTGCGAAGCGTTTCAACAAAGTCCTGTATGCGTTCAAATACCATTCGTCCGATAGCGATGAAACTTTGGTGAGATGTTGTGTACCCTTCTGGATTAGTAAATTCATTTTACAATAGGTAGCGTACGAGTAGATTCAACAAAAGAGCGACGACACGCGAAGCGTTTCAATAAGGTTCCGTATGCGTTCAAATACCATTCGTCCGATTACGATGAAACTTGGGTAAGATGTTGTGTACATCCTACGGAAGGTTTCTGGCTTAATAAATCCATTTTACAATAGGTAGCGCACGAGTAGATTCAACAAATGAGTGACGGCACGCGAATCATTTCAACAATGTACCGTATGCGTCCATATACCATTTATCCGATTGCGATGAAACTTTCATGAATCGTTGTGTACGCTTCAGTAAAGGTTTCTGTCTTAGTAAATCCAGCTTTTAATAAGTAGCCCACGAGTAGATTCAACAAATGAGTGACGGCGCGCGAATAGTTTCCACAATGTCCCGTATGCGGTCATATATCATTCATCCGATTGCGATGAAACCTTGGTGAATCATTGAGTACACTCCAGAGAAGGTTTCAGGCTTAGCAAATCTATTTTACAATAGGCAGCGCATGAGTAGATTCAACAAATGAGTGACGGCACGCGAATCGTTTAAAGAAATTCCCTTATGGGTTCATATGTCATTCATCCGATTCTGATGAAACTTTGATGAGTTGTTGTGTACATGCCAGGGATGGTGTTCAACTTGGCAAATCCATTTTACAATATTGGTAGCGCACGAGTAGATGTAACAAATGAGTGACGACGCGCGAAGCGTTCCAACAAAATCCTGTATGCGTTCATATGGTATTCATCGATTGCGATGAAACTTTGATGAGTCGTTGTGTACACTTACGTGACGCTTTCTAACTGAGTAAATCCATTTCGCAGTTGGTAGAGAACGAGTAGGTTCAACAAATGAGTGACAGCGCACGAATCATTTAAACAAAATCCCGTATGCGATATATGCCATTTATCCGATTGCGATGAAACTTTGGTGAGTTGTTGTGCACGCTCCCACGAATGTTTCCAGATTAGTTAATTCATTTCACGATAGTTTAGAGGCAGTTAACAGAAATTGAAATAAATATTGTGTATCCAAAAGCACTTGAAGAAACAAAGTTACAACACTTTCTTTGATTGGCAGGACAACGTCTGCCGGGTCAGCTTGTATTATATATAATCCTAGCATCCATACACTCTCTACAACTGACACTTTAATATCAATGGTTATTAGTTAAATTCTACACACCCATGTACGCGTAACTGGTGACCACGAATTTCAAGCCTATATATAAAACAAAACAAAAATTCAAAAATCTGTATGAAATAGTTTTTATTGATACAGATTCAATAAACTACACGCAACTGAGATCGGTAAGCGATCGTTACGGTGAGAAGCCTTTAATATCATAATAATGAATACTCTGTGCATCTTAAGGCGTGCGCTGAGGGAAGCCGCTCTGCGGGGAGCTAGCTGGCTGTTTATTGAATTAGTGTCGGGTACTCAGAACCCGCAGCGGGACGCCACAAGAAACACACATACCACAGCCAATTACATCCTCATTACAAAATGTATCGATACTCTATTAGCATACTTCCCACACGCATTCGGCATATAAGACAGCCTTAAATTATAATAGCCACGTACCCACTAGGGGACATTGTCCCTCAACATAACGCGCAACATAGACGCGCGCAACGTTGCGGACTATTCCCTGACGTTGCATGCAACATGCTGCAGCATTTGTGCATGACGCGGGACATGTTGCTTGTTGTCGCACCCCGAGCGAGCGCACAGGGCCGCGCGACTTTCTGGCGTCAGTCTTTAGTGAGTGTAGACTGTTCTGAAAGCTAAATAAGTGCCGCTTAACATGTCTGCAGTGTGGGGAAACGAGACAGTGCTCAATCTTATTGAACTGTACCAAAACAATGAATTGTTATGGGACACTTCAAACCGGAACTCTAAAAATAAGATTAAGAAAAATGATGCGTGGGAAGATACAGCCAATACATTGAAATTGGCAAGAAAAGATGTAGAGGGCCAAGTCCTCACGCTCCGCTCACAGTTTATTCGTGAAAAAAAGAAAATTGCCGGTACTAAAATCACTGGTACTAGTCGGGATGACGTGAAATCCAGTTCATGGTTTGCCTGGGATTCCATGAAGTTCTTAAATTATATAAAATATACAGTACATGCTACCCCCCAGGCAATGGAATTGGAAAGCTGGAGCTCAGAGATCCAAGGTTCGAGTCTTGGTACTAACAGGACGTATCCTGACTATGCTTTTTTCCCGAGATTTTTCACCCTCACTCCTGGTAAATGTATGGATAGTAGCTTATTTAATGTACCGGGTAATCTACCACATTCCTAGGCCCTAATAATTACACTTGTACTCACTGACATAGTCATCACAATAACGCGGGTTACAGGAAAAAATGTTAAACCCACGGGCTGATGAATACGACTTAGCAAGCATTTCATTGAAACAACAGAAACAACAATTCAGCATTACGTAGCCTACTATCCGTCTTGGGGGAAAGGCTCGATGGCGCAGTGGTTAAGCTGCTTTTCTCCAAAGAATGCGGCGTGGGTTTGATTCCCGGTTATTGCATGAGGGGTCTTTGAGGTGAAATGTAACTCTCAGTGGTCCGGATACCATGTAAGAAGGAGGTCTCATGGCTCTAAATGGGGGGATTGACGGTTAGGTAAACCTTCATTCTTCTTTCCTTCCTACCTACATTCCTTCCCCCGTTCCTTTGTGTCTCCCCCCCTCCACACCTTCCTTCCTTCTTTCCTTACTTTCTTTATTCCTCTGTCATAGATTGCATTAGCAAATTTCCCTGATCAGAGAGTATTATTCATTCATTCATTCATTCATTTACTTATTTATTTATTTATTCATTCATTTATTCATTCATTCATTTATTTATTAGCCTAATTTTCACATTTTTCAAAAATTAGGAAAAAAAATGACTTATGAGATCGATCCGGGAAAATGTGTGTCTGTCTGTGTGTGTGTCCCTCCCTATCAAGTCCTAAACGGCTGCAGGAATCAAAACAAAATTTAGTATGAGTTAAGATCTATACCTGAATATCTCAACGCCATTTTTTATAATGATGTCAGTGCTACCAACTGCTGAAAAGCCGCAATTGAAATTTGAGCTCCATGTTGGATATCTTGGAAGGTATGCATGGGAGCTATTATAAAATTAATACACATATAGATAATAATATTTCAGTTTAATTTCCAGGAGGCCATACATGGCAGTGTTGCCAAAATGATTCTACGCCCGATGATAGGTCCCATTTTCAAATGCATATAACTTCTACACTATCAAATTGATTTCAACCAAAATTCGTATGTACTATGTGTACATACACAGATATGACTGAGCGTATTCTTAAGAGCCACCAGGGCTGCCAACTGTTAATAAATGCTCTCTCTATTGATTCATCCCAATGGGAATATATAAGAAAGTATGCAAGGCGAAAGCTTTAAACTATGCTCACGTATAGTACATGACAGTCTAGATCAATTTGGAGTAGCTTATATACGTCAGTGCTGCCAACATGATTCTAAGCCTGCAGATAATTCCAATTGCATAATACATGTAACTTCTATACTAACAAATGGATTTCATCCAAACTTGGCACAACAATAGATCATAATATTTCAGATTATTTCTGACCACCACATGCACGATATTGTTACCAACATGATTTTACGCGTGCTCATAGATCCACCGTCTCACTGCATGTAACGTCCATGATATCCATTGGACTTCGACACAATTTTGTATTCTGTGCCTTAAAAGATGGAATTAATAATATATATGCAGTCACCAGGGGTGCCAACTGTAGTGCTCTATTAGGCTACATTATGGCAGGTATATTTCGAATTAATTACAAATGTCGATATTAACAACTTAATTTCGTCATTATTCTATATAGGTCCATATAGATTAATCATTGGCATGAATCTTAAATTTTAAGAAAAGTAGACTCTTTAGTTCGTCACGGAACTTCATGTTTATTTATTTATTTATTTATTTACTCATTCTTGGATTCATTGATTAATTAATTTATTTATTTATTTATTCATTCATTTATTCATTCATTCATTTATATATGTATTTAAATATGTATTTATTCATTCATTCATTCACTCATTCATTTATATATTTATTTAAATATGTATTTATTCATTCATTCATTCATTTATATATGTATTTAAGTATGTATTTATTCATTCATTCATTTATTTATTCATTTATATATTTATTTAAATATGTATTTATGTATTCATTCATTCGTTCATTCATTCTTTTATTCATTTATATATGTATTTAAATATGTAGGCTATGTATTTATTCATTCATTCATTCATTTATTTATTTATTTATTTATTAAATCATTCATTTATGTATTTATTCATTCTTTCGTTCATTTATTTATTTATTCATTCATTTATTTATTTATTTATTTATTTATTTATGTGTGTGTTTTATTTTTATTTTTATTTTTTAATAATCGGTGTTTTCCTTCCTGGAGGGGGGGGGGGGCGTGGTTGTGCAGAGGTCAATCTGCTTGCCACTCTCCAAGGCGGGTGAGTTCGATTGCCAGTGAGTGCATGTGAGATTTTTGAAGTGAAATATCACGTCCAGTGGTTCTGATTCCACGAAAAATGGAGGTCTCGTGGCTCATGACCGCAGGATTAACGGTCACGTAAAACTACGATCTTTCTTCCTCCTTCCGGGAGGAACTTTCTTATTTTGTAATCAACTGTATTTTTTCTCAACCAGCCACTTGAAGTAACCTGCAAAGAATGTTTCACTCCTTTCTTCAAGATTTTCACCTTCTGGCGTTATTTTCAAACTTAATGAAATGTACACGGTTTTGTTTATTTTATGGCGTTTGTTATCTGGAACCATCTTCTCTTCTTCAATACTTCCTTCCTGTTCTTTTTATTTCTTTTTAATTTTCTTCTTTCTTCAAATATTGAAAAACATGAAGTCTTTGTCTGTTCAAAAGAGGATGTTTATCAGTTGAAAAATTTCAACTCATCCACCAAAATATTTACATTTTAAAACAAGAGAAATCTACATACTAACATGTTGCAGCGCATAGCCCTCTGTTGCTCTATACGATAATTATGTATGTGATAATGCATGATTTGGTTGATAATGTAGTGATTAGAACAGTAAACCTACCCCGTTCTGGCATTGTCAAAACACAAAGCGTAATTGACAAAAATAGTTTAATATGAAACATGAACACTTTTTAATGCCTCGACGAGGCATTGTTTTTTAAGAAAATTCAAAGGTTACACTTGCGATTTAGTCGACGGAACGGAGGTATGAAGACTCGAAATTTGCAGCATTAATGCTCTGTACTCCCATTATATACTTTAAACCAGTTTGGTTTTGAAGCAACGATACTTTAAAGATTTGGGTTATCCATATTCAATTCTTTTTCGTGAAGCTTCCAAGCTCTTGAACCTTAGAAAATCAACAGTCCTAGTTTGAATCCCGGGCTTTGCTGACAGTAGCCACGCGGAATGTGATTCCACAAAAAAAAACTCAGACTGATTTCCATAATATACCTCAATGTTACAATAAGTGAAGTCGCAGGGCACTTACCCGAATGCTTGACCTTAATAAATGAAGACAGTTACGCACGTTTTTGCAGTTAAGACACAAACAAAGGCTATCAGACAAGATTCAGATCTAACGTCAAATACAGTATACGGAGTTGATGACCAAAATCCCAAGTGAAGAAACAACAACAAACAATCATATTTTAAGATGTATCGTATTTTCATAATCACATTCGTATGCTATATTTCACAAATACAGTATACATCAAGAAGAATCAAAATTAAAGTTAGAAACATTCCAGGAGTTAAAATAGCTGCACAGTATTTTAGGTCCTTTATTTATATATATTGAACACTGAGGAGATTCACCCGTTCATCAAAAGAGGTTCTGTACTTGTTGTCAAGAGAAAATCTCACATTCATAATGTAGTTACGTTATCACCATTTTATCACTTAGAGTCATAAATTAACACAAATAAATTTTGTTATGATAGCTTAATGATAGTGGTTATCATGCACTTTTGTCACCCTGAAAACATTCTCGGCCGAGAATCGAACCTGGGATCTTAGATGGTACACCTTAATGAGCAGGCTCGAAGAGTCACCTTGCAAGGGAGACAACAAGAAAGAGAGAGAGAGGCTGGAGGACTAAAGAGATTAGTGTAGAAGAGAAGGGGAATGAAGGGAAGAGGCTGAGTGCAGATAACAGCTGGAACATAACATGGGTAACGACCGTGCTGCCCCCGCAGGCCAGTGGTCAAAGTCGGTAGTTACCGTTACAGCAGCACATTCGGGGGTAATGGACCCACGCGTCCCTACATACTCAACATTTGTTCACCCTAACTAATATTAATGTGACTAACGCCGTGCTTTGGGCTACACATGTGGCATCTTCTGGCCGTCTTCGTGCAACTATCGTCTCCTTCCGAGAACAACAGGGGCAATTAGAGCGATGCTATTTGTGTTTGTTCGTTTATTGACTGAAGATTTGATTCAGAGTGCTTTAACTTCCATCTGATGATGCTCGCATGACAGCGAAACATATCATCCTATAGTTTTCTCCCTTTTCTGTAGTTCATAACAAATATATATATAGACTATATTTTAATCACATGTAATTTCCTTCAACTAATTTTGTGCACATGTCCCAGTAATTGGAATTATGTAGACCCATTGAAAAGTCGCAATATCTACCATGGCATACCCGCTAAAATATTATATTCTAATAGTTGTTGATTTATTTAGGGGCTTGGGCTTTATGGAAATTTTATTTCCGTGTGTATGTTTATAATGTGATTGATAACATGTGTTATTCTGTTGACCGTAATAGCGTGTGTATTTGTTATTTAGGCAGGGATTGGAATTGAGTTGACCGTGGTCGTAAGTTACGAACCATTCCGGCAATCGCATGCAGGAGAAGTGGAAAACCACGGAAAACAAATTTGAGGATAGCTGAGGTGGGAATCGAACCCGGGTGTTCTCAGTTTTGACTCACGAGGCTGAGTGTACCCTGTTACAGCCCTCAGACCAAAATTAAATTTCTTGGTAGAACTGAGAATCGAACCCGGATTTCTGGGGTGACGGTTAATAATGCTAGCGATTTCCTCGCCTTGGAAGTGGTTTTCCGTAGTTTTCCATTTCTACTACAGGCAAATGCTGGGATGTTTCCTAACTTAATTTACACTGAATTCTGAATATTACTAACTTTCATTTTCAGGTCGATGTACTGGCGAAGCAGTGCACATCGCACAATGTCTTGATCCAAGGTAAGAATCATAATATACATGTAATGTTATCGGGTACATTTAAAATAATGTAAATGAGTAGGTTTTAAAGATTTTCAATTATGACGCAAAATCTTTTTTTTTTCTTTTGACCAAGTGCGTTAAGAGCTCGTAATATGGTGGGGATGTGGACCTCCTTCAAGTTATTGTCAACGTGAAGCTGATCGTTATAACAGAATGTGAATGGCAGATTATCCAGACAATTAACAGTAACTCTAATTAATAATAATAATAGTAATCTATATATTTAAAACAGTAAGGTGATTTATGTTACCACGAGATTGAGAGAACGACAGAACCGATTTACTTCGTAGAGCACTCTAACGAAAGCTCTTGGCCTCTAGATTTGCAGAGTGTCTATAAAATAAACAAATATATTACGGTATATTTTTGAATTAATATAGAAAATAGCAGAATTCTTTCCCCTCACGCATGCACACAATCCGCCTGGGGTCATGACAAAATGGCGGTGAGAAGTCCATTAAAATGTAAGTTATTTAATAAGCTTGCATGTAATTGAAAACATACATTAACCAAGTTCTGACAATAAAATATAATAACAGTATGAACGTATACGAATGTGCAACATTGATTTATTTGGATAATGAAATGGATTATTTCCTTCAGACAGCAGCTTTTGAAGATAATGAATGGCTGCGTCTGCTACTGAAAACATTGCGCGAGTAGCTATGTGGTTAAGGCGACAGACTGTGGTTCCTAGGTTCGCCGGTTCGATCCCAGCCCTCGCCGATATATGTTGTTTTTTTTTACCATTGAAATATTGTTTAATCAAGGAGTATTAGTAAGGTTTTATGTCTGTAAAAGATACATATTTCTACATTCCCTCTCAATACGTTTTATTTCCGTTTTACCATTGCATTGCAGCATGTGATCAAAAGAGCAAACTGTTGTCCTCAGTACGCCGTTTAAATATCTGCAATCAGTTCCTATAACTGACAATAGATGGCAGTACATCGCCCATATAGTTCCAGTAACTGACAGCAGATGGCAGCACCATTGCATCGATATATTTAAAACCCAAGACATGGCACGTTTTCACGTGATGGAGAATTATAAAGGAGGGGAATATTTAAGAAGGGAAATTTTGAGGAACATTAACCGACAGTTGAATGTGTAGGCTATGTTGTTTATGTACCTTAATATTGCAATTTCTTCCCAATGCTTCGGTGGTCAAGTTATTAGCGTCCTAGACTAAAAGTTATAATTATGCATCGTCGATATACTCTTAAATTATTAAAGAAAAAAGTAGTTTTCCAGGCACTCGCGCGTGTCCACAATTGCTTTCGCCATAAGAGACACTTGGCAAACATAATTCGTTTGAAGGGCTCCGACATCGTGGTCACTCAGCCCCGTGTACTTGGGTGTGTGTGTGAAATTTTCTCTCATAACCTGTGTTATTGTGATGGCTGCATTACTGTGTGTATTTGTAATTAAGGTGGTAAATGGCAAGGAGACGGCCAAGGCCTTAAGTTAGGAACCATCCCGGTATTTGCCTTAAGTGGAAGTGGGAAACCACGGAAAACCACATCCAAGATTGTCGAGGTGGGAATTAAACCTTCCTCTTCTTAGTTATACCTCAAGAGACTGAATGTGCCCCGTTTTTGCCCTCAGACCAGAATTCAATTTCTTGGCAGAGCAGGAAATGTAACCCGGGTCTCCGGGGCGATAGACAAGAATAGGTGGGCCTCCATGTGTTAATACGATTTTTGACATGCACGGGACATATAATTCAAATACTGCCTCCATTAGGGTGACTGCCGAAGTGAGTATTGAGTATAGGCCTATGGTCGTTCCAGTAGTTGGCGAAGTGATTCTATGTTCCCCTGCAAAATGTACTGTCATAACCTATAACAGGTGATGGAAATTGCTTATTTAGAGCAGTTTCGTACTTTTTATAACAAAATGAAGAACGTCATTCTGAGCTGCGTTTTCAAGCTATCGCAAAAAATTTCGCTGGCAGGAACAATTATAAGGAATTTATTTTAAGCGATCAGTCTCATCGCATTCTCCTCACCAACCAACTTGAGTATGAAAGTCTCTGGACGGTCATGTTGAACTTCATTGTATAAGACAATTGTTTAATGATAATTTGTTTAGAGTACTGAGTCTAACTACGCAGTTGATTTCGGCAATGGAAGTATTATTTGCCATGTAATATTTAGCGGCTCCGTTATTGCAGGACACTATAGTGTTATCGAATAATACGAAGCCACATTTAAAATCCAATATAAATAGGCCATTTCAGAAACAATTCCAGATATTATGCAGTACAGTGTACTGTAAGGTCTTTGACGATCAAATGTAAACATTGTTCTACATTGTATTTCTCTTGCGTAAAATCTATGCGTGGTTACTTTGGTCTTTACTGTTGTGAGGGTAAAATTGATCTGCTGGAATATAAAATATTTGCCAAGCTGCAACAATGTAATGATATTAATTTAAAAGTCATTGATCTTATGTTCAGTAGTTCAAACACATACATCAGCGTTAACAGATTGGATACTGAAGATGAAAGCCAGCTACTTCATTTCCCTATTATTGAATTTTTCAATTCCTTGGAATTAAGTGATTCGCCTCCACATACTCCGAACGTTTGAGCCATAGTTATGCTCCTTAGAAATCTGAACGTTTCCCAAGGACTCATATATGGTAATATATTAATTGTAAGAAATATGTAAGAAATTGCTTGGATTCGGATATAATAGGTGCAGTAATATTAGGCAGAGAGCTCAAATACTACGACTTGATTTAACACCTTCCGATAAAACACTTGCAGGTACAGTACATTTTCTTTTAATAGGCAACAATGTCCTATTCGCTCGGCCTACTTTATCACAATCAATCAAGCTCAAGGAGAAACTCTTGAACGTATTGGGCTATTTACCTCATCACGTTTTAAGTCATGACCAGCAGGATAGTGAAGGTACAAAAAAGGTCCTGTATGGGATGGTAAAGAATAAGAGGCGGAAGGATCCTGCGGATTATGTCAGAATGGTGAACAAAAGGGGACAAGGGATACAAAATAGGGAAGAACTGAAGAAAATGTGGAAAGAATATTTTGAAGAACTCCTGAACCCAAATGGAAACCACGGCGAGGAAGAAGAAATCGGGGAAGAGGTACAGTAGATGAACTGCAAACAGAAAAGGACTTAACATGGAAAGAAGTGGAAGATGCAGTGAGGAAGAAGTAAGGAGGGAAGGCACCGGGTGTGTATGAGTTGAGTGTGGAGATGGTGAGAGCAGCAGGAGAGGTGGGGATACAATGGTTGTACCGAGTGATGAAGGCAGCATGGAAGGAAAGGAAGACCCCAGAGGACTGGAAAAAGGGAATAATTGTCCCGATCTTCAAGAGAGGTAGTAGAACAGAATGCAGAAACTATCGGGGAATAACACTGATAAGTCATTGTGCAAAGATGTTTGAGAAAGTTTTAGAAAGGAGAATTAAGACAAGGATAGAAGGAGGGATGAGGGAAGAACAACATGGCTTCAGAGCAGGAAGGTCCACAGTGGATTTGGTTTTTGCTGTAAGTCAGTTACAAGAACAGCACTATGAGTATGGAACAGATCTACTGATGGCCTTCCTGGACATTGAGAAAGCATATGACAGTGTATGCAGAAACAAAGTATGGAAGTCCCTGGAGGATAGAGGAGTAGAAAAATGGACTATAAGGAGGATAAAAGAGATGTACAAGGGAAGCGTGAGCTGTGTGAATGTGGGAGGAGAGAGATCGGACTGGGTGGAACAGAGAAACGGCCTGAAACAAAGAAGTGCACTGTCACCGTTACTTTTCATTGTGGTGATGGATGACATAATGACCCGAGCGGCACAAGTAATTGGGGAAGGAAAGATGAAAGCAATGGTGTTTGCGGATGATTTGATAATTGTGGAAACAGGGAGGAGGAGGTACAGGAACAGTTGGACGTGTGGGAAGGAATAATACAAGGATATGGGATGAAATTTAGCATAAATAAGAGTGAGATGGTGATCACAACAAGGAAGAAGGAAAGGACCACAACGGGAATAACAATTGGTGGGGAACAGCTGAAGAAAGTGGAGAGTTTCAAGTATCTGGCAAGCCTGATACAAGAGAATGGAAGAAACGGTAGAGAAATAAATGAGTGGGGGAGACAGGCAGAAGCATTCCGGAGGAGTGTGAGAAGCATGTTATGGAGCAGGGCTGTCCCTCAGAACAGCAATTAGATCATATATCGTACTATGTCCCTATCCTGACGTATGCCTCGGAGACCTGGGTTATGAATGGAAGGGAGAAGAGCAAAATACAGGCCAGTGAGATGAGGTTCTTGAGAAGCAGTATTGGAGCTACAAAGAGGGACAGAATAAGAAATGAGAGGACCAGAGAATTAATGAAGGAGGAACCATTACAGGATGGTATAGAGAAATCTAGACTTAGATGGTATGGACATGTAAAACGAATGCAGGAGAAGAGGATACCCAGGAGGATACACGAGACGAAGTGGGAAGGAAAGAGACCAAGAGGGAGATCGAGAGACAGGTGGCTGAAGGGGGTGGAAGAAAGCGTGAAGAAGAGAGGAGAAGACTGGACAAGGGTGGAGGCTGAGAGATGGTGGGAAGACAGAAGACGTTGGAGAGGCTTGTGTTCCAAACAGACCCGGCCAGTGGCTGGAAACTGTGCAAGATGATGATGACCTCATCACGTTTTCAGTCATGACCAGCAATATGTTGCAATGCTGAGAGTGCTATCTTTTGACGCCCTTAAAGTTGCAATAGTGCTAAAAAGTAATCGTAAAAAGAATGTAACTTATATAAGAAGCTTCTTCAGTAAATTTGTTTTCCATTGTCCGTCATGTTTTGACGGGTTTCATCTAGTAATAATAAATATTAATAATTATTAGAATTAAATCGAACGATAAACTAGAAGCCATCCATTCCCTGGAACAATTTCATGAAATTGCATGTAAAACTGGACTTCGTATTTCATATGGGAAAACATGATACGATCTCCTTGATACTTAGTCAATCAACCTTGTTTGGAAGAACCCCACAGGTAAATAATAACGTTGTTAAAATAATAATAATAATTATAATAATAATAATGAGGGCCAGGCTTTCTCAGGTAGAAAAGTTGGTTTGAACTCCACAGTCGGGCGTACTTGAAATGGTTTTCATTGATTCCCATTCTTACTCCTGACAAGTTTCATTCATCTTCATAAACTTCATATCTTTAACTCCAAGCCATAAATTTATGACATCGGATACCCGATGTCCTGAAATAGAATAAATAAGTGTTAGAAAAACATTTATTATTATTATTATTATTATTATTATTATTATTATTATTATTATTATTATTATTATTATTATCATTATTGTTAATATCCCCCGACGAGGTAGCGGTAGCAGGTTTGTGTATTACCTTGAAGAGCCCGAGTTCTATTCCCAGCTCCGTCGGGGATTCTAGAACTGATGTAATGGCTGGAATAGGGTGCACTCAATCTCGTGAGGATTACTGAGCAGCTGTCTGTTCTGATAAATATAATGGCTTGGAGGATACGTTGTGTTGACCAGGCACCACCCCGTCATCTGCAGGCCATATGGTTAAATGGCGGTTGTTTGGGAGGCTAAGGTCCTTGATGTTTAATTGAGCTAAGGGATTAAGGTTATTATTGTCTTGTCGCTTCCAAAGAAAGTGGGAGCTGACAGATGTGAAGATTACCGTACAATCAGCTTGATTACTCATGCTTCAAATATCCTGTCTAGAATAATTTACAAGAGGATTGAAAGCCAGATAGAAACGGAGTTGGGTGAAGACCAGTTTGGTTTCAGGAGAAATGTAGGAACAAGGGAAGCTGTACTATGTCTTAGGCTGATTTTAGAAGGTAGAATAAGGAAAGATAAGAGAACGTTCATGGCTTTTGTAGACTTAGAAAAGGCTTTTGATAACGTGGATTGGACTAAATTGTTTGACATTTTGAAATCAATTGGAATAAAGTACAGGGATAGGAGGGTGATATACAATCTGTACAGAAACCAGACAGCAGTCATTCGAGTTGAAGGACATGAGAGAGAAGCTGGTATTCAGAAAGGTGTAAGGCAAGGCTGCAACTTATCACCCATACTTTTCAATCTTTACATTGAACAATCAATGAAGGAAATTAGAGAAAAATTTAAAGTGGGAGTGAAGATTCAAGGAGAAATAATTTCAACTCTGAGATTTGCTGATGACATCGTCATCTTGGCCGACAAGCCTGAGGATTTGAATGAGTTTTTGAATGGTATGGACTCCGTCTTACGGAAAGAATTCATGATGAAAATAAATAAATGTAAAACAAAAATACTGGAATGCAGCCGAAATAAATCAGAAACCTCTATGGAGATCAAATTGGCAGGTGAAAAGCTGAAGGAAGTAGGAGACTTCTGTTACTTAGGAAGCAGAATAACCAGTGATGGACGAAGCAAAGATGATATTAAAAGTAGGTTGGCTCAGGCAAAGAAAGCATTTCTACAAAAAAGGAATCTGTTGACATCGAATATAGATTTAGGTATTAGGAAGTCATTTTTGAAAGCCTTTGTCTGGAGCGTGGCACTCTATGGAAGTGAAACTTGGACTATTGGTGCAGCAGAAAAGAGGAGAATTGAAGCATTTGAAATGTGGTGTTACAGGAGAATGATGAAGATCAGATGGGTAGATAGGGTTACAAACAAAGAGGTATTAAGACGAGTGGGAGAGGAGAGATGTTTCTGGCGACTGCTAATGAAGAGAAGAGATAGGTTGGTAGGACACATACTAAGACACCCAGGAATAGCAAGCTTAGTTATGGAAGGAAGGGTCGAGGACAAAAACTGTAGGGGTAGACCAAGGTTAGAATATGTTAAACAGATTGCCTCGGATGTAGGGTGTCGGAGCTATGTAGAGATGAAACGATTAGCTCAGGACAGGGAGGCATGGAGAGCTGCATCAAACCAGTCAAAAGACTGAGGACTCAAACATCAAACACGTCGCTTCCTTTTCCAGTTGAAGCTTGATTCATTAACTAGTGGTTGTGAGTTTCAGCAGGTCGATTTCAGGTGTTTATGGGTTAACTCGGAACTTCTTGCCATGCGTATGAAGACTAACTCCACTTCGTATATTGATTGGTATTTCATAGATTCCTTCCAGACAAACCTGGTACAAGCAATGTATTTTAAAAGCCAGTAATATTGAAGGTCTGCTACTAAATCCCATTGTGGCGGCTCTACTTTGTTACAAATTGCCTCAATTCTAAGAACGGAAGAGAGAGTAAGAATGTCCCTCCACTTAAGAAATTAACCTCCGCTGGAGCGCCATCTGGGACGTTCGTGTACATCCTCATTACAACTTTTAACTTCTTTAATATCATCAGAGCAGGAAGTGTTCAGGGAATTAGCAAGTGCTGTCATGGTGTATGGGCACCTTCATTAGTCAGAGAATCACACTCCTTAGGGTGTATATATGCATCACTACGCACAAAGTTTAAAAGTATTCGTTTCGGTCCTGGATTTCGTTCGGTCAACCGTCCGTTTATATCAATTATGTACACTCTTTGGCTACTTCTTGGAACAATCTGGTGTTGCTGTCTTTTATTGGCTGCGCCCTGTATTTTTAGCCACTTTCGATTTTTGCAAAACATATTTGCACGGGCCAAAAGTTGTCTGTCTGTGAGTGTGAACATTTGCCCCCCCCCTATCAATTCAAACACAAACATGACGAAACCGAATTGAACGAAATTTTGGTACAGATGTAGCACTAGCAAAGGACACACCTCAGTGTCATGTTTTATATCGCTGCCATCTTGACGGAAACATAATGGTGGCCACCAAAATGTTCAAAGCTTAAATGAAATTACGACTAACCTAATCGTCCGACCTCTACAAAATTTTACAAAAATGTACCTTAATGTGGGAAGTGTCTTTTGCCCAAACTACGAGGTCATCAGCCACATAGTTTCAATATGGTGGACGTATGAATCATGCAAGTATTATAGCCTAACCGTTACTTACGATTCAACAAGACCCGGCCTCACCAAATCCGTTTGTCGTACAGAGGGTGCTTTAAACTCTCCTCAAGGAGGTGACCCGTAGGATATTAACATCTTATAATAGAATCTAGGCAGTGACTAACAGTTCAGGCTGAGCCGTGCCGTCCCGTTGGGTCAAAATGGAGGCTATTGTTTGCTTGCTAGTCCATATTTTAGGCGAGGATTCAATCAATCTATACTAATATAATAAAGCTGAAAAGTTTGTGTGTTTGTGGGTTTATGTGTTTAAACGCGCTAATCTCTGGAACTACCAGTCCGATTCGAAACATTCTTTTTTTATATGATAGCCAGATTCAAGAGGATTAGTTTAGGCTTTGTAGCATTAGGCTACACCTCACAGGTAGCCTTCAAGATTGATTTTTGTTTAGTAAGTCGGTAGAACAAGTGCTCTCGAACAGCTCTATCCGCATGCGCTGGCGTTATGGTTAGTGATACGTACACCGTTTAACCTATCTGAACCAAAATGTGTATACTTACCCTTTGGAACCCTGATGGTAACACTGTCTACGTGAAATTTATGACAGACCACTCCATTCCTTGCATTTAGGCCCTTTGGCACAAATCTACACCGTTTCACCGATCAGAACCAAAATCTGTATACTTACCTTTGGAACCCTGCGAGTAACACAGTCTGCATGAAGTTTCGGACAAACCACTCCATCCCCTGCATTTATTCCCTTTGGCACAAATCTACACCGTTTCACCGATCTGAACCAAAATTTGTATACTTTCCGTTTGGAACCCTGCGAGTAACACTGCCTACATGAAATTTATGACAGACCAGTCCATTCCCTGCATTTAGGCCCTTTGGCACAGATCTACAACCTTTCACCAATCTAAACCAAAAGTTGTATACTTACCCTTTGGAACCCTGCGAATAACACTGTTTACATGAAATTTCGGACAGACCACTCCATTCCCTGCATTTGGGGCCTTTGGCACACATCTCCACCGTTTCACCGATCTGAACGGCAATTTGTATACTTACCCTTTGGAACCCTACGTGTATTACCCTTTGGAACCCGACGAGTAACACTGTCTACATGAAATTTCGGACAGACCACTCCATTCCTTGCAATTAGGCCCTTTGGCACAAATCTACACCGTTTCACCGATCTGAACCACATTTTGTATACTTACCCTTTGGAACCCTGCGGGTGACACTGTCCACTTTAAATTTTGGATACACCACTCCATTCCCTGCATCTAGGGCCTTCATCACAAATCTACACCGTTTCTCCTAATTGCACCAAATTTTACATACACTTTGAAACCCTGCTGGTAACACAGTTCACTTCATATTTTGGACAACGCTCCCCATTCCCTACATTTAGAATAACAGACAAAATAAACGTGAAAACCACGTATTAAGGCCCTAGAACCATTCATGTCCGTAGTAGTGTAACTGTAAGAGTATTTTAATAATTCTATTGTTGACGGGCAGTTCGGGCTGCATCACGTCACCCCTACCAGCATTCTGGTGCAGAATTGCGAAAATAGTTGCATCTTGCGCTGTTTATAAATTGCAGTCACGGGTGGTAATTAGTGCAAAAAGATTTCTTAGGCCCCTTTAAACAGTTATCATCGTGAAATATTATGCCTCTGTATAAGTGCAATGGTGTTGGTGCAGTACATTGAGGTTACCAGCTGCAATAAGCGTTGGTGCTTTCAAATTTACCTTCATTTATTCCGAAACGTATCGTTAAGCGCTTTGTGGCGATAAATGATACTATTGCTACCTCAGTAGCTTGAGTCAGCCGAAGTTTTCCAAAGAGTTCTGATTATTTTCCTACGGCGCTATGCGACAAAAGACGACACTATTGGTGTCTACATTTCTAACAGCCAATGAGATATAGGCCCTAGGCAGTGTCTTTTATTTCACTTACTGCTCTTTCTACTTTTTTTTGTAAATTTGTTTGTAAATTACATGTGTCAGTGCTGTAGTTAGTAAATAGCTGTTTCCCTATTCATAATTATCATTACGGGAAAATGACCTGAATGTTACGTCCATTATACTGTACTACTTATCACCACCACCACCACCACCACCACCACCACCAGCAGCAGCAGCAGTAGCAGCAGCACCACCACCACCACAAAAAGATATTTTTATAAAATATTGTTTTCTGTTAGTTTAAGTATTATGTGCCAGTTCTGTGGTAGTATTCATTATCATCCATAAAACAAATACCGGGCGAAGCCGGGCACGTTGTTATTCAACAAGCTACTTCAACCAACATTCAATTATACTCCTTGAAAAGGATAATGAGTTATGACTATACCCATGCATTTAGGAGAAATTAGGCTGTTCTTTACTGAACATCTTGTTGAGTTTGTAGTATCTGTATGATAAGCTGTGATATTTTGGTATATGTAGTAGTAATAGCAGCTTATAGTGTACAGTTTATATATTTAACCCAATGAGTACAATTGATCCTGCCAACCTTACACATGTCGGCAGAGGAATCGTGGTGGTGCAGTGGTCTAGCTGCTTGCCACTCACCAAGGTGGATCGAATTTATGTTGTAAATGTCCCTAAAAGTACAAAATGTTATAATTATAAAATGAATTAGCCTCCTACAATGCATGATCTGCCAATTGGAGAACAATTGCAGTGGAGAATGTAATCCATGCCTTTCACCATGTCTCACAAGGTGTTTTAGTAAACGTGTTTGAATGCAGGTAATTCTATTAATATATGTACAGAAGCTGGCCAAATTAAACTATTGAAATTATGCATTTCTTAGATTGCAGTACACCTCAGCGTCATATTTTATATCGCCGCCATCTTGACGCAAACGTAATGGTGGCCACCCAAATATTGGAAGCTTAAATCAAATTATGAATAACCTATTCATCTGATATCTACCAAATTTTACAACAACATACCTACATCTAGGAAGCGTCTTTTGATCATACTACAAGGTCATCGTCCAAATAGTATCAAGAAAGCGGACGTTACTTACGATTCAACAAGGGCCGGCCTCACGAAATCCGTTTATCGTACAGAGGGTGGTTTAAACTGTCCTCAAAGAGTTAACCCTTAGGATATAAACATCTCATAATATAATATTATACCAAAGAAGTGACTAACAGTTCAGACTGACCGTGCCGTATCGTGCTGGGACGTGCCGTCCCGTTGGGTCAAAATGTAGGCTATTGTTACCTCGCTAGTCCATATTTTATTATAAATAATTCATGTTTTTTGGGCTAATGCCGTGTGTATTTAAATTAGAACCATACGTTTCGGAGAAACCTTGCCTCCTTTTTCAATGGAAATCAAACAATGTGGCCAAAGAAAGTATATCAATGAGATTACAAAAATTACAAAAAATATAGATAAATTCCTCTGTTCGTCACCGGAGAGCAGCTGCCAGAAATTACTGTATGGACCATGGTAGAACGGCGGACAGAGTAGTAAGTAAGGATAAAGTAAAAGTGGCGGGGTGAAAATATAGAGACTCCTCGAAGAATGAGGATGTCCAAAAGAAAAGGGGGGGGGGGGGAGGGGGGAGGGTTAGATTGATATAAGGAAACATAAACAAAAGAGAAGTGTATCTGGACGATACCTAACGTCATACAGACAATGGCGAAAAAACAGATGGAAACTCCTCCAGTGACGAACAAAGGAGATCAAATCCAGGCTCTGTAGCCATAGAGGGAAAAAGTACAAATTGAAATAGGTGAAGAACAGAGAGACTGAGAGGAACTATCCTCCTAGATCCTTAATAAGTGGTAGCCAAGTGTCACTTAGCTGATATCCAGTGTCTCTGTTAAAATTATTGGGATTTTTACGAATTTCAACTGTCTCCCTTATAATTCTAGACCAGTTGTGCTTAACAAGGGCAAGCGCATGAGCATCCTTGAAACATACATCGTGCCCTGAAGACAGGGCATGTTCAGCTATAGCTAATTTGTCAGGTTGGTTTAGACGGATGTTCCTTTGATGCTCTTTGATGCGAGTTGCAATGGACCGTTTTGTTTGTCCAATGTAGACTTTTCCGCAAGTACAAGGCACTTCATACACCCCAGGTTGTAGTATTGGGGACTATTTATCTTTGTTTAATGCTAAACGTTGACCAATTTTCGTCATAGTGCCAAAAACTGTTTTTATCTTGTGCTTGCGGAGAATCTTAGCAACGCGGTCAGTGGTGTTGTGAATATAAGGGAGGTAAGCAGTTTTCCTCACGTCGGAGCTCTGAGAAGTTTGATAGTCTTCCAGGAATGTACTGAACAAAATAATACAAATTTAGTGTCAAATGGTATATTAAAACGGCAGAAAACTGTAAGGAAATCGTTCATTCCAAGACAAGAAAATATGCTAGGCAGTTATACTAAAGATGTTGTTAACGGTGCTAAGTTTAGTGGGCATGTGTAGTAGCGTGGTAGTGTGCTAGACTCCAAATTTTAAGGTTTGAGGTTCAAATCCTAGTGGCTCCAATTTTTCTACTTGATTTGTTTATATTTGTTGATTTATAACTACTCACAAATTATAATCTTAAGCATATATAGTGTGTATTTGCAATCGAATATAGTCTACTCATTCATAACACAACATATTTCAACACTGGAATACAGCGATTAAAATTCGTTGTCCTTGATCCGCAGTACAGACTGTTGTTGTTGATTAATTAGGGAATTTGCGGCATCATGGTAATGTAGCCCCGTGTACTTGGGTGTGTGTATAAGTTGTATGGTAACCTGTGTCATTGTGTTGTCTGTGTGTGTACTTATACCGTATACGAGGAAGGTTTTGAGTAGGAAGCTGTTGTTGTTTTGTTTCATTTGCGAGGTTTGGACATCATGATCATTTGGCCCCATGTACTTTGTTTTTTTTAGCGTATGGCTTTTAGTGCCGGGAGTGTCCGAGGACATGTGCGGCTCGCCAGTTTGTAGCTGCTTCTATGCGGACACCCATTGGGTGAGCTACATGTACCGTTACGTGTGGAGTGTTGTCTGGGGAGGAAAGTGTGAATGTAAGGACTAGGATTTGGAAGGTAGCGGCTGTGGCCTATAGTTAGGGACCATACCTCATAGGCTCTTTAACGTACCATAAATCTATGGCATAGGCCCGCCGGCTTTACTTCCCCTCTGAAGGCAGGCATACTGTATGATTTTAATGCTCTTAATCGGCTAAAATACTAGTATCCTCTAAAACAGCATTAGATACTGAGACGTTCAACTAGTTATTGTTGCTTCATTCAGGAGCTTGCGATATCGTTGTCATTAATAGTGTATAAAATTAATGTCAGGTGAGTTGGAAGGCCAATAAATATTGTGGAAGCTCGAACTATTACACAAAGATTTTTCCAATTAAAACCATCTATAGCAAATAGATTAATGTAACGGGATAATTACAGCGATCATGGTATATAACTTCGAAAGCGTGACAAGATACAATAAGACTACTATTGATGTTAAAGGTGGTGCATCAAAGTATTAATCTCATGTGATGCTGAGGGTTGAGTGTTGGATGTTTTCTTTTGTGTATTCTGCCCGAAGGCAGGTCCGTGCTTTCGAAGAGGCTATTCTGAGCGGGAGTTTACGTGTGGTAGGGTGGCTAGGTCCGTTTCCCTCCTTTCCCCGCCAACAGTGCGTGGTACCCCAGAATCGGCATTCCATCCAAGTTCCAACCACGCCCAATGCTGCTTAACTGCAGAGTTCTCATGGGATCCGGTGTTTCAACATGGCCAGGTCGTTGGCTGTTCGATGTTAAAACTCTTAATTTGGTAAATGAATTGAAAATACTCACAATGAACTGAAATGAATTACTAGACTACAAGATTATTTTGGCTATGTCCAATTTGTTCTCCAACCACTATATAACCTGGCTCTCCATGTGATTTCTGTTAATATGTTTCTCTCCGTTTTCCTTCGGTTGATTAAAGGCGACCTCTATTGTTGTTTCTTTGAAAAACAATTCTCCGGTTTCCTCTCTTGTGCGGACAATTTCGGTATTGTCGCGGTGGGTGCCAATATATAACATGTTTCTTTATCTGTCCGGTGTCCCGTGTTACCAACACAAAGCAACACTGAATGAAATCCAATCCCCCGTTCTCCTCGTCAGTTCCCGCGAGGAGTGGGTCGATACCAGCTTGGACACGTGACTCGCATGCCGTCAGACCCGGAAACCAAGGGGGCGACTTTATCACAGCCACACTTAATGCGCCACTGAACGGGGAAATGATCCACTGATTACAGACTCGGCGCCACGCTGCACCACCATCTGATGACACAAACATGTTTTTCTCTTTCAATGTTTGGAAGTTTTATTGTTATCATCTATAAGGGTTAACAATAATAATAAAAATAATATTAATAATAGTAATATTTCCGATTTATTGTTAAAAGAAGACCCGCAGATTAAACTTAAGAATGGGCAGAGACCAAAGAGGTCAGAAGCAGCTAAACAACTACAACGTCAGAAAATGAAGGAGATATTGGCTGGGAAGGAGACTCTTAAGAACGTGAAACCAATCCCAACTCATCAGGCTGAAAACCATTTTGGCCTACCTAGTCCATAGTTGGCTCAATCGAAGAAAGATGAAGAAAGAAGAAGTAATATTAATAATAATAATAATAATAATTATTATTATTATTATTATTATTATTATTATAATGATATGAAAACCCACAGCCTGCTTCCAGTCGACTGACTGGGTCAGGGAATGGAATGAATGAAACACCCATCTAGCGGCGAGGATATGAACTGTGCCGGCTGCCGAAGCCTGTCGCACTCCCCTGGGGCAATGATTAAATGAATGACAGATGAAATGAAATGATAGTGGAGATTGTGGCTGGAATGAAATTGTGACAGGGAAAACCGGAGTACCCGGAGAAAAACCTGTCTGCCTCTGCTTTGTCCAGCACAAATCTCTATGATCTAAAGCAAATCCAACTTCGTATAGGCCATGGAGGCCCTGGGAGTAGTGGAAGGTAGAGGCTTCCACTTTTTGTGATATCGGCCCTCGATGGGATGGAGTTGTCAGCTCCATACCCGGCCGCCTTTGCTCCCAGAAATTACCCTGGTACTCATTTCTGATGTAGGCTGAGTGAACCCCAGGGCTATTTGCGTTTCCGAAAGTGGTAGTTTTGTTTCCAAAATCCACTATCTGGGTGGGTAACGAACCCACTCCCTTTCAGTTAGAGGCTCAGCGCCTCTACTGGCTGCGCCACGCAGCCCCCTAGACGTATGATCTACCCATGTATATTTCTCAAATTAGCAAGTTACAATACGAGTCTTTAAATCTGCAGCGCTTGCAGATTTCACGAACGTATACAGATCAAAAGGATTGAAGTGACACGAGATAGAAAGATACGAGTAACATGCTGAACATTGGATCTTACATTTTAAATGCGATACAAACTACTGTGCTTGACTTCTCATTTGAAGGATCTCGGAAGCATTTACCAGGAGCGAATCTCATCCGCCTTGGTGAGAAGCATGTCGGTAGTTACGAAGGATTAGCATTATGCCTAGGGGGAAAACCTTAAACGATCTTGCGGGATTCTCTCTTGATTATCACCAGATATTACTATAGTGCTCGTGTTGGGATCCAATAGCAAATGTGGGCTCATTGTCCGTGAATCCTCAGTTTTCCAAGCTTTTAAATTTCAGCATGTGGGATGGAACGGAATGTGCTGAACCCCGTGAGTACATCATTGCAGAGGTGGGTTAAAATTCTATCTCAGACTTCTTAGAGGTGTGTGTTGTTTCTTTAGCCCTTCAACTTGAAGCAAATTCAGTTCGATGGATCTCAAAATCAAGGCCTGGCTTTCTTAATTCCCACTTCTAATTATTACAAACATTAAAAACATTGTCTCTCTCTCTCTCTCTCTCTTTGTTATTGCAGCTGTAAAACGTTTAAAAATATGGCCTTTCCAAAAAACAGACACCTGGAAAACACATGCTTTCAGACATATTCCATACATACCCCAGGATACTCAAGGATTCTTCAAATAAATCATTCGAAACTGAGTTGTAACAATTGTAAGGAATAACACTTATAAGACGAAATCCATTACCTCAACGTTGAAAACGATTAGTGATAAGTCATTGATTTCATGTACACCTCATCATTTAGAGGTTAGTGTTGTTAGCTACCACCCCAGAGGCTGAATTTGATTCCCGGCTCTGCCAAAAAAAAAAACTGGTTTAAGGTACTGGACTGTGAACTCAATGTTTATTTTCGTTATTTATGTCATCACCTTCTTGGATGATTGTTAGATTTGTCTGAAAACCTTTTTTTTTTGGTGTGTGTGGTTGTTGCTATAATGAGAAATGGTAGGAAGAACATTAAGTTCCATG
The DNA here is from genome assembly GCA_946902985.2 of Meconema thalassinum. Taxonomy (NCBI): domain Eukaryota; kingdom Metazoa; phylum Arthropoda; class Insecta; order Orthoptera; family Tettigoniidae; genus Meconema; species Meconema thalassinum. The sequence continues at coordinate 294,296,578 of OX336390.1, read as the reverse complement.
ATAAGTTAAGTTCCATGACAAGCGCTTCCTCAATCCTGTAGCTGTATATTTAAACCCATTCAGCTGAGTTTCATCAGATGAAACAGTTAAAACGAAGTACGTTACTAAACAAAGTTAAGCGAGAGATTCCACAGCCAGCAACATCCTGTAATACTCTAAATAAATGATCCTCACTGACATCTACTATTGAAACTGTGTACCCTGTCTCTTTCTCTCTCTTTGCCCTGAAAACATTGTCTCTCTCTCTCTCTCTCTTTGTTATTGCAGCTGTAAAACGTTAAAAAATATGACCTTTCAAAAAAACAGCCTTTTCACCCTGTCCGTGGGCCGATATGTCAATATTGCCGTGAGGGAATGAATTATTACCTTGTACAATGTCACCCCGGTAGTGATTACACATTGCTGATAACCTTTCATCCTGAAATGAGCTGCTCTTACCCTTCTGACAAGAGAGACTGCGGTTCCATTCCTGGCTGTGGCACCTCTATTTGAAATGTAGTTATTGCTTTCCTTAATAGTTCCTTGTGTACTCATCATTTTATATCTTTCAACTTTTCATGACAGGTAAATTTCTAATCATAATGTTATTCGTTTTACGACCCTCTTAACTACTATGGATTCTAGAGACGACGGGTTGCCGGAATTTCGCCCCGAAGAGGATCTTTATCGTGGCAGTGAATCTAATGACACGAGCTAAATTTCTAAGTGGTGATGTAAAGGAGAGCGCCAAGAGCCCTGATATCACCATTATTCGAATAAATAAATAATTAAATAAAAATACATAACTAAATAGATAAAGAAATAAAATAATTAATGAAATGTATGTATGAGTCGCTTCCGTAGCGTAGTGGTCAGCATGGTTCGCTGCCGCCCCTGAGGTGCTGGGTTCGATTCCCGGCTCTGCCACGAAATTTGGAAAGTGGTATGAGGACTGGAACGGGGTCTACTCAGCCTCGGGTGGCCCAAATGAGTAGAGGGGGTTCAATTCCCACCTCAGCCATCCTCGAAGTGGTTTTCCGTGGTTTCCCACTTCGTCTTCGGGCAAATGCCGGGATGGTCCCTCCTGTAAGGCCACGGCCGCCTCCATCCATCTTCCTTGCCTATCCATCCTAACTTTCCACTCCCTTCCCTCATAAGACCCCTGTTCGCTTTGCAGGTGAGGCCGCCTGGGCGAGGTGCTAAACCCACCTCACCAGTTGTATCCACTCCGATTAGATGCTCCCAGCTCTAGGACACTGCCTGAAAGGGCGGTAGGGGTGAGTTCCCTCGCTGAGTCAGTGGGAGCCACCACCCTGGAGGATAGACTGGATTAAGAAAAAAAGTATGTATACCATACCTCACGAAAATACAAACACGTAAATATTTTAATAATTAGTAATAATAATAATAACAATAACAATAATAACAATAGGAGCTTAGCATTCTCAATATTATCAGCTCATTTTACCAGAAGGGTGTGTATGGCATCGACATTGCCTCCTGCAAAGATATCTTACAGGTATCAACAATGAATTGCATCCTGTCTCACGTGGTAATAGGCAAGCAGCTTGACCACTGCTCCATCACACAACCCTTAATGAAGAAGAGTATTTATACCATGCTAGGAATTCTACCCAGCTCTGATTTCTTGTCACAGGAAATTTCTTTCTGCTGCCTCACACCGTATGCAAGAAAATGTTTGAGAATGGTATTTTATAGAGATACGTACATGATGAAGTGTTAGTCGTGCTGGTTGCTGTTGGACTGTATGTATATATATTCACAGGGAGAGATAGTCATCAGCAGTTACCATACACACGATACCAAATCTCTATTTGCGTTGGTTGGTTGAAGTCCAACTCGTGAACTCCACTGTGAAGGATCTCTCTTCTTCCCAGTGAACAAATGAGATCATTAGTGACCGTTAGTGGGTGTCGTTGCAGGTTTGGTATTACCCTTTTAAGATTTGATTGCCGCTGAGCGTGGCTGCACTAGCGTTTGTTGATTATTGTATCAGAAGCCCCGCGTGATGAATCGTAGGACACAGTGATGACAGTGCAATCCGCACATAAGTCAAGCAGCATCGCGCGCGCTACCTGTCTTAGAAGCACAGATAAGCGTTACAGGAGCTCATGTCACCACGGACAGTTAAACGATGACTGAAGTCAATGGTGCTGAGTCATATCCTACTCGTGCAACGAAGCAGAGTGACGTGTGACACACGTAAACAGAGAATAGTTCCCATTTCAACCGCCGGCAATCAATTCGTGAAAGGATAATAGTGCTATTTTGTCTTGTTTGATTTGATGATGTTCGCATAACGAGCGAAACATGTTATTCCGTAGTTATATCCCTCTTATGAAGTCCAAAACAAATATATACATTTTAATCATATGTAATTCTGTTCAGGATAATTTTCGCTTGTCCCACTAACTGGGATTATACTTCTTTGACCGGCTGATAAGGTGTAATATCAATTATCAATCAGCTTGCCACGGTGGGTGAGTGGATAGCGTGTCGGTCTACTAACCCCAAGATTGCAGGTTCACTCCTGGCCGTGGTAAGTGATTTTTGAAAGGCGGCAAAAATACGACACGCATGTCATACGATGTTGGCATGTCAAAGACCCATTTGAATTCAGTAGGCCGTGTTCATAATGGCAAAATTAATCTCAGGAGTTTCTGCCAACACAAAGTTCCTCATTTCTCCACTAGAAAGCGCTATAGTGTTCAAGGAGCTTAGATATCTAACCTCCTTGACTTTCATAGTGATTCAAGGAACAACGAAATTCGACATGCAAGCTACCCTCTGGGTGTCAAATTACAAAGCTTGCACCCGGCACCCGAGGCGATACGATATTATTATTATTAATTATCAATCGGGCAACACTAAGAAAATAGCTTCCAAGTTATCTATATTATAGCAATTTTTGGAGTCATGCCTATTATGGATGCAGATTCCAATGTTCATATTCATCTGCTCAGCCATTCTCCAATTAAACGGGCAGCTTCGGTGGTGTGGTTGGTAGCATGCTGAACTTCTATGGCCGGCTGAAGTCGTCGGATTTTTAAGAGCGTTAAAATCCCTCAGTATGCCTTCCTTTGGAGGGGAAGTAAAGCCGGCGGTCCCATGTCATAGATTTATGGCATAAAGAACTAATTACATTTGTGTGAAGCAAAATTATAGGTCAGATTTGACTGACGCTCCTAGGTTCCAACGTTCGTCGCCAGGAGCCAGCTGCGGTGGTATCTAGTAACCAAGTTCAGAACTAGCTGGACGGTGGCGTTTGGTAGCAAGAGTTGGAACTACTTGAAAATCGAAAGTCTGCAGTCCTTACTTGAATTAAAAACAGATAACACACACTAATACAGCCATCACAACTAACACCGGTTATCTGTCAGATTCTGAGCACACCAAAAGTACACGGGGCTACATAACCGCGTTGTCGCAGCCCCTAAACTAAGGAACCAACCATCCATTTAAAAGCGTACACAAACAGACAGACAAAATATATTTTGAAAATATTTCTCATGTAAACAACCGTACAGTTAAACTTCAAGGAAATGTACTTTGATTCTGATATTATATAGATAGAAGTCAGCTAGCTTTTGTTACACAATAGAAATAACTTATTTGTGCAAACACATTACTGTTTAATTTTGGGGAAATGTGCTTTAATTCCTTTACATGTGCAGGAATGCGAGAGGGCATCTCCGTGATGAAGAGTGCTTGTAGCCATTCTCCTGGGTGGGTCTAATTTGATTAGCATCAGAGCGAGGCAATCACGAGTCAGGAGAGAAACGAGGACCAAGAAGAATTTTAGCAGCAGTCTAATTGAAACATTGTGAAACGGAATTTCTAAACCATCGTGTAGAATACTTCTAACACAGACATGATCAACAAAGGAGTGCTATTATTATTATGCTTTAAAATTTATTATGCTCAACTATGGAGCGAAGTAGAATATGTTTAGTTCTATGATTCCTCTCTTCTTCCCAATATCTCTTCATTCGTTCACTGTGCTATACTTTGCTTCTTCTGCCCATCCTATACTCTTTCGTTCAAACATGTGCTCGGACACTCCTGTCACTAAAAGCCATACGCTACATAAATCCACATTCTTTCGTGTAGTTTTCTCGGCAAATTTATGTCCGTTTATTTGGGTCACACATTGTGTTATATTGTGATTGATTTATTTCCTAATACCAAATTCTTGTAGGTCTTGTGTTATTTCTAGCAGCCAATCGTTGTGGTTTTTCAACATAGTGTTAGGTTTAAAACGTTATTTGTCAGCCTATTGTCATGCATTCTGTGTATGTCACAATAATATTTCAGGCTCCTTTTTCTGATGGAATCTGTGATTTTCAATACTTTGATACGTTATTATTATTATTATTATTATTCTTTATTTGTTTCACTGAACTTTGGGGTACATGAAATCAATCACCTTTTATTGTTTTAAGTTTTCCTTTTAGCCCAGTATGGCCTCATCCTTGGAGATCATGCTTCCCTTTCTTCGGCAAAGATGTGGACCGTACGCTTTTGTTTGAGTTTCACTTGGAACCGTTGTTTCTTATCCATGGTGACGGTTTTGGTTGTTTTGTCCATTAGCATGGTGTCTGTAATTTGGAGTTCCACGAGGTCTTTCTCGGTTTCCTTAAATCAAAGAGGTTTTGTATTTTATTACGAAAGTGGTCAAAAATCGTTTTGGTTAGTCTATTTGAATTCTTTCGGAGGATGTGCCCATAAAATCAATGCTCCGTTTTCTTCTTCTTATTATTATTTAATATATCAGCCTACTATGGAACACGTCATTCCAACTGTCTTCTCTGGGCTTTGATCTTTGCCCAGTGCTCCTTCACACGTTGCCGGTGTTGCTCTTTCCTTTCTTCCGTCCACATCTTTCCCGTCTTCAACTTTGTTTTTTCTTGAAAACCCTGGTGGTCGTCTAGTTTCTTCCTGAGAGGATTACGTTCTTCAATGTCTCCACAGGTAATCTCCATCTCTTGCAGGTCACATTCCAACTCTTCGAACCAGGGTGGTTTGATCTTCTTATGAGCCTACTTTAGATTTTTGCAAAAAATTAAAGTAGACTTATGAGATCACTACAGGGCAAAAAAAAGTGTGTCTGTCTGTGTGTGTGTATGTGTGTGAGTCTGTGTGTGTGTGTGAGTGTGTGTACTCTGAATGTCTGTCCCCCCCTATCAATTCGAACACGGTGAGCGCAAATTGAACGAAATTTGGTACAAAGGTAGCACTAGCAAAGGACACCTCAGTGTCATGTTTTATATCGCCGTCATCTTGACGGAAACGTAATGGCGGCCACACAAATGTTCAAAGCTTAAATCAGATTACGACTAACCTAATCATCCGATCTCTACCAAATTATGCAACAACATACCTTTATCGGGGCAGCATCCTTTGACCAAACTAATAGGTCATCAGCCTAATAATTTGCGGATGGCGGCCATCTTTGTGTGAAAATCGATTGCCTCCATTAATTCGAACACGGTGAAACCGAATGGAACGAAATTTGGTACAGAGGTAGTACTAGCAAAGGGCACCCCCAGTGTCATGTTTTATATCGCCGCCATCTTGACGGAAACGTAATGGCGGCCACACAAATGTTCAAAGCTTAAATCAAATTACGACTAACCTAATCATCCGATCTCTACCAAATTCTGCAACAACATACCTTTATGGGGGCAGCATCCTTTGACCAAACTAATAGGTCATCAGCCTAATAGTTTGCGGATGGCGGCCATCTTTGTGTGAAAATCGATTGCCCCTATTAATTTGAACACGGTGAAACCGAATGGAACGAAATTTGGTACAGAGGTAGTACTAGCAAAGGGCACCCCCAGTGTCATGTTTTATATCGCTGCTATCTTGACCGCAACGTAATGGCGGCCACACAAATGTTCAAAGCTTAAATCAAATTACGACTAACCTAATCATCCGATCTCTACCAAATTTTTCAACAACATACCTTTATGGAGGGAGCATCCTTTGACAAATCTAATAGGTCATTAGCCTAATAGTTTGCGGATGGCGTCCATCTTTGTGTCAAAATCGATTACCCCTATTAATTCGAACACGGTGAAACCGAATGGAATGAAATTTGGTACAGAGGTAGCACTAGCAAAGGGCACCTCAGTGTCATGTTTTATATCACCGCCATCTTCACGGAAACGTAATGGCGGCCACACAAATGTTCAAAGCTTAAATCAAATTACGACTAACCTAATCATCCGATCTCTACCAAATTTTGCAACAACATACCTTTATGGAGGAAGCATCCTTTGACAAATCTAATAGGTCATTAGCCTAATAGTTTGCGGATGGCGGCCATCTTTGTGTCAAAATCGATTACCCCTATTAATTCGAACACGGTGAAACCGAATGGAATTAAATTTGGTACAGAGGTAGCACTAGGAAAGGGCACCTCAGTGTCATGTTTTATATCACCGCCATCTTGACGGAAACGTAATCGCGGCCACCCAAATGTTAAAGGCTAAAATGTAATTACGACCAACCTAATAATCTAATCTCTACCAAATTTTGCAACAACAAATCTTTATGTGGGAAGCATATTCTGACCAAACTGCTAGATCATCAGCCCAATTGTTTGCAGATGGTGGCCAAGTATGTGTGCGAATCGATTCCCCCTATCAATTCAAACACGGTGAAACCGAATTGAACGAAATTTGGTACAGAGCTAGCACTACCAAAAGGCACCTCAGTGTCATGTTTTATATCGCCGCCATCTTGACGGAAACGGAATGACGGCCACCCAAATGTTAAAAGCTTAAATCAAATTTCGACCATCCTAATAATTTGATCTCTACCGGATTTTGCAACAACATGCCTTTTTGTGGAAAGCATCTTATGACTGATTACAAGGTCATCAGCCCAATAGTTTGTTAATAGCGGCCATGTATGTGTGCAAATCCATTCCCCAGATCAATTCAAACACGGTGAAACCGAATTGAATGAATTTTTTTACAGAGGTAGCACTAGCAAAGGGCACCTCATATTCTTGTTTAATATCCCTATAGCACGTTGTATTTCAACAAGCTACTACAACCAACATTCAATTATACTCCTTGAAAAGGACAAAGAGTTATAACAATACCCATGCATTTAGGAGAAAGTAGGCTACATGTTCTTTACTGAACATCTTGTTTTTAAAATAGGTAACGATCCAGTTCGTCAATCGTGTGGGTTTCATTCTAAGCAAGTGGCCATAAAATGCAATTCTTCTTTTTCTCATAACATCAGAGATCTATTACTATTATTATGTTCACCATGTCATTGGGTACAATTCACCATTTCATAGGGATATTTTCAAGATGGAGTGGAGTTCTCGATATTGGTAGGTTGAAGAACGAATGAACTATGGAGCAGGTCTCTAAAATAACTACTTTCTGCATACAGGTATTTAGATTATGGTGGAGTGCCAGTTATCGAGATAGGCCTTCAGCGACATCGGTATGATCCCTGTGGAAGAGATTATGATAGGCAATACAGTGAAAAATTCCTGTCGCCACATCTGCCAGATCTCTTCAGCCAGAGGCATGTATTTCGTCACTTTCTCAGCATAAATGTGCTGGATATTATGTGAGTTAGGGACTGCGATGTCTTTATTATTATTATTATTATTGTTATTATTATTATTATTACTATTATTACATTACATTATGCGAACCGGCCATAACTAAGGACCACGCAAATATCATTTAATTTCCTTATCATAGTTCTTTCTTCCTTTCTCTTCCTCCACACTTCCTTCATTCTTTCAGAGTGTTGCGCCTTTCTCTCTGCTGTCCACCTTCTCCCCTGCGTTCTTTCTTTTCTCCCACAATATCCTGTATGTTGGAATGTATTTCCCTGAATTGTGTTCTGTCTCGACAGGAGTCACATGTAATTCCTAGCCTCCGGAGTTCTTCCTTCATCTGCTTAGTTTAACCCCCTTAGTTCTTCAGATTATATATTTTAAACATTTGTTTATTATTATTATTATTATTATTATTATTATTATTGATATAATAATTATTCTCTACATCGTTATGCCCATAAAAGGTAAGCAATTGAATCTATCCAGATGATCTTACTTTCTTGTCCTCCCAAACTCTCTTCATCTGCTCGCTATGGCTCTTTCTGCGCTCCTCCGTCCAGGTGGTCTCAAAATTGATGATTGTCAACTAGTTCCCTGAATTTAGTCCCATCAATTACCACATCACTTGAAATGTCTATTTCCTGAACGTCTTTTCGAACTTCAAGCAGCCAGTATTTCGGAGTTTTCATTGCGAGAGTAAGATGTAGAATACTTTTAGTCAGCCTGTGGTCACATATTCAGAGAATATGCCCATAAAAGTTCAAAGGTGTTTTACGAGATTTTCTCCGAATGCTGATAAAGCTCCTGATTTTTTTTCATCCAGATTCCCTCAGAAAAAACAGGGCCAAAAATGTTTCTGAAGATTTTCCTTTCTTGTTTTTGTATATATTTAATAAGTGATCTGCCCGCAATGATCAGTGTTTCATAGGCAAATAGTGCCTCGGATGTGATTAGCGTATTGTAATTTTGCTTTACGGGGGATAATGTCTTATTATACTTGTCCCATGTGATTCTATAGGCTCTGTGCAATTCAGAAATTCACTTCGTGCTTGCGTCATGATTCAGGCCTGAAGTTTGGATAATTTCTCCTATGTATTTGAATTTAGACACTTGAATTACTATTTCAGATATTGTTTGTAGTTTTAAAATTGTCTTTCGTAGCCTATTATCATCCATTCTGCGTATGTGTGAATAATTTAGACACTTGAGTTACTTTTGCAAATATTTATTTATTTATTGCCTCCAACAGAATAAAATTCCAATTACTGGAGACTGACCAATTTTAATAGCATTATCACAATCTCATGTTAAATAAAACAATAAAAACAAAAACACAACCAATAATAATACAGTTGACTTTGTACAATACTCAAGTTTAACTATTCTTAACACAAATATATGCTGATTGCTAGCTTGATAAAGTAAAAGTAAACTGCTATTAAAATAAATTAAATTAAATATTTCAGAAATCAATACGTTGTGATTAGTAATGGATGAAAACAACAAATTATTAAATGCATTAATACCTGGTTATTATCAATTGATACTATTGTGCAGATGATCTAGATTTGTCTATCAACAGGGTTCATTCTACAGTTGCATAAAGTATGATGCATAGTGGTAGGTTTTAGAATGGTCTTTATTAGCCTATCATCATAAATTCTGCCTGTCAATAAATTTCAGCCTTTATTATAATTGTTAATATTATTACTATTATTATTAGTATTATAAAGTTGTTCACAAAATACCAGCCCAATTTTAATAGAGGGATAACAATGCATATACTGTCAATGGAAGCAGAGTTTGAGGACACGATACTGTGCCCAAATCCAGTTGCCTGGATTGAAGGGTACAAGCCGTGAGCCTAGATTTGAGGGAACAGGCCACGATTCTAAGTTCAGCTATGGATGTTTGAATAGCGCGCTCCAAACCTTCTTAGAAGCTTTTCGAAGGAATTTACAGCCAAGAAGTGGGTAAGTGACGTAGGAGGAGAGCGTCATAGTCGAGGCTATATGTCACTAAATATTTACCGTTTAGATGGAAACATGAAACCTATATCAGATTACTGGCAAGAACAAGAGAAGAAGAATGAGCTTTGTTTCAAAGACATTGATTGAACAGAAGCCGAGTTATGAGCTGTTTTAGTTCCAGCGTTTTCGCCGCAGTGACCTCGAGCCAGCAAGCGGATGGGTATATAAGGCGAGCCTCGCAGGCAGAGGTAGGTTCACTTCATCACAAGCACTCCGTTGACTTGGTCGTGCTACGCTACGTAAGCGCTCTAGCCACTTGACTATCACCGAACTTCGAACATCGTTATTATCACCGAGCACATGGTTGCATTTAAACTTCAACTTACAGCACAAGCTGTGGACTTAGAATTTTCGACAGTACATGGTTACTGAAAGTGTTAAACTATTGCGAGTGAGTTTAGAACGTTTCTTCGATTTCACAGAAGTGAAATAAGTCTGTGGCACTTGGTAATTTTTACCGCTACAACTTGGACATATGGTAGACTATCTCAACAACTTTTTCTTCAGTCCACATTCACTTAGAGCTGGATTATTTATATCCAATAGTTGGACCAGCCAAGATAAGTCAGTAACTTCAAAACCAGTCTTGCTTATTACAATTCGAAAGCCGAATGGGAATACAGGTTTAGCCTTGTGCGATCTGAAAAGTGAGAAGCTTTGCCCAGCCAACTCGAGAGAATTTGTAATTGTGCAGAAAAGATTGTAAGAGTATTGGAATACTGATTGTATCACAGTGGGTCTTGGTAATTATTTCATCATGGATCGCTTAGATCAGACCCCTGTCAACTACACATCAGCTCTTGAAGTTGCCAAAATTTTTCTGCAAGACATTATAATCGCCACTATGTCTGCGTAAACAGCTTGTGGGTATAACATGGAAGCCGATACGAGAATATAAGTACGCGTCCTAATTGGACAGACAAGAGGAAGACTGAGTAGTCTGGTTCAGTCCAGATTTCTACCATCAAGACCTACAAGAATGTAAGCTGCAATTTACATTATTTCTATGCGTAGTTAGTTGGATTTTCTCGTATTTTCTACAGTCTTGCCAACACATATTTTTCTCCATAGTCATCGATATGTTTATTTGCTTTTGCAAATATTTTCTTTCGAAACCTGAGCTAGGACCTGAGTTGATTTTTACTCAGATTTATACGATTCGATATTTATGGACGAGCAGAATGAACATTTATTTTAGTTCGATATTTTTTTCTTATTGCTGTCATTAGCCGTCATAATTTGAGATTTAAGAATTAATCTAAGTTGAGGAATGGATAGTTATCCATCATTTTAAAATCTAGGGTGATATTCCCCGAACAGTTTGTTAACTCTAAACCTAGTTTTGAACATAATAATAATAATATTAATAATGGGATTTAATAATAACAATTATTTTTCTATTCTTCTGGAATAATAATAATAAACATTTGTGGTTCATAATAATCATTTTCTGGTTGTATGATTAATACAGTTGACATTTGAAGTCAGACTCTAAATCGGATATTTCCGAAGGTCAGTGGTTAACACATGCCCACTTATAATGAACAGTTAAATTCAGTGAAATTATTTTACGTTTGCATTTCATATTTAAAGCTTTGATAAAGACACGGAAAGAAATGAAATGGGAAGCTAAGCATGTATAAAGCAGGGTTTTTGCTAGAGTTTATATAAAATAAAATCATTATGACGCAGCGTCTTTCACAACGTTTGCTAATATTAACACTGTGTGGAATTTATGATGGTGAAATTGTATTGGATATTGTCGTAAACTCATTGGTGAGCTTTACTGATTTTTGAATCTTCCATTTGTCATAACAAGCAAAGGCTTGATTATTTTGTATAATTTGGGAAGATGTCATTGTGTGTGTGCAGATAATTATATGGCATTCTGAGTGCGCAATTTAAGTCGCAGGAATGAGGTTGTGTAAAATGGAGCACCAATCAAATTGTAGGTTGGATGTTTTTGATGTAGTAGGAGAGTCGTTTTTCGCCACACTTTCGTCGTAATATAACCACCGGTTATTTTGTGAACCATCATTATTAAATTACTGTTGATCCACGTGTTTGAAAATATTTCTAGTAATTGCTTACCCGGAAAATTATTATTCTACTAGTTCCTTTCATTCAGGAAAGCTTTACCGTTGTCTAAATTACTTACTTTCTTTACTTACTTAATTCCTGCCGCTCCTTCCGGAGCATAGGGCCTTGGCGAAATTTCTCCACGCAGTACGGTTCCTGGCCATTCTCTTCACTTGACTCCAGTTCTTGTCCACCTCTGCAATTTCATTTTCGATCGTCCTCTTCCAGGTCTTCTTAGGGCGACCTCGCTTCCTGGCGCCTTGAGGATTCCAGTCTAGCGCCGCCCTCTCAATAGCTCCGTCCGGCTTCCTTAGTGTGTGACCAATCCAGCGCCATTTCCTCTCCTTGATCTGGATGCTAATCGGTTGTTGATTGGTGATGGTCCAAAGATCTTCATTTGAGATTATGTCCGGCCACCTCACATTCATGATGCGACGCAGACATCTGTTAATGAACACCTGTAGCTGGATGCTGATCGGTTTTGTGACTTTCCATGTTTCACAGCCGTAGAGAAGAATCGACTTTACGTTGCTATTGAAAAGGCGGAGCTTGGTCTTCCTGGAAATGTTTCTATTTCTCCAGATGGGGTAGAGCTGGACAAAGGCACCATTTGCCTTCCTGATACGGCTTCGAACATCTTCCTCTGCTCCCCCATCATTTGTGACTATACTTCCAAGGTAGAGGAAGGATTCAATTCGCTCAATGTCCTTTCCGTTGACTGTCAAACTAGTCGTGATGTCAGAATTTATCCTCATCTCTTTGGTCTTGTTGGTGTTGATCATCAGTCCTGCATGTTCTGCTTCTTTCTGCAACCTCCCCAGCTTATCTTCTATGTCTCGGTACCGTTGTGCCATAAGACAAATGTCGTCTGCGAAATCCAGATCTTCAAGCCTGTCATTTATACCCCATTGAATACCCCTCTTCCGTCCTCCCATTACCTTCTTCATCACACTATCCAGGACCAACAGGAACAGAGTGAGGGAAAGGGCACACCCCTGTCTCACTCCGGAACTGACCTTTATCTTTTCTGTTAATTTGCCTTCGTGAAGAACCTGGCACTCATACCCTTCGTACATCTCTTCCATGATTCTGATGATCTTTGTTGGAATTTTATATTCCTCGAGGGTCTTCCACATGATTCTTTGATTAACAGAGTCGAAGGCTTTCTCGAAGTCAACAAATGTGAGGTAAAGGGTATTCCGCCCCACCACACTCTGCTCCAGGATGATTCGGAGGGTGTTGATGAGATCCACACAGCTGCGATGTTTTCGAAATCCAGCCTGTTCCTTCCGAAGCCTTTTTTCTACGCAGTCTTTTATACGATTCAGGATGACTCTCGCCAGCACTTTGCTTGGAATGGACAGCAAGGTGATACCCCTCCAGTTGTTACAGTTTGTGGTGTCCCCTTTCTTCGGCAACTTGACTATCAACCCCTTCTTCCAGTCGGTTGGTATTTTCTCCTCCTTCCAGATCTTCTCCAACAGCGGGTGCAGCAGATCGATCGTAATATCTAGGTCTGCTTTCAGTACTTCCGCTGGAATATTATCCAGACCTGGTGCCTTCCCGCATTTCATCTGCTTCAACGCTGTCCGTATTTCGCCCCGAGTTGGGCAGTCGAGGCTGATGCTTGGGTCACTTTCTGCTTCCTCTTCATTTTCTCCTCGCTGCTTACTTTCTGGTCCTCTATCTCTATTAAGAACCTCCGCAAAGTGTTCTCTCCATCTTGTCAGCTGCTGTTCACACGTCGTGAGGATTTCGCCCGTCTTGCTCTTCACAGGCCTAGTTTTATTAAAACCTTTCTTCGAAAGCATCTTTGTGATGCCATAGAGCTCCTTAACGTCCCCCCTTCTTGCCGCTTCTTCTGCTTTCTCCGCCTGCTCATCAATCCACCTCCTATGATCCTTCCGTACACTCCTCTTTACCTCCCTGTTTGCTGTTGAATACTTTGCTTGTGTGAGAGCCTTCTGCTGCCTAGTCTTGCAGGTGTTGAGCTTGGCCTTAATCTCCTTCCTATAATTTATCTTGTCCCAGGTCTGATCGGATATCCATTCTTTCCGCAGGTAGTTCTTGTACCCGAGCTGTATCTCACTGGTTTCCACGAAGATATTCTTTACCTCGCTCCACGCAGTCTCCACGTTCTCTGTCTCGGAGTCCAACACCTGGAATTTATTTCTGAGCTCCAGTTTAAATTTGTCCAATCTCTGCTGGTTCTTAAGCTTGCCCACATCAAACTTGTTGTGCCGAGTGTTAAACTTTCGGCGGACTGCGACGATCTTCATGCGGAAGTTGGCAACCACAAGATGATGGTCACTACCAACGTCCGCTCCTCTCTTGTTCCTAACATCTTCCAAGCTTCTTCTGAACCTCCTGCTCACCGCGATGTGATCAATTTGATTTTCTGTGACTTGATCAGGAGACACCCAGGTGACTTTGTGGCACCGCCTATGAGGAAATACCGTGCCACCCATCACCAAATCCTGACTGGCGCAATATTCCGTAAATTTCTCCTCATTGTCATTCATCTCACCAAGGCCATGTTTACCCATGATCTGCTCCAACCCCTCATTGTTTGAGCCCACCTTCGCGTTGAAGTCTCCCATAACAATGAGAATGTCCTTCTTACTTGTTTGTCTTGTGACATCTCGCAGCATTTGGTAGAATTCTTCCTTCTTCTCTGGCTCCGACTGTTCTGTAGGCGCATAACATTGGATGATGATCACATTCCTGATCTTTGTCTTGAACCTAGCAAACATGAGCCTACTAGAAATTGGCTTCCACTCCATAAGGCTTCTCTTTGCATTTCTGTTGAGCAGCAACCCCACTCCATCCCTGTGTTCTTCATCATCGCCCCCAGAATAGAGAAATGTAATTCCATATGTTGTCTGTACTTCACCAAATCCTGGCCACCTCACTTCACTCAATCCTAGGATATCCAGCCCATAGTTCTTCATCTCCCGTGTCACTTGTTTCAGTCTGGTTTTCTCCATCAAGGTCCTCACATTCCAGAAACCGATTTTCGTAGTCCTCTTCATGCCAAAAGTCGTCATCAGGTTATCCGTCCGGTTTTGTAATGTCGCTTCAGTTTCCGTAATCAGTTTATTTAAGAGGATCGAGTGATTAACCCACTGCCTCCGAGTGCCTTGGAGGGGCTGCCACCTTAAGCCTGAGGCACCAGGCTGATTTTCTGTCAGGGTTTCTTCCCTTAGCCTTTGAAGAACCAACTCCAAACTACAAGGCAGCAGTTGTTTCACCAGAGCCCCGTTAGCCGTAATTTTTTCAGGGTTCCTGTAGGGCCTTCACAGCTACCGTAGCGGTCTTGAGGCACACAAAGTCCCCACTGTACTTCACCCCTACAGGCAATCCCCTACTTAATTACGTTGCCCATCTCCCACGACGAGGACGAGGGGTTGGATTTGTGGGAGACACCGTTGTCTAAATGCTGATTTATAATTCTGTGATTTTTATCACGTGTCAATCATATGGGCCAATGCTGTTGTTTAATTGTTACTCATTAACAACCACTATAAGCTGAAAGGATTTTCAGATCCTATAAAAATAAATATACTTTTTCTTTAATAAGTTGATGCTGAACATATTTGACATTTTTTCAAAATCATTTTGATGATAATAATAATAATAATGTGTTTCATTATAAAACATGTCAAATGATATTTCAAATTTCCTAATTAATGTTTTCAAGGAATAATTAATTAATTCGTTGACTGAATCCATGTGGAATGGAAGTTATATTTGTGATAATTATATTTTTGATTAAGTCAAAATTATTTTTGACAGACTTTGGATTGAGGTCTATGTTTCAATAGATATTTTCTGTTTTTTTTTGAATCCACAAAAATGCTCAAAGTCCATGTAAATCATAGTGTATTTCACTTATTATGAACAACTTTGTATTTGACAAATCCTAATATTACTATTGCCTAAGAAGTGTTAGTCGAAATGCTTCGATAATAGTTTTGAGAAATTGGGGCGTGGTGGCTCAGCGGTCAAGCTGTAGGCCTCTCACCAAGGCGGACCGGGTTCGATTCCCGGTCAATGCATGTGAGATTTTCGATGTGAAATGCCATGTCCTGTGGTTCGGATTCCACGTAAAACGGAGGTCCAGTGGCTTATGATCGCGAGATTAACGGTTACGTTAAACTACAAGCTTCCTTTTTTTTAGTTTTGAGAAATGAACAGTGAAAGTGATTTTCCCAACCAGTGATAAATTTTCTTATTGATCTTCAACGTGTGAATGCTAAATAATTTAGGGATCAGTATGGACGATTGACTTTGCGCTGATAAAACCCTACCCCTGTACATAATTATGTTGAACGAAGTCAGCAGGACTGATATTCTGATCTCTCGTTTCAACTTTGTTAGTGTTCATGTGTTGGCGATATTGTATATTGTGTAAATAACTTATTCCTTTCCAGTCATCTTTTATGCCATTTTGGGCGTATTTTCTTCATGTCATTTTAAAGTTTTAATATAATGAGATAATTTTATGGTATTCAAACACCGTTTTCATGAATCTCCTTCTATCCTTATTGTTGCGTCAAGCCGAAAATCAGTTAAGCATTTTTTGTTGGGTTGTTGTATTCGACATTAACCCATCTGGCGCCCCGGGATATTTTGATTCTCGTGCTGACTGATTTTTGGTGAAATGCATATGTGGTCGTCCGGACTTCGGTCCAAACGGGCACAATACCTATTACACAATTAATGTCTCTGCCCTCTTATTATATAGGCCTACATAATTTCTTGACAATATTTCATGAAGACTATCTTGGTTATTTTAGTTTATTTGTTGATCTTCCTATAATAAAAGACGTTACAAAGAAATTGTTAATCCTAACGTTAAGCTTCTGTTGCCCTGGATGAACTAATCCATGCATAAGGTACCTAAGAGAAAAGTTAAGCAGATCATCATCGTTCGGCAATCTTTCTTGGGTGGATTCATCCCCAACACACGGAGTGAATTCCATTTTGTACAATTTATAGTTGGCCCTGAAGTCTTGGCAACGGTGGAATACAACAGCCTTTTAAAATATTTGTTATTGTTGTTGATTCATTTAGGGGTTTTGCGACATCTCGGTCATGCAGCCCCGTTTATTTGGGTGTATAGAATTTGTCTTATAACCTGTGTTATTGTGATGCCTGTAATATTTGTAATTCAGATGAGGTTTGGAAAGGAGGCGGCCGTGGCCTTAATTTAGGATCCTACCCAACTTTCTAACGACAAGTACCCACATTATTACACCATTACAGTTTATCACACAGCTTTCATACACTGTTTCACGCGCCCTCTTGACCACAATGTCGCAATAAGGGTATGCATCGGTGAAAAACCTTAAAATCTACAATTTCCATCCTTTTACCTAGCAATGTTGACCATGAATAGGCAATATCACTGTCATACAACGTGCGAAGTGTCAAATTTCTATCAGCTACAGTTTTTGAGATATATTTTTTATGTTAATTTTCAAACAGTTCTTGATACTTTTTTGAAATCCTCGTCATTCGAAACAGCTCTGCAATTATGGCTTAAAATTTTATCATAGCTTTAGAAAACTAATATAAAAGAAGTGATGTACTGATTTTGTAAAATTCTAATTACACTAAAATATACAAATTATTTTCCATAGTCATGACGACATTTCTATATTTATCATGATGAAATTGAGAATAAAAAAGTAGTTCCGTGAAGAACTATGCAGCCTATTTTCATATATCCTAGTCATGTTAATTGCCTCCATCAACATACAAAATTTCAGTTGGATTGTTGTGATAGATTCGTAGATATTGAGAACCATCTAAATATTTCAGATGATCGCCAGGTTGGTTTTTTATTTATGTACTTTTACATCACGTGTAGTATTCAAACTTCAATCGCATGATTGGGACACAAGAAGTAATATAAAAAACGAGATTTCAAAATTTCGCACAGCTGCCATCTTGTGGTTATGAAATCAATTAAAAGAAATTAGATGGCAGTGGATTAAAATTTGTATAAGCATTTAACATGCAAAATTTCTCTGCACTCGGATGGTTAAATCGCGAGGAACGTCCATTTAAATATTTATACTTCGCGTCGCCGCCATGTTGGATTTGTGCTCACAGGTTATTGAAAGTCTTATAGGTGAACTTATGGTCATAGCCTCTATGAACATAAAAAATATCAGTTTGATTGCTGTAAAAGATTCGTAGATATTGAGAACCATCAAAATAATTCGGATGCTCGCCATTATGGATTGTTATATGTTTAGGCCTTAGAGTTATGTACCATTAAAGGAAAATTATTGCGTAGCTTAATTATTCAAACTTTCATTTCGATCACATCATTGCGACACAAGATATAATGTAATGGTGTAATAGTGTGGGTACTTGTCGTTAGAAAGTTGGGATGGATCCTAAATTAAGGCCACGGCTGCCTCATTTCCAAACCTCAACTGAATTACAAATATTACAGGCATCACAATAACACAGGTTATAAGACAAATTCCATACTCCCAAATAAACCGGGCTGCATGACCGAGATGTCGCAAAACCCCTAAATGAATCAACAACAATAACAAATATTTTAAAAGGCTGTTGTATTCCACCGTTGCCAAGACTTCGGGGCCAACTATAAATTGTACAAAATGGAATTCACTCCGTGTGTTGGGGATGAATCCACCCAAGAAAGATTGGCGAACGATGATGATCTGCTTAACTTTAATTTTAACATTTCGCACAGCCGCCAACTTGAGGTTATGTAAACAATTGAACTAAATTAGATGCCAGTGCATTACAATATGTATAATCATTTACTGTACCACATTTCACGGCGCTCAGATGGTTAAATCACGAGAAAAGTCTATTAAAATGATTCAAATTCGCTTGGCCGCCATGTTCGTTTTGTACTTTACAGGTTTTTGAAAGTTACGTAGTTAAACTTGTAGTAATTCCCTTTATTACCGTACATAATTTCAGGGTGATATCTGTAATCGTTTCGGAGATATAGAATGCCAGTGAAATATATCGCACAGCCGCCATTTTGAGGTTATGTCAACAATTGAACTAAATTAGACGCCAGTTCATTACAATGTGTATAAACATTTGCTGTACCAAGTTTCATTACGTTTGGATGGTTAAATCGCGAGAAAAGTCTATTTAAAAGTCTCAAATTCGCTTGGTCACCATGCTGGTTTTGTATTTACCAGGTCTTTGAAACTCTCATACGTGAACTTCTAGTAGTGCCCCATATCACCGTACAAAATTTCAGGGTGATATCGGTAACAGTTTCGGAGATACTGAATGCTGGTGAAATATTTCGCACAGCCGCCATGTTGGATTGGCGCGACACAATAAAATTTGAAGGGCACGGTCGTGGTTGGTCTGAATGGTGCTATGATCTTACCGAGTTTAATTGAAATCGCTCCAGACGTTTAGAAGTTATTAGGGGACACACACACACACACGAATCACACACGTACACACGGACAAAAGGTGATCTCATAAGCCTATTTTTTCATAAA
The DNA here is from genome assembly GCA_946902985.2 of Meconema thalassinum. Lineage (NCBI taxonomy): Eukaryota > Metazoa > Arthropoda > Insecta > Orthoptera > Tettigoniidae > Meconema > Meconema thalassinum. Next base: position 294,277,355 of record OX336390.1, on the reverse strand, counting down.
ATGAAAATGGGCTAAAAATATAGTTATTGAAGTATGACATATATTGTAAAGATAGCAGATCAGTTTTTTACTCTGTTGTAAGTGGAGCTATCCTAAAGGTTTCAGGGAGATTAGTTGAAAATTGTGGCATGAGGAGCATTTTGAAAGCTGAAAAACGGTGGGGAAAGAACCTGAGAAAAATGAGACTGAAAATTTAGAGTTGAACAATAGGCCAGTACTCCATCTCTCTTATGTCTTCTTCCTGGCCTCACTAGCAGTTTTAGATAGTTATAGTTTTCTTTGGCAATTTTGAACCCTTGACGGCCAGACACTTCACTGTGGTCAAGTCTACGCTTATCTCTCATTAAGCTTATTTCATGCTATGAGCTGCTAACTTTAACTCCTCCAACACTAGCTTTTAGTTTCTCACTTGCTTCACAACCCATATTGAATTCAGCAATTGCTGATGTTACAGCAAATTTACCCAAAGTCACTAAATTCCCTTAGATTTTCCCCAAATTCCCTAAAAACCCCCAATTTACCAAAATTACCCAAAATACCCCACATTTACCCAAGTTGCAGAGAAAATTTTTTTAACATTCAACCCATGCGGTTAATTCAAAATCTACGAAAATCATACAGATTGGTATGAGAATGGTCAAACTATGAGGCAACGCCCACTTACACTGGGCCATTTAAATGACCACTAAGAGCTTTAAATGGTTGACTTTTAAGAAAAACAAAGTGCAAATAAAATGTACTAGGTATAAGCATAATAACAATTAAAAAACAAGATGTTCAGCAAAGAACATATAGCCTACTTTCTCCTAAATGTATGGGTATATTTATGACTCTTTGTCCTCATCCCTAACACAATCACCTCTACCACATTGTATTGTTTGTTTTCTTTTATATTGATAATTAGCCAGTAAGTGTCAAAATCAATATTGTATACTTTATGATGATTGAATAACAAAACTACTAACTTATTGTAATGCATTCACGTCCGTTAATCTCTAAACTAAGCCAGCCTGCTAAGTTAAGAATCTTCCGTTTTGGGTATCTTCCCCTTTAAAAATCCACGCCGATCACAGTAGGTTGGTGCTGCGACCTATCAGTGAATTAATCTTTATGTTGTACGCCTATGCACTGCCATCGTAATGTACTACGATGGCAGTGGCCTAAGAGTGTTGAATGAGTAGACAGTTTAAAGTAGCCAAGAGGGAGGCGATCCAGCTGGCAGTGTTTAAAGGTAATCGGAGCGCGATCGAGGCTAATAGTTGAACTACCAGTATTACAAAATTGCCATACTTCAGGAGGCCAGGTATTTACACAGCGGTAAGTTTGGAACAATATTACCCACATAACCCACAAGAGGACAGCACCGTACAGAGGCATTAAGAAGGCTGTGGTTAATGACAACGTGTATCTAGTTCTTCTATTCTCCTTTTCCTAATGTCTTCTGTTTATTTGCGATGCCGAGGCTGTGATTTTACTAATAAACGAGTGTATACATTAGCCTCTCCTTTGAGCTAAATGACATCTTATTCAGTATCTGTGGAAAGAGGTCGTGCTCGTCATTTGTAAAAGAATTCAAGAAAAAAAAGTTAACTGCAGCAGTACTCGATTCCCAGTCGACTGCGTGATAGACTAACACGCTAGCCCAGAGCTAATCCTATCCTTAACAACATGGTGTTCTTAACTGATATTAGATACAACCTGTTGGCAAATAATGACTTTAAATACACGATTTCTTCACAGCAGTATAATCTTCATTAAATATAATTTCATACAAAGTTTATATTATTGTATCAGTAGGGTATATCACATACAACATACTAAAACTATTGAAATATAAGACAGGCACATGAGGACAGCTGCCATCTTGTCGTGTGACACAGACAGCTCAGCTCTTTTAAGCCACTCATACAGTATAATATTATAATATTAAATTATAATAAATAACGGATCACGACCTTCAGGATAGCTTAAACCACCCTAGGCTCGATAATCGGAATTGGTGGGTCTTAAGCCATTGATTAAAATGGTTGAATAATTAACATGGCCGCCATCCTGAAATGGTACGGCCGATGACCTTGAATGTTGGATGAAAGACGCGTCCTATACAAAGGTATGTTGTCACCAAATTTGGTAGAGATTGGATGATTAGTTTAGCCGTAATTTGATTTTACGTTTTGAACGTTTGAGTGGCCGCCATTCTGTTTTGGTAAAGATGGCGGCGATATAAAGTATGACACTGAGGTGCCCTTTGCTAATGCTACCTCTGTACCAAATTTCGTTCATTTCGGTTTCACCGTGTTCGAATTGATAGGGGGGACAGACATTCAGAGTACACACACTCACACACACACACACACACACACACAGACTCACACACACACATACACACACACAGACAGACACATTCTTTTCGCCCTGTAGTGATCTCATAAGTCTACTTTCATTTTTTGCAAAAATCGAAAGTAGGCTAATAAGAAAAAGCATTTTTTTTTCCACAATTTTACAAATTTTCACCGCTTCATTCCCTATGTCTCAACAACATCAAAACAACAATATCTCTCTCTCTAATTTCTGTGTAGTAATACACTAATACCTATTCTGGCTGTGATTGTATCAAAACAGAGCGCATGCACAAACTTCTAATGATTGTCCACTCATCTAGGGGTAGTCACTAATATCCTGCATCAGCTTGATGATGTCCACTAACCAAAGGAGTTAGATCACTAATAGCCATTATAACTCAAGTAATCACTGGAGGTCTATTTACTTGATCCCTATCGGTAAGAGCCGGAAGCATTTATCCATATCGCGAGATTAACAGTCACGTTAAACCACAAGCTTCTTTTCATCTATCCATTATGTCTGTCTGTTAGGTAGTCAGCCCGAAGGCTGGTTGGATCCTCAAAAAGCACCGCCGTTACGTTATGTGAGTAGATACCCACAGAAACCCAAGGCAGCGCAATATTGAGGCATTCTAGGCAAGAAGAGGAGTGAGGTAGTTTGTCATTGCTTTCCTCACTGAGTCAGAACAGTAGTCCTAACCCTATGAGTAGAACCTTTCACAGCATCCACAGGCACTGACTGTGCCCTGAATGCCATTACTAAGCACCACCCATACCTCAGTAGCTTCCATATAATCACAGCCATGAGTGAGACTGAGACATCAGTGAAAAGCCACCTTTTACTCTAGCCTGTGCCAACTGACAAATGCAAATGTACTGTATTCATCAAGAGATGGCAAACAGGCCATTATAATGTACGGTAAATGAATAGAATATCCGTTGAGGTTTTCGACGAGTGCTGTATCTCTTTCACTTTACAAAACTTTGCGATATCGTGATATAGAACTGCGAATTTTAACAGCGTCAAACAAATGTGAGTTTAGTTTTCTTTGAATGTAGTAGATGGTTTTTATGGCTGGATTCCTTTCCTGACGTCCACCTCACCACAGGAGTTAATGAGAGAGAATTAATAAATATGATGGAATTGTAGAGAAGCGACCTTGGTCTATAAGAATGTACTGTCACGCCATTTGCCTGGAATTGAAAATGGTGGATGGCTGGCGATGGGGTTTGAACCCGTTCACAAGATTTTCTGATTCTGGAGATAGCCTAGTCCCATAACTGCGTGCCTTAGTGCATGTAGCTACTGCGCTAAGTTCAAATAAGGATCGAAGTGAATTCAACAAATTACACATAAGAACTAGTCACCCTTCTCTTCATGTATTTCAAAAGAGTTTATCTATTAAAAAATAGGGATTCTCTTCCTTCTTACTCATAAACAACTGTGTTTCAAAGAACTGCAAGAATGAAGAAAGAACAATCTTATCTTCGCAACGTTTGCAGCTTTGTTCTCGGCGCCAACCACCGAGTACAAAGGAAAGGAGCGGTTTTCTTGACCTCTGCCGTAAAGCAGCAGAGTTCCCCTTCCTATCTCTGCTCCCGGTCTCTCTCTCTCTCTCTCTTCCTCACCAATATATAAATCGAGCTGCTCGTTCTCTCTTTCTCTATAATGCAATATTGGATATGACCACAGGCAGTTTTCTCACATTCAGCGAAAATGTGATGACGAATATCGTTGTCAGGCCATAGGGTCTGCATGCCAGATGACTCCATACTCACAGCCTCTGGAATCAACCCTCAAGCGTATGCATCGCCACGGTGGCCAAAGATATACACACACAAAGCTGTGTATACACATAACTAATGCAATGTCAAAAGAAAATTGCATATAGATCACGCTGGAGTTTCCATACAAGTGGCGTGTAAATGTGTTATTTTTTTTGTCGTAGTGACACTTTCATTTTCCTAAAGAAAATATACTTACTCTATCCCAACAAGAACAGGGCCACAACCTATCACGAATTACACGCATATAGAAATTCAGAACAATAGATTGAATACTAAGCCATGAGTTAATTTTGATACTATAAATACAATTTATAGCCCCTTTACTTTCCTCGATTAGAAACAAGGGAGACATTCCAGCATTCATGCCAGTAATAATATCGTATGGCCTCGGATGCCGGGTACAAGCCCAGAGGGCAGCTTGCATGTCGAATTTTGTCGTTCCTTGGAGCGCATTAAAGTCAAAGAGGTTAGATATCTAAGCTCCTTGACACTCTAGCGATTTCTAGTAGAGAAAGGAGGCATTTTTTGTTGGCGGAAAAATCCAAGATTAATTTTGCCATTATGAATATGGCCTACTGAATTCAAATGGATTCTTTAACATGCCAACAACGTATGTCATGCGTGCCGTGATTTTAGTCGCGTTTCAAAAATCACTTACCACGGCCGGTAGTGAACCTGTAATCTTGGTGTTGCTACTCCGGCACGATTACTGAGCGATTTCTACTGGAAATTATTTGACAAATACAGACGTGGTTTGGCGGAGGCAAGTTGCCAGTGCACACCTGGACAACGACCGTGCTCTGAATAGGATTACGCAAATGGGTAAGTACTCATATAATCACAGTAGAACTAAGGGTGCATGATCTAATTTATTGTGTTGTGATTTGTTGCTTAAATTTTACACGTGTATAAATTTATTAAAAGTGTAGGTACTATAAATTAGTTTATAATTAAAATTATATTTTAATATAATATTCGTACGTAGTTCACAAACCTATAATACAACATTATAGAAGAGGCTAATTTTTAATAATGCGATTCACTGCGTTTACTAACATTAGCAAGACAATTATTATTATTATGGGGATTGAAGCCATTTATCAGTGTTGCCTTAGTAAACAAAAGTTTGGTGCTTTTCAGTCGGTCAACACGAATGTACCCAAATGAGTTGGGTTATACCCTAATCCTGAAAAAAATTACATGATATTAATAAATACAATAGGATGACTAGTTTCGATCGTCAAGCGATCATCATCAGATTCATTACACTTAGGCTATAATATCTATGTTTGAAAATACGGGTGAAAATATTTAGAATATGTAGTCTATACCTATTTAGTTGCAGTGTTGGTAATGCAACTTGTCGCTATACTGTATGTTGTTGTGATCTATATGTCGTTTGGTGAAATGCTAAAATTGTGATAGAACTCCGGAAATGTATCTGTTTGGGGTGACTATATGTTTGTAAATGGTCAGTTTTGATGGTACAGGTTACTTATCTGGATGGATGTCTTCCGCAATGCAGCCGCGAGCAACTTCACTCAGGCGACTCATTTTAGCGTTTACAAGTTACATTATTCCGTGATAAATAAGGATTTTCAGGATTTTATATTAGCTTCTTAATTGATATTAACCTTTTTGGTCAACACAATGTAATCCCAATTACTGGGACATGCGAAAAATAACCTGAAAAGGTTAAATACGTTTAAAATATATAGAGACCATGCGGTATATATTTATTTTGGAATTCAAACCCAAGCTCTCCCAATGCAAGGGCGTTAGCGTTCTCAGCCACCGTGGCTGACTTACGTAAATTATAGCGCTTCGTTGTGGTTTTGGTGTTTCTAACCAAAAAACTTACAGTGTTGCCTTTTGAGGATCCAACATGCCTCTGAGCAAATGGTAGAAGAATTGTATATTATAACTGAGCACCGATTTTTAAATAGACTTTCCTCGCGATTTATTGATCCAAAAGCAATGACACTTGGTACAGAAAATGTTTATACACATTGTAATGCACTGGTATCTAATTTAGCTCAATTGTTTACATAACCTCAAGATGGTGGCTGTGCGAAATTTAAAATATTTTTTTTAATTTCTTGTGTCGTAATCATGCGATCGAAGTGAAAGTTTGAATAATTAACCTACGCAATAATGTTCCTTTAATGGTACATGACGGCGACCATCCGAAATATTTAGACGGTTCTCAATATCTACGAATCTATTACAGAAATCAAACTGATTTTCTTAAATGCTCATAGAGGTTATGAACATAAGTTCACCTATAGGACTGTCAATAACCTTACTAAATCGGTCGCTTTATTTAGGATTGGTCTTTCTTTTACTTTTTTATTTTTCATCAGCTGTTAGCGCTAAATAATTGTGGTTCCACATTAGTGGTAACTAACTTACGACCCACACGTGTTGCTCCGCCGTCTTCATCTGGTAGAGGGTGGTTTGGAGAGCAGGGTGAGAGGGGGGGATATCAATTTGCAAGTGTTTCTCGGAGGCAAGCCGCAAGCACCTCCTTCAAGTAAGTTGTTAAGTTGATATCAGTGATCCAACAATGTATACACAAGAGGTTTATTAGGAAGCGAGAAGCTAGACGGTTTGAAAGAACAGTTGCGCATCGTGCCTATTATTTTCTGGGATGCAGTGACAGTGGTGGTATGAATCACACAAACTGTTTTACGAATAATGAGCGTCAACTTTTAAGCCAAAATAATGGGCGAATGGTTGACGAGCAGAGTTGGAAATGAATACATTGCAAATAATGATTCCCCTTGGGGATTTTTATACCAATACTGTTGGTATTTGCTAGTATCGCAACGAACGTAAAGCTAATATTTAATGTTTAAGAAATTATGTGCCTGAGTCTGTAGAGGTGTGCATATTATTAGATTCAATGTGACTTATTAAACAGTACATTTTGTTTATAAATATGATTTTATGGACCCTTAACTTTTATCAGTCTACTCAGTAATGTATTTGTCACCTACAGGTATAGTATAACAACGTATCCCGTTGTGTTTGGCGTCAGAATATTTCGGGAATTGGAGTTTCCTGAGAATAACTGAACTGGATCCCTTTACTCTTCATCTCAGTAACTTTGCAGAGATCCTCTGAAACAAGCATCTTCAACCAATGCCCCACGAATGGTTCAGCAGCGCAAGAGTGACCTTCATGAAAGATAGATCAAGAGTTCCTACTTGAAATGCACATAAGATATAGAATGAATCACACCACCTTATCGTGTATTGGCTAGCATTGTTGGCTGTCGCCCTGGAGGTACGGGCTCGATTCCTAACTGCCAAGACATTGTATCCAACCTGAGGGCTGGAACGGGCTACACCCAGCCTAGTGATGCAAAACTGAGAAGATATGGGTTTGATTCCCTCTTCAGGAATCCTGGAAGTGGATTTCCGTAGTTTCCCATTCATATTCCAGGCAAATGCCAGGAAGGCCCCTAACGTAAGGTCACGGCCGCTTCCTTCCCAATCTTCACCTAAATTACAAATACACACTCTACTACAGACACCACAATAACACAGGTTAGCATACAATTTTAACACACCCAAATACACGGGGATAACCACGATGTCCAAGCCCCTCAAATTAAATAACAACAATAACAAAATTAATTAATAAAATAATTAAACAAGGCTACTAAATATTGAGGAATTTGTAAAAACAAAATTTTCCTACCAATACCAGGAGGCTAATTTGCTCCGTGAAATCTACTTTTAGGTGTCCCGCAAGTACTAATGATGAACGGGAGGTCTAATAACTTAATTCCTAAGGGGTATCCTATAATGCAAGCAGGTCACGTCAGGATGGCAAGAGATAACAATCAGACGGCTGCTCGCTACATGTTCCTCAGTGCTCTCGTCTAATGCGCCCCATTGCCATTTGAGACCTATGCTTCTACGGCATTACGACCAACTTCTCTATAGATTAATATGGTGTTGGTTTACTCGTTGATGCTGAATACGCCATCCATTGTCAATATTTTGCCAGCAACTGTCATATTGTTGTACCACATGTGAGCCTATTACTTTCTCAAATTCGAGGTTTCATAATGCAATGGGGCACTTTACACGGGTAGTGCTGAGAAACATGTAGCAAGCGGCCATCCGGTTGTTATCCCTTCGTATTGTGACGTTATCTGCCAGCATGCAGTATGAGCCCTGTGGAAATCAGTTATTAGACTGCCCATACAACAGTGGTGTATGCGGGACACTTATAAGTAGATTGTAAGGGGCAATGGAACCACCAAAAGAAAAGGATCAAGATCAATGGTTAAGGCCATAGATTATACATGTGGAAAAAGTCATTGCCTTGTAAAATGGTTTAATTGCGTCGTGAAAACTACAGTATAAAATTGACGTTTAATCCAATAATATGCACACTTCTGTAATTATATGGCCAGATGGCTTTAATTAAAGCCAGTATTAGGAATGCGAAAAGAATAAAATAAATACCAGTGAAGGAATTGGTTAAGATGGGCAAATTCACCAGATATTCCAAACCCTTTAAAAGTTACAAACAAAATTTAAATCATGGGTGAATCGACCCATTCAGAATTAAAAAGGTTTATTCAACACTTTGTATTATGGTAGCGCATTGGGAAGAGCTGGACACTGTTGGGCAGGATGAATTACATCTGAACGTGACACTTTATGAAGATTGGTATCTTCTCATACATCACAGACAGCATTGTTAGGTCTGCTCTGGGCTTGTCATATGCACCTCTCAGAGTGATGCATGGGGTTGTGGTGGCGTGCAATGGACTGCAGCATACACACACTTAGTCAAGTTAGACTGTAGTCGTAGCCGTTACCTCATCACTTTATCATTGTTTAGGATACTGGTCTTAAAACGTTCTCCACTTGGAATCCAATTTACGTTTTGAATTTTTTTTTTGACATCCGACCAAACTCAGGCATGTTTTAGACGGGAGGGGTAGCGCCCCTTCTCATGCCACCACCTTGACAGTTTCTCTCTCTTAACAAAATCTCAGATAGGAATAAATATTGATGATGATGAAGATGATGTTGATGTTAATAGTAATGTATGTCTACGCCTTATTATTCCCGTTTTCCAACGGGGTCGGGGATGAGATGCGATGGAAGTCCTTGTGGCGATGATTTTTACGTCCGGATGCCCTTCCTGACGCCAACCTCATGAGAGGAGTTAATGAGAGATGAAATGAATGATGGTGAATGAAACTGGGCAAGGATGTGGAAGGAAGCGGCCGTGGCCTGTCAGAAGGTACCGTCCCAGCATTTGCCTGGTGTTGAAAATGGGGAAACCACGGAAAACCATTTCAAGGACAGCCGACGGTGGGGCTCGAACCCACGCGTCTACCGAGTCAGCAGAGAGCTTGGCCCCATGACCTAATGCTGAGCTTTAGCCAGCGTAGCCACTACTGTCGGTTGATGTTAATAGTAATAATAATAATAATATCGTATGGCCTCGGGTGCCGGGTGCAAGTTTTGTAATTTGACACCCAGAGGGTAGCTTGCATGTCTAATTTCGTTATTCCTTGAATCACTATCAAAGTCAAGGAGGTTAGATATCTAAGCTCCTTGAACACTATAGCGCTTTCTAGTAGAGAAACTTATTTTGTGTTGGCGGTAACTCCCGAGATTAATTTTGCCATTATGAACACGGCTTACTGAATCCAAATGGGTTCTTTGACATGCCAACACCGTATGACATGCGTGTCGTATTTTTCCGCCTTTCAAAAATCACTTACCACGGCCAGGAGCGAACCTGCAATCTTGGGGTTAGTAGACCGACACGCTATCCACTCTTCCACCGTGGCAAGCATGTTATAGTAATAACAGTAGGCTAATAATAATCCTAATATCATTCGAGTCTCACGCCTCTTGAAACTACTGCGCGTTTTGGAGAATTTTGCCCTGATGGGGATCTTTTACGTGACATCAAATCAACTGACATGGCTCCCTCGTATTTAAGCACGCTCCAATGCCAACAGACTGCACCAGGATTCGATGCCGCAACCTTGGACATAGCAGGCGACAACGTTACGCAGCCAGCCAAAATGTATTGAAGAATCAGTCATCCTTCCTGCCTTTCTCCCTTCCTTCCTTCTTTCCTTCCTCCCTTCCTCCCTTTCCTTCCTTTCCTTTCTTCTTTCCTTCCTAGCCTTCCTTCCTGCCTTTCCTTCCTTTGTTCCATCCTGCCTTCCTTCTTTCCTGCCTTCCTCCCTTCCTTCCTTCTTTCCTTCCTGCCTTCCTCCCTTCCTACCATTCCTTCCTTTCCTTTCTTCTTTCCTTCCTGCCTTCCTCCCTGCCTTTCCTTCCTTTGTTCCATCCTGCCTTCCTTCATTCCTGCCTTTCCTTCCTTTGTTCCATCCTGCCTTCCTTCCTTTCCTTCCTTCTTTCATCCCTTCCTTCTTTCCTTCCTGCCTTTCTCCCTTCCTTCTTTCCTTCCTGCCTTCCTGCCTTCCTTCGCACTTTCCTTCCTTCATTCCTTCCTTCCTGCCTTCCTTCTTGCCTTCCTTCCTGCCTTCCTTCCTTCCTGCCTTCCTTCCTGCCTGCCTTCCTTCCTGCCTTCCTTCATTACAACCTGCCTGCCTTCCTTCCTGCTTTACTTCCTGCCTTCCTTCCTGCCTTCCTTCCTTCCTGCCTTCCTTCCCACCTTCCTTCCTTCATTCCTTCCTTCCTGCCTTCCTTCTTGCATTTCTTCCTGCCTTCCTTCCTTCCTGCCTTCCTTCCTGCCTGCCTTCCTTCCTGCCTTCCTTCATTCCTTCCTTCCTGCCTTCCTTCCTGCCTTCCTTCTTGCCTTCCTTCCTGCCTTCCTTCCTACCTTCCTTCCTGCCTGCCTTACTTCCTGCCTTCCTTCATACCTTCCTTCCTTCCTGCCTTCCTTCCTGCCTGCCTTCCTTCCTACCTTCCTTCCTACCTTCCTTCCTGCCTGCCTTACTTCCTGCCTTCCTTCCTGCCTTCCTTCCTTCATTCCTTCCTTCATTTCTTCCTTCCTTCCTTGATTCCTTCCTGCCTTCCTTCCTGCCTTCTTTCCTTCCTTCCAACCTTCCTGTCTTTCTTTCTTTAGATTTCTGCATCAAATATCAATGTATTATGCACAGAGATTCAAACCTCGGATATCCGACCGACTCAGTTCCCCATGCAACGTTTCTTTACGCCCTCTGATACTCTTAGGGGTAGCAGTTATTTTGGACTGAGTTGCTTATAATTTGAGTTTTATTGCTCTTGAACAGTACAGTACAGTATAAGCGCCCAAATGACAGAAGAATGAGTTTATGAATACAGATAAGTACAGTAGTAACGTGGCTTGAAGCTCGTTATCTATGCGGCTGTAAAGCTCGGCGTATGGGCATCAAATCCCGACAACCCTCGGGATAATTACACAGTGTATCATGCTGCTTTTATGTCGGAGCCGTTAAAGAATACGATCACATGGCGATATATATCTTACTCTGTATTCATATCCTCAATGTTGGAAGATGAGTAAACGACCACATATTGCCTGTTACTCAACCCAGCTCTACCGACAGCGGTAACTACGCTCGCTAACGCACTGCGCTAGGCCATAGGGCCAAGCTCTCTGTGGAGTCAGTACATGTGAGTTCAAGCCCCACCGTCAGCTGTCCTTAATATTTTCCGGGGTTTCTCATTTTCAACTCAAAGCAAATGTTGGGACGGTACCTTGTGACAGGCCCGTGCCGCTTCCTTCACATCCTTGCCCAGTTTCATTCACCATCATTCATTTCACTCTCATTAACTCATCTCATGAGGTTGGCGTCAGGAAGGGCATTTGGTCGTAAAAACCACCCGCCACAAAGACTTTCTTCGCATCTCATCCCCGACCTCGTTGAAAAAGGAAATTATAAGGGGTAAACATCCAATATACACTCTCAGCACAGCTCTGATATTGGAAAGAAGAAATGTAAAGGCATATACCTAGATAGGGCATTTGAAACAATTTCAGTACTAATGAATGAACAACCAAATGCAATTCCTCTTCATCCTGATTTGTAAGATAACTTGCTTTTAATGTGATGTTTTTTGGGCTGGGATCAAGTCACAATTTGATACAGAAAGTGTGGCGGTCTCTGGCGCACCTTGCCCCTAAGCGGGCGCGTGCAGATACTACCCGCATCAGTTTGTCGCAATGAAAATCATAACCATGTTTCGATGTCTGCAGTGTAACAGGGAAGTTATAACTTTCCTTTTCCTGTATTGATGTCCCAAAGAACATTTGTTCCCATGCTTGTATAAATACAGAATCGAAAACAATAAAAGGCAGCAATGCGTTCTAAAAATTGTTCGATAATTTAATAGAGCACTTTGAATGAATTGGATGGGAGCAAATGAGATAAATGAAATCGATGAAAATGCATAGTTACAAGACAAATGAAATACTAAAGAAATTAGTCAGATACGCCGATTATACTTTTAATAATAATAATAATAATAATAATAATAATAATAATCCCGCACCAAGAACTAACTGGTAAATTCCAACTTTTAAAACAGAACGAGGTTCCATACTACCAGTACAGTATGTTCCATAGAGCGTGGCTGAAAATGGGATCTGTATTGGGATCGGACTATGCTCACCTAAAGGACAATGAAACATAATAGGCCTGGCATAGTGATCTTCAACAAAAAAGATACAGTCAGTCTGAGAGACTAGACTTTATATCATTTAAAATGACGCATGCTACAAATGCTATACAGGTTAGAAAAGCAGAGGAGGGCTTCGAGCGAAGCGAGGAGCCCCAGGACTCTTTCAACAGACTCCATTACCCATTAACTTAAGCTTCCCGAGCACTCTGCTGCATGACGTCACGCACTCGTCGTCTCCGTTCGCATAACGCCAGACCCCAGGAGTAAACTCAGACTCAACAGACTCCATTACCCTTTAACTTAGGCTTCCCGCGCGGGAGCTGCATGACGTCACGCACTCGCCGTCTCCGTTCGCATAACGCCAGAACCCAGGAGTAAACTTAGACTCGGTGCATATGCACTGAACAACATGATGACGTCATACAAGCCGTATTCGTGACGCATAACGGTAGACCTAAGCTTAACGATGAAGCCGACAAGATCATTTGTAATGATAAAAATTGAATAAATGCTCACTGATTGATGTTGCCGTTACAAATACGCATACAGGCTTAACATACTGTGAATGTGAGGAATCTATTTGGAAGCAATGGCAGGTCATTAGAGTCCAAATTGTGCCAATGGTAAAGAGTGACTGTGGAGCCGATAGACAAACGGTGAAGCACATCAATCAGGTCTCTCCTCTAAGAGCCTATGGTGGTAACATAGGCACATTGACTCCTGCATCAGTGGACTATATTTTGAATTTAGAAATTAAATTATGAGTCTAGCTGTTCTCTTTTTTCTTTCCATTTTGTTCTCAATATTTTATTAGGATTTATTATGATGTAAGTGTGTACCATACCATACGATAAATAAATAAATAAATAAATAAATAAATGTACCAATAGTCAGTCATCTCAAGAACTAGTGTGGTTCCCAAACATATATTTTTAGGGCTAAAAGAGCTTGATCTAAACACTACTATAAATCCATACAGAGAACAGTGATATTGGCCACATTTAAGATCGGCTAGTTCGTAAATTCATTGGCAGTGATCTAAATTTAGGTGATGAGTATGTTTTGATTCAATGTGATCTGTATACTTGCTTTGTATTTTACCAAACAATGGTCTGAGAATAACGGTGATGATAATGATAATTATAATAATAGTAACAAGTTTTAACTGTTCTTTTTTCTTCTTTGTGTAGTGAACGGTGAACGGTGATGATAATGATGATAATAATAATAATAGTATTAAGTTTTAACTGTTCTTTTTTCTTCTTTGTGTAGTGAACGTAGTTTTTAAAATAAACGAACAGGGTGTAAATAACTCAAATAACTAAATAGGCACGTTCTCTGGCGACGTGTCCAAACCACCAGAATGCCTGCTGGGAGACAGCAGTGTGTTGCTGTTAAACTCGCTCCATTTCCTTAGTATAAGACACTATACGTGCAAGGAACATCGTAAGAAATGTGTCCCACTTTATTGTGTCTCTCTTGGTCTTTCATCTTCTGCCTTGTAGGCTACAAGTTCTTTGCTATGCGCGCGCTCTCCGGCGTTAACCGCCTACCCCATCCCTTTGTCCCTTCTCCAACTGGACATATGAGTCTGCTTTTTCACACTGTGTATTCCTTTATTGCGTCAAGCTCGCAAGGAATCCGCCTCCCATCGTCTCCTCCGCCTTGTGTTGGAAACAAACGCACGGATGGCTGAACGGTATTTTGAACACTAGCGGAATTTCAGACGTTTCTTCTTACTTCATCTTCTGAACTACATAATTGCTTCAAGTGAGCCGGAAACTTGTTTATTCTTCTATTAAGAGACTGGGAGAATGGAACAGTTTCTTTAAGACAAATGTTTCTAAATAATAAGTGACATAAAGTCTACAAGAAAGGAATTCCTGTTCTGTTGGAATTCTCAATTGCCTTCTACAAACAAGGACTTCAGTTCATATTAATACAAATTAATTACTACAAGCTATTCGAAATGTAGAGCGACATCATCTTTATTTCAATGGCTAATATTTGCGCAATACAATTAATAAAATAGACCGGCGTAAGAAAGATATCTTCATACTATGTGTTAAAGGAGACTGGTGTGCATTATATGGACTCATGTTATCTTATTGATATGTAACATCTTTACACTCGGTTGCTGTATATTTCTTGTGGGGGTGATTTTGGAAAAGGGACGGAAAAAATGAGCGCGCGCGCTGGCGGAGATTGGAACAACGACGTACTGTCGGTCATGTGGCTATGTGGAATGTATATAGCATATGGTTTACTTCAAGGTTTGGAGGCCCCATTAAAGATATTCCTACAATAAATCATCTTCAAGTAGTCGTTCTTTGGTGTGAAAATATTCATTTTACCATATTTGCTGAAAGGATTTGGCACTGGAGTAGGCCTACAAGTAGTTATTTCCAAGACCAACAGAGTTAACTGTTAACAAGAGATTTGCGTTCCCGGCAGACACATAGTAGGGTGTGGAATGTATATCGCATGCGGTTGACTTCAAGGTTTGGAGGCCCCATTAAAGATATTCCGACAATAAATCATCTTCAAATTGTCGTTCTTTTGTGTGAAAATATTCATTATATCGTATTTGCTGAAAGGATTTGGCACAGGAGTTTTACAAATAGTTATTTCAATGACCAACAGAGTTCACTGTTAACAAGGGATTTGCGCTCCCGGCAGACACATAGTAGGATAACATGTCATATGTTACACATCATATGCGACTACTGTAAGGCTCGTAATTTATTTACTATTTATTTATTTATGTAATTATATATTTATGTACAACCAACAACACGAAGTTAAATGACCTTTATGTACAAGCCCTTCAAATTAAATACCACCAATCAAGAATTACTCAACACATTTGAACGCTATAGAATTCAAAGCACTCTCATTCATATATTACTTCTATTTCTAATAGTGCTTCCGTTCCTACGTTGGACAATTTACACTTCATTTAAGAATAATACCACATAATGAATATGATCTCCACGAACAAAAAAATAATCATCCGAAATAGACATAGTTTCGGTTATTTTGTTTCTGATACGGCAGGTTTCGCTATAGCACAACAAACATAACATTACTCATACAAAAGAGTTATAATTTCAACAAACTAGTAGCTAACCATACCTCCAGCATCTGATATAAAAGTGGGTATGGTATGTTATCGGAAAGACGAAACACTATATTCCTTCAGTAATTATACTTAAGCTTGCAAGTCACATAAGTTATTTAGCTGCATAGTTATTAGCCTACTTTCGATTTTTACAAAAAATGAAAGTAGACTTATGAGATCAACACAGGGCGAAAAAAAGTGTGTCTGTCTGTGTGTGTTTGTGTGTGTGTATGTGTGCGTGTGCGTCAGTGTGTGTGTGAGTGTGTGTACTCTGAATGTCTGTCCCCCCCCCCCCTCCCTATCAATTCGAACACGGTGAACGCGAATTGAACGAAATTTGGTACAAAGGTAGCACTAGCAAAGGGCACCTCAGTGTCATGTTTTATATCGCCGCCATCTTGACAGAAACGTAATGGCGGCCACACAAATGTTCAAAGCTTATATCAAATTACGACTAACATAATCATCCGATCTCTACCAAATTTTGCAACAACATATCTTTATGGAGGGAGCATCCTTTGACCAAACAAGCAGGTCATCAGCCTAATAGTTTGCGGATGGTGGCCATCTTTGTGTCAAAATCGATTCCCCCTATTAATTCGAACACAGTGAAACCGAATGGAACGAAATTTGTTGCAGAGGTAGCACTAGCAAAGGACACCTCAGTGTCATGTTTTATATCACCGCCATCTTGACGGAAACGTAATCGCGGCCACCCAAATGTTAAAAGCTAAAATGTAATTACGACCAACCTAATAATCTAGTCTCTACCAAAATTTGCAACAACATATATTTATGTGGGAAGCATATTCTGACCAAACTGCAAGATCATCAGCCCAATAGTTTACAGATGGTGGCCAGTATGTGTGCAAATCGATTCCCCCTATCAATTCAAACACGGTGAAACCGAATTGAACGATTTTTGGTACAGAGGTAGCACTAGCAAAGGGCACCCCAGTGTCATGTTTTATATCGCCACCATATTGACGGAAACGGAATGACGGCCACCCAAATATTAAAAGCTTAAATCAAATTACTACCATTCTAATAATTTGATCTCTACCAGATTTTGCAACAACATGCCTTTTTGTGGAAAGCAGCTTATGACTGACTACAAGGTCATCAGCCCAATAGTTTGCAAATAGCGGCCATGTATGTGTGCAAATCCATTCCCCATATCAATTCATACACGGTGAAACCGAATTGAATGAAATTTTTACAGAGGTAGCACTAGCAAAGGGCACCTCATATTCATGTTTAATATCCCTATAGCACGTTGTATTTCAACAAGCTACTACAACCAACATTCAATTATGCTCGTTGAACAGGGCAAAGAGTTATAACAATACCCATGCATTTAGGAGAAACTAGGCTATATGTTCTTTATTGAACATCTTGTTTTAAAATTATTTTTACCAGAATATAGCTCGTACAATGAATGCCTCAAGATATATCATTTACAGTTAGCAGTTCTATTAACTGTCCATAAATGTTCCATTTTTATTTAAAACCAACTAATCTCATCGTTCACCGTGAAGTGTTGCGGTAGCATTTTTACACATCACTATCGTGGTCCGGATTTGATTCCCGACTTTGGCAAGAATTTTTAAATCCTGATCTGAGGGCTGGAACGGGGTACCCAAGGCCCAACAGCCAGCAAGGCCTATAGCTGCGCATGCATTGATACAACTATTCGGTGGGACTTTCTACTTCCAGTGATATCTCCAACCTCATACACACATCAATGCAGACGTTTCTGTCTACTTGCGTTTGATATGCTTGTTCGTATTTGTTAGTAATACATAATAAGGGTTTATACATCAGTCGCCCCTAATAATATTGTTTCATGCAGCCCAACTAGCGTTGTTATCAGGAAGGTTGATATTTCTCTGCTTGCATCCCGTATGGTACTAATGCCCTGCAAGCATATCCCGCAAACGATACTGAACTGTTAATTTTCCCTGGTATTAGTCTGTAGTCACATCGAGCATGCTTGCAGTGTATTACGAAGGTGGATCAAAATGTTAGTTACACTAACGCGCTGCAGCAGCGCGCTGTGTATCGTAAACGTGGGCACAGCGGAGAAAGGGACAGACACAGCCAACACATCTGTTAGGCAGGTCGCTGTGGTGTCTCGTCTTGTATGGTGTGAATAGTGGCCAAAAGCAATGGCGCGTCGACTGGACGTTCACTCCAAACATGAGGTGCGTGCGACAATTCTGATTGCACGGATATCCATCGTGAAATTAGTGCTGTGTATGGAGATCGGGCCATTTCCCGGCAAGGTATCGTAAAGTAGTGTCAGCAATTCGAAGCTGGACCCACGGATATCGCGAGGGCAAGCCCGCAACGTCCAGGACCCGTGCAAATGTCAACAGTATGAATGCGATCATTAGACAGAACGGTGGTCGACATTCCCAGACCGATGACGAGGTAAAGGCCGCTGTCTCTGTTTGGTTGCAGAACGCTGGAGGAACATTCTATGCATCCGGCATCGGCAAGTTGGTTGTGCGTTCGCAGAAATATTTGGAGTCTCCTGAAAACTATGTGGAAAAGTGACGATACATTGTATGTCTTTATAGGCGTGTTGCTGTTGTATAGGTGGTGTAATAAATGGCCATAACTGGGAAGTGCAACTTATTTTTTGATCTGCCCTCGTAGTACCCTACGGATGCAAGCAGAGAAATGTCAACCTTTCTGACAACACGCGTTAGTTGGTCTGCATAAAACAATATTATTAGGGGGAGCTAATTCCCCTGGTATATTTCTAAAATATGAGAGCCGACAAATACAGTCATTGGGTGTATTTTCTTTCTCCTTGAACATTGTTGTGCAGAGGCGTCTGTAGGAAAGGACGTAAAACAACTGTTCCTTACATAAATAATAGGTGTCCAATGCAACAAATAACACCTATGGGATAGACTGTACAATATATCACCCAGGAAGTAAATGAACGTATAGGGGAAGTTTTCGCTCCCTTGCTGGAGCTCTTCCCCAATGACTATATCTATTGCACCAAACAGGATTCTTCATTCCAGACGATCTTCATTAATGTGTTTAAAGTATATTAAACCCTTATCTTAGTTCATGTAAGGGTTTGTTTCAATGATTCGGGGTTATTATGTGCACTCAATGTGTTGAACGGCTGTTGAATTTCAGTTGATGCAGAGTACGTGATACGGTAAGAAAACAACCAACCTCACACTCAAATCCCCAACAGCATGCCACTGGTCTGGGTCATTCATATAACCCTGTATAACCATTAACAATTTTTCTTCTGATATTCAGGGGAGAGGTAAAACACTGACTGAGGACCGATTGAGAAGTGATACCGATATATTTTCATGCCATCACTCACAAGACATCACATAACGGATATTCCTTCCTAAACCGATGTTTGTTCAGTGTGCAACAAAAGTTCAAACCATTGCCATATTTGACATTACATAGCACATGATCTCCTATACTACAATACTACATATTGGAGTAGGGTATAAATTATTGCTGACTCCAAGGTTTCCCGAACAACAAATGGATGTCATTTCTGCTCATGGGAGGCTTTCTGCTTTAGCTTTATCATTGTTTTGAGGACCATTGACCTGTAACACCCTTGTGCAATCGGTAGTTGCGTCTCTCTCTAGGTGATGGGGGCTATACCATGTGCACTGGTTACTTCACTGGCTGGAATTGACTAAATATATCCATTAACTATCCTAGCTATTTCATTTACTGCGTTGTACACCTGCTAGGTATGGCTAGAAGCATTCCTTGCTGTCGTAGCTTAGACTAGCCCTTGATGAAGCAGAGGCTACATCAGATGTTATGAGTGTCGATGATTGTAAACACCGTATAGCCCACAAAGTATAATGTTACATAAGAAGTGGGAAATGAATTAAAGCCTTTTATGGCATTGAAAGTCATAACTGTATATAAAATTGAATTTATGTCATTCCACCATTCTGACATCCCATGGCGTGCCTGTGACTTGAAAACAGCTCGATACAATTCCCTAAAACTGTTGTTAGTTATTATTCTTTTGAGGGGCGGAATTACGAGGTCATCCTCCCCCCACCCGTTAAACTTTGTAAATGACTTTCGATTCTCCGAGGTACAACTTAGGCTGTTTTGGTAACCACACCTACATTAAAACGAGTGAGGTGAAACCATTGGACAAAATATGAACCCTAGTACAGACATCACATTGACACAGGTTATCAAACAAACACTGCATAGAGCCAAGTACACGGGGTTACATGACCACGATGTCGCAAAGCTCCTAAGAGAATCATCATCAACAACAAAACTTGAACCATTATGTTATTTATTATTATTATTATTTATCGTATGGCTTTTAGAGCCGGGAGTGTCAGAGGACATGTTCGGCTCACCAGAGGCTGTAGCTGCTTCAAGCGGACACCCATAGGGTGAGATACAAGTTCCGTTCAATTTCAAGTAGTTCCAACTTTCGCCACCAGATGCCACTGATACATAGTGGTGAACGTTGGAACTTTGATAGAGCGTTACAACGAAATCTAACCTAGAAGTTTAGCTCCACACAAGTTTAGTCTGTGGAAGGATCATTTACATGCCATAAATCTATGACATGGGAACGCCGGCTTTACTTGACCCCACGAAGGAAGGCATACTGAAGGATTTTAACGTTCTTAAAAAATCTGACGACTTCGGCCATGTTTGAACTCGCTATCTTGGGCACAGCAGTTCAGCATGCTACCAACTACGCCACCGAAGCCGCTACTTGAACCATGATTACACCCAAAGGTGGTTCGTATTCTACATTTGACCAAAGCTATACCTCTGCTTGGTGATGATCCCGTGATCCTATTGGATCAAAATGGTGATTAAATGTGACAGCCACGTTTCGGTAGATGTATTTTTACTAGTAACGTCTCCAAGTGAAGATTACAGCACTTTAGCGTCTCGAATTCCACATTAATTAAATAAGGAATGACAAATGTATACCATTGTTATAAAATTGTACTTTACATCATAATAATCAGCCAATATTTACCCTGTGCGAACCCATTCATGTTTGATAAACAGTATGTTAATGGGTAAAATAGCATACCACATCGAGAATCTGAAAATATCTGCTTGAGAGCAGCTCCAGTCTCACACTCATGGAGCACTACTTCCTCTTGAATCAAGCTAACCTACAACATCTTTCTCCGGAATACGATGGTTCATTTTTAGTGCAGATGTTATGTCCCCTATAAGATCGCCGACGACGGGTGCACATAAAGGTGAAGGGAGGCTGATTGTGATGCCTACCCACTGCACACGCACTTTACGATCTGTGATAACCCAACCGTCCCCCGCCATACATATCGAGGATGAGCGGACATTTGCTTCAAACGACGGGTTTCTGCCTCGTTTGAGCTCCTAGCCCGTCGTAACAGGCATTCCAGTGGTCCCCTCATTTCGAGCCAAGTGGTATGACACCTAGGGCAGGTGATGGGGAATCTAAAATATTTGATACGCTAGCTTACGATGAAGAGGTCCACTCTCTAGATGAACAATATTACTGTCATTATCGCTCTTCGAAGAGGCTGGAGGTCATCACAGTAATAAACCATTGGTCAAGTGGGTTATTGCGTCACGTTATTCCACGTGTATACGCTGATCTATAGGATGGTGTTGAAAATGTATGTCTACCCCTTTTTGTTCCCGTTTTCCAACGGTCTGGGATGAGATGCGATGAAATTCGTTGTAGCAGATTGTAGCCGGATGCCCTTCCCGACGCCAACTTCATGAGAGGAGTTAATGAGAGATTAAATGAATGATGGTGACTGAAACTGGGCAAGGATGTGGTAGGAAGCGGCCGTAGCCTGCCAAAAGGTACCGTCGCAGCATTTTCCTGGAGTTGAAAATTGGGAAATCACGGAAAACCATTTCATGGACGGCCGACGGTGGGGCTCGAACCCACATCTACCGAGTCCACAGAGAGCTTGGCCACATAACCTAGCGCTGCGCTTTTGCGAGCGTAGCCACCGCTGTTGGTGATGATGTTGATAATAATAATAATAATAATACAAAGAAGCATAATGATGTAGTCAACATCGTACATCAAGAACTTGCTGTGACAGGAGGACATCTTGAAACGACCATGGAGTATTACAGTATTACAGCTGTCAGCCGCAAACTGTACTGGGACAGACCTATCCTAACGGACCAGAAAATCTAGGCAAACCAACCAGTTATCGTGAACCCTAACAAAACGAACCAAAAGGTTTATTTGATAGACATCACGGTACCAGTAAGCCAAAACCTCAAGATCAGTCAGAAAACATATGCATCGTTGGCAGAATAAATCAGGAAGATGTGGCGAGTACACTTTGTGATAACTTTACCACTGATGATGTCAGCAACGGGAAAAGCATCAAATGTTCTGGTAACTTGTCAGGACGAACTAAAGATGAAACATGTGATCGCCAGAATGCAGAAGGCAGTGTTGCTATGTCATATAGTCCGATGATTTTTATTCCAGTATTTATTTAATTTTTGGTCGTGTGGTCTCCTGAGAGGCCAATTGCAGTCTTTCTAGTCGACGCTCGTGGGCGACCTGCGCGTCGGGATGAGAGATGGAATGGATGAAGATGAGTGAATCTGGCCAAGGATCTGCAAGGAAGCGTCCGTGGCCTGTCGGGAGGTACCGTCCTAGCATTTGTTCGGTTTTGAAAATGGAGAAACCACGGAAAACCATTTCAAGGACGGCCGACGGTGGGGCTCGATCCCACGCCTCTACCGAGTCAGCAGAGAGCTTGGCCCCATGACCTAACGCTGCGCTTTTGCCAGCGTAGCCACTGCTATCGGAATTCCAGTAATATTTATAAGGTACAAGCTGTACCCGGCATGCGTTGCAATGCCAATCAAAGAAAGTATGGGCGTTGAAATTCTGTTTCTTGAAGTGCTTTTGGATACACAACATGGTTTTCAATTTCCGTTAACTGCCTCTAAGTTATCGTAAAATGGATTTTCTAATTTAGAATCATTCGTGGGAGCGTGCACAACAACTTTCAAAAGTTTCATCACAATCGGATGTATGGCATATGAACGAATACGGGATTTTGTTTAAACGATTCGTGCGCTGTCACTCATTTGTAGATTCTACTCGTACGCTACCTATTGAGAAATGGATTTAATAAGTCGAAACCCTACCCTGGCGAGTACACAATAACTCATCAAGGTTTCATCACAATCGAAGAAGGTTATATGAACGCATAGGGGATTTTGTTGAAACGCTTCGCGCGTCGTCACCCATTTGTTGCATATACTCGTGCGCTACCTATTGTGAAATGGATTTACTAAGTCGAAACCCTTCCCTGGCGTGTACACAATAACTCATCAATGTTTCATCGCAATCGGATGAATGGAATATGCACGTATACGGGATTTGTTTAAACGATTCGTGCGCTGTCACTCATTTGTTGAATCTACTCGTGCGCTACCTATTGAGAAATGTATTACTAAGTCGAAGCCCTTCCCTGGCGTGAACACAATAACTCATCAAGGTTTAATCGCAATCGAAGAAGGTTATATGAACGCAATAGGGGTTTTTCTTGAAACGCTTCGCGCGTCGTCACCCATTTGTTGCATCTACTCTTGCGCTACTTATTGTGAAATGGATTTACTAAGTCCCCTTCCCTGGCGGGTACACAATAACTGATCAATGTTTCATCGCAATCGGATGAATAGTATATGAACGCATACCTGATTTTGTTTAAACGATTCGCGCTCCGTCACTCATTTGTTGTATCTACTCGTGCACTACCTACTGTAAAATGTATTTACTATGTTAGAAACCGTCACGTAAGTGTCCACAACATCTCACCCAAGTTTCATCGCTATCGGACTAATGGGATATGAAGACATAGGGGACTGAATTGAAACGCTCCGCGTGTCGTCGTATATTTGGCGAATCTACTCGTGTGCTACCTACTGTGAAATGTATTTACTAAGCCAGAAACCTTCCTTGGAGTGTCCACCATATTTCACCCAAGTTTCACCGCTAACGGCAGAATGGTATATGACCTTATACGGGACTTTGTTGAAACGCTTCGCGCGTCGTCCCTCATTTGTTGAATCAACTTGTGCGCTGCATATTGTATAGTGGATTTACTAAGCCAGAAATTTTCCATGACGTGTACACAACATCTCACCCAAGTTTCATAGCTACGGACGAATGGTACATGAATGCATACGGGACTTGGTTGAAACGCTTCGCGTGTCGTCGCTCATTTGTTGATTCTACTCTTGCGCTACACATTGTAATATGGATGTACTCATCCAGAAACCTTCCCTGGAGTGTACACAATATCTCACCCAAGTTTCATCGCAATCGGATGAATGGTATGTGAACGTATACGGGACGTTGCCGAAACGCTTCGCGCGTAGTCACTCATTTGTTGAATATAAACGTGCGCTTCGTATTGTAAAATGGATTTATTAGCCAGAAACCTTTCCTGGAGTGTACACAACAATTCACCAAACATTTATCACTATCAGACGAATGGTATATGACTTTATACGGGACTATGTTGAAACGCTTCGCGTCTCATCGCTCATTTGTCGAATCTACTGGTGCGCTACCTATTGTAAAATGTATGTACTAAGCCAGAAACCTTCCCTGGAGTGTACACAACATCTCACCCAAGTTTCATCGCTATCGGATGAATGGTATATGAAATTATATGGGACTTTGTTGAAACCCTTCGCGCGTCGTCGCTCATTTGTTGATTCTACTCGTGCTCTACCTATTTTTAAAGGGATTTACTAAGCTAGAAACCTTCCCTGGAGTGCACACAAAACCTCAGCCTAGTTTCATCGCTATCGGACGAATGGTATATGAACGCAAACGTGACTTTGTTGAAACGCTTCGCGCGTCGTCGCTCATTTGTTGATTCTACTCGTGCTCTACCTATTTTTAAAGGGATTTACTAAGCTAGAAACCTTCCCTGGAGTGCACACAAAATCTCAGTCTAGTTTCATCGCTATCGGACGAATGGTATATGAACTCAAACGTGACTTTGTTGAAATGCTTTGCGCGTCGTAGCTCATTTGTTGAATCTACTCGTGCGCTGCCTATTGTAAAGTGGATGTACTAAGCCAGAAAATTTCCCTGCAGTGTACACAACATTTTACGCAAGTTTCATGGCTATCGGACGAATGGTATATGAATGCATACGGGATTTTGTTGAAACGCTTTGCGTGTCGTCGCTCATTTGTTGAATCTACTCGTGCGCTATCTACTGTGAAATGTATTCACTAATTTTGAAACCTTCACGTAAGTGTACACAACATCTCACCCAAGTTGCATCGCTATCGGACGAATGGTATATGAACACATACGGGACTTTGTTGAAACGCTTCGCGCGTCGTCGCTCAATTGTTGATTCTACTCGTGCTCTACCTATTTTTAAAGGGATTTACTAAGCTAGAAACCTTCCCTGGAGTGCACACAAAATCTCAGCCTAGTTTCATCGCTATCGGACGAATGGTATATGAACGCAAACGTGACTTTGTTGAAATGCTTCGCGCGTCGTAGCTCATTTGTTGAATCTACTCGTCCGCTGCCTATTGTAAAGTCGATGTACTAAGCCAGAGCATTTTCCTGCAGTGTACACAACATCTCACCCAAGTTTCATCGCTATCGGATGAATGGTATATGGAATTATATGGGACTTTGTTGAAACACTTCGCGCGTCGTCGCTCATTTGTTGAATCTACGCGTGCGCTACCTATTGTAAAATGGATTTACTAAGTCAGAAACCTTCCTTGGAGTGTACTCAACATCTCACCAAAGTTTCATCGCAATCAGACGAATGGTATACGAACGCATAGGAGACATACCCACAGACAGACAAACTATCACGTAACATTGATTTTTATATATATAGATTTGATTGTGACGTCCATATCTTGTATATTGAGACTCGCCATATTCATAAGGAAATAATCATACTAACAATAACACAGTGAGTATAAAGTCCTTTCTAACTGAAGTGCATTTAGGGAAGTCAGGGTGTCAGAAGGGGACTATTAACGTGCTAGTAAATCTAACTGACTGTAACCTCGGGTGCAATGGGTACCGTTCTTGCATGTTCTATTCTCGGCCCTACCAAGAGATTTATTTCTGGTCTGAGGGCTGGACCGGGGTACACTCAACCTCGTCAGGTAAAACTGAGAAGAGGTGTTCCCACCTCAGCCTTCCTGAAAATGGTTTTTGGTGGTTTCCCACTTGTATTCAAGGGAAATGCCGGGGAAGATCCTAACTTAAGACCACGGCCACCTCATTTCCAATCATCACCTGAATTACAAAGAAACACAATAATGCAGGTTAACAGACTAATTCTGCAAACACACACCCGAGTAAAAGGAGCTAAATAACCATGATGCAAAAGCCCCTAAATGAGACAACAACAACAAGTCTACTGACTCGATGCTGTCACATTTAAACAGGCTTAAATTCAATTGGAATAAGCCAGGGTCAATGTCAGGTTCCGACAATGGCACGGAAAGAGATCTGTTGTCACATATTAAAATCTCGTTGTCCAGTACAGTAATTCATTCCGTTGTACCCTATAAGAATTGGAAATGAGTATGAACGGATGCACACCGTTGGTAGTGTAGACAATTAACTTGCCTTCCCGGAATGCAAGAGTTCCTGGATCCAATCCTAAATCTTACTGAGCAAATATTTCTTACTTTTAACAAATGCTGTCATAACCCATAAGTAGAGCAGTAGCAATAATAGTTGTAGTAGTAGATATCGACTTAGCAAACATCCCTAACCACATCCTGATAATCTAGTAGCTAGACCTCATAAAGTCACAACATTATCATCAGCATCATCATTATCATCATTATCATGTCCAGCTTTGCCGTAAACCTTTGGTTCCAAAGGCGTCAAAGTCAAAACACGACCTGGCACTTCGGATGATTAACTCTCTTGGTTCTGAGAATGAGTGTTTGTAAAATCTTTATAATTCGTATTTTATTTGTTTATTTATTTATTATTATTATTATTAATTCATTCAACGTTCATTTATTTATTTTATTTATTATTATTAATTCATTCATCATTCATTTATTTCGTTTTTTTATTTATTTATTTATTTATTTCTTTTTCACTGCATGCCAATTGAAATACATACATAAACTGCGAGTTGAAGCAGAGTTTTAGGATTAAATACTCGTTTAGCGCATCCGCTCCCACATTAAATAAACAACACTATACGCACAACTCATCAAGATGTGTTGCCCAAGTGCGTTAACTATTAAAAGCTACATGTTTCTCCGAAAGCCAAGCATTATTACTAATTATTATTAATTATAATTATTATTAAGATTTTTATTGTTATTATTATTATTATTATCATCGTTTCATTGTTCGTTATGCCAATTCACAAAGAGCGATGGAACTTGTTAGTTTACTTGATGACTTTTGCCTTCCACTTCTCCCAAAATTTCTTCATGAACTCTCTGTGTTGTTTCTTGCGTTCTTCTGTCCATCTTGCACCTGTCCTGCTGTTAGATTTCACCCTAAACGCCTGCTCATTTACAGAGGTTCTGAAGATTTCTCAGTTTTTCAATATGTTCTTCCCAGTGTCAATCTCATTCAGGCCCCTCCTTGTTTCTTCCTACCAATTTATCCTTGATATTTTTGTTTTATTTATATTGAATAATCTTTTTCTTAGTCTATTGTTTTCCATCCTAAATATGCGCCCAAAAAATTCAAACGTCTCCTGCGTATATTGTTTGGGAAACTCTCTGAGAGACTATAGAGGTCTACAGTTCGTCTTCTTATCCAAATTCCTTTTTCTTGTTTAGGGCCGAATATTTTTCTATGAATTTTGCGTTCTTGCACTTTTATGTCTGCAATTTTTGAATGGCCTCCTAGTGGTATGGTGTCTGAAGCACATAGAGATTCTGGGACTCAGCGGTAACGTTCTCACTTGCTGGGCCCAAGGTTGCAGGTTCGTATCCTGGCGCAGTCAGCTGGTATTTGAGGGTGAGCAAATGTGAGGGACCGTGTCAGTAGTATACAGGCACGTTAATGATCCCCTTCGAGGCATCATTCTGGCACCCCAGCATCTCTAAATGCCAGAGTAGTTAAAAGAGATGTGAAACCAATAGATTCTGGGGGGACAAAGATTTTGCAATGTCTCAATTCTGAATTCCGTGACATCACTATTCTATTTTAGTGATTCCAAGTTAATCTGAATACCCTTTTTCAGTCTTGAGTTTCTTTCTCTGTTGGCCAAAGTGTCCAATTCTGATGATAGAATTAATTTTCCAATATAATTATCATTATCATTATCATTATTTATTTATTTATTTATTTATTTATTTATTTAAGTTGTTTAGACCCATAGGATCATCTAAAACAAATTATGATCTGCTGCTGTTATTTTTCTTGTTCTTCCAAAACTCCTCCATCGTTTCGCTATGTTGAACTCGACGCTCTTCCGTCCATTATTTCCCCGATCTCCTTGGTCGATCTTCAGGTGTAACTTCCCAACTATGGTTCTTGTGTCTGAATGTCATTTGACACTCAATGTCTTGTGCCCATGTGGGTGACACTCCAAAGATCAATTTGGACCTGCGCAATCCACACTGTTGTTTCCTTAAGTATATCAGAATTCTCTTTGTTAATCGGTCGCCACTCAGTTTCTTGATGTGGCCGTAAATTTTCAGTCGTCGTTTACGGAAACCTGTCTCGATGTTGGAGTTATTATTATGATTATCGTCCCCATCATCACCACCATCGCTTCCTCCTAATGAATGCTAGATATTCCACACCACGTCCTGTGAAGAATGTCAACTACATTGCTGGTCCTCACTTTGAAGTTGAAACTGATGACCAATGATCAAAGGTAATCAAGAACAAAGCTCCGTGCACTGTATAAGTATCGATCGCTATGTTCCACAGTCATATCAGAGGAAGATATTGAAAGCTCTGTACAAAGCAACTGACGGGTGTGGACAGGTTTGTGCGAGTGCAGAGCTCATTAACACGACCAAATTAAGCAGCCTGGCCATGAAGAGGACTCGCTCACTCAAGCGTTTCAGAACAAGTATTTGAATATCGAAAGCCAATTTCAAATGTTGGGTTGAGCATTGGACTTGACTCCGATTAATACCAGTTCTGAAACAGCGTATACAATATTGGAATGTTCATTTGTTTAAGTCGTCAGTGGAATGGCAATTCCCAAGTAGTAAAAAGTGTTTGTTGCCAAGTTTGTTCGTTGTTTAATAGCTTGGGATATCGTGGTTATCAGCCTCATGTACTTTGCTTTGTACGGTATATGCTTGATGGCTGAGTGCGTGACGTACAGTACCTGGTACGATTGAGTGACCAATGTTGCGGGATCGAATTCTGGCACAGTTAGTTTGCCGTATAGGTAGATTTACAAGCACAAAAGTTGTTTGTGTTTGCTTCAGTTAAGGGATTGGACATCGTGGTCATTTAGCCCCGTGTGCTTGGGTGCGTATTGAATCGTATGAAAACCTGTATAATTGTGATGTTTGTAGAAGTGTATGTATTTGTAATTCAGGTGATGCTTGCGACGGAAGCAGCCGTGGACATAAGTTACTGTAGGCACTATTCCGGCACTTGCCTGGAGTAGAATTGGGAAAACATGGAAAACCACTCCAGAATCGCTGAGGTTGGAATCAAATCCACCGCTTTTCAGTTTGCCCTACGAGGTTGAGTTTACCCTGTTCAGATCTCGATGTGACTGCAGACTAGTACGAGGGAAAAATTATAGTGTTCAGTATCACTTGCAGTGCATTAGTACCATACGGGATGGAGGCAGAGAAATATCGAACTTCCTAACAACACAGGTTAGTTGGGTTACAGCAAACGATATTGGAAGGGGCTGGTGAATCACCTGGTATATGAGGTCACCTCGTGATGCAGTGGATAGTACGGTTGGCTCTCACCCCAGAAAGCCTTTATTCGTTTCCCGGTTCTGGTAACAATTTTAAATTCTTGATATGGTCTGGTACCGGTTTTCGCAGCCATGCGATGCCAAATGGGGACCTACTATAAGTTATGCCAGATGAAGAATCAGGAAGAAACAGGCTACCATACCACACGTAGACTCCAAGCTCATGATTCCTGATTAGCGATCCATTGTCAGTGGCAAGGATTTCGATCGGGCCGCTTTCGTCCATTGTGGCTATACCACTCAGATTAATGTAACAGGTGAATCGGCAGCCCCTAATACCATTGATTTATGCTGCCCAACTAGCGTTGTTGTCAGGAAGGTCGATAATTCTCTGCTTGCATCTGTAAGGTGTAATGCACTGCAATCATATCCGGCAAACGATTCTGAACTCTATTATGTTTCCCTCGTTTTCGTCTGTAATCATATCGAGGGGAAAACAATTGGGTGCAGTACCGTTTGCAGGATATGCTTTCAGTGATTTAGTACCATACGGGATGCATGCAGAGAATTATCGACCTTTCTGACAACACGCGTTAGTTGGACTGCATAGAACGATATTATTAGGAGCATCTGATTTACCTGGTACAGACCTACGTAATAACATTGCTATTCACTTAAGATCAATAATGGAAGTGTTCAGAATCATTTTCCAATGAACTGAAAGTTATTAGCATTCACATTTCTGAACTATCAGCAACTTTCTATCATGAGAGGGTGCAAGAGTGTATTTGTAAAAATAGTTATCAAAACACAGGATTTAATCTATTAAACAGGTGATAAAACTTTAAATAGTAATGTAGTGATTAGGATTCTTGGCTGTCGCCACGGCAGAGGTATGAGTTCGATACCCGCCTCCGAAAAAAAGAAGATACGAGCCTTACAGTAGTCGCATATGATGTGGAACATCCGAGATAGAAGAAACCTCACAAGGCATTGTTGATACACCGGTATTGTGTGTCTATCCCTTATTATTCCCGTTTTCCTACGGGGTCGGGGATGAGATGCGATGGGAAGTATTTGTGGTGGATGGATTTTACGGCCGGATGACCTTCATGACGCCAACCTCATGAGAGGAATTAATGGGAAATGAAATGACTGATGGTTAATGAAAGTGGGTACGGATGTGGAAAGAAGCGGCCGTGGCCTGTCAAAAGGTACCGTCCCAGCATTTGCCTGGAGTTGTAAATGGATTTCAAGAACGGCAAATTGTTGATACACCGGTATTTTATAATATTTTTGGCACAAATATTAATCTATTGTAAAAGGGAGTGTTTTTCAGATATTGTAGTTTATAATACGGAACTCATTTTATTAATAGGTTTCGTACCTTCCACCAGTACTAGCCTAAACAAAGAATGCAATATGGATAAACTAGATTAATAGACGCGACAGCGCTCATAACCTTAAATTCCCTATAAATAGGCCAACTTGCGAGTAAATGCAATGTGCACAGCAGTGGATCATGAAAGGCTTGCCCAGTTCCCGGACCTCTTAATTCACAGACCAACACGTATTTTCATATGGATTATGTTAAAATGAGTCATATTGATATGATAAATATCGTTTAAAACGTTAATCTGGTAGCAAATATATCTAAGCCGTCCGGGATTCGAACCCGAGATCTCTGGGTTCACAGTCATTGACGTTGACTCCACGGCTATTTCGACCACACGAGTATTAGGTACAAGATGGTGACTTATATTCACGTACCAATAATAGTGCATCACGGAATTAAGTTTCATTTATATTTTGCTTGTTTCGATAATGTTCCTGCGTGAAATTGAGTTTAAATTGCCCTATGAATAGGCCCTCTTATGAGTAAAGAGAATGTGTTCAGCATTAGTTTATGAAGGCTTGCCAAGGTCCCGTATAAACCGTTGATATATATTATATTGATGACTGCATTACCGTTATGTGGGTTAATATTTGAATAGTCATTATGCAGAAACATAATACCGGAATTGCCGACTACTTACAATGTGTCATATTAAAGCATATAATAATTTAAATACTGATACGAAGACTTCGACTATGTGCCATGTGCTTTGTGTTCAATCAGTTGACACCAGAGTTCGCATGAGGGTTTACCGTCAAAATGAAAGTGTTCAGCAATGTGATGCAGCTGGCAGTGCGTATTACACTTCCGTTCGATCCACCACTGCCAGCTGGATCGTCCGATCCACTTCCGTCCCATTCTTGAAAATCACTCCCACAAATATCCAGCAACCGAGTGGAAAGATGTTACACATCAAAGAAGAACTGTTTTGAGGGCTGGAACGGGGTCGTGGGACAAACTGAGAAGAGATGGGTTCAATTCCTACTTCAACCATTCTGGAGGTAGTTTACCGTGGTTTCCTCCTTCTACTCCAGGAAATAAAAAATCGTGGCACTGCAGCCCATGAAGAATCTAGGCCAACCAAGCGACCGCTGCCCAGCCATTTGGCCTGCAGATATTGGGGCTATACGTGGTCAGAGCATCAGGTCCCCTCGGCCGTTAATTATGGTTTTCGTGAACGGGGCACTGCTTCACTGTCAGACAGTTACTCAATTGTCATCACTAGGTTGAGTGCGCCCTGTTTCAGCCCTCACGTCATTTCATTAAATCCCTGACGGAGTCAGGAATCGAACCAGGAGCGTCCGGGTGAGAGGCAGGGGCGGTACCCCAACACCATGGGGCTGTCTCTCCAGGCAAATGCCGGGATGATACCTAACTAAAGACCACAGCCATTTCCTTCCCAATCCTCACCGGAATTGTCAATACGCACACACTACTACAGGCACCACAATACCACACATTATTATACATATTCTATACCCATACAAGTATTCGGGGATAAATGACTACGATGTTCAATCCCCTCAAATGAAACAACAAAACTTTAGTGTGTAATTAACTTTTATAAAATACTGTATTTAAGAGTCGCCTCCGTAGCGTAGCGGTCAGCATGGTTGGCTGCCGCCCCGGAGGTCCTGGGTTCGATTCCCGGCTCTACCACGAAATTTGAAAAGTGGTACGAGGACTGGAACGGGGTCTACTCAGCCTCGGGTGGCCCAAATGAGTAGAGGGGGTTCGATTCCCCCTCAGCCATCCTCGAAGTGGTTTTCCGTGGTTTCCCACTTCGTCTTCGGGCAAATGCCGGGATGGTACCTTCTTCAAGGCCACGGCCGCCTCCTTCCCTCTTCCTTGCCTATCCATCCTAATCTTCCCCTCCCTTCCCTCATGAGGCCCCTGTTCGCTTTGCAGGTGAGGCCGCCTGGGCGAGATGCTAATCCCACCTCACCAGTTGTATCCCTTCCGATTAGATGTTCCCAGCTCTAGGACACTGCCTGGATAGGCGGTAGGGGTGAGTTCCCTCGCTGAGTCCCTGGGAGCCACCACCCTGGAGGGTAAACACGATTTAAAAAAATTAGGTGCATTTAAAAGTAGGTAGTAAGTTTGTGCTATTCATAGGTACGACCATTCATGTTTCGTAGTATGAGGAACTCTTGTGTATTATTAAAGACAGAAATGGTTAGTTATTGTTGTTATAAGGGGAGGAACAGCGAGGTCATCAGCCCCTAAAGAGAGAAACTTCAGCGTTCAGCCGGCTCTAAACGTCCACTTTCAATAACCTCCCAAGTCACGAAATCCCACTCCCCCGCTGAGGTCTGATGAACGTCACTTTCAAGTCGCTAAGAGCTAACGAGATTAAAGAGAAGAAGATGTAGTATTAAGACGCCTGTCTTATAATTACTTGAATCTCCGGCGTTGTCTCCAGTCGACAGCTCGACGATCGTTTCAACTCCAGGAAATGTGCGCCTCTCGCCTTGTTTCCGTTCACTGCATCGCACCTTCCGCCCACAGCGGCTTCATTTACCACTACCATTAAATGAATAACAGTTTGAGTCAGGCTATCTCCAGACTTAGTGGACTCAAACCGAAACGCTGGCCGCCCTTGAATGGTTATCCGTGGTTTCCCATTTTCATTTTCAGCTTGATTCAAATGCCGGGACGGTACCTAGTAACAGGCCATTGCCGCATTCCTCCAAGTCTTTGTCCAGTTTTAATCATATTATTAGACTAATCGCTCATTCATTCTTCTGTTAATGTTGGTATCAGAAAAAAGCATTGTTGAAACCCATCTTGCACCTTTCGACCCCCTAAAAGCATAAATTAAGCTATAACGGATAGAGGAAAGTAAATTTGTAGTTATTTACGTAGCCGTCTAGCGATCATGATCATTTTTACGTGGAATTCGAACCGCAGGACGAGATATTTCACTTCAAAAATCTCGCATACATTGACCCGGAATCGAATTCAGTCCGCCTTGGTAGGAAGCAAGGTACATAGAGTCTACATTGAAGGAACAGCGGGTTGATGTTGAGATTCTTTTCATTATTCTTCTACTTCTGCTTCTTTTTCTTCTTTTCATTATTATTATTACTATTATTATTATTATTATTATTTGTAGGGATAACACGCTTGTCTGCGAGGTCCCGGTTTCGACTATCACCTAGACCAGAGATTATGGAACTTGCACGAGAGCTTGAACTGGGTACACTCAACTTTAACATCCTGAGAAGAATACGCATCTGTCTGATCCAAGAAGAATCAAGAAATCCAAAACTAAGGGCCGAGAGAACCAGTCGTATTGATCACGCATCACCCCGCAACCTAGGGCCCTTATGACTAAGCAGTGGTTGCTTGCTAGGGCTGAGCCAAAAGTGAGAAGAGGTGGCTTTAATTACCAACTCAACCCTCTTGGAAGTGGTTTTCTGTGGTTTACCCACTTCTATTCCAGGCGAATGCCGAGATAGTACCTATCCTAAGGCCACGGCCACCGCACAGTGGGTCAAAATCGAAATCTAGGGGGACAAAATTATTTTTACGTTTTAATCATGAATTTAGAGTGAAAGCAACGTATATAATTTGTTTACTTCATAATAAACATCAGTTAAGACTTTTTAAGCTACGTCCACACATGCAAGAAATTGTCTATGACTAGGAGTTGTATAGAGCATTCAGTTATCTCTACAGAGCAATTTTCTACCCCTAATTTACTTTTAACAAAGTCAAAAAGTTCCAATTTTGACATAATCGTCGAACCCAGTGCTTCAAACAGATGTAAACGTGTGAGAACTGGTTGCGCGGCATCTTCTAAAACGTAAAATAACTAAGTAAGTTGCAAAAAGATGCAAAAAATCTTATAACAGGCGTATACTTCAAGACTTTGTCTACATTTTAACATTAAGTAGAATGTGACGCACAGTGACGCGACATACTAAAAACCTAAGTGAAAATATAATTTTAAAAATAATAGTTAAATATTATATAATAAAAAGCCTCCGTGGCTTAGGCGGCAGCACGCCGGCCTCTCACCGCTGGGTCCGTGGTTCAAATCCCGGTCACTCCATGTGAGATCTGTGCTGGACAAAACGGAGGCAGACAGGTTTTTCTCCGGGTACTCCGGTTTTCCCTGTCAAAATTTCATTCCAGCAACACTCTCCACTATCATTTCATTTCATCTGTCATTCATTTAAGCATTGCCCCAGAGGAGTGCGTCAGGCCTCGGCAGCCGCTAGATGGGGGCTTCATTCATTCCATTCCTGACCCGGTCGGAGACTGGAAGCAGGCTGTGGATTTTCATTCATTTTCAGTTAAATATTATATAATGCAAATATAGCAAAAATTACGTAAAAATTACGCCCATTAATAACTGAAACACGTTACAAAGATCATACCTTCAGCTGCATGTTCCATCTTAAAGCATCACACTAACCATAAAGACAACCAAACCACAGCCACTTACATTCACCCTCCAATTCAGACTGCTCGAACAGTGGTGACAGATTTACACTAAGATGCGTTTATATCCAAGAATAGTGAGCGGCAATTATATGAGGATGCTGTAGAAGTAATACATTTTGATTTTTCAATTATGAAAATAAATAATTTTGTCCTCCTAGATTTCGATTTTGACCCACTGAGCACCGTCTTCCCAGTCCTCATCTAAATTACAAATACACTAATACAGCCATCATAATAACACAGGTTATCAGAGAAATTCCACACATACCCAAGTACACTGGGCTAGATGACTACGATGTTGCAATACCTCTAAATGAATCAACAACAATAACAACCAAAAACTGAAGTACTAACAGATGGCACTCTGCCACTTTACTCCTCCTTCACATCCTATGAACACCCCTCGCATACTTTACATTCATTTGTTTACATTTAAGGGTTTATTTTCTTGTTTACATTCTTAGGGTAACATGCCTGAACCTTTCCGCCCTCCTTTATTGGCAGGGCCGTTTGGAACAATAAGGTTTACCTCATGGTGCATTGGACATCCTATAGACAGGTCACGCAGGTTCGTCTTTTCTAAACCGATTACATCACAGAAAGGTGGTATAAAGAAGGACACGAAGAAGACAGAGTGGAAGAGAGAAAAGAAAAGAGAGAGAGGAAAGAAACTGAACAAGTAACAAGTAGGGAAACTTGAGGCAGTTTTCTTGTCTTGAATTACACCCCTCGTTCGTACTGCTGCAGCGTGGTACTTGTGTATTCAAAACACACTCCCGGGCTGCTGTAGCCCCAATTTTGAGTGTTAACGTCTGGGTAGGAGGGAGAAGGGCGGGTGGAAGCGACAGTAATTTGGGGAGCCCGGGTCAAGCCAATGTCGTATCTGCAGATCAGAATGTATGTTGGCAATAATGGCCAACAGCTCGCACTGATTGGTGCACAAGATGCTCCACAATTCACTCTTCTTAAACTAAGATAACCATATATTAATAGATCGCCTCGTTACGTAGTTGCTAGCATTTTTGGCTGCCAGCGTGGAGGCCCACGTTCAATTCCCGACTCTACCAAGAAATTTAATTCTGGTCTGAGGGCTGGAACGAAGTACACTCAACCTCGAAAAGTAAAACTGAGATGAGGCGGGTTCGATTCCTACCTCTGCCATCCTGGATGTGGTTTCCCGTGGTTTCCCACTTCTACTTAAGGTTCGGATGGTTCTTAACTTAAGGCCACGGCCGCCTCCTGCCCAATCCGTACTTCAGTAGAAATATATACGCTAGTTCAGTCATCACTGTAGCATATGTTATGAGACAAATTCTACACACACCCAAGTACAAGAGGCTAGATGGCCTCGATGTCGCTAAGCCCCTAAATGAATCAACAGCAAAATACATATATTAATAACAATAATAACAACATTGTGTCTTAAGACTCGTATAATTAGCGTGGCTTTAGAGACACCGAAGTGCGGAAAATAGAATGAGAATGTTTAATGTCCTTCTGTATGTCTGTCTCTGAAGTCGATTCGTTGTTGTTGTTATTGTTATTTTATCCCGGTGCAGTCAGTTGGCATTTTAGTGTGCTTAAATGTGAGGGTGTCGTGTCGGTATATTTACTGGTACGTTAAATATCCCCGTCGGGACAAAATTCTGGCAGCCCGGCACCTCTACAATCCCCAGTATGGGTTGCCTACCCACCCACAATCGGTTTGAAATCTGCTCGCAGCGCGCTATCGACGGTGCTGAGTTCGATTCCACTGCTTGCCGAGTTCTTATGCAGCATTGCAAAGTATTTTGCTCTTTCAATATATATATACACAGGCTACACAATAAGTTTGAACGATTTCTCTTTCAGAACTTGTTATTTTACGCTTCTGTTAATGACATTTGATCAGCTTTTCTATGAAATCAAAATTTTATTTTACAACATAGTTT
Organism: Meconema thalassinum; assembly: GCA_946902985.2. Taxonomy (NCBI): domain Eukaryota; kingdom Metazoa; phylum Arthropoda; class Insecta; order Orthoptera; family Tettigoniidae; genus Meconema; species Meconema thalassinum. The sequence continues at coordinate 294,239,797 of OX336390.1, read as the reverse complement.
ATCACAATACAAAATATTTTTGAGTTGTATTTTATTTACAGCACAATTTATTGCTTTGTAACCCCATACCTTAAAACAAGATACAATTTGGAAATGATTTGTTACAAAAGTGTTATCAGTCTTCGATGCGACTAAAAAAGTTAATTTATCACAGACGTTACATCTACTGCAAATGGAAATTTACCTAAGGTGTTCGAAGTGGCGTCCATCATTTTCCAAACAGAGGGCCACTCATCGCATAAAGTTCTCTCTTGCGTTCGACAACATCTGAGGAGTAATTTCCGCAAAGGTAATGACGAACTCCATTTTTTCGGGTGTTTGTGGTGATCTTAAAAATACTCTCGACCTGACGTAGTCCCAAATGAAGAAATCCAGGACGGTCAGATCATGTGAACGTGGTGGGAATTCTATAAAGCCTCCAATTCATATCCACCGGCCATGAAACAAACGGTTTAAAACTTCCCTCGCCAGTCTGGAGGAGTACGCTTGATGACCATCTTGTTGTTCAACTCCGCCAATGTAAAATCATCCAAGATGTTCTGGAGTATGAAGTAAGACTAAACTGTCTGTGTTCGTCGTTCTATCATTTTACATTGTTGCAGGTAAATAGTTCTGAAATAGAAATCAATGAAACTTATTCTTAATTAAACACAAGATTTGAACAAATCATTTCGAAATTGTATCTCGTTTTGTGGTATTGAGTTAAAAAGCAATAAATTGTGTTGTAAATAAAATACAACACCAAAAAATACATTGTTTTGTAATAAACTATGTTGTAAAATAAAATTTTATTTCAAAGAAATGCTCTGCTAAAGCCATTAACAGAAGAGTAAAATAACAAGGTCTGAAACAGAAATGATTCAAACTATTGTGAAGCCTGTGTAAATATATTTTGAAAGAGCAAAATACTTCGCAATGCTGCATAAGAAGGCGGCAATCAGTGAAATCGAACTCAGCCCCGTCGCTAGAGCGCTGCGCGCAGATTTCATGCCGATTGCGGTTGGGTTGGCAACCCATTTCACAGTTCCGTGTTGAATCGGAACACGCTGTACAACACACAACATTACTATTGTTGTCATTGTTGATTCATTTACAAGGTTTGAAATATCGTGGTCATAGCTGCCATAATTTAGGTGCTATCCCGGCATTTGCATGAATCAGACGTGGGAATCCATGGGAAACCATCAAACAGCTGCTGGGGTGAGAATCGAACCCTCCTAATTCTGGCTTACGAGGCTGAGTGTACCCAATCCAACCCTCAGACGGGAAATAGATTTGTTGGCAGAGCTGGGAGTCAAATCCACGACCTTTGGGACCGGAGCCTCAATACGTACGTCGATACCACAAAATATGGCGTGAGGTTTGTAAAAAGACAAATGGCCAGAGTGAATGAGGTCTATATTCATTTGTTTCCTTCAAATACATTTTCCATCCTTTTCACTTTGATGTTGGTATTCTAAGTGTCAATTGGGAAATGAAAACGTAAATATATTTCTCCAATTATTTAGCAGACTAAATAATTGGATATTATCAGGATATTGTTCTAAAGCAATATATCTGAAAATGTGTTTGCTTGCCGGATATATGTATATATATGTATCTCCCCTCTGGAAATAATAGCGCGCTAAATGATGGATGGCACAGAGGATCGAATCGGGACTGCTAATACTATTACCATGCAGACTGAGCATTGATCTGTGTTAGGCTGCGTAACGCGTTGCAACCCCATTTGTCTCGGTCAGGGGTATCAAAATAGAAGTCGTTTGCAGAGCAAATGACATTCCGTTATCCACACTCATTCCTCCAGAAGTATTTCCAAATCAATCACTGGATATTCTAATCTGAAAATAGTTACAGATTTTGTCTTCTTACAATCATTACTTTCGTCCACTTTCTGGTGTGATGGCTAGCATTCTTGGCTGTCAACCTGGAGGTCGGGTTACTTTTCCTGCCTCTGCCATGAAATTTAAATCCAGTCTGAGGTCTGGAATGGGATACACTCAGCCTCTAGAGGCAAAACTGAGAATGGGTGATGTCGATTCCTACCTCAGCCATCCTGGAAGTGGTTTCCGTGGTTTGTGACTTCTACTGCCAGCAAATGGCGGGATTGTCCTTAACTAAAGCCACGACCATCTCCTTTCCAATCCTAGTTTGCTCACAAATACATACACTACTAGAGACTCCACAATAAAACGGATTATCATAAAAATTCTACACAAGCCAAAATACTCGGGGATAAATATCCACGTTGTCGCGAGCCCCTAATAATTAAATCAACCACAACAATGTTTCTCTCAAACAAACCTCCGTGACATCTTAAGCGTTTAGTAAAATTTCATACCTAAATGGAAATGAAAATTAGGTATGTGTGATCTATTATACCGTATTATTTACAGCTTCCAGTTGCTAACCTAACGTACACATATTTTGTACACAAACAAAAACATTCCTATACATTGTACCAATAGTTTGACAAATATTCAATACTTTTTATCCGTATCAGCATATTAATACATAACATCAACGCATTAAATGTACAGCATCGTATTGTTACTTATACATAAATTAAACTGCACCAGTGAGCACCGAAACGTGTTTTCATTGTTATTTCTCTCTTTCTTCATTATTGTCGTATCAGTCCGTGACGAACTAGAAGAATTCATCCCTGAATAGCTGGCTTGCATGCCATCTACAAAATGTTATATTTAAGCCCTAGATTCATATACCAATGGATGAAGGCTATAGTAATGTTTCATTTAGAGACTTAAATCGCTTCAATAAGGCACGAAAGAGTAAAATATGTTTAAAATCTTGCACTGCCACCATCCTGATTTTTGAAAAAATATTGAACAATATTTAATGCGAATATGTTAGATGTAAACAAAGATTTGCTGTACCGGGTTGCATTGTGCTTGGGTAATTTAATCGCCTAAAAGTCAGTGTAGTTGACATAGTTCACGTGTCTGCCATATTATGTTAGTGTTTGTCGGGTTTCTGATAGTCACATCATGTAACACCTCACAAATTTTTAGTTTGAATGCTGCAATAGGCTCGGAGATATTCGAAACTGATGAAATACGTCGATTGGCAACCATGTTGCTTTGATCTCGATGAGAATAATTTAAAAATCATGGTTGAGGTGTCCAAAGATGAAGAAGATTACTACCAAATTCAATAACGTCCATCCAGCCGATTATGCGTTTTTAGGGGGTGGGGAGCGGTCACACCACACCGAAAAAAATGTCGATTTCATAAGCCCATATTTCATATGATAATAAGCTAACAGCTAGTATAGTCAAAACCAAGTATGTCTCCTACTCAAGGATACATACATACCACCAACAGCCTTGCCTCTGATCTTTCACTTCCCCTTTAGTATTACGTATTCGATTCGAAGACTTGTGTCTTCTGATAGTTGGAGAACCCTTCGAGTGCAACTTTATGTTTGGTTGTATTCGTGTCTTGAAACTCAGAACAGTGTGGCTTGGGATGAGGAGGACCTTATCAGAGGCAACAGGTGAGAAGCTGGCTGGCTGCATGACTCAGTGGCAATGTTCTCTTTTGCTGTGGCCAAGGTTGGAGGATCGAATCCTGGCACAGACCGATAGAATTTGATGGTGCGATAATTGGAGGGATTTACTGTCATGTTAAAGATCCCCTCCAGGACAGAATTCCGGCACCTTGGCGTCTTTAAATGCCGCAGTAGTCAAAAGGGACGTAAAACCAACAACAGTATTATTATTAGATGAGAAGCTGACCTTGAGCGGAACATAGTCTTGGTATTGGTTATAATAAGCAATTAAAATTAATCGCGTTGTATTTTTATGTCTGTTATTAATTTTTAAGAAACTCTTACAATAAATTCTATTGTGCTATGCCTTGTTTCACGCAAAGCTTTTATTAATGAACCACTGAAGTTATTTTTCTTTGTCGTCTCTAAAGCAAAAGGAGCTCTCGTCGGTCGGAACACTTTGTGCCACACACAAAGAAGTATTCTCCCTAGATATTTACTTTCATGAGACAATTACCTTCTCCTAAGACTGTATCACGCCGTGATGTTAGATGTGGAATATTTATTGCTCTAATTCAGAAATAAATACTGATCAATTCATGAATATTTTCTATGCTTAAAGTACTCCAGAATGTCCTATATTGCCTAAGCTAATTTCTACCTTTTTACTTACCTTTTTCTCAGAAACTATTAATAATAACTATTCTATTCTTTTCAGGGATGTTCTTCAAGACTCTTTCATTACCTTGAGACTAGCATTTTGAAAATAAGTGTGTTCTTGAATTTTCAATTTCTTTTTGAATTACATAGTTTTAGGCTGTTTGAACCCATTTTTCAGTGTTGCCATAGTAATCCAAATTTAATGCTCTTCAGTCGGTCATCATTATTGTACCTAATTGTAATGGGTGGTTTCCTAATATTAAAAATATTTTGACACTAACTTGACGATCGAAACTGGTCATCCAAGTGTATTTATTTATCTCATGTAAAATTGGTTTTCAGGATTAGGTAACCGCCTATTACTTTACAATTGAGTACTACGATCGTGTTGACCGATTGATAGACATTACCTTTTGATGGAATGATTTTTACAGTACCTTTATGAACTTTTCATTTTGGCAAAATTAAACTTAAGTCTATTTTGAAATCCTGACTTGTTAAAATACAACACACGAATTGCATCTAAAAATTTCAGCGTTGTAAGTTGAAAAGTACTGTAGAAATGGGAAATTGTACATCTTCTTCTTCTTATTATTCTTCTCCATTTCCCGTTTCCAGTTCCCTGGGTCGGGTTGCGAATCAAGGACCTCCACAGTTGTCTATCCCTCCACCATTCGTTTCCTTCTTTCAATATTTCTTTTCATTTTACTCTTGTCTTCTCTATGCTTTCCTTCACCGTATATATCCATCTCTTTCTGGGCCTTCCTCATGGTCTTCTTCCTAGTATTTTCTCCTGAAATATTCCTTCTGGTACTCTATATTCTTCCATTCTCATCATATGCCCATACCACTTCATATGCCCAAGATAGCGGGTTCAAACCCGGCCGAATCCGCCGGATTTTTAAGAGCGTTAAAAATCCTTCAGTATGCCTTCCATCGGAGGGAAATTAATGCCGGCGGTCCCATGTCATAGATTTATGACATGTAAAAGATCCTTCCACAGTCTAAACTTGTGTGAAGCTAAATTTTTAGGTTAGATTTCATCGGAACGCTCTGTCAAGGTACCAACGTTCAACACTAGACATCATTGTTATCTGGTAGCGAAAGTTAGAACTACTTTAAATTGAACGGAACTTGTATATCATCCTAAGGGTGCCCGCTGAAAGCAGCTACAGACTCAGGCAAGCCGAATATGTCCTCGTACACTCCCGGCAATAAAAGCAATACGATTAAAAAAAAAAAAATCAGCTTACAGCTTCTCTTGCACTTTTGAGAACCCAGTTCTCTGCCTAATGTCCATATTTCTGATTTAATTTTGTATATATAGAAAAATATTTTAACAAAAAATTGGAATCAAAAATTTGTCCGTTCTTAGAACATGCCACTGTCGTAAAAATCGTCTTATTTCATTGGAAGTACTAGCATGCCATTTTTCTGTTGTCCCATGTCCTTATGTCCTTGCGTCATATTCTGCCCCTTTGTAAAATGCTTTTTATGTATCTATCGTCTAATAAAAATAAAAATAAAATCTACTTTGGTGGGTTTACTAATAGTACGCATGATTGTGGGAGAGTGTAAGGAAAGTAGCCTCTAGAATGATATATGGGAAAATATATGTACCGTTAGCAATCTAAAGGTCCGTAGATTAATATGGCGCAAAAGCAATATTTTGAACGTTTTGAATATTTTGAGCATTCCAGAGCCCTTCAATGCATTTCTTGCTTGGTACAAATATGTGCGAGTACTCTATCACCTACTTTCATTACACCATAATAACCCCTGGCACTACAGCCCGTGAAGGGCCTAGGCCTACCAAGCGACCGCTGCCCAGCCTTTTGGCCTGCTGATATCGGGGTGACGCGTGATTAGCGCATCGGGTCCCCTCGGCCGTTAATCTTGGTTTTAGTGATCGGGGCGCTGCCTCACTGTCAGTCAGCTACTCAATTGCCCCCACGAGGCTGATTGCACCCCGTTCCAGCCCTCACGTCAGTTTCTAAAATCCCTGACGGAGCCGGGAATCAAACCCGGGGCCTCCGGGTGAGAAAGGAAAGGAAGGAAGCTTGTAGTTTAACGTGACCGGGTGAGAGGCAGGTGCGCTACCCCAACACCACGGGGCTGGCTATAATAAAAGAACCTCTCGCAAAATATTTCAGAATGTATTGGGATCGGACTGTGCTCACCGAAAGAACAGTGAATCATAAAAGACCTGACAGTAAAATTCAACAAAAGATTGAAGGAAGTGAGAATGAACACAACTCACCTCAGTTTTGCTTCACTAGGCTGAGGAATCCTTATTCTGACCCTCAACCAGTATTTAATTTCTTGTCAGAGTTAAGAACCAAACTCAGACCTCAGAGGTGACAGCCAAGAATACTGGATGGAGTAGGGGCTAATCGGATTGCATCTCACTAAGGTAAACCGGATGCAACTCCTGGTTGATGCATGTGCGATTTTAAGGGGTTAAATGTCACGTCCAGTAGTTTGGATTTCGCGTAAAAAGAAAGACCCATGACTTACGATTGTTTGAAAATAATATTTTGGTAAGGAATGAAATTCTGAAGTTAAATCTGCATTTATGATAGGTATAACGTGTTTGCGTCCGCCTAAGAAATAGCGAAACAGTGAGGAATTACTTATATCCTGTCTGGATCTTTGGTGAATTGGGCCGGGTCTCTGGAATCTGTGCCATTTAATCCCTACTGTCATCCCTACATAACACTCTGAGGACGTGACTAGATGCCCTTTATGGTACACTAACAGCACGGGTTATCACTCAAATTTCCCAAACGTCTGCTTCTTATCTGTCACCCCCTGAAGTTCGGGTTCGATTCCCAGCTTTATCAAGTTATTTAATTCTGGCCTAAAGGTTGGAACGGGGTAAAATAATCCCTGTAAGGCAGAATTGAGAGAATATACGTTCGATTATCACCTCAACCGTACTAAAAGAGATGTACTGTGGTTTACTACTATTTCAGGAAATTTCGGGGTTAGTTCCTAACTCAAGGCAATGACTCTCTTTTTCTCAATCCTAGAAGTGAAATGCCATGCCCTGTGGTTCGGATTCCACGTAGAAAGGAGATCCCGTGGCTCATGATCCAATGATTAACGTCACGCAAAACTAAAAGCGTCCTTCCTTTTTCCTTTTCTCAATCCTAGCCTTAATTACAAATGCATGCACTACTTCATCATCAAAGAACAGTTTGTCAGACAGATTCTACACACACTCAAGAACACGGGACTGATGACCATAATGCTAAGCAATCAAATCCAACAAGTACGACTGCTCATTCACCTAATTATGTGAGAATAATGATTAGATTTTGCAAGTCCCTAAATGTGTATCAACAATAAATAATACATTCCTGGCAAACTTCAGGACCCTATCCAACCCAACCCGATACCAACATGCTGTATTAACAGCTCATTAATCAAGCCATGAATCAATGCTAAAGAATTCCTTTTTCTCTTTTTATTGCAAACTAATTCTGATTGGAACGTAGCGCCGGTGTTGACCCACCACATTGCGAACCTGACATATAGGCAACCCAAAACACATTTTTTTCATTTGCCGCACACACGGCACAGGCTTGAAATGTACACACAATTGTGTTTATTGACGCTGTGTTGAATGAGGAACATTTTATAGCTTTTCTTCAGAGTGAAATGAATGTTGGGGTCGTAAAACCAAGCGCCCGTTCAAACATGTTCCCCGATTTATATTCCAAAAGTCAACATTATTTTCATATTGGATGCTCTTTTTTAATTTATTTTTTTGTAGATACTCATCTGTAGATGGCAGAAGCAGGGCTGATGTTTTACATGCAAATGCTTTATGGTTCCTGCGTTTTTATTTTCAGTGCAGTAAATCAAATTGACTCTCAATAGTCAAATGCACCGTACACACACACATATTATGTAGCATCTATAGTTTATATTTAGAAATATGTGTGGTGGGGCGAGTTGATGCAGCTCGTAATATATTGATGGTAAGCTATTGTGGTGACTGTAATGAAACTTGGACGATAAATTGTATATCTGGATGGTATGATCTGATAACAGTTCAAATGCGAGATCATTAATTATACAGGGTGTTTCAGGAGGAATAGTAAATATTTTAGGAGGTGGTAGTATAGATGAATTGCAATAAAAAATCCATATAACATGTATCCCATTTCTATTGCGTACCGAGATACAGACGTTGGTATGTAACCAGAGCGTTGTCATTTCGTGTGTTGGTACACGCAGACTAGCGTAGTATAGCGGACATTACGTATGCACGGGTTGCATCCGTGTCATTACCAGCCCGTTCAACACCTTCGAGCAGGAGATGCAGATAGACGATTGGAATTTTGTCGTTGGATACGTGCAAATCGCCAAGTAATCCCATTTGTAATCTTTACTGATGAAGCCAAGTTCACTCGTGACGGCACCAATAACACTCGTAATTAACATCAGTGGTCAGAAGAAAACGCACATGCCATTGTGGACAGACATTTTCAGGAACGCCTCTCTTCAATGTGTGGTGTGGATTGATTGACAATCAGTTGATTGGGCCTGTTGTGTTACCGCATCGTCTAACAGGGCCCCATTATCTACACTTTCTTGGAAATGAACTTCCAGCATTATTGGAGGAGATTCCTTTCGCTACAAGAATGCGTATGTTCTTCCAGCATGACGGGGCATTCTAGTCGTCTGTTGATACAACATATAAACCTAACTATCCCCAGAAGATGGATAGGGAGATATGGGCACGTTTCTTGGCCACCACGGTTCCCGGACCTTACCCTGTTGGATTTTTGCCTGTGGAGATGGTTTAAAAACGAAGTCTAAAAGTTAACACAAGAGCAGAGTTGGTCGTTCGGATCATGCATAGTGCAACCCTCATCAAAGAACGCCAAGACGCCCTCCGAAGAGCAACAAGGGGTGAGAATTGCTAAATGCATTGGTGGTGGAATTATTGAAACTTTTGAAACTTTGAGCGTCCTCATTTGCCTTGGCTTTACATTTGTTTGGGTTAAATACTACCAGCTGTATCTCTGCACGCAATGCAAATGGGACACAGGTTATATGGAATTTTTTATTGCAATTCATCTATACTTCCACCACCAAAATTATTTACTATTCCTCCTGAAACACTCTGTATATGGTGAGTGAGAGGGAGATGAGGAGAAGTCATACTACTTCCTGAAAATGACAATTTGGGTAATGCATCGTTACACTAAGAGCCACCGTGGCTTAGGCGGCAGCACGCCGGCCTCTCACCGCTGGGTCCGTGGTTCAAATCCCGGTGACTCCATGTGAGATCTGTGCTGGACAATACGGAGGCAGACAGGTTTTTCTTCGGGTACTCCGGTTTTCCCTGTCAACATTTCATTCCAGCAACACTCTCCACTATCATTTCATTTCATCTGTCATTCATTTAATCAATGCCCCAGAGGAGTGCGACATGCTTCGGCAGCCGGCACAGTTCATATCCTCGCCGCTAGATGGGGGCTTCATTCATCCCATTCCTGATCCGGTCGGAGACTGGAAGCAGGCTGTGGATTTTCATTTCATTCATCGTTATACTGTAGGCTATATCTACAGGGTGGATGGAGTTTAACTGGGCAGCCGGGAACATATTACGCCGAAAGACGTGAAAAACGTATCATGAAAGGTGCATGGTTTAGTGGGAATAAATGGTTTAGTGACGTTTTTCAAACATGTCTAGCAGGCCAATTGTTGGTCCTCTGACTTTGGGATTGCACCATGCTGTGCAGCATAAAATAACGAAGAAATAATATCCAGAGTGGATCTGCATACTGCAGTGGTTCTCAGATAATTCCATGTTACGACAATCACTTTCGGGCACGTACAGAGAGTTTAGTTTGTATGTAACGGAGACCCACGCTTGCCCGCTCGCCCGTGGCTTGAGCCTCTCTCTCGCCACGCTCTTTGCCGTTATACGGCGTCCGCGCGGCACTGACTCATTGAGTATAGGAATTTGTGCTTACCTAGTTCACAGCTGGGGCGGAAAATGTTCGCCATTCACTGCCACACATCGCTGGCACCTTTTTATGAAACTGGCATTTACTCTCTGAAGTTCCTCAGCACCGTTTGACTGTATTTCAGCTGTAATATGGTCTTTAAGCTCATTTATAGTGTGAGGATTTCTCGCATACACTCTATTTTTAAGCGTCCCCCACAAACAAAAGTCACATGGTGATAAGTCTGGGCTTCGCGGGGACCACACATTCCGACTTATAATCCTCGTTCCGAAAATGCGACGCAATTCTGTCATGGATGTTTCGGCAGTGTGAGCAGTGGCAGAATCTTGTTGAAAGTAATTTGACAATCGCTCTCCGTAAGTCAGTTCGTCAAAAAATTGGTCAAGGATCACATTGAAGTACAAATTTAAGTACAAATTCCTATACTCAATGACTCAGTGCCGTGCGAGCACCGCATAACGGCAAAGTGCCTGGCGGGAGACAGGCACGCAACGTGGGCGAGCGGGCAAGCGAGGGTGTCCGTTACATACAAACTAAACTCTCTGTACATGCCGGCAAAATTGCGTCAGCTGTCGCGTGTACAGGAGAACAGATGCATATTCGGAACTCTATTTTTCCTAGTCTGTGGGAACTGGTTGGGCAAGTTACCTCCCCTCCGTGTAACTGTCCTTCATTTATCAGTTGTCTGCGAGACCACACCCGACGAATACCGGATGTTCTGTCAGTCCAGTGGCACTTCCTCGATCCGGTCTTGTACACAGTAGCAAGCAATGTTGTTGAGAGTGATGTACTTCTGTTCCTGATTTCTCCTAAACCACTCAGGGGCAGATGACCTCATAGTTCCACCCCTTGAAACAACAATAAGTAACTAACCCTCCTAAGTCACGCCCCTTTTACTATACGTTTTTCACGTCTTTCGGTGCTTCCTGACCTTGAGAAACGTATGTTCATGGATAAAAGATCTGACTCCACCCACCTTGTATACCATACCTTGTATTTGATTTTACAAATCAAATTATTTTATCCAATGATATTTTTTACCTATTTGAGTCTTAAGAATGCTACGTGAATGTTATTTTCTACTCCCTGAATAGGTGTCCCGTACACTTTACAACGAGAGGTTTATTTACAGTATCTGATGAGATTATTATGGTCGTTCTTAGATTTCTTATAGTTCTCTGTTATTAACTTTGTTTGCTCTATACCGGTTGAATCAGCTGCCCCTAATAATATTGTTTTATGCAGCGTTGTTGTCACGAAGGTTTATATTTCTACAGCATGCTTGCATCCCGTATGGTACTAATGCGCGACAAGCTTATCCTTCAAACTGTACTGAACACTATAATTTTTCCCTCAATGTGACTACAAACTAATACCAGGGGAAATAATAGTGTTCAGTATCGTTTGCAGTACATGATTTCAATGTATTAGTACTATACGGGATGCAGATAGAGAAATATCGACCTTCCTGTTAACACGCGTTAGTTGGGCTGCATAAAACAATATTATTAGTGGCAGCTGATTCACCCGGCATATGTAATTTCAATAAGTTTATTAACTCTCTTCCACGTATGTTGGCACTATAGTAGTGCATTTGGAGACTCAGGTGATTATGGTGAGCATACAGAGATATCTAAGAGTTCCAGTGAGTCGTTTGCTTTAGTATAGTTTTTTACATCTGTATTGTAGATAATAGTAAGTTTATGATTGCTCTATACTGTAATTCCTTTCTTTTATACTGCTCTTACTTATTTTGTTGCATTTAACATCATGGGCAAAATGAAAATTAATTCGTCCTGGAAATAGATACCTGTTTTCGTGCAATTGCTATACTTTACAAAGAGAAATAAGGCAATAAATAGGCAAGTACAGTATCAAATGTCTGTAAGATAGATCAAGAAAATAACACAAAATGGGAATGATTTCGGATATCAGAAGGTAAATAAATGCGGAATACGTAGAAATCATCACCATAAACATGTAGGCCTACCTGATTATAATAAACTGGCAAAATACTATAAAATAAATATATTCTCTAAATAATAATTCTATTGAAGATATTTATCACATTAATCATTTTATTAGTGATTCTCTGTAGTTTTCAGGGTGAATATTCTACTACAGACATCATTACTCGGTGATAGATTAACTCGTATGTCTGAGAGGATTTTATTCCACCAAGAAAATAAATAATCTATGATAAAATAGCTACAAGAGGTGTCCCTGTTAAGCTGAGCAACCCAGTGGAAGGTTGGGTAATCAATCCCAGCGGGAAGCTGGGTCAGTGAGCCGATCAGTGCTGGGGGCTTCAAGGCTTACAACCTTGATAGTTAACAATTCGTTACCTGCGGGTAACCACCCTAAACACTTTTTCTTATCTCTTGCAACATGAAGGAAACGAATAACGGTAAAACTACCCTAGGTGGTACAACATTTAGAAAATCCACCCCTGCCTTTGGTGGGGCAAGCAAGCCTTCGGAGTCTGGGGAGCTTGCACTTTCATGTGAAACTAAGAAACGTTTTAAATATTTGGCAACCATCAACATCAACTCCCTCCTTAAGACAGGAAAACTAAAACATACATTAGATGTTTTAAATGACAACAATATCCTGTTAACTGCCCTACAAGAGACCAGATTCTTGGATGACGAGCCAATCGAATCACAGGGATACAGGATCTACAAAGGGCAGCCAGGTGAAAGAGTGATGAAGAATGTGCCTCACTTGGGTACAGGCTTCATAGTCAACAACAAAATGATCAACTCCATCATCTCCTTTTCATCTCCAAATGGCAGAATGTCCACTATAGCCTTCAGAACTCTCAACAAAGCATACACAATTGTTAATTTTCATGCACCTACTAATGACACCAATAGGAAAGATATTGAGAGTGTGGAAAACTTCTGGAGGGTACTCGAAGAGACAATGGACCGGATTCCAAAGCACCATGTAACTATTTTAATGGGGGACTTTAACGCTCAGATTGGTAGAGAACGGAAATTTCAGGCCATAGTTGGAGAATATCCAGCACACAAGAGGACCAACAGGAATGGAGAAAGGCTGATTGATCTGTGCAGAAATTATAACTTAGTCCTCAAATCTACAGCTTTCAAACGCCTTCCTAGAAAAGCTATGACGTGGAGATGTCCTAATCCCATGCTTGGGGAATTCCAACTAGATCATGTAGCCATTAGTAGAAGGAACAACCAGGAAATATTAAATGTCAAAGTATTGAGAAGTGCGAACATTGACTCGGATCATTATCTTTCTTTGATCAAAACCAATTTCATCCCTCTTAAAACAAGCAGAGGAATCCATTGCATCAAGTCGCGAATTCCAAGGTTCAATCCATCTAAGCTGAGAGACAGTGATGACTTCACCAAGACCCTAGCTAAGAACAAGGAAAAGAAGGACTGGCCCCAACTACAGAAGGCACTAGTAGATGCGGCGACAATAACTATCCCGGCAGTCAGAAAGAATAAACATCCGTGGTGGACAGCTACATGTGACAAGGCAATAGAAGAGAGAAAACAAGCATGGCTGAAATGGAACCGTAATAAAAGTGTGGACAATCATGATAATTTCTTAGAAATTCGGAAAACTACTGCCAAAATTATCAGAACAAGCAAGAGGCAGCATAATAAGGATATCATTGACCAGGCAGGGAGGGATTTCCAGCGGAACAACACTAGAGACTTCTACCAGGCTTTTAAATCACAAATAACACCCTATTCAGCTCCTACACTTCACCTTCGGGGAGCTGACGGAGATCTGAAACTGAACAATGAGGAGTGCACCACAGCCTTAGCAGAGTATTTCAGCGACCTTCTTAACTCCGAGGAACCCATGGAAAAGCTACCTTTTGAACCCAAGAACGTTGCTAAGCCACACTCTTTCCCTCCAACAAAGGAAGAGATCCAGAAAGTAATTTCCGAATTAAAGTCCAATAAAGCAGCAGGCGAAGATGGGATCATTGCAGAGCTCTGGAAGTATGCTGACGAGGAGTCGATACAGAGTATCCATGACATCATATCTAACGTATGGTTGACAGAACAATTACCTAGTGACTGGACCTCAGCTATCATTCACCCACTACATAAAAAAGGTGACAAATCAGATCTCAACAACTACAGAGGGATTTCCCTGGTATCAGTGACATACAAGATACTCTCCAAAGTATTGCTCACAAGAGTAGAGGTTCAACTGGATTCCTGCATTGGAGAGTACCAAGCTGGGTTTCGAAAGTCAAGGTCATGCACCGAACAGATTCTGAATCTCAAAACCATTCTCACGTACAAAAATATAAGTGCCTCACCTTATGTTGCAATTTTCGTTGACTTCCAAAAGGCATACGACTCAGTAGATAGAGAGTCACTCTTTGAGACACTGGCTGAATTGGGGCTAGATAAAAAGACCCTGAATCTAGTGAAAGCGACTCTCACTAACACCACAGTCAAAGTCAAATTCAGAGGGGAACTGTCCAAGAGCTTCGAGGTCAGAACTGGTGTTAGACAAGGGGATGGCTTGTCTCCGATCCTCTTCAATTGCCTACTAGAAAAAGTAATTCGTGAGTGGACGAAAACTCTGAAGGATGATTCTGGATTAAGAATAGGCTACAAGAAAGACAAGTTAACAGTCCCCTGTTTAGCCTTTGCAGACGACCTTGCACTCCTAGCGTCCAGTGTGGAGGAAGCTAACCATCAACTATCCTCTCTGAACTATATAGCAGCTAAAGTAGGCTTAAAGATCGCCATCAACAAAACACAGTTTATCAGCAACATCAGAGATGCGCCCGAGTCAATCCCACTGGGGGACAAAGTAGTACAAAGGACTAACTCCTTCAAATACCTAGGAGAATGGATAACCCCAAACATCAATGAAGACCTGGCCATGAACGACAGATGCATCAAACTGGAGAGAGCCTACCACCTATGCAAGAATATGTACAAATCAAAATCCCTCTCAATGAATTTCAAACTCAGACACTACAGTACTGTAGTGAGACCATCAGTACTATATGCCTCAGAATGCCTAAATATGGTCAGAAAAGGACAACTCCGGAAATTGGAGCTGAAGGACCGGAAGATTCTACGAAAAATCATGGGCCCTATTAAAGAGGAAGGCAAGTATAGAATCAGGCACAACAATGAACTCTATGAACAAGTGGAGAGCATTACAACAGCTATGAGGAAGAGGAGGCTGATCTTCTATGGTCATATTGTGAGAATGGATAATCAGAGGCTCACCTCCAGAATTTTCAACACTGTCTCTAGAGGGAAAGCAACTAACGCCAAGTGGTCGAAACTAGTCAGAAAAGACCTTGAACAATTGGATATTGACCCCAGTAACATCTATGACAGGAATAAATACAGGACTTTAGTCAGAACATCAGACTCTCTCCAGTCACTAACAGCAAAAGCAGTGCGTCCAGGAGTAGGTGTGAAATGGACTCAGGAGCGGAAGGACATTCACAGTGCCAGAATGAAGGAATACTGGGCTAGGAGGAAAGCTGCCAGAGATAAGAACCACGTGGTCCACAGCCGGCCAAAACGGAACTAAAAAGCTGTAGAATTGATTACGCTCAACAAATAACAGACGAAATGAAATGCACACGTAATTCTGAAAACAGAACATAATATGTTATTTTGAAGCGAATGATGACGACATACGAGAAATGTTTCACTTACTTGCAAGCCTCAATCGAATCAGATGGATTATAATATGGAATGGAAGTTACAAAGTGGATGTAGCCTTCCCTAGCATCTGTCTTGCATTACTGCATTGCGAGTTGCCAAATAGTTCATTGGGATTTTTTGCTGGAATGTTTCCATACGTGCTTCTAGAGTGCACTTTCTCTGAACAACGTAAATGAGAGAATTCTGTTATTTTATCATGAAGATGTATGTAGACCAGTTTACAAGTACCTTAGAGCTGGAGAAATTTGTGTCACAAAATTCAGCTTACTGAAGAACATATAGGAGGGAAATAACTGATAATATAATTTTGTACTGGAGTAAGTGTTTTGGAATATACCTATGTTGAAATTATGAACTACTGTGTCACCCTAGAAACACTGTGGGACTGACGATTCTCCAGAAATCACAAAATTATCGAATTATTATTTTTTCGATAGAACTGCAGCCCTGACTCAAACGGATAATATACCACAACTTATAAATATCAAGCGATTACTTACAATGTCCAGATTTCGATCATATCACTTCAATAAGACTTGAAGATGAAGTCCTAACCGGGAATCAAGCCCTAATTTCCTGCATATCGGGTAAATGCGTTATACCATTATTCTACCACGCCTTCCGCCCATAAAATATCATTTTGAAATCTTGGATTAACATGATAATGCATTACGTTAATGAAACAAATATGGTAAATCTCCAGGGCTTAATGTTTGGTAAAATATAATTTGTATAAGGACCTCTGTTAGACTAAAATTATACGACAAAAAATAGCAGTCAGTTGAGGCAAATCTCAGACATGTGTCCGTCACATATCCATTCAGAAATGGAAGATGTATTTGGTGAGTCAAATTGATGAGTTGTTGGATTACTTTAGAGGCTGCGACATCGTGGTCATATATCCCCGTGTATTTTGGTGTGTGGATTTTGCGTGGTAACATGTGTTTTTGTGATGGCTGAACTAGAGTATGTATTTGTAATTTGGGGATAAGATGGGAGGGCGGCAAACGCTGGGAGCCATCCCAGCATTTGCCTGGAGTAGAAATGGGAAACAACAGAAAACCACTTCCAGGACGGCTAAGGGGCGAATCGAAAAAGTCCTCTTCTCAGATTTGCCTCATGAACCTGAGTTTACCCCGTTCCAGCACTTAGACCAGAACTCAATTTCTTGACAGAGCCAAGAATCGAACGCGGGCCTCCGTATTGGCAGCCAAGAATGCTAGCCACTACGCAAAGAGGCTGATAGGGTGTAAGTAAATATACTTGAATATAATCTGATTGCCTGAAATTGCAGATTAATTATATGGCAGCGTTGCCTCATTTCTCAGTTTGAAAGTTTTTATATTGTGGTATGTGGTATGCATAAATATGTAAATATACCAAAACTGCCAATGAATGTTTTTACATATATACATAAATGAAAATATAGTCTATGGATATCAGTTTTTTAGAATATTTTTTCGTAATTTGACAGTCTTAAGGCTAATAACGCATTATTCTCTTAGTGTGTTTTTTATTGACGTTTTATTTCAGGGGCTTGGAAATCGTGGACATTCATCCCCGTATACCTGTATATGTTTGTGTAACTCTGTATGATAACCTGTGTTATTGTGATGACTGTATTAATGTGCATATGAGTAATTCTGGTGTCGGTTGGGAATGAGGCGGCCGTGACCTTAAATTTGGAGCCTTACCATCATTTGCCTGGAATAAAAATGGGGAAATCATGGATAGCCACGACCAAGATTGCTGAGGTGGGCATTAAACCCGCCTCTTCTGAGGTTTACCTCACAAGGCTGAGTGGACCTCGTTCCAGTTCTTAGACCAGAATTATATATCTTAGCAGAGCCGAGAATCGCATCCGGATATCCAAAGCGATACCCCAGAATGATAGCCGCTACACCAGGAAATGGTCTTCTGAGAATATGACCTCAGATGGATGTATATTTCTACAGGAATATTGTGTCCCAAATTAGAACGCGATTTTATGATAGTAATTTGAAGACTGGGTCTCTGTGGTCCTTGAGCAGTTCGATCGATCAGTGCAGACAGACAGACAAACGAGTGACATTACCAGAGTCATATAGGAGGCTTATGTGGAGAAGTTGAGTAGTTGGAAATATCAGAATAAACAGACGAACTTCCAGGTTACAACACAAGGTTCTTGTAGGAGACTAAAGTTGAGCTGTTGTGCAGTTGGAAATATCATAACAGACACACGGACAGAATACCGAGTGTCATTTCAAGGGTATTTTAGGAGAACAAAGTGGAATTGTTGAGCAGTTGGAAATATCAGAACAGACAGACGGACAAACTACCAAGTGACATTACAAAGATCTTGTAGGAGAGTAAAGTTGAGCTGTTGAGCAGTTGGAAATATCATAACAGACACACGGACAGACTACCAAGTGACATTACAAGGGCCTTGTAGGAGTCTAAAGTGGAGTTGTTGAGCAGTTGGAAACATCAGAACAGACAGACGGACAAACTACCGAGTGACATTACAAAGGTCTTGTAGGAGAGTAAAGTTGAGCTGTTGAGCAGTTGGAAATACGTATCATAACAGACACACGGACAGACTACCGAGTGTCATTACAAGGGTCTTGTAGGAGAGTAAAGTGGAGTTGTTGAGCAGTTGGAAACATCAGAACAGGCAGACGGACAGACTACCAAGTGGTATTACGAGGGTCTTTTTGGAGTCTAAAGTGGAGTGGTTGTGCAGTTGGAAATATCAGAACAGACAGACGGACAAACTACGAAGTGACATTAGAAGGGTCATGTAGGAGTCTAAAGTGGAGTTGAGTATTTGGATATATCAGAACAGATGGACAGACTACCTAGTGAAATTACATCTACAAAGCTAGATAGCCTAACTAGCTAAAGGAAAACAATGAGCGTAATAAGCAGAACAAACTGTGATTGGTGACAAAATAAATGGGAAGAGACCTGGAAAGGGGGTTATAGCTGGGACCGAGAATATTTGTTGGGTCTGATGAAAATATAACTCGTAACATCTGTTGCTGTGTAGGCACTAGTACTAGTACGTTCTTCATATGAAAAGTTCTTATGAAATTCTAACCTATCTGCCAGCTGAAGAAAAAAATGTAATATTGCCTCTCGTCCAAAGACGTGCCAAGTGTGAACAATAAAAAATAAGCAACCGTTGATGGGGGAAAGAAAGGTATAACGAACGAAAAGGAGGCGGAAGAGGAGTTATTTTACTACGGCTCTAGATAGCAGTATAATGCTTCAGACAGCAAATATGGAAGGAGCGTCTCTTTACACTCCTTGCAGCTGGGTTGAAAGCGTATTGTTCAACTGCAGTGGAATTAAAAAGTAGGGTTTGATATGAACTGGATGCCTGATTTAAAATCTCCATGTACTGTATTAATATGTTATTATTAATAATAATAATAATAATAATACTCTAATAATAATCATAATGAGACACGCAAAATTTCAAAAATAGTGAAATCCATGTACATGGAGGTTAAAGATTTAAAATGACTGACACGATTTGGACTCGAACCCGCGACCTTCCATTTTCCACCGGTGCTCTGACCACTGTGCTATAGAGTCACACTTCGCCAGCCTATCATATTGTGTATTGTTGCTATTGGGCTATCAATGGATTCTAAGAATTGGATTTCTACTGGGTCTCACTTTGGCGAGTACCTGACCGGACTATATTTATTGAACGGCCGTTGACGGGAACACGCTACCTTCAGTTTCTCAAAAATAAACTCCCACTGTTAATGGAGAACGTACCTGAGCTCGAACGATTTCGAATGTGGTTTCAGGTCTCCCATCTCACTGATCAGTCGTCGTCCGGAACCCTATTTATGATTCATATTCTAATAAATCGTCGCCTCCGTAGCGAAGTGGTCAGCATAGTAAGCTGCCGCCCCGGAGGTCCTGGGTTCGATTCCCGGCTCTGCCACGAAATTTGCAAAGTGGTATGAGGACTGTAACGGGGTCTACTCAGCCTCGGGTGGTCCAAATGAGTAGAGGGGTTTCGATTCCTATCTCAGCCATCCTCGAAGTGGTTTTCCGTGGTTTCCCACTTCGTCTTCGGGAAAATGCCGGGATGGTACTGTACCCGTATTACCTACCAATACCTGTTGAATCCCTCGATGACAGCTGGATCGTAGAACCTGAAAATCCCCGGCTAGAAATAAGAACCAAGTTCTACCAACAGACAAAGGGATAATAGGGCCACTCGAATACCTAACAGGATGTATTAAGACTGACCAAGGCTCAGAGAAAGAAAAAACTAGCTCAAAACACAAGAATTCTTCAAAAGGAAGAAAGAATCTCAAAGGTGTGGTAAACCCTAAAATACCTAGCGATGACCCCCTTAATACACCCTTCCATCACCTCTATAAAGCATCAAGCTATAATTAAAACCAAATAATAAATTAGTTTATTGCAAGAATAAACATGACAAGAAATATAAATTTTGTCGATACCACGACCAATCAAAAATATCATTAATTATACTGGATTGTCTTTCAGCTATGGAATATGGGGAAGGCTTCCAAAATGAATCACCCATTATATCAACTAACGTTTAGTTCTTTCAAAAATAAGGTATAATAATCATGATTTTCGATCCCATAGCATAAGCACACACAACAACAAAAATTATATGAATTGAATAAATTGGATTCATTTCGGTTCATTAACTTAATGAACATCTTACACAAAAATACCCTGATTATAACCAAAAATCTTACACGACATTTTCATTAGCATTATATGGTCTTGTTATTTAACGATGAAATTAATATGGCATATTTACAGAATATACAAATTTATACAAGATTCTAGAATAATTTCGATTATTCTCCTCCCACTGACTTAATGTCACGACATTCACTTCTGCTAAAATTTGTTTAATTGTTTCATTTCTCATTTCAGGGTATTTCTGCCGAACAGTTAAGTTAAGCAAAAATTAATCATAGATTCAGCATTAAATAGTTATCGGTGATCTTTGTTAAACATACATGCTATGGCAAAGTCGTTTTAATTTTACTGTAAATATTGAACTGGATATCCACTCAAGAGTTTTAATCATAATGCTCAGAAAAATACTAATCTTCACACAGGCATTACTTCAAGATAATAACAGCGATAAAGTCACCTATGACAAAATATTAACCATACTAGGTTAAATACAACGCCCCTCTGGGTTGAAACCTCATTTAATCTATTCTTGATTGGCACACGTTGCTCAATCTTCAACAAGAAAATTTGCTTCGCAAAGCACTGTATCAAAATACATAAACACAAGAGCATTATTCCTAATGCATGCCTCTTAAATTCTAACATGCACCTATATTTGGAGCCTTACTGTTTTAAATCCACAATTATGAAAATCAGCTGTTTGTAATAAAAGCCTGAACTCGTGCTCAGAACAATAATTTGATTCTGTAACAGGTTATTAATAAAGCCTAGTGGATTCCAGAAATACTCCACCTATTTTTAGAAAACTTGCCTTGCATTGATGTGTTACAATATTCATAGTTTTTAAACGTATGACTTATTGTAAGTCATCCCTGGGATTATCCTCGCAAATTTGGATGTCGTTCAAATACCCTCTTAATAGAGAAAAACTATTGCACCAGAGGCAATGATATCAATTTAATCCAGTGTTAACTTCATAAGAGAAGAAAAGTATAACACTCACAACCACTCAAAACTGAGGTTGTAAAAACGATTAAAAAATAAATCCAATCTCAAAATATGATCTTCCCTGAATTTCCCGAACGCGAAAATGTCGGTGGATTAATCCTACAGCATGAATCTAGGTTAACTACAGAGGCTAAGCGACTAATGACCCATCAGAACAATCCACTTCGAAAATCACGCTCAGAAAATACAAGTTAAATCTGTTAATAAACTGAGGAAAAAGAGTCTAAAGACTCGAAGTAACATTCAGAATAACTGGATCCGAAAACTTCCTAATATCGTTATAATAATTAGGAAAGAAAAATTCTCCTCAGAGAATAAGATAATCCAAGCGAAAGTGCTTAAAGAACATATGCACTAGAATATGTAAAACTCAGTCAGAGTTCTCAACGCCGCTAAAAAATTTGCGTTACTAAAATATTCTTACACAAAAATCTAGAGATCTTCCTCCTACAGGGACTACTTGACAATAAGGATGAGCATATCAGTTTCAATACTGTAAAAATACTATTGAAATTTTAAATTTATCAATCAAAATACAAAAAAGGATGCACTCATTTTTATGAGTCAAAATCCTGGCATCATAGAAGGTCAGCTTCGAAATAGACATCGAACCTGCACTCTCTACTCAACCATTTAATCTACAAAAATCAAAATATGGCAATTTGTGATTGTTCAAATGCCCCGCTACACTACAGTAACAAGTTGAAGTGATCTGTACCTTTGGCGAATCTGGATGTGGAAAAAAAGGATATCGTTGGCCATACTAGGCTCCAGACCAACACAAAACATGCCGGACTCCAACTGGCCCCCCAGAGAACGAACCATAGTCCTCCTAGGCTCGAACAACTCCAGACCGGTCGAAATGTCTCAATATATCCTGGCGATATCTTTCCACACGCATTAGAATACCGATGGCTGAACCGCAAACAGTTTATCAACTCGTCATGACGCGAGAGTGAATTCGAACAGCCGCTAAATATTTCCACTATGAAGATGCGAATGTGACCAAGTTCACATGAGTCCGCGCGATCCATTGCATTACGAAACTCGCTTGTACACCTCATAGTAAATGAACGTTGCTGCAAACTGCTCCCGCTATCGCTCTGCTAATGCCGTATTCCTATTGTAATCTAGCCTATCATCGTAATGGATATAGGCTTCATTGTATTCCTTCCCTCTGACACCTTGCTTAAGAATGTGCTTTTTTAAAGAAGTATTGCCACTGCGAAAAGTTTGGATCAACTCTAGGCTGCATTTCCATGAAGTTTAAAAGCACAGTGTTACGACATAATGCACCCGAGCTGGCGGCCGGGATTATGAATGTATCCTTCCGCTTAGTCCGTTAGTGGCAGTGGAAACACGGTCGCAAAGATAAACATATTCCATGTTTTAAACCATGTCTGGTTCCCATTAAGCAAGTTTCTACTCCACGTAGAATGCCGAACGAACTCGCTTATACACTTCGGCACGCTCAAACGTTTTGAAAATCCCGTTAACTTGCGATTTCACTTTCACTATTGCCAGGGTTATCACTGCACGCTGTCATTTTCACGAGTCCCTGCTCTCCACAGGTGGTCACCTGAGGAAGACATCCACTACCCCCACTCCTCTAACGCCACGAGTCGATATATATCGCAGTCGTAGTATAATCACTAGTGACTTAACAGATCTTCTTCTGTTTTTCATACTAGCTTTGTAATAGCTTTCTGCCATGGAAATATGCATACACACATAAATAACTGCTTACATATAGCGCTAAATATACTTTAATTCGTATTAATCATTCTCAGGTGAATCGATCGATATAATGTTAGACAATGTCAATATGATTATTATCGATGACCTTCGGGCTTCTCATCGGAAATACGAGCTCTACCGATCCATTCTTGATAGCAGAACTTTTGCTTGCTGTAGACCAGCTGTTATGATAGACTTCAGTGGCTAGCTTGAAAGTTACAGGGCGTTCCAAAATACTGTATCCATATCTGTACTTAAGACCTATAGGAATAATGGTACAGTACCTACTGTGAGGCCATGGCCGCCTCCTTCCCTCTTCCTAGCCTATCCATCCCACTCTTACATCCCTTCCCATCCCTCATGAGGCCCCTGTTCGCTCTTTAGGTGAGGCCGCCTGGGCGAAGTGCTGATCACACCTCCCCAGTTGTATCCATCCCGTCCAGATGTTCCAAGCTCCAGGATACTGCCCATAGAGGCGGTAGGGGTGAGTTCCCTCGCTGAGTCCGTGGGAACCACCAACCTAGATGGTAAATTGACTAAATAAAAAAATCTAATAAATCGATACGAAGTGGAGCACCCGTTCATTGACCTACACGATAACCTTATCTTACGCCACTTGATTTATTCTTGTGCGGTTATTTAAGGTAAGTAGTGAGTACATAAGGACCTGAAGATCCTGCTCACCATCGGCAAATGATTACCAAGCCATGCCAAACTATACTTCAGATCTTGCTGAAATCTGTCTAAAACACAACGATGAAAAAGAACCTACTGACCACCATCATGTAGTAATCCACCCTAGCTACACAACATCCGATATAAGTAAATGAAAATAATTGTAAAAAACTATTTCATCTCTTATCCTCCCTGCTCGGCTTCACCCACGGACTCTGCGAGGGATCGTTCCTCTACCGTCACAAGGATGGTGTCTGTGATCGCCCAGGTGACTGCTAATTTTGGTATAATTAAAGGAGGGTCAGGGAAGGAATTTTGGATGGAAGTCAGCCGTGGACCTGTTAAAAGGAACCGTCCTGGCATTTGCCTAATGGGAAACGGCCGGAGTGGGGTTTTTACCCAGATTCACCCGGTGCCAGCGAGGCACGAAATAGCGCATTAGCGCTCTCGACCACTACGAGCGGTACAAAAATAAAATAAAATATTTTCGCTTCTTGTAGCAAGTAGGCTACATTAAATGTAAACGAAAGAAAGCGAAAACATAGGTACTAGTCTGGGAGTTGAACCTATTTTCCTGGCAGCTTGTATTCGAAGCAGTAGCATAACAACGCAAGATTATGCTACTTTAGCTACGGAGTGCCATGGCGTAACGTAGAGATAATCGCAGCTATTATCGTCTTAATTCTTATTATAGTTTAGTCCATTGATATATCAGTGGCACAATTGATCTTAACTATATTCTCGAGCACTTACTCAACGCTAGAGTTTTACGAACGCAATACAGGATCAGGTACCGATATGTTTAGGTTCGTTGTGATATAAGAGTTCGTTGGGTTGTCTATGAAATGGGAGGACATTTTAAGAATACATTGTACCACTGGTGATGACCTTTGACTTCCCTTGGACTTGGCGAGGGAGAATGCGTCACCTGAACTATCTGAGAACACTTGAGAGCTCAACAGTAAGTTGAGCATTAACGATCGTCACAAGTGGGCAATTATCATCTCCTTGGACAACTTGCCTGCAAGCTGTTCATTAGTCTCCATCATCTCAGGACCGAAGAACTAATGACTCCTAGGCATGTCAGTCTAACATCAGCTTAGCCGAGTGCGTGGATTGAAGTTCCAGGACTATTATTTGTATCAAGTCCAGAGATTTTAGATTCAAGTGGCCATTATGAGTGCGGTTTCTCCCAGAATTTTTGCAAACTTCCTGATGTCAAATGTCGGGATGGCAATAGTCAAGAAATCGAAAGATACCTATTCCTTTTTCAGAACCAAACAATTTCACTTTGCATTCATGAAAATTACAAAGGTTATTTATATATTGGTGATTAGGTTCGTATACACTTAATATGTCAGTGTGTATAACTTGTAATAAGTTACATAGTGTGTGATTACATGTTAGGGGACTGATGACCAAGATGAGCCCTAAAGGAAATAACAAGGACAGCATTAATCTTCAGGTGCACTTTTGTTAAACTCCACAATTAATCTGAAGTGCAACATCCCAAGCATACTATTTCGAAATTTATGCATTCAGAGAAAGATAATGAATTGTGAGGCATTCAGAAATCAGTCTTCGGGCATTCATTACAAACTATAAACCCATTCCTTTGTGATGAAATTGACACAATGACTGATGATTTCTCAATATCTCTGGGTATAAGTAAATATTATTATTATTATCTTTAATTTCTCATAATTAGACTATGGTACAAATCAGTTTACAATATACGGATTTGGAATCAAGTATCCTGCAAACTTATTACTGTGATAAAAATAACCTGAGAATATGGCACGTATCCAGCTGCACTGCCTTCTGTATTCTGGCAATCAGGTGTTTCATTTGTAATTCCTCCAAGAACATAGCCAACGTCTTTGGAACAACTCCCGTGGAAGAGATCACCACTGGCAAAATCCTCACGCATTTTAGTCCCCATAGTTTTCGCATTTCTTCCGCCAACGGTGCGTACTTGTTTGTCTTTTTAGCTTGGGTATTTTGCATATTTTGGCTAAGTGGGACATCAACGTCTATCAAGTAGGCCTTTTGTTTCCTTTTGTTGAGATAGACAATATCAGGTCGATTGGCCAAGATTTTATGGTCGGTTAAAATAGGTCTATCCCAGTACATCTAATAATCCTCATTTTGAAGCACGTTGTCAGGCTAGTAATTTTAGTACACCATGCTCGTATCCAGAAGTCCAGATTTTATAGCTAGCTCTTGATGTAAGATCTTAGCAACATCATTGTGCCTCTTGGTATACTCTATACCAGCCAGTGTAGAGCAGCCACCGATGATATGATCGATGGTTTCCAGCTCTGAGGTGCATCTACTACATCCATTATCTGCTACATTCCCTTTAAGGATGTGCTTTCTATAATTTTTTGTTGCAATGACACGATCCTGTATCGCAATTACAAAGCCCTCAGTTTCACTGAAGAGCGAACCATGCTTCAACCATAAGTTCGACAATGATCGGTCGACATGATGTTGGCTGAGCATGTGAGGATGTACACCATGCAGTTCTTTTCGTAACCATGCCATCTGGCGCTGTTCAAACGAAATAACTTGCTCTTTTGTGTCATATTGCATGACTGCAAGTCGTAGTGGTCAACAATGACTTCATACTGAGGAGTATTTCTTGCGCCAAAGAAGTACTGTCGCAGACGTTCCACTTGCCTACTTTGGGCGATTGTGAGATCAATGACCCCTCGACCGCCTTCGCTCCGTGGTAGTGTGATACGCTCGATCGCTGCCTTTGGATGATGAAGCCGATATGTCGTCATTGACACTCGTACTCTCCATTTTATCTGCTCCAAATCTGTCTTAGACCACTTAACGATCCCGAACGAATACGTAAGTACAGGTACTGCCCAGGTGTTAAGGGCTTTGACCTTCTTGCCTGCATTCAAGTATGATTTCAAAACCATATCCACTCGATTAAAGAACTTCTTCTGTAAATTGGCTTTAATTTGTGTGTGTCGGAGCCCTCGAAGCTGAAGAAAGCCCAAGTATTTGTAGGTCTCGCCCTCATCCAAACACTCGATTAGTTCATCTAGACCAACATCGAAGCCCTCTGCTCCATCAAGTTTCCCTCTTGCCAGTATGATCGCCTTGCATTTTTTAAGTCCGAATTCCATCGCTATATCGTCGCTAAATGTTTGCGTAATATCTAAGAGCCCTTGCAGTTGACGCCGTGTGCTTGCATAGATTTTTAAGTCATCCATGTACAGTCTATGTGAAACCTTCTACTTCACCTCACCAGCTCGCATCTCAAATCCCATTCCACTCCTATTTAACTGCCCACTGAGCGGGTTTAAGCACAGACAGAACCATAGAGGACTGAAAGAATTTCCCTGAAATATTCCATGGTTAATTCGAATTGCACGGGATGGAGTGACTTGGCATCGGTCTTTTAGATGAAATTTCACATTCCATCTAGACATGGTAGATTGTAGGCATTGGACAATGATGGGATCGCACTTGTAGATATTTAGCCTACTTTTCACATTTTGCAAAAATGAGGAAAAAGTAGACTTATGAGATCGGGCAAATATGTGTCTGTCTGTCTGTCTGTATGTATGTATGTCCTTCTGTCTGTCTGTCTGTCTGTCTGTCCTTCTGTCTGCCTGACTGTGTGTGTGTGTCCCCCTATCAACTACTAAACGGCTGCAGCAATCGAAACAAAATTTGGTAGGAGTAAAGACATATACCTGAATATCTCACGGCCATATTTGGAAATGATATCAGTGCTACCAACTGCTGAAAAATCGCAAATGAAATTTGAGCTCCATGTTGGATATCTTGGAAGGTATGAATGGGAGTGATTTCAAAATTGGCACACGTCTAGATAATAATATTGTAATTTAATTTCCAGGAGGCCATACATGGCAGTGTTGTCAAAATGATTATAAGCCTGCTGATAGGTCCAAATTTTAAATGCATATAACTTCTACACTATCAATTGCATTTCAACAAAATTTCGTATGTGCAATGTGTACATAAACAGATATGACTTAGCGTATTCTTAAGAGCCACCAGGGCTGCCAACTGTCAATAAATGCTCTCAAATTTGTTATCCAAATACCCATATATCATAAAGTATGCAAGCCGACATCTTTAAACTATGCACACGTATAGTACCTGACATTCTATATTAATTAGGAGTAACTTATATACGTCAGTGCTACCAACATGATTCTAAGCCTGCTGAGAGGTCCAAATTTAAATACATGTAACTTCTATACATTCTCTTGGATTTCAACCAAATTTCGTGTGTGCTATGTGTACCATGACACATATGACTATGCCGATTATTAAGAGTAACCAGGGCTGCCAACTGTTAATAAATACTGTCTCTACATTTGTTACCCTAATATCAATATATCAGAAAGTATGCAAGCCAATAGCTCTATGCTTTGCACACGTATACTACCTGGCATTCTAGATTAATTTGCAGTAACTAATATAGGCCTACGCCAGTGATGCCAACATGATTCTAAGCCTGCTGATAGGTCCAATTTTAAAATGCACGTAACTTCAATACTAACTAATGGATTTCATTAAAAATTGACACAACAATAGATCATATTATTTCAGATTATTACTGACCAATACATGTATGTCATTGTTGCCAACATGATTTTACGTTCGCTGTTAGATCCAATGTTTAACTGCATGTAACGTCCATGCTATCCATTGGACATCAACCAAATTTTGTATTCTGTAACCTAAGAGATGGAACTAAGATTATATTCAGTCACCAGGGCTGCCAACTGTAGTTCTCTATTAGGCTCCATTATGCCAGGTATACAGCATTTCGAACTAATTAGAAATTTCGATATTACCAACTTAATTACGTCATTATTCTAGATAGATCCATATAGATCAATCATTGGCATGAATCTTAAATTTTAAGAAAAGTAGGCTATTCAGTTCGTCACGGAACTTCTTGTTAATATTTCGATCAAATGTGAATGAGGTACGGAGTCATAGGCTTTCTTGTAATCAATGTAGGCCATACACAAGTTTCTTTGTCGTTTCATAGCCAAATTTACGATAACTGAATCTATTATAACTTGATCCTTGCAGCCTTGCGTTTTCCGTCGGCACCCTTTCTGCTCTTCGGCGAGTATCCCATTCGCCTCGCAATGCCTATACACTCGTTCCGCAATTATAGCCATAAATAGCTTGTAAAGCACCGACAGGCAAGTGATGGGCCTGTAGTTCGACGGATCCCTTGTTTCTTCACCTTTTGGTATCAAGAATGTATCTCCCATGAACCGAAATTCCGGAGCTTCCTCAGAAAATCGTAAAATTCGCGTGAAGGCTTTGGCTATTGCTTCATGGGCACCTGTGAACTTCTTATACCAGTAGTTGTGTATAAATTCTGGCCCAGGTGCTTTCCAGTTCTGTGTACGTCGAGTCGCTGCCTTCACCTCATGCTCCATGATGTCAGGGCTATTCATTTCATTAATCGCATCAGAAAACTTCTCCTCTTCTTCGATCATCCAGTTGGCACGAAAATTGTGGTCTTCCCAAATATTAGCCAGAAATTCGTGGCCTCTTCGATTGAAGGAGTATTATTCTGACGTTCTGAATGAGAGTTTTGCAAGCTGTTGTAGAATTGTTTCTGGTTCAATGCAAATGCTCTATTCCGATCCTTCCTCTTTTGACTTTCCTTATACCTGCGTAGCCGTTTACTATAAACAGCCATTCTCTGAGTGCGCGTGTCTATTATTTCCGACAGCTTGTCTTGATCCAGCTCATCTAAACGACTTGGCTGTATTATGCGCACTACATTCCTGATTTGTCTAAGGGACCGATTTCCTCTTTTTAGTTGTGTCAGTTGACCAAGTTCTCTACAAAGCTCCTCAATCTTCATCTCCAGGCGCTTTTGCCATGGGGGAGGCATCAATGAGCTCGCACGGACCCTTGCATATTGTGGCACAATTTTTATACCAATCGCTTGTACGGCAGCTAACGCACCACAATAAATCACCAGTTGGACGTATTCTATATCATCCACACCATCTAGAGCTTTAGAGACAACTGTGTTGTTAAGATGGCTCACGATTACGCTAAACTTTACAGAGGTGTTTACCTTCGGGATCTTGAGACGACTACATGGGTTAGTCCCACAGTACTTCTCCATTGCTTGTTGGAAATAGAGGACTGCTTGTTCACACAACGCAGCGTATTGTATATCTTGATGCAGACGAGCTTGTGACTGAGATTCTCTTTCCAACTGAAATTCATCTTTTTCTTCCAAAGCAACCTGTTCTTCCCGTAATTGCAGTATGAGATCTTCGGAGTCTATGATTTGGAGTTGTTCTACGACTTCGCATTTTATTTCATTGTTTTCCAAAGTTGACAACAACTTTCTTCCGACAATAGCTCTTCTTCTATCCGCTAAAGTTTGTTTTGTGAGGCGCTGAGACAAGCGAGGGTATTTCTCAATAAATTCTTTCCACAGAAGGTGCCTGTACATAGTAATATCAGTCTCTAGTTTATTCTTCTTCTTTAATCGTATCGGCCAACTAAGGACCACGTTATTTCAACTGGCTTCTCTGGGCTTTGATCTTTGCCCAGTGTTCCTTCATACGTTGCCGGTGTTGCTCTTTTCTTGCTTCCGTCCACATCTTTCCCGTCTTCAACTTCGTTTTTTCTTGAAAACCCTGGTGGTCGTGTAGTTTCTTCCTGAGGGGATTGCATTCTTGAATATCCCCACAGGTAATTTCCATCTCTTGCAGGTCACTTTCCACCTCTTCGAACCAGGCTGGCTTGGTCTTCTTATTTTTAAAATAGTTAAAGATCCGGTTCGTCAATCGTGTGGGTTTCATTCCAAGCAAATGGCTATAAAATGCTATCCTCCTTTTCCTCATTACATCAGAGATCTTCTGGACATGAGTATGCAGCTCATAGTTATGACGTAGTCTATATTCACCGTTGTCTTTAATCGGGCCAAGAATTTTCCTCAAGATCTTTCTTTCCTTGATCTCCAATTTTTCTACCAGGCCTTTCTTGTTCATGGTGAGGCATTCCGCTGCGTACAGAGCCTCTGGTCGTATGACAGTGCAATAATGCCTAAGTTTTTGCGTTCACTCGCTTACTGAGCCCAAGGTTGCAGGTTCGAAACCTGGCGCAGTCAGCTGGCATTTGAGGGTGCGCAAATGCGAGGGAGCCGTGTCAGTAGATTTACTGGCACGTTAAAGATCCCCTTCGGGGCAAAATTCCGGCACCCCGGCGTCTCTAAAAGCCAGTGTAGTTAAAAGGGACGTAAAACCAATAACATTATTATTATTATTTTGCGTTCAGGGATATTGACTTTTTGTTGTAAACGTCCTTACGCCATTTCCATTTTGTTCATGCGCGAAGTGAAGGTTTCTTTCTCACATACGTTGGGTTCTACCCACTCGCCAAGATATTTAAACTTATCTGTCCGTTTGATTTTCCCCTGGTTTACTTTTAGCTCCCTTGGTGCTGGCTTGATGTTAGTTATGAAGTGTGTTTTCTCCAAAGAGATCTGAAGACCAACTTTTGTTGCCTGTAACTGCAGCTGATTAATTTGTTTTGTGGCCATGTCTAAAGAGTCGGAGAAAATTGCAAGATCATCTGCAAAAGCTAGGCAATCAATAGAAAGGTTCATGTTCTTGTAACCCAATCGTACTCCATTTTGGACCCCATCGTTCATTTCTTTGCGCCACTAGCGGATGACTTTTTCAAGTGCACAGTTGAAGAGCAGGGGTGAAAGCCCATCTCCCTGCCTAACTCCTGTCTTAATTTCGAAAGAGTCTGAAATTTCTCCTCTGAGCTTGACTCTGGAGGTTGTGTTAGCTAAGGTCTGTTGAATGATTGCCCTGGTTTTATTATCCAATCCAAATTCCTTTAGAATTATAATAAGAGCTATTCTATCAATCGAATCATAGGCCTTCCTGAAGTCGACGAAGGTTACCACAAATTTCTTGTTCCTTTGCTTCAGATAGAAAAGGATGGATTTCAGATTCATAATTTGTTCGGCACATGAGCGCTCTTTCCTGAACCCTCCTTGGTACTCTCCTAATTGTGGATCAAGTTGTTGTTCTGCTCTAATCTGTAGAGCTTTTGAAATAATTTTGTAAGTTATCAGTAGGAGGGAAATGCCGCGGTAGTTGTTAACGTCCGTTTTGTCACCTTTCTTATGCAGGGGATGAATCAAGGCAGAAGTCCAGGCACGTGGAAGTTTCTCAGTTTCCCAAATCTCCTTGATAATGTCAGTCAATTTATCAATCATCTTTTCACCAGCATACTTCCACAATTCGGCGATTATCGAGTACTCACCTGGTGCCTTGTTGTTCTTAAGTGACTGGATAATCTGTTTGATTTCTTCTTTCGTTGAAGGGGATGAATCTGGGTGGACTTGTATGTTGTCTTCAAATGAGAAAGTGGAGTTTGGAGTCTCACAATTAAGGAGGGAATCAAAGTATTTTGCTAGAATCTGGCAATTTTCCCTCTCACTGTAAGCTAGGCTCCCATTTGAGTCTTTGAACTGTAGACTCGGAGGATTGTATTTGCTTAGATTGCGTTTGAAGGTTCTGTAGACGTCCCTTGTGTTGTTCCTCTGAAAGTCTAGCTCAATTTCAGTTAGTTGGCTCTTGTTGTAGGCACGTTTTACATTGCGGATGATTTTTGCAGCGCGTTGTCTCTCGTTCACGAAGTTTTCCCAATTGTCTTGGTTCTTTCCCGAGTTCCATTTCTACCAGGCATGTTGTCTTTGTTTTACCACTGAATCACATGCATTATTCCACCACGCATGTTTCTTTGACTTCGTCAGTGGAACTGTCTCCTGTGCTGTTGTGACCAATGCCTGTTGTAGTTCATCCCAATTTTCGGGATTCCAAGATTCTAGTTTTTGAGTAAATTCAGGGCACAATCGTAGTATTTCAGTATCAAATCGATTGATCTTTTTTAAGACGGCCTTTCTGGTGTTTCTCGGAATCAGTTTAACTTTGATTTTGGATAGACAGTGATCCGAATCTAGATTGGCATTTCTTAGAACCTTCACATTCTGTATTTCTCTCTGAGCTTTACGTGCAATTGCGACGTGATCAATTTGAAATTCGCCGAGATTTGGATTCGGAGATGTCCAAGTCTTCTGTTTTCTGGGAAGGTGTTTGAACGCTGTGGATTTTATAACAAGATTGAAAGCCTTACATAGTTCTACGAGCCTCTCACCATTGCGATTTGTTCTCTGGTGAGCTGAATAGTTTCCGATAATGTTTTGGAACGTTCTTTCCTTACCCAGCTGTGCATTGAAATCTCCAAGAAGCATAATCGTGTGTTTGTCTGGAATCTTACAGAGAACATCTTCAAGGTCTTCCCAGAATCTATCCGTTCCTTCTGGGTCTCTCTTATTCGCTTGATTGATTGGCGCATGGACATTCACAACAGTATAAACTTTGTTTGTGCTCCGGAAGGAGAGAGTTGAAACTCGACTGCTAGGCGAGTTGAAGCCAGTGATTGAATCCAAAATCTTCCTACTGACGATGAATCATGTGCCAAGGTTGGGAACTGTTTTACTACACGTTTACCAGTTTTACCTTTAAAAATTCTGTAGCCTTCTGACTCAAAGGCTTGTTCATCTGTGAATCTCGTTTCTTGAATTGCTGCAATCAGGATTTGATGTTGGGATAAGGAATCAGTTAGTTGTTTCAATTTACCAATCTTCCGAAGGGAATTCGTGTTAAAGGTAGCAAAGAAATTCCGGCGTTTGTGTTGGATCTTTCCTGGAGTCTCCGATACCTCCATGCATGTCGGCGCAGGCTCCCCAGATTCCGAAGGCCTGCATGCTTCGCTCAAGGCGAAGGAGGATTGGTTACCACCTGGGGTAGTAGATTTTGCTGAACTTTCCTCCATGCTTTGAACAGTTGAAAAACTGTAGTTTGGGGTCAGAGATGTTTCACACCGGCCAGGGTACTACCAAGGTTGTGAGCCTTGGAGCCCCCAGCACTGATCGGCTCGCCGACTCAGTTTCCCGCTGAGATTTCTAGTTTATTATTATTATTATTATTATTATTATTATTATTATTATTATTATTATTATTATTATTATTATTATTGGTGCCTATATTGTGGCGAAGTTCGGACTCTAGGCCCTCTCTTACACTTCACCACACACAATGCAACGTACATGAATACTCATGTATGTTATTCTTAACAAACCAAACTTAAATACTAGGATAACTTAAATATCCCGACACGAGGAAAGAGCTACTGAAGGCAGATGAATGATGTAGAGGAATTGCAATTATAGATCCACATCGTGTGTGACTATCATGAATGGAAGAAAGAAAACTAAAATTACAAGAGAGAAAGTGAGGAGTACTTTCATTAAGAATTCGATAGATGAGTGTACATATGTGCAGGTTTCCTTGTTGTTCTACTTTTAACCAGGAAAGTAGAGCATAAAAAGGAAACACGTATGAGGAAAATTTTAAGGGGGAAATAAACCTAATGCAGGAATTTAAAGCTCTCTGAAGTCTCTCTTTTTGTTCGCCGGTAGCATCTACTAATACGACATCGCAGTAGTTAAATAAAGGGAGAATCAAGGTTTGGACGACTCTTATTTTCATGTTACGGGGTAGAACGGACTAGTAAACCTTAAGTGGATGAAGTGACGAGTAAACATTTCTGCATGTACTAGTAACGTGCTCATCCCAATTCAATGTTTCATTTAGTGTGACACAAAGACTCCAAGTTTGCTTTATTAGGTGGTCCGGGATTGGCATCTAAATAGCCCCCACCATTATTAATGAAATTTTCAAGACAGACTTATGAAAATATTGTGGCCAGGACGGTGTGCGTTTTATTCCCAAATACTACATTAGGATGTCGGGAATACGA
This sequence comes from Meconema thalassinum, assembly GCA_946902985.2. NCBI lineage: Eukaryota > Metazoa > Arthropoda > Insecta > Orthoptera > Tettigoniidae > Meconema > Meconema thalassinum. The sequence continues at coordinate 294,204,953 of OX336390.1, read as the reverse complement.
GGATATTTATACTTCAATGCCTGTCATAGATATTATCATAAATTTGTAATGCAAGACAACTCTGATGACATTTTCAAGGTGGGGTAGTTTTTATTTCTTGGTTAAGATGTTATAATAATATTAACGGCTGGCTGCGTGGCTCATAGGTAACGTTCTCACCTGCTGTTCTAAAGGTTGCAGGATCGAATCCTGGCACAGTCAGCTGGTTTTTAAGGGTGCACAAATGCGAGGGAACCGTGTCAGTAGATTTACTGGCACGTTAAAGATTCTCTTCGGGGCAAAATTTCGACACCCCGGCGTCTCTAAAAGCCGCAATTGTTAAAAGAGACGTAAAACCAATAACATTATTATTAATAATGTTCACGCCATGGTTAGTAGTTTTCACTCCTAGGCTATGGTCCTCTTAGTGTAATACCAAATAGCATCAAACATCATCGCAGACAACTCAACTTCAGTAAGATGTATACATTCCTCCTGTAGTCGTTGTCATTACTAAATGTAGGAGCTTTAACATGTGTTGTTGCAGTTTATTACCGTAGTAGGAGAAGTCGGTCGTTATCTAATTCCCCGAAACACGATCTGACGTATTCGTGAAATTTATCTAACAGCTTTATTCTGGTCATTTCACAAAGTTATAATAGGCATTCATGACATTCATAGCATCAATATTGCGCTGCTGATGTGTACAAACTACCTTGGGCTTCACCTTGTTTAGATATTCTTCTGTCTGTTGTGTCATTCCTACTTTAATTCTTTTCATTTTAAAATCCGTTGATTGCTTACATTCATAAAGACAGGAAGACAGCAGGCAGTCGAAGAAGAATCCTATAACAGACATAATCCTATATGTAAATATACTTAAATAACTTTTAATGTAAAATCAATTTAAATATTATTTTTCAATTCGTGTCTCTTAACCCCCCAGGGGCTCACATCTAGTGGGACGTGGGTTGGCGACCACGGGACCCCTGCTGAGTCCGGCATTGCTTCCACTTACTTGTGCCGAGCTCCTCTCCGTCTTCTTTCCTGTCGATCTCCCTTGGTCAACTCTTGTTCTTTTCCGGCCCCGATGGTATTAGGGTATCTGAGGCCTAGGGAGTCTTTCACTTTTCCGCCTTAATTGGCCCTCGTCTCATCTTTCCTGATCCCTCCTTCTTCGAGGGGTCAGACCTCTTGTTTTCTTTTCATTATATTTCCTTTTGTCTTTAAGATTCCCACGCTGATTTTGTTCATTGGATTCCCGTGTATCAAAATTCCCATTAGCTCTTATTTTTAGCCTACTTTCGATTTTTGCAAAAAATGAAAGTAGACTTATGAGATCTACAAAGGGCGAAAAATTGTGTGTCTGTCTGTGTGTGTGTATGTGTGTGTGTGTGTGTGTGTGTGAGTCTGTGTGTGTGTGTGTGTGTGAGTGTGTGTACTCTGAATGTCTGTCCCCCCCCTATCAATTCAAACACGGTGAAACCGAATTGAACGAAATTTGGTACATAGGTAGAACTAGCAAAGGGCACCTCAGTGTCATGTTTTATATCGCCGCCATCTTTACCAAAACTAAATGGCGGCCACTCAAAGGTTCAAAATGTAAAATCAAATAACGACTAACCAAATCATCCGATCTCTACCAAATTTGGAAATAACATACCTTCATATAGGACGCGTCTTGTGAGCAAACTACAAGGTCATCCGCCGTACCATTTCTGGATGGCGGCCGTGCGAATTATGCCAACATTATTGTTATGTGCAAGAGCTCGACCCAACGTTTTCAAAGATGTATCTTCCTTGGATGTGACTTCACGACCTTTGAAACGACCGCCAGGTGAATTGGTTCCGTTTGTGAACACGAGATGGCAGCTGCTGTCGGACTTCGGGGTTTCTTGACGTGGTTCCTTCTTCACCACTAGAGTGTGTTGGTGGTGCCTTATAAACTAATCCTATTCGTGTCATATTTGAAGGCTATTATTATCCTACGTCATGAAACAAAGGACTGTGTATACATGATACCGCCAAATTAATTACTTAATAATCACATTGTTGCTTGATGTGTCAAGCTGTGATTGGACAATTAAATTAACATGAATGCAATGCTGTTTTGACGCGCGATTCTCCGCCATCTTAAGAGCTTCATTGTCTGTCGTCAAGAAATCAACAAGGGAGTTGGTCGAAAAAGTTATTGCCGTGCCCGGGGGCTTGTCCTCCTGGCCTCCTCGAAATATGGATATACGATAAAAGGGAATTGCCTGTGCTCTTCAGGCTATTATTTCATCGTTTCGCAGTGAAGAAGAAATTCGGATTGTAATCGCATCTCGATGCAGACCTGTGCTTGTGATACCAAAACGGCGCATGGCTGGGTGGGCCATTTTCAGGCAATTTAGTGCCGTATAATATTTTATTTAAATTGTGTGTGAATTATTTTATTTTTATTGTGTCTCCACTGAGAAGTTTTTAAGGTACGTAATGATATTCTAAATTTTTATATATATTATTATGGGAGCTCCATTATTGGCTTTGCATGTATGTTGTGATGCTGTGTTTTGTTTCGCCTGGTAGGCCTAATTTATTTCTGTTTTAATAATGTTACCAGATATATATTAATTTTGTTATTTTTTTCTTCGTACCTTCTGGAGACACATTTCTAAAATTATTTTACGTTTTAGATTATTATTTATTTTCTTTTGGCAATCTTGGGATTGGCATATTATTAATCTGATGTAAGATCCGATGCACCACCCTCATGTTAATAGTGTTCCTCATTTTATTTCTCTCCGGTGATTTTAAAATTAATTTAATGCTAATTATTTGCCGTAATTTCGATTTGACATGTGGTCGTCTGCTCCGGTGGCCGTGTTTGTTTTGCTTTTGTTTGGCCCGAGTGCATTCTGGTCTTGGAGTGCAGTCTCTTGGCGTCGAGCGGTTAACTTAAACGTGTTGTGGTGTTAGCTTAATATGCTTTTGTTAATCTTGTTGGTTTAACCTTATGATTTTGGTGAATGTTCTTGTGTTTTTCTTAGTCACGAATATCGGGAATTTCTTAATTGATCATATTTTATTTTATTTATTTAATTTTAAATTTTTCGTTTCATGACGTGGCCTGGATCTCTGCATGTCGGATCGGTATTGCATTCCCTTGTAAATTATCAAGCCCTTTCTCATTTAATTATGCCTGTAATTTTATTTTAATCTTTGGGCTTTAACATTTTAAATTTAATTTAATTATTTTCTTTTTTTTTTTGCTTTGCAAGCAAGCATGTTCTGTTTTCTGGTGGAGGTGTTCTTTAAATTTTAACAATTAAATTTTTCTTTTAAATTTTTAAGCAACTGTTGTGGCATTATTTCGTCGGCGACAATTCCATTAGTTATTGGGGGGTGTCTGTAGAATAGCCTGTGCGTTGTCCCCTTCTCCACCTTCCTTCCACCCCCTTTGGTGTTCGTCATCTGGAGGTGATTTTGCTGTGGAAGCGATGCGGACCTCTGAAGACAGGACCCTGGCCATCCACGTGTCAATTATAATCCATATCATGGGACCCACCAGTTCCGATTATCGAGCCGAGAATCGTTTTAACTGTTCTAAAGGAAGAGGCACGTTCGAAATTAAAAGTTTATTTTGTAATACTATAGTGCAGAAGTGATAAAAAACTGAGCCGTCTCAGTACAAGGCAAGATGGCAGCGGATATCTTTTGCCTGACTTATATTTCACTAATTTGAGAATTGCATGCAATATAGCGTACGGATACAAAATAAATAAACTTTGTATGAAATGCTTCATATATAAATAATATATTCCACTGATGAAATCGTTTAGTGTAAATCATTAATTGCTAACAAGTTCTATGTAAGTCATTTGATATCGGTCAATGTCCGTTCGCACGTTTGGCTCCGTGGTAAAGCGTTAGCCTATCATTCTTATGGCTATGGTTCGAACCCTATCAGAGTTAGGTTTTTTGCTTGAATTTCTTTATATTTATAGTTTTGTAATGACTCAGACATTTTAAAATTAATCGTTATATTGTGCATAGTACGATGGAAAATATATAATTAAAACAAAATTCGCCATCAGATTTGCACGAGACATCTAGGAACAAAAAAGTGAATTATCATGGCGAACTGCACGCCGGCCAACAGATTAACTTACAGATTTTATTGAAAAGTTTATGTTTATGGCCGCTAGAATGCACTCCCCCTGTTAGGATTATCTTGTTCGATACTTCTCCATTAGATGTCACGACTGGTCTACAAGGGACTCCATTTATTAGTATACCGTCGGCATTCTATGCGCATCGAATTTGAAGAATGACAAGATGATACTACGATACATTTTTACTTTTTATTTTAAAGGGTTTGTAACAGCCTATTGTGCGTTAGTTGAAAATGTTAATTGAAGTAAAGAACAAAATGATTTCACATAGTATCTGAACTATAGCCGTTGGTGATAGTTCAGGATATTATTTAATACTTTTATTGCAACCAAATAGCAATCGAAAATATCCACATAGTTGGTATACACACGTCTCTGTAGGATCATGGAAAGATTTATTAATTCAATTAGGGTTGTGAAAGCCATGCACAACCAGACGTGTACAGACATGCCTCAACTCAAAGTTGGATGTTGCCCGCGTCAGGCGATTATGTAATAATAATAATAATAATAATAATGTTATTGGTTTTACGTCCCTTTTAACTACTGTTGCATTTAGAGACGCCGGGGTGCCGGAATTTTGCCCCGAAGGGGATCTTAAACGTGCCAGTAAATTTACTAACACGGCTCCCTCGCATTTGTGCACCCTCAAATGCCAGCTGACTGCGCCAGGATACGAACCTGCAACATAGGGCCCAGCAAGCGAGAACGTTATCGCTGAGCCACGCAGCCAGTCCGGTCGATTATGTCTCCAGATCCATAACATTCTTTAGATACTTCTTATCTTTCTTTCTTTCTTTCTTTCTTTCTTTCTTTCTTTCTTTCTTCAATGATGGTAGCAGTTGTTTTCGAGCATGTGGTGTTGGGTAGAGGTAAATAGTTTTTAAGGTCTTCAACCAAGAAATGATTCTATTATACTCTTTGATAAAAACAACGATTTATAACTATGCTCATACATTTAGGTGAAAGTAGGCTATATGTTCTTTATTGAACATCTTGTTGTATCTACACTCCATTGTGTAGGTATTTTCATTCTACGTTGCATTTTGTAAGTTTTTTCGATCTAAATTGCATTTTGCGAGTGTTTTCAACCTCAATTGCATTTTGTAAAGACTGACAATCTAAATTGCTTTTTAGTAAGTCTTTCATTATACGGTCTGGGACTTTTGTGAGTATTTTGAATTCCAATTGCATTTTGTAAGTATTTTCAACCTAAACCGCTTTTTTTGCAAGTATTTTCAATCTAAATTGCATTTTGTAAGTATTGTCAATCCAAATTATTAGTTTGAATCTACCGTACATTTTGTAAGCATTTTGAATTTCAATTGCACATGAGTATTAGGTAGATTTCATTAGAAAGCTAACTATTGCAATGGGTACCATGTTTCGACTTTCGGAAAATTTCGACATATCTTCGCGTTTCACATCCCCCAGACCCCAAAACCACCGTCAGTTCAAAAGTTTATATATAATTTATGTATATATGTATCTATCTATCTATATATATATATATATACAGGGTGTATTTGATATGATGGAAGTCCGTTACACTGGTGATAGAAGAGACTATTCTAAGCTTCCTAGGTAAAAAATTTGTCACCTATCTTGAAATTGATAATTAATCATTAAAAAGTCAATGTTTTTAGTTATTTCAGAAACTAATCAGGCAGAAAGTGGTGCGGCAGGCTGGGGAAACGAGGCGGAGCCCGATGTGACGACGCGTGAAGGGGAAGTTGTTACGTAATCGGAGCATTGACCTTACCGGTTGACTTGAGGGGTGGTAGGCTATCAGCTGTTTGAGCTCTACCGTCTCGTAAGAAAATGTGCATTGCCGTTGTTCTTGTTGTTGTTGTTGACAACGCACGCAATGGCTTGGGACGTCAGGACCGGTAGTATTGTGTAGCCTACTTTGTAAGTGTGGAATTCATTGATTGATGTTCATGTATAAAATAATTTCGATACTCAGCCCTGATGTATCATTGGCGTCCGTGTCGGACCTTCTGTTGACTAGTTTCTGAAAATACTAAAAACATTCTCTTAATGAAATGCAGTGTGACAAAATTCCGACATCCCGCAGTCTGTTCAGAACTAGGCATTTAGGACGGAAGTAAAAAACTTGATGTTTTGTTTGAGAGGCTTGGCGATTTTGGTCATTTAGCCCCATGTAGCTGGGTGTGGGTAGAATTTGTGTGATAACCTGTGTTTTGTGGTTTCTGTAGTAATGTGGGTATTTGTAATTCAGGTGAGGATTCGGAAGAAGGCGCCGGCCCTGTGGTGTTGGGACAGTGCAACTGCCTCTCACCTGGAGGCCCTGGGTTCGATTCCTGGCTCCATCAGGGATATTAGAAACTGACGTGAGGGCTGTAACGCAGTGCACTAAGCCTCGTGAGGGCAATTAAGTAGCTGTCTGACAGTGAGGCAGTGCCCGAGTCAGGAAAATCAAGATTAATGGCCGAGGGGACCCGATGCACTGACCACGCGTCACCCTAATATCTGCAGGCCAAATGGCTGGACAGCGGTCGCTTGGTAGGCCTAGGCCCTTCATGGGCTGCACTGCCAGCGGTTATGATTATTGAGAAGAAGGCGGCCGTGGCCTTAAGTTAGGAACAATCCCGACATTTGCCTGGGGTAGAAGTGGGAACCCATGGAAACCTACTTCCAAGATTTAATACTAGTATGGTACCACATGTTCATATTGTGAATTGTCCCATCCCATCTCCAACCCTCGGGTGGCCATTAACTGGAGAGGGGGGGGGGGGGGGAGGATTGATTTATTGGTCCATCAACAATGTAAATACATATGAAAATACACGAAAATGAAAATAAAATACATATACATTGTTATAATACAGTGTTATAATAATAATAATAATAATAATAATAATAATAATAGTCTAATAAGGCTCACAACCTTGGTAGTACCCTGGTCGGTGTGAAACATCACTGACCCCAAACTACAGTTTTTCAACTGTTCAAAGCATGGAGGAAAGTTCAGCAAAAGCTACTACCCCAGGTGGTAACCAATCCACCTTCGCCTTGAGCGAAGCATGCAGGCCTTCGGAATCTGGGGAGCCTGCGCCGACATGCATGGAGGTATCGGAGACTCCAGGAAAGATCCAACACAAACGCCGGAATTTCTTTGCTACCTTTAACACGAATTCCCTTCGGAAGATTGGTAAATTGAAACAACTAACTGATTCCTTATCCCAACACCAAATCCTGATTGCAGCAATTCAAGAAACGAGATTCACAGATGAACAAGCCTTTGAGTCAGAAGGCTACAGAATTTTTAAAGGTAAAACTGGTAAACGTGTAATAAAAACAGTTCCCAACCTTGGCACAGGATTCATCGTCAGTAGGAAGATTTTGGATTCAATAATTGGCTTCAACTCGCCTAGCAGTCGAGTTTCAACTCTCTCCTTCCGGAGCACAAACAAAGTTTATACTGTTGTGAATGTCCATGCGCCAATCAATCAAGCGAATAAGAGAGACCCGGAAGGAACGGATAGATTCTGGGAAGACCTTGAAGATGTTCTCTGTAAGATTCCAGACAAACACACGATTATGCTTCTTGGAGATTTCAATGCACAGCTGGGTAAGGAAAGAAAGTTCCAAAACATTATCGGAAACTATCCAGCTCACCAGAGAACAAATCGCAATGGTGAGAGGCTCGTAGAACTATGTAAGGCTTTCAATCTTGTAATAAAATCCACAGCGTTCAAACACCTTCCGAGAAAACAGAAGACTTGGACATCTCCGAATCCAAATCTCGGCGAATTTCAAATTGATCACGTCGCTATTGCACGTAAAGCCCAGAGAGAAATACAGAATGTGAAGGTTCTAAGAAATGCCAATCTAGATTCGGATCACTATCTATCCAAAATCAAAGTTAAGCTGATTCCGAGAAACACCAGAAAGGCCGTCTTAAAAAAAGATCAATCGATTTGATACGGAAAAACTACGATTGTGCCCTAAATTTACTCAAAAACTAGAATCTTGGAATCCCGAAAACTGGGATGAACTACAACAGGCATTGGTCACAACAGCACAGGAGACCGTTCCACTGACGAAGTCAAAGAAACATGCGTGGTGGAATAATGCATGTGATTCAGTGGTAAAGCAAAGACAACTTGCCTGGCAGAAATGGAACTCGGGAAAGAACCAAGAAAATTGGGAAAACTTCGTGAACGAGAGACAACGCGCTGCAAAAATCATCCGCAATGTAAAACGTGCCTACAACAAGAGCCAACTAACTCAAATTGAGCTAGACTTTCAGAGGAACAACACAAGGGACTTCTACAGAACCTTCAAACGCAATCTAAGCAAATACAATCCTCCGAGTCTACAGTTCAAAGACTCAAATGGGAGACTAGCTTACAGTGAGAGAGAAAATTGCCAGATTCTAGCGAAATACTTTGAATCCCTCCTTAATTGTGAGACTCCCAAATCCACTTTCTCATTTGAAGACAACGTACAAGTCCACCCAGATTCATCCCCTCCAACGAAAGAAGAAATCAAACAGATTATCCAGTCACTTAAGAACAACAAGGCACCAGGTGAGGACTCGATAATCGCCGAATTGTGGAAGTATGCTGGTGAAAAGATGATTGATAAATTGACTGACATTATCAAGGAGATTTGGGAAACTGAGAAACTTCCACGTGACTGGACTTCTGCCTTGATTCATCCCCTGCATAAGAAAGGTGACAAAACGGACGTTAACAACTACCGCGGCATTTCCCTCCTACTGATAACTTACAAAATTATTTCAAAAGCTCTGCAGATTAGGGCAGAACAACAACTTGATCCACAATTAGGAGAATACCAAGGAGGGTTCAGGAAAGAGCGCTCATGTGCAGAACAAATTATGAATCTGAAATCCATCCTTTTCTATCTGAAGCAAAGGAACAAGAAATTTGTGGTAACCTTCGTCGACTTCAAGAAGGCCTATGATTCGATTGATAGAATAGCTCTTATTCAAATTCTAAAGGAATTTGGATTGGATAATAAAACCAGGGCAATCATTCAACAGACCTTAGCTAACACCACCTCCAGAGTCAAGTTCAGAGGAGAAATTTCGGACTCTTTCGAAATTAAGACAGGAGTTAGGCAGGGAGATGGGCTTTCACCCCTGCTCTTCAACTGTGCACTGGAAAAGGTCATCCGCGAGTGGCGCAAAGAAATGAACGATGGGGTCCAAAATGGAGTACGACTGGGTTACAAGAACATGAACCTTTCTATTGATTGCCTCGCTTTTGCAGATGATCTTGTAATTTTCTCCGACTCTTTAGACATGGCCACAAAACAAATTAACCAGCTGCAGGTACAGGCAACAAAAGTTGGTCTTCAGATCTCTTTGGAGAAAACACACTTCATAACTAACATCAAGCCAGCACCAAGGGAGCTAAAAGTAAACCAGGGGAAAATCAAACGGACAGATAAGTTTAAATATCTTGGCGAGTGGATAGAACCCAACGTATGTGAGAAAGAAACCTTCACTTCGCGCATGAACAAAATGGAAATGGCGTACCAACTCACCAAGGACGTTTACAACAAAAAGTCAATATCCCTGAACGCAAAACTTAGGCATTATTGCACTGTCATACGACCAGAGGCTCTGTACGCAGCGGAATGCCTCACCATGAACAAGAAAGGCCTGGTAGAAAAATTGGAGATCAAGGAAAGAAAGATCTTGAGGAAAATTCTTGGCCCGATTAAAGACAACGGTGAATATAGACGACGGCATAACTATGAGCTGTATATTCATGTCCAGAAGATCTCTGATGTAATGAGGAAAAGGAGGATTGCATTTTATGGCCACTTGCTTAGAATGAAACCCACACGATTGACGAACCGGATCTTTAACTATTTTAAAAATAAGAAGACCAAGCCAGCCTGGTTCGAAGAGGTAGAAAGTGACCTGCAAGAGATGGAAATTACCTGTGAGGATATTCAAGAACGCAATCCCCTCAGGAAGAAACTACACGACCACCAGGGTTTTCAAGAAAAACCGAAGTTGAAGACGGGAAAGATGTGGACGGAAGAAAGAAAAGAGCAACACCGGCAACGTATGAAGGAACACTGGGCAAACATCAAAGCCCAGAGAAGCCAGTTGAAATAACGTGGTCCTTAGTTGGCCGATACGATTAAAGAAGAAGAATAGTCTAATAATAATAATAATAATAAGAGTCAGCATGTGTAGTTCTGGTGGTAGAGTGCTAACCTTCCCGAGGGTGCGATCTACGTTCAGTCATGTAGTAAATGAATGGGATCTAATAAGATCATCTCCATGGATTTCATGGCACATACAAGAAATCCTACGTACATTAAAGTCTGGCAACTCGACATACCAAAAAGAAACATAAAAGAAGTTAGTGTGTCTAAAAGCCTACTATTACTATTATTAGTATTATTAATAAGTTTATTACAGTTGTTGCACTATCTTCACACAAAGATAGACCAACAGTTTCTTAAATTAATTTACTAAATCTTTAGGATTTCTATTTTCTATGCATAGTTCATGAAGCTGGAAAAATCCTAGACAGATCCACCATCACTAGTCATGTAGCCACTCCCCATGAAAGTGTGAATCAGCTGTTCATAGGCTCGGTTTGTGTATTTCAATGTCATTGGCAGACAAGGCGAGGAGGTCACTCAACTGCAGACTCTGGTCAACATTCCTCAGCGTAGGAGGGGAATATATATATATATATATACAGGGTGTATTTGATATGATGGAAGTCCTTTACACTGGTGATAGAAGATGGTATTCTAAGCAAATATCATCATGAAATTAAGTCGGATCTTAATTAGTGTAGGTGGAATTAAATCACAAAAATCGTCGGTCAATATCTTGGAAACGGGCTTTCACTTCGTTCCCCTCAGCAGCAGAGCTGACTTCTCCCCGTCTCCCTCCCCTCCTACGCTGAGGAATGTTGACCAGAGTCTGCAGTTGAGTGACCTCCTCGCCTTGTCTGCCAATGACATTGAAATACACAAACCGAGCCTATGAACAGCTGATTCACACCTTCATGGGGAGTGGCTACATGACTAGTGATGGTGGATCTGTCTAGGATTTTTCCAGCTTCATGAACTATGCATAGAAAATAGAAATCCTAAAGATTTAGTAAATTAATTTAAGGAACTGTTGGTCTATCTTTGTGTGAAGATAGTGCAACAACTGTAATAAACTTATTAATAATACTAATAATAGTAATAGTAGGCTTTTAGACACACTAACTTCTTTTATGTTTCTTTTTGGTATGTCGAGTTGCCAGACTTTAATGTACGTAGGATTTCTTGTATGTGCCATGAAATCCATGGAGATGATCTTATTAGATCCCATTCATTTACTACATGACTGAACGTAGATCGCACCCTCGGGAAGGTTAGCACTCTACCACCAGAACTACACATGCTGACTCTTATTATTATTATTATTAGACTATTATTATTATTATTATTATTATTATTATAACACTGTATTATAACAATGTATTTGTATTTTATTTTCATTTTCGTGTATTTTCATATGTATTTACATTGTTGATGGACCAATAAATCAATCCTCCCCCCCCCCCTCTCCAGTTAATGGCCACCCGAGGGCTGGAGATGGGATGGGACAATTCACAATATGAACATGTGGTACCATACTAGTATTAAATCTTGGAAGTAGGTTTCCATGGGTTCCCACTTCTACCCCAGGCAAATGTCGGGATTGTTCCTAACTTCAGGCCACGGCCGCCTTCTTCTCAATAATCATAACCGCTGGCAGTGCAGCCCATGAAGGGCCTAGGCCTACCAAGCGACCGCTGTCCAGCCATTTGGCCTGCAGATATTAGGGTGACGCGTGGTCAGTGTATCGGGTCCCCTCGGCCATTAATCTTGATTTTCCTGACTCGGGCACTGCCTCACTGTTAGACAGCTACTTAATTGCCCTCACGAGGCTTAGTGCACTGCGTTACAGCCCTCACGTCAGTTTCTAATATCCCTGATGGAGCCAGGAATCGAACCCAGGGCCTCCAGGTGAGAGGCAGTTGCACTGCCCCAACACCACAGGGCGGGCGCCTTCTTCCGAATCCTCACCTGAATTACAAATACCCACATTACTACAGAAACCACAAAACACAGGTTATCACACAAATTCTACCCACACCCAGCTACATGGGGCTAAATGACCAAAATCGCCAAGCCTCTCAAACAAAACATCAAGTTTTTTACTTCCGTCCTAAATGCCTAGTTCTGAACAGACTGCGGGATGTCGGAATTTTGTCACACTGCATTTCATTAAGAGAATGTTTTTAGTATTTTCAGAAACTAGTCAACAGAAGGTCCGACACGGACGCCAATGATACATCAGGGCTGAGTATCGAAATTATTTTATACATGAACATCAATCAATGAATTCCACACTTACAAAGTAGGCTACACAATACTACCGGTCCTGACGTCCCAAGCCATTGCGTGCGTTGTCAACAACAACAACAACAAGAACAACGGCAATGCACATTTTCTTACGAGACGGTAGAGCTCAAACAGCTGATAGCCTACCACCCCTCAAGTCAACCGGTAAGGTCAATGCTCCGATTACGTAACAACTTCCCCTTCGCGCGTCGTCACATCGGGCACCGCCTCGTTTCCCCAGCCTGCCGCACCACTTTCTGCCTGATTAGTTTCTGAAATAACTAAAAACATTGACTTTTTAATGATTAATTATCAATTTCAAGATAGGTGACAAATTTTTTACCTAGGAAGCTTAGAATAGTCTCTTCTATCACCAGTGTAACGGACTTCCATCATATCAAATACACCCTGTATATATCAGTTTCTTGTGGACACGATAACTGCCGTAATTGTGCACCAATCACTTTGCTTTTTTTACATAACATGTATCCCTATAAAATCTCGGTCGAGTTCGTTAATGGGCAAAATCGGTCGAAGGGGGTGAAAATGGGGGGCTTTTTTCGAAAAAGTGAAATTTCGCTATAACTCTCTTAATACGTGAAATATCGAATCCATTCAAAGTTCATAATATGTGTCGTATAAGTGCCAAAAATTTATGTCAAATAAGTTTTTTGATAGCACCAACCATTGACCAAAGGGGTGGAAAAAAGTGGGTTTTTCGGGAAACATTAATCATATCTCTCTTAATAGGCACAATATCAAAACCGTACAAAATGGACAATATTCCTCCAATAATTACCTAAAACTTTTGTCTGAAAGAATTTTCGATATGACCCACCATTACGCCACGGAGTGGGCAAAATGATTTAAATTATAAGAAAATTCCAAGTGCCAAGAGTGGTTGCCATGACAACTTTACTTTGAATTGATATGGGTTGAGCCATCAGCAGTTGCTATGACAACGCCACTGCACGAGATCACATTCTGTTTTCATATGTCTGTGGGAAGCGACTTCGGTATCGGAACTGGTAGCATGCTGAACTTCTATGTCCAAGGTCGCGGGTTCAAACCCGGCTGAAGTCGTCGGATTTACTGAGAGCGCCAAAAAACCCTGAGTATGCTTTCCTTCGGAGGTGAAGTTCCAATGTTCGTTGCGAGTTGATGGTTCCGGTGGCATCTAGTAGCCAAGTTCACAACTAGGTGTCGTTGATGGTAGTATTTTAAATTATGTAGCCTATTTTAGGTAGATTTCATCAGAAAGCTAACTATTGCAATGGGTGCCATGTTTCGACTTCCGGAAAATTTCGACATATCTTCGTGTTTCACATCCCCCAAACCACCGTCAGTTCAAAAGTTTATATACATGTGTGTGTATATATATGCATATATATCAGTTTGTTGAGGACACGATAACTACCGTAATTTTGCACCAATCACTTTAATGTTTTACATAATATGTAACCCCTTAAAAAATCGGTCGAGTTCGTTAATGGGCAAAATCGGTTAAAGGGGGTGAAAATGGGGGGGGGGCTTTTTTTTTCGAAAAAGTGAAATGTCGCTATAACTCTCTTAATACGTGAAATATCGAATCAATTCAAAGTTCATAATATTTGTCGGATAAGTGCCAAAAATTTATGTCAAATAGGTTTTTTGATAGCACCAACCATTGACCAAAGGGGTGGAAAAAAGTTTTTTTTTCGGGAAACATTAATCATATCTCTCTTAATAGGCACAATATCAAACCCGTACATAATGGAAAATATTCCCCTAATAATTACCTAAAACTTTGTCTGAAAGAATTTTTGATCTGACCTACCATTACGCCAAGGGATGAGAAAAATGATTTCGGAATTAAAGAACATGCCAAGTGCCATCAGAGGTTACCGTGACAACGCTTCTAAATTGATGAGGGATGAGCTATCAGAGGTTGCCAAGACAACGCCATTGCACGAGATCACATTCATTTTTCCATCTGACTGTGGGAAGTGGCTAACTGGTAGCATGCCGAACTTATATGCCCAAGGTCGCTGGTTCAAAGCCGGCCAAAGTCGTCGGATTTTCTAAGAGCGCTAAAAAACCCTCAGCATTCTTTCCTTTGGAGGAGAAGTTCCAACGTTCGTTGCAAGTTTTTGGTTGCGGTGGCATCTAGTAGCCAAGTTCACAGCTAGGTGTCGTTCACGTTAGGATATGGTACAAAATTAGGAACTACTACTTAAAATTGACCGTCTGCAGACCTTACCTGAATTACACACTAAAACAGTCATCAAAATTAACACCGTTTATCAGATTCTACAGTTTGATCAGAAGTATAAAAATGAACCCCGAATGACAAGAAGGTTACCATCCCCATAGACAATAAAATGATAAAAATATGCATACAAAAACGAAAAAAAGTTGATTTTTAACCTCCAAATGTAAAATACTTTCTTGCAATCAATGAGGTCTGATCCTCCTACGAAAACCTGCATATTTTGCCTATTATAGCCAATCCCCTAGTTTGCCCGGTGAAATCTACCTCCGCCTTCCGGCGTGCCGAGAGGATTTATTTTTTGGATCTGAAATGTGCGTTTTTCAATCGGAATTGCATTGTTCATTTTCAATTTCAATTGATTTTGTAAGTATTTTGAACCTCAATTGCATTTTGTAAGTATTTTGAATTTCAATTGCATTTTGCCAGTATTTCGACTGTACATTGCATTTTGTACGTATTTTGAATCTAACCTGCATTCTGTGCGTATTTTTCAATCAATTCCTTTTGTGAGTATTTTCGTCCTAAATTCCCTTTTGTAAGTATTACCGCTCTACATTTTGTGAGTTGTTTCAATTTGAGTTCGTTTTTGAAAATATTTTCCGTCTTAATTAATTTTCGTTCTGGTTTCCATTTCATTATCATTTTCGCTATCACCCGGACCATTAGGGACCGAAAACCTAGATGTTAGGCCCCTTAATACAACAATTATCATCATCATCATGTGTCTCTTAAAATAAAGTAGTCGAGCCTATGGAGTCCAAAAGTTTGTTTATGAACATATTCACAGATATTCATAGAATTGTTACACTGAATCCTGTGAGTAATAATTGCCTGTCACCCTGCTTTATTGAATGTGACATAAAAGAATTAAGTTTTAAAATTAACCGCATCAAAGAAAAATAACGACATTTGTTCTTTTCAGGGGATTTGCAAGACCTGCGTTGCCTTGTTTGTCGTGATGACGATGAAATAAATGCTGAAGATGACATTACACTCATTCCCTCCAGCCCGGAAAAATGACAGTACGAAGGTTAAAGCTACAACTCGAGACCCTCCGGGTCCAGGAAAATCGACCTATACATTTAGCGATTCAAAGAGTCATTTATCAGACAAGTGCAAATTAATTTAAGGTCATAATACGGAAAGAAAGTCTTGTTATACATTCGACATCTCATAAATGTACTCAGTATGATGAGTGAATGAATGATCGTGTGGCCTCCGGAGAGGCCGAATGCAGGTCTTTCTAGTTGACGCCCGTGGGTGACCTGCGCCTCATAATGAGGATGAAGTGATGATGAAGACGGCACATACACCCAGTCCCCGAGCCACGGGAATTAACCCCAGGCAATTAAAATCCCTGATGGCCCAGCCGGCAATCGAACCCGGGGCACTTTAGGCCAAAGCCTAGCACGCTAACCATTTGGCCACGGAGCCGGACATATGATGAGTGATAATAGTCAACTTATACTTATTGTAACACAAACAACGCCGGGGATAAATGCTTGTATCAATATAACGCAACTGGACAAATTTCATATTTACTATTTTTTTATTTTATTCTTGAAAAGTTCATAATAATCTCTTGAGTTTGTGATTGCGCCGGATAATTCCCGCCGCTGCTTCGCACTCGGTTTATTACCGGATAACGCAGAACCTCTTGAGGCGTTATCTAAGTTAAGATGCCGAACGGGAAGAAGTCGCTCGGTAAAAAATAAGGTAAGAGTTGCATACCGACTGGAACATGCTGCTGTTATGACGTCTGAGTGCTCTAAGGAGAGATTCTATGAGGAGGGAATGACGCGGCGTTTCTCTTTTGTCTCGATTTTTTTCTTTAGTCCCTCCGCTGGTGTCAAAACCTGTATTCAGAGTGAAATGTGCCATGTCCCCACAGGCGGAGTTTGAGGCTATTGATCGAGTACACACACAGAGCCCTCCGTCCCTTAGAGACTCATCAATCATGACCTATAAATTAGTCCAACCAGGTCTCACACTCGCCTACTAGCACGAAACATAGCGGAATGCTGTATTCAATTTGTTAAAAACAGCGTGTAACTCTCTTTGGAATTTGCTCAGCGGTCCAGCTGTATGCCTCTCACCAAGGCTGTCCGGGTTCGATTCCCGGTCAATGCATGTGAGATTTTCGAAGTGAAATGCCATGTCCTGTGGTTCGGATTCCACGTAAAAAGGAGGTCCCGTGGCTCATAATCACAAGATTCACGGTCACGTAAAACTACAATCTTCCTTTTTTTCTTTGGAATTTCATGACGGCTATATTTATACATTGTTGTGGAGAGACTGCACGCGCATTCTCATTTACTGCTCATAAATACCATAACTATTTACATTATTTTTATTATGAATTGATATAGGCCTACTCCTTAAGAATTGCGTAACTTTTTACTCGACTATTCCCGACTTGATTTATTTGGTTTATTAATGTTGTACCTTTCAACATCAAATTCGTATTTATATACCTAAGAAATGACCTTTTGAATGTGTCGAGAGGTTCAAAATGAGATCTCAGTAGGGATTCAAAACTGAATATCCTGCTCTGCAAGCATACACGTCTATCTGCTTACACTAAAGTTGCTTCGTCACGACTAGAACTCATTTTCAAATATATGAGGTGAAGTGGGCACTGAGTTGAGACTTCTTCGATATCGTACACTACACTAGAGCCATCTGCGTGAAAAAGGCGGAACCTGACGTAAGATCGTTTGGGAATATGAGTACTGTAGCCTACCGGTCATGACGAGGCCATGATGGAGCAAGTGGCTAACTGTACCTGTCCGGACACCAGGAGGTTCGCATTCGAATCTCCACTGGGGTCTCATTGTCAAGTCTTGAACAACAGTTAGTTAGTTAGTTATTGTTGTTTTAAGGGGCGGAACTACGAGGTCATCTGCCCCTGAACAACAGTTATACAAAATGTTACCGTTCAATATAATTCATCGTCAACTTAGACAAATAGATTTCGGATGTTTAACAAGTAGTTCCATGAAGAGCTATATAGCCTATTTTCATATATCTTATTGATATTCTCTATTAACAAGTAGTTCCGTGAAGAACTATACAGCCTATTTTCATATATCCTACTCATGTTAATTGTCTCTATCAACATACAAAATTTCAGTTTAATTGCTGTAACAGATTCGTAGATATTGAGAACCGTTTAAATATTTCAGATGGTCGCCAGATTGGATTTTTATTTTTGTACTATTACATTAAGATTATTGTGTACGTGTGGTATTCAAACTTCAATCGCATGATTAGAACACAAGAAGTAAAAACAAGATTTTAAAAGTACGCACACCTGCCATCTTGTGATTATGCAAACAATTGAAATAAATTAGATGCCAGTGGATCAACATTTGTATAAGCATTTAACGTGCAACGCTTCACGGCACTCGGATAGTTAATTCGCGAGAAACGTCCATTTAAATAGTTATACTTCGCGTCGCCGCCATGTTGGATTTGTGCTCACCAGGTTACTGAAAGTCCTATAGGTGAACATATGTTCATAGTCTCTATGAACATAAAAAAATTCAGTTTGGTTGCTGTAAAAGATTTATAGATATTGAGAACCGTCTAAATATTTCGGAAGCTCGCCATTTAGGACTGTTATATGTATAGGCCATAGAGTTATGTACCATTCACGGACAATTATTGCCTAGCTTCATTATTCAAACTTTCACTTCGATCGCATGATTACGACACAAGAAATAAAAACTTAATTTTAAAATTTCGCACAACCGCCATCTTGAGGTTATGTAAACAATTGAATTAACTTAGATGGCAGTGCATTACAATCTGCAAAATCATTTACTGTACAACATTTCACTGCGCTCAGAGAGTTAACTCACGAGAAAAGTCTATTAAAATATTTCAAATTCGCTTGGTCGACATGTTCGTTTTGTACTTTACAGATTTATGAAATATACATAGGTAAACTTGTATCAGTACCCATTATCACCGTACAAAATTGCGTGGTGATATCTGTAATAGTTTCGGTGATATAGAATGTCAGTGAAATATTTCGCACAGCCGCCATTTTGAGGTTATGTAAACAATTGAACTAAATTAGACTCCAGTGCATTACAATGTGTATAAACATTTGCTGTACCAAGTTTCATTACGTTTGGATAGTTAAATCGTGAGAAAAGTCTATTTAAAAGTCTCAACTTCGCTTGACCGCCATGTTGGTTTTGTAGTCACCAGGTTTTTGAAAGTCTCATAGGTGAACTTCTAGTAGTGCTCTTTATCACCGTACACAATTTCAGGGTGATATCGCTAATAGTTTCGGAGTTATTGAATGCTAGTGAAATATTTCCCACAGCCGCCATGTTGGCTTGGTGAGACGTAACAAAATTTGAAGGGCACGGTCGAGGTTGCCAGGAATAGTACTATGAACTTACCGAGTTTCATTGAAATCGCTCCAGCCGTTTAGATTTTATTAGGGGGACACACACACACACCTCACACACACAGACACACGCACACGCACACACACTCGGACAAAAGGTGATCTCATAAACCTTTTTTTTTTTTTTCAAAATTGAAAATAGGCTAAAAATTATCCCGCCCGTGAAGAGGATCGCCATGTTGGATTATTCTGTATGAGGGCCATAGAGTTATGTACCTTTAGACGAAGATACAAGATGGAAATACATAAGTCAAAGACGAAAGTTATGGTCTGCGATAAAAAAAAAAAGCAAAATGAAGTACGAAAATAGTGGCGGGCAACAAAACACTTCAAAATGTTCAAGAATTTAAATATCTCGGAAGCAAAATTTCCAAAGATGGAAGAAGCAAGAAAGAAATCAAATGTAGAATTTTACAAGCCAAATGAGCATTTCACAAAAAGAAACTAATATTCACTACAAATTCCATTAATCTTAAAACCAGAAAAAGATTATTAAAAGCGTATGTTTGGAGTATTGCCCTTTATGGTTGCGAAACGTGGACAATTGGAAAAGAAGACAAAATGAGGTTTAATTCTTTTGAACAATGGTGTTATAGAATGCTAAACATTAGCTGGACAGATAAAATAACGAATGCTGAAGTATTTAAAAAGGTGGAGGAAAATTATACCTTATGGAAAAGCATAAAGAGGAGGAGGACTAGACTGATCAAACATATTTTGAGACACGATAGCCTGCTGAAAACGGTATTGGAGGGAATGGTTGAAGGCAAAATATCTCGAGGAGGACCACGCCTACAATATGTACAACAAATCATGTCTGATGTAGGATGCAGAAAATATGAAGAGATGAAGAGGAAAGCTATAAATAGAGCTGACTGGAGAACTGCCGCAGACCAATCCATGGATTGAAGAAGAAGAAGATGAAGATTATTGCGTAAGTTCATTGTTGAAACGTTCACTTCGATCGCATGATTAGGATGAGGTAGTAGAATGTATGTACTGAGTTTCATTGACATTCGGCCGTATAGTTTCTATTAGGGTAGGGGTAGGACACCCGCATACGAAAGCACACATATATATATACACACACACACGCGGGCAAGAGGTGATCTCATGAGCCTATGGTTTCATAAATGAAAATAGGCTAAAATCTTTAAAAATGCTAAATGTGCAAGCAAATATGCACCAAAAACTAGCTGAATTTGACCAACGTTAGTTAGTTAGTTATTGTTTTAAGGGGTGGAAAAAAGAGGTCATCTCCCCCAGGGGCTCACATCTTGTGGGACGTGGGTTGGCAACCACGGGACCCCAGCTGAGTCCAGCATTGCTTCCACTTACTTGTGACTGGCTCCTCCCCGTCTTCTTTCTTGTCGACCTCCCTTGGTCAACTCTTGTTCTTTTCTGACCCCGACTGTATTAGGGTAACCGATCCCTAGGGAGTCTTTCACTTTCCCGCCTTAATTGGCCCTTGTCTCATCTTTCCTGATCCCTCCTTCTTCGAGGGTCAGACCTCTTGTTTTGTTTTCATTATATTTCCTTTTCTCTTTAAGATTCCCGCACTGTTCTTTGTTAATTGGCTCCCCGTGTATCTAAATTCCATTTAGCGATTTTTAGCCTACTTTCGATTTTTGAAAAAATGAAAGTAGACTTATGAGATCACTACAGGGCCAAAAATTGTGTGTCTGTCTGTGTGTGTGTATGTGTGTGTGTGTATGTGTGTGTGTGTATGTGTGTGTGTGTGTGAGTGTGTGAGTATGTGTACTCTGAATGTCAGTCCCCCCTCTATCAATTCGAACACGGTGAAACCGAATTGAACGAAATTTGGTACTGAGGTAGAACAAGCAAAGGGCACCTCAGTGTCATGTTTTATATCGCCGCCATCTTTACCAAATCTAAATGGCGGCCACTCAAACGTTCAAAACGTAAAATCAAATAGCGACTAACCAAATTATCCGATCTCTACCAAATTTGGTAATAACATACCTTCATATAGGACGCGTCTTGTGACCAAACTACAAGGTCATCCGCCGTACCATTTCGGAATGGCGGCCGTGCGAATTATGCAAACTTTATAATCCATATCATGGGACCCACCAGTTCCGATTATCGAGCCGAGAATCGATTTAACTGTTCTAAAGGAAGAGGCACGTTCGAAATTAAAAGTTTATTTTGTAATACTATAGCGCAGAAGTGATTTTAAAAAGCTGAGCCGTCTCGGTAAGAAGACAAGATGGCAGCGGATATCTTGTGCCTGACTTATATTTCACTAATTTGAGTATTGCATGCAATATAGCGTACTGATACAAAATACATAAACTTAGTATGAAATGCTTTATACATAAATAATATACTCCACTGATGAAATCGTTAGGTCTAAATCATTATTTGCTAACAAGTTCTATGTAAGTCATTTTATATAGATCGATGTTCGTTGGCACAAATGGCTCCGTGGTAAAGCGTTAGTCTGTCATTCATATGCCTATTGTTCAGACCCCATCAGAGTTTGGTTTTTTGCTTGAAATTTTACATATTTTTTGCTTTGTAATGACTCAGACATTTTAAAATTAAGCCTTGTATTGTGCATATTACGGTGCAAAACATATATTCAATTAAAACATAATTCGCCAGCAGATTTGCTCGAGACATCTAGCAGCCAAAAAGGTAACTGCACGCCGGCCTACTTATTAACTTCCAGATTTTATTGAAAAGTTTCTTCTTATGGCCGCTAGAATGCACTCGCCCTGTTAGGATTATATTGTTCGATATTTCTCCACTAGATTTCACGACTGGTCTACATGGGACTTCATTGATAGTATACCATTGGCATTCTATGCGCATCGAATTTGAAGAATGACAGGATGATACTATGATACATTTTTACTTCTTATTTTAAAGGGTTTGTTACAGCCTATTGTGCGTTATTTGAAAATGTTGTTTGAAGTAAAGAACAAAACGATTTCACATAGTAACTGAATTCTAGCCGCTTGTACTAGTTCAGGTTATTAATACTTTCATTTCAGGCAAATAGCAATCGAAAATATCCACATAGTTTGTATACACACGTCTCTGTAGGGACACGGAAAGATTTGTTAATTCAATTCGGGTTGTGAAAGCCATGCACAACCAGACGTGTAAAGACATGCATCAACTCAAAGTTGGATGTTGCCCACGGCAGGTCGATTATGTAATAATAACAATAATAATAATGTTATTTGTTTTACGACCCTTTTAACTACTGCTGCTTTTAGATACGCCGGGGTGCCGGAATTTTGGCCCGAAGGGGATCTTTAACGTGCCGGTAAATCTACTAACACGGCTCCCTCGCATTTGTGCACCCTCAAATGCCAGCTGACTGCGCCAGGATACGAACCTGCAACCTAGGGCCCAGCAAGCGAGAACGTTACCGCAGAGCCACGCAGCCAGTCTGGTCGATTATGTCTCCAGATCCATAACATTCTTGAGATACTTCTTATCTATCTTTCTTCAATGATGGTAGTAGTTTTTTTCTAGGTTGTGGCGTTTGGTAGAGGTAAATCGTTTCTAAGGTCTTCAACCAAGAAATGATTCTATTATACTCTTTGATAATAACAACGAGTTATAACTATACTCATACATTTAGGAGAAAGTAGGCTATATGTTCTTTACTGAACATCTTGTTTTTGCATCTACAGTACACTCCATTTTGTAGGTGCTTTCAGTCTACGTTGCATTCTGTAAGTATTTTCAATCTACAGTAAATTACATTTTGCGAGTGTTTTGAACCTCAATTGCGTTTTGTAAGAATTGACAATCTAAATTGCTTTTTAGTAAGTCTTTCAATGTAGGGCATGGGACTTTTGTGAGTATTTTGAATTTCAATTGCATTTTGTATTTTCAACCTAAACCGCTTTTTGCATTTATTTTCATTCAAAATTGCATTTTGTATGGTGGGTATTTCGCAAGTATTTTGATCCTCAATTGCATTTTGTGGGTATTTTGAATCAAAATTACATTTTTTAAGTATTTTCAATCTAAGTTGCATTTTGTAAGTATTGTCAATCCAAATGAGTAGTTAGAATCTCTCTATATATAAAAATGAAAGTTTGTCTGTTTTTCTGAATTTCCATGGAAATTTACTTTATTTGCGCGTTTCAGACAGTTTTATGATGGATGCGCGCAAAAATATTTTTTGTCTGTCTGTCTGTCTGTTTGTCTGTGTGTCTGTGGACAAATTCTTTGAGTCCTTATAACTTAAGAACGGCTGGGTGGATCAAAGTAAAATTTGATACAGATATCCATCAGATGCACCACACTAATCATTCATGTACCTCTTCTCCGTACCTCTCATAAAAGGGGGTCTACCCCCTTAAAATACATGGTGAAATAGGCATAGAAGGACGTGCCAAAGCTTATTTTCAACCCCTCAATGTGAGAAACAAAACTCGGGGGCACTAATAGGACCCCGAAAACAACATTTTAAGGCCCTAAAACCAACAGTTTTTGAGATATTCCCAGAAAACCGGTAACCATGGCAACGGAATCTCATAGGACCATCTATTTCTGTAAGACGCAATGCAATACCATTTATTACATTACTGTGAAGTTTGCAAACGGCTATAAGGTTATCACGGAACCAAACTAAGCTGAAAAATTCATCAATACGTATAATGCGCTTAAGGGGGTCAAGGGGTACACTAGAATTTATTCACGCGATTTTCACGTGCGCGTGAGGTACAGAAGGTCTTCTATATCCCTATCCCTACATTGTATTTATTATATTAATATCATTATTAATATTATTATTATATTATGGCATACAACGACGAGATAAAGCTAATTTTTAGCCCCTCAGTGGCAGAAACAAAACTCGAGGGTTCCCGAAAACTACATTTTAAGGCTCTAAAACCAACCGTTTCTGAGAAATTCCCCGAAAACTAATTGAATTTAATAAACTAATGAAGGAATGCAAGCCGGCAACAATGATAAAAGGTTCTCAAGAGAAGACTTCCAACTTTCCATCTATTTCTGTAAAAAGCAATGCCACTCCACTTATTACATTTCTGTGAAAGTTTTCAAATGGCTATAAGGTTATCACAGAACCAACTTAGACTGTAAAATTCATCAATGCGCACAAAGGGGTCAAGGGGTACCCTAGAAATTTTATACGTGATTTACACGTGCGATATGTCGTACAGAATTATATCTACAAACAGCAAAATTATTTTCAAAAATTCCTGAATTGAAATAGTATTTTTTGCGGCTAATAGGAATTTGGGCCATTGGAGGCTAAAAAAAACTGAATATTCATGCACCACAAGCCTTTATAATATGTTAAAGGTGTCTTTCTGTGGATGGGGACTCTACAGAACGGTGAGGGTCAGTCTTTATGTGAGGTGTATTGCGTTTCGTCTACGAGATTTTCAAATTTGTTTTCACGTCAGGAAGTACACCTTAGGTGAATTTAGATTGAGCATATTCACTTTTTTTTTCGACAAACGGGTTCATCGTATGGATGATTTTGTTTGATACCGTGTGGCTGATATATCCATATTCAGACATCTGGGTGATATGTTGTAGGTTGGTTGGTTGGTTCCTCAGTTTAGAAGCTGCGACAACGCGTTCACGTAGCCTCGTGTACTTTGAGTGTGTGTAGAATCTGTCTGGCAACCGGTGTTAATTGTGATGGCTGTATTAGTGTGTATTATCTATATTTCAGGTAAGGACTGCAGACGATCAATTTCCAGTAGTTCCTACTTTTGCTACCAAATGCTACGGTCAACGACACTTAGCTGTGACTGGGCTACTAGATGCCACCTCAACCGGCTCCTGGTGGAAAGCTTTGGAACTAATAGAGCGTTAATCAAATCTAACCAACAAATTTAGCTTCACATAATTGTAGTTAGTGGAAGGTTCTATTACATGACATAAATCTATGACATGGGACCGTGGGCATAACTTCCCCTTCGAAGTAAGGCATACTTTCTGTGTATCTTTATGTACGCTTATAACTCGTGTTCGAATGTTTGGGGCATCGTAAAATTAGGTATCCATGAGAGTCAATACACCAATCATTTATAAAACTCTTCACCGTACTTCTAATAGAAGGTTTGGTATAGGAAAAAAAATTCAAAATACATGCTAAAATAGGCGAAATATAAAAATTATCCTATAAGGACGACCAAAGCATATGTTGCACTTCTAAATGTGAGGTACAAAATTCGGGAGTCTATAAAGAGTCTCCGAAACCCACATTTTAAGGCCCTTAAATTAACAGTGTATGTGATATTCCCAGAGAAATAACTTCGCTCTGATAAACGTATGAAGGAATAACAAGCCCCTAACCATTGCAACAGTAGCTCAATTGATAACGTCTGGTTATTAATACCGAAGACTGTTCGAAGAGTGGGTACTTCTGCTAGTATACCATACATTTTGTAAGCATTTTCAGTTTCAATTGCGTTTTGTAAGTACTTTGAATTTCTGTTGCACTTTGTGATTTTTGGAATCTTAAATGCGCGTTTTTCAATCTAAATTGCATTGTGTATTTTCAATTTCAATAACATTTTGTACGTATTTTGAACCTCAATTGCATTTTGTACGTATTTTCTATCTCATTTGCCTTTTGTAAGTATTTTGAATTTCACTTGCATTTTGTAAGTGAAGTATTTCGACTCCACATTGCATTTTGTACGTATTTTGAACCTAACCCACATTTTGCGCTTATTTTTCAATCTATTCCTTTTGTGAGTATTCTCTTTCTAAATTCCTTTTTGTAAGTATTACCGCTCTCCATTTTGTGAGTAGTTTCAATCTGAGTTCTTTTTGTAAGTATTTTCCTTCTCACATAATTTTCGTTCTGGTTTCTCCTTTATTGTCATTTTCGCTATCACCCAGACCATTAGGGGCCGATAACCTAGATGTTAGGCCCCTTAAAACAACAATTATCATCATCATCATCAAAGAGGTCATCTGTCCTTAATATGACCTAAAACAGGAAAATATAACCAATGTACTTAAGAGATATGTAGCAAGTATTGGGGTATTTCTAGCATAAACAATAGAATGCAGCCGAAATAAATCACACATCTCTATGGGCATCAAATTGTAAGGTGAAAAGCTAAAGGAAGTCCGAGATTTATGTTACTTAGGAAGAAAAAATAACCAGTGAAGGAATACGCAAAGAGGATATAAAAAGTAGGTTGGCTCAGGCAAGGAAAGCATTTCTACAGAAAAGGAATCTGTTGACATCGAATATAGATTTAGATATTAGGAAGTTATTTTTAAAAGCCTTTGTTTGGAGTGTGGCGCTCTATGGAAGTGAAACTTGGACAATTGGTGCAGCAGAAAAGATTGGAATTGAAGCGTTGAAATGTGGCGTTACAGGAGAATGATGAAGATAAGATGGGTATATGGGATTACACATGAAGTGGTATTAAGCCGAGTGAGAGAGGAGAGATATTTCTGGCGACTGCAAATGAAGAGAGGAGATAGGTTGGTAGAACACATACTAAGACACCCAGGAATAGCAAGCTTAGTTATGGAAGGAAGGGTCGAGGACAAGAACTGTAGGGGTAGACCAAGCTTAGAATATGTTAAACAGATTACCTCGGATGTAGAGATGAAACGATTAGCTAAGGACAGGTAGGCATGGAGCGTTGCGTCAAACCAGTCAAAACACTGAAGACTCAACAACTAACATAAACTGCGATTTTTACTTTGTCGTGTGGCCTCCTGAGAGGCCGAGTGCAGGTCTTTCTAGTCGACGGCCGTGAGTGACCTTCACGTCGGTAGAGAGATGGAATGGATGAAGATGAATGAAATTGGGCAAGGATATGGAAGGAAGAGGCTGTGGTCTATCAGAAGTTACCGTCCCAACATTTGCCTGGTGTTGAAAATGGGAAACCACGGAAAACCATTTCAAGGACGGTCGACGGTAGGGCTCGAACCCACAAGTCTACCGAGTCAACAGAGAGCTTGGCCCCATGACCTAACGCTGCGCTTTAGCCAGCGTAGCCACTCCTGTCGGTATAAACCGCGATAATAGCAGACACATTGATAGAGCAACAATACCTACCGGACCCATCAAGACCGAACTGGGCGTCAGATAACTCGGAGTTGCCTTGTTTACTGGTCCCTCTGAGATATATATGTTTCCTGGGGTGGCATCGTACTAGATGAGACATCCGTACACAAGCTTTTGCTTGGAATCAAGTCTTCTACACCTGTTACAGGGCTGTCTGTTCTGGGAATACAGACAAAAATATATCTCCTGCACCATTTGCAAATCCCGTGTTTGACATTTCACCCCGATAACATGTACCTAGTCAAAATGTAAACAAAAATACACAAGATATACTCAAATATGACTCCTGTTTGTCTGTCTGTCTGTCTGTCTGTTAGGTAGTCAGTCGAAAGGCTGGTCGGATCCTCAAAAAGTACCGCCGTTAGGTTATGTGGGTAGATACCCACAAAAATCAAAGGTAGTGTTATATTAAAGCGTACTATGCAAGAAGAGGAGTGAGGTAGTTTGCCATTGCTTTCCTCACTGAGTCAGAACAGCAGTACTAACCCTATGAGTAGAACCTTTCACAGCATCCACAGGCACTGACTGTGCCCTGAATGTCATTACTAAGCACCACCCATACCTCAGTAGCTTCCATATAATCACAGCCATGAGTGAGACTGATACATCGGTGAAAAGACACATTTTACTGTAGCCTGTGCCAAAACACAAATGCAAATGTACTGCATTCATCAAGAGATAGCAAACAGTCCAATATGGCTCCATCTCATTAACAAGTAGTTCCGTGAAGAACTAAAGCCTAGTTTCATATATCCTACTTATATGTTAAATGCCTCTATCAATATACAACATTTCAGTTTGATTGCTGTAATATTCGTAGATATTGAGAACCGTCAAATATTACGGATAGTTGCCATTTTGGATATTTATATATGTAGGTCTTAGAGTTACGTGTCACTACATGAAGATTATTGTGTACGTGTGGTATTCAAACTTCAATCGTATGATTAAGACACAAGACTTAAAAACGAGATTTTGAAATTTCGCACAGCTGCCATTTTGTGGTTATGAAAACAATTGAAATGAATTAGATGCCTATGGATTAACATTTGTAAAAGCATTTACTGTACCACGTTTCACTGTACTCGGATGGATAAATCGCGAGAAACGTCAATTTAAATGTATATATTTCGCGTCACCGCCAGGTCGGATTTGTACCCACCAGGTTATTGAAAGTCCTACAGGTGAACGTATGTTCATAGCCTCTATGAACATACACACTTTCAGTTTGATTGCTGTGAAAGATTCGTAGATATTGAGAACCATCTAAATATTTCGGATTGTCGCCATTTTGGATTGATATATGTATAGGCCATAGAGTTATGAACCATTAAAGGAAAATTATTGAGTAGCTTCATTATGCAAACATTCACTTCGATCGCATGATTACGACACAAGAAATTAAAACTTAATTTTAAAATTTCGCACAGCCACCATCTTGAGTTTATGTGAACAATTGAACTAAATTACATGCCTGTGCATTACAATATGCATAATCATATACTGTACCATATTTCACTGCGCTCAGATGGTTATATCGCGAGAAAAATTTATTAAAACGTTTAAACATCGCTTGGCCGCCATGTTCGTTTTGTACTTGACAGGTTTTTGAAAGATACATAAGTGAACGTGCTGTAGTGCCCTTTATCATCATGCTAAATGTCAGGGTGATATCAGTAATAGTTTCGTCGATAAAGAATGCCAGTAAAATATTTCGCGCAGCCGCCATCTTGAGGTTATATAAACAATTGAACTTAATTAAATGCCAGTGCATTAAAATGTGTATAAACATTTGCTGTACCAAGTTTTATTGCGTTTGGATGTTTAAATCGCGAGAGAAGTCTATTTAAAAGTCGCAACTTCGCTGAGCCGCCATTTTGGTTTAGTAGTTACTACGTTTTTGACAATTCCATAGGTGTACTTCTAGTAGTGCTCTTTAACAGCGTGCAGAATTTCAGAGTGGTATCGGTAATAGTTTCGGAGATATTGAATGCTGGTTAAATATTTCGCACAGCCACCATGTTGGATTGGTGAGAGATAGTACAATTTGAAGGGCAAGGTCAGGGTCGGCCAAAATGGTGCTATGATCTTACCGAGTTTCATTGAAATCGCTCCAGCCGTTTAGAAGTTATTAGGGATAGGGACACACACCCACACATCACACACACATCACACACACATACACACACACACACACACGGACAAAAGGTGATCTCATAAGCCTATTTTTAGCCTACTTTCGATTTTTGCAAAAAATGAAAGTAGACTTATGAGATCAACACAGGGCGAAAAAAGTGTGTCTGTCTGTGTGTGTGTATGTGTGTGTGTGAGTCTGTGTGTGTGTGTGTATGTGTGTGTGTGAGTCTGTGTGTGTGTGTGTGTGTGTCTGTGTGTGTGTGAGTGTGTGTACTCTGAATGTCTGTCCCCCCTATCAATTCGAACACGGTGAATGCGAATTGAACGAAATTTGGTACAAAGGTAGCACTAGCAAAGGACACCTCAGTGTCATGTTTTATATCGCCGCCATCTTTACTAAAACTGAATGGCGGCCACTCAAACGTTCAAAACGTAAAATCAAATAACGACTAACCAAATCATCCGATCTCTACCAAATTTGGTAACAACATACCTTCGTATAGGATGCGTCTTGTGACCAAACTACAAGGTCGTCCGCCATACCATTTCAGGATGGCGGCCGTGCGAATTATGCAAACTTTATAATCCATATCATGGGACCCACCAGTTCCGATTATCGAGCCGAGAATCGTTTTAACTGTTCTAAAGGAAGAGGCACGTTCGAAATTAAAAGTTTATTTTGTAATACTATAGTGCAGACGTGATTTTAAAAAGCTGAACTGATTCAGTAATAAGACAAGATGGCAGCGGATATCTTGTGCCTGACTTATATTTCACTAATTTGAGTATTGAATGCAATATAGCGTACTGATAAAAAATAAATAAACTTTGTATGAAATGCTTTATATATAAATAATATACTCCAGTGATGAAATCGTTTAGTATAAATCATTATTTGCTAACAAGTTCTATGTAAGTCATTTTAAATAGAACGATATTCGTTGACACAATTAGCTCAGTGGTAGAGCGATAGCCTGTCGCTCAGATGCCTATGGTTCAAATCCGATCAGAGCTAGGTTTTTTGCTTGAAATGTTATATGTTTATTGTTTTGTAATGACTCAGATGTTTTAAAATTAAGCGTTATATTGTGCAAATTATGGTGTAAAATATATATTTAATTAAAACATAATTCGCCAGCAGATTTACTCGAGACATCTAGCTGCCAAAAAGGTAACTTCCAGATTTTATTGAAAAGTTTCTTCTTCTGGCCGCTAGAATGCACTCGCTCTGTTAGGACTATATTGTTCGATATTTCACCACTAGATGTCCCGACTAGTCTACGTGGGGATCCATTGATTACTATACCATTATCATTCTATGCGCATCGAATTTGAAGAATGACAAGTTGATACTACGATACATTTTAACTTTTTATTTTAAAGGGTTTGTAACAGCCTATTTTGCGTTACTTGAAAATGTTATTAAGCGTTATATTGTCCACATTATGGTGTAAAATATATATTTAATTAAAACATAATTCGCCAGCAGATTTACTCGAGACATCTAGCTGCCAAAAAGGTAACTTCCAGATTTTATTGAAAAGTTTCTTATTCTGGCCGCTAGAATGCACTCGCTCTGTTAGGATTATATTATCGAAAATATCTACATAGTTTGTATACACACGTCTCTGTAGGGTCATGGAAAGATTTGTTAATTCAATTAGGGTTGTGAAAGCCATGCACAACCAGACGTGTAAAGACATGCCTCAACTCAAAGTTGGATGTTGCCCACGGCAGGTCGTAATAATAATAATAATAATAATGTTATTGGTTTTACATCCCTTTTAACTACTGCTGCTTTTAGAGACACCGGGGTGCCGGAATTTTGGCCTGAAGGGGATCTTTAACGTGCCAGTAAATGTACTGACACGGCTCCCTCGCATTTGTGCACCCTCAAATGCCAGCTGACTGCGCCAGGATACGAACCTGCAACCTAGGGCCCAGCAAGCGAGAACGTTACCGCTGAGCCACGCCGCCAGTCCGGTCGATTATGTCTCCAGATCCATAACATTCTTGATATACTTCTTATCTTTCTTTCTTTCTTCAATGATGGTAGCAGTTTTTATCTAGGTCGTGGCGTTTGGTAGAGGTAAATCGTTTCTAAGGTCTTCAACAAAGAATAGTTCTATTATACTCTTTGATAATAACAACGAGTTATAACTATACTCATACATTTAGGAGAAAGTAGGCTATATGTTCTTTACTGAACATCTTGTTTTTCATAAAACGAATATAGGTTAAAATGAGCAAAATATGAACAACATTTTTAAAAATTGCCAAAATATGCATTTATAGGCTAAAATAAGTTCAAGAAAGGATATTACGTTTCCCTTAATTTCCGAACGTTACACGCAAGATTTACGAACTGTATATAAGCATGGCTTACAAGTCCTCACACAACGCAGAGACATGCGAGCGAGTGACACTGTGCTAAGCATATTAACACCCCGCCTCTATTGTCTTCATCACGGGCCGGAAGAGGTGCAGAGAGGGACATTCTCGTTCTCGCCCCGATGAGCACATCCAGCGTTTAATGTTCACTCAGGTCCTTTGTGAGGATGGACAGTCTCACACACCAATTTGCCAGAGGAAAAAGTTCTGCACTGAATTGTGTTGTAGAACAGAAGAAGAATAGTAATCAAAAGTCAAAAGAGTGAGGGCTGTGTTCAATGTTCCTTATCGGTCCACAGTGAATTCAATTCACACCAATTGATTCAATGCAAGTTGAAGTATCAGGAGACTGTAAATTTCTACAAAATCCATTCAAGATAAAAAAAAATATAGAATACGATGATACGGTATGTGAGTTTCAATTCACAATAATAGTCTGAAATAAGATTTTGAATTAAGAAGTATTTCGTGAAGAACTGATATGGACTATTTTCATATATTATACTAGTTCGTTCCATCTCAAAATTCTCGCATCAATTGAATGTATTTTCCATTAGACGAACTCAATACCTTTTGATGTATGACTTACATTATTATAAAATATATTTTGCCTCAATTTTAAAATCATATTAAAATATTATAGTTATTTTAGACATCAACACAAAATTCTAAGGTAGCGAAATTGTTTAATTATCTTGTTGGGCATGAAACTTTTGAAATACATTAAACCAAAAGTAACTCTTATCAACACTCTTCCAACACTGGGAAACATGTTTCTGGAGTCACCTAAACACGGAGAATTATGTACTAGGATATTAAGTTTGGAGTATTGGTTCATTTTATTAATATGAGATAGTGTGTTTATGTTTAGACACTAACATGCATATCAGCTCTAGTTTATGATACCAACAATAGAAAGTCACGGCAGATGACCTTGATATTAAAAGAACCATCCTCACCATCACAATATTAGATACAATTTACAAAAAGCAGGCTTGAAATATTTTTCCAGAAGCTTAACATTACAGTAGCTCTTTTATCGGTTCGATAATTAGAATTATGCACGCCATCTATAATTCATGATTGCAACATTATACCAGCATATCTCGTCCATAACAGTCTACTAGAATATTTCATCGACTTACGCTTCTAGAAGATCATTAGGCAGTAAGTCTGAAGCGGCTTAGTTAGGGAATAACATGAGTGCTATCTATAATTGAGGATACTTACACTACAAAAGTACATGTCAAAATGTTTCACACATAGCAACGATCGACCATACCGATCATAAGACTGAGAAGTTGGACGAAATAATTTTGAGTAATTGAGAAGCATGCAGTCTATAATTTGTGAAAACAAGGCAATAGACTAATACCCAAGTATATTTAGGCTATATAAGGGGACTAGCAGAAGTACCCATTCTTCGAACGGTCTTCGGTATTAATAACCAGATGTTATCAATTGAGCTACTGCTGCAATGTTTAGGGGCTTGGAACCTGTTTGTTGGCAAAGAAAAATTATTAGTTAAAATGTGCTCTCAAACTAAATTTACCTAACGTGTTCATCCTGGCGTGAAAATAAAATTGAAAACTTCGTAGAAGAATCGCAATACACGTCACATACGAACTGACCCTAACCGTTGTGTCAAGTGCCCAAATACAGGAAGACCCCTTTTATAAATTATAAAGGCTTCTGGTGCATGAAAATTCAGTGTTTTTAGCCTCCAATGGCCCAAATTCCTAAAATCAGCAAAAAACAGTCTACTATTTCTATTCAGGAATTTTTGAAAATAATGTTGATGTTTGGAGATATAATAGACCTTCTGTACGACATATCGCACGTGTAAGTCGTGTGAACAAAATCTAGGGTACTCCATTTGCAACCTTTCACAGAAATGTATTAAATGGAGTGGCATTACTTATTCCAGAAATAGATGGAAAGTTGGATGCCACCTCTTGAGATACTGTTGTCATGGTTAGTGGCTTGCATTCCTTCTTTAGTTTTTTAAATGAAATTAGTTTTCTGGGAATATCTCAAAAACTGTTGGTTTTAGGCCTTAAAATGTGGTTTTCGGGGTCCCTTTCGGGCTCTTGAGGGGCCCCGAGTTTTGTTTCTGACCCCAAGGGTTTGAAAATGAGCTTTGTCTCTTCGTTGTACGCCATAATAATGATAATAATTAAAATAATAATACTAATAATAATAATAAAAATAATATAACAAAATAGGGATAGGGATATAATAGACCTTCCGGACCATACCCGCACGTGTAAATCGCGTTAAAAAATTCTAGATTACCCCTTGACCCCTTAAGCGCATTATATGTATTGATGAATATGTCAGCTTAATTTGGATCCGTTATAACCTTATTGACGTTTGCAAACCTTCACAGTAATGTAATAAATGGAATTGTATTGCGTCTTACAGAAATAGATGGACCTCTGAGATTCTGTTGCCATTGTTACCGGCATGCATTCCTTCATTAATTTATTAAGTGAAATTAGTTTTTTGGGAATATCTCAAAAACTGTTGGTTTTAGGGCCTTAAAATGTGGTTTTCGGGGTTCTTTTAGGGCCCCCGAGTTTCGTTTCTCACATTGAGGGGCTGAAAATGAGCTTTGTTTCACCCTTCTACGCCTATTTCAGCATGTATTTTAAGGGGGTAGGGCCCCTTTTATGAGAGGTACGGAGAAGAGTTACATCAATGATTAATGTGGTGCCTCTGATGGATATCTGTATCAAATTTTACGTTGATCCACCCAGCCGTTCTCAAGTTATAAGGACTCGTAGAAGTTGTCCACAGACACACACACAGACAGACAGACAAAAATTTTATTTTTGCACGCATCCGTCATAAAACAGCCTAAAACGCGCAAATATCGCAAATTTCCGTGGAAATTCAGAAAAAACAGACAAACTTTCATTTTATATATATATAGAGATAACCATGGCTGGCTTACAGTAATCAGATCCTTCAGTGGCAAATTAGGTGAATTCATGCAAGAGGGTGTGATATGCCTGTCATCTATTATTTATGAAGAGTAATAGCCTATATAGATTTATGTACCTGTAAAATTAGACTTTGTAGTGGTCCGTTAAACCAATATTCACAGATATTTCATCATTCCGTGACGTGTTTGAGAAAATCATTTCATGCGAACCATCTATCAATTATTATTTAAGCGAAAATTCCCCTGCATATTAGCGATTACTGTAAACTTGATAACATGATGTCATTTGGAGGTGTCTCCTCCGCTCCTCCCAAAATCTCTTCATTCTCGCGGAATGTTCCCTCTTCCTCTCATCCGTCCGCTTTTTCCCAGGTTGTCGTAATGATCTTGGTTCAAACTTAACATTCGCGATTTTCGTCTGGCACTCTTCGAAATTTTCTATATTGATTATTTGTAAGTCTCTCTGTACCCCTTTAAGCCATTCTGTGCCGCATTTACTGTGTGTTATGATACCAAGTAGTTTCTTTGGCAATCTGGAAGTGGCCATCCTGTGTATGTGAGTGTAAAATTTGGTCTTTGCGTTTTCTAATTTCGTCTGTTATCGTATTGGTCTTTTGATACAGTTCTGTACTAGCATTTATCAATTAATAAATTAAGATATAGATTTATACATAATATAGCTTTGGAACTATTAGGTCGAGTGAAACTTTTAAAGACCGACGTTTTGAGACAACTGCTTTTCCCTTTATCAAGGTATGTCAAGAAAGAAAGAAAGAAAGAAAGAAAGAAAGAAAGAAAGAAAGAAGGAATGAGTAAACAATGGCATGTAGCCTCCATAGCTAAAAGGAATAAGATAGGAAGCCATGTCGAAACAAATAGTCACTCCATGAGACCAAGAGGATTTTGGAAATGAAACCATAGAGGGCAGCCATGGCCTCAATATTAATTGATCCATCATCACCATCACAATATTAGATACAATTTACGAAAATCAGTTAGATTTGGATTTGTGCTCACCAGGTTATTGAAAGTCCTACAAGTGAACGTATGTCCATAGCCTCTATGAACATAGAAGCTTTCAGTTGGATGACTGTGAAGGATTCGTAGATATTGAGAACCATCTAAATATTTCGGATGGTCACCATTTTGGATTGTTATATGTATAGGCCATAGATTTATGAACCATTAAACGAAAATTATTGAGTAGCATCATTATGCAAACTTTAATTTCGATCGCATGATTACGACACAAGAAATTAAAACTTAATTTTAAAATTTTGCACAGCCACCATCTTGAGTTTATGTAAACAATTGAACTAAATTAGATACCAGTGCATTGAAATATGCATAATCATATACTGTACCATATTTCACTGCTCTCAGATGGTTATATCGCGAGAAAAATCTATTAAAACGTTTCAACTTCGCTTGGGATAACCATCACCTTTATTACAGTTCCGTGGTTGTTCACTTATTTCAACCTCTTCCCGAATCATACGAGTTGTGAAATGTTTCCCCTTACAGATGACAGACGTTTCATCAAAGAGAATTCGATGGTCATTCTGTATGGCATGTTCAGCAAACGCAGACTTCTCTGGTTGGCAAAGACGTAAATGCCTACGTTGGTAATTGACCCTTGTTGTGATTCTCTTACATGTCTGTCAAATATATACGTAACCTCAGGAACATGGAATCTTATATACTCCAGCACAGATAAGACCAACTGAATCCTTGACTGATCGTAAGTATTTGCCTACGGTGACATTAGGCTGAACCGAAAGACAGATTATCGCAGAATCATCCTCCTGCGAGTTTGCCTATCTGCCTTACGTGCAATCTGTCACTGACAGGATTCGCAGTATTCTAAGAAGACACAATATCAAAACCATATTCAAACCTAATGTATATATACCCATATTTGAAATTCGCAAACCACATAGCTACCATGTTGTTTTATACATATGAGTTTTTTGAGAGCTATATAAACAAACATAGTGTATAGTCTTCTATCACCATAGAAGATTTCAGGTTGATTGCTATAATAATGATCTATTGAGTACTAGTGAAATATTTTGCATGTATTGGTGACACTTATTGAGTTTGAAAAGGCGTTGCCGGAGTCTCACGGAAAAGTAGTAAATTCTTACCGTATTTTACTGGAATCACTGCGGTATATAAAATCTTTTAATGGGGACACCTACGCACAAATACACCGATAGACAGAAAGACTGATGTGCACACGCGTACACCCACGGATATTTTACAGACTCGTGAATATGGAAATGTCATCACTATGAAAGGGTTATGCTGCACTACTGCAATTTAACATTTAAAACATGGCTGTGATACAGTGATGATACCCAAAGATCCCCCTGATCTCGAATAAAGGGGTTTTTTCAAAAGTGTCCCTAGTCTATGAAATTGCCAACTCTAGAAACCATGTCCTTTAAAAATGTTCTGATAAAGGATTCAAAATAATAGTTACCATTATACGTTATGATGAATTACATTATTAAAGTCAACATTGGCTTTGGCGTACAAAGCTACCTGACCTTTAGAGGTAGTAGTATCAATATCACATGACGTGGAGGTAAGACACTGAGGTTAAAAGAAATACAATTTAAGGCTGGTTTTAGTAAAGGAAAATTAAGTCTGATACATAATAAACTATGAGTTCTATTACTTTGAACATCACATTGAGGAAGGAATTGTATTCAGTGATCAAACAAACAAGATGTTCAGTAAAGAACATATAGCCTACTTTCTCCTAAATACATGGGTATTGTTATAACTCTTTGTCCTTTTCAAGGAATGTTGGTTGTAGTAGCTTGTTGAAATACAACGTGCTATACGGATATAAAACATGCTTATGACGTGCCCTTTGCTAGTGCTACCTCGAACAAAATTTCATTCAATTCGGTTTCACCGTGTTAGAATTGATATGGTGAATCGATTTGCACGCATATATGGGCACTATCTGCAAACCATTGAGCAGATGACCTTGCAGATAAGTCAAAAGATGCTTCCCACAAAAGGGTATGTTGTTGCAAAATTTGGTAGAGATCAAATGATTAGGTTGGTCGTAATTTGATTTAAGCTTTTAACATTTGGCTGGCCGCCATTCCGTTTCCGTCAAGATGGCGGCGATATAAAACATGACACTGAGGTGCCCTTTGCTAGTGCTACCTCTGTACCAAACTTCGTTCAATTCGGTTCTACCGTGTTTGAATTGATAGGGGGAATCGATTTGCACACATGGATGGCCGCCATATGCAAACTATTTGACTGATGACCTTGTAGCTTGGTCAATGAACGCTTCTCACATAATGTTGCAAAATTTAGTAGAGATCAGATGATTAAGTTAGTCGTAATTTGATTTAAGCTTTTAACATTTGGGTGGCCGTCATTACGTTTCCGTCAAGATGGCGCTGATATAAAACACAACACTTTGTTGCCCCTTACGAGTGCTATATCTGTACCAAATTTCGTTCAATTCAGTTTCACCGTGTTTGAATTGATAGGGGGAATAGACTTGCACACATACTTCACCGCTAACTGCAATCTATTGGGCTGATGACCTTGTAGTTGGGTCCAAAGATGCTTACCATATAGCGGAATGTTGCTGCAAAATTTAGTAGAGATCAGATGATTAGGTTGGTCGTAATTTGATTTAAACTTTCAACTTTTGGGTGGCCGCCATTACTTTTCCGTCAAGATGGCGGCGATATGTAACATAACACTGAGTTTACCCTTGCTAGTGCTACCTCTGTACCGAAACTCGTTCAATTCGGTTTCACCGTGTTTGAATAGATAGGGGGAATCGATTTCCATACATACATGGCCACCATCCGCAAATAAATGGGCTGATGATCTTGTAGTTTGGTCAAAAGATTCTTCATACATAAAGGTATAATGTTGCAAAAATTGGTAGATCTCAGATGATTAGGTTGGTCGTAATTTGATTTAATCTTTTAACATTTTGGTGGCCGCCATTACGTTTTCATCAAGATGGTGGCGATATAAAACATGACACTGAGGTACCCTTTGCTAGTGTAACCTCTGTACCAAATGTCGTTCAATTCGGTTTCACCCTGTTCAAATTGATAGGGGGGGGGGGGGGCAGACATTCAGAGTACACACACTCACAGACACACAGACTCACAGACACACACACAGACACCCAATTTTTTCGCCCTGTGTTGATCTCATAAGTCTACTTTTTGCAAAAATCGAAAGTAGCCTAAAAATAATAATATAATCATATAATTTTAAAAATGTTGTTTACATGAAGGCAATTATTTATTTTGACATTCAGACGAAGAGTCATCTACTTGTTCATTGTTTACACTTGGTAACAATACATTCTGATAAATTCGCACTACAGTATCCAGCTCATTAATGCTTAATTTGGAAGTAACTTATGCCTTTTAAGTTCTTTTACTGCATGGCCTACATTTACAATCATTTTGAAATGTTGATTTATGATGTTTAGAAACACGATAAAGTGTGAGATGATAGATGAATGCATAAAATATATTTTCATATAAAACATAGAAAATCAATAGTTTTGGATTTAAGACATTTTGCAAATAAGCCCTTCAATCACCAATACATGACGAGCTGAAATACGGGGTTGAATTCTTCGAGACATGGAGTCAAAAAAGATCACTTCGTGAGGAATTATGGTCTACACGCGTTGGTCTACAAGTGTCAGTTATTCCTGTGTTGTGGTTGGCTGAGGCACGTTGGCCATGAGGCAAGTTGACCCTTAATGTCCCACACATTCTCAATAGGACTGAGGTCTGGGGATCTGGCGGACCATTGTAAGGTTGCAATTTCGTGGAGGGCTTCCCTGTAGTTGTGAGCACTATAAGAGCGAGCATTGTCGTCCTGAAACATTCTATTTTGCAATGTTTGACATTAAATGACAAACGCGCTAACTCAACTTACATAAGCAGCTACAGCCCTTAGAAATACCCCAGTCTCACACAGACAAATTATCTGAGCTCTCTCACTCTCTCAAACCGCGACTATTGTGTTAGCTGCGTACTCTTCTCTGTCGTAGAAGCATATTTGACGGGGAACAGTTCACTGCACAGACTGCAGAGAATTTAACTGTGCTACACTAGAGTTCGTGTACTGGAGGTATTCCTCCAAGACCAATCACGTCGGGAGGTCTCCTTTAGCAATAATTCAATGGTCCTGGAAATGTTACGTTACATACCTATATGGCGTATTCCATATCATGGAAATCAACATAAACGAGTGATTTATTCCTATCATTGCAATTTTCAAGAAGCAGTGAACTTGCAGATACTCTCAAGAACCGTCGCATTGACATCGCGTGTGTACAAGAGACAAGGTGGAAGGGCTCAAAATCAAAAGACATTGGCGAAGGCTACAAGATTGTTTATCATGGTAAAATTCTGCCAGAAAATGGGTCGCAGTGGCCATAAGTCACAAGTTACGTGACTCTGTGATTGAAGTGAATCGAATATCGGAGCGCATTATATCAGTTAAGTTTGACACGAGCACAACAACTTTGCGAGTAATCTCCTGCTATGCTCCCCAAACGGGATGCCCTGAAACTGAAAAGGAGGACTTTTGGGAGAAACTGAGTGTTCACGTTCAGGAGATAGCTCCAGGAGAATATATTTTTCTTGGGGGAGACCTCAATGCTCATGTGGGAAAATCTAGAGATGGATATGAGCATCAGTGTGGCTCTAGCCACGAACGAGTAAGGTCATGCTTGTCTGGTGCATCTGAGCAGTGAGAGTGCAGCCAACACACAACAGTTAAGTGCGCCGAATAGCTTCGCCTACGCTTAGTACAGGCTCTTTGTCAATTGGATAGAACCCCAGGAAGAAAATGCAAACCATCAGGAAAAATACGTTGAAATGCTCCTTCCAACGGAACACCACGCGTCCGTCGGCAGCGGAAATTCACACCTTTGTGGCGGAGATGCTGAAAATCACGGTCGACCAACTGGAGACCCTGCAACTTGACGCACCGTCCAACTCTGTTTTTATCAAGGTAATCTCTCAATCTATTATGGACAAACTTTTGAGTAAATTTGCGGGAACACACAGGCTTACTTCGTTTAATGGGGAGTCTGTTTCGGTAGAAATTGCCGCTGCCGGCATGGAAGCCACGCGGGTAAGGCTCTTTAATATTCCGCCTGAATTATCAAATGATACAATACGCACCCATTTTGCAAAATATGGTACAGTCAAATCCATCACAAATGAAAGTTGGTCCCAGTATTACAAGTTACCAGTTGCAAATGGTATCCGACAAATACAAATAGATTTAAAACAGCAAATTCCGTCCTTTATCATGATTGATGGGCACCGTGGACAGGTTAGCTACGAAGGGCAAGTTAAAACATGTGCCATATGTCAAGCTATAGACCATCTGCGTATCGACTGTCCGAGCCGATACTCGGCCATGACGCGCCTTGAACGCGACACACGGACAACTAGCCTTGCGGCTATGGTCACCCCTAGATCCAGCCGCCGTATAGACGACTCCCCGCTTCACAGCCCAGGCGATACTCAAGCACGCTACGATACAGGTTTTCCCCCGCTAGACAGCACGCCTCCCATGGAGACGGAGCCTGTCACCCTGGCTGACAGCATAGGCGTGCCTGACATGAATCCAGAGTCTGTGGTCTTGCACCAGGAAGAGTCTTCACAGCAACCCTTGGATGCTGACCGGTCACCTCCTCCAGTTGCCAAACCTACCCATAGTTCCCCCCAAGGAGAAGGCTCGGCACAGGAAAATTCGGGGATACGCAAAACGACCACCTGGTCTGAGGACATTGAGGAAAGCATGCTCGTTAGCCGTGGGCATACTTCTGATGACTCAGATGCTTCGCTCGCAACCCCAGTCGTGAAAAATCGTAAACCTAAGCGCAAGGTTAACCCTACTTCCGATGAATCCGATGCTTCGCTCGCCACCGAACTTGTTAAAACCCGCAGAGCACAGAACAAGCCTAAGCAGCTGAAGAAAGGTGAAATACGTGTCAGTGAGATAGATCCTCGTTTCCGAGTGCCGGAAACCACCAGAAGTTGTCCAACAGAGGCCTCACCTGCTGCGAGCCTTACTACCGGCGAAGCCCTTGAGGTTCAGCAAATGATGTCGGACCTGTGTCATATGGCAACCCTTCCTAGCCCCGGACCCATTCTTTCACTTCTACGCAAGTGCGCTCAAATGGGTCAGCATGAGGGAGTCCCCGAGTTCGTTAGCAAGATGCGGGCTAAATATAGTGAGCAGTCCCGGGAGGCACTGCAGGATTTGGATCTACAGTTAGCTCCCCTCTTAGCCGATATCAACTATGGACCATAATTCACATTTGAAGACCTATGCCACAGTAAATGTTCCTGGCTTGAGGAATCCGGCCACTCAGGCGCTGTTAAGTCGTTTTCTGCGTGAATATGATGTTGACATTCTTTTTCTGCAAGAAGTCAGCGAATGCAATATTGGCTTCCTCTATGAACATGACTATATAGTTAACATGGGCACCACTGCTAGGGGTACGGCCATTATCTACCGTAAAGGCACCCTAGTAACGGATGTGGTGATGGATCCTTCCGGGCGTATAACATCTGCTACGGTACATGGTGTCAGGATCATAAATGTTTACAGTCCATCTGGCTCCAATTATAAATCTGAGAGAAACGTTTTATTTAGGCAAGACATCTTACCCCACCTGGTAACGAATCTCCCCATTCTATTGATGGGGGATTTCAACTGCACCTTACGCCCCCAGGATCAGACGGGTTCCTTCAATTTCTGTCCTGGGTTACAGGGACTCACCCAGAGCATGCAACTAATAGATATATGGCCACACATACATGGCAACCAGATCCAATATACATTTTGCCGTGGCGCCTCTAAATCCAGGATTGATCGGGCGTATATGTCCAGTACGCTTGCCTCACGTGTACGCGGCTGTCGGATAATCCCTGTCGCCTTTAGTGATCACAATGGCTTTTTATTTACGGCGCGAAGTTCCGTCCCTGCACTCACAATACAAGGGCGAGGCACGTGGAAAATGAATACCAACTGCTTTGAAAGGGAAGAGGATTCACAGCGTTTTGAGGCTGTGTATCGGCAGTGTCAACGGCTGAAACACCGTTACAACAATGTGGTTGACTGGTGGTTAGAAAAGGTGAAGCCGGCCATTCGGGCAGTCGCCAAAGCCATAACCTTTGAACGTAATCAACGTTTATATCGGAAACTGGACTTCTATGACACCGTGTTACAGGACCTCCACCATCGAGAACAACTAGGGGAAAATGTGTCGGTGGCACTACGCACGATTAAGACAACCATCTGCCATGTACGAGAAAGCAATTTAGCCACCCTGCAGCAGCATGTCAAGAAATATTCCTTGATTGACAGGGAAAAGATGTCTGTTTATCAGCTTGGCCGTCTCCGCCGCTCGCAAGGGCGTCAGTGTATTAGTCAGTGGACGGGACCGGATGGGGGCATATTAACGACCCGTGAGGAACTACTTGCAGAAGGTGAGCGCTATTTTCGGGAGATGCTGGCTGAGGAACCAGTCTCGGAATCGGCAGGTAACCAACTCTTGACGTCTACGGACCGGCACTTGGACAACGACTGCATGCGTAAACTTGGCGCCCCAATCATGAAGGCAGAGATCGACTATGCTCTCCGAAACACAGCTAATAACAAGACGCCGGGAATAGATGCACTGCTGTTTGAATGGTACACACACTTCTGGCACCTTGTTGGGGATGAAGTCACCCAAGTCCTCAACTACCTATTCACACATGAAGTACCCCACGGCTTTACGGAAGGCGTTATCCTTTTGATTCCCAAGATTAATGGTGTGCGTGGTATTGCTGACTACAGACCAATAACTATTCTCAACACGGATTACAAGTTGCTGGCCAAAGTCCTAGCACTTCGGCTCAAAAGTGTGCTGCACAGCCTGATAGGCCCTGGTCAAACTTGCACGATACCCCAGAAGACCATTCTGCATAGCATTCTTGCTATCCGAGACCTCATTCTTTATGCTTCAGGTAATGGAAATCACGCGGCTGCCTTGCTGAATATTGACCTGAACAAAGCCTTTGATAGGGTCGCCCACGCATATCTTTGGCAAACTTTGCGTCACTTTCACATTCCTCTGGGCGTCATACACTGCCTCCAACGACTCTACGCATCCGCTTCATCCAGAGTGTTGATAAATGGATTTTTATCCCGTCCAATTCCCGTCCATAAATCCATAAGGCAGGGCTGCCCATTGTCGATGGTGCTCTTTGTTTTGGCTATTGAACCCCTGATCCGCAGTCTAGACGAGAAACTCCAAGGTATCGATCTGCATGGTGCCCATATCACCCTGCGGGCACATGCCGATGACGTGACCGTCTTTATCACTGATGAGTCAGAACTTACGTCTACGAATAGCATCATGGACACCTACGCCCTAGCATCAGGTGCACGCATCAATGCTGCGAAGTCATCGCTCATGCCCATCTGCTTGCCTACAACAATCAGGACGCCGCACTACCTAGCCATTCCAATAGTTGACAGGTGTACAATATTGGGGATAACTTTCTTCCCCGATTTTGCAGAAACTGTCAGCTATAACTGGAACCGGAGGCTAAATACGCTGAGATTTCAATTAAAGGAAGAACTGACGAGAAGATTGAAC
Source organism: Meconema thalassinum (assembly GCA_946902985.2). NCBI lineage: Eukaryota > Metazoa > Arthropoda > Insecta > Orthoptera > Tettigoniidae > Meconema > Meconema thalassinum. The sequence goes on along the minus strand of OX336390.1, from coordinate 294,160,522 downwards.
CTGATACAGAAAGTGTGGTTTATTAATACCTTTGCCCTGTCCAAAGTATGGTTTCTGGCTCAAGCAATCCCAGCTCCGCACGTTCTCTGCCAACGAATGGAAATGGCCATCGGGTATTTCCTCTGGTCTGGATACCGCTATCGGATTCGTCGAGATCAAATGAACCTGCCACTCCGAAGAGGCGGACTGCAACTTGTGGCAGTGGAACACAAATGTGCCGCCTTGCTGGCCGCACAGCTTTTTCGAGCGCAACACCATATGGGGGACCCCTTTGACACTGTCTGCATCCAGTCACTTGTCCCAGGTGCGAATCCCCAGATGCTCATCCCAGCCAATGTTTTCAAGAAGGAACTCGCAATTCTTAACCGTCTGAAATCCAGTGTCTCCACACCCTTCACCGCCCTCCCTACCAAGGTGCTTTATAGGTTTCTGCTCGCCGAAAGACTCTTCACTCCCTATATACAGATGAAATATCCTACGCGAGCCTGGTCGACTATTTGGGAGAACCTGTGGAATCCCTGGATTCCACTGGAATGGCGATCGACATTGTATGAGTACCTCAATGAAATTGTGCCGACCAGAGAAAAACTGTCTCGGCATGGGCAGAGTGATGTCGACCTGTGTGACGCCTGTGGTCGCACTGACACATTAGACCATCGAGTCACTACGTGTGGGAATGCGACAGTCGTCTGGACTTGGACCCTCCAGGCAGTATCTGGAATCTGCGGACGGCCGCTGGACGTGTCCGATGGCATGAAGGTGCAACGTTTTGCAGTAACACATTCCACTGGGGAAAAGCGTAACGCCATCCTCTGGTTCACGGCGGGAGCGATTCATTACAACCTCTCCCGCCACAGGTCTCGGGACCACACACTGGTGGGGTTCTTGGACCACCTCCGCAGGGAGAGATGGAAATCCGCCAAACATGGAACACTGACTGCAGCGTTTGGACGGCTGTTATGTATGTTTTGAATTGGACAGCCACGAGTTCTTATCGTCAGCCTGGAGTGTTTAATGCGTATAAGTGCTTGTGACTTTAAAATGGTGTAGTGACGATTACTTTCTGTGTTGACCTTTACAAAGGTGCAGTGACATTTTGCTTCTGTGTTGCTTTATAAACAATGGTGCAGTGAAAAAAAAAGCAGTGTCTTGGTGGTCAAGGATTTGGAGTGAGAAATGAAGATGGGTGCAAGATTTTGGAATTTGCTGAAGATCATGACTTAGTCCTTGTCAACACTTTCTTCAGGAAGAGACCTACACATCTTATCACTTACACCAGTGGTGAATACTCCACACAAATTGACTACTGGCTGATACGAAGGCACGATCTTAAACTGACAAGAGATGCTAAGGTAATCCCATCTGAAAATATTGCACCACAGCATAAATTGCTAGTTCTAGACATGCGAATTGGAAAAATCAGAACAGTCCAACCTCATAAAAATAGTCCACAGAGTATAAAGTGGTGGAAGCTTGATGAGAAGAAGGATGAATTTGCATCAAGGCTCAATACACTTACCATAAACACGGATCAACCAGCAGAGGCCATTTGGAGAGAAATCACTAACCAGGTACACACAATAGCAACTGAAACCCCTCGGAATAACGAAGGAGGGAAAACGTTTTATTGATAAACAGACCTGGTGGTGGAGCGAAGACGTTCAAATGACCATCAAAGCAAATAAGCAAGCTTTCAAAACTTGTCGCCAAACAAGGCTGAGTGAAGATCTACATCAGTACAAGATGCTGAAATCTGCTGCAAAACACGCTGTTGCCAGAGTAAAAAGCCACCATTATCAGGAACTGTATAACCAACTTGATACGTCAGAAGGTGCTAAGAAGATCTACCGCCTTGCAAGATCCCACCATCGAGCAACGGAAGATATTGGCCATGCACTCCAGATTAAAGATGCGAGCCAGCAGCCTCTTAGGGAGCCCACAGCCATACTACGTCGATGGCATGACTACTACAAGGAAATGTGTAATGAAAAGTTTCCACACACACCTGAATTGACCAGCGATCCATTTGCAGGACCTGTACCTCAAATTACCGAAGAAGAGGTATTAAAGGCTGTAAGTAAAATGAAAAATGGCAAAGCGACAGGACCAGATGACATACCATCTGAAATCGGGAAGTTGCTTGGATATACTGGTGCTAAAATTCTTACGGCACTTTTCAATCGTATCCTTGAGGATGGCTGCATACCTACAACCTGTCAGTTTAGTACTACCATCCCAATTTGGAAGGGTAAAGGAGATGTTGGCGAATGCTTCAATTATCGTCCAATTCGATTGCTCTGTCAAACAATGAAAGTCGTTGAGCGTATTCTTGACAGTCGTCTGCGCTGCATGATCCAGATATCTCCTAAGCTATGTGGCTTTGTCAAAGGGGTTGGTACGCCCGACGCAAACCATGCTGTACACCTACTTGTGGAAAAACATAGAGAAAATAACCAACCTTTACATTTCGCATTCTTGGATCTCGAGAAGTCTTTCGACAGGGTGCCACATGAGCTCATCTGGAGATCACTTCGAGCTCACAAAATCCCAGAAGTTTACATCCGATGTATTCAGAAAAGGTGGCTGGACAGAATCAAGGAATCAAGGAAGACTTAGTGATGTGTGGACTTAAACCTGAAGATGCCCTTGACAGGAAGAAGTAGCGAACAGCAACCAAACAAGCTGACCCTGCACCATCGCGGGATACACGCTAGGAAAGAAGGTTGCAATTTTCAAGAGTGGATATTGAAAATAGACTAAAATTAAGGTATTTGAGTAATTAGATTACTACCTGTGAACTATAGAGCGCTGGCCATAGTGACTATCGAATATATTGTACATTGTTTTCCTACTAAATTATCGTTTTGGAGTGGTAATTGTAATTTAATTTCGAAGCTTCTTAGATCGTGGTAGTTATCTTTTACTTGAGCGAATCTGCCTAACGACCTGTGTTATAGTGGTGACTGCCTCGCTGCTTGTGCTGATATCAGTGGGCAGGATTGACAAGGAAGCAACCACTGCCCTGATCCAGTCACCATCCCAGAATTTTCATGGAGAACCAGTGAGCAACTCTCCAGTGGTCCTTACGAAGGATGAATTTGCCTTCTGTGGCTGAGACTTCGGTTCTGGGTTGCATCCAGAATCTGAATTCCAATTTAACGTGGATCACTGAGTCTGGTGTTTACAACTGAGCAAGGGATACTTCCTCAGCCACCTTAAATGTTGTTTCTGTGGTTTTCCGCTTCTACTTGGTGCAAATGACGGCTTGTTTCCTCTTTTAAGGCCACGGTGGCCTGCTATCCAGTCCTGTTTGCAATTACAAGTAACACAGTATTTTAAACACTACATGAGCACAATACATCAGGCAGACTACATAATACTCGTCGGAAATGAAACAACTACAGCCATAGGATTTAAAACCTAAATAGCAGAGTGATGAGTCAAATCCAAGCCTGTGGTGAACAATTTATCTACTACACTTACCAAGATATCATTATGCTGATCATAACACTCTTCTAAATGTCTTTACCATTCCAACTTTCAAACCAGAACTAACAGATTCTTCCTACTTCCATGGAGACAAGGGGAATGTAGTGCCTAATGTCTTGAATATGTTGCCCCAAAAAGCTCATGACTTTAAGCAAGTTTCGAAATTGTTGCTCTTAGTGTTGCTGACTCATTTTGGTGCTTGAAACATAATCTCATCAGCCTGGTGTGGAAATTTTGTATTGAATCGATTTATGTGATTTATTTTCTAATTTGAACGTTCCGTTTAGCACTCCTACCTGGTTGCGAAATGATCACTAACTGGTTGTGAAATGATCAAAACTCAATTAGACAACTTGTGGCAGAGGTTTAATTAATTTTATCGCTCAACTACCAAATGTGATACGTATGTTACAGGATGTCTTTAGCGAGGTGACATCGTGCGATTTGGATTGCCATATTTTCTTGCCGTCCTTCAAGAATCTGACGTTTTCAGTCACGAATCGAACCCCTAATTTTAGAAATAAAGCGAACATTCTACCACTGATCCACCGAGGAAGCTATTAATCCTTTATAAAAGTTGAAGCTAAGATCGGCTAGGAAGAAGCCATCACCTTACCATAGTGTACATGGAGCAGAATTAGGAATTGAACTTACCTCTCGTTTTAGTTTTACTCCACGGCATAGCTGTGCTCGTTAAATCGTGCACCATGCCTACGAGGGCAGCTACATGGAGTCCGGAAGTCACACATTGGATTCCCGGCGCTGACAATTAATCCTGAGTGTGTTGTTTACCCACATTCTTTCACACTCCGTCCAGTCGAATACCTGTATAGTACCTTACTTCAAGTCCCGGGGCACCTACCTCATCCCTGTTCCTAATACAGTTATACACACTACTACAGTCATCACAGGAATTCATGTTATCAGATAAAATCAGCACACACCCAACTACAAGGAGCTGATGACCAAGATGAACGTTGTATCTTTCAGTCGGTAAACACAAAGTAGTTCCAATTACTGGAATTTGTGACACAAAAACTGGTTGGTTTGTTCCTCAGTTTAGGGGCTGCGACAACGCGGTCATGTAGCCCCATGTACTTTGGGTGTGTGTAGAATCTGTCTAATAACCGGTGTTAATTGTGATGACTGTATTAGTGTGTGTTATCTGTTCTTCAGGTAAAAACTGCATACGATCAATTTCAAGTAGTTACTACTTTTGCTACCAAATGCTACCGTCAACGACACCTAGCTGTGAACTAGGCTACTAGATGACACCGCAAATGGCACCTGGCGGCGAACGTTGGAACTAATAGAGCGTTAATCAAATCTAACCTAGAAATTTTGCTTTACACAATTGTAGTTAGTGGAACGTTCTTTTACGTACCATAAATCTATGACATGGGCCCACCAGCTTTACTTCCCCTACGAAGGAAGGCATACTGAGGAATTTTTAACGCTCTTAAAAAATCCGACGACTGCGGTCGCTATCTTGGGCATAGAAGCTCAGCATGCTACCAACTACGCACCCAAGCCGCCAAAAGAAACTCAGATATATTACATGTGAAAAATGAAAATCCACAGCCTGCTTCCAGTCTCCGACCGGGTCAGGGAATGGAATGAATGAAGCCCCCATCCAGCGGCGAGGATATGAACTGTGGCGGTTGCCGAGACCCGACGCACTCCTCTGGGGCATTGATTAAATGAATGACAGATGAAAAGAAATGATAATGGAGAGTGTTGCTGGAATGAAATTTTGACAGGGAAAACCTGAGCACCCGGAGAAAAACCTGTCTGCCTCCGTTTTGTCCAGCACAGATCTCACATGGAGTGACCGGGATTTGAACCACGGACCCAGCGGTGAAAGGCCGGCGTACTGCCGCCTAAGCCACGGAGGCTTATATTACATGTGATTAAGATTTATATATATTGCTACGGACTATTGAAGGAGGAGGAGGAGAAAGAAAGAAAGAAAGAAAGAAAGAAGACTAAGGAATGACGTGATTCGCTCGTCAAGCGAGCATCATCAGATCTAAGATGTCACAAGCTCTTCAAGTCAATTTACAACAAAAGCAACATATTGTCAGTTGTCCGCAAGTGGATGACATCGGGATTCATGCCCTTCTTGGCTGAGCCGAGAATGAAACACTAATATTATCTGAGGAAAACACTGTACAATATTTGTCGGTAGACCATTGACGTTGGTCACTCGATTTCAAATTTCCATCTCTTCGAATCTCAGTACAGTAGGCTACATAACACTCTTGTTTACCATTCCAGCCGCCTACTGCCGAATACGGTAATTGCCATGGGGACGCGAGACTCTCTAGCCGTGATTATTTAAGATTGGTTTGTGTGTTGTCGATATAGAGAGCTAGTATCGATCCATCGATGTGATGTAAGGGACTCGTGGGGATCACATCGCGTGTGCGGACACGGCAAGAGTACTCAACATAATATCCTTCCTTCCGGACCTTTTTACGGCTGGCTCCTAGGGGTGCTGTGTGCACTGACTTAATAGCAAGAACCTCCTTCTTGCCTGCCTTTACTATGCCTCACATCTTAAAGCTCTTGGCTCGTTTCCCTTACCTCCTCAAGATCAAGACTTTAACTCAAAGGAAAACTGTTGTAAGCTTCAAGCAGAGCAGGACGGGACATCAAAGCGTTGAGAACAGGACTGCTTCTAGCAAGAGAAGTTGATCTTAAGGACAACTTACTCTATTGTTGTTGATGCTTGATTCATGTATGGACTTTGCAATATCGTGATCATGTAGCACTGTTTACTTGGGTGTGTTTGGAATCTACCACTCAGTTTGTGTCATTGAGATATATGTAGTGATAATGTGTTTCTATAAATGAGTCTAGGATTTGAAAGAAGCCGGCCGTGGTCTTAAGTTAGGTACCATCCCGGCATTTGGCAGGAGTAAAAGTGGGAAACCACGGAAAATCACTTCTAGGATAGCTGACATAGAAATCGGAACCATCTCTTCTCAGTATTGCCTGACAAGGCTGAATGTACCCCGTTTCAACTCTTACAGTAAAATAAAAGTTTATTGGTAGTGCCGGGAATCGAAGTTAATACATCTCGGTCTGGAGTTTCAACACGAGACCATAGAAGACGGCTCGATCTTCGCGAGAATACTCGTATTTGGTGTTGTTGCTTCATTTATAGACTTCAGATATCTTCAATTATCAATCCTTTGTACTTGTGTGTGGCAGGGAGTAGATTTGAGGGATATATTCTTTTCCCCCCTGTGGGAAATACAAGTGAAAGTCACTACACAAGGCAGTCTATACTTACTTTACACCCACAATAACCACTTTGTAGCGTACTGTGATAAACTGCAAGATGTCTTGTTATGCAGGGTCTTTATTTTTGCTTGGCAAGATGATTTCGCTCGAGTTTGGTCGCCGATCCCCGGCCAATAGCCGGCTGTTATAGGCTGGCGCACGTGGTATCCGGCCGTATTCCCAAGTTTTTCCTGAGGTAGACGTGTGAGCTCCGAGCTAACTGGGTGTCTTATAAAGCCACTCTCTTCCGGTACTATATATCGTATTGTATACTGTTTTATTGTGATTGTTTATAAGGCCTAGTGCTGTAATGTCTCATGTGAAATATTCGTTACTGGAACGAGTATACCTGCACAATACGTACATCAAGTGTAGGAAATCGTGCTCTAGAACAAGACAAAAGTTTCGAGTGAAATTTCCAGGGAGATCCATTCCTAAAAATCGGACAAAAAAACAACTGGCTAATAGATTCATACGTACAGGTTCAGTAACTTTAGTTATGCATCTTTTGCATCCCTATTAATATATTGTTGTATATTATAATATTCTAGTAGTGAGCATTGTAATATGGGGCTTCCTGTAGTGTTCACAACAACACGAATAATTAATTAATTAATTAAATAAATAAATAAATAAATTACTTATACCGGGCTTCCTTATCTATATTTTCTGTCTACCTTATATGATTGACTCTTGATCCCCTATCGACCCTGAGGGCGTTAAGCGAGAAGCTATAGTGTATTTCATTCAGTCACCTTTCATAGCCTTTCTCTAGATATTCCCGATTATCTCATTCTTCGAGGGTTTTGAACTACTCCATCTTTTTTCTTGAGCACGTCGTGGTGTAGTGGCTAGTATTATTGGCAGCCGAGTTCAATTCATCGCTCTAACGAGAAATTTAATTCTGGTGTGAGGGCTGGAACGGGGTACTTTCAGCCTCGTGGAGCATAACTGAGAAGAGGTAGGTTTAATTCTTATATCATCCAACCTACCGTGGTTTCAACATCAACTCCATGCGAATGCTGGGACGGTACCAAATTAAACGCATGACCGTTTTCTACTTGAATTCTAGCCCCAGTTACAAATCCATACACTAGTGTAGCCATCAGAATAACACAGGTTATCATACAGATGCATCATCATCATAGGCTTTAACTCGAATCCGATTATAAATCTTCTTCCTTCAGTCCAGTTTGTGGATGTGTTTACGGTGACTAAAGAGTCCAATCTTGGCATGGAACAAGCGACCACACATGTCACATAAGGACGTGGTTGGGCTGCTCGAAGTTTCCTAGCTTGACGCTTGGCCTCTTCATGTGTGCGTCGATCTCTTTCAAACGTTTTTACGGTATCCGAGATGGTACGGCGCCAAGTTGAGCGGTCTTCAGCCATCAAGTCCCAGGTTTGTGAATCATGACCTGTCAATTTCAGGGTCTGCTTAAATTGGTCCTTGTAGCGCCTCTTAGGACCACCATGAGGTCTGGTGCCATAGCATCGCTATGAAAACCACGGACTTTCTTAAGAATCTGTCTCACAGTTTGTCTGTCTTGTAAGTCTGTTAGTCCCAGTTCTTTGATTTCTTTCTCAGCTTCAGTAAGCCAAAAGGTACGGACTTTCTTGTTTCGCCAGTAGGTGATCAGGCGGTTGGTTAGTCCGTTCGAAGGCAATCTTGTCACTTGACCATAAAAAGCTACCCTTCTTTTCCTGGCTGAGTCAGAAAACCTCTCTATTTGTACGTAGAGCTTTGAGTTGTGTTTGTCTCCGGTATTCCCCTTCTAGTACTGGTCCTAAGATCATTCTGAGAATCCTTCTCTCTATGACCTCCAATTTGTTCATCAAGCCTCTTTAATTCATTGTCAGACACTCCATAGCGGGGCAGATGACCTCGTAGTTCCGCCCCTTAAAACAACAATAACTAACTAACTAACTAACACTAAATAGCGAACAGGGTTTTCGGTCGGATGACTGAAGTGAAGTGCTTCAATTTGAGATATCGTGATAGTCACCTCTTGCCATAGATGTTCTAAGTCAGTCTATGGACCAATTCCAGCTTATTATATCTAGTGGAGAATGCTACCTTTTATGAGCTGGGTCCTATCCATTCGCCTAGATACTTAGTTTTCTCTATTTTATTATTATTATTATTATCATCATCATTATTATTGTTGTATTCTATTTAAATGGAGCTCGTGTACTTAGTATGTCATGAAGGTGATGCTCACAGTCTTAAAAGGGTTGAGAACACCTGCCCTATATGAATCAACAACACCAACAAACTAGTTCGTGAGCAAGTGGTGTTTGCAGTGCAGTGCTGCACATCACATCCTAGCTAAGACAACAGAAAACCGTTAAGGCGGTCATTGGTTCCGGATGGCGATTCCGAGAGTCAAGTGGGGGTTAGGCGGGCTCCATTAGCGGCGAGGTTTGCTGTCGTAGTGTGCCACCGGTATATATATACTGCGCTATGCAGGCCTGGTTGCCATGGCAACAGCACGTCACATGGCGCCAGGCTGTCTGCTCCCTCTGCTCCACTCCGCTCCACAATAATTACACTCCAAAAGTGCAACAAAAGAATTAAGTAGTTCCTTCCCTCACCAGCACACTGGATGTTTAATTTCAGCCTACCATGAACTCTACAATAAATTGTTGAGTGCCGAAATAAAAACCTATAAGTTTAAAGAAAGAGTTTGTTACCGAGTTGTATAAATAATGTTAACATTGATACGATTGACCCGAATGTTTAAGGGTAGATTGAGCGTTGTATGATGGAAGATATTTGTGGCATGATATTTGAAACCATATTTCACCCAGTTCTCTTCTTAGAACCACTAAACCACGATTGAAGCAAAAAATTATTTCTGGTTATTTTTTTTGTTCCGGCGCTCCTCAATTAAATGGTAGCCTAATAGAATCACTCCCCTCCCTCTGTGGCTGTGTATTAATTAGTCACTGTAGAAATTTGTTTGAACTGACGTTAGTACAGTGCCAGTATATACACACACACACACAAAATCAATCGCATTTCCTATTCTCTCCATATAGAAAAATGTATGTTTTTTTTTCTTTCAATTTTACCTTTGTTAACTACTAAAATCATTGATTACCGGGTGAGTTAGCCGTTGTGGTTACGGCATGACTGATGGCAGTCGCTCACATTCGGGAGGCGATGAGGTTCGAATCCCCCCGCCGGCAACCTTGAAGATGGTCTTCTGTGGTTTCCCATCTTCCTTCCAGGCAAATGCCGGGGTTGGTCCCTAACTATAGGCCACAGCCGCTACCTTCCAACTCCTCGTCCTTACATTCCTACTTCTCTCCTTCCCTCCCCAACGGTACTTGTAGCTCACCCATTGGGTGTCCGTCTCGAAGCAGCTACAAAACTGGCGAGCCGAACATGTCCTCGGACACTCCCGGCCCTAAAAGCCATACGCTAAAAAAAAACATTGATTTTCACTGGATCAATACGTTAATAAGCCCAATTAAATTGACTGGAGAATAAAAGTTACCTGCGCACATCTCATAACCTGGAAAGAATAGACATGGATAAATTATAATAGATAATTACACAGGCCTGCACAAAATATATATGCGATAATAAAGAAGATAGGTCTGTTTGATTAACTTTGCTGTGCTAAATTCAAATATACATTCTGTATTTCCGATTATAGTAATAACAAGTAGTTCCGTGAAGAACTATACAGCCTATTTTCATGTATCCAACTTATGTTAATTGCCACTATCAACATACAAAATTTCAGTTTGATTGCTGTAATAGATTCGTAGATATTGAGAACCGACTAAATATTGCGGATGGTCGCCTTGTTGGATTTTTATATGGGTAGGTCTTATGTTATGTACTGTTACATGAAGATTATCGTGTACGTGTAGTATTAAAACTTCAATGGCATGATTAGGACACAAGAAGTAAAAACGAGATTTTAAAATTTGGCACAGCTGCCATCAAGTGGTTATGGAAACAATTGAAAAAATTAGATGCCAGTGGATTAACATTTGTATGAGGATTTACCGTACCAAGTGTCACTGCACTCGGATGATTAAATTGCGAGAAACCACTAAGTGAATATTTATACCTTGCGTCGCTACCATGTTGGATTTCTGATCACCATGTTATTAATAATAATATTGTATGGCCTCGGGTGCCTGGTGCAAGCTTTGCTATTTGACACCCAGAGGGTAGCTTGCATGTCGAATTTCGTAGTTCCTTGACTATGAAAGTCAAGGAGGTTAGATGTTAGATATCTAATCTCCTTGAACACAATAGCGCTTTCTAGTAGAGAAATGAGGAACTTTGTGTTGGCGGAAACTCCCGAGATTAATTTTGCCATTATGAACTCGGCCTACTGAATTCAAATGGGTTCTTTGACATGCCAACATCGTATGGCATGCGTATCGTATTTTTGCCGCCTTTCAAAAATCACTTACCACGGTCAGGGGCGAACCTGCAATCTTGGGGTTAGTAGACCGACACGCTATCCACTCACCCACCGTGGCAAGCTACCAGGTTATTGAAAGTCCCATAGATGAACTTATGATCATACCCCCTATGAACATTAAATAATTCAGTTTGATTGCTGTAATAGATTCGTAGATATTGAGATCCATTTAAATATTTCGGATGGTCGCCATGTTGGATTGTTATATGTATAGGACATAGGGTCATGTACCATTAAAGGAAAATTATTGCGAAGGTTCATTATTCAAACTTTCACTTCCATCGCATGATTACGACACAAGAAATAAAAACTTAATATTAAAATTCGCACAGCTGCCATCTTGTGGTTATGTCAACAATTGAAATAAATTAGATACCAGTGCATTACAATGTGTATAAACATTTCCTGTACTAAGTTTCAATGTGTTCGGAACATTGAATCGCGAGAAAGGTCTATTTAAATTTTCAAATTCGCTTGACCGCCATGTTCGTTTTGAAGTTAACCGTTTTTTTTAATCTTATAGGCGAACTTCCAGCAGTGCCCTTTATCTCCGTACAAAATTTCAGGGTGATTCCGCTAATAGTTTCAGAGTTATAGAATGCCGGTGAAATATTTCGCACAGCCGCCATCTTGAGGTTATGTAAACAATTGAACGAAGTTAGATGTCGGTGCATTACAATGAGTATAAACATATACTGTACCAAGTTTTATTGCGTTTGGGTGGTTAAATCGCGAGAGACGTCTATTTAAATGTCGCAACTTCGCTTGGCCGCCATGTTCGTATTGTAGTTACCAGGTTTTCAAAAGTCACATAGGTATAATAATATCGTATGGCCTCGGGTGCCGGGTGCAGGCTTTGTAATTTGCAACCCAGAGGGTAGCTTGCATGTCGAATTTCGTTGTTCCTTGAATCACTATGAATGTCAAGGAGGTTAGATATCTAAGCTCCTTGAACACTATAGCGCTATCTAGTAGAGAAATGAGGAACTTTGTAATGGCAGCAACTCCCGAGAATAATTTTTCCATTATGAACACCACCTACTGAATTCCAATGGGTTCTTTGACATGCCAACATTGCCACATGCGTGTCGAATTTTTGCCACCTTTCACAAATCACGGCCAGGAGCGAACCTGCAATCTTGGGGTTGGTAGACCGACGCGCTATCCACTCGCCCACCGTGGCAAGCTGTCACATAGGTGAACTTCTAGTAGTTTCCCTTTATCACCGGTAAATATTCCAGGGTGATATCGGTAATAGTTCCGGAGATATTGAATATTGGTGAAATATTTCGCACAGCCGCCATGTTGGATTGCTGAGACGTAACAAAGTTTGAAAGGCACGGTCGGGGTCGTCCGGAATATTGCTATGAACTTACAGAGATTCATTGAAATCGCTCCAGCCGTTTACCATCACACACACCATCACACACACATGCACACACAGACAGACACACACACGGGCAAAAGGTGATTCCCATTTCGGATAAACAATAATCTCTCTGAACGTGTCCTATTTTCTAATTTGCCGCATTATAATGCAGGCCTGTGTGATCTATTAACAGAATTGCTTTCAATCGGTCAACACAAGTGCGCAATTATATTGGGTGAGAAGTAACACGTATTTTATCACCCTACTTATTGAAAGAAATGCTACATGATTATACACTTATTGCCACATTGCCCTAACAAATCGTGGGGGGTAATTATACCCTCTTAAACACCTTTCGAAAAGTGTTTAAAAGTGTATTAATTATCCATTCAATTTATTTCCAGAATTTTGGTCTTTTTAAATTTAGGTGTCCACCTCAAAATTGTAAATTCAATTCCCAATTTGTATTCTTTAACTGTGTTAAGAGGGGCAGATGACCTCGTAGTTCCGCCCCTTAAAACAACAATAAACAACTAACTATTTACAGAATACTAGGTGAGATTAAATAAGTCGTTAGTCATTTTCTTTCATTGGGCACTTCAAAGTATTGACCGACTGAAAACCTATATTTTTATCATTTTCTCCATGTGACCGTAAACTGACTGTCATAAGGTACTTCACCGTACTCAGAAGATATTTAATTTTCATTTTGATAATAATATAGTGCCCTTCTTACTACTTTGCACGATGAGAAGCTACGTGTGAAATATAAATACTGAATACAGCAAGAGGTATGTTCTCGCAGAGTACAGTATAAATAAATGCAGTGATAAATAATTGTTTGGAGTGTGAGAGAATAATTAATTTTAATGTTTATCTTAAACGAGCCAGTAAATCTACTAACTAGGGACTATCACTTTTAAGCACCTTCAAATGACAACTGATTGCATATGGATTCAAACCCATAACCTCAAGTACAGCAGGCGAGAACCTTACCTGTGCTGCACACGCAGTCAGCTTCTGTGTATTATCTCATAAAGACCGACACGACTTTGTTTTGAAATATTTGTATATCATAATAAAGCTGTCGCATACCTTACTCTCTCCATCTAACTGAAAATCGAATGATGTCCACCCAAAAATTCAATACCAAACTAATGTATCCTCACCTGCGCTGGGAGACGAATGATTTGAGCGGAAACTCGGTAACATGGTAAGGCACTGCGAAACCTTATTGTTGTTATTTTCAGGCCATGCAACAGTGCATCCAAGAGCAAAGAATTGCGCTCTACGAATGCAATGGGGAGATTAGTGTTCAGAAGTCTGAGGTTTGAATCGTGACATGGACAGCTGCCATACTGAATGTTGTTTTTGCACAGTCCATCCAGGTAAATTTCAAATCTTGGAGCACCTGTCCCTAACCTACATCCTACTTATACACTTTTACACTTCTATAATGATATTAATAATAATAGTAATAACTATAAAAATAATTGTATGGCTTCAGATACCGCACGGCAGATGTTTTTAGTTAGGGCCATTGAGGCGATCTACTCTCTGATTTCACCGTTCTGTATAGAACTGCCACATGGCAGTGAAAACCAGACCTCTACTGAGTGGCCTTGTTTACAATTTAATATGTATTTTAATCATCAAATATGATACGAGAGATACCTTTTGAGCAGACATTGTACGATTCGGAGAGCCGTAAATATTTACCGCCTTTCACAACTTTTACTTTCTCAGATAATATCAATCCACACCCAATTACATGGGGTTGATGACTGAGAGAATTCTATGGTCCTAAATGAAGTAAAAGCAACATGTTTTCAATTCGATACTCTCTAGTGCCGTCCCCACTGAAGACATCGTACACATACCCCACCGAGCCCGTGTTACTCGTATATTGCAGAGAATGCAGGGACAGTTAATCACGGTTACATAAAACGCGGTTTGTTAACGGTGCTTATGTGACCATAATTGTGTCTAGCACCAGGGGAAATGTTTGGGCGGCAGACGCTTGGCAGTAGATAACGTTGTTACCGCTGATTCGTGACTATGCAGCAGTAATTACAGTATCTTCTAAAGTCCGGTCTAAACAGACAGACAGCACTGCCATGTTTACCAGCAAAAACCAGGCGCAAGACTCATGATTGTGGATAATTACGATATGAATGAGTTTTCCCTCTGTATTCGTCCATCATCCCACATTTGTTAATGCACAGTACAACTGCAAATATAGCTAATCATTGCTGTCCGCAATGACAAAGGAGAGACCCAGGCTGCCATTATATACTCCTGTGTGTGGTGTCTTGTTCATTGTTGACTACTATTAACTCTACACACTGTAATCATATGGGTGGCCTGTTTCCATACCGTGAAGGATACGATATTTTTGAATCTGTTTGTTGGAAAAGGCTAGAGAAATTATGACTTCTGAACAATGACTGTGATTATATAAAAACTACTGAGGTATCAATGAAGGAAATGAATGAAAATCAAGTACGAGTAATTACTCTAGGAGATACTTCATTACAGAAACAAATAGGAACGAAGAAAGTAGGAAAGAGAAAGAAGGAATACGGAAATAAAGTAGAGTTAAGGCCATAGGTTGATTAGCACCTTGTTAGTTATTACTGAACCGGATTTAAGTTACGGTAGGCTGGCGTATTTCCTTTCGCTCATCTTACCCTTCCTTCAGTAAGCAGCACGTGTTGTCCAGTACCGGCGACCTTGCCAAGTTCTGATCACGCTTAATATTGATTAACGACCTAGATCTTACGAGATCTGGGTTTTAAAGGTGGCAAAGCCGTCAATTGACAATAAATAAATAAATAAATAAATACATAAATAAATAAATGGATGCATGAATGAATGAATAAATAAATAAATAGACAGATAGATATATAGATAGACAGATAGATAAATTAATTAATTCATTTATAAATCTACAAGTATGAACATGTGGTAAGGTCGTGTTCCCTACTACAGCTTTGCGTTTGGCTGGTTCCTATGGCCTAGGAATAAATGCTAGACTTATTATCGGGCCAAAAAGAGGAATTAAACTTCAAATTGGTACACAACATTTTATAACTGATGTAGTGTTCAATTTTCACTGGTCAGCACTGTAAATTCTCTAGGTGGGTGTTAGCTTTGCTCAGAATATGCATTATTTGCGCAACACATCTCCCTATAAATATATCCTGAAAGGATCGAGGAAACAAATCAGTGTGTGTGTGTGTGTGTGTGTGTGTGTATGTCAACGCGGCCAACACATATTGGGAACGTATAATATATATGTCTGCATGACCTGTCGCTCTCTGTTATTCTTTAATATTGCATGTCCTCTCCCCGTAACTCCTTTCCTTCCACAGCTTGGAGCACCTCCGGTTACAATTCGTATTTTAGTAGCTTTCAGAACGACACGTGTCTTCATTGGCGACGATAGATTCCTTAGTGATTCACAGTAGATTGTCCGTTCAAGATTGCGTGTTCAATTTCCGACCTAAGTTCATGTTTTGTTAAAATGTATTAAAATGTTTTAAAAACATTTACGACACTGCGAGTCGTACAATTTTGGTTTGAATAGACCTATCGTTGGTTATTATGAGACAAAATTAATCAAATAAAGGGCGCACGACAATCAATAGAGTTCCTATTTCTTTGCCAGTGAGAAGTCAATCGGAAGGTTAAAATTTTACAGTAGATTGCTTAGAGTGCTCCATTTCGTAAAATCTACAACAGGTAGCTGGTATTATACTATATTATTATTATAATTATTATTAATTTACAATTGAATAGAGCCTCTATGGGCTACATGCTAACAATCAATATAATTTGTGTCTAGATCTTGTTCTTGCCTTGGCATCCTCCCAGTAATTCTTGAGTCCGTCGGCAAGTGCCGTCCTTCGTGCTTCTGCTACAGGGTCATTGTGTGTGCGCGCGCCAGTAAACACGGCCAGCTAAGCCGGCTGTGACTAGCGCAGATCGTGGCCGCGCGCATCCGTTCAACCGGTAGTAGGCGCGCTCCGCTGACTCATATCGTTAGTTCACACGTGGTGTGTCATTCATTTATTTGCAAAGCTTAGACGTTATTGTTGGACGTTTAGTGAGTATTGTGATTACTGCGATTGTTGGTCATGCCTAGACACCAATTCACTTTGCACGAACGTGTGTATATCCATAATTCGTATATGAAAAGCAGAAAATCTTGTTCTGAAACGAGAAGAAAATTTTGAGTCAAATTTCCAGGCAGACCTGTGCCTAATGCCAGTACAATTAGGAGGCTCACTAAACGATTCAAGGAAACAGGCTCCGTAAATAATAGAAGAGTTGACAGGCATTCTTTCATCAGAAGATGTCAGGTGTGTGTTACAAGAGAGGGAGGACATTTTAAGCATAGCCTATGAGCACTGTAATTGCACATTATTGAACATGTTTGGTAAAATTGTGAAAGTGCCCGCCGACCGCCGGCTGAACCGGGTGCGCGCGGCCGCGATCTGCGCTAGTCACAGCTGGCTTAGCTTGCCGTGATTACTGGCGCGCACACACATAATGACCATGTAGATGCCCTCTCCGTCTTCTGGGTTCAGATTATACACACCCAGCTACCCACTAATAATAATAATAACATTCATCATCGAAGGCTTCAGTTACGTAAGTAGATCGTTTGGGATAGTGCCATCGAGGTGATCTACCACTAATTTTGCCGTTACTCTTTAACTTCCATATATAAGAGGACACAGCAAAAAAGCCTCCGTGGCTTAGGCGGCAGCACGCCGGCCTCTCACCGCTGGGTCCGTGGATCAAATCCCGGTCACTCCATGTGAGATCTGTGCTGGACAAAACAGAGGCAGACAGGTTTTTCTCCGGGTACTCCGGTTTTCCCTGTCAAAATTTCATTCCAGCAACACTCTCCACTATCATTTAATTTAATCATTGCCCCAGAGGAGTGTGTCAGGCCTCGGCAGCCGGCACAGTTCATATCCTCGCCGCTAGATGGGGGCTTCATTCATTCCATTCCTGACCCGGTCGGAGACTGGAAGCAGGCTGTGGATTTTCATTTTCATATAAGAGGACACAGCAATATGTGAGTGATTTGTGTCTGAGATTTAATTTTGTTTCATTGTAACCTAATGTGATCAGGAGGTGTTCAGTGTTCGCCATGGTATAGATTCTTGCTCTTTAATATTCCGACTTTCTCGCCCGAGAATGAAGTCACGATCTTTGGATCACAAGACAGGCATCCTACAACCGATTCACCGAGTACTCTGGTGGATTGATTAAACAAGACTAATCCTAGGGGAAATCAAAGCTTTGTTCGGAGTCAACTAGCAATCGATCAAGTGTTTCAGTTACTTCCGATGTGCATAATTTGTCAGGTTATACAACCCGCAATGCAGTCCGCAGGACAGAGATGCAACCAGTGTAACAGTGGCCAAGGAAGCTTACAGACATTTGGGAGTATTAAAATGAAATAGCAAGAATAAAAACTGGAAATGTTGATAATTTTGCCTACTTCCGATTCCTTGTAATGAAAGTAAACATGAGATCTACCTATACAATGGTCGAAATGTTTTTATGTCTATGTGTCTGTTTTCTATCGATTCCCAAACACGAGACCGAATTGAATAATATTTGGTACAGAGGTAGCACTAGTAGACCGCAACTCAATCCCATGATCTGTATCGCCGTCATTTCAGCGAAAATAAAATGCCGGTCACCTGAGCGTTCAATTTCTAAATAAAATATCAATGACGCTAATCAAGGCATCACTACCAAATTTCGTAAATACAAACCATGCTATGGGAAGCGCCGGAGTTCCGTGTTACAAGGTCATCAGCAATATAATTTCAAGATGGTGATCTTCTAATCATTTAGCCATAATATTCCGTAACTAATGCTCCGGATACTTTGTATCCAGGGAGGTTCATAAATGACAGTTCTCAAGTGATGACTTTATCAGAGAGAATATTCAGGGCGCCACCATGTTGAATTTCTAAAATAAATAACTCTTTATGATTTACAACTACAATAATTAATAGTGGCACTAAGGTAGAACCGTATTTGTTCCATTGCATTCCCTACATATAATAATAATGTCCTCAGGCAATCAAGATGGCAGCTTGGGATACTGTTCAATGATTTAACTCTCCTCTTCTTCTTAGCATCTAACCCGATGAATTGCAGGGTCTGCTGTTCTGCACTTTCCTTTCCACTTGATGATTTAACTGTAATTGCGCAATTAACACGAAACTTGCTAAGAGAAATGTACCGTATCATATAAGACTACTAACTGGCAATAAAATCATAAGAGTTCAGTGGCGTAATCGGTAGTATGCTGAACTGCTATGCCCAAGATCGTGGGTACAAACCCGGTTGAAGTCGTCGGTTTGTTGCGTGCGTTAAAATCCTTCAGTATGCCTTCCTTCGGAGGGGAAGTAAAGCCAGTAGGCCAAGGTCATGTAAAAGAACCTACCACTACAATTGGTAGTGTGTGGCCAAATTTTTAGGTAATATTTGGTTGGTTTTCTAACCAAGTTCCAACGTTCACTGCTAGGTGTCAGTGACAGTGGCATCTGGTATACAAAGTTTGAACGACTTGAAATTGAACTTGCAGGGAGCCCACGGGCGTTCAATTAAAATACCCTGCTATGGTCATTGGCTGCAATTCATATACAAGAATAATCATAAGACTACCACACTGCATATACTGCGCAGGCATCATATTGAAAATGTAGACAGTTAAAATCGATGACCTACCATCTATTTCAGCTACAATAACAAATTCTACGAAGAAGGCAGACTCTAATCAGAAGCTTTACCTCAATGAGGCACGAGATCAGCGAGTTTATTAGAGATGGTGGATGGGTGTGTTAATATAACACTAAAATTAATTACTCAGGACTCGTTTGAACATTTGGTATGAAATACGAGGCACGTCCAGAAAGTAAGTTCCGTTTGGTAATAAAATTAAATTGTGTACAGATACAGAAAAATTATTTATTGCACAACATTCTATACCTCTTAAACTACTTTTCCACATAACTGCCGAACTTTTGCAGGCATTTGTCATAGCGTGGCACAAGTTTTTGGATACCTTCTTCATAGAAGTTTGCCGCCGACCCGTAAACGAGAGTGAAGACACCCCTGTAAGATATCCCACTGTTTGGCCACCACTGTTAGGCAAATTGCGTATGTGGTCAGGAGAACTCCTAAACATACGCCGTTCTCCTGGTAAGCACGCAATTTGCCTAACAGTGATGGCCAAACGGTAGGATATCTTACAGGGGACTCTTCACTCTCGTTACGAGTCGGCGGCAAACTTCTATGAAGAAGGTATCCAAAAACTTGTGCCACGCTATGACAAATGCCTGTAAAATTTCGGCAGTTATGTGGAAAAGTAGTTTAAGAGGTGTAGAATGTTGTGCAATAAATATTTTTTCTGTATCTGTACACAATTTAATTTTATTACCAAACGGAAATTACTTTCTGGACGTGCCTCGTATAAATATAGTAGGGATTTTATATAACATACATTGCTTACATTAGTCATGTTATGAAAAGCGCCAGAGTCCCATGGTACAAGCTAAAAGTCTCAATGCTGTCGTAAAGAATATCTCTCAGTGCAAGAATGTTTCCTATTCTCGGTGAGAAAGGAGAAGAGAAACGGTGTATGGCTGGAATCGAAGGGGCCAATCTTCCATCACGTCTCATGGTAAATAAAAGTGCTGTAAAAGAAGAAGCTTTGTCTGCACCTTGGATCCCTCTCATCGTAACTCTGTGTATTACCAGTACTTGAGCAATAAACTCTGACATAGTACATGTTATGACTCCGTTAACATTCAGAGTAAAACGTTGACGGAATTTAACTTCTACCTTTAGTCACTGTGTAGCAACCAAACAAAATGCAGACCTAACTTACACCAATATACAGTATAGCCAACTTTATATATTATTTATTTACCATACAACCTTAACATAATGTATGGGAGCCCAGTTGTGAAAAATACATGTGATGTCCACTTTATTGACAAATCACTAAATGTAGTAGGCAAATTTTAAAGAATAGGAACTCGCGATCTTTCAAAAGAATGTAGGCTATAGGTTATAAGAAGACTACCTAAGTGACACTGGACATTTTAATCCCCCAATTCTTTTTATTATTATTATTATTATTATTATTATTATTATTATTATTATTATTATTATTATTATTATTGTTTGTATAATTATTATTATTATTATTATTATTCCTCTCCGTCTTATTTTAAAATAGACATATCTGTTGACCTATATCGATATTCTTTACGAAAATGTATTTTGGGAAGAGTGAAGCCGTAAATTTAATTATTGATCAAGAGTCCCACGATTTTCTACGTCTTTAATAGAATACGAGATGTGACACCAATGGTCAAGGTTTCTGAGGCGTATAGTGCTTCAGGTTTGAATACTGTTGTATTAAGTCTTAATTTTATGTTCTTCTACATTGATTGTTTTGCTATATCAGTTCCAGGTGATTGCATAGGCCTCTCATAATTTTAAAATTCTCTCATTATTTGCCTCATTATTCTACGAAGTATTATTATTATTATTATTATTACCGTGTCATTAAACTATAGTATATTGGCTTTGCGTTCTATTCGTTATTTAATAGTACATTATGCAACGAGCCTTTAATGGCAATAATTAAGACACGAGTATGTTTATAAAACGAGCGAACCGAGTTTGATAATCTCCATACGAGTATCATAATTACCATTATAAGCGAGTTGCATTCGACTGTTTATGTTCGACGATAATTAAAACTATTTTATGTTCGAACATAAATATTCATAAATATCTGTCGAGATTTCGCCAGTTTTATATAATGAATATTAGACTGTTTAGTTAATATTTTTATGTTGTACGATGTCGAAATTTAAATATTGTATGTCAGAAAACTGTATCATAATGAGGGTCATTATAACATTATTTTTCATTATGAAACAGTTTCTCCCACCAATCAGAGCTCAAGAAACAGTTGTGTGACAGGTGCAGCAGCGCATGGGACTCAGAGAATACCTTGTATTTGACCATGGCCTCCTGGAATAACCCACTATGACACTAGAAATTTAAAATAGAAGGCCGTGGAAATCAGCGCAGGTGTGATGCTATCCTTATTTAATTGGTCACACAACTGTTTCTTGAGCTCTGATTGGTGGGAGAAACTTGTTCATAATGAAAAATAGTGTTATAATGACCCTGATTATGATACAGTTTTCTGACATATAATATTTACATTTCGACATCGTTGAACATAAAAATATTAACTAAACAGTCTAATATTTATTATCGGACTATTCAATAACTAATTAAAATTCATAGACCTCTGCTGTGAAAAATCAACTCATCGGAATTCTAAACCAAGTGTATTTGCGGCAATACTTTCTCTCGCAGTCCGAACGCGAACAGAGGGGAATGACAATAACTAACAATCCCGCCGTATCAGCGGTGGTATTACGACAGTGGCTCTCCTATCAGCGGCCGCGATAACCAGGCAGCAGGTGCTATCTGGCGCTAATGTAGCTCTATAGCCACCATCGATCCAGGTGGCTGTGATGACACGCGTGTCGCACGTGTGAGATTTAGCTAGGACCACCACACGGATTAGTTCGACCCCCGCCCTACCCTCTAACAAGAATAATTAGTGGTTTTGGGCATTTGCTCTTCTGTTAAGTTCATTCACTGCAGTGCTCATTTAACCTCAGTGTTTTCAGGTCCCATTCATATGTTTCAATACGTTCAACCGTATAGGCAGAATTAGATTTAGAGGTACAGGGGGGGGGGGGGGACATAATGTATTTTAATAGTACATTATGCAACGAGCTTATAATGGCAATAATTAAGACACGAGTATTATTTCCATACGAGTGTCTTAATTACCATTATAGGCGAGTTGCATATGACTGTTTATGTTCGACGATAATTATAACTATTTTATGTTTGGACATAAATATTCATAAATATCTGTCAAGATTTCGCCAGTTTTATGTACTGAACAGAGCGCATGGGACGCAGAGAACACCTTGATTTGACCATGTCCTCCTCAAATACCCCACTATGACACTAGCCAGGCAGTGACATTTAAAGTAGGAGGCCGTGGAAGTCAGCGCAGATGCGATGCTATCCTTACCTAATTCGTCACACAACTGTTTATCGAGCTCTGATTGGTGGGAGAAACTGTATCATAATGAACAAGTAGTTCCGTGAAGAACTATACAGCCTATTTTCATATATCCTACTTATGTTAACTGCCACAATCAACATACAAAATTTCAGTTTAATTGCTGTAACAGATTCGTAGATATTGAGAACCGTCTAAATATTTCAGATGGTCGCCAGGTTGGATTTTTATTTTCGTACTATTACATTAAGATTATTGTGTACGTGTGGTATTCAAACTTCAATCGCATGATTAGACAACAAGAAGTAAAAACGAGATTTTAAAATTACGCACAGCAGCCATCTTGTGATTATGCAAACAATTGAAATAAATTAGATGCCAGTGGATCAACATTTGTATAAGCATTTAACGTGCAACGTTTCACGGCACTCGGATAGTTAATTCGCGAGAAACGTCCATTTAAATATTTATACTTCGCGTCGCCGCCATGTTGGATTTGTGCTCACCAGGTTCCTGAAAGTCCTATAGGTGAACATATGTTCATAGTCTCTATGAACATTAAAAAATTCAGTTTGGTTGCTGTAAAAGATTCATAGATATTGAGAACCGTCTAAATATTTCGGGAGCTCACCATTTAGGAGTGTTATGTGTATAGGCCATAGAGTTATGTACCATTCAAGGACAATTATTGCCTAGGTTCATTATTCAAACTTTCACTTCGATCGCATGATTACGACACAAGAAATTAAAACTTAATTTTAAAATTTCGCACAGCCGCCATCTTGAGGTTATGTAAGCAATTGAATTAAATTAGATGGCAGTGCATTACAATCTGCAAAATCAATTACTGTACCACATTTCACTGCGCTCAGAGAGTTAAATCACGAGACAAGTCTATTAAAATATTTTAAATTCGCTTGGTCGCCATGTTCGTTTCGTACTTTACAGGTTTATGAAATATACATAGGTAAACTTGTATCAGTACCCTTTATCACCGTACAAAATTGCAGGGTGATATCTGTAATAGTTTCGGAGATATAGAATGTCTGTGAAATATTTCGCACAGCCGCCATTTTGAGGTTATGTAAACAATTGAACTAAATTAGACTCCAGTGCATTACAATGTGTATAAACAATTGCTGTACCAAGTTTCATTACATTTAGATAGTTAAATCGCGAGAAAAGTCTATTTAAATATCTCAACTTCGCTTGACCGCCATGATGGTTTTGTAGTCACCAGGTTTTTGAAAGTCTCATAGGTGAACTTCTAGTAGTGCCCTTTATCACCGTACACAATTTCAGGGCGATATCGGTAATAGTTTCGGAGATAATGAATGCTAGTGAAATATTTCGCACAGCCGCCATGTTGGATTGGAGAGACGTAACAAAATTTGAAGGGCACGGTCGAGGTCGCCGGGAATAGTGCTATGAACTTCCCGAGTTTCATTGAAATCGCTCCAGCCGTTTCGATTTTATTAGGGGGGGACACACACACGAATCACACACACACACACACACACACACACACACACACACGCACACACACACGGACAAAAGGTGATCTCATAAGCCTATTTTTTCAAAATTGAAAATAGGCTAAAAATAGTGTTATAATCACCCCCATTATGATACAGTTATCTGGCATGTAATATTTACATTTTGACATCGTCGAACTCTAAGTAGATATTGTTATTAATTTATGTCCGCCTGGTAGCGCAGTGGCTAGCATTTTTGTGTGTCATCCCTTATGTCGGGGTTCGATGTGGGCATGCTTCATTGAAAGGATGATGATTGAATTTTAATTGATCCAATTCACTGTGGGTGTAAAAATTATTAAACTCTTATTAATTTATTGAACTTTGATATCCTAATCATGCATAAGAAATATTTGCTAAACAAAATAAACCTTCTCGGCTCTACTAATAAATTTAATTCTGGTCTGAGGGCTGTAACGGGGTACACTCACTCTTGTGAGTCAAACTGAGAAGAGGTGGGTTCAATTCACACCTCAATCATCAT
Organism: Meconema thalassinum; assembly: GCA_946902985.2. Lineage (NCBI taxonomy): Eukaryota > Metazoa > Arthropoda > Insecta > Orthoptera > Tettigoniidae > Meconema > Meconema thalassinum. The sequence goes on along the minus strand of OX336390.1, from coordinate 294,135,741 downwards.
GGAAATGGTTTCCTGTGGTTTCCCACTTCTACTCCAGGCAAATGGTGGTATGGTTCCCAACATAAGGCCACGTCCACCTCTTTCCCAATGCTCACCAGAATTACAAACGCACACACTTCTACAGACACCACAATGAAGCAGGTGATCAGACACTATTTATATATAGCCGGTGGTTCATTTGCCCCGTAAAATCTACTTATAAGTGTCCTGGATACACTATTGCTGTATAGGATGTGTAATAACTAATTCCACAGCGGTCACACTGTATGCAGGCAATTTTCGTCACAATACGAAGGCATAACAACCGGACGGCCACTATCTACATGTTCCATAGCGCTACACGTCTAATGCGCCCCATTGCGTTATGAAGCCTCGCATTTGTGAGCATAACAGGCTAATATGTGGTACAACAACACGACAGTTGCTGGTAACATATTGAAAACGGATGGTGTATTCAGCAAAAATGAGTACACGGACATTATCCTAATCTATGGAGAAGCTGGTCGTAATGCCATCGAAACTGGAGGTTTCATGACGCAAGGGGGCGCTTAAGACGGGTAGCACCGTGGAACATGTAGAAAGAGGCCGTCTGGTTGTTATCTCTTTCCATACTGACGTAACCTGCTAGCATTAAAGGATTCTCCTTAGGAAATCAGTTATTAAACCTCCCGTTCATCATTAGTACATCCGGGACACCTACAAGTAGATTGCACGGGACAAAACAGCCACCTGGTAGGCCTATATATGCCCAAGTACACGGAACTGGCTGACCACAATGTCCAAGCACCCCAAACGAAACAAAAACATGTTATTAATAACTTTTCAGTTGGTCAACGCATATTTATGCTCTAGTAGTACATATTAGGCAAGAAATACTAAGTATTACCTAAGACTCTACCTAAAAAGATTACATATGATTATTCATTGTGCATAGATTACATTGATTGCATGTTTTGTTCGTAAAGTGAACATCATCAGATCATTTTTTACAAAAATAATCGTATAAAGAACAAACACTATCAAGCACTACAAAAACCAAGAATGCTACACATAGACACATTTTCAACATTATTCTAGCGAAACGAATCTGTAAGGGGAAAATATTGACGCAAAGCTGAGAATGTAAGAAGAATACAAATGTTTTGAACATTTGCATTAGCAGGGCCCCCCAACAGTGTCTTATTCATACAAGATTGAGAAATGAACCAAGGATGGGCGGAATCCATAGAAGTACTCTCGGATGACGTACTCACTCAGCATTCCGGAAATTTTATTCCAAATCTGGACTACGGCCTTATTTTCAAATCTTATTCAACGGATATATCCCATCTAACCGAAATTATTCTTTAAAGTATGGAAATTGAAGTATTCATGTCAACGATTAATACCTTAGTCCCTTCGAACCCAACGTATGTTTACAATGAAATATTCTGTTACCAGCCCTTGTAGGTGAATAAGTTCATGCGTCATTGATTACTCTTCACATGCAACTGAGTGAATTGTTGGTTGTTAGCAGCAGTAAGTTTGGATTGATTGTCGTTGAGGACCAGCCCTTCTGCTTATAACGTACGATGATATGCGCCCTTCCCGCAGAAAGTTTCTTACTGGAGGACTTAAGGATTCAGCTACAGCTACCATCTACAGACGCATACAATGCAGTGATAGCCAGATTAAAAAGAAAGCAAGAAGAAGTCATTGAAGAATTTTTTGGAACTGATGCTATGATAAACAGAAATTGGACAAAAACAAACCAAACGCAGAGGCATGCCACTATTGGGCTTGCCATACATGGTTTTCACCATAAGTTATGCACAACCAAAAAATTCCACTAAGCAAATGATCAATGTCTATGTGTATTGTGTGACCAAAAATGTGAATATTATCACATTATGTGGTGCAAAAAAGAACAAAAACAGTGACTATTGCAAAGACAATAGTAGAGAATGATCATGTCATGTTATGGTATATAGTATTATGTTTATTTTACAATTTTGTAACTAATGGCTTTTCAGCTGCAATAACATTTATTTAAATAGATTACATTTCTTTATTATTTATTTATCTTAATATTAAAATAGTTTTCAAAAAATTTCACTCTTTACTAAAACTGAAATATCTCGGGAAGTATTTGCGCTACGATGACTTTTGTTGTCTTAAAATGTAATGCCCGTCAAGCATTATCGATTGATACCCACCTTACTTGATCATATCATTCGTGTATTAAACTAATTGCGAATATTACTTCATTCAAGGTCACGCGAAAATAGAATCGATTGACTTGACGGACATATTGTCGCTAGGCGACAACGACTAACACTGTATCATGATATTCAACGCCGCCCCAATAATAAATCAAACTTGATATTAACAGAGATCAAATATCCTTGAGGACTTAACGCATTCACTTAAAAATCTTCTATGCAGTTTGAATCACGCCAAAACCGAATATTTCTTCATGCCATTTTTTGTTTTATTTCGTTCGTTTGGTGTTTCAATACATCCAATATAATTATAACATTCACTGGTATAGAGCGATGAGTTCCCTAATTACGTCATGATATCGTTAACTTCTACCTGCTCCAATCGGACGCTAATGGCGCACATGATATCGTTAAATTCTACCTGTTTCACTCAGTCGCTAATGTCGCATGTATCCATACAATAAGCAGAACGGGATTATGTGCACATAATTTAATTAAAAATTCTCAAAGAATGGATTAATTTGAGAGTGAAATGCTCATGCACAATCAGCAGCCATTTTGCTAATGGCAATGCCATGTAAACATCTCTTTGAATGACAACAAATACTGTATACGAAAGACAACTAATTTCACGAAGATGCCGCTACAGTCGAATGTTGGAACCGCCATTTTGTATTGTGTATCCGATCTTTCTGTTACATAATCTTTGGTCTCACCAGCTACAAACTGTCTTCTTTTCGTTTCATCATTCGCCCTTATAGGTTGTGTGCTCAATCAAAACAATGAATCATATTATAATGAATGAGAGGCGACACTCAATTATAAATGTTATAATGATTAAAGGTGACGGTAATTGTCTGTTCAGGTCATTGGCATATTGTGAGTACATCATCAGAGTTTATTTACACAGGTTAGAAAGCGAATTGTAAAACATGTTACAGACAAGTGGAATAATTATTCTTCCTTCATTGTTGGCAACAGCGATATGTACGAAACTGCTATCAATACGAGCGATGATTACAAAATGTCTATCTCTATGAATGGTATTCATGGAGGTCATGTTGAGTTAGTTGCCACTGCTCAAGTTTCCAAAATGGATATTTATTCGTGGATTACTACTGTCGTATGGAAGGTGACCGGTTAAAATATATTCGTCATCAATAAACGAAGTTACGAGTTGATACATATGCCGGTTTAGCAGAGGCCTTGCAGGTACGATCAGAAAATGAAAATCTCAGAGTCATTCGTATTGTTGTTTTGCCATCTTCTTTTACAGGTAGCCCAAGGAATATGATGCAAAATTTTCAGGATGTGATGGCGATAGTGAGGAAGTTTGGAAAGCCAGATTTATTCATTACGTTCACCTGTAATGCGGGCTGGCCAGAAATACTTAACAGCATTCATCCTTGGGAAAAGGCTAATAATATGCCTGATATTGTAGTGAGAGTTTTCCATTGCAAAGTAAAGGAATTCCTACGATTGATTAATGTTAAGAAAATTTTCGGTAAAGTAAAAGCATATCTATATACAGTGGAATTTCAAAAGCGAGGTCTCCCACACATCCATTTAGTATTAACATTAACGGAAGATTGTATGTTTCGAGAAATTTCTGACATTGACAGTGTGGTGTCTGCCGAAATACCAGATCTCGAGGATGAAGCGCTATACGAGTTGGTAAGGGGTCATCTGGTACATGGCCCTCGCGGATCATTGAATCCTTCTTCAGTCAGTATGAAAGATGGTGTATGTAAGAAAGATTTCCCTAAACAGTTTCAGGAAGAGACCAAAGATAATGCCAATGGTTGAGGCATTGATATTGAAATCGATAGTCGATTCATTGTTCCCGACAATCCATTTCTTTTACTTTACTTTCAAGCTCATATTAATGTTTAAATATGCTCAAGTGTTCGGAGTGTTAAATACATCCACAAGTGTGTGTATCAAGGTCATGACTGCTGCAAAGTTAAAATATGTCCTGAAGGCGAAACGGTGAACAACGATGAAATTACTCCTTTCCTAAATGCGAGATATGTTGGTCCAATAGAAGCCGCATTCAGGATATTTTCATTTCACATTGATGAACAGTCACATTCTATCGTGCGATTACCAGTTCACTCACCAAACTTGCAAAATATCTATTTTAAAAATGATAACGCTCGTGATATCTCACTTCAAGCACAGTTGCGCAACACGGAATTACAAGCGTGGTTGAAGTTAAATCAAGATTCGCAAGCCAGAAGTCCGTATATACATCCTGAAACACCAGTACATTACGTCTGGAATAAGAGCAACTGCCAGTGGCAAAAAAGAAAAAATGTTTCAAAAACTATAGGCAGAATATATAATGTATCGCCTACAGAAACAGAAAGGTATTATTTACGCATGTTATTGCTTCACGTCATAGGTGCTACCAGCTTCAAGGGTCTAAGAACATACAAAGCCGTTGTCTATTCTACTTTTAAAGAAACAGCAGCGTTGTTTGGAAGAAGCGTCACAATTTCAGATGCCTTCTCAGTTACGACAACTGTTTTCTTACATATGTATTGAGCCAATTGCTTGGCTCGCTTATATGCACAAGGTACGAAAAGAGAGTCAGAGACTGTATTTGTACTGCGCGGCACTGATAGTTGGGTTCGTTGCCGACAGATTGCAGCACACGCTAGTTTATATTATGTCTTTCTTAGTGACGAAATTAGGGGCCATGGCCCTCTCTTACACTTAACCATGCAATACGGTACAAATAGAACAATGCAATACGGTACAAATAGAACAATTGCATGAAATACAACCAATACAAGTTCAAGATGATGATTCTTCTTCCTATGCATTCATTCATTTCGTGTAGTCCATCTATGGACCGCGTCATTCCAACTCTATCCTACAGGTTTTGATGTTTGCTCAGTACGCCCGCGTTATTATTATTCTTCTTCATATTGTTATTATTAATAAAGAGAAAATTATATATCTTTATCCTAATATTAATGAATAAGTTACATGAATAATGATATTAATGTATGTCTACCCATTATTATTCCCGTTTTCCAACAGGGTCAGGGATGACATGGGACGGAAGTCTTTGTAGCGGATGGTTTTTATGGCCGGATGCACTTCCTGACGCCAACCTCATGAGAGGGATTAATGAGAGATAAATTGATTGATGCCGAATGAAACTGGGCAAAGATGTGGTAGGAAGCGACCGTGACCTGTCAGAAGGTACTGTTTCAGCATTTGCCAGGAGTTGAAAATGGGGAAATCACGGAAAACCATTTCAAGGACGGCCGAAGGTGGGGCTAAAACCCACGTCTACCGTATCAGCAGAGGGCTTGGCCCTAATGGCCTAGCGCTGCGTGTTAGCGTGCCTATTGCTGCAAATACGCTGTCGATTGAATATTGATAGTAACAATATTAATAATAATAGTAATGTTACAAACCTTTGTATAATATCCTAAGCAATAACCCTAGTGCAGTCATACGTCCTACCGTCCATCACCATTCACACAAGTCAGCCAGCAGTATTCAACAGGTAATCTCTGCATACGCTCTTAAATTTCTTTATTGTCTTAGAATTTCTGTTACCGGCAAGAGTTGAATTCTAACCCAGCTACAGCTAAAGAACTGTTGAACATATACAGTATAAGTGACTGATGGAAATACGTGGGAAGAGACAGTTCGAGTGTTTCGGTTATGATAAGAGGACAAATAATTGACTTTTGATGACGTGGTTTCATACAGAAACCGATAGGTGGATGTTGCTAAGAGAAATTGTTGTAGCTTCTGCTGTCATTTAAGGGGCTTGGGACATAATGTTCATTAGCTTCGTGTGTGATTGTGGTGTGTTGATAACTTGCATTTATGTTATGACTGTGTAATTGTAATATTTATGGTCTAGTTTGAGTTTATGTGTCCCTGGATTTAAATTTATTGATTTATCGTTTCGCTTTTAGTGCCGGAAGTGTCCGAGGACATGTTCGGCTCACCTGAGTCTGTAGCTACTTCCAGCGGACACCCTTTGGGTGAGCTACAAGTTCCGTTCAATCTCAAGTAGTTCCAACTTTCGCTACCAGATATCAATGATACCTAGTGGTGAACGTTGGAACTTCGATAGAGCGTTCCGACGAAATTTAACCTAACAATTTAGATTCATACAAGTTTAGTCTGTAGAAGGATCCTTTACACTCCATAAATCTATGACATGGGACCGCCGGCTTTACTTACCCTCCGAAGGAAGCCATACTGAAGGATTTTTAACGCTCTTAAAAATCCGACGACTTCAGCCGGGTTTGAACCCGCTATCTTGGGCACAGCAGTTCAGCTTGCTAGCAACTACGCCACCGAAGCTGCTCCTGGATTTAAAATAAGATGCCATCCCGAATTTGCATTTAGGGAATGTGGAAAATGATTTGGTAAAAAAGACACTTAAATAGCAGCTGTCGGTGCCGGGATTCGGAACTCCAAACTCCGGTCTTGCTTGCAGCTTCCCAATAGAGTCATTGTAGCCTATATGACTAAATACGCGCAGCTACGCCACTGGACAACGTAAAATGATAATGTATCTAACAGCTTGGCTGCATTTTATAATTTTATTTAATATGTGTTTATTTTCTAGATGTAGTATAGTTATGCAAATGTCATTATACACTCATTCATCACCATTGCCACTTGATTTACATTTAATTGTTATTCCGTATCCAACCAGTGTAGAACTCTGTGTGAATGGGAGATGATTCTCTTTGTGTATTTCAGTTTCATTCAAATGATAATGATTAAACATTTAAAAGCAAAAACGAACACAATGTTTCAATCCCCGTTCAGCAATCATTTCCAAAACTCCTAATTTAGCTGCTAAATCGGCATCAACTGTTTTCATCGATAAAGCGAACTCAATTGTTTTCCTGGCTCCCGAAATTAATGTTCTCTACGTCAAGGAACTAACCTGTGTTTACTGTATGCTTTAAGTATCTGTCATACGGTATCTTCAAAACCCATTGGCGTAGCTCAGTGGTCTTGGGCACGCTTCTCGCCTGGTACGGCTAGCTGGCGACTCCAATAATGCTTTCACTTATCCGGTCGTAACATATGCATGTAGACAATACTAAATAAACAATTTATTCAATCTAAACTCCAACTATCCCGTGACTCAAAGAGCTTGTTTTTAATTTCAAATTGTATTATTTTGTATTTCATTTAATTTTGTTGCTATTATATTTTTCCATTATTGTTTTATTTATTTAATTATTTATTTATCTGTCTCTTTTCATATTTATTCATTCACCCCAAAATGTTCCAGTAGGCAAAATTGCATTTTAACTGTGTTACGAGGGGGCAGATGACCTCACTGTTTCTCCCCTTAAAACAACAACGGCTTCATCATTCTTAACTTGAAAATTAATTTATTTTTGTATTCCATATTTGTGTTTGATATTATTAGTATTATTATTCTTATAATTATTATTACTAGTAGTAGTCAAAGTAGTAAGTTACTTGCAGTTGTAGTAGTTTTATTTTATTTTCAGTTTTATATTAGGCAGTTTTATTATTAGGCACCCACCTCAAAATTTTAAAGATATTAAAATTCCTATTTTAATTGTGCTACAAGGGGAAGATGACCTCATTGTAACGCCCCTGAAAACAACAATCATAATAATCATCATCAAACCATTTATTTTGGAACCACCATTCCTCTATGGGCCTTTAGTGTAATACCCTGCAACGAGCTGTACCTGTTTCCAGATGTGTTGATACCAGGATACCAATGCCGCCATTTTTGATCTACGAGATAGAGTGCATTGCCTCGAAAAAACAATGTCGTCACGTGTGTAGAAACGCTTATTTCAGAGTGGTTCATTTAGTCTATGAAAGGGATCGGAGTCATGGCTCCATTTACAAACGCATCTGCCTACTGCATTTGACGACAATGCTCGCTGACAAAATGTTGCTCCTGTGATGGAACTGTTGGCACAATCAAAGTGGGAGGTCTTGTATCATCCACCCTGTTCACCAGACATTAGTCTCCGTGACTTTGAACTTTTCCCAAAACTTACGAAATCACTCCTAGGGAAGCGTTTCTGTGCACGAGACGCCATACTTCTATAGCGAACATCAAGAAATGTGGCACTGCTATTAATTTTTATTAATACAGCCAATGGCCATTTATTTTATTTTCAGGACTGGTTAGGAAAGAAATTTTAAAGGAAATCGGCCGTGGACCTGTTGAATGGAAACGTCCCTGCATTTATCTGGTGGTGAAAATGGGAAACCACGAAAACCATTTTCAGGACGACCGAGGTGGGATTCGAAGCCAAGCTCTCTATGTCAGTTAGGTACGAGGTAGCGCCACCGTGCCACTGCTATTGGTATCCTGCCCATCCACTAATCTGGCAACAGGTGTAACATGTCACAGAGGATTAGGCCTACTCTGAATGCCTGTTTAGGTACAGTCTGTTAGGTAGTCAGCCCGAAGGCTGGTTGGCTCCTCAAAAATTGCCGTTAGGTTATGTGGGTAGACACCCACAACAACCCAAGGCAGCGCTATATTGAGACGTACTAGGCAAGATGAGGAGTGAGGTAGTTTGCAATTGATTTCCTCACTGAGTCAGAACAACAGTACTAACCCTATGAGTAGAACCTTTCACGGCATCCACAGGCACTGAATTTGCACTGAATTGCATTACTAAGCACCACTCATACCTGAGTAGCTTCCATATAATCACAGCCATGAGTGAGACTGAGACATCGGTGAAAAGCCACAGTTTACTCTAGCCTGTGCCAACAGACAAATTCAAATGTACTGCATTCATCAGGAGATGGCAAACAGGCCCATAGGTTCAGTAATTCTACAATGCACTGCTTGGTTCATATGCATACGTTGCCACTAACTTGTTTCAAACCCTCGTTGCTCCATTTCATAGCACGGTAATACTCAATTAAGATTTACTGTTGATTTATATTTTTCTGAACTTATACTTGGGACAACATGGTCATCAGCCCCAATTTGGGCGTTTATAGTTTTACACTCAAGAGAAATGCTTCAACAAAATTAACCATTTAATTTAACGAAATTACACAGTTCATTAACCACAAATTCTTGACACAAACTCCAACACATCCATTTGGCACCACCTAGAACATAATCGTTTGATTCATTGGTCATGGGGCAGATGACCTATCTATTCAATCCCTTAAAAGTACAATAATTAATTAACTATTCTTTGATCAAGCCATAGCTACTTTATTTTTTTTTCTATTTACTCCCGTCCCTCCGTCCCTCCTTTATTCAACGTTCATTCGAATGTCCGGGTTCAATTCCTGGTTCTGACAAGAAATTTTTATTCTCGTGTGAGGGCTGGAACGGGGTACACTCCACTTTGTGAAGCAAAACTGAGAAGAGTAGGGTTCGATTCCTAGCTCAGCCATCCTGGAAGTGGTTTTGTGTGGTTTCCCACTTATACTTCAGGTAAATGGTTCCTACCTTTACGCCACTGCCACGTTCTTCCCAGTCGTATCCCCAATTTCCAAATACACACACTAATACAGACATCACAATACGACCGGTTATCTCACAAATTCCACACATAAAAATACTCGAGGCTCTATGACCACGATGTAGCAGACCCTAAAATAAGCGACAACAACATATTTATTTGCTTATTCGTTCATTTATTTATTTATTTAATTATTTTTTATTTTCTGATTTATATATTATTTTATTTATTTATTTATTTATTTATTTATTTATTTCCTTCCCACCATCCTTTGAGAATACATCACGAAACACTTTGTCTGAAGCTAATAACCTTGATAGTTATGCATGCTGGATATTGGACTGTTAGCCTTCTGGAAGCACGGCGGAGGTCTATGGCATTTCATTACAGTACCTCGACACAGCAATCCCCAATGTGCAGTGTGTTTTATTTGACCTATCTCTCTGTATACGCACTTTGCATCCGAATTGGCAATCTCGGAGTCGTTGCGACGCTTATCCTTTTGTTCCTCCTCTTCCTCTTCTTCCTGTGCAGTCCCTCGACTCGCCTCAGTTAGCATCGCGCGTGCAACATGTGGCGTGTGGGCCGCTAGGACAGGCTGACTGGCTAGTAAGAGACATCACGTTGATTAGCAAGCGGAGAGAGACACAATCTATTCGTTACGTTCTTTCCAGTTCTTACCGACTCCATGTCAAATTAAAATAGGCCAGACGTTTCGCGAGGAACCTTATCTTATTGAATCTACGAATTGCAACAGAGTCGTCATTTCCAGTACAAGAGTTTATGGCTGGATATGTGGCACAATGGGTAAGGCAGTCGTTCATTCTTTCAGAGATTGTGGGATCAAATCCCTGTACAAGTTCATAACAATCAAGCTACTTCTATATTACACTTGGCTGTCTTGAGTATTCTAGAGGTAGCGTATGTATTAGGACTTTTGTCCCAAACGTCCTACGTTCGATTAATGCTTATATCAGGAAATCTATTTATGGCCTCAGAGTTGAAACTTATTTACTCAGCCCCATGGGGATGGATTGCCAAGACGTAGATTAGATTCCCTTCTCAGCCATCCTTATTGGTATTCCGTGGTTTCTCCACTCAAATTCCTGGAAAATGCTGGGTTGGTACCTAACGTGAGACAAGAGAGGCCTCCATTCCAATCCTAGCCTCTAAAATAATAAGGCACTTTGCATACCCCTGCGTCCTGGTTAATCTGCTTTATTTTGTTCTTGTGGACAGTTATAATATATAGGGGAAGCAAAAAGACGCGTTTCCATTAGGATATCAGGGCACATTCGAGACCCAAAACTAGGCTAATAAACTACACATCTGCTATAGCTGAACATGCTGACGTAACGATTCACGCCATAGAATATATATTCGTTAAGGCTAAGACTTTTGCCGAAGTTCCTAGATATCAAAACAGGATAATTAGAGTTGCAATACTGATCGTGAAAAATCCCATTGATTTCAATCGAGAAGACGGATTCAGGCTTAGCAACGCATGAAAAGTACTTTTAGCTCGTTACTGGCTGGGGCTCGGACCAATTAGAGAGCATCGTGATGTCAATGGCGATCAAACAGGCAGGTCTGCCTGACAACCAACGGTCAGTTTAAGTACAGACACCAACTCATACTTATAATTAAAGTTGCTGTAATGACATCCGAAACATTAGGAAACAATCACCGATATACGACGTGGCTCCATCCTGAATGCCTAGATAATTGTTCGCCTCCCATCTTCATAACCGAAGACAACGTGTACTCCTTAATGAAAACAGAACTGAGTGAAAGTTCAAAATAAATGGAGTACCTCAGGGTTCAATTCTCGGCCCCCTTATATTCATTCTGCTGGCTGCGTGGCTCAGGGGTAACGTTCTCGCTTGCTGAGCCCAAGGTTGCAGGTTCGTATCCTGGCGCAGTCAGCTGGCATTTGAGGGTGCGCAAATGTGAGGGAGCCGTGTCCGTAGATTTACTGGCACGTTAAAGATCCCCTTCGGGGCAAAATTCCGGCACCCCGGCGTCTCTAAAAGCCAGTGTAGTTAAAAGGGACGTAAAACCAATAACATTATTATTATATTCATTCTATATCTGAAAGACATCTCATCGAAACTGGAAAACTGCAACTACCATCTATATGCCGATGACCTTCAGATATATTGCCACAAAAAAGTAAATGACATAGATGCGGCAATTGAAAATATGAATCTAAATCTAAAGAGGATCAGCCGCTATGCAACTGAAAATTCTCTTGCCATCAACCCAATTAAAATAAAAGTCCTCTCGGCACGCCGGAAGGCGGAGGTAGATTTCACCGGACAAACTTGGAGATAGGCGAAAATAGGCAGAATATGCAGGTTTTCGTAGAAGGATCAGACCTCATTTATCGCGTGAAAGTATTTTATAATTGGAGATTAATTAACTTTGTTTGTCTTCATTTTAAACATATTTTGAACATTTTATTGTCTTACGGGGACGGTAACCTTCTTGTCATTTGGAGTCCATTTTTAGCCTATTTTCAATTTTGAAAAAATAGGCTTATGAGATCACCTTTTGTCCGTGTGTGTGTTCGTGTGTGTGTGAGGTGTGGGTGTGTGTCCCCCCCTAATAAAATCTAAACGGCTGGAGCGATTTCAGTGAAACTCCGTAAGTTCATAGCACTATTCCCGGCGACGTCGACCGTGCCCATCGAATTTTGTTACGTCTCACCAATCCAACATGGCGGCTGTGCGAAATATTTCACTAGCATTCAGTATCTCCGAAACTATAACGGATATCGCCCTGAAATTGTGTACGGTGATAAAGGGTACTACTAGAAGTTCACCTATGAAACTTTCAAAAACCTGGTTACTACATAACCAACATGGCGGCCAAGCGAAGTGGAGACTTTTAAATAGACTTTTCTCGCGACTTAACTTACCAAACGTAATGAAACTTGGTACAGTAAATATTTATACACATTGCAATGCACTGGAATCTAATTTAGTTCAATTGTTTACATAACCTCAAAATGGCGCCTGTGCGAAATATTTCACTGACATTCTATATCCCCGAAACTATTACAGATATCACCCTGCAATTTTGTACGGTGATAAAGGGTACTGATACAAGTTTACCTATGTATAATTCATAAACCAGTAAAGTAAAAAACGAACATGGCGACCAAGCGAATTTGAAATATTTTAATAGACTTTTCTCGTGAGTTAACTCTCTGAGCGCAGTGAAATGTGGTACAGTAAATGATTTTGCAGATTGTAATGTACTGCCATCTAATTTAATTCAATTGTTTACATAACCTCAAGATGGCGGCTGTGCGAAATTTTAAAATTAAGTTTTTATTTCTTGTGTCGTAATCATGCGATCGAAGTGAAAGTTTGAATAATGAACCTAGGCAATAAGTGACCTTGAATGGTACATAACTCTATGGCCTATACATATAACAATCCTAAATGGCAAGCTTCCGTAATATTTAGACGGTTCTGAATATATATGAATCTTTTACAGCAACCAAACTGAAATTTTTATGTTCATAGAGACTATGAACATATGTTCACCTATAGGACTTTCAGTAACCTCGTGAGCACGAATCCAACATGGCGGCGACGCGAAGTATAAATATTTAAATGGACGTTTCTCGCGAATTAACTATCCGAGTGCCGTGAAACGTTGCACGTTTTAATTGCTTACACAAATGTTGATCCACTGGCATCTAATTTATTTCAATTGTTTGCATAATCACAAGATGGCTGCTGTGCGTAATTTTAAAATCTCGTTTTTACTTCTTGTGTTCTTATCATGCGATTGAAGTTTGAATACCACACTTACACAATAATCTTAATATAATAGTACAAAAATAAAAATCCAACCTGGCGACAGTCTGAAATATTTAGACGGTTCTCAATATCTGCGAATCTGTTACAGCAATTAAACTGAAATTTTGTATGTTGATAGAGGCAATTAACATGAGCAGGATATATGAAAATAGGCTGTACAGTTCTTCACGGAACTACTTGTTATACTTGTGGTCACACTGTCCTTATGCAAGGTTTCGACACTGATGTGTAACTATGTAACGGTCTGTTACTTCTTCACGCAAAATTATATCTCCCGCAGAGATGTTGGTTGGTTCCTCAGTTTAGGGGCTGCGACAACGCGGTCATATAACCCCGTGTACTTTGGGTGAGTGTAGAATCTGTCTGATAAACGGTGTGAATTGTGATGGCTGTATTAGTCTGTAATTCAGGTAAGGAATGCAGACGCTAAATTTCAAGCAGTAGTACCTAATGTTGCTACCAGATACTAACGTCAACGCCACCCAGCTGTGAACTTGGCTACTGGATGCCACCTCAATCAGCAACTCGCAACGAACGTTGGAACTTCCCCTCCAAAGGAAAGCTTACTGAGGGATTTTTAGCGCTCTTAGAAAATCTGACGACTTTGGCCGGCTTTGAACCCGCGACCTTGGGAATAGAAGTTCAGCATGCTACCAGTTACGTCACCGAAGCCGCTTCACACTTAGTCAGATGGAAATCTGAATCTGATCTCGCGCAAGTGCGTTGTCATGGCAACGTCTGATAGCTCATCCCTCATCAATTTAGTAGTGTTGCCATGTCAACCACTGATAGCTCTTGGCATTTTCTTATAATTCCGAAATCATTTTTCTCATTCATTGGCGCAATGGTGGCTCATATCAAAAATTCTTTCAGACAAACGTTTTAGGTAATTATTAGGGGAATATTGTCCATTTTGTACGGTTTTGATATTGTGCCTATTAACAGAGATATGATTAATGTTTCCCGAAAAATACACTTTTTCCCACCCCTTTGGTCAATGGTTGGTGTTATCAAAAAACGTTTCAAACATAAATTTCTGAGCTTTATCCGACACATAGTATGAACTTTGAACGGATTCGATATTTCACATATTAAGAGAGTTATAGCAATATTTCATTTTTTCCAAAAAAAAGTCCCCCATTTTCATCCCCTTCGACCGATTTAGCCCAGTAACTAACTCGTCCGAGATTTTATGGGTATACATATTCGGTAAAAAAGTCAAAGTGATTGGTGCAAAATTACGGCAGTTATCGTGTCCACAAGAAACTGATATACATATATACATATATTACATAAATTATATATAAACTTTTGAACTGACGGTGGTTTTGGGGTCTGGGGGATGTGAAACGCGAAGATATGTCGAAATTTTCCGGAAATCGAAACATGGTACCCATTGCAATCGTTAGCTTTCTAATGAAATCTATCTAAAATACTGCCGTCAACGACGCCTAGCTGTGAACTTGGCTACTAGATGCCACCTCAATCAGCAACTCGCAACGAACGTTGGAACTTCCCCTCCGAAGGAAAGAAAACTCAGTTTTTTTAGCGCTCTTAGTAAATCCGACGACTTCAGCCGGGTTTGAACCCGCGACCTTGGGCATAGAAGTTCAGCATGCTACCAGTTCCGATACCGAAGTCGCTTCCCACTGACATATGAAAACAGAATGTGATCTCGTGCAGTGGCGTTGTCATAGCAACTGCTGATGGTCATCCCTTATCAATTAAAAGTAAAGTTGTCATGGCAACCTCACTTGGCACTTGGCATTTTCTTATAATTTAAATCATTTTGTTCACCCCGTGGCGTAATGGTGGGTCATATCAAAAATTCTTTCAGACAAAAGTTTTAGGTAATTATTGGAGGAATATTGTCCATTTTGTGCGGTTTTGATATTGTGCCTATTAACAGAGATATGATTAATGTTTCCCGAAAAACCCACTTTTTCCCACCCCTTTGGTCAATGGTTGGTGCTATCAAAAAACGTATTTGACATAAATTTTTGGCACTTATCCGAAACATATTATGAACTTTGAAGGGATTCGATATTTCATGTATTAAGAGAGTTATAGCGATATTTCACTTTTTCGAAAAAAGCCCCCCATTTTTACCCCCTTTGACCGATTTTGCCCATTAACGAACTCGACCGAGATTTTATAGGGATACATATTATGTAAAAAATTCAAAGTGATTGGTGCAAAATTACGGCAGTTATCGTGTCCACAAGAAACTGATATATATATATATATATATACAGTATATATATATAGATAGATAGATACATATATACATAAATTATATATAAACTTTTGAACTGACGGTGGTTTTGGGGTCTGGGGGATGTGAAACGCGAAGATATGTCGAAATTTTCCGGAAGTCGAAACATGGGACCCATTGCAATAGTTAGCTTTCTAAAGAAATCTACCTAACACAAGCTATCGTAATAGGGCAGACTAAATTGCTTTTCCATTTACACAGTAGACCGATTTCTTTAATTCAACTTAATGGTGTTGCTATCCCGTTCTCTAAATCGGTAAAAAGTATTGGAGTCACTCTAAATGAAACTTTGAATTGGGATGGGCACGTTACTAATACATGCAGGAAAGTTTACTCGTCACTTCATCCACTTAAGATTCACCAGTCCGTTCTACCCCGTAACTTGAAAGTAAAACTCGTCCAAACCATGATACTCCGTATATTTAACTACTGCGATGTTGTATTAGTAGATGCTACCGGAGAACAAAACAAGAAATTTCAGAGAGCTTTAAATTCCTGCATTAGGTTTATTTTCTCCTTGAAATTTTCCTCACACGTGTCTCCTTTTTATGATCTACTTTCCTGGCTAAAAGTAGAACAACAAAGAAACCTGCACATATGTACCCTCATCTATCGACTTCTCAATGAAAGTACTCCTTACTATCTCTCTTGAAATTTTCGTTTTCTTTCTTCCTTTCATGATCGTCACACGCGATCTGGATCTATAATTCCAATTCCTCTACATCATTCATCTGCCTTCAGTAGCTCTTTCCTCATGTCAGGAACTAGAATTTGGAATAATTATCCTCGTGACGTTAGAAATTGTACATCTCTAACAACTTTCAAACTTGCATGTAAAGATTTCCTCTTGAATTCGTAGGCCAACTGGAACAATTTGTGTATGAATGTGTGAGTGAATGACCATAGTATAATTTTGTTAAAAATGTATGTCATTTAAATTGTATAGCTTAGTTAATATCACGCAGTCGCCAATTTAATTTAATTTAATTTTATTTTTATTTTATTTTATTCTAGTATTTAAGTTTTCCTGGTATTTAAATTTGGTAGGTTAAGTATATCATATTTGAGTATTCATGTAAGTTGCACTGTGTGTGGTTAAGTGTAAGAGAGGGCCTAGAGCCCTAACTTCGCCACAATAAAGGCACCAATAAATAAATCTATATATATAAAAATGAAATGCTGTTCGTTAGTCTCGCTAAAACTCGAGAACGGCTGGACCGATTTGGCTAATTTTGGTCTTGAATTATTTGTGGAAGTCCAGAGAAGGTTTAAAAGGTGAATAAATATGAAAGTTGTAACGCACGAGTAGATTCAACAAATGAGTGACGGCACGCGAATCGCTTAGAAAAACGTCCCGTATCCGTTCATATACCATTCATCCGATTTCTATGAAACTTTGGTTGTATTGTTGTGCACACTCCAGGAAAGGTTTCTGACTTAGTAAATCCTTTTTACAATAGGTATCGCACGAGTAGATTCAACAAATTAGCGATGATGGCCGAAGCGTTTCAAAAAAGTCCTGTATGCGTTTACATACCATTCGTCCTATAGCGCTGAAACTTGGGTGAGAAGTTGTGTACACTACAGGCAAGGTTTCTGGCTTAGTAAATCCATGTTATAATAGGTAGGGCACCAGTAGATTCAACAAATGAGCGACGACGAGCGAAGCGTTTCAAATAAGTCCCGTATGAGTTCATATAATATTCGTCTGATAGTGATGAAACTTGGGTGAGATGTTGTGTACACTTCATGGAAGGTTTCTGGCTTAGTAAATCCCCTTA
The DNA here is from genome assembly GCA_946902985.2 of Meconema thalassinum. Classification (NCBI taxonomy): domain Eukaryota; kingdom Metazoa; phylum Arthropoda; class Insecta; order Orthoptera; family Tettigoniidae; genus Meconema; species Meconema thalassinum. Next base: position 294,118,170 of record OX336390.1, on the reverse strand, counting down.
CAATAGGTAGCGCACGAGTAGATTCAACAAATGTGCGATGACGGGCGAAGCGTTTCAAAAAAGTCCTGTATGCGTTCACATACCATTCGTCCGATAGCGATGAAACTTGGGTGAGAGGTTGGGTACATTATAGGCAAGGTGTCTGGCTTAGAAAATCCATGTTATAATAGGTAGCGCACGAGTAGATTCAACAAATGAGCGACGACGAGCGAAGCGTTTCAACAAAGTCCCGTATGCCTTCATATACTATTCGTCTGATAGTGATGAAACTTGGGTGAGATGTTGTGTACACCTCAGGGAAGGAGTCTGGCTTAGTAAATCCATTTAACAATAGGTAGCGCACGATTAGATTCAACAAATGAGCGACGACGGGAGAAGCGTTTCAAAATAGTCCTGTATGCGTTCTCATACCATTCGTCCGATAGCGATGAAACTTGGGAGAGAGGTTGTGTACACTACTGGCAAGGTTTCTGTCTTAGTAAATCCATGTCATGATAGGTAGCCGCACGAGTAGATTCAACAAATGAACGACGATGCGCGAAGCGTTTCAACAAAGTCTCGTTTGCGTTCATATACTATTCGTCTGATAGCGATGAAACTTGGGTGATATGTTGTGTACACTTCAGGGAAGGTTTCTGGGTTAGTAAATTCACTTTACAATAGGTATCGCACAAGAAGATTAAACAAACGAGCGACGACGCGCCAAGTGTTGCAACATAGTCCCGTATACGTTCATATACCATTCGTCTGATAGCGACTAAACTTGGGTGAGTTGTTGTGTACACTCCAGGGAAAGTTTCAAGCTTATTTAATCCATTTTACAATAGGTAGCAGTCAAGTAGATTCAACATATGAGCGAAGGCGCACGAAGCGTTTCAACAAAGTCCCGTATGCGTTAATATACCATTTATCCGAAAGCGATGAAACTTAGGTGAGATGTTGTGTACACTTCAGGGAAGGTTTCTGGCTTAGTACATCCACTTTACAATAGGTATCGCACAAGTAGATTCAACAAATGAATAACGGCCTGCGTATCGTTTTAAAAAAAATCCGTATGCGTTCATATACCATTCATGCGTTTGCAATGAAATTTGGAGAAATATTGTTCCCACGCCCGCAAAGATTTCTGATTTAGTAAATCCATTTTAAAATTGGTAGCGCACGATTAGATTCACTTAATGGGCGACAGCGCGTGAATCGTTTCAACAAAGTCCCGTATGCGTTCATATAACATTCATCCGATTATCATAAAACTTTGGGGAGTTGAGCACAGGCCTGCGAAGGTGTATGAATTAGTAAATCCATTTTTCAATGGGTGGCGCATAAGTTGATTCATCAAATGAGTGTCGTCGCGCGTATCGTTTAAGCAAAAACCCGTATGCGTCCATATGCCATTCATCCGATTGCGATGAATATTTCATGAGTTGTTGTGTACACGCCAGGGAAGGTTTTCACTTAGTAAAACCATTTTACAATAGGTAGGGTACGAGTATATTCAACAAATGGGTGACGGCGCTCGAATCGTTTCAACAAAGTCCCGTATGCGTTCATATACCATTCATTTCATTGAGATGAAAATTTGGTGAGATGTTGAGCACGCTCCCATGATTTTTTTTTTGAGATAGTAAATCAATTTTACAATAGTTTAGAGGTGGTTAACGGAAAAAGAAAAACAATATTGGGAATCCAAAAGCACTTCAACATACAAAGTTACAATGCCATCACTTTCTTTGATTGGCATTGCGACGCTTGCCGGGTACAGCTAGTAAATATATAAATAAATAAATAAATAGATAAACTTGACACCCGCCTACGATCTGAACAGGTATGTAGTGTAGATGTTTTGACTTGGAGTGATTTGGGCTGCCGTTAATTAGCGAAAGGGAAGGTTATTGGGTAATCCGTGGTTGAGGTTGTAGTTAAATTTGTGTTGTTATCACCACCACAGTTCCTTTACGAGCCTCTGACAGTCATGGATTCTCCCGCCCTTCCTCTACCGAATCAGTGCTGGACACTCCTCTACTGATCTACCAAGGAAACTTATATAAATAATGGTATTCTACTACACTTGATCCTTCGAGGTTACTCTTGAGACACAGCTAATGTATGCTTTTGTAAAAGTAGGTGAATATATAATAAGTTATATAAGACAAAAGTGTTTGTTCTAAAGTTGGAGCTGCAGTGTGTGGAACTTTAACTCTGTAAGGTTACCTGCCCTGGGAAGAAAGAGGAGCAGTAATGGGAGAAGATAAATCTTTGAAGGCGAGCCTTGTCACCACTGATCGCTTGGACCATCCATCACCTTTCAGTGTCTGCGAGATATAATGGTTCTGTGACAGTTCGCTCACACAATCTCTTCGCTCACAGATACTGTAGGCTATTTATAATAAATGATTATTGTAATTTTGTTTTTCTTTAACTATTTCTGATGTTATCTATTCCAAGATGCTACAGCCAATTACAAAAATTAGGTATCTGAATATTTAGGTCTGGACATTATTGCAATAATTTATTTATGGTTGTGATACTATAGTGTAACATCAACATAGAGGTAACATTAATTTGTGTATCCATAATGTTAAACTTGCACGAATAATAATAATAATAATTTTATAATATCGTATGGCCTCAGGTGCCGGGTGCAAGCTTTGTTATTTTACGTCCAGGGGGCAGATTACATGTTGAATTTTGTCCAACCTTGGAGCGCTATGTAAGTCAAGGAGGTGAGATATCTAAACTCCTTGACACTAAAGCGCGTTCTAGTAGAGAAAGGAGGAACTTTGTGTTGGCGGAAAATCCCGAGATTAATTTTGCCATTATGAACACGGCCTATTGATTTCAAATGGGTTCTTTAACATGCCATCAACGTATGATACGCATGCCGTGTTTTTTTGTCGCCTTTCAAAAATCATTTACTACGGCCAGGAGCGAACCTGCAAGCTTGGGCTTGGTATTCCGACACGATAACCACTCACTCACCATGGCAAGCTACTTGCTCTAGAGATATGGGCAGATGACAACGACTTACAAGACAACACAGACAAGGCGGATTGCATGATCAACATGAGAGGTGGCTGGATAGCTCAAAAACACTCGCTTACTTTGTCCCAGATTACCTCAATGCCATAAGTGACTATTTGTAAGATTTTGGCGTCAAACAGTACCATGGCGGACTTCAGGGATAATTTGGTAATGGCTCTGATGTAAAATATAGCTTTCGTAGCTGCTGCCACCCGCTGACGTATAAGAATCCCGAAAGAGTTAATTCTGCATATTCAAATGATAGAGAATTATCCTCAGCAACCAACAATCGCACTTTAATTTCACAAATATCGACAATATGTTTATAAAGTGCGTTTAAACAAATAAATAAATAAATGATAACACCTGCGAGAACAGTGTCGCGTCGAGCCCTCATAGGAGTAAAGCTGGGTGGGTGGATTCGCACACAGGGCCTCTACTAGGGCTAAATTAATATTACAGAGAGAGAAGCATTCTTGTTGAAGAGTTCAGAGTAAGCTACTGCGGTATAAGAGCAATTAGCAATTGAATATTGTTGTGTAACACATCCCTCTCGTGGCGGTTCCTGAAACTAAAGTGAGTGAAAGCCCCCATCATGGCCTGGTGACACACAACATCTGTTCCGATATGAATTTCAAATTAGACTCACAAGCCTGCCATAAAAATATGATGCTGGACTATTAATGTCATTAGTTAGTTACATGCTAGGAGGTATATAGAGACCCGGGACACACATGCTGCGCATATAAAAAAGTTGACAACTTCCAGGCTATGTTACATTGAAAGTCAGTGGAAAGAACTCGTGCTGTCAATATTCAAATTCTGGTATTATCAACTTGTTATTGTTGCTGTCCTTTAGGGACCATCGACATTTCTAAACTCAAGAACAATAATGAACTCTGATTTGATTCACAAACATGGTTTCAAAATATACTCACTTTTAAATGTTTGCCATTTTTAGCCTACTTTCGATTTTTGCAAAACATGAAAGTAGACTTATGAGATCTACACAGGGCCAAAAAGTTGTATGTCTGTCTGTGTGTGATTGAGTGTGTGTGTGTGTGTGTACTGTATGTATGTCTGTAACACGATGAAACTGAACTGAACAAAATTTGGTACAGAGGTAGCACCAGTAAAGGGCACCTCAGTGTCATGTTTTATATTGTCGCCATCTTTACCAATGGCAGCCACTCAAATGGTCAAAACATAACATTTAATTACGACCAAACTTATCATCCGATCTTTACAAAATTTGGTAACAACATACCTTCATATGAGACGCGTCCTGTGCTCAAATTACAAGGTCATCAGCCATACCTTTTCAGGATGGTGGTCGTGTGAATTATGCAAACACTATAATCAATAGCTTAGGAACAACTAATTCCGATTTATCGAACTGAGGGTGGTTTAAGCTATCCTAAATGACGGGAGCCGTTGAATATTACAATTTAATATTATGTGTTTATACCGTATGAGTGACTTAGAAGAGCTGAACCGTCTCTGTCACATGACAAGATGGCAGCTGACCTCTTGTGTCTGTCCTATATTTCAGTAGTTTGAGTATGTTGCATGCAATATAGCCTACTGATAGTAATAATATAAACTTTGTATGAAATGATTTATAAAAGGGATGTACTGCAGTGAATACATTATTGATTTCAAGATATTATTTGCTAGCACGTTGTATATAAGTCGGTTATTAACACTAAGTTGTTATGAACATATTTGGCTCTGTGATAGCGCATTAGCCTCTCACGGGGGCGGCTGGGGTTCGGAAACGACTAAAAATAACTTTTCTTCTTACATGAATTCTTTTACAAATGATGTGGACGATCTCTTTCCACAGATACTAAATGAAATGGTATTTAGCTCAAAGGAGAGGCTAATGTATACACTCGTTTATTAATAATCACAGACTCATCATCTCTCATAAACAGAATACATTAATAAAAGAAGAATAGAACAACAAGATTCACGTTGCCATCAACCACAGCGTTATCAAAGCCTCTATACGGTGCTGTCCTCTTGCGGGTTACGTCGATAATTGTTCCAAACTTTCCGCTTTTTGAATCCCTGACCTCTTGAAGTATTGCAATTTTGTATTAGTTCAACTTCTAGCCATGACCGCGCTCCGATTACCTTTAAGCACTGCCAGCTGGATCGCATACCTCATGGCTGCTTGAAACTGCCTGCCAATTCAACACTCCGAGGCGTACCTAGAAGAATTGCTGAATTTTAATATATGTATCAATTCACTGCTAGGTTGCAGCACCAACCAACTGTGATCGCCGCGGATTTTTAAAGGGGAAGATACCTGAAGCATAGGATTCTTAGGTTTCGAGGCTTCATATCGAGAGTGACGGATGTATTAAAATAAGTAAGTAGATTTGTTATTCAATCATCATAAAGTATATAATAGTGATTTAGACGCATACTTACTGGCTAATCTATACTAATATAATAAAGCTGAAGAGTTTGTGTGTTTGTGTGATTAAACGTGCTAATCCCTGGAACTACCAGTCCGATTCGAAAAATTCTTTCTTTATATGATAGCCAGATTCAAGGGGAATAGTTTAGGCTAAGTAGCATTAAGCTAGACCTCTCAGGTAACCTTAAAAGATTGATTTTTGTTCAGTAAGTCGGTAGAACAAGCGCTCCCAAACAGCTCTATCGGCATGCGCTGGCGTTATGGTTAGTGACATGTACACTGTTTCACCGATCTGGACCAAAATGTGTATACTTACCCTTTGGAACCCTGCGAGTAACACTGCCTACATGAAATTTATGACAGACCAGTCCATTCCCTGCATTTAGGCCCTTAGGCACAAATCTACACCGTTTCACCGATCTGTACCAAAATGTATATACTTATCCTTGGAACCCTGCGAGTAACACTGCCTACATGAAATTTATGACAGACCAGACCATTCCCTGCATTTAGGCCCTTAGTCACAAATCTACACCTTTTCACCAATCTGAACCAAAATGTGTATACTTACCCTTTGGAACCCTGCGAGTAACACTGTTTACATGAAATTTCGGACAGACCACTCCATTCCCTTCATTTAGGCCCTTTGGCACAATTCTACACCGTTTCACCGATCTGAACCAAAATTTGTATACTTACCCTTTGGTATCCTGCGAGTAACATTCTCTGCATGACATTTTGGACTTACCACCCCATTACCTGTATTTAGGCCCTTTGGCACAAATATACACCGTTTCACCGATCTGAACCAAATTTTACATACTTACCCTTTGGAAACCGACGAGTAACACTGTCTGCTTGAAATTTCGGACCGACCACTCCATTCCCTGCATTTAGGTCCTTTGGCACAAATCTACACCGTTTCACCGACCTGAAACACATTTTGTATACTTACCCTTTGGAACCCTGCGGATAACACTGTCCACTTGATATTTTGGACAACGCCCTCTATTCCCTACATTTAGAATAACTGACAAAATGAACTTTAAAACCACGTATAAAGGCCCTAGAACCATTCATGTCCGTAGTAGTGTAACTGTAAGAGTATGTTAAGAAGTCTATTGTTGACGGGCAGTTCGGGCTGCATCACGTCACCCCTAACAGTGTTCTGGTGCAGAATTGCGAAAATAGTTGCAACTTGCGCTGTTTATAAATTGCAGTCACGGGTAGTAATTCGTGCAAAAATATTTCTTAGGCCCCTAAAACAGTTATCATCATAAAAATATTATGCCTCTGTATAAGTGCAATGGTGTTGGTGCAGTACATTGAGGCTACCAGCTGCAATAAGCATTGGTGCTTTCAAATTTACCCTCATTTATTCCGAAACTTATCGTAGAGCGCTATGTGGCCATAAATGATACTGTTGCTACCTCAGTAGCTCGGGACAGCCGAAGTTTTCCAAAGTGTTCTGATTATTTTCCTAGGCAGAGTCTTTTATTTCACTTACACCTCTTTCTAATCATTTCTTTTAAATTGTTTGTAAATTACATGTGTCAGTGCTGTAGTTAGTAATTAGCTGTTTCTCTATCCATAATTATAATTATCATTACGGGAAAATGACCAGAACGTTACGTCCATTATACTGTACTACTTATCACCCCCACTACAACCACCACCACCACCACCACCACCACCACCACCATCACCACCACCACCACCACCACAAAAAGTTATATTTTTAGCCTATTTTCAATTTTGAAAAAATAGGCTTATGAGATCACCTTTTGTCCGTGTGTGTGTGCGTGTGTGTGTGTGTGTGATTCGTGTGTGTGTCCCCCCCTAATAAAATCTAAACGGCTGGAGCGATTTCAATGAAACTCGGTAAGTTCATAGCACTATTCCCGGCGACCTCGACCGTGCCCTTCAAATTTTGTTACGACTCACCAATCCAACATGGCGGCTGTGCGAAATATTTCACCAGCATTCAATATCTCCGAAACTATTACCGATATTACCCTGACATTTTCTATGGTGATAGAGGGAACTACTATAAGTTCACTTATGTGACTTTTGAAAACCTGGTAACTACAAAACCAACATGGCGACCAAGCGAATTTGCGACTTTTAAATAGACGTTTCTCGCGATTTAACCTACCAAACGCAATGAAACTTGGTACAGTATATGTTTATATACATTGTAATGCACCGACATCTAACTTCGTTCAATTGTTTACATAATCACAAGATGGCGGATGTGCGAATTATTTCACCGGCATTCTATATCTCTGAAACTATTAGCGGTAAAATCCTGAAATTTTGTACGGAGATAAAGGGCACTACTGGAAGTCCATCTATAAGACTTTCAAAAACCGGTTAACTACAAAACGAACATGGCGGCCAAGCGAATTTGAAAATTTTAAATAGACCTTTCTCGCGATTTAATGTTCCAAGCGCACTGAAACCTGGCACAGGAAATATTTATACACGTTGTAATCCACTGGTAACTAATTGAGTTCAATTGTTTACATAACCTCAAGATGGCGGCAGTGCGAATTTTAAAATTAATATTTTATTTATTGTGATGTAGTCATGCGATCGAAGTGAAAGTTTGAATAATGAACCTACGCAATAATTTTCCTTTAATGGTACATGACTCTATGGCCTATACTTTTAACAATCCAACATGGCGACCATCCGAAATATTTAGACGATACTGAATATCTACGAATCTATTTTAGCAATCAAACTGCATTTTTTAATGTTCATAGGGGCTATAAACTGAAGTTCACCTATAGGACTTTAAATAACCTGGTGATCACAAATCCAACATGGCGGTGACGCGAATTATAAATATTCACATGGACGTTTCTCGCAATTTAACCATCCGCGTACAGTGAAACTTGGTACAGTAAATCCTTATACGAATGTTAATCCACTGGCATCTAATTTATTTCAATTGTTTCCATAACCTCAAGATGGCAGCTGTGAAAAATTTTAAAATCTCCTTGTTTTTTCTTGTGTCCTAATTATGCGATTGAAGTTTGAATACTACACGTTCACAATAATCTGCATGTAACAGTACATAACTCTAGGACCTACATATATAAAATCCAACATTGCGACCATCCGAAATATTTAGTCGGTTCTCAATATCTACGAATCTATTACAGCAATCAAACTGAAATTGTGTATGTTGATAGTGGTAATTAACATAAGTAGGATATATGAAAATAGGCTGTATAGTTCTTCACGGAACTACTTGTTAAAATATTTGTTTCTGTTAGTTTAAGTATCATGTGCCAGTTCTGTAGTAGTAGGCTACTCATTATCATCCATAAAACAAATAAATCCACCGGGCGAAGCCGGGCACTACTGCTAGTTATTAATATAAAAGGAAACAAAAAATACATGGTGGTAGATGTGATTGTTTTAGGGGTGAGGACAAAGAGTTATAAGTATACCCGTACATAGAGGAGAAAGTAGGCTATACGTTCTTTGTTGAACATCTTGTTTTTTAAATTGTACACAAACAAGTACAAAGATGACTGAGATTTATTGATACAATAGGCCTAAATATTAATTTACTACTTTAATTCGTCATTACCCTCTTTAATTAATGAAATGTTAAAAGCCATTTCTCAGTGTCGCTTGAGTAATAATCGATCAACACAATTGCTCTTCAGTCGGTGTCTAAATAGATTGGGCAAAAAGTGACAATTTCTATTTAATCACCCTATTATCTGAAAGAAATATTATATGACTTATTTATATATTAACACACTTCTGTAACAAATAACAAATAACTCCCGCTGTTTGTTATTTATTTATTTAATCATTCATTCATTCATTCATTCATTAATTCATTCATTCATCATTCTTTCATTTATTCATTCATTCTTTCATTTATTCATTCATTCATTCATTCATTCATTCTTTCATTTATTTAATCATTCATTCATTCATTCATTCATTCATGCATTCTTTCATTTATTTACTTATTTATTCATTCATTTGTTTATTTGTTTCTCTGTTTTTTTGTTTCTTTGTTTTTTCTTTTCTTTGTTTATTTATTTATTTACTTATTTATTTCTTTATGACTTTCTTTTATACGTTTATTTATTATTTTGTTATTTATTTATTTTATTATTATTGATTTATATATTTATTTACTTTTTATTTCTTTTTTTCTTTCTTTCATTTTTATATATTTATTTATTTATTTAATTATTTGTTTCTTCTTCATTCCTCGATTTTGGCTATCTTTGGATCGCGTAAAATAACCCATTGCATTCACTGTCTTCTATTTCCTTTATCCTTTCTTGCCCACCAGTAGTTCTTCATTACTTCACTTTGTCTCCTTCTTCTCTATTCCATCCAGATGTCAACCCACTTCTTCTTTTCCTTCTCCTGGAAACCCTTGAAATTTTTGATCATATTTCTGAAAAGTGGTCTGTCCTAAATAATATCTACGAGTATTGGTACTTCCATCTCTTCCATATCCCTTTTGATACTTTGTACCCATTGATTACCATTCTTGCTTTTGTATACATGCCTGAAAATTTGTTTTGTGAGTCTGGTGTTATTCAACCTCATTACATGTCGAAAGAAATTAACCCTCCTTTTCCTAATTGTATCTTAGATTTTTTCAATTTCTTTAATTTATTTGTTTATTTATTTATTTATTTAATTATTTAATCACATCGACAACCACCAAAATTATATATGAAATATTCTTCGTAATGCTACAGATTTACAGAAGACCTGTAATCCAAATGCCAAATCTCAAACCTCTACTTTTAATAATAGTTGTTCGCGAATATCATGAATTTAACGGCAGATAGCTGAACTTAAGCGGATTTTCGATCAGGATAAATTAAAGAGCAAGAGCTCATTATACCGATTTCTAAATGGTAAAATACGATAATTTATAAGAAGCTAAAATAAGCGAGACTACAGTCAACAATACTATTTATATGGTTGTGACTCGACTAGAGAGGGAAATGCATCCCATCGTCCCTTAGCTCATGGGAGGGCAAACAGAATTCGACATGAGTGAGTTAATAATTCAAGGTGGGGATTCCCCGTGGGTGACACAACTCTAAGATCAGTGCTCGAGCCGGGCGATAAGTCATTCAGCGTCTAGAGGTCACACCACACATTTAAAATGCTGAAACCACCGTCTGGTAAGAGGAAATAGGGCGGTCGGCAAGGGTGGTGGTACTCAGTTGCGCATCAAATTACAGGTATTATACAATCTTCAGTGGCTCGCTGATCAAAACCCCAATGAGCTGACAGAGACAAGGAGTACATCAAGTAAAGGGTGGCCTTCATTTCGATTATTAGGAGAAGAGGTTGCATTTGGCGTATCCCTTAGAACAGCTATGTTCTCCACGGAGGGTAAGGACTCCCAGTGCATGTAATCTGAACGAGATCAGGTGAATTACGTAATCCGATTTTGCTGAGCTTCCCGCAAAAGGTCGTGTTACTACATACCTTTGTTAGAAGGTCTTCTCTACTTTGAAAATGTCTAAAATCAGTCAGAGATCACAACTAGGTGATAACTATTTCACATCTATTATTAGGTTGCATTGAAGTAGGTCTACATATCCAGATTGTTCTCAACTTTTAGCGCATACACATGTAGTTTACTGAAATGGAAGTTAACGTTGTTTTCAAAAAAAGTATACTGATATATAGAATTATTTTAAGCCTAATTTCTATTTTTGAAAAAGAGAAACGGGCCAAATGTGCGTCTGTCTGGGTGTATGTCTGCCCCCCTATCAATTAAAAAAAGGGAACCAAATTAAACCAAATTTGGTACAGAAATAGTACTAGCAATGTATACCTCAATGTCGTGTTTTATATTGCCGTCATCTTAACCAAATCAGAATGGTGACCACCCAAATGTTAAGAGCTTAAGTCATATCATGACTAAACTAAGCATCGGATCTCTACGAAATTTTGTAAAAACATACCATCATATGAGATGCGTCCTTTCTGCAAACTGCAAGGTCATCAATCAAACGTTTCCAAGACAGCAGCCGTCAAAATACATAACGAATGACCCATCTCAAATGCCAACTGACTGCACCACGATTCAATCCTGCAACCTTGGGCACAGGAGACGAGAATGTTACCTCTTCGCCACGCAGCCAGTCTTACAATTAACCGATCATAACGAATGAGCGTTCAAAAGAAGAGAATTGCCCGCAGTAGTGACAAATTGCATTCTGACTTCATAAATATGGACAATTTGTTTACTTATAGCTAATTAAACAAGACGATAGCCCCTGCCAGAAATGTATCACATCGAGCCAGAATACTAATAAAGGAGGGCGTCTGGTATACACACATGCGAGAGTTCTTGCATCGGTTCGCTAGTTTCCCAATATTTCAATACTTCAGGAGCCATTTTGATTTTCTTCGGGGGTTTAAAGCCCTGACGATCCATGATATTTCACCTGAACGTTGCAACCAATGGTCATCGGATTCGTATCTCGCCCGTCCATGCGTACCTTTTTGTATTACTTTGACTGTAATAATTTACTTTTCTGCAAATACTTTGCAAAAAACTAAGTAATTGTCCTTCTAGTACAGAAGACGATTGGAAGTGTTCCTTACATATTTGCACTGATTGAAACATTTTATGCAAAAAAACTGTTCTTCAGGGGATCAAGACGTATATAGTTGTTCAATTATCTGGAGTGGTTAGTGCTAATTGAGTCTACAAAAGTACCTAAAGTAAATACAGAATTAATGCGCCTACAAATTGAACACTTGGCCTCCTGAAAATAATTAGTTTAAGTGTTTATATATAATTCGTTAGATGTTGTACTAACACAACAACGTGTGATATTTACAACATCTTACAACCTGTCCTAAGCCTTACATTACTATCAGACAATGTTCAGTTCTTACATAGATTTATTGATAAATATTGTTAACTGGATATTTGTACAGAGTTCTTCAAAACCATTTTTCAGTATTATTTATAAAGAATTGATTTGTAAATTTCAGTTGGCTAACAGGAGTTGAATCCCAGTTAAATTGGGAAATATGATACAACCTGAAGAAATCTGACTGGTACAAACAGCAAATAATCGTTTCTAAGTTATCTGCTGGAAGCATGTACAGCAGATCAAGAATTACACTAATATATGACGTTAAAATCTAAAAGAAAATAAGAACTCAACCATATACAATATTTTCCTTATTGACAATTGAATCGCGTGAATACCAAATCGATTTATTTCACCTTAAGTCAATAATAGTTCAATTAATTACATTGTGTCGGTTGAGTTTCTTAATTTACATTAATTGAATTATCTATACTAATATAATAAAGCTGAAGAGTTTGTGTGTTTGTTTGTTTAAACGCGCTAATCTCTGGAACTATCAGTCGGATTCGAAAAATTATTTTTGTATTTATGATAACCTGATTCAAGAGGAATAGTTTAGGCTATGTAAAATTAGGCTACACCTCTCAGGTAACCTTAAAGATTGATTTTTGTTCAGTAAGTCGGAAGAACAAGCGCTCCAGAACGGCTTCAATAATACCAAAGTCTATTGTTGCCATGTGATGAGGGCCGCATCACGTCGCCCCTACCAATGTTCTGGTGCAGATTAGCGAGCTGCTTATAAATTGCAGTCACGGGGAGTAATTAGTGCAAAAAGATTTCTTAGGCCGCTTGAAACATCATGACAATAGTATGCCTCTGTATAAGGGCGATGGTGTTGGTGCAGTATACTGAGGTTATCAACAGCAATAAGCGTTGCTGCTTTCAAATTTACTTTCATTTATTCCGATCCTTAACCTTGAGCGCTCCAGTTCTGTAAAACAAATAAATCCACCGGGCGAAGCCGGGCACTACTGCTAGTAACTAACATAAAGTGGAATAACTCGATACATACCATTTGGTATTCACGTGGTTAAAATCTATGCAATAATTTGCACTCTAAGGATGGTTTCTTAAGAGCGTTAAAAATCCCTCGGAGGGGAAGTTAAGCCGGCGGTTCCATATCATAGATTTATGGCATGAAAAAGAACTTTCCACTAACTAAACTTATGGAAGCTAAAATTTGTAGGTTAGTTTGATAACGCTATATTAGTTCCAACGTTCACCTCCAAGTGCTGACTGCGATGGCATTTAGTAGCCTCGTACGCAGCTAGGTGTCGGGGATGGTAGCATTTGGTAGCAAAAGTAGGAACTACTTGAAAAATTTAATCGTCTGCAGTCCTTCTACCTGAATCACAGATAACACTCGTTAATACAGCCATCACCTGTTATCAGACAAATTCTACACACACCCAAAGTACATTGGGATACATGACCACGTTCTTGCAGCCCCTAAACTAAGGAACCAACCAACGAGGATGGTTTCTCGCTACTATTTAAAATATTTTTTTCCCAACTTATAGTCGGGTCACATATTCATATCAGAAACGACTAAACTCTTATCATAATAGCGTAGGGTATATAATATTAAGGATGACAGTAGAGTCTGCGACAAGTAATACTGACATACGAGAAGTGCAGTACTTTACAGGTTTCATCCCATTAACGCAGGCAGACTCGTTATCTCGGCTGCAATACACACTCCGACACAAATTGCCCGCCTAGGCTATTTAAAAGCAAATAAATTTCCTCCACTGCTTTTCTATGTGCCGTTCGGGGAGGCAGTTGTGAGGAGATAGCGAGGTTGGTGGGAGGCACGCGATAAAAGTTTGAAGAATTACGCTATGGATACAGACAGTAATCAAATAGAGAAGCCAACTTCTGCTCTACCCGATATTGCCATGATAAAAATTTAAATGGTGGCAGAGTAAATATTCAGGGGTCAGTTATGACACTATTTTTATAGCATGTCGCAGATTGGAACTGTTTAAAAATTTTGATTACTGATTCGTACAAACAAAGTATATTGTAGAAATTGTAATTGCAGATAAACATGAGTTAGATTAAAGCTAAGAATTCAGGGAAAAGTGAACGGAAATTAGCTGTTATTATACGAAATTTCTTATTTAGCAATGATATTATTTTACATATTTGTTGAACTGGCCACGGTGTCGGAGAGCGCTGGCGCGCTAACTGGTGCCTCGCTGGTATCGGGAGAGCGTGGGTTCGAATCCTGCTGGGCCGTCCTGAAAATCGTTTTCGTGGTTTCCCATTTTCACCGCCAGGCAAATACCAGGACGGTTCCTTCTAACAGATCCACGGCCGAATTCCTTTCCAAGTCTCTTCCCTGACCATTCCTTAATTAGACCCAAGTTAGCCGTTGTCTGGGCGAGTGACATGTCACCATCCCTAGTTGTATCTGAAACTTTGGTGAGATGTTATGTGCACTCTAGAGAAGTTTTTGACTTAGTAAATCCATATTGCAATTGGTAGTGCACGAGTAGATTCAAAAAATGAGTGATGGTGCGCGAATCGTTTCAACAAAGCCCCGTATGCGTTCATAAACCATTCATACTATTGCGATGAAACTTTGGTAAGTTGTTGTGTACACTCCTGCAAAGGTTTTTGACTTAGTAAATCCATATTACAATAGGTAGCACATGATCAGATTCAACAACAATAAGAGACGTGCGAGTCGTTTCAATAAAGTCCTGCATGCGTTCATAAACCATTCATCCGATTGCGCTGAAACTTTGGTGAGTTGTTGTGCACGCTTCCGCGAATGTTTCTAAATTAGTTAATCCATTTTACAATACATTAGTGGCAGTCAACGAAAAAAGAAAAGAATATTGTGTATCCAAAAGCACTTCAACAAACAAAATTACAACACCAACATTTATTTTGATTGGCATTGCAGCGCATGCGGGGGACAGCTTGTTGAGATTATAAAGAGGAATAATGATTTAATAGGCTTTATTAGATTTAAAATACTTGATCAACTATTTTCTTAAATAATTTTGTAAGGACGTCCATTTATCCTAGATTTGCACATTCAAAATTGGATATTTTAGAGTAAAATTTCATTTTAATAAGTTATATTATTTTTCATGGAAAATAACCATTTTAGTATATGATGAATATGTTATCTTAATGCAACCCATGCTGACGATGACCCCACTGAAGGGTTGAAAACATTTTTCATTAAGCATTATTGCATTAACAGTTGTCTGGTTGGTTGGTTCATAAGTTTAGGGGCTGCGACAACGTGGTCATGTAGCCCCGTGTACTTTTGGGTGTGTGTAGAATCTGTCTGATAACCGGTGTTAATTGTGATGACTGTATTAGTGTGTGTTATCTGTTGTTTTTTAATTTAAGTACTGCAACTTCGAATTTTTCAAATAGTTCCTACTTTTGCCGCCAAGTGCCACCGTCAACGACTACTAGGCCAAGTTCAGAACTTAGCTACTAGACGCCACCGCAGTCGGCTCTTGGCAACGAACGTAGAAACCTAAGAGCGTTGTTTACATTCTTAACCTATCCAATTTAGCTTCACACATGTGCAATTAATGGAAGTTTCTTTAACATGCCATAAATCTATGACATGGGACCGCCGGCTTTACTTCTCCTGCGAAGGAAGGCATACTGAGGAATTTTTAACGCTCTTAAAAAATCCGACGGCTTCGGCCGGGTTTGAACCCGCCAAACTTAATTAGTACATAGGCCTAAGTTAATACGTCTATTAATCATATTTTCGGTCATGGATGATGTTTTTGATTCATAAGGTTTAATAAAATAAAACACAATTGTTGCTGTCTAGATTATCTAGAATATTTAAGGGATAATTTTTTAATAATTAGCAGAGGTAAGGAAGTAGCATGCTTGCATTAGCTTTCATCAGAGAGTGTCAACAATTCCGCACATGGTTACAATAACCAGTATGGAATTGCGACAGCCAAAGAACAGAGTGACAAATCAAATCGGATTGAAACATTGTTTTTTTCTTTACTCTTTCACAAATAGCGACAGTGAATTTGACACAGACTGATGACACGTTAGATATGTGGTGCCGACAGGAACGGATCTACTTTATTTGGCACATTGCTCTCCACCAAATCACCGTCAACTCCAGCCTTTCGAAGCTGTTATACTGACGGGGTTCCATCACAATTTATGAGCATTTCACAGCATTCATCAACTCTTGGCATGTTTCTAGCATTTCTCATATCTCTGAGATATGAACGTCGTGGTCCATCCGAGCTGATCACGTACCGGGTTAGATCTGGAAGTATTATTGAAGGTACATTTCTCTGCTGGGGGTTCATATTGGGGGGCCAAGCGTGCACAGTGAAATTTTGCCGTGAATGTTTTGGGAGGTTGTTTTGATAGAAATATATATATTGTTTATAATTAGTATTATTATTAGTATTATTATTATTACAATCAGTGTTATTATTATTATTATTATTATCGTTATTATTATTATTATTATTATTGTCGTACAGTTTCTGCACGATCCTAAATACATGTTTGCATATGTGCACGGATATGAACAAAATAAAGAAGGACCGTAAATACTAATTAACTACTGCAAAACACTGAACAATAGATGAAAAAATATCAGCAATATTGATAGATAGCTACTTGAATTTATATTATGATATTAATAGTAATATGCATAACTTCCGTATCATACTAAACACTCATTTTTAACATTAAAATATCAGATTAGACTACAGTACAACATGTGGCAAAACGCAAAAATTACAATAAAAATCCATTAATTGTGAAATTTGAACACGAATTTTGTTATGACATAAATATGCAAAAGGAAATTTATAAAACTCAGAAAACCTGCTAGGTTTTCGCATTTTGTTTGCGGGGTTTCGTCTGGGTGCACCAAGTCTGACTCATCACCGTGCCAGGACCACTGGGGTAATAAATCATGCACTACGTCCCCTTATATTAAGCACATTTGCGCCTCTTTACTGCGAGAGTCAACAGACCTTTTAGCTTTTATCCTCCCTATAGAGGTTTCCAAAAATATATGATGAATTTTAATTTCATGGCAGTGTAAGCCACTAGAAAAAATTTAGTTTTTTAAATGATGCATTGTTTGATTTATGTTCATTTGAGGCCCTTCATCGTCCACTTTGTTTCTTTACAAATCATAATTTGATACACTGGTACTTTCGAAATAATATTTTTGATTACATTTTATTTTTACTGTATACAGTACTGGGCTATGTCAACGAAAACAAGAAGGTACCGACAGTGTTTATTTCAATGCAAAATCCTCTTCACCAATGCTATAATGGAAAGAAATAGAATAAGGAACATTTCCCCTTAGAGTAGACATTACTGGCGAGTAATACGTGAAAATATGAACGCAATTGGTATACAAAATCAAAAGCAGACGACTCGGGCTCAGATTCCTACTGCATTCTAATTATCAAGTACTAAGCAATGGTCATTATTTAATTTCATTAACCGACAGCATTAGCTACACTCGCTAAAGCGCAGCGTTATGCTATGGGTCTAAGCAATCTGCGTTCTCGGTAGACGTAGATTCGAACCCCACCATCGGCAGTCCTTGAAATAGTTTTCCGTGGTTTCCCATTTTCAACTCCAGGCAAATGCTGGAACGGTACCTTCTGACAGGCCACGACCACTAGCTTCCACATACCTCTCCAGTTTTATTCATTTCATTTCTCATTAACTGCTCTCATTAGGTTGGCGCCAGGAAGGGCATTTGGCCGTAAAAACCATCCACCACATTGAATTTCATCATCCCCGACCCCATTGGAAACGGGAATAATGAGGGGTAGACATACATACATTTTGTAATTTCATTATGCGTTTAATGTTCTAATCTGTTCCATATATTGCTATAAACGAAGTTACAGGATAGTTTTACTTTAAATAATTAAAAAGAATGTTATTTCCACCATAAGTTCAGTTATTCAACTTTTTGTGGGTGCGTGTGTGATGGAGTGAATAAGTTGTTTATTTAAATAATGAAGCAATTCGTTAGTCACAAGTAAATGTATTTATTTATGCATTTATTTCTTCTTCTTCTTTTCGTTTGGGCCTACTGAGGACCACGGGGATCGTTTTGACTTCTTGTAAGGAATTTATGTTTTTTCTTAGCCCAGGCAGCTTTCATCTTCTGGCTGTGTGTCTGCTTTCTTTCCTGTGTCCACTTCGGTCTGGTAGTCCCTGTACTCTTCCTGCTGGTGAGAGACACTGGAAAGACACCATGTTGAATCATCTGTCGGAATTGTGATCGATCCTGTATGTTTTTTGATGAAATTCCAAGTTGCTGTAGGTCTGACTTCACTGTGGTGATCCATTTGTTTTTGGACGCTTTCCCTCTTCCTGTCGTGGTGAAGATCTGGCTGGTAAGCCTATCTGGACCTATGCGTGTCAGATGTCCGTAGAAAGCTAATCGTCTCTTCCTCATGGATGTGACGATATCTTCTTGATGATAATAGAGCTCATTGTTGTGCCTGATCCTGTAAGTACCACCCTCTTCCCTTATTGGTCCTAAAATCCTTCTAAGTATTTTCCGTTCCTTGAGTTCTAGTTTCCTCAGTGGGCCTTTCCGGTTCATCGGGGGACACTCAGAGGCATATAGAACGGAAGGTCTTACTACTGAGTTGTAATGTAGAAGTTTAAGGTTCTTAGAGAGGCATTTGGATGTGTAGATGCTCTTACAGGAGTGGTAGACCCTTTCCAGTTTCGTGCATCTAGTGTCTATTGCTAAGGTCTCACTCTCGTTTGCTGGAATCCATTTATTTATTATTTAGCATATTTATTTATTATATTTAGTTAGTTAGTTAGTTAGTTAATTAGTCAGTTATTTAGTTAGCTAGTTAGTTAGTTAGGTAGGTAGGTAGGTAGGGAGGACTGGTTGAATCAAAATCACGACTAAGAAATTTATTCTGTGGTAATAAGACTCCTTTTTCTCAAACAGTCTTCTTAATATAATGGTTCAAGTCTTTCAACCCTTCATTCAATGAACAACCATTACGATATGAAGACGTCAGGAAATAGAAACTTGGTTCTTCCTGTGTGGATGTTAATACTTTCTCCAGTAGAGTGGCGTTTTTTTTTCTTCAAAATACATAAATAGAGTATACGATATAGGAATAAAGTAGGCCTGAGTAAAATTAAATAAAAAAAAATTACTGAGTCTTCTCGTCCTTCTCGCCAGATTTCTTTATAAGAATCCTTCTCGTGAGTATCGCGGAGTTGTTGAGTCCTGCGGCACTCTTTACCATCTCACTCTTACTTCTTGTTTCTTTATATTTCCTCAAGCTGCCTCGAGTGTAATTTTTCATGCGCGAAAACACAGTAAAACAGTTTCCATATTGATTTTAGCAAATTGGATTTCTTTGGACTATGATGCGCCACTTCCTCTGTCTGCGACAGTCTTATAGCACATCAGTCAGAGCTTTCTACATGTGCTCCCCCGCAGCACATGAAACCCACAAAACACGGTGATTTTTTCCACGTCAAACTCACGTGCCTAATGCGTTTATTGAATCAAACATCTGTCACATGAGTCACATTCTGCACGTATGTGTATCTACCAATTATTGTTCCCAATTCTACGGGGCCGGGAATGAAGTGAGATGTGTAAATCTGTGCCATTGTTTATTACGGTGTGATGCCCTTCCCGACGCCAACCTCATCAGAGGAGTTAATGAGATGAAATTGGACAATGATTCAGAAGGAAGTGATTTTGACATATTAGAAAGCACCCTTTCCAGTATTAGTACAATACACAGTTGTTGATCTCGTGATCGTAAGCCACTAGACCTCTTTTACGTGGATTTAGAACCACCGGAAATTACATTTTACCTAAATATTTAATATTTTCATAGGGTTGGAAATGTAGGAAAAGTTTGATTTTTATGATACATCATGCACTGATTCTAAGCTTCCAATAATGCGTAACATTTGGCATTCTGTGCAGTGTAACATATTTAATGTTCACATTATATACGATACTTACCCACTTACGGGTACTAGAAATGCTAAAACATTTGGCCTACTAATTTTTGGAAGTTGTAACTTGTAAAACAAACTTTCTCTACTGAAGGGAGTTATTTTTGTATCATACAAATGGTGTTTTCTTAAATTAATTTCATGGACAGTCCTGCTAATATATTCCCCCGTAGCAGTAGACTCTTCTAAGGAGAGCAATCCATCGATAATTTTTCAGCTAGGTGACAACATGTGAAATTGTTTGCCTTCCCCACCCACCCAAAATATCCAGCATGACCATAAACTCCCTTTTCAATTGAGTCGTTTTAGCTGAAATAATTAAGGCTTATGAATTAATAATAATAATAATAGAAGTACACGAGTTGTAAGAACCAGCTGGGCTTTATATGCAGCTGGAATGTATAAGAACACTGGCAATACTACTACATTACTACTACTACTACTACTACTACTAATAATAATAATAATAATAATAACAACCCCTGGCACTACAGCTTGTGAAGGGCCTAGGCCTACCAAACGACCGCTGCCCAGCAATTTGGCCTGCAGATATTGGGATGTCACGTGACCAGCGCATCGGGTCCCCTCGGCCATTAATCTTGGTTTTCGTGATCTGGGCGATGCCTCACTGTCAGACAGCTACTCAATTGTCCTCACAAGGCTGAGTGCATCCCGTTCCAGCCCTCACGTCAGTTTCTAAAATCCCTGACGGAGCCGGGAATTGAACCCGGGGTCTCCGGTTGAGAGGCAAGCGCGCTACCCCCAACACCACGGGGCCGGCTTACTACTACTACTACTACTAGAAATAATAATAATATTAATAATAATAGTAATAATATAATAATAACAACAACAATTTGGCCCAGTTTGGGTAGAGGGAATATGGAGGAAACAAGATGTTCAGTAAAGAACATATAGCATACTTTCTCCTAAATGCATGGGTATTACTTTAACTCTTTGTCCTTTTCAAGGAGTATAATTGAATGTTGGTTGTAGTAGCTTGTTGAAATACAACGTGCTATACGGATATTAAACATGGATATGAGGTGCCCTTTGCTAGTGCTACCTCTGTAAGAATGTCATTCAATTCAGTTTCACCGTATTTGAATTGATATGGGGAATCGATTTGCACACATATGTGGCCGCTATCTGCAAACTATTGGGCTGATGACCTTGTAGTTCAGTCCAAAAATGCTTCCCACAAAAAGGTATGTTGTTGAAAAATTTGGTAGATATCAAATGATTTGGTTGGTCGTAATTTGATTTAAGATTTTAACATTTGGGTGGCCGCCGTTACGTTTCCGTCAAGATGACGGCGATATAATACATGGCACTTAGTTGCCTTTGTTAGTGCTACCTCAGTACCAAATTTCGTTCAATTCGGATTCACCGTGTTTGAATTGATAAATGGGTTCAGACATTCAGAGTACACACACTCACACACACACACACACACACAGACACACAGACAGACACACACTTTTTTGGCCCTGTGTAGATCTCATAAGTCTACTTTCATTTTTTGCAAAAATCGAAAGTAGGCTATGAATCATCCCAGGAAATATATTGTCAATCTATTCGGAAAAGACGATTGAAATTTTATGGACACATTGTTAGAAAGCACAATAACAGACTAACTAAAAGAATTCTCAACCTGGCCTTTTCATTAAAAACCAAGAACAGCTGGCTTCGTGAAATTGAAATAGATCTCCAGGAAATCATCATCTCAGAAGACATTATACAGGACAGATGTAAAGTCAGAACCAAAATCGACAATCACCAATTTGGAGACAAAACCTGCACCAGAGCCACTGTAACTTGGACAGAAGAACGAAGGAAGAAGCTCAGTGAGAGGATGAAGAGATTTGGGGAGGAAAAGAAGACCAACTCATTAGGTAAGCAGGTTCAATCGTACTCCGGATTAGGGCATTACGATGTAATGAAAATAACAATGATAATATTAAATATATCCATGGAATTAGTACACGAGTTGTAAGACCCAGACCCAGATGAGCTATCATATGCATCTATAATGTAGCAGAACACTGGTGAATGACTGCACATATCCCTAACTTTAGACCCATTGTTCTTCAAATTATTTTTCCAATGTTATGTACCTAACTTTTCTTTGCATATACAGTACAATAGACAGAGTTTTAAAACTTAACGTGCATTAAGCCCATCAAGGAGCACACAAAACAATGTTTGTGAAAATGTAAATTACAGGGGAAGATAGAACAGATTTTATAGGGAGCTTTTTCTTGTAAAATAATAAATCGAATGTGAAAGAAAAAATCTTCAAGTTTTAAAAATAGAACAAAATCATTGTTGATTATTCATAAAGCACTGATAAATTTTTATGCAAATATTATAAGTGTTGCTTCTTAGTATGAGAATAAAAGGAACATACAGTTGCAAAAGATAACATATGCGAGATATGTGGCCTTAAATCCCCTTAACCAGCAATCAACCCCGCTCCTCCTTGCTAAGAGGCAAGCAGCAAGAATTTGTCAGGTAACGTGTGTAATTGTTGAAAATATACAAATATGTGTACTTGTAATTGATGCTTGAATTACGAAAACGGCTGTTGAGGCCTTACGATAGATGCTATTGAGGTATTTACTTGGAACTGAAGTAGGAGACCATGTGAACACACTCTTAGGATGGTCGCAATGCGGATTTGAATCTGAGTATTTTCTCTTTCCATGTGCCATAAAGGTTGAGTGTACCCCATTCCAATCTCTCATAGTAGGATTCAAATATTTAATAGCAGAACGAGGAATCAACCCAGTGCTTCTGTGCGGAACGGTAGAACACGGTGGTAGCATAGAAAGGAAATAAGAACATTTAATGGCATTATTGAGTTAGAATTATATAATTTTACAAATTATTGATATAATCATTAAAGCATAAAAGTGATTATTGTTATCAAACAATTAGGAAATGTGTTGTACCGTTAATAGTAATTAATTTATCGGAGGTGAATTACCGTGATGAACTGTACTAGCACAGTGGGTGACATTTATAGCCATGCCTGTCAACGAGCAAGAATCCATAAATTAGCGCTTACCGGTTGTTCATGTCCTGGCTCTGAATTTCATTGAAATCACATCACGTACAGAAGAAACAGCATATTTCACGAGGACGTACAGCCAATACTCGTACCTAAAATATAATCATCGGTCTACACTTCTTGTGCCCAATTACATTGTTGTTGTAGTTGATTCATTTCATCGTAACCATACAGTCCCGTGTATTTGGGTGTGTGTGCAATCTGGTTGATACCTATACAATTTTGATGGCTGCCCTAGTGAGAGTATTTATATTTATAATTGAAAAGCGGGCGTGAACTTAATTTAGATATCATCTCCTAGATAGATGTGGAAACCACAAATAACAACTTCTAGAATAGCAGAGGTGGGAATCGAACCTAGCTATTCTCAATTCTGCCTCACGTACCATCCCACGGGCCAGAATTTAATTCCGTGGCCTACATTTTAACAGAGTATGGGGATCATGCTAATCTACGACGAAACCTCACGAGCATTGACGCACAAGATTATTCCTATCTGGCAAAGGGAGAGCGTGGGTCGAATCCCATCTCGGACGAAAATGCAACCTCCTGAAGAAGATGTTTGTGGTTTCCAATTTTCACCCCCAGGCAACTACCAGGACGGTTCCTTTCAACATATTTAGACCAAGTTTGCAGTCACCCGGGCGATCGGCCTGTTGACAAAATGTGTTCAGCTTCCGGACACCGTCCTAGCGACGGTAGAGAACTGACCCCTCGCAGAGTCCGTGGGTGAAACCGAACTGGGGGGATAAGCAATAAAAGAAAATCTCTAATAGCGACCACCTCGTGGTTAAGCTTCTGCATTCTTGGCGGTCACCCCGGAGGTCCGCGTTTGTCTATTGACTATGCCACAACATTTTAATTCTGGAACGGGGTACACTCAGCCTCGTGTGGCAAAACATAGAAGAGGACGGTTCAATTCCCACCTCAGCCATCCTGAAACTGGTGTTTCGTGGTTTCCCACTTCTACTCCACGCAAATTCCGGAATGGTTCCAAACTCAAGGCCAAGGCCACCTCCTTCCCAATCTTATTTTCAATTTACAAATACACACACTAGTACATTTATCACAATGACACAGGTTATCACACAAATTTCACACACACCTATTGTTCAGGGCTACATGACCACGATGTCGCAAATCCCCTAAAATAAGCAACAACAACAACAACAGCCCCTAATAGCTCAATACAACAAAATGCTAAGACTTTTAAAAATATAGGACCTCCACTTATATTAGGCGGGAAACACTAAACCCTCTCTGGAAAAATTGCATGATATTAATTCATTTCAAGACATTGTGATCAGATTAAGTTGCTATCCTTACACAGGGCCCTATGAGTGGACCATTCTAAGTACTTAGGCTGTGTAATTTCTCAGGGTGGTAGTATCAGGAATGAAATAGAGTCGAGTTGTAGAAAAGCCAATGCAATGAGTTCTTAGTTGCGCTCTATTCTGAAAGATAGTATACATCACTCAGTATTTTGATCGACTTTGTTGTATGGAATTAGATGGGTAGATTCAGGATGTCTGATACATAAGCTAGAGGTAACTGATATGAAGGAAGCATGAATATTTGCTAGGACTAATAGATTTAAGCAATGACATAAATGTAATCGCAATCAAGGGATAATGACTTAGAAATGAACACGCTTGTCGAAGCTGTTCACATGAGCCGACTCAGATGTTGGTGTCAAGTGAGGAGAGTAGGGGAGGAGAGATTAACTAACAAGGGAAGTATTCGCGCTACTACACTCCGATCGGGATGAAACTCAGGAGACGAATAGCTGAGGAATTGTACGAAACAGGACAGGAAACCGCAATGGCTCAAATTAATATTCAATACCATTTTTATTGTATGAAACGTCCGCACATCGGGCGCGCGCTAGTAAGAGCGCGGCACAAGGAACGTAGCAGACACCGTAAACGAGTTGTTAACTAGACTGTCTCGTTTAGAACATGTACTTTATTGGTTATTAATTCGGTCCGTGCTTTGGGGGCTAATTTGACGTCTTCGTTACAGGTCTCATGGCAAACCGTATAGATGACCCAAGTTTTTCCGTTAAAACGGAAGATAGCTTGGTTATGCTTGACCCCGACAACGATGCAGAATACGACAGGGAGCACGATGAACCTGCGGGAGACAATAGTTATGTAAGTGTGCAATATAAGAAAACCGCTATTGATTTTGGCGTAATCGAGGAGGTAAAAAACGGAAGTTACAAACTGTGCATCGCCGCTTTAAGAAGTTGAAGTGTCGTAATGACCTTTACATATGGGAGAAACATGTTGGTACGAAAAAAGAAAAACTGAAATTAATTTTCGATGCAACCGCTAAACAGTTTCAATGCGCCAGAGAGGGAAGAAAGGTTGTTCATGACAGTGATATCCAGAAATGGGCTCTTGCGGCAGCACGGCGAGTAGGTGATGAAACCTTTCGTGCATCGAAAGTTTGGCTCTCCCATTTTAAAAGATCTTGCCGTATTGTGTCAAGAAAAGTGACAAAATTCGTGTCACATAATTATACAACAAATCATGCTGACCTACTTGCAAGTGCGACAACCTTTGTTGGAGATGTTGCGGAAGCCATTGAAACCTATAGTCCAATGTGTGTCTTTAATACAGACCAAAGTGGGTTCAACATGGAATTTCACTCTGGACGAACACTTCACAGCAAAGGTGACAAGCGTATATTTGCTTAAGCACAATCCCTAAATTCGTTAACGCATAGTTACACCGTCCAACCAATAATCTCCGCGGATGGTCGCCTGCTTCCCGTTCTACTTGTGGTATTACAGGAAAAGAACGGAGTCTTTGGACCAAGAGTTAAGGACACCTTGTTTACTGTACCTAATTTATATGTACGGTACTCTCTTCCAAGTCGGGTAAATTAACTCAACATTTATTTCAAGAGTGGCAACGCAATGTGTATTTTCCGTTAGTCCCCGATTTTAGTGTACTGGTTTTAGATTCATGGACTGGACAAACAGAAGATGCTATACTAGCAGCCAAACCAAATGACAAGGACATTGATGTCAAGATTGTACCAAAAGGAACCACAGGTATAATTCAACTCCTGGATGTACTGTATTTGGATTTCGGATATGGAAGAATTTCATTCGAACTTTCTACGATAGTGTGCTGTTACATGGTCTAGAGTGCAATATTCACCTACGTAACAACATCTTGAAAGTTCAGTCTTTTACACACAACCAATTGTCATCCCCACGCTTTCAAAGCATCTGGACATATAGCTGGTTTAAGGCTGGCTTTGTAGATAAACGACCGTCCAACTTTCCGAACCCTGTTGATTTTTTTGTTTTAAAAGTCCTTCTCTGGATATTTGTGGCCAGTGTACAAATACTGCCATACTCACGTGTGGCTGGTGTAAAACAATAGTACATTATGCAACGAGCCTATAATGGCTATAATTAAGACACGAGTATTTTTATAAGTGAGGAAAGCAATGGCAAACTACCTCACTCCTCTTCTTGCCTAGAACGCCTCAATATAGCGCTGCCTTGGGTTTTTGTGGGTATCTACTCACATAACGTAACGGCGGTGCTTTTTGAGGATCCAACCAGCCTTCGGGCTGACTACCTAACAGAAATTTTTATAAAACGAGCGTTTGCGAGTTTTATAATTTCCATACGAGTGTTTTAATTACCATTATAGGCGAGTTGCATACGACTGTTTATGTTCGACGATAATTATAACTTTATTATATGTTTTAACATAAATATTCATAAATAGGCTACCTGTTGAGAGTCATCCACTTGAATTTTGTGATTGGAGAGCGAGCGCTGGGTTTGATATCTCTGTCTTTCAAGATCTTTGAACGACCGACGCATGCGCTCTGTGTGCTTGCAATGCCATATGCAGGCCATATGTTTACATCTGCCGTCCCTCAGTAATATTGTCAGCGGAGTCGTTTCAAGGCTGTGTAGAAATTAGTGATGATGATATTAAGGTCAGTGCTATTTCTTGTCTCATATTCGCCAGTTTATTTACGCGAACATATGAACGGTGAGTATTCCATGTCGGTAATTTATTATAGTTCGATGTTGTGTTTATGTCCCACATGTTGGATTTTGAGCACATGCGCGAAGGTATCGTTACCTAATTGGTCAATGAACGAGCTCTGATTGGCTGAAGAAACTGTATCATAATGAAAAACTGTGTTATAATGACCATCATTATGATACAGTTTTCTGACACATAATAGTGAGGGTCGAACATAAATCTATGTATTGACCACCTTGTTAATGACATTCACCTTTGTGATGCGTACATTGATTGAAACAAACAAGACATGATAAACAAGTGATACTCGTTAATTGTGTAAAGTACTGTACTTATTATTAGGCATCGGTTGCATTTCATTTCTGTAATTGTATAATACCTAGCTAATATATCTCGGATAATGAACAAATTACGGTAGCAACCCTGCTATTATGTCATCCATTGTGTTTATCATAGGTAACACGTCCTGCATATTACTAAAAAAAAAAAATGTACATCCACATTGAAGGCCACGCGCTTGTATCATTCCGTCTCGCCTGGAAACAGCAAGCGTGTGCCAGACCTGTTACAGCCTCACTGGCTTGCTGCTCTCGGTTCGGCACGCGTATCATTGTCATAACTTTAACGTTATAAATATGACATAGCATATTAATTTGAGCCGATGCGGTTTCCTGTCCCGTGTTGTATATTTCCTCTGCTATTTGTCTCCTGAATTTCATCCCAATCGGAGTGTAGTACCGCGAAGACTTCCCTTGTAAGAGGTTAATGATATTTGCTGTTGAGAATAAGTGGAGAAGTGGTTGGGAGCGATGGTCAGGCTCAGTGTTGAACGATTTCAAAGTGAGAATTGTAGAAGCAGAGGAGAAAACTGCTTTTAGGTGATCATGGAGGCGTCTTGTTCGCAAACAGAAGCTTGCAGACTAGACTGGACCCTGAAAGGCAAAACAGTCCCACATCAAGTTGTATGAAAATGTATGTATCATTATAGTTCAAAATTGCAAGTGTAATTTTTATCTCCAACGAGAGATCATGGTAATCCCTGACGATATCTAGTGGATACCTCATCTTAAGTGTTTGAGGTTAACTTTTGTGTGTATGTTTAGATCTATTTTCTCTTGAAGGCTGTGATCTTGACGCAGCCGGTTTTTTTCAATAGTTCACTCATTATACTTTTTATTTCATCGTTCTATTTTAAATGGACCTTCCATTACTAAAGATAATTTTAACCCAGTAAAAACCAAATGTAATGTGCTTGTAAATCGTTTCGTGTTGTCAAATGTTTTACATACATACAATTTTAGATCACATATTTACTTTATATTTATTTCATAATTAAGTATTAAATTTTC
Source organism: Meconema thalassinum (assembly GCA_946902985.2). Classification (NCBI taxonomy): domain Eukaryota; kingdom Metazoa; phylum Arthropoda; class Insecta; order Orthoptera; family Tettigoniidae; genus Meconema; species Meconema thalassinum. The sequence goes on along the minus strand of OX336390.1, from coordinate 294,089,371 downwards.
TGACTTCGTCTTCGTATCAGAAGTATACATTTTACATTTAAAACATGGTACTTAATAACACACATATCAAAGATTGTATGTCCTAAATATTGCCATGTGATGGGCATTAGGTGTCGCAGCCATCAAGTCCTCCATTGTGCAACTTAAAGGACACTTACTGCAATTAATTAAATGGACTATGGTTTGGACTTCACCACAATCACATTGCCTGGATGTGCCAGGAAAACCCCACTTTATCGTATTGATTCTAGATCTACCAACACCAGTGTGAAGCCTGTTCACTGACATTTACGTGGTCCAGTGTTCCTCATGTCCTGGTGGGAGATGTTCAATTGGTAGCATCCAGCCATCAAGTTGAGCATTTCTGGATCTCCATAATCTTAACCTGTGGACTTAGCAGATTCATTTAGTTCTTCTGTTTTATTCAAGAAACTCCTTGATCACAGTCGTCGATGGGCAGGTTCATATACGTACAAAGGGTGTGCGCATGAGGTAATAGCTTTGGTTCTCTCAATCATGGCTGAAACTTCTTTTCTAGTATCTGGCGGGTCGATTCCAGTAAACAGTAGAATCTATATTGTGGTGGTGTCGACATGAAGTCGGCATGTTTCATTTAGATACTTCTAATAATGAAAGGTGCCCATAAAATGTTCCTTTCAACCATGACCGCAATGGGTTGGATAGCAACTTTCACATGTACGTTTCCCACCCCTTTTAGATTACTTTTCCAAGTTTCTAAGCGGCGGCATATATCGGCCACTGATCTCCCTAACCACATCGGGTATTTTCTTTCCTCCATTCGCATTGGTCTACATCCCACATAGCAGAAGAGGCGAGTGCTTTAAAATAATCCATTGTGGTTATTCATGATTCAGGCAGTCCGTGTATCAGATATGAATTTTTCATTGCTGGTATTTACTCTCGAAGCAATAAATCGATACGATCGCTATATCGATACAGCCCATTTGCTTCCCAACCCGTGCTGTGTATGTGTGTATAGTTTCGCATCAAAGAGCAGGGAGTTGGTTGTTTTTGTTAATAAAAGCATAGAAAACTGGGGTAGGGGATAATTATGCCATGATAGACAAAGCCTCACTTTCTAGTTACACAAAAGCCAGGCTTACCCTACTGATAACCAGCGTGATAACGTATTTTATTTATGACTTCATTTTGCATTGAATACCAATGATTTATAATATTTTGGTCTCTAGCTTCATTTTAGTTCAGTATTAGTGGGGTCCCAGCGAGATTTTAGGGTATTCACAGAAGTAAGTAAGAACCATGTTGCCTTCACATCGATAGTTTGGTGCAGTGGTATTTAATCTGAGGTACGCATACCACTGAGGTATGAGGGAATGGTGAATCTCCTTGACGGGATCTTCAATAGCTTTGTACTCGTGGGCCGTGAATTAACACTAGAACGATTAATAAGTCAAATGCCTGTATTTCACAAGATTAAACCACTTTCTGACAGATACAATGGATTACATTTACGCATTGATTTATTATTTATTCATTTATTTATGTATTTATTTATTTATTTATTTTTCTTCCTCTTCGTCGTCGTCGTCGTCATCGTCTTTCGGATGGGCCTTTTGGGGACCACGCTTGTTCAACTCTTGGGTTTTGAATTTTGCCCTGTACTGGCGCATCTTTTCTCGGAGTATTGCTTTTCTTTCCTCTGACCAGCGGTTAGCTTTTTCGAGAGGTTTTTCCTGAAAACCACGGACTTCTTTAAAAATCTGTCTCACAGTTTGTCTGTCTTGTAAGTATGTTCATTTATTTATTTATTTATTTATTTATTTATTTATTTATTTATTTATTTATTTATTTATTTATTTATTTATTTATTTATTTATTTATTTATTTATTTACTTATTTATTTATTTATGCATTTACACTAATCCCATATCCGTGTTAAAATATATTTTACTTCATTCGAAATAACATACTTCTTGTTCATACGTCTTCTTTTTCACAAAGAAGTCTTCAAGTAGATCATGAAAAGTGCCTCCGGGCTGACAAATACCCGCATGATACGCTAGTTCAAGGGCGAATATGATTGATCACAGAGATACTCGCTAGGTTTCCAAATGTCACGATCATGTTTCTGATTTAGATTTCTATTGATCATTGACGGAGTTTGAATAATGATTTTTGCGATCATATTCTTACTCATAGATAACCCCCCCCCCCCCCCTTTCCCACTTCTACTCCAGGCGAGAGACGGGATAGTACCTCAATGAAGGCCACAGCCGCCTCCAACCTAAATCCTAGCCCCGATTATTTATACACACACTAGTGCTGCCATCACGATGACGCAGGTTAACAGAGAGATTCGACACACACACCTGAGTACACGAGGCTACATGACCACGATGCTTCAAAGCCCCTAAATGGATCAACAACAGAACTTACAAAGTGATACTCACAAGGTGACACACTTTGCCTAATACATCATAATGTGCATCTATGCATACTCTGTTTGATCGAGGTAAACAGAGATGTGTCTATACTCGAGTTTATTTGAAATGCCATCAGTGCCCTCTGCACCCCACCAGTCAATAAAACTAACTCCTCACCGCGCCAAGGAAATGCCATAAAGTTTCCAAGAGCTTTGAGTGGAGAAGCCTCCCAAATCATCTATCACGTAATGGGCCATCAAGTACCCGCGTGGAGAGTGGCTCATCGGGTTTATTCTGGTGTAAGGCAAGACACATCTACCACACAATTGCAAGAATCAAACACTACAAAGACATTTCTGATCCTAACTTTCTAGACACCAGAAAAATACATCGCTATCATATACTAGAAGTAGTAAACTTAGCTAGTATTAATACCTTAGCTGTGTTGCTTTGTTTTGGTATGTCTCGTAATTAATCTCATCTGAAGAACACTCCTGTCCTACGGTGCAGTATGTTTTCTGTCAGAGTAAAAGAGTGTCCGTAACTTGGTAATATGTTATCAGAATAATTGGGGTGTATTAGAAACACCTGCTTCAGATAGCGTGTTTTCTCATGGGTAATTATCTTCTACCAAACTCATAGCATTGATGAAAACTTGAATTAAATCCCCTCAGTATTTCTTGATACACATAAAGGAGTGGGTGATCGCAAAAACGGGCTAACCTTCAAATTTCAGAAATTGAGTTATGTTGTGCAATTTATGGACAAAAGTGTGAACTATTTTCCCTACGGGATAACATCAGGGAGGCTTATTTAACGAAGTACATGACTTTGAAGTTTATGCTATTTTGAAAGTTTCAAATTCGCTTGGCCGCCATGTTCGTTTTGTACTTAACAGTGTTTTGAAAGTCACATAGGTGACTTTTTAGTAATGCCCTTTATCACCGTACAAAATGTGAGGGTGATATCATTAATAGTTTCGGAGATATAGAATGCCGGTGAATGTTATTTTTTTACCCAAATGCAAATGTCCTATTTTCTCAGCTTTATCTAAAGATGGTTAGCCTACTTTTGCGAGCACCCACTAAAATGCTCCTCGATTTACATTCTAACCATTGGTGAAAACTTGAATAAAATCCGTTCAGTACTTCCTGGGATTAACGATTTCAAACAGACAGAGAAAACGGACCGACTTTACCTGGCAGCGTCAGTGGTCAATATGTGCAGCGCCAATGGTCACATTCTGAACTATATCGCTAGAAGTAGACGATTTACTTGACATAAACCGTGACGGCTTAGACAAAGTAAAACATAATATTGAGTTGACGTTGTCATGGTAACGTTTGGGTATTCCTTCATCAATTTCGCAGCCGGGAAGTAGTTTTCTGGGATTATCTCTTAACCAATGTTTACACACATAAATGATTCTCGATAGATACTCTATCTTTCGGTGAAAACTTGAATAAAATACGTTCAGTACTTCCTGAGATTAGCGATTTCGGACAGACAGAGAATAAAGACCGACTTTACTTTATAATAATAATAATAATAATAATAATAATAATAATAATAATAATAATAATAATAATAATAATAATATCGTATGACCTCGGGTAGAGGGTGCAATCTTTGTTATTTGACACCCAGAGGGCAGCTTGCATGTCGGAGATTGTTGTTCCATGGAGCGCTATGAAAGTCAAGAAGGTTAGATATCTAAGCTCCTTGACATTATAGCGCTTTCTAGTAGAGAAAGGAGGAACTTTTATGTTGGCGGAAAATCCCGAGATTAATTTTGCCATTATGAACACGGCCTACTGAATTCAAATGGGGTCTTTAACATACGAACAAAGCATGACATGCGTGCCGTGATTTTTGTCGCCTTTCAAAAATCACTTCACATGGCCAGGAGTGAACCTGCAAGCTTGGGGTTGGTAGACCGACACGATAACCACTCACCCACCGTGGCAAGCTACTTTACTTTATAATATGCATAGATGTATAAATTATGTGTGCAAATACCTTAACAATTATTTGTTTAAAAGTTTCCAATATTTTCTTATGTGGTAGACCTTTTTGTAGTATTAGGGTCCATATTAAGATTCCAGATCCAAAAGTCCTGGGTTCGATTGCCGGTTCTGACAAGAAATTTATTCTGTGCTGAGGCTTGAAATGACGTACACTCTGTCGCGTGCGGTCAAACTGGGAAGAGATGGGTTCTTTTCATCTCGCCTATACTAGAAGGAGTTTTTCGTGATTGCCCTCTCCTACTCTAGACAAATGACGGGATGGTTCCTACGTTAAAACATTGGCCACCCATGTTAAAGCATTGACCACCTCCTTCCAAATCCTAACCTAAATTAATCATGGACTACTACAGCCAACACAGTGATACAGATTGTAAGACAGGCTTCACGCACACCCAAGTACACGGGTCTACATCACCACCCTGTTGTAAGGCCCTTAAACGAAACAATAACAACACAGCAGGAATTGTTGGAGTTCTTAAGTCAAGTCACATACCAACATTCGTAAAATATTGTGCAGAGACTCAAAGAAATTGCGCGCCCTTAACATCTGATTTGTGGCAGCAACATATATTTATTTGATAGAAAATTATCCATAAATGTACGACATTGCTTGGTACCAGCCTGTGCTCGAAGATTTCTCCTTCATGACAAATCTTTGCTCCACGCTCCTTGGATAGAACCAATTATCTGTGAAATGATTGGCTAACCCGTCACATTCTCTCAGATTGAATCAGAACACCCATTAAAGTAGAACAGTACGTACAGAGCTGATGACAAACATGTCCCAAATTCCTAATAGGAATTGCCTACAACCGAATATAACATTGGTTTTGAAGAATATCCAATGATATAATGGTGAAAAATACCTTGTTAATTCAAATAAAAGACATCTGGGTGAAATGAGCAGTTAGGTGCTAGCCTTCAAACCCAATATTTCTGGTTATCTCGGTTCAGTCAGATCGCACTTAGTTGACGACCTCGTATGAATAGTTTTACAGTCCCGTTAAATAACCTCTTTAGGGCAAAACTCAGGCACCCTGTTTTCTCTAAAGTAACAACAGTTATAGTAAAACATACGTTAAATTGTAAACATCAATACAGACGGAATAACTACAAATGTTGGCTGCTCCTTGGGTAGGTTTTTGCTAGGAATTAACCTTACCCACAAGGGAAGATGAAGAGAGAAGTTAAGGAAAGTGGGTTTCGGACTAAGGAACAAGTGTGGATAATAGGACGAGAGTCCAACAGCAAACAAAGGCAATGTTTAGAGACGAGTGTCACCGCAAAGCCCGAGAAACACCTAAAGTAGGTATGGACCTGGCCGTAGCTAACGGGAAATGCGGCTGAAGCTTGGGATATTTGCCGGCGGGATTGGATAGTACCTTCCCATCCAAGCCAAGATTCGGCTACTATGTGGAAGGGTGGTGGTCTGGTAAAGAAAGAAATGATGAGTTTACTATGTACCCCTTCAAAGGACTTCGTTTTAAACAAATATTTTGAAGAATGCAAATAATTTGAAGTAGCCGTGATGTTTTAGTTATTGAAATTGTTGAATTTCTAAGGAGCGACCGAATGTCTCCAGGAAGAGTAGCAATGAGGCAATTAAACCTTTGGAATAATTTTGGTAAGAGCACCAATAGTTGCATTTAAGAATGGCTAAGCTTTTACCCAGCATGCTCCGACTAAAAGTTTAGACAATGAGAAAAACTTAAATTTGGAAAACCAACCATAAGTTGTAGAGAAAAACTCAACAAGCAGGAAGCTGGCGGAGAGAGCTATACTTGCCTTACTGGCTAGTAAGAATTCGCTATAAAAGCTAAGAGAAGCTTTAATAAGTTTGTGACTAAGGGTTCTTGCTCAAATGCAACAAATAGTGGAACCGTTATTAATTTGATTTGTGAGTTTTTTAAATGTAAGCCTATAGGAAGAGTCGGGGAAGACAGGATCTTGCCTAATCGTTATTTTATAGAAAATGATGAAGCAAAAATATATAGTTTGATTTATTTAACAATGCGTAGAATATGATCAATTTTAACAAAGATATAATTTGATTTTTTAAACAATTGAGGTCTCAGACCTTCTAAATTATTTAAAGTTTGCACTAAGCAATTGACAATTTTTGGTTTGGAACCTTTTATAAGCACTAAAATCTGAATAAGATTTTAAAATGGTGCTAAGATTAACAAATTGAGAATTTTAAGGTAATTAACGTAATCAAAGTTATACAAGTTCTTTAAGAATTCCTATAGGGGCATCCTAAAAGTATGAACAAATAACAGCTTCGAAATTATAACAACAAAAAAGAGAGAGAAATTAAATAGAAGTTTCTATAACTTCTTATATTGATACAGAAATTACTATTAGAATTTATACAAATAGGGCAGGTCACTTATTGTGAAACCTTAAGGGAAAAATTGAGAAGAAGTTTCTAGAACTTCTCTGTTTAAACAGGATCACGAGGAAAAATAGGGCAAGTTACCCTTTCGTGAAACCTGGATCAACGAGATTAATGAAAAGTTGAGTACATAGAACATAAACAGTTCCTGTACTAGCAGGAAAAGAAAATAGATTAATAAGCAGTTTCTAACTGCTGATATTTAAACAGAGTGAATAAGTTATAAATGGTGAAAAGTTGGGAGGGCGCCTATGGTTTGGCGAGGCCTCATTGAAGAGAACATAAATTTAAAGATTAACCTAATTTGTTAGTAAAGAATGGTTGAGGAAGAGGAAATAGGAACTTTGTGGAGAAAGTTCTTGGCCTTATTTATTATTCTCGGACGAGCGCGGCGCGGATGAGAAGTTGAACGAGCACTAGTTTCACTATAGTCTATTGACGTGGTTGAAAAGTTCACTATTGTAGCACAGAAAGTTTATAGAAAGGAAAGTTATTGCGGTGGTGTAAAATAACTAGTTACATTTTGGTTTGAGTCTATTGCGTTGAAAAATGTGTAGGTTATAGTTGAATGCAGCGGACGAATTCCCATGAAGGAAGACAAATTAGGTGTTGATTAGCTGTTCATAAGGAAAATTCCTTGGTTAGAAAAAGTATTCCCATATATGAGTGGAAATTACTAGAAGGTTTAGCTTGTGGATGAATTGTTTGGCGTAGAAAATTCCAGAACAATCATAACTGTTGAATTGGGTAAATAAAGTCCAGCGGTGGAACGAGCTAAGTTTTCTATAGACAGAATTTAGTTTAATAAGAATCGCACGGTGTGAGAGCCCATTCTCATTTAACATGTACAAGAAATGCTGCTTCGTTTTGCAAGATTAGCTGTCTTAGATAGACAAAGCCTGACATCGAAAATCCCGCGAAGATTGCAATTGCAGAGCATTTAGCAACTTCTCACTGTCTATAGAACGGTATTAAAAGCGTATAGCTAATTAAAAGCGATTAAAATATGAAGAACATTGTACTTAGCTCATTTCTGGTGTAGTCGATCCAGGCGACCGTTAGTTAAGATCTGGACATGGCGTCCGATTCAAAATTTTGTCTCTCGAGGAAAGGAGACGAGCCCTAGTGAGGCTCCAACTGAAGGGCTTGACGACTGAAGCACAAGTGAGGCCAGCTCAACGAAGCGCGGAGGGACCAGGGAAGGAAAAAGAGTGGGCGTAGGAGACAAAGGAATATACATAAGAATGACAAACATTACAAAAATTAAGTATCTGATGAAATGGTCTTCAAAGAGTTGATAGCAGGTGACACTAGCGAAGCCTGGTGGATGGGTATGTAGACGAAGTCCTCTTGATCACGGAGATGATAGCTGGCGATAGCGACGAGATCTGGTGGCTAGATTGATAAGGAAGTCCTCTTGTACATGGAAAAATTGAGGAACTAGAGATTCGCTGCTAGATGACGCTAGGTGGGTCATGGAAGATATATATCTAGAACAGACTCACAGGTAATATAAGCAAAGTGCATAAACAAAGAAAAACCAGGAAATCACTGTTGGTGTTTGCGTAAAAGGAAGGAATGAAATAAAGCAAAGAGCATCAAAAGCTTACTCTGTCTTACCGTGTATTCCAAGGAATACACCACTCCTATCAACAAGGATTCCCCGTTCCTTTTAGAGTGAATACGTTAACAGCTGACAGTCTTATGGCCAACTCACTAAAGCTGTTCCCACAACGATATTTTAGAAATAATATTATTAATATTTATATTACTAATAATAAAATTCTAGGTCCCAAGAAATTACCAGACGGTGGATATAAATTTCAAATGCAGTCAAATCAAGAGCCCTATGACAAATTTTCGGGGATATATGTCAGTATGAGAAAAAGAAGATTGATATTTTATGGGCATATTAAACGATTGTGATACAAAGCAAGGCAAACACGTACTTGTTTATATTTTAAACATTTTTAATAAACAAATTGTCGATATTTATGAAATAGGATTGCAATTCGTCACGGCTCAGAGTAATTCTCTTCTCTTTTGAATGCTCATTTGTTACGATCGGTTACTTTTGTTGCCCCAAAAGGGATCGATAGTACTGAAATAATATATACTAGTGGTCCCATGCGAGAAATCAACCAAATAATTGTAGAACACTATTTACATTTCAGTTAGAATTCCACGTTCTATGTTCCCTAACTTAAGAAGGCAAACGCTGAAAATTGGATCATCATAACACTCACCGGTTATTCAATATTTATGAAATTATACGATTTGAGTACTCATTCCTTTGATTTACAGTTTCTGAAATCCATGCAAAATGATAAAGGAAAGACCTCAGAATGTTAAAATGACATGAAACAGGCATCACAGCGGCCAAAATGTGAAGTGGACAGCAATTATGGAGCATATTTTCCTACAGCAACAGTATCTACATGTCGCACACTTCGTTCATTTTTAAGACATATTTTAAAGAAAGTATAGATATTTATGAAATTAGAGCGCAATTCGTCACTGTTAATGTCTATTCTCTTTCATTTGAATGATCATTTGTCACGATCGGTCGCTTGTGAGCGCCGCAGGAGGGATCTATACTACTGAAATAATATATATGATGATGATGATAATAATGATAATAATTGGGAATCTTTAACTTGTCAGCAAATCTACTGACACGGCATCCTCACATTTGCGCCCCATTATTCTATTGTACAACCTCGGAAACTGCAGGTGAGAGCATTATCGCTGCACCACGCAGCCAAACTCTTTTGAGAAACACGAGGCGTCTGAAGGAACAGGAAATAACAGAAATGCCTGTGCTCTGAGTGCCCAGTTAATAAATTTGAGGAATCCATGTTCGAATTCTGATGTGGTAAAACAATTTTCCATCAAAAATTAAAAACATAGTAAACAGAGGCTTGATAATGAACTGATTCCATTAATTTCATGCGGTTTACAATTATTGTGTGAATAGTTGCACAGAAACGTACAATTATGCCACTAATATAATCGTTTCCAATTATACTAAATGCCTTTTTAATCTGTTGGCTTTCCCATTGCGTTGCAATAGAAGCAAGAGTTAACAAAATTGATCTCATATACACCAAATCGTTCCGTCATATTTCCGATCCAACGTTGCGTACCGTTGCAATTATTTATGCTATTTGTTTCGTTCATTAGTACGTGTTTGCCTTGCTTTGTATCCAGGCAATGACGCGAAAGTAATGTTCCAGTCCAACACAGCACTGGTCTCCAATCAACCCGACAGAACGTTTGAGCTAATCCATATTCAAAACCTATTACATTACATTTTATCATTGTTGCTATATTTATAGCCTATGTAAATATTGCTTTTCACCTCGCAATAAAAGTCCAATTAACATGAAACATTGCCATGATTTATGACGTTAATTAATGCCAACTTCTTTACACTTGGTGGAGTGGTGAAGCCAAAGAGTTTAGTTCCCATTAATCCTATTTCCATGTCAAAGAGATGCTAATGTGTATGCGTACAACCAGCCACCTCCAACCTCTCCTTCAACCGAATATAACCATGCAATGGTTTAGTGTTAAGTGTAATATCTTTCAGTGCACAGCATTGACATTATATTGCTTCCTAGAAGACCTAATGCATGTCTTGTTAATTGGCGACAGCAGGCGTTCTGCACTTTGTAGTGGGGATGAAATGATGGCGAAGGCATCGCAAAAATGTAGTCTCCGATACAGGATAATTGACCAACGGAGATTAAAATCCCCACGGCGTGGCAGGAAATCGATCTCATGACATTTTGATCATAAAACTAGTACGCTACCATTTAGCCATGTGGTGGAACTATACAGAATTGATCGTCGTGGTGTTGGGGAAAATAGAGTAGTCTGCTGCACGGAAAGCCCCGGTTCAGTTCAGTGGAATGATCCTGCGAAGGAAAAATGTATAATCAAACTGTAAATGGCCTATCTGAGCAGCAACCTAGACATAGGATTAGATTTCTTATTACTTTTGCTTTGATTTTGTTGACAGTATATGTCTGCACTGGTGTAAATGTGTAAACATAAAAAGGTGTCTTGCGTGGTTAATGTTAATTTCTTTTTATACTTACGTGTGCAATATTACCCGGTAGCACCGTAACTGAACGACCATGCCATGAAAGGACCAGAGTTACTGTTCCTGTGTGTACAAACTCATGCAAATTGCTGAACATGATGGCCACCAACCACGATTCAAGCATGGCAACAACGTACGAGATTCTGCACGACCTCGCGCTACCTTCGGGACGATAGAGGACTCACAAACACAGCATTGGTGCCCTACATGTTTATGCCCATCCGTTCATTGATTACCTGTGTATTAGCCTAGTGTACATATTTACTGTCAACTTCTCAAGACACCCCAGTCGTGTTACACATGTTTACGTCCATAGCACCTTGGAGACCACATGCTCCCTGAGCTCAGTGTGGCGGCTTGGATTGCCGGTATCCGTTATGCGGACTCTTTCTGATGCACCCCGTATGAGTGTTATTGATGGGTGTAGACTGAGGTTAGGTTGAAATACTAAATTAACCCTCTATGGGATAGTGGTCTCTATATTAATCACCTGTCATAAGGACAGTTTATGCTTTCAAGGACGCTGATAGTTGAATCTTTCAGCCAAATTTCGGAGAAGTTTATGCCGAAGTGCTAGTATTTCTAATAATCAAATATTATATACGTATCTGCAGTACTTGACGTAATATGTTGGAAGAAATTTTAAAAAAATTAAAAACATTAACAAATAAAGTGTAAAATTAAAATATAAATATAGAAATAAAAGTCATAAAAATAAAATTACAATAATAAAATATATAAAAATTAAAACAATAAACTATAAAAAATATGAAAATTATTGTAAAAAACAATTTGAAATTAGTTAATTCATTAACAATATCAAAATTAAATATATAAGAACAGAGATTGTAAATTAAAAGTAAATATATAAACATTAAGATTAGAGAAACAAAAAATAACATTATTTATAATAATAATTAGAATAAATTAAAATGTATAAGCACATAAAAGTTAAAAATTATGTTGCCCTATAAAGGGTTAATGAAAGTTTTTAAGTCGGTCCAACACAAATTGTGCACAATTACATTAGGTGGGAAACAAGTATTTACATGCCCTGACCTGAAAGAAACGAGATAGGCCTATTATTACAAAATACAGTAACACGCCTTTATGTACAAAATAGGGTACATAATCGGATGACATGTTTCGAACGTCAAGCGTTCATTCTCAGATCCTGTTCACTTAGGTTTAATTAGAGTACGATGTTTATAAATTACACTTATGCACAAATATATGTACAGTGTTTAGATTACACAAGTTAGTAAAAACTTGTGTACGCGTCAAAATTGTTTACAGACAGTATAGTCTTCTATGGTTGTTGCGTTATTATTATTATTATTATCAATGTAGTTTAAGTATGTGATCTATTTAATTATTATTGTGAATAACTTCAGGAATGACGTTGTCTACACTGTTTTGTTATTTATGATCTTAATCAACCGTTTCTATTTAAACTAGTAATTGTTATATGTCATGTGGTGAATACACAAATGATACACTGCACAAAAATGGAATAAAATTATGTCAACTTATCTGGTTGTAGAAACTGAGCCCTGTGGCGTCAGTCCTCGTATCAAGTTCTCCCCGGACTGTACAACCTCATTACAAATTGCTCAACATGATGGCCACAAACCTCGAATGAAGCATGGCAACAACGTGCGAGATTATGTATGACCGCACAATCTTCCGGACGATGGAATATATTAAATATTAAGCCACAGGGAACAGGATCTGAAGATGAACGCTTGAGGTTCGAAACATGTCAATCAAATAAGTACCCTATTTCCTACATAAAATCGTGTTAATTCGTAATAATAACTTGTTTCTTCAGGTTAGTGTATATAAATACTTGTAGCCCGCCTATTGTAATTGGGCACAATTTGGGTTGACTGGCTGGCAAGCTTTCTTTAATAAAGTTCTGAAACACTTCTATCACTTCAGTGTTTATGTTGAAATAAATTCATAGTCCGTTAAGATGGTTCATGAGAAACACCATTGAATCTTGTAATGATTTAAAAATGATGCCTTGAATAATGATATGGAAATCCTCGCAGAACTTGGCAGAGACGTTCGAGATTGTTCCCCTTGCACAGACCATCAAACGAATCACGTTAATGCTGTTCAAGTTGTCTTTAGACTTGTAGTATGGGATGCTTGGATCATAAATGGAACATTTCTCAGTATGGACATCGGAAATGTGCTCAACATATGATTCCATTCTGACAGTAGGATCAATGATGGTTTCTACCTTTGACTTGGCATGGGTTGCTATCATATCGATAAATCTTTGTACTTGTTACTGGTTGCAGCATTGAAAAAAATATACGAGCCTTACAGTAGTCGCATATGATGTGTAACATCTGACATGTTATCCTACTATGAAATGAGATGAAATGTATGTGAAGTCATCTGACATGTTATCCTACTCGTATACTACACAGCTTCGACATTCTTAAAATGTTACTTGACGCTCCGTTTTCATACTGGTACTATGATGAATGTCGACCTATAGATTGAATTGGAGATATGCTACTGTCACACTTGTTGGAACAAACATCACATATTATACTGTAAATTAAGCGGAGGAACGAAACCATAGTCTCTAGTCTATTTATAGACTACTAGAAATAATGTTCAATACAATCAAATTTCCCAACTCCTGCTTGGTAGAGAATATTGAAATTAAAATTAGATAGATCGTAATTTCATGTAGATTCTGTTCATATATATCGTTTAAATCGATGATCCGGTAGCAAGAATAATTGTCGGGACAGGGGTTCGAACCTGAGACCTCATAATCCGCAGACCAAGATGTTATCCACGTAGCCATTACAACCTCTGGAATTTAGAGTAAAAAACGGATACTTAATTTTACGTGCCGGTAATAATATGGAGGTAATTTTTATGTTCCATTAATATTTTGCTTTTCTTCGATAATGTTCCTGCGTGGATTGAGTTTTAAATTAGTTATGAATACGCCTACTTGACAGTGAAGGAATGCGTATAATGGATAAAAAGGCTGGCCCAGTTCCGGTATAAACTTATAGATATATATTATATTGATAACTGCATTACCGCAATGTGAGTTAATGTCTGAAGAGCCATTGTGCAGAAACATAACACCGGCATTGCCGACTAGTTACAATGTTTCATATTAAAGTATACCCTCATTTATATACTGATACGAAGAATTCCATGTGGTTTGTGTTTCAATCAGTTGACACCAGAGTTCGCATGAGCGTTTACCGTTCAGAATAATAGTGTTGAGCAAAGTTACTCGGGATGTGGAGGCCCATCACTTTTATCCAGAGATTGAAAAACTGACTCGTAATAAATCATAATTGTTCTCAGCAAATATGATATAATTAATATTTTCACACCAAAGAACGACAACTTGAAGATGATTTATTGTATGAATATCTCTTATGGGGCCTCCAAAACTTGAAGTAACCCGTATACGATATACAGTCCTGGTACTAATCTCCGCCACCGTGCGCCCATTGTTTCCTGTTACCACTTCCAGCTGGCAGTGCCTCTTACACACTTCCGTTCGATCCACTTCCGTCCCTTTTTTTTTTTCAAAATCACTCCCACAGAAATATCCAACAACCGAGTGGAAAGATGTTCACATCAGAAATGCTGCGCTAAACACGCAGACAGACAGACAGACATACAGACAGACAGACATACAGAAGTAAAGCGATGGAGAAATAGGTTTAATAGTTTCAATTCTGGCCCTATACACACTCATGGGTGTTTCAAAATCAGTACGGTCAGCATAACCAATTAATAGGTTCAAAAATAACGTGTTATCTAAACCATACACTAAACTGCCAATGGACAGCCTTTTGGTGTAGTGGGTAGTGTTCTTGGCTGTCACTCCTGCATTTTGGTTCGATTCTACGAACTTTGGCCTGAGGGTGAACTTTACAACGTTCGTGCGGTATTTTAGGTAGTAATTGAAGCTAGGTACAGCCTCTTACAGAGCTGAATGGGACTTCCATGGTATCTGCTCGTCATTCCTTAATCATTCTCCAAGAGCGGGCATTATTTTCGAAATATCTCGAAACGGTTGTTTATAGGGCCTTAAAATATGGTTTTGGGGTACGCTGGGACTTCCTGAGTGTTTCTCAAACTGATGGGCGTGCAAAATGAACTTTGTCTGGTCCTTCTACAACAAGTTCGATATTTCTCTTATTTTAGTCTATGGCGATTGGTCGAAATAAGAAGAATATGTGTGTAACAGCAATATTCCTATGTTCTTGCGAAATCTCAGCTACATCGGTTGAGTAGGTTTCTTAATAAAAGAGTAACAGACACCACAACATTTTATATCTTAGATTCAATAGATATTAGAAGGTTATTTTGAGTAGATGATGTTAACTGATGTTAGTGTTGACTGACTGTAAAACATTATTTGCACAGAATAAGAAGGTAATGCGCACACGTTGCCTACTTCTTGTATTCAGCTGAAGAAATGAGAGCAGTGGATACACCTGTAGACCCACAGATGGCTGGGTATTGACCAGTTTGTAATGTGCCAGGTGGCATTGCAGGTGTATGGCTATCAAATAATCATCAGCACAAAGTGTCGCTGCAGCGCTGCAGACCATCGGCTAAATCAAACACTACCATCCCGCTTCATCCCCCTCTAAGTTGATGCAAAGGGAATAATTAGTTTGTTAGTCCAACTAATCAACATTTTGAAACATGGTACATAAAGAGTTCAGTCTCATCTAGCTGCAGATGATCGAGGATAGGTACCACATCGTCATTTGCCTGGAGTATAAGTGGGAAACTATGGAAAACCATTCCTAGGATGTTTCAGGTAGAATTCGAGCCTACCTCTGCATAGTTAGCCTCGCGAGGCTGAGTGGACCCAGTTCCAACCTTAGACCAGATTTAAATTGATAAGCATAGCACAAAATTCAGCCCAGGGCTTTAGGAACAGAATTCTCAGTAGGTACCCGTACATAGTTAGTTATTGTTGTTTTAAGGGGAGAAACTACGAGGCCATCTGCCCCTACCCGTACATAAAGGAAGGTAAAAGATGTTTAAAGCGATAAACTTGTGTAAGTAGATTTGCCGGCATATTAAAGTAGACTTCTAGGGCATACTTCCGGTACCACGTCTTCTTTAAAGATAGATTAGACAAAAGGGAATTCAAACCCTTAACATTATTAATATTATTGATGTAATTATAATAATATCATATACATATAACACATTTCTGGTACTTCACAACATAATACTGCATATGGGCTTCAGGGATCCAAAGTATACCTAGGTAGTTACTGAAATAGCCAGTTCTAAACTCGAAAGTTAAATCGCTACCCATGAATTTCCGGACAATTCGAGTTGTTGAGAGAACTACTGGATTCTGCATTAGTTTGTACATTTGAGTATCCAGATCCAGTTCTTTAAGGTTTTGGAACAAAGTACGGTACTTGGGATCATGCCCGTACTCGAGACAACAATAAGTATCTGTACCCTTTGACATGCCATTACCGTTTGATAGGGCCGACCAACTCACTATATTTTGTGACATTTTCAATGTGCTTTTATTGGAGATTCTTGTTGTTAGGGATCGCAACATCAATCAAGGTGGTTTGCTACATTTTCTTGCTGACAACCATCAGATCCGGCCTGTTGTGTGATACCGATTGATCAGTCAGAATAGTTCAGTCTCAAAACAACGTGTAGTCATTATTTTCAAGAACACTCTATGGCTCATAATGATTACAGGGAACTTTCTTTCCTCTTAGAAGCTGGTTATTACTATTATATATGAAATTTACATAAAAATACAAAACCATCACCGTCAGACTCCTTGCGAGCCAAAGACACTGATGATAGCACTGGATCTCAAGATGTTCCGAGTCACTGAAGAGAGAAAGCATTTCGGACTATGCTTGCAGTACCAAAGTGGGCAGCTTTTAGTATTAACTGCATATGGTTCCTCTACAAGCCAAGGCTTTCCTTTGCATTATCCCAGTCCTTTGTGACTAAACCATTCACAGAGACAACCACTGGGTTATCGAAAACTTCCTTTAGACCCGATATGTGGCTGATCTCAGTGGCAAGTGGCTGGTATTTGCGCCTTTTCTCAGTCACCTTATTCTGTACGTTCTCGTCCAGTGGAACACCAACATCGACGATGTGTGTTTCCTAATCGAATATCACAAGGTCTGGCCTGTTGGCTTCTACAGAACGATCAGTTATTATAGTGGAATCCCATAAGATCTTGGCTTTATCATTGTTTAGAACCTGATCAGGTGTGCATTTATAATATGGGACTTCTTTCTCAATAAAACCGTATCGCCGCGCAAATGCTTGATGTACTACTTTTGCTACGTTGTTATGCAGCTCCAAGTATTCTTTTGGAGTGAGTGTTTGGCATGCCCCCGTGATATGCTGGATCTATTCAGTAGATCTATTGCACAGGCGGCATTTGTCCGATGTATCCTTCCCTGGAATGTAGCGCTCATAATTCTTAGTGCAGACAACTTGGTCCTGAATTGCGAAGAGAAATCCTTCTGTTTCTCCGAATAAGCCGGCCGACCGAAGCTACTCTGTTGAATTCCTCGTATCGGTAGATTCAGAATGCAGATGAGCAGCATACCTTCTAGGTAGGGCTTTTTGCCTCCAGTCATCTATCCGCTGCTTTGCCGACTTGAAAATGAATTCAGCATCTGCTATATCCAGTGGCAAGGGAGTGAAGTTGTGATCTTCCGAGCACACTGCTTGATGAAGGGTGTTCTCACAAGACTTGAAATAGTTCCTCATTTTCATCTCCTGTTATTATTATTATTATTTATTATTATTATTATTATTATTATTAGTAGTAGTAGTAGTAAAGTTTTATCCTTCCTGGAATAAACAATAATCCTACTCAGTTAATTTTTGAGCTGGTCAATTTAGTTCCTGTTCCGAGTATGATTATGGATTCAGAGCACGCATATGGTTGATATTTTAGTTGAATCTCGTCTTCTTTTATGCCTAGTCTTGGCGTTTGAGATTCTCTTTCTGTCTCACGACACCTGTTCATTAAACGGTGATTTCAACCTTTCATGACTGCCAGTGCGCAGGAATCTTAGTGAGAAGGGGGCACATCCATTCCACTGCCATAGTACCCGTTCAACTTGAACTTCTGGAGACCTTTCATACGCGGTGACGTATTTTAAGTAACTTTACTGACAGTTACATCTGCCAGTGCCCACAAAGGGGATGATGTATGCTGCTGATTTCTTTTTGTCTTAAAAACTATTGTCTGTCTGCTATATTTTGAACTGTATGTGTGTATTTATTCCAACATGGTAATTTATTATCCCACTTTGGGTGGTCTCGGACTCAAGCTCGAAAGATCGTAGGTTCAATTTCCGGCTCTGCCAAGAAATTTAGTTTTTGTCTGAGCATTTGAATGTGGTACACTCAACCTGATGAGGCAATCTGAGAATAGGTGAGTTCGATTCACATCTAAGCCACCTTAGAATTGGTTATTTGTGGTTTTAGGGAATAGAAGAAATCAAGTAAATTAAATTAGAGAAATGTTTTTATGTTATCTGGGGAATATGGGATAGGAAAGCAACAAAAGAGAAACAAAACAAAGATGCATATGAAACATATATGAGGAGACGGTATCCATGACTATGAAACTTAGTTCAAGTCTATGTCTATTATAAATAAGAATAAGTTACAATAAATTAAGGTAGTATACAGGGTAAATCCCTGATGATGTTACACACTTTCAGGGATAATAATAATAATAATATCCTATGGCCTCGGGTTCCGGCTGCAAGCTTTGTTATTTAACACCCACAGGGCAGCTTGCAAGTCGAATTTTGTTGTTCCTTGAAGAACTATGAAAGTCAAGGAGGTTAGATATCTAAGCTCCTTGACACTACAGCGCTTTCTAGTAGTGAAATTAGGAACTTTGTGATGGCGGAAAATCCCGAGATTAATTTTGCCATTATGTACACGGCCTACTGAATTCACTGGGTTCTTTAACATGACATCATCGTATGACATGCGTGTCGTGATTTTCGCAGCCTTTCAAAAATCACTAACCACGGCCAGGAGCGAACCTGAAAACTTGGGGTTGGTAGTCCGACACGATAAGTACTCACCCACCGTGGCAAGCACTTTCAGGGATGATGGTGGAAGGCACATGGATTCATTTGAGATAAGGGCCCATAGTCCGGAAACGATCGAATCAACAGTTATTAATAATCGCAGTTGTTCAACATCCGTCCTTAATTCTACTTCTTAACATCCACCGGGGTGGCGGAATGCCTTCCCGCAGGCGTTCTTTAACGTGCTGGAAGCCAACGACATTGGACTGGCACGTGTTGACACCCGTAAACACCACCGACGTGTGCAGATAAGCGCTATTAAATGAGTAGCATTTTGCTTAGAACTTGAGACACGATCGTCTACATACTATGGTTCCTGATCTCACATTGATCCATTTGCCTTCCTCGATCATTCCTGAAAGTTTCTAACATCATCACGGAAACACCCCATAAAATTAATAGGCATTATTAGTGTTTTCGAAAAAAAAACACGTTTAATACAATTTAAATTATATGTAGGTCCTGTGACTTATTTATTAAATTCATGTTGTAATTTATTAATCATACTGAGTAGGATTCTTGTATTAGGCTATTAGGAAATCACTGTAACTAATAACCACTTGTATGAGCTGATGGTTGAAATAAACATTACTCTATGGCTATCCGATATTCGGATCAGAGGGTTTTCTACATTCTAAGACAAAATTCGTAGATTACTATGTCTTCCTACCGCTTTGTGGTGTAGTGGTTAGTATCAATGGCTACCAACTTGATGTTCCTACCAAACAATGTAATACTAGTTGGAGCTACTCTAATGGTATCTTGGACAAGTAACTTAGTGACAGCTTTTAATACTTTTACCAGGCCAGTGAGATACTGAATATTTTTATTCACCTCTTGTACTCAAGGAAATTGTTGGGTTGGTTGTCAACTTGAGTTCACGGTCATCTAATTCCCAATCCTAGCCTCAATTACAAAATACACACGATACTACTGATACCATAATAACACATATTATAAGACAAATTTAACACTCCAACAAGCTCCTAAATGACGTAAAATCAATAATGATAATGTATTAATCTCCAAAGGTTATAGTTCCAGATAATCTGCCAGGTTGCGTGGTGAAGCGGTAACGTTCTTACCTGCTGTACCCAAAGATGCAAGATCGAATCCCGGTGTAGTTGGTTATCATTCCAGGGTGCTTAAAGGCTTGAATGTACGTTAAAGATATCCTTCGAGGCAAAATTCCGGCAAACCTGCGTCTCTGAAAGTTGGAATATTTAAAGGAGTCATAAAACCCATACCGGTAACATTAACATCACATTGTTTAATTATCTGTTAATCATATTGAAAGCTGCCTTCACTTGTCACTGGTGATTACCTGTATATTTGCATGCATGCAGAGTACCATCTCTAAAAGTATCACTGCCATTTCTTTGTTTCAGGAAGAGAATACCAGCCGCGAATCAATCTCAGCAACACTCCATGCATCAAGCTATCTCAAAGAAATGCATTAAGGGTAAGTTTTATAATTATTATATTTCAGTACTGTTGGTTAGCTGTCTAAAGAGGAGAACTGTAGAGAGTTGTGTTCAATTCCTTCCTCAGCCATCCTAGAGGTGGTTGTTTGTGGGTTTCCATAGGCAAAGCCGGGATGGTACCGAAACTAAGATTGGTTGGTTGGTTCCTCAGTTTAGGGGCTACGACAACGCGGTCATGTAGCCCCATATACTTGGGGTGTGTGTAGAATCTGTCTGATAACCGTTGCTAATTGTGATGACTGTATTAGTGTGTGTTATCTGTTTTCAATTCAAGTAAGGACTGCAGACATTGAATTTTGTTCAAGTAGTTCCTACTTTTGCCACCAAACGCCACCGTCAACGACTTCTAGTTCAGAACTTGATTACCAGATGCCACCGCAGTAAGCTCCTGGCGACGAACGTCGGAAATTAAGAGCGTTTGTCGAATGTTTAACCTATATATAATTTAGCTGCAGAAAGGCGTAATTAGTGGAAGGATGGCATAAATCTATGACATGGGATCGCCGGCTTTACTTCCCTCCGAAGGAAGGCATACTGAGGGATTTTTAACGCTCTTAAAAAATCCGACGACTTCAGCCGGGTTTGAACCCGCGATCTTGGGCACAGAGGCTCAGCATGCTACCAACTACGCCACCGAAGCCGCTTAAACTAAGATTATTGCCGACTTCTACCCGAATCCTAACCCTAGTTACAGATACGTACTTTGGTAAAGCCATCACAATTATTATTATTAAGCTTATGGCAATGTACACAAAATATATAGCCTAACATACTACAAACACTACACATCTTAATAACAATCAACTGGGCACCTGATAAATTTTATGAACCAAATGTAAACTAGCGAACCCGTCCGAGAACTCTCGCATAATGGATTGTGTACGCCCCATGTGTATAGACTACCCGCCCGGCAATAGTGTCATGTGAGCTATACGTGAAACAGTTCTGCCAGGGGCTATCGTCTTGTTTATTTGTTTAAAAGCACTTTATAAACAAACTAGCTCTACCCGATATGCGTTGCAATGCCAGTCCAAGAAAGTGTTGGCGTTGTAACTTTGTTGAAGTGGTTTTGAATTCCCAATATTTTTTTTTATTTTTATTTTTCCGTTAACCACCTCTAAACTCTTGTAAAATTGATTTAATATCTAAAAAAAAAACATGGGAGCGTGATCAACAACTCACGAAAGTTTAATCGCAATGAAATGAATGGCATATGAACGATTACGGGACTTGGTTGAAACGATTCGAGCGCCGTCACCCATTTGTTGAATATACTCGTACGCTACCTATTGCAAAATGGATTTACTCATTCGAAAACCTTCCCTGGCGTGTACACAACAACTCATCAAAGTTTCATCGCAGTCGAATAATTGGCATATGAACGCATACGGAATTTATATAAACGATTCGTGCGCCGTCACTCATCTGTTGTATCTACTTGTGCGCCACCCATTGAAAAACGGATTTACTAATTCAGACACCTTCGCAGGACTGTACTCAACTCACCAAAGTTTTATCACAATCGGATGAATGGTATATGAACGCATACGGGACTTCGTTGAAACGATTCACGCGCTGTCGCTCATTAGTTGAATCAACTCGTTCGCTACTATACTGTAAAATGGATTTACTAAATCAGAAATCTTCGCGGGAGTGGAAACAACATTTCTCCAAATTTCATTGCAATCGAATGACTGGTATATAAACGTATACGGAACTTTTTTTAAACGATACGTGCACCGTTATTCATTTGTTGAATCTACTCGTGCGCTACCTATTGTAAAAGGGATTTACTAAGTCAGACACCTTTCCTGGAGGGTGCACAACAATACACCAACGTTTCATAGCAATCGGATGAATGGTATATGAACGCATACGAGACTTTGTATAAACGATTCGCGTGCCGTCGCTCATTTGTTGAATCTACTTGTGCCATACCTATTGTAAAGTGAATTTACTGAGCCAGAAACCTTCCCTGAAGTGTACACAACAACTCACCCAAATTTAGTCGCTATCGGACGAATGGTATATGAACGCATACGGAACTATGTTGAAACACTACGCGCGTCGTCGTTCATTTGTTTAATCTACTTGTGCGCTACCTATTGTAAAGTGGATTTAGTAAGCCAGAAACCTTCCCTGAAGGGTGTATAACATCTCACCCAAGTTTCATCGCTATCGGACGAATGGTATGTGAACGCATACAGGACTTTGTTGAAACGCTTCGCCCGTCGTCGCTCATTTGTTTAATCTACTCGTGCGCTACTTATTGTTAAGTGGATTTATTAAGCCTGAAACATTCCCTGAAGTGTACACAACATCTCTCCCATGTTTCATCGCTATCAGATGAATAGTATATGAACGCATACGGGACTTTGTTGAAGCGCTTCGCTCGTCGTCGCTCATTTTTTGAATCTTCTCATGCGCTACCTATTATAACATGGATTTACTAAGCCAGAAACCTTGCCTGTATTATACACAACCTCTCACCCAAGTTTCATCGCTATCGGACGCATGGTATGTGAACGCATACAGGACTTCGTTGAAACGCTTCGCCCGTCGTCGCTCATTTGTTGAATCTACTCGTGCGCTACCTATCGTTAAGTGGATTTACTCAGCCAGAAACCTTACCAGAAGTGTACAGAACATCTCACCGAAGTTTCATCGCAATGGGATGAATGGTATATGAACGCATATGGGACTTTCTAGAAACAAACGCACGCCATTTTGTTGAAGCTACTCGTGCGCCATCTAATGTAAATTGGATTTACTACCCGCATAATTTTTCCGGGACTGTGCACAACAACTCACCAAAATTTGACCGCAATCGGATGAATTTTATATGAGTGCATCGCCAACACGCATTTGTTTAAACTACTCGCGCGCTGACTACTGTACATTGGATTAAATATGCCTATAATTATTTCGTACGTGTGCACAACAACTCACCAATATTTGATCGCAATCGGAGTTTTGTGAAAAATACACCTTAGCGTTTTATACGTTACTGTACGAGAACTCTCGCAAAATGAATAGTGTGCGCCCCCTGTGTACAGACTACTCGCCCGGCCCTGGTGCTATACGGGCTATACCCAACACAGTTCTCCCACAGGCTATCGTCTTTTTTATTTGTTTGGAAACACTTTATAAACAAATAAATATATTTCCCTTGACTTATCAAGAAATGCAAGATTTTTCCTGTACTATTGAGATGAATTGGAAAATTTTGGTACAAACCACACCTTCTAACTCCCTCTGGTTTAGGAGCTTGAGTTTTGTGAAACATACACCTTAGCGTATTATATAATAAGGCTAGCTGAAGTACCTGTGCTTCGCTACTGGTCATAAATATACTGAAATTTGAAGGTGACAGTTAAAACAGGGGATAGGTGCTGCGCGGAGGGTGAGTAAGGATGGAACATTTTGTCCAATTACACCGCTCGGCGTTGACCGTGTTTTATTGCACAAATTTAGGTTTTACTCGCAAACCGTTGGAGATACACTAAAAGTGTTAAGGATCTTTCGAATAGAAAATTAAATTCTTAACCTCGTATATGCCATCAAATGTTTGCTATTTCTTAGCGTTCTCTTTTTATTTGAAATGGAAATATGACATTTTGAAATCAAAGGGTGTAGTGACGTCACTAAAATGGTCGCCATCCTTAAATGGTACAAAGTATCCAAACCAATAGTAACCTATATGTTAACCAGGTAAATCAGATACATCCATGTGAAATTTCATGTAAATCGGACCAGTGGTTTTTGCGTGATTGAGTAATACACAGACACACAGATACACACCTTCTCATTTTTATATATTAGTATAGATTATAACTAAGATTGTCCAGCCACTCTATAGTCCTTGTAGAGGCTTGCACAATGTCTTCCAGCGATCCCAAGTTACAACATTCAGTAACAATATGATGGATGGTCTGTCTCGGCGCACCACGGTCACAGTTGGATGATGTTTCCATGCCTCACTTACACAGCAACGCGCCACACCACCCATGGTCAGTTCGTACCTTGTTAAGGGCAACCCACGTTTTACGTGGAACATCAAAATCTGCCAGTGGGTGTAGGGCACAAAGTAGTGACTGCCATTTCTTCAGAGGTGCGTTGGTCCAGTCCTGTTGCCATTCTGGTACAACGTTAAACCCTTGGGCTTTGGACACAAATGGATAACGTGATTTCAAACGACCAAATTTCTGAAGTTTGTCTTCCTGAAATGGAAGAGCTACGTTCACTGATATTTTTGTGAACTCACGGAACAGATGGTCATATCTTCTTAGTCTTGTTGATTCGATATGGCTCAGCCTTACAATGACACAGGTTATCAGACACATTTCACCAACACCCAAGTATACAGGGCTATATAACCTAATGTCACAAAGCACCTAAATTAATGTACATCAATAATATATAAGGTGCGTTCAAAAAGTGACGATCCGGAGGCTGTAATGCGCAAACCAGTGACGACATCGGCTAATCGTGGCGTGTGTAACGAGGTGTGGTTCCGAACAGAGCGTGGAAGGTCACAGCCCGTCGCTAGAGGGCACGCGTGCATGTCACGTGACGATACAATGCAAGCAGCAGCATGCATCAATCGTCCAACACTGCCTGTCGCATTGCAAACATTGACATGGAGGCGTCAAACGAAGAGCAAAGAGGTGTTGTTCAGTTTCTGACAGCGAAAGGAGTAGGGGAAACGGAAATTAATCGCCGAATGCCACAAGTGTACGGCGAACACTGCATGTCCCTTGCAAGGGTCACGGCGTGGCACAAGCGCTTCAGGGAAGGACGGGTGTCGTTAGCCGATGATGCCCGGTCTGGGGCACCACCCTGCATTACCGATGACAACGTCCTGCTGGTTGATGAACTCATTACCCAGGTCCGCCGAGTGACAGTGAACGCCATAGCCGCCATGGTCGGATTTAGCGTCGAAGTGTGCACACCATTATGAAGGAACGACTGCACTTGCGGAAAGTGTGTGCCCAATGGGTGCCCCACAATCTTCAACCACACCAGGAAGCATGTCAAATGGCCTACTGTCTTGGTATTGGTTGGACGATTGATGCATGCTGCTGCTCGCTTTGTATCGTCACGTGACACGCACGCGTGCCCTCTAGCGACGGGCTGTGACCTTCCTCGCTCTGGTCGGTACCACACCTCGTTACACACGTCACGATTAGCCGATGTAGGCACCGGTTTGCGCATTACAGCCTCCAGCTCGTTACTTCTGTTTTTCATTCTCGGGGTAAAAGTAACGGGCAACTAGGCTAATCCTGGAGTAACTTTGACTATAACATTTATTCCTGTGGCATACGAAATATGTAAAGTTGCTCCTTGGGCACCGCCGAGCAGATAAACTGCACTCCAATTTATTAAATAAGGCACCAGCTGGTGGTGTAGCGGCTAGCATTCTTGGCTGTAGCCGCGGAGGTCCAAATTCGTTTCCCGGCTCTGCAAAGAAATGTCATTCTGGTCTGGGGGTTGGAACGGGGTACACTCAGCCTCGTGAGGAAAATCTGAGAAGAGTTGGGTCCGATTTCCATATCAGCCATCTTGGAAGGGGTTTTCCGTGATTTCCCACTTCTACTCCAGGAAAATACCGGGATGGTTTAAGGCCACGGCCGGCTCCTTCCCAATCCTCATCTGAATTACAAATTCACGCAGTAATACAGCCATCACAATAACACAGATTATCAGACAAATGCCACACACACCCAAATAGGATGGAATACATTTCGCAAAGTCCCTAAATCAATCAACATCAATAACTATTTAATAGGGATCATGTGATTGGTCTAAATTCAATTGTGGCGGACGAACGCTTACTGCTCTGGTGTAACGAACTCTAGCGTCAACTAATTAAACTACAAAGCACATGGGCCTAACTCTTGGCATCGTTATTTAAATGACATTATGTTTTACTGTAACATGAAACAAAGCTAACCGTCAATAACACCGGCATTATGTTTCTGTACAAAAGCTATTCTAAAATTAACGCACGCACATAGCGACAATGCAGTTATCCTTGTAAAATTCATAACAATGTACTTTGTTACACTGTTACGTAAACTTTCTCGAGCAATTGTATCCATTATATAGCATTGGGGATATTAGGTGAAGTGGAATTTCAAAATCCGACGTTTCGAGACAACTGCTTGTCCCTTTATCAAGGTTTGTCAAGAAAGAAAGAAAGAAAGAAAGAAAGAAAGAAAGAAAGAAGAAATGAGTAAACAATGGCATGTAGCCTCCATAGATAAAAGGTATAAGATAGGAAGCCATGTCGAAACAAATAGTAACTCCATGGCCTCCTGAGACCAAGAAGGTGTTGGTAATGAAACTATAGAATTACTCAATGGATAACCATCACCTCTATTAAGGGGGCTCATACACCATCAGTGGGAATTTTCGCAAACAGTTACGAATCATATCATAGCTTCCCTAATATGTAACATACAGTTATAAAAACTGACATATGTATAGTAAATACGTAGAGCTTTCATCTAATTTAGAGTATTTCGTGACATATTGAAAGGATAATATTCGTGATATTTTCAACTCCGTGAATCACAAAAAACACGATTTAACAAGAAATACCAGTCTGAATGGAATGATTTTTTTTCATGTAAAGTAAACGCATGAATGGTATATTGTAAATAGTATATTTTTAAAAAATATCAAATTTGTCTTTCAAAAAATGAACAGTTTTTTGTTTAATTATCCAAATATAGCTCAATTGTGTTTTAAGATAAATTCATAAATGAGGTTCATCCTCTAGGGATCATATGTTGGAATGTATCTACCGAGTTTCATCCAGTTTCATCATATAGTTCACGAGATATTGTGTGTTTCCTACCAAAAAAGCAACCTTTTGGGTAAACAGCTTTGAATATTAAACACTCCATTGACAGATAGGCGCATGGTCTCACGTAATACGCTATATCTCTGCCAAAACGCTGAATTCACTTATAAAACTTAACAGATATATTGAGAAAGGTATTGTCTTTCATTTAAACGTAAAAAAATACAAAATAAAATAATTGACTACTGACAGTGTATGAGCCCATATTAAACACTCCATTGATAGATAGGCGCATGGTTTCATGTAATACGCTATATCTCTGCCAAAACGCCGAATTTACTTATAAAACTTAACAGATATGTTGAGAAAGGTTTTGTCTTTCATTTAAACGTAAAAAACAAACTTAAATTCTGACAACCGGCGGTGTATGAGCCCCCTTAAAGTACTGTGGTTGTTTACTTATTTCAATCGCCTCCCGAATGATTTGAATAAGTGAACAACCACAGACATTTAATAGAAGTGATGGTTATCCATTAAGTAATTCATGGCTGCCCTCTATAGTTTCATTACCTACATCCTATTGGTGTCAGGAGATCATGGAGTTACTATTTGTTTCGACATGGCTTCCTATCTTATTTTATTGGCTTTTGCAGCTTTTCAGTCGGTCAACATGATTGAATTGGGTGGGGTACAAGATGCAAATATGTAAACACACTCTTGAAAAAATACATATATTAGTTAATACTTATCACACTTAAATGGGCAAATTAAGATTACGCGTTTTGACCCTCAAGTGACCATTATCATATTCTGATCACTGTGTTATGGTTAATTTTCACTGCTGTAAATTCGCTACTGTGGTTCAATAGCACGTCGTTCGATGATATAGTACTGTATAATGTTGATTCGCAATTTGAATCCCGTTATACGTTAGGTTTGTTTAGTGTTACTAGGTTTGGTGGATTACATGAGTAACGGTGTATATTGTTGCACCTTTAAGGACACATAATGTCCTTAAGAGGTACATTCAGATATACCGTACCTACAATTTACAACTAATCTGCAACTAACTCTATACTCCAGACATCCATAATTATCTACAAACATCTACAATTACACCTCTATCATCTACGCCACCTACACCTATCTGTCCAAGACTCGATACTACTTCACCCTTAAAGCTACCCCAAAGTTGCAAGCAACAACAACAGCAACATACTTCTTTCTACACCAAGCTGGCAGAGCCATACTACGGCTCTTGCCTAAGCGCTTGCTACGTCCATCAACAAATACACAGTAACAGCTTACTAAAGCAGCAATGTGGCAATTTAGCAGCGATCAGCACATCAAAACATTTAAATAGACCTCCCACTCAGAGGGAGATTGTCTGTTACAACGTGGTGCTCCCCGAGCGATCTTCTACGCCAACGTACCTCAGGTGTCCTAAACACAATTAACTCCTTTCGCCATTACCATACCTGTTCAAACTGTAAAACACTACATTCACATTGTTGAGCTATCTCTACACTTAGGGAAGCTGTTGCACTCATTACAAGCCTACAGTAAACAAGCACATTTTTTCATAATTGCCCCGTTGATTATTATTATCATCATTTCATTGCTCACAGCCTGATTCTCTCCTCATACATTACAAATTCACCAGCTTACCACAGGACCGCTACGTAAGCGATATCAGCTTGTTTGTCACCATTGACATTGCCCCCTAAACAAGCACGTGTGTACACTCTGTAATCCTGCGCTAATCAGCAATAAGTTAACTTTGCTCGCCGCGTCTTACACCTAGTTCGCTAAACGTTACCTTTATCCCGGAAACGCATCCGTTCATTATAATTGCTAACTCGTAGAGCTTCGCCCGCTCCCCCAACACCTTCCGATCCAATATCCCCCGCAGAGAGACCGACGGTTTAAAACACCTTTCACACTCCCCCTAGCTATTCACCACCCTTCACACACACACGCCCTAGTTCTACTCTCCTAAAGGGTAAAACAATATGCACGTGTTTACAATTTAGACTAATACACTGTAATAATAAATCAATGAACAAATTTTAGTATGCACTAGAAAAAACTATTATAATGTACACTTAACTTGGTATTGTTCTCCTCACAGCGATGCTCATTTATTGACCTCCACACCGCTACTGGCCCGGTGAGGTCTGCTTCTATCTAGGAGAACATAAGCCTAACAAAGTTAAGTGTACATTATAATTATTTTTTCTAGCATTGAAGAGCGATTAGTGGCAAGTGTGTGGGTGCACGACCAACAACACCTTGGGCAGACAATCAGACAGATTATGGGAGCATTCCAGGAAAGTTTTAATAAGGCTCCACCGCGAAAAGCAACACTTATCGACAGACGTGCTTTTGCGTCGGGCAGTTTTAAAGACAGGCCGCGGAGTTATGCTACAAACGAAGAACTGAGCAAAGTTGTTGAGGATGCATTTCGCACTGTAACACCGGACTTGCTCATAAATATGTCAAGAAGAACATGGAGGCGTATGGAACTGTTTTCACAGCATGATGAGAAACATACAGATAATATTGGACACTTAATACTTACGTAACATAATATCATAATATTCATAAATAACATTAGATAATTAATAGTTACAGGGGTACGGAGACTTCCCGCCCAACCTGTACATCACGCCACGTTATAACAAGTAGTTCCGTGAAGAACTATACAGCCTATTTTCATATATCCTGCTCATGTTAATTGCCTCTATCAACAT
Organism: Meconema thalassinum; assembly: GCA_946902985.2. Lineage (NCBI taxonomy): Eukaryota > Metazoa > Arthropoda > Insecta > Orthoptera > Tettigoniidae > Meconema > Meconema thalassinum. The sequence goes on along the minus strand of OX336390.1, from coordinate 294,059,259 downwards.
ACAACATTTCAGTTAAATTGCTGTAACAGATTCGTAGATATTGAGAACCGTCTAAATATTTCAGATGGTCGCCAGGTTGGATTTTTATTTTTGTACTATTACATTAAGATTATTGTGTACGTGAGGTATTCAAACTTCAATCGCATGATTAGAACACAAGAAGTAAAAACGAGATTTTAAAATTACGCACAGCAGCCATCTTGTGATTATGCAAACAATTGAAATACATTAGATGCCAGTGGATCAATATTTGTATAAGCATTTAACGTGCAACGTTTCACGGCACTCGGATAGTTAATTCGCGAGAAACGTCCATTTAAATATTTATACTTCGCGTCGCTGCCATGTTGGATTTGTGCTCACCAGGTTACTGAAAGTCCTATAGGTAAACATATGTTCATAGTCTCTATGAACATTTAAAAAAATCAGTTTGGTTGCTGTGAAAGATTCATAGATATTGAGAACCGTCTAAATATTTCGGAAGCTCGCCATTTAGGATTGTTATATGTATAGGCCATAGAGTTATGTACCATTCAAGGACAATTATTGCCTAGGTTCATTATTCAAACTTTCACTTCGATCGCATGATTACGACACAAGAAATAAAAAGTCCTCTCGGCACGCCGGAAGGCGGAGGTAGATTTCATCGGACAAACTTGGGGATAGGCGAAAATAGGCAGAATATGCTGGTTTTCGTAGAAGGATCAGACCTCATTTATTGCGAGAAGATATTTTATAATTGGAGCTTAATTAACTTTGTTTTTCGTAATTTTATGCTTATTTTAAACATTTTATTGTCTTATGGGAACGGTAACCTTCTTGTCATTTGGGGTACATTTTTATACTTGTGGTCACACTGTCCTTATGCAAGGTTTCGACACTGATGTGTGACTACGTAACGGTCTGTTACTTCTTCACGCAAAATTATATCTCCCGCAGAGATTTGGGTTGGTTGCTCAGTTTAGGGGCTGCGACAACGCGGTCATGTAACCCCGTGTACTTAGGGATGGCTGTATTAGTCTGTAATTCAGCTAAGGACTTCAGACGGTCAATTTCAAGCAGTATTTCCTAATGTTGGTACCAGGTATTACCGTCAACGACACTTAGCTGTGAACTTGGCTACTAGATGCCACCGCAACCAGCAACTCGCAACGAACGTTGGAACTTCCCCTAGAAAGGAAAGCATACTGAGGGATTTTTAGCGCTCTTAGAAAATCCGACGACTTCGGCCGACTTTGAACTCGCGACCTTGGGCATAGACATTCAGCATGCTACCAGTTACGTCACCGAAGCCTCTTCACACTTAGTCAGATGAAAATCTGAATCTGATCTCGTGCAAGTGCGTTATCTTGGCAATGTCTGATGGCTCATCCCTCATCAATTTAGTAGTGTTGTCATGGCAACCACTGAGAGCTCTTGGCATTTTCTTATAATTCCGAAATAATTTTTCTCATCCCTTGGCAAAATGGTGGGTCATATCAAAAATTCTTTCAGACAAAAGTTTTAGGTAATTATTAGGGGAATATTGTCCATTTGTACGGTTTTGATATTGTGCCTATTAAGAGAGATATGATTAATGTTTCCCGAAAACCCCACTTTTCCCACCCCTTTGGTCAATGGTTGGTGCTATAAAAAAAACTCTTCAAACATAAACTTTTGGGCTTTATCCGACACATAGTATGAACGTTGAACGGATTCGATATGTCACATATTAAGAGAGTTATAGCGATATTTCACTTTTTCGAAAAAAAGCCCCCCATTTTTACCCCCTTCGACCGATTTAGCCCAGTAACGAACTCGACCGAAATTTTATAGGTATACATATTCGGTAAAACATTCAAAGTTATTGGTGCAAAATTACGGCAGTTATCGTGTCCACAAGAAACTGATATACATACATAAATTATATATAAACTTTTGAACTGACGGTGGTTTTGGGGTCTGGGGGATGTGATACGCGAAGATATGTCGAAATTTTCCGGAAGTCGAAACATGGGACCCATTGCAATAGTTAGCTTTCTAATGAAATCTACCTAAAACTTAATTTTAACATTTCGCACAGCCGCCATCTTGAGGTTATGTAAACAATTGAATTAAATTAGATGGCAGTGCATTACAATCTGCAAAATCATTTACTGTACCACATTTCACTGCGCTCAGAGAGTTAAATCACGAGAAAAGTCTATTAAAATATTTCAAATTCGCTTGGCCGCCATGTTCGTTTTGTACTTTACAGGTTTATGAAATATACATAGGTAAACTTGTATCAGTACCCTTTATCGCCGTACAAAATTGCAGGGTGATATCTGTAATAGTTTCGGAGATATAGAAGGTCAGTGAAATATTTCGCACAGCCGCCATTTTGAGGTTATGTAAACAATTGAACTAAATTAGACTCCAGTGCATTACAATGTGTATAAGCAATTGCTGTACCAAATTTCATTACGTTTGGATAGTTAAGTCGTGAGAAAAGTCTATTTAAAAGTCTCAAATTCGCTTGGCAGCCATGTTGGTTTTGTAGTCACCAGGTTTTTGAAAGTCTCATAGGTGAACTTTTAGTAGTGCCCTTTATCACCGTGTGCAATTTCAGGGCGATATCGGTAATAGTTTCGGAGATATTGAATGCTAGTGAAATATTTCTCACAGCCGCCATGTTGGATTGGTGAGACGTAACAAAATTTGAAGGGCACGGTCGAGGTCGCCGGGAATAGCGCTATGAACTCACTGAGTTTCATTGAAATCGCTCCAGCCGTTTAGATTTTATTATGGGGGGGACACACACACGAATCACACACACACACGCACACACACACGGACAAAAGGTGATCTCATAACCCTATTTTTTCAAAATTGAAAATAGGCTAAAAATTAACCAGTGTGGTCTTATATCGGTTTTTTTTTTTTTTTTTTTTTGCACGTGGCAGTTGTCTGTCTGTTAGCATTCACTAGCATTCAAAAAGTACCGCCGTAAACCCAAGGCAGCACTTTAATGAGGCGTACCAGGCAGGTGAGAAGTGAGGTAGTTTGCCATTGCATTCCTCGATGAGTCAGAACAACAGCACTGACCCTATGAGTAGAACTTTTCACAACATCCACAGGCACTGATTGTGATCCAAATGCCATTACTCAGAAACACCCATACCCCAAAGCTTCTATATAATCACAGCCATGAATAATACTTGCCTCAGTGGGTGAGTGGTTAACGTGTTGGACTACCAACCCCAAGCTTGCAGGTTCACTCCTGGCCGTGGTAAGTAATTTTTGAAAGGTGGCAAAAATCAGGACATGCATGTCATACGTTGTTAGCATGTTAAATAACCCATTTGAATTCAGTAGGCTGTGTTCATAATGGCAAAACTAATCTCGGGATTTACCGCAAACACAAAGTTCCTCATTTCTCTACTAGAAAGCGCTATAGTGTTCAAGGAGCTTAGATATCTAACCTCCTTGACTTTCATAGCGTTACTAGGAACGACGAAATTCGACATCCAAGCTGCCCTCTGTGTGTCAAAGCTAGCACCCGCACCCAAGGTCATACGGTATTATTATTATTTTTATGAATGACACTGAGACATCGGTAAAAAGCCACATTTTACTCTAGCCTGTGCCAACAGACCCTATTTTACCACTGTACCTTGCAGTCTCTCACATTGTTCAGTGACAATTCCTGGGCTGTCCTAGATGACAAACAAACTTAAATACCCAAAACGACCCTTTTTACTCAGATACAGGTGGATACAAACCATAAATGGTGTTAATGCCTTCACGCACTCAAAACCTGTAAAATTACCTGCAAAGTTTGTGCAGAATGCAACAGTTGGTATTGTAACAAAAATCAGAGTTTATTTTCCCCTCGTCTTTCCTAGTTCCATTACAGAAGAGAACTTATTTTACCACAGTGTATCCGATAGCCATTCTGAAGCTCCAAGTGAATGTGCTTTTGTCGAGGCGAAAACATTAGTAGCGAGGAACAACAGGGAATGGCATAATGAAAGCCACCACTGGACCTGGTGTTAACAAAAGGACAGCATCACTTCCGCTCCCCGCCACAACAAACCATTAGGCTCAAATTTCATTTGACTTTGTTCGCTTTGATGTGATGTGCCTCGCTCGTCTTCTAATGGCCTCTAGCCTGAAGCTGATCGTTAGATTTCCAACCAACTCCTCTTCCTCCTACTCTTCATCGTCATGAGTCTGTGCTGCCATCTGCCGTAGAATCACACGAAACACAAGACCAGGATAATTAGTAAGTAGCCGGCCAGCCAACCACTTCCATCAATTGGTGAAACACTTGTCATGCCCGTAGCTCTCAGCTACAATACAAACAGCACTCACTCACTTTTAGAACAAGCAAATATCAAGGCAATTAATGATAAATGAAACATACATGTCGGTGCAGAACCCTCATTAGCAATACAAAGTTATGTATTCGTCCATTGGCCTCTGTGGTCGGACACAGTGACTATGTGTTAATAGGGCAGTATATGACAAAGGAAGGATAAAGGGTGGTAGCAAATATATCACATATCATATCTGTTAGAATCTAAAATGTGTTTTATAAAGTGTCTAAAGAAGAATTATTCAATTATATAAATAGGTTGTTAAACTCAAAAATCAGGCATCGACGAGTAAAGGGGCTCTCGCCTCCTTAGCTCATGTTTAAGGGATCGACCCCCGTCACTGTCAGTTAATGGTGTCAAACTGTGAGAGACCAGTGTCTACATATTTATTAGCACCTTAAAGATACCATCCAGGGTGAAACGCCAAACCTGGTGACTCCAAAAATACACCAGTTAAAAGGGACGTTGAACCTGTAACGCATGAAATGAAAATCCACAGCCTGCATCCAGTCTCCGACCGGGTCAGGAATGGAATGAATGAAGCCCCCATCTAGCAGCGAGGATATGAACTGTGCCGGCTGCCGAGGCCTGACGCACTCCTCTGGGGCAATGATTAAATGAATGACAGATGAAATGAAATGATAGTGGAGAGTGTTGCTGGAATGAAATTTTGACAGGGAAAACCGGAGTACCAGGAGAAAAACCTGTCTGCCTCCGTTTTGTCCAGCACAGATCTCACATGGAGTGACCGGGATTTGAACCACGGACCCAGCGGTGAGAGGCCGGCGTGCTGCCGCCTGAGCCACGGAGGCTTCTGAACCTGTAACACATATCTTATCTTATTATATAATACGCTAAGGCTAGGTGTATGTTTCACAAATCTCTAACTCCTAAACCAGAAGGAGTTAGAAGGAGTGGTTTGTACCAAAATCTTCCAAATCGTCTCAGTAGTACTGGAAATATCTTGCAATTCTTGAATAGTCAACGGAAATATATATATATATGTTTATAAATTGCTATTAAACAAATAAACAAGACCTGCGAGAACTCTGTCGCCTACAGCCCGCATAGCACTAGTGCCACGCGGGTAGTCTGTACACATGGGGCGCACACAGCCCATTATGCGAGAGTTCTCGCACGGGTCCGCTAGTATTTTATAACCTAATATTATAATGTTGGAATGAACGTTAACTAGAGGCATCTGAAAGGTTTAAACGCACCCTTCACTGTACATTAAGCGCATACTGTAGGTGCATTTGGACACTCGCAGATGCTTATTGACTAGCATTGTAATGTTACAGGTGCGAAATAAAAAAAGAGCTTGGTTGTCAGTCGTATCATCAATAAACATTCGTGTCGTTTAACAGCTCATCGAGGAGCTTGGCTACCAATCGAAAACTGCTCAGCCATATGACCTGCAGGTTGCGGAGTAACGCGTCCCCTCAGCACTTTTATTGACTTTCTTGATCATGGCCGCTGCCTCTAGAATCATACATACTCAATTACCCTCACTAAGCTGAGTGTAACCCGTTACAGCCCTCACCACAGTTTCAAAATCCTTGATGGGGCCGGGGCTCTCTACGTAAGAGACAAGTACAGAGTGGCGCACGAAATGTCATACACTGGAAATTGTTTATAGAATATTTAATACACAACATATTTAATAAAATATGGTATTAAAACATTCACTGAAATGTGCAGGATTAGTCAGTATGCAGAACATGTTCAATATGTCCACCTTCTCGGCGTACAACAGCTTCAAGACGAAACTGCATGTTTATGACCACTCTACGACACATGTCCTCACTCAACCCTCGGAAGAAAGTCACAATGGCCGCTTCCAATTGCAATACACTTTCTGGTTTCTGGCGGTAGATTGTCTCCTTTAAATATCCTCACAGGAATAAGTCACAGGGATTTAGATCGGGGCTATGTGATGGCGAGATTGAGCCACTCTGAAAACGTTCGGGATATCTATGGGACATCACACGGGGCCAGAAATGGCCATGCAGGAAGTCCAGAACAACATTTGCTGTGTGCGAACGAGCTCCTCCATCTTTCATGAACCATTGTGTCTCTATTGGTAGTCGTGATGCAGAGAGCTGTAGAAGGAAACTGTTTTGCAACATGTCCATGTAACGCGCACTGTTGACTGTGTCATTGAAAATGATTGGCCCAATAATTCCATGCCTGGAAATTGCAGCCCATACACACACTTTTACACCATGACTTTCAACCTCGTGCACAATAGCAGGCCGCTCTTTCGCCCAAAACCAGACATTCTGTTTGTTCACAGCACCATTATGATAAACGAATGCCTTATCACTGAACCATGCGTTGTGCAGTAAAAAATACGGGATCACCTTCTGCAATAGCCTACGCAGCAAACTGTACTCGCCGTTGCTTGTCAAGCGCCGTTAGTTTATGACCCGTTGTCATTTTGTATGGGAATAGGTCAAGCTTAGACTGCAGTATTCTCTGAATTGACCGACGAGAGATGCCCAGCTGAACACAGGCAGTTCTGGTGGATTTGGAGGGGCTCCGAGCCACAGCCGCTCTCACAGCAGCAATATTCTCCGGTAAGTGGACTGGCTTGAGACGGTTCCGTTTTCTCTGCAGTATATTGCCTTCTGTTTCATATTGGCTGGCCAGTCTATACACAGTCTGCCGGCAGGGAGCTCACCGGGTACGGAAATGAACTCGAAACCTTTCCTCAGTACGAATTACACTCTGTTTCCGCATAAAGCAACGCTGTTTCCACCTTCTGTTCGCGCGTCAACCTCCCTTTGTCCGCCATGTTGCATAACTGGAACCAGGTTCGCATGCGCTACATGTGCTGCTGCCTGTCGAATCACGCATGAAATAAGGTTTATGATCACGACAGGACATGGTTGTGAGCCCAGATTTACACATTTTATAAATCATTTTTGATGTATGACATTTCGTGCGCCACCCTGTATGTTTCCTCTAGACCATGGCAATCTACCTCACTCCTCACCTTGCCTAGTATTCCTCATTATAGTACTGCCTTTGATTTGTGTGGGTATGTATGGACCGAACCGTTGGCGGTACTTTTCGAGAATTGAACCAGCCTCTGGGATGACTACCTAACTGACAGACTAGACCACGGGGTCGGAAATCATTAAATATTTAAGTATTCATTTTTTGAAGAAAATATGTCAACCACGATTTGCAATTTGGCTAACAAGAGTTGAATCGGAAAAAGCGATTTCTAGACAGCAGTATCAGCTCAAAACTTTTAAGCCATTCGTATATTTATGTAGTATTCATCCCATATATGCTCTTTGATTAGGTGAAGAAACTATGATAAGAAGAATCCAATACAATGTAGGAATACGACAATGCGGATATTATTATTCTTTCTTACCACGAATGTTTAACTAAATTGAAACAACTGCTCAAAGACTTGTCCTCAAGCCACTACTGATACAAGGCATGACTCAAGAATCATAATTAATTCCCCCCTCAGACCTTTCAAGCCTTTCAACTTTATAATTATAACTTACTGTCTGCGCTATTAAATCCTAGACGTTTAGTATCTCAGAATCTATCCAGGGAAACGATTTAAAAATTGGAATATTTTTAGATCACAATATTTAAAGTTTAATTTAATCGTGTCAGATAACATATGATGTACACATAAAACAATCCAGTAATTGGTACTAAAAACATAAATACATTTCTTCGTACAGTGGCTACTTTCATAGGTTCTTCAAATTTATACTAAATTTAAATGCAATGTGACCAGTATCCAGCCAGTTCATAGGCCTCTTTGGTGGCGTGCATCAAGTCCTCGAGAGAGTAGGTTGTTGGGCACAGCTTGCATGGTCTGCTCTTCACCGCATTTGCATAATGTAGAGTCACACGCAATTCCCCACTTTTTCAGGTTGATTTTATGTCTGCCAACTTCTGAGCGCTGCATGTTAAGTGTCTTCCATATTGGCCAAGCTTCCTCGTGACCTGGGGAGAGGCGTTCAGCAGGTAACATTCAACCTGTTGAAACGTTCAATCTAGAGAGCCATTTATTTTTTCTTAAATGTTGGAGAAGGTTGAGTCGGGCGTTCTGTCGAGTGGAGGAACCGTTTTCTTGACTTGAGCCTTGAAGTTGCGAGTTGATACCCATATAAACTGTGGGATATTAAGTCGAATATCTTAGATATCTCCAGTCTTGTGTTACCAGTAATAGTGACACTTCGAATAGGTAAAGTTGGATCCAGAATTTTTAAGTTCTTTACGGCCTTCTTGTTTGTAATTTGCGTCTCTCTTCTTTTTTTCTTCTTTCAAAAACACACTTGCAACCCGCAAATACTTCTTCAGTTAAAATGTGATCCTCATGTAGAAATATGTTGAAGATTATATGTTGAAGATTCTTGTATTATAGGCTACCAATTAATCAATTGAAAATGCAGAAGTTTTTACTGTACTGGTCCCAAACCTGAACTTGGACATTACATGTCCAGATGGCCTCTGATCTTCCTTGTCATGAATTGCACCTGAATCACATAAAACACAAGCAGCAACTTCCATCAGTTGGCAAACACTTGACATGGTGGTCGCACAACAAACACCACTCTCTCTTCGAGAACAAACCAGTTTCAAAGTAATCACATATTGCTGGCTCATTAGCTTCACAAGCGCATGTAATTGGAGTGGTCTCCAAATATTTAATCTGAGGGAAGGCATATCAAGTGGACTCCGCTTAAGCACATATTATGTATCCTAGAATATGATTTGTGAATTGCCTGACATCACCTGTGTTAGCAAATTGTGGGAAGAACCACGAACTGCTAAGCAGAGATATCTGTAACTTTCACATACACCGGGATCCTATTTTTCCTGGATGAGCTCTTACTCTCTTACCACCTCGTGGTGTAGCAGCTAGCACTCTTGGCTGTCTGAGTTCGACTCCTGGCTCTGCCCAAAAATTTAATTCTGCTCTGAGGACTGGAACGGGGTACACTCAGTCTCATGAGGCAAAACTGAGAAGAGATTGCTTAGATTTCCTTTTCAATCATCCTGGAAGTGGCTTTCCGTGGTCTCTTACTTCTACTTTAGGCAAATACCGGGATGGTTCCTAACTTAAGACCATGCCACCTCGTGGTGGATGTCACTATGGAAATGTGGGTTTGATACCCGGCTCTGCCAAGAAATTTAATTCTGCTCTGAGGACTTGAACGGGGTAGACTAAGTCTCGTGAGACAGAACTAAGAAGAGATGGGTTCGATTCCTACCTCAGTCATCCTAGAAGTGGTTGCCCACTTCTACTTCAGGTAATTGTCGTGAATGTACCTCAATTAAAATAAATGGCCATTGGTTGCATTAATATGTTGTGTTTTATATAAGCCGTTGAGAGCCCAAGTTCTCTCCGAATCTCAGGAGTGTCGATCCCTTATAGCAAGCAGATATAGCTCAGGGCCAGTGTGTGTGAAGCATTGGAAGTGAGCACTCGGTTTGTCGGCCATAAAAGTTAGACTTGCCTGTTATTACGACACCACTTGGGTTCCCAACGGCACATATATCCACATGTGGCAGGGGCGGTCGTCTAGGTTAAGGAAAAGACTGGCAGAAGACAACGGTTTCAAGAAAGTGTACTTGGCTAGCACAGCTACAATAAATATTTTTGGGGACATGTAGAGCATCCAGTCGTTTTTTTTTCACAATGCATATCGCTTTAACTTTGACTCCTTACGAACATGAAAATGATAAGGGTTAGGGACACAAGTGCACCAATACCTAGGTGTATGTAGATTTTGATGTTGATACATTTAGTGGCTTTGCAACATCGTATTCAGGTAGCCTCGTGTACCTGGGTGTGTGTGGAATATGTCTGATAACCTGTGGTATTGTGATAGAAAGTAGTAGTGAGTGTCTTTGTAATTGGGGCCAGGATTTGCATGGGAAGTATCTATAACCTTACATTAGACACATCCCAGAATTTTCTTGGAATTGGCTATAAGAGGGTGGGGATTGGTTCCAGGATGGCTGAGGTGGGAAACAAACCCACCACTTCTCAGTTTTGTCTTACGAGGCTGAGTGTGCCCCGTTCTAGCCTTCAAACGAGAATTAAATTTCTTGGCACAGCCAGAAATCAACCTCCGCAGTAACACCCAAAAATGCTAACCACTGGGCCAGGACTCAAGATACGGTACCAAATAATAAGTAGAATTCATGGGAACTAATTCCTGATATTATCTACGTATATTGATGGTATTGATAGTTGTTTCAAGTGAAAAACCCTCTAAATCATCTACACCAGTATGTGTGTTAACTAAGATAATCATAATAAATCACTATGGCATAACGAAGAAGCATAATTATATGAAGGTACAGTAATAAGCATATCACTCAGTATTACCAATTTTGAAATAAACGCATACCGAGTGAGTAGATTGTGCGAGCGGAGCCAATACTCTTGTATTCCCATCATATATCAAATAATAAAGTTTGCGCACATCCGGCTTGAGCGGAGGAGGCGGATATGAATTTCCGGCCATGGTTATGAAAGATCAATAGATGGATCAGGACGACGTTCACTTGTTTACACAGTTCGCTACCGTACGCAACAAAATGTCTAGCAACTTGCCTAATCTCCTCAAACTAAGTGGTGAAAAATTATAAAAAAGACTTTATAATATCGGTGATAACTTAATTGATAAGGGATTATTTTATTCACCAAGAGATTAGTTTAGTTAGTTAGTTAGTTAGTTATTGTTGTTTTAAGGGGCGAAACTACGAGGTCATCTGCCCCTAAAAGAGATTAGTTTATATTATACAGTAGGCTTGGCGGCGTATTGACTTCATCAATAGATATCAGGGGCTCCAAAACTCAGACGAGGGACAGTATTATATGCATTGCTCCCAGTTGAATGAAAGAAGGAAGAAGGTAGAAACGAAGGAAGTTAGAAACGAAACAATGAAGGAAGAAACGAAGGAAGAAAGGAACGAAGAAACAAAGGAAGAAGGGATGGCATTTTGTACATTTACGTGTCTCTTAAACTCGATACAATGAGCTACGAAACTTACCTTTAATGTGCAATCCAAATCACCGTACGTGGCATTTCAAATGTAGAGATTTGAAGCCTTTTTTGTGTGTTACCTATACAGAATTGTCATTTGTAGCTCTTTAGATGGTCAACACAATTGTTCCCAATGAATCTGTGGGGTACAAGATATGCATATATAAACGCACTCCTGGAAAAAATTACATGTATTAATTAATTGATTCATTCATTATTTCATTCATTTGTGTCAGAAATACTCACAGTGTGAAATTGAATATACAATAAATACATAATATTATAAACACAATTTTAAATTTCAATTTGTTCAAACTATAGCCGCCCAGAAGTTGGCTACCTCTATGGCATTAGATGTTGCATGTAACAGGTCCTCTAGCGTACATGTTGTTGGGCACTGACTGCACTGAAGCAGATGGTAGGACGTCTGCGTTGTTCCACATTCACAAGACGGTGACTCCACATGGAAACCCCATTTCATTAAGTTGCTTTTGCATCTTGTGACACCCGACCGAAGTCTGTTGAGTGATCTCCATGTACTCCATTTCTCTGCGAAACCGGCTGGTAGTTTTTCAGAGGGTGGAAACCATTGTCCAGGGCTGTAGACCCTTGCACTCCACAAATTTGTTCGGGATTGTTGTGAAGTCCCGACAAGAGCTTCTGTTGTTCTGAGGATGATTATCATAATTAATGGGGCAATTTAGGATTACGCGATTCGACCCTCAAGTGACCATCATCAGATCCTGATCTCTGTGTAGCGTTAAAGTTCACACAAAATTATTTATTTATTTATTTATTTAATATAAGTCGCTTCAACAGTATTGTAGTAGTTTGTCTTGGGTGTGTTATTTTGATTCTAGGATGAATCTCATTTTTGTCTTAACGGTTTTTATGATTACGTAATTTTAAAAAAGTCTAAAATGCGCATGCATTTGCCAGGAATGGAACTCGGTCCAGCCTGGTGTGGGGCAAGCAGCTTAACCGCTGTTCCTCCAAATATTAGTAAAGTAGGCTTATCATTCGTATTTTTTCTTATGTCACTCATAGCGATATGCTTTAACGGTTCACCACGACCATCTCAGAGCGCTGCACCAAGCCGGAGATTCCTGCGCTGTCAGTGGCGATCAGTCATCACAGAAACACTGGTGAAAATGAAGATCCAGAGCCTGCTTCCAGTCTCCGACTGGGTCAGGAATGGAATGAATGAAGCCCCCATCTAGCGGCGAGGATATGAACTGTGCCGGCTGCCGAGGCCTGACGCACTCCTCTAGGGCAATGATTAAATGATTGACAGATGAAATTAAATGATAGTGGAGAGTGTTGCTGGAATGAAATTTTGACAGGGAAACCCTGAGTACCCGGAAAAAAACCTGTCTGCCTCCGTTTTGTCCAGCACTGATCTCATATGGAGTGACCGGGATTTGAACCACGGACCCAGCGGTGAGAGGCCGGCGTGATGCCGCTTAAGCCACGGTGGCTTACACAGAAATACTGGTACTCGGACAAATTCAACGCATATCCGAATACATGGGGCTCCTGTCCAAGGTGTTCCAAAGCTCTAAAATAAAGTAATAACAACTACTTTCATTACGTTGGTGTGTGAATGAGCATTCCGCCGTAAATAAACATAGACACTCATCGGTCCAGCCCCGTGCGTAATAGGGATGTAGCGGGAGAAAGTTCGCGCCAGATAGCGCTCGTGTAGTACTGGGTAAGCGCAAGGCGATCGTCTTATGTTTCTCCCAGTCAGCTGCGACCAATGTGTAAATTGTGACCGAGTTTTCTAAGCTAAAGTAAATTATATATTCTCTAATTTTACTCCAAGACTATATTAACTAATTCTATAGGTATATCTCCTAATATATGATAAACGATTTTCAGCGTTTAAGCGTTAAACAGCTGCAAAATGAGCTACGGATTAGAGGCACTAAAACCAGCGGGAGGAAGGAAGAATTAATAGCCTACAGTGGTAATAACAAAATTCTAACACGCTTTATTATTCAAATAATGAATATGAGTCAGCATGCTTTCTCCTAAAGATTACAATTACTAGAGTATTGTAGGCCTATATTGATAAATATATCTCCAAAAGACTTAAATCATAAATTGAGATTTAAATATTCACTTGCTCCCCCTGCTTACAGACTTCGATTCATGTATTTTTTTAGGTTGATAGCTTACATGAAACTGACGTGTTTTAAGGTAAACATAATCAAAGAAAGTTGATACCGGTAATTAAATGTGTACCTCGAAAATGCATCGCAACGTTTGGTTCTTATGTAATTTTGTCAATTTCGCAATAAGAATCGTTCCCTTACCCATGGGAAAGAACTTGAGGGTACAATTTTTTTTAAGTTTGAGAATCCCTGCTTTAGGGCCATGAACTGTTTCCATTCATCTGACTATGTCTCAAGAATGTAGAAGTCAGTCGCTACCACATTCTCCGTCAGGCAGATGGAAGTTGACGATTAATTCCGATTTCAAGAAACCAACCATAATACGTTTGTGACTGTTAATGTTGCGACATTTATTCTTGAAGTATTTGACCGAGTAGTCTATTGATGTCTTTGAAAATGGGAGTCAGAAATGTTACTTTCATTTCTTCGTGTATATTGACGATTTCTTCCCGTACTTCAATGGAGATGATTTCTGCAGATTCCGATCGTGATAATCCGGCAATTTTCTTGTGTATGGCCTCTTCCTAAATAATTATTTTTGTTGTGTTCGTGGTCCACGGAAAAAGCTGTAGAACAGCGCCTGGTTTTTATCTTGCTCTCTCACCTTCAAATAGGCCTACAAACGCATAAATTCAGTGGATGTTATCGAAATGTCTAATCAGTTTATAGGTACAAAATAGGAATTATTTTCCATTGTAAGTCACACTTATCCAACACAGTTTTCGTGAAGTCATCGGGTTGTAAATGATGGAAACACACTTTAATATATTCGGTCAGATTTTTCTCACCGAAATGTTTCCTTCTAAAAGCATGTGACCATTTCTACCTCATTTCTTTATTTTGTGGAAATTGGTGAAAAGAAAACGGGCTTCCCTGATTTTTGCAAAGAGGTACACTGCAATAGCTCGGCATAGTTACGAAAATAACAATTTAAACAACTTAAATTCGTGGATATTAGCGGCATGAGAACATAGGAGACAAATGAAGAGCGCCTTGCGCTTACCCAGTACAACAGCAGTGCGCTCTATCGGTGCTAGTTCTATACATCCCTATTGGTTTGCAGCAGGGCCGTGACCCAAAGTTTCTTGAGTTCTATTCCCAGCCGGGCTGTAGGGATTATAATCTCATTTGGTGACACCTTCATGGAAAGAGAGACCGAAAGTATATAAACAGAAAAGTTAAACGAAACAAATAAGTAGCAAAAAAATAAAAGAATAAATGAAAAATACCTGTAGAAAAATTGCATCTCGTCTTTATTATTATGGCTTGCCACGGTTGGTGAGTGGTTATATTGTCGGACTGCCAACCCCAAGCTTTCAGGTTCGCTCCTGGCCATGGTAAGTGATTTTTGAAAGGTGACAAAATCACAGCTCGCATGTTATACGTTCTTGGCATGTTAAAGAACCCATTTGAATTCAGTAGGCCGAGTTCATAGTGGCAAAATTAACCTCGGGATTTTCCGCCAACACAAATTAGTTCCTCCTTTCTCTACTAGAAAGTGCTATAGTGTCAAGGAGCTTAGATATCCTACCTTCTTGACTTTCATAGCGTTCCAAGGAACAACAAAATACGACATGCAAGCTGCCCTCTGGGCTTCAAATAACAAAGCTTGCACCTGGCACCCGAGGCCATACGACATTATTATTATTATTGGACTATTGTATTTTTTTTTTTTTTAATCGTTTCGGTCGTCTATGGACCACGTTATTTCAACTGCCTTTTCCCTCGTTCTTTCACATTGGCCCAGTATTCGCGCATTCTTCTTCGGTGAGCTTCCCTTCGTTCTTCGGTCCACTTCTTGCCAGTTTTCACTATAGGTTTTGGCTGAAAACTCCGTATCTCCCCAAGTTTCTTCTTCATAGAGTCACGTTCCAAGATGTCCTCATGTGATATCCCCAGTTCTTGTAGGTCTTTTTCCACCTCTGTAAACCAGATCCCTTTGGTTTTCTTTCCCACAAAGTAGGCACAGATTCGATTGGACAATCTTCCGGAGTTCATACGTGTTAAATGGCCATAAAAGGAGAGTCTTCTTTTGCGAATGGTGTCCGTTATTTTCTCCACATGCAGATAGAGTTCATCGCTGTGTCGTCTTCTATACTCTCCTCGTTCCTTGACCGGGCCCAAGATCTTTCTCAGAATCTTCCTCTCTTTGGCTTCGAGTTGTTCTGCCAGGCCTTTCTTATTCATCGCCAGGCATTCTGATGCATATAACGCCTCCGGGCGAATAACGGTAACGAAGTGCCTCAGTTTGGCCTTGAAGGACATTGATCGTGATTTGTAAATGTCTTTGGTTAAATGGTAAGCCATTTCCATTTTGTTAATCCGTGCCACGAAGGCTTCCTTTTCACGAATGTTGGGCTCAATCCATTCACCCAGGTATTTGAATTTCTCTACCTGTTTTATTTGTCCTCCATTCACCGTAAGTTCTCTGGGTTCCGACTTGATGTTCGTTATAAACTGCGTTTTCTCAAACGAAATCTGAAGACCTGCCTTTGCTGCTTGCACCTGTAATTGTTTGATTTGTTGTGTGGCTGTGTCAAGAGAATTAGAGAAAATTGCATCATCATCTGCGAAAGCTAAACAGTCGATTGTCAGGTTTTTGTTCTTACAACCTAGTCTGACCCCATTCTCTATACCATCCTTACACAATTCTTTACGCCATTCTCGAATAACTTTCTCAAGAACACAGTTGAATAAAAGAGGCGAGAGCCCATCTCCCTGTCTCACCCCTGTCCGTATTGCGAAGGATTCAGAAATATCTCCCCTGAATTTCACTTTGGAAGCCGTATCCAATAGGGATTGGTGAATGATTGCTCTTGTCTTGTTATCTAAACCAAATTCTCTTAAAACCTGGATCAGGGTACTTCGATCCAGCGAGTCGTAAGCCTTCTTGAAATCAACAAAAGTCACAACAAATTTCTTACTTCTCAGATTCATGTACGATAGAATTGATTTTAGATTCATGATTTGCTCAACACAAGAGCGCCCCTTTCGAAATCCACCTTGGTATTCACCCAGGTGTTGATCGAGCTGTGCTTCCGCTCTCGTTTGAAGCGCTTTCGCGAGAATCTTGTATGTTATCGAGAGGAGTGATATGCCACGATAGTTGTTTACGTCCGCTTTATCACCTTTCTTGTGCAGGGGATGAATTAGGGCCGATGTCCAATCACTGGGCAGTTTCTCTGTTTCCCAAATCTCCCGGATGATATCTGTTAGCTTGTCGACTGGTTTTTCACCTGCGTATTTCCAGAGTTCGGCAACTATTGAATCCTCACCTGGTGCTTTATTGTTCTTAAGTGAGTGAATGATCTGCTTGATTTCTTCCCTAGTTGGTGGACTTGAGTCAGGATTGACGAGCACATTACTGTGAAAGGAAAATTTCGATGTTGGAGCCTCACAATTGAGAAGGGACTCAAAGTATTTCGCCAGGATCTGGCAGTTGTCTTTGTCATTGTAAGCAACTTTCCCATCGAGATTCCTAAAGTGAAGACTGGGTGGTGTGTATTTACTGAGATTTTGCTTGAAGGTTTTATAGAAATCACGGGTGTTGTTCTTTTTGAAATCTTGGTCTATCTGTGCCAACTGATTTTTTTGGAATGCTCGTTTAATCCCGCGTATGGTTTTATCAGCCTGCTTTCTCACGACCAGGAATCTCTCTCTGTTTTCTTCATTCTTCTGTTTGTTCCATCGCAACCAGGCAAGCCGCCTTTGGTGAATGGCATTGTCACATTCATTAGTCCACCAAGGATACCGCCTCAACTTTGTCAGTGGGATGGTTTCCTGTGCCGTTTCAAGAATTGCTTATTTGAGTTGTTCCCAATTCTGTGGCTCAAGAGTTTCAAGTTTCTGACAGAATGCGTTTTGTGTTTTCAGTTTTTCCACATCAAACCTGTTGATCTTTCTTCCCTGAAATCTCTTGGTGGATCTTGGAAGAAGTTTTAATTTTAGCTTTGAAAGATAGTGATCAGAGTCAAGATTCGTGCTTCTTAAGACTTTTACATTCTGGATTTCTCTACGAGATTTACGAGAAATAGCAACGTGGTCAATTTGGAATTCGCCGAGATGGGGATTTGGGGATGTCCAAGTTTTCTGTTTTGCAGGAAGTCGTTTGAAGGCGGTTGACTTCATCACTAGGTTGAATGCCTTGCACAACTCCACTAACCTTTCTCCATTGCGGTTTGTTCTTCTGTGGGCCGGGTATTCTCCGATAATATTCTTGAATTTCTTTTCCTTACCGAGCTGAGCATTGAAGTCCCCAAGAAGGACGATGATGTGTTCCTTGGGAATCTTGGATAGAATATCTTCAAGCTCTTCCCAGAATATTTCCGTCCCTTGTGGATCGATTCTGTTAGCTTGATTAATAGGGGCATGGACGCTCACCATGGTGTAGATTTTATTTGTGCTCCGAAACGAAAGGATCGAGACTCGACTGTTGGGGGACGTGAAGTTGGTGATGGACTCTAAAATCTTCTTACTGACCACAAATCCTGTGCCAAGGTGGGGGATGGATTTTACTACACGTTTTCCGACTTTACCTTTGAAGATTCTATACCCCTGGGAGTCAATAGCTTCTGCATCAACAAACCTTGTTTCCTGAATTGCTGCGATCAGGATTTGATGATGTTGTAGGGTGTCAATCAGTTGTTTCAATTTACCGACCTTCATAAGGGAGTTCACGTTGAATGTTGCGAAGAAGTTGCGTCGTTTGTGTCTGATCTTGTTTGTAGGAGTCTCCGATACCTCCAAGCATGTCGTTGCAGACTCCCCTGAGTCCGAAGGCCTGCATGCGTCGTGCAAGTCGACGGTGGATTGGTTACCACCTGGGGTAGTTGCTTCAGCAGACGTTTCCTCCATGCTTTTCACAGTTGAAAAAACTGTAGATAGGGGGCCAGTAATATTGCACACTGACCAATGTACTGCCAAGGTTGTGAGCCTTGGAGTCCCCAGCACTGATCGGCTCGCCGACCCAGCTTCCCGCTGGGATTGGTTACCCAACCTTCCACTGGGTTGCTCGGCTTAACAGGGGGCACCTCTTGTAGGTTACATGCTGGAGTTGGAGTGAAAGAGGCTAAGTTGGATTCTCTTGCTGAATCCAATATGTTTAAGTCGCAGCTGACATGCAACAACGCATTTCACTCCCATTAGCCCAGAGCCGTAAGGACTCCTCCCAGGTTGATTCCTGGGACCCTATTATTATTATTATTATTATTATTATTATTATTAATAATAATAATAATATTATTATTCATATCAGACATGTTTGTACATCCTGATGGTATCATTTACTAGTCGGATGTTAACAGTCAGAATCGAAAATTATTATCCTGCAGTATTTTATTCGGCTCTCATATATTTCCAGCTCGCTTGGTATGGTTGGGGAATATTAGAGGAGAAGCCAAAAATATTGCTTAGAGGATCGATGACATAGATTGCGAGTGAAATATAATGTGTTGAAGCCATATGATGAAGCCCCGGAGCGAAGGTGAAGTTATTAGAATATGTGTTGTTCCCATCAGCGCTAAATGCGGTTTATAGAAAAATCAATTAGTAATTAACCACGCTCATTATACATTATTTTGCTTGGAATATTTTACAAATTACTCCCGTCTCTACGGGATCGGGCGACGTGAAGTAAGTTCTTATTTGGCAGAATTAAGCTAACGTAAATTTAGAAAACAGACGTATTCAAATATAACTTACATATGACGCGGAATTATTTCTAAATATTCAGCTTTGTATGCTGAAAAGACCCGAAAGAAAAGGAAAATTTTTTAACTGGAAAAATATTTAAGCACAAATATTTTTCTGTTTTTTTAGTATTTTTCAGGATTAGGGTAACATCCATTACAATTGGGTTCAATCGTGTTGACCGACTGAAAAACATTAAACTTTGATTACTAAGGCAAGAATGAAAAATGGTTTCCAACACAGTTTTCTTTTTGTCATGTGGCCTCATGAGAGGCCGAGTGCAGGTATTTCTAGTCGACGCCCGTGGGATGAGAGATGGAATGGATGAAGATGAATGAATCTGTGCAAGTATGTGGAAGGAGCATTGAGCACCCGAAAAAAAGCACGATTTATTTATTGACGATCTTAACTTGAATTGTAAACTAACTAGCAACCCGATCCGGCTTCGCCTGGGAACAGTTGTGAATGCATTACGTGATAAATCTATATCCGTTTTACGTCTCGGCATGATGGGTTAAATTCACTGACTGGACTATTAAGTACATGTATATTATCATGGAGATGCATGTGCAACAAATTCTTGACAGACGTAATTTAAGAATGGCTAGGTGCGTGAAACACAAATCCCCATTCCGTCCAATCTAAAAACACCTACAGTGGGCGATTTATTGAATAATTATAGAGATGTGCTCTCGCGTACGTTTTTGTAGAACTTTTCATTCTGAAAAATTCTTACACTCATTGTATATTGATATTTTTAACGGTTTGCCCAGCGTAAGCTCAAAAAGCGCACGGACGCCATATTTTTTGACTTTTTCTCCGAAATCGTTAATGCTTGCCTTCCTTTGATCATAAATAAATTATTTTCTACAGAAACCTTCCACGAAATATCCTTTACAGAATGGTGAAAACTGCATCAAAATCCAATCAGTAGTTCTCAAGATTACCCGTGACATCCAAGAATCGGGTACTTTGTTTTATACTAAGTAGAGATTATACGCCAATCGGTATAATTTAATATAATATAATCCCCATTCCGTCCAATCTTAAATTGACTGTGAATTTTGCGGAACGAAAAGTTAACAGGCGAAATGAGAGTTGCACTTCCAGGGAATGGCGAGGTGAATGAAACTCTAATCCCCCTTCCGTCCAATCTTAACTTGACTGTGTTTCACAGGCGAAATGAAGAAAACCCGAGTTGCACTTCCAGGGAAACTCCAAACTCAACCACCCTTCTCAGAAGTCTTAACTCAACACGACTCGACGGTTTGCTGCTGGCTGTATCTGGGGCAATAGGTTCGCCCGCTAGCTAGGCTGTAACAGGGATAATAGACTCGCTCTTAGCTAGCTCGTAAACTGTCGCCTCAGTAGTTGAATGGACATGGCTGGAAGAGATTAAAACGTAAAAACACTTATATTGGGCGATGTATTGAAGATAGACATGTGCTCTCTTGGACTTTTTTGTAGAACTTTTCATGCTGAACAATTCTTACACTCATCTTGTTATTTATATATTTTTAACGGTTTGCCCAGCATAAGCTTACAAAGCGCTCTGACACCAGGATTTTTTCGACTTTTCCACTGAAATCGTTACTGCTCGGCTTCCTTTGATCATAAATAAATAATTTTCTAAAGAAATTATCCTCGAGATATCCTTTATAGAATGGTGAAAACCGCATCAAAATCCATCCAGTGGTTCTCGAGTTTACCCGTAACATCCAAGAATCGGGGACTTCTTTTTATATTAAGTAGAGATGTACAGAAATGACCTGCGAGTACTCGAGGTGAGATGATGGAAAATTTATCACCCCCAAATATAAAAATAACTAACTATCGCAGGAGTTAATCTGTATGAATATAGTAAAAGGTTTTTTTCGGCAGTAACTTCGTATTTATCCTGGATCAAGTGTATCATGACCCAAAATATCTGCTTAATTAAATTCTAGTTAGTTTGTTACGGTCTGACGCCATAGCCACTGGAGTGAATAGCATGGCAAACCGTATTTTATGGACTCTAGAAATATCCTATATTGCCCGTCTTAATTTCCGAAATTGTATTTACTTTTTTCTCAGAAGCTATTAACAGGTTCAAATCGATGTTTCTATGGATGTTCTTACTTTAACACAAGCTTTTCGAAAATAAATGTAATTTTGAATTTTCATGATTCAATTTTAAAAAGCATTAATTTTAACAACGCTTTCATGAACATTTCCATTTGGCAAAATTAAACTTAAGTAAATTTTGAAAAACGGACGTGTTTAAATATAACACATATGAGGAGAGAAGAGAGAATATATTTTTTACTATATAGCTGCTTGGTTTCCCCCAAAAGAAGCCTCAAGGCACAGCATACTCCTCAATCCTTGTTAGGACAATTCATTAATAAACTAGTCTCAGTAAGAGTGATCGGGTTATTCCTTTCTATGCCAAGCTTCTGGATCAGTTCCACAACTTCTCGATAGATAATGCCACTGGCACCAAACAACTTTCCTCGCACATTAAAGGTGTGATTCCTGTACCTATCTCCGTATTTTTCCGAAAGTACGGAACGCAATCTTCATAGATGGTCTTTTTCTCCACGTCAATCTCTTTAGTCTGGTCTGGTGCATTCTTCTCAAACCGAATGGTTGGAAAAGCTCCGAAAAACATTTAAGCGAGAAAATAGAAACAAAAAAAATTCTGGCTTTTAGAACATGCTGTTTCGGTACCGTAAAATTCATCTTTTTCCGTTGGAAGCACTAGCATCCATTTTGCTGTTGTTGCATGTCTTTTCTTCTAACGCAGCCTCTTTCTTAAAAGTCTTTTTTATCTATCGTCTTATAGAAATGAAAATGTGCTTTGGTAGGTTTACTAACAGTACTCATGATTGTGAGAAAGTATATGGAAAGTAGTTTCAACACGATAATACCACAGAATTATGCAACTGAAAAGGCACTATTTATTTTAATATCTACAGTGTTAAAATATTGAGAAAAGACGATTCCATTTAAAAAATGTCTCCCTGACACTCATACTTATATTAGCCGAAGACGTGTTGGCTGGTGATCGCGTTATCCGCTTTATAAGTGAGAGTCGGTTAGGGCCAGCTTCTAAATTTTCCAGTGTAGGCCTATATAGACTCAAAGGCTTGTTCTTTTGGAATTCTGAATTGTTTCTTTATTCCGTAAATTTTGTTTATTATTACTAGAAGACAAGCCTCCATGGCTTAGGCGGCAGCACGCCGGCCTCTCACCGCTGGGTCCGTGGTTCAAATCCCGGTCACTCCATGTGAGATCTGTGCTGGACAAAACGGAGGCAGACAGGTTTTTCTCCGGGTACTCCGGTTTTCCCTGTCAACATTTCATTCCAGCAACACTCTCCACTATCATTTCATTTCATCTGTCATTCATTTAATCATTGCCCCAGAGGAGTGCGTCAGGCCTCGACAGCCGGCATAGTCCATATCCTCGCCGCTAAATGGGGGCTTCATTCATTCCATTCCTGACCCGGTCGGAGACTGGAAGCAGGATGTGGATTTTCATTTTCATTACTAGAAGACCCGTGCTGCTCCGCAGCATTCATTTCAACAATCCTACAGCATTTATTTCCATATGACACTTTTTTTTTGCTGTTCGCATGTCTTCATGCTAGTGACCTGAACAGACAGTTACGGTACCGATGCTTTTGGGTAAATGATGAAGTAGACTTATGCGATCAAATGTGTGGGTGTCTGCCTGTCCTCTGTGTGTGTGTCCCACCTTATCTTTAACGGTTTACCCAGCTTAAGCTTAAAAGGCACACGGACGGCAGATTCCAGACGCAATTCTGAAAAGCCGAGGTGAACAGAGAAACTCCAAACACATATAGTAGGCTTTACTCTTCTCTGAAGTATTATGTTGACACGACACGACAGTTTGATACTGGCCGAAGCTGCAGTGATAGGGTCGCTCGCAAGCTCGTAAACTCACTCCGAAACTAGTAATTGAAATTTCCAGTGAATGGAAATTACTGGAAGAAATGAAAACCTAAAAACACTTATAGTGGGTGATGTGAGAGCTGTCTCGGAATTTGTTTGCAGAAGTTTTCATGCTGAACAAATCTCAGAGTATATAGATATTTTTACCGGTTTACCCAGCGTAAGCTTAAAAGGCACATGGACGGCAGGCTTTTCTTCGACTCGATTCACTGAAATCGTTACTGCTCGGTTTCCTTTAGACATAAATAAGTGTTTTCCTACCGTATCCTTCCTCAAGAAATCCTTTACAGAATGGTGAAAACCGCATCAATAACCATCAAGTTGTCCTCGAGATTTCCCGTTATATCCAAGAGTCGGGGGCTTTGATTTATACTAATTAGATAGAGATATCCACACAATTTAAGGATACAGCGGTATAATTTGGTGTTCTGTCTACTTATGATACCAATCGTATGAATTTAAAAACAAAACACCGGTCTCTTAGGTTTGAATGTAGAGATTTAACACTTGGGTAACATATAGGCTAGAGGTGTGCAAATTAATAGAATATACCCGTGTTGCTCCGCTGCAATCATTTCAACACTCCTACAGCACTTCTTTCCATCTGATGACATTTGCTGTTCGCATGCCTTCATGCTAGTGACCTGAACAGACAGTTACATACCGTTGATTTTGAAAAAATGATGAAGTAGACATATGAGATCAAAGATCGATCATCCAAGAGTATTTATTAATCTCATGCAATAATATTTTTTTAGGATAAGGGAACCACCCATTACAATTGGGTACAATCGTGTTAACCGACTGAAACATTACATTTCGATTACTAAGGCAACACTGAAATATGGCTTCAAATACCATAACATTGTATGCTTATTTACGGAGTGGACTGGGAAAGTCGTCCAGTATCTGTATTATCAGGATTTCAACGTATATTATTGTCGTATAACCGGCAAAGGTACATTAGTTGAAGTTCATGAAACAGCATTTTGGACATGCCTTGTATGTTCCATAAGCAACGAATACATTGTGGAAAACAAAAGAGTGCCGTAGCGCATGGCGCGATTTCAACGACACCGAAAAGGAAGTCGCCCAGGTGGGCCAAATACTACGATGGTTCCTAACTGAAGGCCATGGCCACCAAATTCCCAATCCTGTCCCCAATATACACATGCTAGTTCAACAATCACAATAACACAGGTTATATCAAAAATTCTACACACACTCACCCATGTACACGAGGCAACATGACCATGATGTCTAAGGACCGCAAATGAAATAACAATTGTCTAGACATGAATACAGCAAAACGGTGATAGGAGAATGTAGGAATGTTTGCCACTATGTTTCTCTGACAGGATAGCATTACATTACATTTTGCTAATATGCTGATTAACTGTGCATACTATAGGATAGAGAATACTACAGTCCAATACAATCCTTGATTCACAATCGGTCAGGTTTCCCATGTGTAACAATATACCAAAACGTCTGTAGCAATAAAGACAAATAAGGAGGCTATACAGTGAAACCAGCCATCTGAACAAAATACATTAATTATGAACATACATCCTTTATACTATAGGAGCCAATTTGAATTGATAATTTATGACAACTATCAATAAAAAAAGTTCATTGTATTTCGTCTTGCTGGCAAATGAAAAGTCGTGCTAATGTTAATATGTATTTATTGCAACAAATTAGGTACAAAGATAATTGTATAGGCCTACTCACTTGTCTTTTAATTCACTATAATGTGACGCGGTATCTGAATTGTATTATTTGACACAAATAACACGCAAATTTAATTTGTTTCGTGAAATTAGTTGTCTTACGTATACAGTATATTTTGTTGTCATTCAAACAGGTGGCTACATGAATTTGTCATTAGCAAAATGGCTGCCGATCGCGCATGACTATTTATGTCTGAAAGTAATTCATTCTTTGAGAAGTTTTAATTAAATTATGTGCACAGAATCCCGTTCTGCGTATTGTATGGATACATGCGTCATTAGCGCCCGAGTGGAGCAGGTAGAAGTTAACGATATCATGACGTAATTAGGGAAGTGATCGCTCTATACCAGTGAATGTTATAATTATATATGATGTATTGAAACACCAAACGAACGAAATAAAACAAAAATGGCAGGAAGAAATATTGTGTTTTGCCGTGAATCAATCCGCATAGAAGATTTTTAAGTGAATGCGTTATGTCCCCAAGGAGATTTGATCTCTGTAATTAGGAAGATGTTTACGTGGATTCACATTACTACCATGGAAACCACGATGAAGATGTGCACTATACTTTACTGGACTATCATGATACAGAGTAAGTCTAAGCCCCGCAAATGAAATAACAAGCTTTAAGACGGTTAATCTGTCAATCGCGTTGTCGCAACCCCTAAACTTAAGAACCAGCCAATCAACCAATCTGTCAATCAAGTTAGATTCAGTAATGGTGCGGCGTTGAATAGCATGATACAGTGTTAGTCAGTGTCGATAATATGTCCGTCAAGTTATTAGATTCTATTTCCGAGCGACCTTGAATAAATGAATTTTCGCATTTATTTTAATACACGGATGATATAATCAAGTAAGGTGGGGTTCAATCGATAATGCCTGACTGACATTACATTTTAAGAAAACAAACGTCGTCGTAGCGCAAATACGTCCCGTGATATTTCAGTTTTAGTAATGGGTGAAATATCGTCAAAACTATCGTAATATATAAGATAATTGTGAGTTTTATTTAATTTTTTGTTTTATTAATTTTCGGTCTTTTCAAATTAAGGTGTCCACCTATTAATTTTAAATTCCATTCCAAATTTGTACACTTTAATCTGTGTTAAGAGGGGCAGATTACCTTGTAGTTCCACCCTTTAAAACAACAATAACTGACTAATCAGTCTCCCTCGACCAACTAATCTATGAAGGTGTAGCTACTATTGCTGTGATACACTTAAGCAATAAGACCCTAACTAGAATTATTGTAAACTAATATACAGCAATGACCTGCGAATACTCGGCTGAGATGATGCTAAAATGCTAGAAATGCAGCATACAACAAGATGTTCAGTAAAGAACATATAGCCTACTTTCCCCTAAATGCATGGGTATTGTTATTACTCTTTGTCCTTTTCAAGGAGCATAATTGAATATTGGTTGTAGTAGCTTGTTGAAATACAACGTGCTATACGGATATTAAACATGAATATGAGGTGCCCTTTCTTAGTGCTACCTCTGTAAATAAAACATTCAATTCGGTTTCACCGGGTTTGAAATGATATGGGGAATCGATTTGCACACATACATGGCAGCAATGTGCAAACTATTAGACTGATGACCTTGTAGGTTGGTCAAAGGACGCTTCTCACATAAATGTATGTTGTTGCAAAATTTGGTAGAGATTAGATGATTGGATTGGGCGTAATTTGATTTAAGATTTTTACATTTGGGTAGCCACCATTCCATTTCCGTCAAGATGGCGGTGATATAAAACATGACACTGAGGTGCCCTTCGCTTGTGCTACCTCTGTACCAAATGTCGTTCAATTCGGTTTCACCGTGTTTGAAAAGATAGGGGGAATCGATTTGCGCACATACATGACCGCCATCTGCAAATTATTGTTGAAATACGTGTTATACGGATATTAAACATGAATATGAGGTGCCCTTTGCTAGTGCTACCTCTGTAAAAAATTTCATTCAATTCGGTTTCACCGAGTTTGAATTGATATGGGGAATCGATTTGCACACATACATGGCCGCTATCTGCAAACTATTTGGCTAATGACCTTGTAGTTCAGTCAAAACTAGTTTGCTCAAAAGATTCTATATACATAAAGATATAATGTTGAAAAATTTCGTAGAGATCAGATGGTTAGGTTGGGCGTAATTTGATTCAAGCTTTTAACATTTGGGTGGCCGCCATTACGTTTTTGTCAAGATGGCGGTGATATAAAACATGACAGTGAGGTGCCCTATGCTAGTGCTACCTCTGTACCATATTTTGTTCAGTTCGGTTTTACCGTGTTTGAATTGGGGGGAATCGATTTGCACACATACATGGCCGCCATCTGCAAACTATTGGGCTGATGATCTTGTAGTTTGGTCAAAATATGCTTCCTGGATAAAGGTACAGTATATTGTTACAAAATTTGGTAGAGATCAGATAATTATGTTAGTCGTAATTTGATTTAAGCTTTGAAAATGTGGGTGGCCGCCATTACGTATCTGTCAAGATGGCGGCGATATAAAACATGACACTGAGGAGCCCTTTGCTAGTTATACCTCTGTCTATTTCGTTCAATTCGGTTTCACCGTGTTCGAATTGATAGGGGGGGGGGGGACAGACATTCAGAGAACACACACTCATGCCCTCACACACACAAACACACACAGACACACAATTTTTGGCCCTGTGTAGATCTCATGTCTACTTTCATTTTTTGCAAAAATCGAAAGTAGGATAAAAACAGTGTTTGCCTACTAATAATGCGTTGACATATATGATATGGAGACCTATCTGAATTGTGGAATGCCTATAAGCTGTTTTGTCAACCACTGTTCTGATGTAAAAGAAACATCTATATTCTAACCACTCTCAAATCACATATAGCAAGAAGATTTTTTTTTAATTTGAGGAGATTTTATAACGCAGATTCATATTGCAAGTTTCCAGCTGATGTAAGAATAATGTACCGTATCCAAGGTTATATTTAAGCAATACTTTACGAAGAGAGGAAATATATCCATCCATCCCACCGCATTCCATCCCAACCTATCCCATCCATTCACCCATCCCTTCCCATCCATCCATCTATCCATCCTACTTTATCAGAACCATTTTTAGCCTATTTTCAATTTTGAAAAAATAGGCTTATGAGATCACCTTTTGTCCGTGTGTGTGTGTGATTTGTGTGTGGGTGTGTCCCCTAATAAAATCTAAACGGCTGGAGCGATTTCAATGAAACTCAGTAAGTTCATAGCACTATTCCCTGCGACCCCGACCGTGCCCTTCAAATTTTGTTACGACTCACCAATCCAACATGGCAGCTGTGCGAAATATTTCACCAGCATTCAATATCTCCGAAACTATTACGGATATTACCCGGACATATGGTATGGTGATAAAAGCAACAATTATAAGTTCACTTATGTGACCTTTGAAAATCTGGTAACTACAAAACGAACATGGCGGCCAAGCGAATTTGCGACTTTTAAATAGACGTTTCTCGCGATTTAACCAACCAAACGCAATGAAACTTGGTACAGTATATGTTTATATACATTGTAATGCACCGACATCTAACTTCGTTCAATTGTTTACATAACCACAAGATGGCGGATGTGCGAAATATTTCACCGGCATTCCATATCTGTGAAACTATTAGCGGTATCTCCCTGAAATCTTTTATGGAGATAAAGGGCACTACGTAAGTCCATCTATAAGACTTTCAGAAACCGGTTAACTACAAAACGAACATGGCAGCCAAGCGAAGTTGAAAATTTAAAATAGACCTTTCTCGCGATTTAATGTTCCAAACGCACTGAAATCTGGTACAGGAAATATTTATACACATTGTAATGCACTGGTATCTAATTTAGTTCAATTGTTTACATAACCTCAAGATGGCGGCTTTGCGAATTTTAAAATTAAGTTTTTATTTCTTGTGATGTAGTCATGCGATCGAATTGAAAGTTTGAATATTGAACCTACGCAATAATTTTCCTTTAATGGTACATGACTCTATGGCCTATACATTTAACAATTCAACATGGCGACCATCAAAAATGTTTAGTCGGCTCTGAATATCTACGAATCTATTATAGCAATCAAACTGAATTTCTTAATGTTCATAGGGGCTATGGACTTAAGTTCACCTATAGGACTTTAAATAACTTGGTGTTCACAAATCCAACACGGAGGCGACGCGAAATATAAAAATTCACATGGACGTTTCTCGCAATTTAACCATCCGAGTGTAGTGAAACTTGGAACAGTAAATCCTTATACGAATGGTAATCCACTGGCATCTAATTTATTTCAATTGTTTCCATAACCTCAAGATGGCAGCTGTGCGAAATTTTAAAATCTCCTTGTTACTTCTTGTGTCCTTATTATGCAATTGTAGTTTGAATACTACACGTACACAATAATCTGCATGTAACAGTACATAACTCTAGGACCTACATATATAAAATCCAACATGGCGACCATCCGAAATTTTTAGTCGGTTCTCAATATCTACGAATCTATTACAGCAATCAAACTGAAATTGTGTATGTTGCTAGAGGCAATTAACATAAGTAGGATATATGAAAATAGGCTGTATAGTTCTTCACGGAACTACTTGTTCAACTTTTCATCACTCCTTTCTATAATAAATAATATAATATCGTATGGCCTCGGGTACCGGTTGCAAGCTTTGTTATTTGACACCCAAAGGGTAGCTTGCATGTCGAATTTTGTCGTTCCTTGACTATGGAAGTCAAGGAGGTTAGATGTTAGATATCTAAGCTCCTTGAACACTATAGTGCTTTCTAGTAGAGTAATGAGGAACTTTGTGTTGGCGGAAACTCCCGAGATTAATTTTGCCATTATGAACTCTGCCTACTGAATTCAAATGGGTTCTTTGACATGCCAACATCGTATGACATGTGTATCGTATTTTTTCCGCCTTTCAAAAATCACTTACCACTGCCAGGAGCGAACCTGCAATCTTGGGGTTAGTTGACCGACACGATATACACTCACCCACCGTGGCAAGCTACTCCTTTCTATAATTGAATGTAATAGTTTGCTTTTATAATTTTACAAATTTGTATTGCTTTGTAGGTTATAATTTGAAAAGTGTGACTAAAATGCTGTAAAGAGCAAGAATAGTTCATATTTTTGTTTCGTTCTTTTCTTATTATTTTTATTTTTTATGTTACTTTAGAATTCCTGGCTCTCTGATTATCAGGGTAAGATATTAGTATTAACATAAAAACACAGTGTGGGTTGATGAACGTAATAGTCTGCCGATCAGTAAAGCGAAATCAGTTTTGGGGGAATCACCAGTATAAGGTAAACATTTATGGAGTTCTCTTTTATCAATATGTTGGCAATAAATATAGATTTTATTTTTATACACGTATATTATATTATGTTACAGTTGTTTCTTTTATTAAATATGAATTATAGTCAATGGCCATAGCTGGGTATTTTTGATTGAACGCCCGAGGGCTCCCAACAAGTTAAATTTCACGTAGTTCCAACTTTGGCTACTGTCACTAACACCTAGCGGCGAACATTGAAACTTGATAGAGCTTTTCTTACTAGCCAAATATAACCTACAAATTTTGCTACACACTACCAATTGCAGTGGTAGGTTCTTTTTACGTGCCATGAATCTATGATATGGGCCCGCCGGTTTTACTTCCCCTCCGAAGGAAGGCACACTAAAGGATTTTAACGCTCTTAAAAATCCGAGGACTTCGGCCGGGTTTGAATCCGCCATCTTGGGCATGGCAGTTCAGCATGCTACCGACTACGCCACTGAAGCCCATTCTATTAACTTTCACTAAACTGTCTTCAAATTATTTTATCTAGTGAAGAAATAGGTAAATTTGGAATATTGTTGCTAATTCAGCCCATCTACTGTTCTGGTGCCATAAAGTACAGTGTATGATGTATATATTTTCCTGATCCCAGTGAAATAACATTGGGTATGGTATGTTTGCATTCCCTGACATTCTGTATAGTGTAGGAGAGACACGAAGGAATTAAAGCCGTCGACTGGGCACGAGACGGGCGCCAGCTCGTCCTGTCGTAAAAATGTAGTCTGCCACTCTGTAATATAACAGGTTGGAGTTGCATCAGAGCTTCACTTTCATCGCAACACTTATAAAGTGCTCATAGAAAATACTGTCTCTTACTCCTGTATAAACATGGGCAGTTATAATAAGAGAGTAAGAGAGATGGCTACCCCACTACCACGGCCTGCTTAGCGACTTATTCATTGATGGTACAGGACCAGCTCTGTCCACCGGAAATGGAAGCTGGATGGATGCATGATGTCTATCTACAGTAGATACGTAGATATCGAGAAATGTCTAAATATTTCGGATGGTCGCCATGTTGTTTTTAGCCTACTTTCGATTTTTGCAAAAGAAAATGAAAGTAGACTTAATAGATTTACACGGGCCAAAAGTTGTCAGCCTGTCTCTGTGAATGTGTATATCTGTCCTCCCCCCCCCCTATCAATTCAAACATGACGTAATCGAATTGAACGAAATTTGGTACAGAGGTAGCACTAGCAAAGGGAACCTCAGTGTAATGTTTTACATCGCCACCATCTTATTGCGTAGGTTTATTATTCAAACTTCAATCGCACGACTAGGCACAAGAAATAACAAGTAGTTCCGTGAGGAACTAAATAGCCTGTTTTCATAAATACAACAGATGTTAATTGCCCCTATCAACATACAAAATTTCAATTTCATTGCTCTAAGAGGTTCTAAGATTTTGAGAACCGTCTAAATATTTCGTATGGTAGCCATGTTGGATTTTTATAAATGTAGGCCAAAGCATTATGTTCTATTAGATGCCAATTATCGCGTAGGTTTATTATTCAAACGTTGACTTCGATCACATGATTAGCACTCAAAAAATGCCAACTTAATTTTAAAATATCGCACATCCGCCAACTTTAGGGTATGTAAACGATTGAACTAAATTAAATGTCAGTGCATTACAAGATTTATAAACATTTGCTGTAACATGTTACACTGCGCTACATGGCGATAACTCAAATGGTTAAAATTTAAAATTAAACTAGAAGACCCGTGCTGCTCCGCAGCATTCACTTCAATCCTACAGCACTTCTGTCCATATGACATTTGCATGTGTTCATGCTAGTGACCTGAGCAGACATTTAACGTACCGTCGCTTTTGGGTAAATGATGAAGTAGACTTATGAGATCAAATGTCCTTTGTGTGTGTGTGGCACTATTTACTCAGCGTAAGCTTAAAAGGCGCACGGACGTCAGGTTCCAGACGCAATTCGGAAAAGCCGAGGTGAACAGCTAACTCCAAACATATAATCTATACTTTTCTCTGAAGTACGTGGGTTGGCGACCACGGGACCCCAGCTGAGACCGGCATTGCTTCCACTTACTTGTGCCAGGCTCCTCTCCGTCTTCTTTCCTGTCGACATCCCTTGGTCAACTCTTGTTCTTTTCCAACCCCGACGGTATTAGGGTATCCGAGGCCTAGGGAGTCTTTCACTTTCCTGCCTTAATTGGCCCTTGTCTCTTCTCTCCTGATCCCTCCTTCTTCGAGGGGTCAGACCTCTTGTTTTCTTTTCATTATATTTCCTTTACTCTTTAAGATTCCGCACTGTTTTTTGTTAATTGGCTCCCGTGTATCTAAATTCCATTGAGCGATTTCTTTTGCATCCACACTCCATTTTGTAGGTGTTTTCAGATTACGTTGCATTTTTAAGTCTTTTTGATCTACAGTAAATTGCATTTTGCTAGTGTTTTCAACCTCGATTGCATTTTGTAAGGATCGACAATCTAAATTGTCTTTTCGTAAGTCTTTCAATATAGGGGATGGGACTTTTGTGAGTATTTTGAATCTAAATTGCATTTTGTATGGTGGTCATTTTGCAGGTATTTTGATTCTCAATTGCATTTTGTGGGTATTTTGAATCTAAATTACATTTTATAAGTATTTTAAATCTAAATTGCATTCTGTAAGTATTGTCCATCCAATTGAGTAGTTTGAATCTACCATGCATTTTGTAAGCATTTTCAATTTCAATTGCATTTTGTAAGTATTTTGAATTTCAATTGCTCTGCGTGTTTTTTTTTTTTTGAATCTGAAATGCGCTTTTTTCAATCTAAATTGCATTGTGTATTTTCAATTTCAATTGCATTTTGTAAGTATTTTGAACCTCAATTGCATTTTGTACGTATTTTCAATCTCATTTGCAGTATTTTTCAATCTATTCCTTTTGTGAGTATTTTCGTTCTAAATTCCCTTTTGTAAGTATTACCGCTCTCCATTTTGTGAGTAGTTTCAATCTGAGTTCCTTTTTGTAGGTATTTTCCTTCTCACTTAATTTTCGTTCTGGTTTCCACTTCATTGTCATTTTCGCTATCACCCATACCATAAGGGGCCGATAACCTAAATGTTAGGCCCCTTAAATCAACAATTATCATCATCATCTCTGAAGTATTAACTCGACACGACGCGACAGTTTGATGCTGGCTGAAGGTAGGGTGATAGGTCGCTGGCAAGCTCGTAAACTCACTCTGAAGCTAGTAATTAAAATTTCCACTGAATGGAGATTGCTTGAAGAAATGAAAACGTAAAAACACTTACAGTGGTCGATGTGGGAGCTGTCGCGATCTTTCCTGCAGAACTTTTCGTGCTGAACAATTCTCAGAGTATATCTATATTTTTAACGGTTTACCCATAAAATGTCATAAACATTTTTTTCTACCTAATCCTTCATCTTAATCGAGAAATCCTTCACAGAATGGTTAAAACCGCATCAAAATCCACCAAGTTGCTCTCGAGATTACCCGTTACATCCAAGAATTGGGAACTTTTGCTTTATACTAAGTAGATAGAGATATCCACACAATTTAATGCTACAGCAGTACAATTTGGTGATCAGTCTACTTATGATACCAATGGTATACATTTAAAATAAAAGATGGGTCTCTTATTTTTGAATTTAGAGATGCACCGTAACTCTTGGGTAACATAATTAAAAAAGTGTGCAAATTAATAGAATTAAATAAAATAATTTTAATAAGTCATAATTTCTTTTATTCTAAATCATTTTATTTACCAACTTCTTTTGTTATCCTACTTAGTAGTGTTTCCTCTCCCGTGGAATTACACCTTTTCCCAAAAGGAATTGCGTCTGGAAACTTTCAGATTATTGGATTCCGAGGGATATGTGAGCTGGGTCCGCTTTCAATTTTTCATTGACTTTAGAATTTAAGTCAGGTGATTTCAATGAATAGTTCATGAATCTTTGAATAGCTCAATAGCGTTCATCAGTTTAAAGACCCCAAATCTCTCTGCTCTAAATTCACACGTAAAGTAGAGTGAAGTAATAAAAACGAAACGTGTGGCATCTTGCATTTGCAAGGCTCCTCTGTTAGTGGAAATTCTAAAAAATCATTTTAATTTGAGTTTCTTAAATTAAAATATAATTAGGAGTCTTGGTTAAACATTTGAAGTAATTTCATCGCCTTGTAAACATAGGCCTACTTAGTGCATTAAACCGTGAAAAGTAAAAATGCAATTTGGAAAACTGACATCGAATCTAATAATTTGCACACCTCTGTAAAGACAGCTATTGCCTCCACCACTACGGATAGAATAGTGAGTCAAGGATATTGATGAGAAATGAAAAGATAACTCACACAGAAGGAATTAATATTTACTAAGCTGTAAATTTGATTGAGTATATCTTAGTTATAGAACTGAGGAAATGAAAGAACAGGATGTAGGATAGTAATCACCGATGTAGGACAATAGCACTTTTTACCATTACCACAGGACAGTTATCGTATTAGGGATTCGGACGTTCTTGTATAATTGTTATTTAATCTGTGCCCCGTTTGCTGAGGTCTGTGCTCCTCCGCAACATTCGTTTCAACATTCTAATAGTACTTCCTTCCATACGACATTTGCTGTTCGCTTGCCTTTTGGTTCTATTTGAACTTTGTCGTCATGAAACGATTTTGCTCGCGATAGTGCGACATACAGTTGTCCGTGGCCAAACACCGGTTGAGGTAGATAAATGCCTACTTGATCTAGTGTTTGACCTTGAGCTTTATTGATAGTTATACAAAAAGCCAAACGTACTGGAAACTGACTCCTTTTGAAGGAAAACGGCATAGAAGTATCTGATGGCGTAAGGTCAAGGCGAGGAAGTAGAACATTGTTTCCAACATTTACGCCAGTAATAATTTCCAGGTGTAAGCAATTGTCATGCATCTTCCGAACCAACAGTCTAGTACCGTTCAACAGACCTTGGGTAACATTAATATTTCTCAACAAAATCACAATAGAGCCTTCTTTTAATCGAAGGATATGAGGTGGCAATCCACGTATGTCTAAGCTGTCTAAAAATTCTGTTGGGAATTGTAGAAGTTCACTCTCATCTTCAGTAATTAAATTATTCACACTGATGTAAGTTCTCGATGATCCTGGGATTAGCTCTAAAACTTTGTCATTGATTTCTTTACAGTGTTCATTTTAGGTGCTAAAATCGCAATTTTTGAAAAGCGTGAAATATCTTTCAGTGTGGAAACTTCATTTCCATATATTTCAGTGATGATATCAGTTTTAGCAATGATGGAGGGTGGTAAGTCGACTAATTCTGAAATTTCTCCATCGACGTGAGGGTATTCACCGTTACCAATTTGTATCAAGAAGTTTGCAAAGTCACGTTGATCTATATCCGCTCGCATATTTTTGTTGAGTTTAAATATTTTGAATAATGGCCACAAAGGAGAGAACCTTACTGACATTTGGACTGAAGCTGCTCTAGATGCGTGAGGCACAACAGGCAATACCTGCCTGAAATCTCCACCTAAGATGATAATTTTTCCTCCGAAAGGCACGTCGTTATTCATGATGTCCTTGAGCAGCCGATTTACACACATCAATGCGTGCTTATTAGCCATAGGGGCTTCATTCCAAATGATAAGTTTTGCTGAACGAATATAAAAAGCTTCCTTGCTGTTAACTTTTATTCCTGATACTGAACTACATGTAAATGTAGAGGTAACTTGAACTGGCTGTGTACAGTGCGCCCCTGAGGTAGTAACAATGCTGCAATACCAGTCCATGCAACAGAAACTACATTTAACCCAAAATTTGTGCAACTGTGAATCAAGCATTTGTAAAGAAATGTTTTCCCGGTGCCCCCTGGACCGTCAATGAAATATGCATTATCCCTCCTTTCATTGCCGTTTTGTACTAACCCTAAAATTTCGGTAATTATAGCTGTTTGGTTTTCATTTGCTTGGTTTATCATCCGACTTAATTGATCCTCATTAAGTTTTGGATAATTCATTGGTAAATTTGTCCGAGGAAAATTATCAATAATTCGAGAGAAGTAATGGGAAGACCATGGAGCTTTAATGTATTAGAAATATGTATAAGAGTGATCTGATATGCAATGTTAGCCTAGGTTCGTGAAACTGCAGATAATCTTCTGATAATGAATTCTTGAAAATGTCCCATAACTGTCTTACATTTGAAGGGGTCTGAAAGATACATATGTAAGAAAACAGTTGTCGTAACTGAGAAGGCATCTGAAATTGTGACGCTTCTGCCAAAGAACGCTGTCATTCAGAATCATCAATCAGCAAACCTCGCTCCTTAGCTGTTTCTTTAAAAGTAGAATAGACAACGGTTTTGTATGTTCGTAGATCCTGGAAGCTGGTAGCACCAATGACGTGAAGCAATAACAGGCGTAAATAATACCTTTCTGTTTCTGTAGGCGAAACATTATACATTCTGCCTAAAGTTTTTGAAACATTTTTTTCTTTTTTGCCACTGGCAGTTGCTCTTATTCCAGACGTAATGTACTGGTGTTTCAGGATATATATACGGACTTCTGGCTTGCGAATTTTGATTTAACTTGAACCACGCTTGTAATTCCGTGTTGCGCAACGGTACTTGAAGTAAAATATCAGGAGCGTTATCATTTTTAAAATAGATATTTTGCAAGTTTGGCAAGTGAACTGGTAATCGCACGATAGAATGTGACTGTTCATGCATGTGAAATGAAAATATCCTGTATGCGGCTTCTGTTGGACCAACATATCTAGCATTTAGAAAAGAAGTAATTCCATCGTAGTTCACCGTTTCGCCTTCAGGACATATTTTAACATTGCAGCAGTCATGACCTTTATACACATACTTGTGGATGTATTTAACACTCCGAACACTCGAGCATATTTCAACATTAATATGAGCTTGAAAGTAAAGTAAAAGAAATGGATTGTAGGGAACAATGAATCGACTGTCGATTTCAATGTCAATACCTCGAATTGTTTTTACAATAATCCGTCCATTATTTCTTCTCCTATACGAAGGATAACCATTGGCGTTATCTTTGGTCTCTTCCTGAAACTGTTTAGGGAAATCTTTCTTGCATACGCCATCTTTCATACAGACTGCAGAAGGATTCAAAGATCCGCAAGGACCATGTACCATATGACGCCTTACCAACTCGTATAGCGCTTCATCCTTGAGATCTGGTATTTCGGCTGACACCACACTGTCAATGTCAGAAATTTCTCGAAACTTACTATCTTCCGTTAACGTTAATAGTAAATGGATGTGCGGGAGACCTCGTTTTTGAAATTCCACTGTATATAGATATGCTTTTACTTTACCGAAAATTTCCTTAACATTAATCAATCGTAGCAATTCCTTTACTTTGCAATGGAAAACTCTCACTACAATATCAGGCCTATTATTAGCCGTTTCCCAAGGATGAATGATGTTAAGTATTTCTGGCCAGCCCACATTACAGGTGAACGTAATGAATAAATCTGGCTTTCCAATCTTCCTCACTATCGCCATCGCATCCTGATATTTTTGCATCATATTCCTTGGGCTACCTGTAAAAGAAGATGGCAAAACTACAATATGACCGACTCTCAGATTTTCATTTTCTGCTCGTACATGCAAGGCGTCTGCTAAACCGGCATATGTATCAACTCGCAACTTAGTTTGTTGATGACGTATATATTTTAAGCGGTCACCTTCCATATGGCAGTAGTAATCCACGAATAGCTGTTGAGTCAATTTACCAGAGTTAATAAGGGGATTGAAATCGAACTCAGCTCCTAGACCTCGAATGGCAATTCTGTCGAGAATATACTCACGCATTGTGACAGTATGACGTATTATCGTTTGTCTCACTCCAGCAGTTGGCATTGAAATGTGCCAACCAGACTCTCCGCAAGGCCAAATCAAGGTATAACACATAGGATCACAGTGCATACTATAATAATCAACATTCCTCAAGCCACCTTCTCTCTCATATACTGTAATGTGTCGATGAGATGGTGGAGCTCCATCAACAGTTCCAAATACAGCAGCAATTTCTGAACATGTGGGGTCATTGTAACGTCTTGGATCTGAGGAAGGTTCGTGATAGAAACGCATTACCAATTCCATTTGACGACGATTTTCTTTTAGGGCTGATTTTTAGCCTACTTTCGATTTTTGCAAAAAATGAAAGTAGACTTATGAGATCAACACAGGTCGAAAAAAGTGTGTCTGTCTGTGTGTGTGTATGTGTGTGTGTGAGTCTGTGTGTGTGTGTGTATGTGTGTGTGTGAGTCTGTGTGTGTGTGTGTGTGTGTGTCTGTGTGTGTGTGAGTGTGTGTACTCTGAATGTCTGTCCCCCCCTATCAATTCGAACACGGTGAATGCGAATTGAACGAAATTTGGTACAAAGGTAGCACTAGCAAAGGACACCTCAGTGTCATGTTTTATATCGCCGCCATCTTTACTAAAACTGAATGGCGGCCACTCAAACGTTCAAAACGTAAAATCAAATAACGACTAACCAAATCATCCGATCTCTACCAAATTTGGTAACAACATACCTTCGTATAGGATGCGTCTTGTGACCAAACTACAAGGTCGTCCGCCATACCATTTCAGGATGGCGGCCGTGCGAATTATGCAAACTTTATAATCCATATCATGGGACCCACCAGTTCCGATTATCGAGCCGAGAATCGTTTTAACTGTTCTAAAGGAAGAGGCACGTTCGAAATTAAAAGTTTATTTTGTAATACTATAGTGCAGACGTGATTTTAAAAAGCTGAGCTGATTCAGATTTTAAGACAAGATGGCAGCGGATATCTTGTGCCTGACTTATATTTCACTAATTTGAGTATTGCATGCAAATATAGCGTACTGATACAAAATAAATAAACTTTGTATGAAATGCTTTATATATAAATAATATACTCCAGTGATGAAATCGTTTAGTATAAATCATTATTTGCTAACAAGTTCTATGTAAGTCATTTTATATAGAGCAACATTCGTTGACACAATTAGCTCAGTGGTAGAGCGATATTCTATCGTTCAAATACCTATGGTTCAAACCCGATCAGAGCTAGGTTTTTTGCTTGAAATGTTATATGTTTATTGTTTTGTAATGACTCAGATGTTTTAAAATTAAGCGTTATATTGTGCATATTAAGGTGTAAAATATATATTTAATTAAAACATAATTCGCCAGCAGATTTACTCGAGACATCTAGCTGCCAAAAAGGTAACTTATTAACATCC
Source organism: Meconema thalassinum (assembly GCA_946902985.2). Lineage (NCBI taxonomy): Eukaryota > Metazoa > Arthropoda > Insecta > Orthoptera > Tettigoniidae > Meconema > Meconema thalassinum. The sequence goes on along the minus strand of OX336390.1, from coordinate 294,019,719 downwards.
AGATTTTATTGAAAAGTTTCTTCTTCTGGCCGCTAGAATGCACTCGCTCTGTTAGGATTATATTGTTCGATATTTCACCACTAGATGTTACGACTAGTCTACGAGGGGCTCCATTGATTACTATTCCATTGGCATTCTATGCGCATCGAATTTGAAGAATGACAAGATGATACTACGATACATTTTTACTTTTTATTTTAAAGGGTTTGTAACAGCCTATTTTGCGTTACTTGAAAATGTTATTTGAAGTAAAGAACAAAACGATTTCACATAGTAACTAAATTCAACTTTTATTTCAGGCAAATAACAATCGAAAATATCCACATAGTTTGTATACACACGTCTCTGTAGGGTCATGGAAAGATTTGTTAATTCAATTAGGGTTGTGAAAGCCATGCACAACCAGACGTGTAAAGACATGCCTCAACTCAAAGTTGGATGTTGCCCACGGCAGGTCGTATATGTAATAATAATAATAATAATAATAATAATAATAATAATAATAATGTTATTGGTTTTACATCCTTTTTAACTACTGCTGCTTTTAGAGACACCGGGGTGCCGGAATTTTGGCCCGAAGGGGATCTTTAACGTGCCAGTAAATGTACTGACACGGCTCCCTCGCATTTGTGCACCCTCAAATGCCAGCTGACTGCGCCAGGATACGAACCTGCAACCTAGGGCCCAGCAAGCGAGAACGTTACCGCTGAGCCACGCAGCCAGTCCGGTCGATTATGTCTCCAGATCCATAACATTCTTGATATACTTCTTATCTTTCTTTCTTCAATGATGGTAGCAGTTTTTATCTAGGTTGTGGCGTTTGGTAGAGGTAAATCGTTTCTAAGGTCTTCAACAAAGAATAGTTCTATTATACTCTTTGATAATAACAAAGAGTTATAACTATACTCATACATTTAGGAGAAAGTAGGCTATATGTTCTTTACTGAACATCTTGTTTCTCTTCACTTACTTTCTCGTGCATTGTTTTATAAGAGCGCACGTAAGGATTGTGCTGATCTAGTAAACGATTTAAAAGACTGAGGGTATCTTCTCTCAGTTCGTGATTAGCATCATTCAGTAGCCTTAAATCATTTGCCTCTGAAAATTCTAATATGTATAATCGTCCATATGAACTATTTTCCTGTTTTCTGGCATATAAAGGGGAAATTCTATGATGAATGACACCATTGATTTTGAAACAGTAAGGCCCATGGCTCGGAAGTAGCTCAGCAGTAGCACCAAAGGATACAAACGACATAGCATTATTATACTGCCGAACATTTTTCCTAACATTTTTACTGACTTCGTCATAATTCGTAAACAACTGCTTAATTTCTGGAAGTATTGTGTATGGTGGAAGTTTCACTTTGCCATCGCTACAACAAAAAGAAAAGCGACCACTTGTATTTCTCTCTTTTGAAAAGTATATAGCTGAGCAGTAGTGACAAATGTTACACAGACTTCCAATTGAGAATGGTTCTATGTAGGGAATAGTATCAAAAATAGCACATCGATAAGTGGCTGAGAACGTTTTTGTGACAATCTGTTTCTGATATCGATTTGAGTCGCGTAGTGCTCGTTTCTGTTTCTTGGTATTGACGTTTTCGACCATACTTGACTCTGAGTTAGCACTGATATCTAGGACGTCATAGTGACCGTTCCGGCCATCTCCAGAATACAGTAAGAACATTATTATATTTGGTGGAGTATTTTCGGCGTTTACAGTATGCGTTTTATTATTAGTAACTATGTTAATATTCATTTTGTAAACTTGAGCAGCGGCAACTAACTCAACATGACCTCCATGAATACCATTCATAGACATATGCCTTTTGTAATCATCGCTCGTATTGATAGCAGTTTCGTACATATCGCTGTTGTCAACAATAAAGGAAGAATACTTATTCCAATTGTCTGTAACATGTTGAAGAATTCGTTTTCTAACCTTTGTAAATAAACTCTGACTGTTGTACACACAATATGCCAATGCCCTGAACAGACAATTTCCGTCACCTTTAATTCTTATCACATTTTGTCTCTGTCTAACTGATTCTGAGGTTCGCTTCCGACACGATCCTGGGGTTTTACTGCACGCAAACCCACTCTTAGTTTTAAACTGTAAATCAGCCACTGAATCGAGTGACTTGGCATCCACGTTCTCAACTGAGTTAGCACTGATACCGGTATTTAAGACGTCATAATGACCGTTCCACCCATCCCCAGAGTATAGCAAAGAAATTAATCTATTTGATGGCGTATTTTCTGCTTTTACACTATGAGTTTTATTATTAGTGATTATGTCAATATCCATTTTGTAAACTTGAGCAGCGGCAACTAACTCAACATGACCTCCACGAATACCATTCATAGACATATACATTTTGTAATCATCGCTCGTATTGATAACAGTTTCGTACATATCGCTGTTGCCAACAATAAAGGAAGAATAATTATTCCAATTGTCAGTAACGTGTTTTACAATTGGCTTTCTAACCTGTGTAAATAAACTCTGATTGTTGTACTCACAATATGCCAATTACCTGAACAGACAATTACCGTCACCTTTAATCTTTATAACATTTGTAATTGAGTGTCGCCTCACATTCATCATAATATGATTCATTGATTTGATTGAGCACACAACCTATAAGGACGAATGATGAAACGAAAAGAAGACAGTTTGTAGCTGGTGAGACCAAAGACTATATAATTGAAAGATCGGATACACAATACAAAATGGCGGTTCCAACATTCGACTGTAGCGGCATCTTCGTGAAATTAGTTGTCTTTCGTATACAGTAAATGTTGTCATTCAAAGAGATGTTGATATGCCAGTGTCATTAGCAAAATGGCTGCTGATTGTGCATGAGCATTTCAGTCTCAAAGTAATCCATTCTTTGAGAAGTTTTAATTAAATTATGTGCACAGAATCCCCTTCTGCTTATTGTATGGACACATGTGACATTAGCGCCCGAGTGGAACAGGTAGAAGTTAACGATATCATGTATGGTTACATGCGACATTAGCGCCCGAGTGGAGCAGGTAGAAGTTAACGATATCATGACGTAATTAGAGAACTCTCGGTTAATATCAAGTTCGATTTATTATTGGGGCGGCGTTGAATATTATGATACGGTGTTAGTCGTTGTCGCCTAGCGACAATATGTCCGTCAATTCGTTCGAATATTCCATTTTCGTGAGACCTTGAAGGAAGTAATATTCGCTATTATTTTAATACTCGAATGATATAATCAAGTAAGGTGGGTATCAATCGACGGTGCTTGACGGGCATTACATTTTAAGATAAAAAACGTCGTCGTAGCGCAAATACTTCCCGAGATATTTCAGTTATAGTAAAGGGTGAAATGTTTTAAAAACTATTTTAATATATAAGATTTCGACCAAACTAATCATCGGATCTGGACCAAATTTGGTAAAATCATACCTTCGTATGGGGTGCGTCTTGCGCCTAAACTACATGGTCATCAACCATACCATTTTAGGATGGCGGCCGTGTGAATTATGCAAGCTTTATAATCCATGACATAGGAACCACCAGTTCCGACTGTCGAACCGAGAATGATTTAAACTGTGGCCCGTTCGAAATTAAAAGTTTATATTATAATTTTATACTGCAGAAGTGACTTAAAAAGGCTCAGCCAACCTCGTTACAAGGAAAGTTGGCAGCTGATCTCTCGTTCTGACCTATATTTCACTAACTTGAGTATGTTGCTTGAAATATAACCTACTGATAGAAATAATATAAACTTTGTATGAAATGCTTTACAACAAAAATATACACCACTGAAGAAATCGTTTAGTCCAAATTTTTCTGTGAACATATTTGGCTCTTTGATAAAGCGTTAGTCTTTTACACGTTTGGTCGGGGTTCAAAACCTATCAGAGTTGTCTTCTTTTTTTTTTTTTTTTGCTTGATTTGTTTATATTTATTCTTTTGTAATTACTCAGACATTATAAAATTAAGCATTATATTGTGCATATTACAATGGAAAATATATATTTAATTAACACAACATTCACCATCAGATCTGCATGAGAGACATCTAACAGCAACCAAATGAACTATGAGGGTTACAAACACCGCCAAATGGATGTGAGCTGCGCATCGGCCTGGGCGGAGGAACAGCTGTAGTTAAAAAGTTTCCTATTATGGCCGGTAGAATGCATTCGCCCTATTAGTATTATCTTTCGCGTAACTTTTCTAACAGATGTTATGACTGGTCTATGTGGAACTCCATTCTATACGTATCGAATTTGAAGAATGACAAGTTGACAATGCGATATTTTAAAATCTTAAAGCGTTTGTAACAGCCAAATTTGTGTTATTTGAAAAAAAAAAAGAACTAAAGAACAAAGTGATCCCACGTAGTACCTGTACTCTAGATGTTGGTGCTAGTTCAGGATATTAATTAATCTTTTATTGCAGCGAAATAACAATCGAAAATAATGAATGAACATGTACACTAAAATTGCGTTTTGGCGAATTGAGTTGCATAGTATTTGTTTGATTTTACTACAGAGCTATAAGTGGTAGCATTCACATGCTTGTCCACATAGTTGGCATTCACACGTCACTGTAGGGTCATCGAAAGATTTTTTATTACAATTAAGGTGGTGAAAGCCATGGACAGCCTGACGTGTAAACACATGCCTCAACTCAAAGTTGGATGTTGCCCATGTCCGGTCGATCATGTCTCCGGTTCCATAAAATTCTTGACGTATGTCTACTCTTTTTTTCTTCAATGATGTTAGCAGTTTTTCCGAGGCTCTGGTGTTTGTTAGAGGTAAATCGTTTCTAAGGTCTTCAAACAAAAAGTGATTCTATTATAACTTACTCCTTGATATAGAAAGAGGTATAACACTATACCCATACATTTAGGCGAAAGTAGGCTATATGTTCTTTATGTTAGTTATGGTATGTGCTATTAGATGAATATTATTGCGTAGGGTTATTATTCAAACTTCAATCGTATGATTAGGCACAAGAAATAACAAGTAGTTCCGTGAGGAACTAAGTAGCCTATTTTCATGTATACAACTGATGTTAATTCCCTCTATCAACATACAAAATTTCAATTTTATTGCTCTAATACGTTCTAATATATTGAGAACCGTCGAAATATTTCGTATGGTCGCCATGTTGGATTTTTATAAATGTAGGCCAAAGCATTATGTACTATTAGTTGCCAATTATTGCGTACGTTTATTATTCAAACGTTGACTTCGATCACTTGATTAGCACTCAAGAAATTCCAACTTAATTTTAAAATATCGCACAGCCGCCATCTTGAGGTTATGTAAACGATTGAACTAAATGAAATGTCAATGCATTACAAGGTTTATAAACATTTGCTGTACCATGTTACACTGCGCTCGGATGGTTAAATCGCAAGAAAAGTCTATTTAAATGTGTCACATTCGCTTGGCCGCCATATTCGTATTGTACTTAAGTGGGCATTGAAAGTCACATGGGCGAACTTCTAATAGTGCCTTTTATGACCATACAATATTTCAGGATGATATCGGTAATAGTTTCGGAGATATAGAATGCCGGTGAAATATATCGCACAGCCACCATGTTGGATTGATGAGATGTAATTAACATGGCCGGGGTCGGACGTAATAGTACCATGACCTTACCGAGTTTCATTGAAATCGCTCCAGCTGTTTAGATGTTATTAGAGGGGGGCACTTACACACGGACAAGAGGTGATCTCATAAGCCAATTTTTGTATAAATGAAAATAGGCTAAAATGTAGTAGGGGGTAATAATTGGGTGACACGTTTCGATCGTCAAGCGATCATCATCAGATCCTGCTCACTTAGACTTAGATAAGGTATGACGTTTATGTATTACACATATGCACAAATAGGCTATATGTACGGTAAACAGTATCTAGATTATATAAGTTTGTAAAAACTTTTGTAACGTGTCAATCTTATTTACATAAAATTGGTTTATGTTCGACCCTGACTATTATATGTCAGATAACTGTACTATAATGAGGCTCATTATAACACTATTTTTCATTGTGAAACAGTTTCTTCCAGCAATCAGAGCTCAAGAAACAGTTGTTTCACCAATTAGATAATTAGATGCGCTGAGTTCCACGGCCCTCTAATTTAAATTTCACTGCCTGGCCTAGTGTCATAGTAGGGTAATCGAGGAGGCCATGGTCAAATACAAGGCATTCTCTGCGTCTCATGCGCCCTGTTCAGTACATAAAACTGGCGAAATCTCGACAGATATTTATGAATATGTATGTTCGAACATAAAATAGTTATAATAATTATCGTCGAAGAGACACACATACTCGTGTCTTAATTATTGCCATTACAGGCTCGTTGCATAATGTACTAGTATAGTTGTTGCGTTATTATTAATGCAGTTTTTGTATGTTAACCTGCGATGTATTGAATTATTATTGTGACGAACATCAGGAACGAACGTCAGGAATGATGTTGTCTACTCGTAGAAACCACACCGAAAGTAATTAAACGTCCCCCACAAATAAAAATATAGAATCTGGATTAATGCTTTATAATAATGACTCAAATAATAATGCTGCAGCACAACCAACTCTCACTCACAGTCACATATTTACTTATTAACACTCTTCCCTTGAAAAACTATTCTAAAGTCAAAATTGAAATCACTTCAAAGAGGCAAAAAATGGAATTGTGACTTAAAATTCAATTTCCTCCAGAAATGTATGTTCAATATTTAACAAACTTATGGTATTTATGTATTGTTGTGCCCTGCGATTTCTTAGTTTATATGTTATCAATTATATCTTCGAAAATGAAAATGAGTATTCTCTAAATGCATTTGTCACATACATTGTCAGAAGAAATCCCATGGCAATGTCGATATTGAGAAATTATCAAATATTCTCAATTTTAATATACTGTAACTGTATAGGCCTAGATTAAACTATTTCACATCGCAATCCTCTCAAGCATTGCTTATGTAAATATTTCTTATTCGTCTACAGATATAAGCAAAGTGATGATGTATGAGGCCACTGACGGCTGCCGGATTCGCTCATTCTTAGAAATGTCACTGAGAGAGAAATCAGGAATCAGCTGTTCGTCAAGAGCAGGATTACAAGTGAAGCATGTGGATGTGAGTAGATTACCTAAGACCTGCCCCTCCAAGCGAGCCCATCAAGTGAAGATGTCCACTCATGTCTCAACCCTCGGTTCCGTGGTGTCCCCAGCATTTGACTGCACTCTCTCAGGATGTGGACTGGCTTGCTCTGATTGGCGTCCACTCTGATAGTTCGTCTGACCGCCCCGGCATAATATAGCAATCTCTCTCAAACTGGGCACTAACTCCACACACTCACTGCTACATCCAAGGAGCCTTTCGAACTCTCAAACTTAGGACCAAACAGACCAAATAGTCAGGGATTGAGGTCAGAGCTTCGGGGTCAATCTTTGGATGTAATAAAGACGAGGACACTCTTGCAATGACTTCACCCTCTTTAATGGTGTACAATACTAGTGGAAGCTCCAGTTATCATTTCAAAGTATTGTGGTATTCAAATGTTTCACCTCAGCACATTTTGGTCATATACACTGGGTATTTTCCTTGTCCTCTTTTCTTAACAAATATGACTTGGTCAACATTTACGACTGACACCCTATAAATCTCTAGGTGATCCTGGATGATGGGGTATCTAGATATGAGGAGGAGGAACCTTTTAATTTGCTTAAGATTGAATTGTATGCATCAAATCTGTCGTTCAGCTTGTAGCGTTTGTCTTCTTTACATTATTATCAAAATATAAATTAAACCACGATTGAGGTGTTTTTTTACTTAATTTTAACATGGACGAAAATTAAATCCAGGACCTTTGGAGCAGGTGGGCCCATACAGTATGTACCGATGCTATTGGGCCACAGAAGGAAGACATTTTGTAATATTGTATAATTACCGAATGTGCGATAGTGGTATTAAGGTTCTTACCAACTATGCCCAATATATTAAGAACAAAGTTCCAAATGGTTCCGCCTCGTCAATACTGTTTATTAAAATTTCGTGATACAATCACCTGTCTTTTAACACATGGTACATGTTTCGACGTCTAACACTTATTGACGTCTTCATCGGCCTAAATATTTGGGCAGCGCTTAAAACATTCCCTTTATATACTGGGTGTAGTTAAAAATTGTACATGAAAACACACATAGATCACTGTAACACATCAAAAAGTTGTTAAAACATTTTCTTATGTTAAAAGCTCAATAAAATCCTCAGCCGGGCTTGGCAGTCTTTCTTGGTTTATTTCTAATATTAGCTTCAAAAGCCCAAGCAATGGGAGACCATTCCCAACTGGAAAGAAAAGAAACTATGTATGAGAGAAAGAAGTGGTAGATAAAATAATACTTTAAAATCCCTAAATGTTATATAAAGACTTACGATGTAATGCGGCAATGAGCTAACCGAGCCGTGCTGAGTCGGACGGAGACTGTGCTGTACTGAAACGGTGTGTCAACTATGCCCAAAAACTATGCCCAAGGTTGAAGGATCGATTCTCTGAGCAGTTATTCGGCATTTGACGATGATTAATGTGAGATACCCATCTCTGTAGATTTACCGACACGTTTAAGATCCCCATCAGCGTAAAATTCAACCACCTCAGCGTTCCAAAAATCACAGCAACTTGGAGAGACTTAAACCCGTAAAATGTTGTACTACTATGATAAAAATCAGAAATATTTTCCGAGTTGATCTACTTCCTGGTTCCAGCAACAATTCGTCAGCCATTCTTATTCATGAGGAAGTGTGCAGTCTGAACGTGCCTGCACATAACAGTGAAACTTTGTCTCCAGTTAAGGTCTGGAGTGGCATAAAGGCTGTTTATAAAACTTGATGTCCTCTTACAAAAGGTAAACACGAGTGTATCTCATTTGTAATGTCACAATGTCGGCGAGATGCGGGCTTAGAGATAGGAAATGGAACGACTAGTGAACAAATACCCAGCCAGGTTGGGCTGTCATCGAATAATATCAAGGCAGTCGCTTCTATGGAAACCAAAGTTGGCCAAGTTATATCCATTTCTCTTTCAAAGGTGGGTGATCTTCTTTGGCTTAAAACGTTTCCTTGGAATTAAACGGTCAATGCTTTATGAATTATTATGAGCTGAGGAATATCAGCTCAGATTAGATCTAAAATTCAGAGCAGCATTGCCTCGTCCAAATGGGTCTGAGAGTTATTCGAGGGATTTTACACACTAACTCTAGACAAATTCCAGATGTGTACCTTTCTTCAATCCCCAATTTATTACGTTAATAATTACAATTACAGATTGGTACAGTCACCACGATCATACAGGTCATCAGAAAAAACTCTCTACATATACAATTATGAGGAGTTATGTTTCAGAATGACGACCACATCTATCTCTCCTGGATTCGAGGACATGAAGGATCTATCAGAAATGAAATGGCAGATATACTAGCAACAACAGCTACAGGCATATTGAAAATGACACTTTACTTTAGTATGACAAGCCATAGACCTCCACTTCCAAAGAATATGTCATAAAAGATGACTTATTTCCCATGGTTCATCATAAACTACAGTGTTATCTCCAGTACCGAACTTTAAGAGATTTCAATTCATATCTAACCATGGAAAGTTTACATATTATTTTGAAGTCTTCATTTCAGATGGTTTCATTTGATTTTGTGGATATATCCATACAGTCGATCACCTGCTCTTAGAATGTCCTGTTTTGACAGAAGATGGAATGTCCATATCTGTTGTTAGAACTGTATCAACCTGGAAGATTCAAAACCGCTTTATTCAAGAAACCATGCTGTTACAAATAGTTCTCAACAATCATTCATTCATTCAGTTGTCATATTTATCAGAGGCTAGTTTCTTCAGGGCCGATAACCTAGATGTACAGTAAAGCCCTTTAAGCGAGAATCATCATCACCATATGCATGAGGAAATAAATATAATAATAATAACCATAATAATAATAGACGGCATAACCACTAAATGTGGAAAAGATTACTGACACCATCCGGAAAAGGAGGATAAACGTTTATGGACATTTCAAACGATTGAACACAGGAGATGAAAACCAAACGGGCCTGGTTCATTGAACTCGATGGAGATCTAAAGAAGTGGGCATTACATCACCTGTCATTCAGGAGCACATCCCAATCAAAAGCAAACTTCAACCATGGCAAGGTTTCCAAGAAAAACCGAAACTGGAAACGGGAGAGATTTGGACCCAGGAAAGGAAGGAAACCCACCGAGAACGAATGCAGGCGTACTGGGCAAACGTCATAGCCCAAAGAATGAGACAATAGGAATGACGCAGTCCATATATGACCAATGCGAGATTAATGAATAATCATAAAATAATAATAATAATAATAATAATAATAATAAATATTCCATAAATTCTCTAACTTCCATCATTACACGACAATAATCCTCATCATAGCGGTTGTGAAAACCCAATTCTTGCAATATACGTATAGATAACTCACAATTACAATAGGTTAGGCTGGCGTAAGTCAGCGTCATAGATGTTGTTCATTCATTTATCAGGTGTTTGACATCGTGGTCATGTAGCCCCGTGTACATGGATGTGTTTGGAATTTGTCCGATAACCTGTGATATTTTCATAGTTCTATTATTGCGTGTATTTTCAATTGTAATTTGTAATTTGTAATTTGTAATTGAGATGGGGAAGGGGTGGCCGTGGACTATACTTAAGTACCATGCCGGTATTTGCCTGGAGTAGAAGTGGTAAATCACGGAAAACCACTTTTAGGATGGCTAAGGTGGTTTCTTTGGGACCGATACCCAGATGTTAGGCACCTTAAAACTAGAGTTATCATATTTTTAAAAAAAAAATAGGTCTCCTTTGTTCGTTTTAAAACTATTTTAATCAATAACCCTCATGTAACTTGTAATATAAAGCCCCGTACTGTAATGGATATTCAGTAATAATAATAATCACGTAAACCAGTCTAAATGTGCTGTAACCTTAAGTTATAAACTATTCCGGTAATTCTCTGTTGTTGGAGTGGAAAATCACGGGGACCTTATCCAGAATGTCTGGGGTGGGAATATAACTCAACTGTACTCATCTGTGTATGTCAGAAGTTCTAATCCACTTTATCTGCGACATTAACTTTGTATAATTCACCGACGCCAGGTACACTTTAACCTGAAACAATAGATCAAATCAGTCGAGGTCTGTGAGAAAAACGATCTAAACAGAAAGCACAATTATTCCCTACAAATATAAGCCACAACTTGGACATTCCATGACTTCCTTGCCAGAGCCAGAGAATAATACATAGGCTACCATGCCTTTTGAGAACGTATGGCTATGAAAAATACCTCGGCCAGTGTAACGTAAGCAAACTCCACACTGTGTCAACAAAATATTAGAGCGTGTGGAGCATACCTGAAGCAGTGTAAGCATATAAATTAGCAAGACTCATGTTGACTTTTCAAGCTACTGTGGCAGCCTGATACAGCAGTAGCAGTGAGCTCCAAAAGTATACGTACAATAATAATAACAATAATAATTAGGTTAATCACTTCGAGTACCTGAGTAAAATCTTCAAACCCACAGCTATTGGAAGGGTAGCACAAAAATCATGTGAACTCAAAATGCAGAAAGCATGCGGGAAAATCGCGAACATCTACAACAAGACGTGCATGAGCAACAACAAAATAAGTAGTTCCGTGAAGAAACAAAGCCTATTTTAAAATATCCTACTTATGTTAACTGCCACTATCAACATACAAAATTTCAGTTTGATTGCTGTAATAGATTCGGAGATATTGAGAACCGATTAATTATTGCGGATGGTCGCCATGTTGGATTTTATATATATAGTTCTTAGAGTTATGTACTGTTACAAGAAGATTATTTTGTACATGTAGTATTCAAACTTCAATCACATGATTAGGTCACAAGAAGTAAACACGAGATTTTAAAATTTCGCACAGCTGCCATCTTATGATTATGGAAACAATTGAAAAAAATAGATGCCAGTGGATTAACATTTGTATAAGGATTTACTGTACCAAGTGTCACTGCACTCGGATGGTTGAATTCCGAGAAACGTCCATGTGTATTTATACTTCGAGTCAACGCCATGTTGGATTTGTGATCACCAGTTAATTGAAAGTCCTATAGGTGAACTTATGTTCATAGCCCTTATGAACATTAAAAAAATCAGTTTTATTGCTGTAATAGATTCGTAGATATTGAGATCCGACTAAATATTTCGGAGGTCGCCATGTTGGATTGTTATATGTATAGGCCATAGAGGCATCTACCATTAAAGGAAAATTATTGCTTAGGTTCATTATTCAAACTTTCACTTCGATCGCATGATTACGACACAAGAAATAAAAACTTAATTTTAAAATTCGCACAGCCGCCATCTTGAGTTTATGTAAACAATTGAACTAAATTACATGCCAGTGCATTACAATGTTATAAACATTTCCTGTACCAAGTTCCATTGCGTTTGAATTATTAAGTCGTGAGAATGGTCCATTTAAAACTTTCAAATTCGCTTGGCCGCCATGTTCGTTTTGTAGTTAACCGGTTTTTGAAAGTCTTATAGATGAACTTCCAGCAATTTCCTTTATCTCCGTACAAAATGTCAGGGTGATACTGGTTACAGTTTCAGAGATATCGAATGCCGGTGAAATATTTCGCACAGCCGCCATCTTGAGGTGATGTGAACAATTGAACGAAGTTAGATGTCGGTGCATTACAATGTGTATAAACATATAGTGTACCAGGTTTCAATGCGTTTGGTTGTTTAAATCGCGAGAAACGTCTATTAAAAGTCGTAACTTCGCTTGGCCGCCATGTTGGTTTTGTAGTTACCAGCTTTCACAAGTCTCATAGGTAAACTACTAGTAGTTTTCTTTATCACCGAACAAAATTCCAGGGTAATATCAGTAATAGTTTCGGAGATATTGAATGCTGCTGAAATATTTCGCACAGCCGCCATGTTGGATTGGTGAGACGTAACAAAATTTGAAGGGCACGGTCGGGGTCGTTCGGATTAGTGCTATGAACTTACCGAGTTTCATTGAAATCGTTCCAGCTGTTTAGAAGTTATTATGGACTCACACATATGAATCACACACACACGCACATACAGACAGACACACGGACAAAAGGTGATCTCATAAGCCTATTTTTTCATAAATGAAAATAGGCTAAAAATTCGAAAAAGATGGTATATTGACGTTCACGGGCGGGGACACGAAGAACCCGCTGATGAGCCAGCTTGGTGTCCTAGGCGAAAATCCACACAAGACACGACACAAACCCAGAAATATAACTGAGTTTTAAAAACATTCGACACTACACGACTGTCATTAAGCCCGTGATAATCCGCCAGCGAGGTCTCAAACCTCAACTACAAAGTGGATCTCGAAAACATCATGAAGGCGGAGAGAAAAATCGTACGGAAAATCTTGGGTCCTAAACTTGCAGATGAAGGATATCGTTTACAATCGCACACAATCACAGAGAAATACTCCAACGTCGAGACAGATTTCCGCAAACGACGACTTGCTCTAATCATATTCTGACTGCTCTCGGAAACGTTCTTACTGCTAGCGAGTAGTAGCCTAGGCAAAAGTCTCCACTGTCTGCGACCTGTAAAAAACAAACTAGCCTCGATCCTGGAGGGGTCAGAGTGTGATATTCTCCCTCCTTTCTTCTGTAATAACTGTTAAGTTCATCCATATTCGGCTAGTTGATCTGGGAAATTCCATCACTTTATGCGGCTGGCAGTTTCATTTCAACATTATTTTATCTCGCCTTTTTCTTTCAGTGTAAAGGATACAGATTTCTCAATCAAATATCATAGAATGACATAACAAGTAGTTCCGTGAAGAACTATACAGCCTATTTTCATATATCATACTAATGTTAATTGCCCCTATCAACATACTAAATTTCAGTTTGATTGCTGTAATAGATTCGTAGATATTGAGAACCGTCTAAATATTTCGGGTGGTAGCCATGTTGGACTTTTATATATGTAGGGCTTAGAGTTATGTACTGATACATGAAGATTATTGTGTACGTGTAGTATTCAAACTTCAATCGCATGATTAGGACACAATAAGTAAAAACGAGATTTTAAAATTTCACACAAATGCCATCTTGTGGTTATGGAAACAATTGAAAAATATTAGATGCCAGTGGATTAACATTTGTATAAGGATTTACTGTACCAAATGTCACTGCACTCGGATGGTTAAATTGCGAGAAACGACCATGTGAATATTTATATTTCGCTCCGCCGCCATATTGGATTTGTGATCACCAGGTTATTGAAAGTCCAATAGGTGAACGTATGTCCATAGCCCCTATGAATTTAAAAAAAATCAGTTTGATTGCTGTAATAGATTCGTAGATATTGAGAAACGTCTAAACATTTCGGATGGTCGCCATGTTGGATTGTTATATGTACAGGCCTTAGAGTCATGTACCTTTAAAGGAAAATTATTGCGTAGGTTCATTATTCAAACTTTCATTTCGATCGCATGATTAAGACACAAGAAACAAAAACTTAATTTAAATATTCGCACAGCCGCCATCTTGAGGTTATGTAAATAATTGAACTAAATTACATACCAGCACATTACAATGTATATAAACATTTGCTGTACCAAGTTTCATTGCGTTTGGATCATTAAATCGCGAGAAAAATCTATTTAAAACTTTCAATTTCGCTTGGCCGCCATATTCGCTTTGTAGTTAACCGGTTTCTGAAAGTCTCATAGATTAATTTCCAGTAGTGCCCTTTATCTCCGTACAAAATTTCAGGGTGATACCGCTAATAGTTTCAGAGATATAGAATGCCGGTGAAATATTTCGCACAGCCGCCATCTTGAGGTTATGTAAACAATTGAACAAAGTTAGATGTCGGTGCATTACAATGTGTATATACATATACTGTACCAAGTTTTATTGCGTTAGGTTGGTTAAATCGCGAGAAACGTCTATTTAAAAGTCGCAAATTTGCTTGGCCGCCATGTTGGTTTTGTAGTTACCAAGTTTTCAAATGTCACATAGGTGAACTTCTAGAAGTTCCTTTTATCTCCGTAAAATATTCATGGGTGATATCGGTAATAGTTTTGGATATATTGAATGCTGGTGAAATATTTTGCACAGCCGCCATGTTGGATTGGTGAGACGTAACAAAATGTGATGGGAACCGTCACGTTGGTCCGGAATAGTCCTATGAACTTACCGAGTTTCATTGAAATCGCTCCAGCCGTTTAGACGTTATTAAGGGGGGACTCACACCATCACACACACACACACAGACAGACACACGGACCAAAGGTGATCTCATAAGCCTATTTTTTTATAAATGAAAATAGGCTAAAATGACCATGATAGCCCGATACCTCATAAACTATTTATTTTCATCTAAAGTCAATATTTATTTAATTGTAAACCGCACCGGTTTAGGTCACATTGCGACCATCTTCAGCTGGTATATGATAAGTAGTACTATATCTAAAGTTCATATAGTAAAATTTTCCAGAACACCAGATCTGTTACAATAAATTTTGTAAATTACGCATACAAAAGTTTGTCTTGAAAAACAGCGTAGAAATGAAGAATTTGTATGTGAAAATATGTAGCCTACTGTTTGTTGAAAGAGTTAGGTTATAAACAATTCTTGATGAGTATTAGCTAGGTATAGTATAGAAAAGCATTGGAATATGTGGCAAAGTTATATTGAAAAGGTATCTGTTTTGTATTTGCCAAGAAACTAAATTAGTTCTCAATGAAATAAATATTGACTTTAGGTGAAATGAATAGTTAATAATCAAGCATCATGTTAATCTTACTGTGATACAAATAACCTAACAATATGATAAGTATGCTAAGCTGTGAATCCAATAGCTACAAGCAAACCACTCTCCCGAACAGCAGGGAATAACATTGGTCACAATAAAAAATTAAACTGTGCAATAAATTTCATTGAAACAAGTTACGAGTAAACCCCAACAGAGATTGTGAGGTGTGAAACAAATGAAATTGTAACCTTGTTAAGTCTCGCCGGCTACCAAAAGTAATGAGCAAACTATTGGGAAATGAATAGCGGATAATTGCTATGATTAGAGGCTGGGATTTAGGCGATCCACTGTGACATGCCCTGCTACATTCATGCTAATGGCACTATCAATATGTATGCTAATATTGTCACTATGATAATTCAACGCTGGATTTGCTCTGCTGTCATGAAGCAACATAGAATTAGCATAGAATAGGGGGGAAGATTTCTGCTATTGTTATTGTCATAGTATAGTGGATTCCAAGGATTGAATTTTCTTGGCGGCAATGAGGAGAAATGTAGGCCAAGTTATCAGGTCGTGTAGCACACAAATACTGTAAGAAAGGTGATGGCAGTTAGAGAATACTTTATTTTTAATAGGCTATCCTAAATCACGTATAGACATTGGATTTGTATGGACTTTAATTGAAATGTGTTAAATTCAGTATGTACCATATTTGCTCAACTGCATGCACATAGGAATTCCGGAAAAGTCTCAAAGGAACCAGGCCCATATCGTCAATGACCATTCCATTATCAGAATTCGAAGTTCTGTCTGCCAGAATGTAAATCTTCATTTTA
This sequence comes from Meconema thalassinum, assembly GCA_946902985.2. NCBI lineage: Eukaryota > Metazoa > Arthropoda > Insecta > Orthoptera > Tettigoniidae > Meconema > Meconema thalassinum. The sequence goes on along the minus strand of OX336390.1, from coordinate 294,003,021 downwards.
TGAGACTCTATTATCTGCACTATAGTCTATTGTAATTTGGATACTTTCTAGAGAAAAACAATGCTAATAATTATTCATTCGTGAGAGGAACGCAGTGGTGTTTTTAATGTTCGATTTCATAAATCTTTATTTTACAACCCCGTATGAATTAATACTTTAATTAATACCTTTGTTAATGAGTTTATGATAGGTGTTGCATTTCTCGCAATAATGACGCCCAATAATTGACAACACAGCGTCACTCACGAAATGAAGTGAATGCTATTGACATTCGAAATGAAGTGACTGGCTATTCGGTTACCATTTAATCAGCCCTCGATTAACAGCTGTACAAAGTAGTAAACAGAATTAGTACCCCGTTAAAAGCTTGTCCTTTACTACTAGCAACATGTCACAGGAGAGGATTCGATCAGGTAACCCCCACACGTAAACTACAATGTTTGACAAGCGGAAGTAATGTTGAAAATCACAGCGATAACCAGGGATTATTCAACTCGCATGATTGGCACTCCAAACCAACTGTCTGTACTCTTCACATTACAGGGTGTTTTGAAAAAAGTGTCTGATCTTGCAACAGGGGCTGGGATTGGTCAAAAGAATAAGAAATGTTCCTATAAACATATGTCCGGAAACAAATATCTGTTGAGATATGAGCCATTTTACTTGTGTTGTGTATGTACACTTCAGACAATGGACGTCTTCCTACCAGCTACTTCTAATGAACACTTGACTGTCACACACGTTTAACAGAACACGCGTTGGGCAAACATTCATCCACACCACTAACCCGGAGTTGGATGATTTCAGCCAGTCTGTCCACGGATACCAACTGCACGTTACAAGAGATGCTCCACATGGTTACCACATGCATCGGCTCTTCTTCGCAAGGAATCCCGAACTCGTCCAATCACGCCTGGCTGCTCGCGGATGTGGGCACTCTCGTTGGTCACACGCTCTTGTAACATCTGCATATTGTCGATGGGTGTATGAAAGTTTGTCTGTTTTTTCTGAATTTCTACGGAAATTTGCGTTATTTACGCGTTTCAGACTGTTTTATGACGGATGCGCGCGAAAATAAAATGGTTGTCTGTCTGTCTGTCTGTATGTATGTATGTCTGTCGTTTTGTCTGTCTGTGGACAAAGTTGTTCCCTTATAACTCGATAACGGCTGGGTGGATCAACGTAAAATTTGGTACAGATAATCTTCAGAGGCACGACACTAATCATTGATGTACCTCTCATAAAAGGGAGCCTACCACCTTAAAATACTTGCTGAAATAGGCGTAGACGGGCGAAACAAAGCTCATTTTCAGCCCCTCAATGTGTGAAACGAAACTCGGACCACATTTTAAGGCCCTAAAACCAACAGTTTTTCAGATATTTCCGGAAAACTAATTTCATTTAATACAATAACGAAAGAATGCAAGCCGGTTACCATGGCAACGGAATCGCACAGGTCCATCTATCGCTGTAAGACGCAATACAAATCCATTTATTAGCCTATTTTTTATTTTATGAAAAAAAAATAGGCTTATGAGATCACCTTTTGTCCGTGTGTGTGTGTGTGAGTGTGTGTGTGTGTGACGTGTGTGTGTGTGTGAGGTGTGTGTGTGTGTGTGTCCCCCTAATAACATCAAAACGGCAGGAGCGAATTCAATGAAACTCAGTAAGATCATAGCACTAATTTGGCCGACTCCGACCGTGCCCTTCAAATTTTATTGTGTCTCACCAATCCAACATGACGGCTGTGCGAAATATTTCACCGGCATTCAGTATCTCCGAAACTATTACCGATATGGCCCTGAAATTGTGTACGGTAATAAAGGGCACTACTAGAAGTTCATCTATGAGACTTTCAAAAACCTGGTGACTACAAAACCAACATGGCGGCCAAGCGAAGTTGAGACTTTAATTATACTTTTCTCGCGATTTAACCATCCAATCGTAATGAAACTTAGTACAGCAAACGTTTATACACATTGTAATAAACTGGAGTCTAATTTAGTTCAATTGTTTACATAACCTCAAAATGGCGGCTGTGCCAAATATTTCACTGACATTCTATATCTCCGAAACTATTACAGATAACACCCTGAAATTTTGTACGGTGATAAAGGGTACTGATACAAGTTTATCTATGTATCTTTCATAAACCTGTAAACCACAAAACGAACATGGCGGCCAAGCGAATTTGAAACATTTTAATAGACTTTTCTCGTGATATAACTCTGAGCGCAGTGAAATGTGGTACAGTAAATGATTTTACATATTGTAATGCACTGGCATCTAATTTAGTTCAATTGTTTACATAACCTCAAGATGGCAGCTGTGCAAACTTTTAAAATGTCGTTGTGTCGTAATCATACGATCGAAGTGAAAGTTTGAAAATGAACCTAGGCAATAATTGTCCTTGAATGGTACATAACTCTATGGCCTATACATATAACAATCCAAAATGGTGAGCATCCGAAATATTTTGACGGTTCTCAATATCTATGAATCTTTTACAACAATCAAACTGATTTTTTTTATGTTCATAGAGGCTATGAACATATGTTCACCTATAGGACTTTCAGTAACCTGGTGATCACAAATCCAACATGACGGCGACTTGAAGTATAAATATTTAAATGGACGTTTCTCGCGAATTAACTATCCGAGTGCAGTGAAACGCTGCACGTTAATTGCTTAAACAAATGTTAATCCACTTGGCATCTAATTTATTTCAATTGTTTGCATAATCACAAGACGGCAGCTGTGCGAAATTTTAAAATCTCGTTTTTACTTCTTGTGTTCTAATCATGCGATTGAAGTTTGAATACCACACGTACACAATAATCTTAATGTAATAGTACAAAAATAAAAATCCAACCTGGCGATCATCTGAAATATTTAGACGGTTCTCAATATCTACCAAGCTATCACATCCTTCAAACTGAAATTTTTATGTTGGTGGAGGCAATTAACATGAGTAGGATATATGAAAATAGGCTGTATAGTTCTTCACGGAACTACTTGTTACATTACTGAGATAGTTTGCAAACGGCTATAAGGTTATAACGGAACCAAATTATGCTGTAAAATTCATCAATGTCATATAATGCGCTCAAAGGGGTCAAGGGGTACTCTAGATTTTTTACGCGATTTACACGTGCGGGTGTGGTAGGGAAGGTCTATTATATGCCTATCCCTATATTGTTATATTATTATTATTATAATTATTATTATACTACTGCCTACAACGACGAGACAAAGCTTATTTTCAGCCCCTTGGTGTCAGAAACAAAACTCGGTGCCCCTAAATAGCAGTAAAGGGTCCCCGAAAAGTACATTTTAAGGCTCTAAAACCAACAGTTTCTGAGATATACCCAGAAAACTAATTTCATTTAATAAACTAAAGAAGGAATGCAAGCCAGTAACCATGACAACAGTATCTGAAAAGGTGACATCCAACTTTCCATCTATTTCTGCAAGACGTAAAGCGACTCCATTTATTAAATTTCTGTGAATGTTTGCAAATGTCTATAAAGTTATTACGGAATGAACTAAAACTGTAAAATTCATCAATGCGCTTAAGGGGGTCAAGGGGTACCCTAGATTTTTTTTCACACAACTTAAATGTGCGTTATGTCGTACAGAAGGTCTATTATATCTCCAAACAGAAACATTATTTACAAAAATTCCTGAATTGAAATACGGTAGGTTGCTTTTTCCTTTAGGAATTTGGGCCATTGGAGTCTAAAAAACCTGAATTTTCATGCACCTCAAGCCTTTATAATTTTATAAAGGGGTCTTCCTCTGGATGGGGACTTGACACAACAGTGAAGGTCAGTTTTATTTGACGTGTATTGCGTTTCGTCTACGACGTTTTCAATTTTAATTTCACGTCAGGAAGTACACGTTAGGTAAACTTATTTTCAGAGCATATTTTAACTAATCATTTTTCTTTGTCGAGAAACAGGTTCCAAGTCTCTAACCATTGCAACAGTAGCTCAATTGATTACGTCTGGTTATCAATACCGAAGACCGTTCGAAGAATGGGTACTTCTGCTAGTATGTACATCATATCACAGAATTCTCAATAAATAAATAGCAGTATAGGCTAATATTGACGCCTGAGTATCCTGGTATGCACGCATTTGTAAAGTGAGGAGACTTGTTTACGAAATAAACCCTATTTATTGTTTTCACCACCCACCGTTTGTGGCGGTGATAATTAAGAACAGAGTTCTATCAACCTCTCCACTCTAATGCAAGGAGTCTGCAGATAATGTAATGAAACGGAGAGTGGGGTGTTACACAGACTTAAACCAGGCTTGTAACTGACCTTGAGTTCAATTTAATATGGAAGCATCAAAGCTTGTGAATAGCCTTGCACATGAATTGTGTTGAACAAGGCCTGCAAGACAATACGGTTGACGTGCAATTAACAATATTTAAATATAAATATTAATAAAATTAAAGCAGTAAATATATTTGTTAGTTATATGTGATTCTTTCTTACAAGTCACGCTAGTTTTCAATAATTGCTGCAACTAAATAAGTGTATAATTATATTGCAAGCTACTGTATGTACCATCTCGTAATTTGCCTCGTGTAGAAGTTGGAATCCACGGAAAACCACTTCCCGGATGGCTGAGGTTGGAATCAAACCCACCTAACGAGGCTGAGTTTGCCCCGTTCCAGCCATCAAACCAGAATTGAATTTCTTAGCAGAGCCTGGAATCGAATCCAGGCCTACACAGTGACAACCAACAATTCTAGCCACAATGCAGACACCCGCGAGAAAGAGAAAGAGCGTGTCAGATGCACTGGCTCGACCTACCCCTGCCACCCAAACATGTCGATGCCCTACTCAAATAAGTAATCTTTGAAACCCAAAAAGCTTGTGATAAATATAAGATGAGGGTTTTATTTGTTTTACATCGCTAAATATATACCAATTATCACACATAAATTAGATCGGAGAGTTACAGTTGAAAGTGTTTACTTGTTGGTCGACTTATACACACAGTTTCATCCATCATTTTCATTCCTAACTTTACATTTAATTCTTCCTGCAATTCGTGATATATTTTCGTCTGTGCCATGCAACAGACTCCACCAAATAGCATGCAGTATATTATTAGAACTCTTCCAATGCTGCAAACTTGCCAACTCATACAGAACTCGTATAATCACAAATCTCACTGCGTAAAATTTCAAGCTGCTTCATCCATCTCTTGATGCTGTACAGGTAAATAAAATGCGAAGAGATTAACCATTATGAAGATGGTATAGCTATTATCCGTGTTGACTGAATATTAATCTTATAAGATCCCACTGCCCTCTGTGGCGGTCGAGGTGGCATCCTTCGCTTAGTCCGTGGGAAAAGCCGATCCTGGAGGGTAAAAGACTAGCGAGCAAGCGATTATAAGATCCGCCTTTTCAAACACTAGAAGGTAGTTTACTAATTAAAATATACGTACACGTTTCGTTATTACCTTGATAACTTCTTCAGCGTGAGAAAATCTTAGAAAATTGTGTCAACAATGAACCAAAAAGAAAATGGATATCCTTACAGAAATTCGTTAGTATAAAATAATTAAATGGACACAAAAAGGAATAATAAAAAATAATTGATTTATGTTCGACGATGTCGAAATGTAAGTATTATACGTCAGAAAACTGTATCATAGTGATGGTCATTATAGTATTGTTTTTGCCTACTTTTCACATTTTGCAAAAATGAGGAAAAAGTAGACTTATGAGATCGGGCAAATGTGTGTGTGTCTGTCTGTCTGTCCTTCTGTCTGTCTGTCTGTTTGTCTGTCCTTCTATCTGTCTGTCTGGCTGGCTGTGTGTGTGTCCCCCACAATCAACTCCTAAATGGCTGGAGCAATCGAAACAAAATTTGTGAAGAGTAAAGATCTATACCAGAATATCTCACGGCCATATTTGAAAATGATGTCAGTGCTACCAACTGCTGAAAAATCGCAATTGCAATTTGAGCTCCATATTGGATATCTTGGAAGGTATGAATGGGAGCTATTTCAAAATTGGCACACGTATAGATAATAATATTGCAGTTTAATTTCCAGGAGGCCATATATGGCAGTGTTGCCAAAATGATTATAAGCTTGCTGATAGGTCCAATTTTTAAATGCATATAACTTCTACACTATCAATTGGAATTCAACCAAATTTCGTATGTACTATGTGTACATACACAGATATGAATGAGCATATTCTTAAGAGCCACCAGGGCTGCCAACTGTTAATAAATGCACTCGCTATTGTTTTATCCAAATACCAATATATCAGAAAGTATGCAAGCAGACAGCTTTAAACTATGCACACGCATAGTACCTGACATTCTATATTAATTTGGAGTAAATTATATACGTCAGTGCTACCAACATGATTCTAAGCCTGCTGAGAGGTCCAATTTAAATACACGTAACTTCTATAATATCATTTGGATTTCAACCAAATTTCGTGTGTGCTATGTGTACCATAACAGATATGACTATGCGTATATTTAGGAGCAACCAGGGCTGCCAACTGTTAATAAATACTGTCTCTATTTTTGTTACCCTAATATCAATATATCAGAAAGTATGCAAGCCAATAGCTCTAAACTTTGCTCACGTATAGTACCTGGCATTCTAGATTAATTTGGTGTAACTAATATAGGCCTACGCCAGTGCTGCCAACATGATTCTAAGCCTGCTGATAGGTCCAATTTTAAAATGCATGTAACTTCTCAACTAACTAATGGATTTCATTCTAAATTGACACAACAATAGATCATATTATTATTATTTCTGACCAATACATGTATGTCATTGATGCCAACATGATTTTACGCGCGCTGTTTGATGCAATGTTTAACTGCATGGAACGTCCATGCTATCCATTGGACTTCAACCAAATTTTTTATTCTGTACCTTGAGAGATGGAACTAAGAATATACTCAGTCACCAGGGCTGCCAACTGTAGTTCTCTATTAGGCTACATTATGCCAGGTATACAGTATTTCGAACTAATTAGAAATTTCGATATTACCAACTTAATTTCGTCATTATTCTAGATAGATCCATTTAGATTAATCATTGGCATGAATCTTAAATTTCAAGAAAAGTAGGCTCTTTAGTTCGTCACGGAACATATTGTTCATTATGAGATAGTTTCTCCAGCCAATCAGAGCTCATTCATTGACCAATTAGTTAAAGATACATTCGCGCATGCGCTCAAAATCCAACATGTCGGACATGAATTACATGATTTGAAAGTTCAAATTGGATATCGGATCAACCATTGTTGTTACAATCCCAAACGCAAAGACAAAATCAGCACGAACCTTTACGGTAACAAGAAAATACTATGACATATGCAAGAAATTTATGAATCTACGTCCAGAAGTTAGCAACACAGCATCCTTCTATGTAAATTACCGACATGGAAATTGCACCGTACCATATGTTCGCGTAAATAAACTGGCGAATATGAGACAAGAAATAGTACTGTACCTTAATATCCCCAACTCCAATTTATACGCAGCGCATTGCTTTCAAATTACTTCAGTGACATTAATAGTGAATGCTAGTCTTGATCGGCACTAGACATCGTGCAGGCTTTAAACAATAACATTGCCAAGCAAAGTTAATGGTCTCTGCTTCCGAAGGTCTTTGACCCACGCATGCGCTCTGTTCAGTAAGCAAAACCAGTGCGCTCTGCTCACTAACTGAAGAGAATGAATCCCACAGATATTTATGAATATGTATGTTAAAACATATAATAAAGTTATAATTATCGTCGAACATAAACAGTCGTATGCAACTCGCTACGCTCGTTTTATAAACATACTCGTGTCTTAATTATTGCCATTCTATGCTCGTTGCATAATGTACTATTATAATATTATGTACGGATCTTATAATTATAGATTAGTACAGGTAAATACCGCTATTTTTGTCGCACCGTCCATTGAAAATAGCAACAAATTAAAGTGATCACTATACTGTATGTTGAAATATGATTCAGCTTCTATAACAGTAAAATCTGTCAGAATTTGTGTGTATTCATCTCTCAGCCTGTTAGAGATCATATAGATTCATAGCTCTTGTGGTTGCTTCATTTTCAATGCACACGTGTGTGTTTGTGTGTGTACTGGATTTGATATTGGGACCATCCTGATATTTACTTGAAATGAGTGTGCGAAACCAACTTAGGAAGATCACTTTCAATAAGGTGAAGGACCAATAGTTGTAGGAGAGAGATCAAGATATTCATTCTCTGATACTGTCATCAATGGTAGTGATAGTGTTATTGATGTTGCGTCTCTCCTAACTAATGCGGCTTTTAGACACGCCGGGATGCCAGAAATTCGCCCCGAAGGAGATATTTAACGTGCAAGTAAATCCACTGATACGGCTCCCCATACATTTAAGCACCTTCAACTGACAACAGACCATGTCAGGATTCGATGCTGCAATCTTGGACTCAGCAGGCGAGACCGTTATCGCTGCGCCTCGCAGAGAGTCGACGTTGTCATCAGATGCCGTATGTGTTAAAATCATATCGCTTGAAATATTCAAAATAAATTCCTACTCTATCATCTATTATATGTATTTCAAAAATCATGTTTCAATAGTAACAATTAGGTTGGTATCAACTGCTATGTACGAATGCCAGCTCTGAAATTGGTTGATAGAATGTTTCGTCGATGTTTGATAACTCGCTTAATTGTATTTCTTGAATGTCTTGTTAAACCATATCGCTTCAAGATGCAGCTTAGTAAGTTTCGCAAAATTGGACCACTCTTATGCGAGTTCTACGCAGGTGATAGTAAAATTGGGATCACAAAATGGCATAAATATTTATCAAACGAGTGTAGTGCAAGTAATGAACGAAATTCGAGATGTCAAAAGGAACTTTCCTCTCTTCTACTTTGTCGATAATGATAACAAAAAGATTATTTAAAGTAATTATTGTCTTTGAATTGCAGCCAATGGCCATAGCCGGGTATTTTTATTGAACACCCGTTGACTCCCCATCAAGTTCAATTATAAGTAGTTCCAACTTTGGCTACCAGAGATGCCTCTGTCACTGACACCTAGCTGCAAACGTTGGAACTTGATAGAGCGTTTCTAAACAAATAACCTACAAATTTAGCTACACACTATCAATTGTAGTGGTAGGTTCTTTTTCATGCCATAAATCTATGACATGGGACCGCCAGCTTTACTGTCCCTCCAAAGGAAGGCATACTGAAGAATTTCAACGCTCTCTTGACGCCGGGTTTGAACCCGCGATTTCGGGCATAGCAGTTCAGCATGCAACCGACTATGCCACCAAAGCCGATATCTTTGGGATAATTCTGAGACTTGTTCTCGTACAAAACTGTCGCATTCAATGGCATCGGCCAAAAGCGAAATATTTCACAGATAATCGCCACTTAAGTGGAAAAAGCAGCGCAAATATATTGAAAGTAATCAATTAAAAGAAGGTCAAAATAAAATGGCTAGGAGAGACTAAGGCGGACCTCCAAAAACGAATTATCACAATCGACATCATAAAAAGCATGGAGCCGTTAGTACAAAAGTTGCAGTTGCACAAATTGGTGGAGAAACTCAGGAAAAGCAAGTAGTTCCGTGAAGAACTGTAAGCCTATTTTCATATATCCTACTCATGTTAATTGCCTCTATCAACATACACAAATTCAGTTTGATTGTTGTGATAGATTCGTAGTTATTGAGAACCGTCTAAATAATTCAGATGGTCGCCAGGTTCGATTTTTATTTATGTACTATTACATGGGGATTATTGTGTACGTGTGGTATTCAAACTTCAATCGCATGATTAGGACACAAGAAGTACAAAATTTTAAAATTTCGCACAGCTGCCATCTTGTGGTTAAGAAAACAATTGAAATAAATTAGATGCCAGTGGATTAACATTTGTGTAAGCATTTAACGTGCAAAGTTTCACTGCACTCGGATGATTTAATCGCGAGAAACGTCCATTCAAATATGTATACTTCGCGTCGCCACCATGTTGGATTTGTGCTCACCAGGTTACTGAAAGTCCTATAGGTGACCTTATGTTAATAGCCTCTATGAACATTTAAAAAAAAACGAGCCTTACAGTAGTCGCATATGATGTGTAACATCTGACATGTTATTCGAATAATTCCATATTACTTACTCGCACTTTTTAAAGAATGAACTCATAGTGCTACCTTGTGCCAGCAAACATGAAAGGGTTCTCCAAGGCATCTGCAGTAGTGACATATACCTGCAACTGCTTGCGGGAGCAATCCACTGCCGGAAACTCCCACGAGAAACTGGCGACACCGATTATGCGTGCCATCTAGCGGTTCGCGCAGACAACTACGAACTCGATTCAATCAGCTGGCAAGTTTATCTGCACCTGTTAGAAGTGTAACTTTTGGGCTATATATGGGTGTTTTCATTACAAAATACGAAGTGATTAAGTGATTGTGCTATTTGGACCAACGAAGTTTCAATTATTGTTAGTAGTCGGTGTTAATATACTGAATTCCTACGTTGTTTGGAGTGTTGGTTGATGCGATATAGCACCCAAGGTATCGAGTGCTTATATTAAATAAGAATACAGCAAAAGTATGAAGATTTAATAAATTGTAATTATTTTCAGCAAATATGATATAATGAATATTTTCACACCAAAGAACGACAATTTAAAGATGATTTATTGAAGCAATTTCTTTAATGGGGCCTCCAAACCTTGAGGTAAACCGTATGCGATTTACATTCCACATAGTCACATGGCTTACAGTACGTCGTTGTACCGATCTCCGCCACTGCGCGCGCTCATTGTTTCCGTCCCATGCACTTCCGTCCCATCCACTTCCGTCTCTTTTCCAAAATCACTCCGACAAAAATGTCCAGCTACCGAGTGCCACAAAAATATCCAGATACCGAGTGGAAAGATGTTACACATCAAACATTCAGTTTGATTGCTGTAAAAGATTCGTAGATCTTAAGAACCATCAAAATATTTCGGATGCTCGCCATTTTGGATTGTTATATGTATAGGGCATAGAGTTATGTCTTCCTCATAAGCATATTTTTAGCCTATTTTCATTTTATGAAAAAAAAAATAGGCTTATGAGATCACCTTTTGTCCGTGTGTGTGTGTGTGTGTGTGTGTGTGTCCCTAATAACTTCTAAACGGCTGGAGCGATTTAATTGAAACTCGGTAAGATCATAGCACCATTCAGGCCTACCCTGGCCGTGTCCTTCAAAATTTATGGTGTCTCACCAATCCAACATGGCGGCTGTGCGAAATATTTCACCAGCATTCAGTATCTCTGAAACTATTACCTATATCACCCTTAAATTGTGTACGGTGATAAAGGGCACTACTAGAAGTTCATTTATGAGAGTTTCAAAAACCTGGCCACTATAAAACCAACATGGCGGCCAAGTGAAGTTGAGACTTTTAAATAGACTTTTCTCGCTATTCAACAATCCAAAAGTAATAAAACTTGGTACAGCAATTGTTTATACACATTTTAATGCACTGGCGCCTAATTTAGTTCAATTGTTTCCATAACCTCGAAATGGCGGCTGTGCGAAATATTTTAATGGCATACTATATCTCCGAAACAATTACAGATATCACCCTGAAATTTTGTACGGTGATAAGGGGCACTGGTACAAGTATATCTATGTAACTATCCTAAACCTGTAGAGTACAAAAAGAACATGGCCGCCCAGCGAATTTTAAATATTTTAATAGACTTTTCTCGTGATTTAACTCTCTGAGCGCAGTGAAATGTGGTACAGTAATTGATTATACATATTGGAATGCATTGGCATCTAATTTAGTTCAATTGATTACATAATCTCAAGATGGCGGCTGTGCGAAATTTCAATATTATGTTTTTATTTCTTGTGTCGTAATCATGCGATCGAAGTGAAAGTTTGAATAATTAACCTACGCAATAATTTTCATTTAATAATACATAACGCTATGGCCTATACATATAACAATCCAAAATGGCGAGCATCCGAAATATTTAGACGGTTCTCAATATCTACGAATCTTTTACAGCAATCAAACTGATTTTTTTAATGTACATAGAGGCTATGAACATAAGTTCACCTATAGGACTTTCAGTAACCTGGTGATCACAAATCCAACATGGCGGCGGCGCGAAATCGAAATATTTAAATGGAAGTTTCTCAAGATTTAATCGTTCGATGGCAGTGAAACTTTGCACGTTAAATGCTTATACAAATGTTAATCCACTGGCATCTAATTTAATTCAATTGTTTTCATAACCACAAGATGGCAGCTTTACGAAATTTTAAAATCTCGTTTTTTTTCTCGTGTCCTAATCATTGAAAATTGAATACCACACGTACACAATAATCTTCATGTAATAGTACATAAATAAAGATCCAACCTGGCGACCATCTGAAATATTTAGACGGTTCTCAATATATACGAAACTATCACAACCTTCAAACTGAAATTTTGTATGTTGATAGAGGCAATTAACATGAGTAGGATATGTGAAAATAGTCTGTATAGTTCTTCACAGTACTACTTGTTTTTCTTAAAATGAAAATAGACTAAAAACTGGTAGGCAGTGGCCCACAGACGCAAGACGTAATGCAGTGCATTCATAATGGGGATTTGGGAGGATAAGAAGCCGGAAACCTCGAGGCCAACTAAAAAGTGCAAACGCGATCTTTGAATGAGAAATCGAATAATAATAATAATAATAATAAATACAATTAATCTTCCGTCAAAAAGATAGGTTCATCGGTACTATCATACACACAAAAAAAAATTGAAATTCACGATCATGCCTGCTGACTATACAAAAGACTCACCAAAATACTATTAATATAAGCATTTCAAAGAATTACAAAATAAGCTGACCAAAGAATGATAGAGGTTTTCAAGAAATAAACATCAAAGAAAACGTCACAAGAATCATGTAACTTTTAGAATATAATTAAAAATAGAAACATTATGGAGAAACTACAAATGAAACTGATAAGAAATGAATAAAAGAACTCAAGATACAACACAGAGAATTCATGCCTGAATTGATAGGTGTACCATCGGGTCAACTAACACGCTTCAAAGCGCTCTTTGAATGGGAGAAAAAAAAGAAGAAAAGGACAAAGAAGAGAGAGAGGAAGAAGAAATAAGAAAAAGGAATGCAATTGCCTCTGTATGTATAAATAAAGTGTTATGAAGCATTCTTTCAGTGCTGCCTGTACAAACTGTCTGTTGTAACTCTTCAGTCGGTCAACAGGAGTTTGCCCAATGACTGGGCGGGGGTACAATGTTTATAATTTATAAATACTAAATAAGTAAATAACACACCTGGAAACAAATTACCTGTATTATATTTTATGATCATATTATTTCCATATTATTATTATATATATTATATACACACATCAAAAAAAGTTTTGCATCACCTCGGTTCCCAGATCTCCGGCATATAGACGTTGACTGTGTATATTGTATCCAAGATACAGTCCCTTTGACTGTTCATAGATGTCACTAAAACTGCTCAAAGATGTAAACAACCATGCATGAGCAGGGCCTATTAGACGGAGGGGGTACGACAGCCGATCAGTTCCAGTCATTCCACCAGGACGAAGGTACGCTGCTCATGTTGTCTGTAGTTCTACCATGCCTAGAAGGTCAATACCGCAGTTCGATCGCGTCCGCATTGTTACTTTGTGTCAAGAAGGGCTCTCAACAAGGGAAGTTTCCAGGCGTCTCAGAGTGAACCAAAGCGATGTTGTTCGGACATGGAGGAGGTACAGAGATACAGGAACTGTCGATGACAGGCCTCGCTCAGGCCGCCCAAGGGCTACTACTGTAGTGGATGACCGCTACTTACGGATTGCCGCTCGGAGGAACCCTGACAGCAATGCCACCATGTTGAATAATGCGTTTCGTTCAGCCACAGGACGTCGTGTTTCAACTCAAACTGTGCGCAATAGGCTGCATGATGCGCAACTTCACTCCCGACGTCCATGGCGAGGTCCAGCTTTGCAACCCCGACACCATGCAGCGCGGTACAGATGGGCCCAACAACATGCTGAATGGACCCCACGGAATTGGCATCACGTTCTCTTCACCGATGAGTGTCGCATATGCCTTCAACCAGACAATCGTCGGAGACGTGTTTGGAGGCACCCTGGTCAGGCTGAACGTCTTAGACACACTGTCCAGCGAGTGCAGCAAGGTGGTGGTTCCCTGATGTTTTGGGGTGGCATTATGTGGGGCCGACGTACGCCACTGGTGGTCATGGAAGGCTCCGAAACGGCTTTACGATACCTGAATGACATCCTCCGACCCATAGTGCAACCATATCGGCAGAATATTGGAGAGGCATTTGTCTTCATGGACGACAATTCTCGACCTCATCGTGCACATCTTGTGAATGCGTTCCTTCAAGATAACGACATCGCTCGACTACAGTGGCCAGCATGTTCGCCAGACATGAACCCTATCGAACATGCCTGGGATATGTTGAAAAGGGCTGTTTATGGACGTCTTGACCCACCAACCACTCTGAGAGATTTACGCCGAATTGTCGTTGAGGAGTGGGACAATTTGGACCAACAGTGTCTTGATGAACTTGTGGATAGTATGCCACGGCGAATACAGGCATGCATCAATGCAAGATGACGTGCTACTGGGTATTAGAGGTAGTGGTGTGTACTGCAATCTGGACCACAAATGCTGAAAGTCTAGCTGTATGATGGTACAACATGCAATGTGTGGGTCTCATGAGCAATAAAACGAGCTGAAATGTTGTTTGTGTTGATCTCTATTCCCTTTGTACTGTATTTAACGGTTCCGGAACTCTTGGAACCGAGGTGATGCAAAACCTTTTTTGATGTGTGTACATTGAACCCCCGCCCCGTCATTGGGCAAATTTTTGTTGACCGACTGAAGATTTACAACTGAAGTTTGTGTATTGGGTCCACTTCGTTTAATATTATGACTAGCACTATCTGTGTTCCGGGTTCAATTTCTGGCTATCGAAGAATGTAATTCTGGTCTGAAATCTGGAATGGAATACACTGAGTCTTGTGGGGCATAACTGAGAACAAGTGGGTTCGATTCCCACCTGAGCCCTCCTGGTAGTGCAGTAGTTTCCTAAGGTTTCAACTTTGACTCCTAGGAATTGCCACAGGTTATTAGAAAGATTTCACACACACCTAGCTTCACGGGGCTTAATAACCACTATGCCACAAACATACTGAATAAATAAACAACAATTATGTGTATTGGATGTTCTCACGAAATCGTGTAATATGCCCAGTCGAGAAAAATGACGGAAATCCATGTTCGAATACCTGTTGCATGGAATATTTTTAGCACTTCTGTATTTGATTTTTTGATTTTCTGCTGTTTTCAATAAAAGTCTAACCTCTTCTCCCTTGGACTGCTGACAGCATTGGCTCGTTTTCCCTCCCCTAGCTTTCGACGGCGTGCTCGCGCATAATCACATCTTACACAGCTTTCCTCAAGATCGCAGGATAGCCACCACTCTGTTCCTAGGTCACTTACCGGCGTCTTTGTAGTCTCTGGTCTGTACCACATCTCTGCTTCAGAGAATGGCAGTAGTGCATAACAGTTTAGAATTGATAGGAATATTGGTGCTTAAAACTCAACAAATCTTGTATTTATTTATTTATGTATTAATTAATTTATTTATTTATTTATTGGTGCCTTTATTGTGGTGAAGTTAGGGCTCTAGCCCCTCTCTTACACTTAATAGCAATCAATGCAAATTACATCAATACTCATATATGATATTCTTAACCTACCATACTTAAATACTAGAAAAACTTAAATGAAATGAAAATCCAAAGCCTGCTTCCAGTCTCCGACCGGGTCAGGAATGGAATGAATGAAGCCCCCATCTAGCGGCGAGGATATGAACTGTGCCGGCTGCCGAGGCCTGACGCACTCCTCTGGGGCAATGATTAAATGAATGACAGATGAAATGAAATGATAGTGGAAAGTGTTGCTGGAATGAAATTTTGACAGGGAAAACCAGAGTACCCGGAGAAAAACCTGTCTGCCTCCGTTTTGTCCAGCACAGATCTCACATGGAGTGACCGGGATTTGAACCACGGAGCCAGTGGTGAGAGGCCGGCGTGCTGCCGCCTAAGCCACGGAGGCTTCTAGAAAAACTTAAATACTAGAATTAAATTGGCAACTGCGTGATATTAACTAACCTATATAAATTACATACACTAATAACAATACATGGAGTTTTACTGTGGTCATTCACTCACACATTCATACACAAATTGTCCTATTTGGGCTGCATATTCAAGAAGAAATCCTTACATGCATCGCGCGCGCTCATTATTTCCTGTCACACTCTTGCGTCCCTTTTACAAAATCCCTCCCACAAACAATATCCAGCAACCGAGAGGAAAGATGTTACACATCAAAAGCCTGTAGAACCAGTAACTTGTAACTTGTTAGAAAGGGGGGGGGGATATTCTGAAAAAGTCTTTATGTTTTAGATCTATATTAATCTAAATGCAAATTCAAAATCTTAAGTTTATAGTAAGTATCATTTTGAGACAAATCAGAATTAAAATGTTTATGCCTACGCTTCCATTATCCTCATACCAAGTAAAGGGCCCGAAATCAAATGATTTCTTAAAATCAGTGGAAGACTAATACAAGTTGCTCCTTACTACTGCCTTATAACTGAAGGATGCTTTGGTCTGAAACCACAATGAGGCGAGAAGAACTTGCTTGTTGTTCCACGATGCTTATTTACATCACATCTGCAAAGGACAGACGTTGATAAAACGCTCTGTTAGTGACTTCTGGAAGCAAAAGTAGAAAACTCAAACAGTACTACAATAATGATACTGTTACGTAAACTTTATCGACCAATAATTGCATCCATTAAGTTATATATCTGTGGGTCTATTAGTTCGAGAGGAATTCCACTCGACCTAATAGTCCCAAAGCTATATAATTGAGTACTACATGATATTACTACTGTATGTGATTCAAAACCGCATTGTCAAACACTACAGAATGTAGTTTAATTACTGCTTATACGAACATGTTTCGGTGTTCAATGTCACCCTCGTCAGCGTAGATTGAATCAAAATAATCTTAACACTTAGTTTACAAAGATAAAAGAGAAACTGGATATCCTTACAAAACACTATTAGAAATTTAAATAAAAAGGAAGCTCACAAATGGAATTAGAAATCATATGAATAAATAAGAATAGAATGAATATAAATGTAGCTTAAAGGTTCGATTATAGTGAATCGGACGTCGCTGTTAAATGATGTATCTTTCAGTTAAATCACAATCCTTCAGTGTGGTTTAATATAAGCGGACGTAATATGACTATAAATCAACCTTAATGGATAAGACAGTCTGTTTCACATTGATGTGGTCTAACCTTGAAATAAACCAGAAGATTCCTACTACAGTAGTTGGATCGTTCTGTTGAAATTAGCTGTCCAATTTGGTAATGCAGTACATAATCTTAATCCAAACTGATGTAGTATTTTATATGTGTAAGACGTATGAAACAATTTGGATATTGTCAAGCCAAAATGTAATGTAACCAACATTCATGAAACAGTGGGCAACAAATTGGAATATGCAAATGTAACTACATGATGTCCAACAGATGCAGAACATGCCAGGGATTGACTTGGCAATCGATAGCCAATGGGAAAGATTAAGAAAAAGCACGTTCTCGTGCACCGTCTATAGCCGGGCGTGCCACTCATCGGGTTAAGTAGGGCCCAGCTTGTGTTCCAAATTGCACATGCCTGGCTTAAGGGCTACTAGTTTAGCTGACGGCTCTCCCGCTCTCCACTTGCCGGAGTGCGGAAATGAAATAAATTGTATTATTATACGGTCCACTACCCCTGCGGTGGTCCGGGCACAATCAGCAAGAGTCCGCTGATGAGCCTGACTTGGTGCACCTAGGTGAAACCCCACAAAACTACAGCAAAAGCCCACAATGCTAGACGCTACCGGAGAACAAAACAAGAAACTTCAGAGAATTTAAATTCCTGCATTAGGTTTATTTTCTCATTAAAATTTTCCTCACACGTGTCTCCTAATTTCCTGGTTACAAGTAGAACAATAAAGAAACCAGCACATATGTCCATTCATATATCAACTTCTCAATGAAAGTACACCTCACTATCTTTCTTGTAAGTTTCGTCTTCTTTCTTCCTTCCATGATCGTCACACGTGATCTGAATGAATAATTGCAATTCCTCTGCATCATTCATCTACCTTCAGCAACTCTTCCCTCTTGTCGGGAACTAGAATTTGGAATAATTGTCCTTGTGACGTTAGAAATTGTCGGCCATCATAGTGTTGCCGTTCGGTTGCTGGATATTTTTAGCCTACTTTCAATTTTTGCAAAAAATGAAAGTAGACTTATGAGATCAACACAGGGCGAAAAAGTGTGTGTGAGTCTGTGTGTGTGTGTGTGTGTGTGTGAGTGTGTGTACTCGGAATGTCTGTTCCCCCTATCAATTCGAACACGGTGAAATCGAATTGAACGAAATTTGATACAGAGGTAGCACTAGCAAAGGGCACCTCAGTGTCATGTTTTACATAGCCTCCATCTTGACGGAAACGTAATGGTGGACACCCAAATTTTAAAAGCTTAAATCAAATTACGACTAACCTAATCATCCCATCTCTACCAAATTTTGCATCAACATATATTTGTGTGACGAGCGTCTTTTGACCGAACTACAAGGTCATCAGCCCAATAATTTGCGGATGGCGGCCATGTATGTGTTCAAATCGATTCCCCTATCTATTCAAACGCGGTGAAACCGAATTGAACGAAATTTCGTACAGAAGTAGAACTAGCAAAGGTCACCTCAGTGTCATGTTTTATATCGCCGTCATCTTGACGAAAACGTAATGGCGGCCACCCAAATGTTAAAAGCTTAAATCAAATTACGACCAACCTAATCATCTGATCTCTACTAAATTTAGCAGCAACATACATTTATGTGGTAGGCATCTTTTGACCCAACTACAAGATCATCAGCCCAACGGTTTGCAGATAACGGTCATGTATGTGTGCAAATCGATTCCCCCTATGAATTCAAACACGGTGAAACCGAATTGAACGAAATTTGGTACAGAGGTAGCACTAGCTAAGGGCACCTCAGGGTCGTGTTTTATATCGCCACCATCTTGATGGAAACGGAATGGCGGCCACCCAAATGTTCAAAGCTTAAATAAAATTACGACCAACCTAATTATTTGATCTGTACCAAATTTTGCAACAACATACCTTTTTGTGGGAGGCATTTTTTGACTGAACTACAAGGTCATAAACCCAATAGTTTTCAGATAGCGGCCATGTATATGTGCAAATCGATTCACCATGTCAATTCAAACACGGCGAACCCGAATTGAATGAAATGTTGTACAGAGGTAGCACTAGCAAAGGGCACCTCATAATCATGTTTAATATCGGTATAACACATTGTATTTCAACAGCTACTACAATCAACATTCAATTATACTCCTTGAAAAGGACAAAGAATTATAACAATATTCATGCATTTAGGAGAAAGTAAGCTATATGTTCTTTACTAAACATCTTGTTTTATATGCGAATGAACTCATAACTTAAATGGTTAACAGTGCATAATATATTCACAAGAACATAGTAGCTACATTCAGTGAAGAAACTAGCTCATCACAAACAAGAATATTATAACAGTAACCAAAAGTTGTATTCAATAAAGAAATTATGTATGTATTTGCTTCCCATTGTATGGGAAACTTGGCCCCTCCTGTTCTGAATCCGTCGCAGTCAACAATAAGAAAGTTAGCGACACGCTTACCTATTTGCTGGCGCAATATACAGCAAACGATTGAGTGGGAGAGGGCTGGGGGACTGCCGTTGAGTAGGTAATATAGGCCGAAGCTGGCACAGGGGCTAATGGGCAAGATGGCCGCCGCGCGCAATCACTCTATGTTATTCTTATGGAGGGGTCATTCAGAGCTGGCACAGTGGCTAATGGGCAAAATGGCCGCCACGCCCTGAGACCGTGAATGACTTCACAGAGAGAGGTCGGCCGTGTACTTGCTAAATGGAATATTTATTATTAATATTATTATTATTAGGTAATTATTAATTGATCATGTGCAATTCAGACCAGCCTTATATTGTCCACTTTTGGTGTAGTTGCTAGCATTTTAGCTGTTTCCCTACAGGTGTGGGTTTCATTCCCGCCTCAACCAAGAAATTTTATTCTGGGCTGAGAGCTGGAATGGGGTACACTCAGCCTCATGAGGTGAAAGTAAGAAAACGTGGGGTTTCATTCATACCCCAGCCATTCCGCCTAATCCAACTTTACCTAACCTACCCTAACCTAACTTAACCTAACCTAACTTCGCCTTACCTAACCTAACCTAACCTAACAAACATTATTTAACCTAACCTAACCTAACCTAACCTAGCCTAACTTCAAAGTGAGAGCAAATATGAGAGCAAATGTGAGAGCACACATAATAAACTAAGTTATAACCTAACCTAACCTAACTTCACCTAACCTAACCTAACTTCAAAGTGAGTGCAAAAGTGAGTGCAAAAGTGGGTGCAAGAGTGGGTGCAAAAGTGGGGTGCAAAAGTGAGTACAAAAGTGAGTGCAAGAGTGGGTGCAAGAGTGGGTGCAAAAGTGGGTGCAAGAGTGGGTGCAAAAGTGGGTGCAAAAGTGAGTGCAAGAGTGGGTGCAAAAGTGAGTGCAAAAGTGGGAGCAAAAAAGTGGGAGCAAAGAGTGGGAGCAAAAATTGGGAGCAAAAAGTGGGAGCAAATAAGTAAGAGCAAATGGGAGAAACCTCAGAAACCTCATTTAAATATTTTAGATTCAACATTTTAACATTTAACATTTTAACATTTTAGATTTTTCATTTTTCATTTTACATTTTTTTGATTTTACTTTTTACATTTTTGATTTTTTGTATTTTAGATTTTAGTTTTTTTAGATGTTACATTTTCAATTTAAGATTTTTTGATTTTAGATTTTAGATTTTACATTTTCCGAAAAGAGTAAACTACAAGGTCACATACCTAACCTCACCAAACCTAAATTTACCAAACCTAACTTACGCTAATTCAAAGGCTAATGCACATACATTAAGTATATAAGGGCACATGCAACTAGCCTTATGCTAGTCTTATAGGCTACTGTACAACATGATCACTACCCCAACCGGGGTTTTTTTTTTTTCATTTTGTTGTTTTCTCATTTGTCAATTTTCCAATTTCCCATTTTCAGTTTTTTTTTAATGTCAGTTTTAAGTTTTTCAATTTCATAATATGGAGACATGGATTTTGCATTTCGTTGTTTACACATTTGCCAATTTTCCAATTTCCCATTTTCGTTTTTTTTTTAATGTCAGTTTTAAGTTTTTCAATTTCATAATATGGAGACATGGATTTTGCATTTCGTTGTTTACACATTTGCCAATTTTCCAATTTCCCATTTTCGTTTTTTGTTAATGTCAGTTTTAAGGTTTTCAATTTCATAATATGGAAACATGGATTTTGCATTTTGTTGTTTACACATTTATTAATTTCACAATTTCCCATGTACAGTTTTTAAAATGTCAGTTTAAAGCTTTTCAATATCATGATATAGAACCATGGATTTTCCAATTTGTTGTTATACATTATTTGTCAATTTACAAAATTCCCATTTACAGTTTTTAAAATTTCAGTTTAATGTTTTTTCTATTTTGTCAATATGGAATCATGGATTTTCCAATTTGTGTTTTACATGTTCATTTTGCATTAGGAGTGGGGAGAGGCGGGTAGTAATTAGAAATGTACAAGCAGTGGCCATAAAATATTTTTATTTTAAATACATGTACACTATTTACACATAATACATTTTTATATATATTCTTTTTTGTTATAAATTGTACAGTTGTTTTTATTTTGTTTTCTAATTATATATTTTTTAAATTATGAATACCATTTTTTATTTTTGTAGTGTTATTGTTTTATTTCCTAAATTGTTTTATGTATTTGCTAGTTGCAGGCAGAAGATTTTGAAATTCATAACTTAACTCTTTAAGCATGGTCAATGATTGAGTAATGACCATAGGCATGTGTACCTATACCATCAGCATCAATCACTCTTTTATCATCACCAGGACACAAATCAATTTTGTTTAGTCTTATAGATGATATGTCATGTTGTTTAGAAGCGATAATGTTCATTGGTATTCTTTTTACATTGTTGTTCATGACACAATCCTTATAATCTTGAAAGCTTATACAATTTTTGACAACCCCTTTGCTAATACCTTTAATCTTTTTGATTTCTTTACCATTTATGTCTAAAGCGTACATTTTAGCTCTAAGTCCAACAAATGCTTTTATAATTTGTCCACAAGCCTCGTCTTTAAATTTCCCCAACGTTTTCTTATTTGATGTAGAGTAACATATGTGATTAGTAGGATAATCTGATGTGTCCAGGTGTTCTAGGAAATCCAACTTGTCTTGATATACATTTGGGGTGTTAACCAAATAAATGAACGAGTCGGTATCCATATACATGAGTTTAAGATTGTTCATTCCATAATAGGGTAGCAGGACATCATAGTGGTGGGAATACATTAGAGTTTTTGAAATATCCAGTATACACATTCCAATATATATAGGCTTATTGAATACAATGTTACGTTTAGCCATGTGGAAAGCAGCTAGGTTGGGACCATAAATTGTTCTGTCGATGAATGTTGGTTTAGCTATTAGCTTTTCTGCCTTTTTGCTGTCAGTCACAAGACGTATGTCTATTCTGTTACGGATATTTTCCATTGTTTTCCCAAAAATGGCATTGTTGAATAATTTATACAGATTTTTCTCAAAATCATTTCTGGCTTGTTTTCGAAGGTTGTTATTAAAATCAACGTATGCCTTTAACCAAGGTCTTTGTTTAAACTTTAACACACGATGAATTTTTATCAATTTTATTCCATGATCTAAAGCCTGTTTTAATGCCATGTAGTGAACAACATATCGCCTTCGATTTCCAAGATGAGGAATTAGTTTTTTCGGAGACGAATCCTTAGGTTGTGTACACTCTGGTAGGAAAGGTAAATCGTTGTGTAGATCATGAAGGTCAGATGGGTAATCAACATCAACGTCTAGAATGTATCCCACAGGATCGTCGTTCTTTAGTTTTTCTAGATCAACAGTATCTGGAGAAACCCACTGAAATCCACCATAAGGAAGGGAGTGGCACATAGCCCACCCGTATTGGTTGTTGGCATCATCATAGGTAATAAACTGCGATGGTTTCTCAGAATCATAGGTTTCCATGTATTTATTGTTAGCTTCAGCATACCGATGAGACACCTGGCATATGCCTCCACGTATTCCAGACTCGATGAAAAGAATCTGATCGTAATCCTGTAGCAATTCCAGTTCAATGCCTGTGTAAAGGAGCATTGCCTCGAAACTTAAACCAGGCGAAGTAAAGAAGTGTGCAGCATCCACTCGGTGTGTTTCTAGTGTTTTGTTTCTAAACGTTTCAAAGCTGTCTGCAAGAAGGAGTACATCTGATGTTAGGTAGAGGTCACTATATTCCCCTAGAGTTTTAATGTTGAACTGTTTCCAGACATTTTTGGCATGTTCATAGTCTTCTTGACTAACATCTTCTTGACTTAATTTGTTAAAGAATGCCTCTTTTGGAGGTAAACACGTTTCACTTAACTTTTCCCATGAGTCAATGTAGTCATAACAAAATACCCCTTTACGAGTCATGAGCATTGCAT
This sequence comes from Meconema thalassinum, assembly GCA_946902985.2. Lineage (NCBI taxonomy): Eukaryota > Metazoa > Arthropoda > Insecta > Orthoptera > Tettigoniidae > Meconema > Meconema thalassinum. The sequence goes on along the minus strand of OX336390.1, from coordinate 293,979,180 downwards.
TTTCTTTTCCAAAGTACTTGTCTGTTTCAGGGTATGATGTTAAGTTGGAAACTAAGTTTTCCAAACTACTCGGCATTAACCGAAACGTGTCCACAAATCTAAGCTTAACATTTCCTACATATTTGGTGAAGGAAATGTATTTTTCCTTGGAGTTAGCGATAACATCCACTCTCTCAGTAGTACATCCTAATTGCTTTACAATGAAATTTGCGTCATAGCCACTCATATTATGTAAAAACACAGGAACGGGGTTACGTGTTTTACACTTCAAATTACAGTTATTGTGAGCACTTCCACGGTATTCCCCTGTAATATGACAATGGTCTCGAACTTTCCAGTCCTCTTTGGTAAATGGTTTTCGACACAAATAACAGGTTTCAGAAGATTGGAACTCTGCTTCTTGATGCTCAGTTAAAGCTTTTGGAACATTTAAGCTGTAAAGACGATCAATTTCATTAGCTATTGAGATCAAACAGTCCATAAACTTTTCTGCAGCGTCAGGTCCACGATAAATAACAGGTTGGCTTGGAAGATTTGTCTTTATGTGTTCCACAGCGGGTGAGGGTTTAACGTATATACCAAAGCTCATAGGAACATGACTCTGGTATGGCACTGTATAACTTGCCTCAGGATTAGGTAGACATGTTTGATAGGGTAACAGTATACTTTCAAAATCTGCATAGATAACGTAAGGTATTCTAAGCATTTTTTCCACATTTAAAAATTTGACAATGGGGTTTTTAATAGGCATTTCAACCCTAGCAATGTCATGCTGGACACACAAAGCTCTATGTTCTTTTAATTTTTCCATTCCTTGTTGCCCATATTGATTATCAAAGTGAGTAAAACACCGTTTACACGTATATATCTTATGTCCATGGCGGGTAATCTGATGTCCTACTAGTTTATCAAAATCTTTGATAAAGACGTAGTGGTTCTGGCCGGATAATGAACTTAGCAGAAGGAGGTCACGATGGTCTTGTAACTCTTGATCCACAACCTTTAGAGGAAACAGTTTATTGTCTTCTTCCAGTCCAAATACATTAATGGATATATCGTTGGCTTTCTCGAATTTGGGAATGTCAGCTAGTAATGTTGGAAATGATATTACTGAAAAATCATACTTGTTTTCCAGATCCTTGTATTTACTAATGCGTTGAGCATCCTTTTTAACCAGTTTTGCTAAAATGGCATACATAAAACACTTTTCATCTTTCAAGTTTTCAGGATTAATGCAGGCTTTTCTTGCTTGTATAGCTGCTGGTAATGGAATATATGTGCTTCCACGCAAGGGATTGTACTTATTTATTTTCAATCGTACTCCTTCCACTGCTAACAAAGCCCAATTACTGCCTTTTAGCTCAGATTCCTCCATTTCCGTAGTTAACTTTGTAAATTGTGTTTCCAAGAAACTACTTAAGTCCGTTTCCAAAAATAGGGCCTGATTTCGTGTTTTAAAAGCACGATCTGTAATTTCATTGGTAGATGTATGAATGAATCTACATTCAGCCACAAGATTAACTTTGATCGACTTGTGCATTGCTAGTTCTTTCTCCATAGCTTGAATTATTTGCTGTTTGGACTCTTTAAGGTATGAATTTAAATCCTTGCACGTATCGCAACGAATGAAATAGGATTTAAGTCGACCTTCAAAAGATGTCTCATATTCAATAAGTCCATTTTTGTCAGGGACCAATGACAGTAGGTAATGTTTTGTGGGCTCAGATTTTTGTCTTTTAGCTGCCGACACAACATTACAACATTCTTCATGACGACGTCCGTTGTAGGCATTGTTGAATGTACAGCCACACGTTTTACACTCATGAAATTCCCCACACGAAACTTCATGACGCTTCCTATGATAGTCCCGAAGAAAAGTCTTTCCACACTCTTTACACATATAGCTAGGAATGGGTTCTTCCATCACGAATGTTGATTTCTGCAAACAGCTGCTTACTGCGTATCACAAGACTAGAGGTTGGTCGGTGAGACGGTCTTTCACGATGTGAACACCGTGAGAGGTAGTAGTCAACTGGTGATATTCTTGTGAAGGGTCCTCTAATATACCCCTAGTCTAGACCAACAACTCTTTACAGCGTATGACAAGGCTGTAGACTGGACAGTGAGACGGTCTTTCACGATGTGAACACTGTAACAAGTAGTAGTCAACTGATTATATACTTGCTAAGGGTTCTCTAATATACAATAGTCAAGACCAACAGCTACTTACTGTGTAGTACAAGGCTGTACAATAGTTGTTTTGACAGTCTTTCACGATGTGGTCACTGTGAATGGTGGTAGTCAACTGATGATATTCTTGATAAGGGTCCTCTAATGTACCCCTGGTTAAGGGTAACAGCTGCTCACTGCTTATGACAAAGCTAAAGACTGGTTGCTTCAACGGTCTTTCACAATGTAAACACTGTGACAGGTAGTAGTCAACTGAAAATATTCTTATGGCCTACTCAAGGTTATCAGGTACTTACTGCATATCAAAAGGCTGTACACTCATGTGTGTTAGGCACTCTTTCTTGCTAAGGACCCCAATATTCCCTACACAAGGCTATACATGTTAGTTCTAAACACTTAGTGATTAATTGTATATTCAATTTTTGTACAAAGCTTATACAAGCACGTTTTTATGAGGTAAAACTTTGTTAAATAGCTGCATGCGACACACAAAGTATGTTGCCGCTATCTAGCGGTGACTATGAGAACTACTTGAACGACCAGCATGCTACCTAGCGCTCCATTTCAACACTCGCTCACTGAACGACCAGCATGCTATCTAGCGGTCGATATCAATACTCACTCAACTACCAGCCTGCTACCAGTCCTTTTTTTATGGCTGTAAAATGCTTACAGCCATGTTTGTAAGCAGCAACAACAACAACAACACACAAAATTCCAAAAAAAAAATCGAAAGTACTCTAAGTTTTATCAATGACTCTCAACTCTTACACTTACCTCTATCCCATGCATAGTCAAAAATTAGTGTATTTTTCAAATTTTTCAAAAAATATTTGGAAAGTAGACTGTATCATTAAACTAAAAATCCTGAAAAGACATATGTTAACTCCAACACCTACTTCTATACCCCTCTCAGTCCAAAAATAGTGTATTTTTCAAATTTTCCAAAACATATTTCCAAAAAGGGTTATATTTCCGAAATTAAAAAGTTAACAAAAATGTTTGTTTGACATAAATGAATGGCCTTTGCCTCCTCTACCACTGTACCAAGTCCCAGGTCTCCAGGACAAAAAATTAAAATTTTTAAAAAGGGTTTTATTTCCAAAATTAGGAATTTTACAAACATATTTGTCTGACGTAAATCAATGGCCTTTACCCCCTCTACCCCCCCACACTAAGTCACATGTCTCTAGGACAACAAAAATAAAATTTTGAAAATGGGCTTATATTTCCAAAATTAGGAATTTTACAAAAACGTTTGTCTGACGTAAATCAATGGTCTTTACCCCCTATATCCCCATACCAAGTCTCAGGTCTTTAGGTCAACAAAAATAAAATTTGGAAAAAATGGTCACTATTTTGGAAACTAGGAATTCTACAAAAAAGTTTGTTTAACATAAATGAAAGGTCTCTATCCCTTCTACCTGTAAACCAAGTTCCAGGTCCGTATGACAAAAATGAAAAAGTTCAACTGGGAAAGTAGGCGATTTTTCATATATCCAAACATTCTAAAATTTTGGTGGTAGATGGGGTCAGGGCCATTAAATTATGTCAAAGAAGGTTTTTTGTAGAATTCCTAGTTTCCAAAATATAGAATTTTAAAAATTGAACTTTTTTCAAAAAAGTGTAAAAAATAAAAATGTTTTATTTAAAAAAATAAAGGACATAGAGGCCATTCTTTTAAGCCCATAGAACACATTTTAGAATGTTTGGATATATGAAAAATCGCCTACTTTCCCAGTTGAACTTTTTCATTTTTGTCATACGGACCTGGAACTTGGTTTACAGGTAGAAGGGATAGAGACCTTTCATTTATGTTAAACAAACTTTTTTGTAGAATTCCTAGTTTCCAAAATAGTGACCATTTTTTCCAAATTTTATTTTTGTTGACCTAAAGACCTGAGACTTGGTATGGGGATATAGGGGGTAAAGACCATTGATTTACGTCAGACAAACGTTTTTGTAAAATTCCTAATTTTGGAAATATAAGCCCATTTTCAAAATTTTATTTTTGTTGTCCTAGAGACATGTGACTTAGTGTGGGGGGTAGAGGGGGTAAAGGCCATTGATTTACGTCAGACAAATATGTTTGTAAAATTCCTAATTTTGGAAATAAAACCCTTTTTAAAAATTTTAATTTTTTTGTCCTGGAGACCTGGGACTTGGTACAGTGGTAGAGGAGGCAAAGGCCATTCATTTATGTCAAACAAACATTTTTGTTAACTTTTTAATTTCGGAAATATAACCCTTTTTGGAAATATGTTTTGGAAAATTTGAAAAATACACTATTTTTGGACTGAGAGGGGTATAGAAGTAGGTGTTGGAGTTAACATATGTCTTTTCAGGATTTTTAGTTTAATGATACAGTCTACTTTCCAAATATTTTTTGAAAAATTTGAAAAATACACTAATTTTTGACTATGCATGGGATAGAGGTAAGTGTAAGAGTTGAGAGTCATTGATAAAACTTAGAGTACTTTCGATTTTTTTTTTTGGAATTTTGTGTGTTGTTGTTGTTGTTGCTGCTTACAAACATGGCTGTAAGCATTTTACAGCCATAAAAAAAGGACTGGTAGCAGGCTGGTAGTTGAGTGAGTATTGATATCGACCGCTAGATAGCATGCTGGTCGTTCAGTGAGCGAGTGTTGAAATGGAGCGCTAGGTAGCATGCTGGTCGTTCAAGTAGTTCTCATAGTCACCGCTAGATAGCGGCAACATACTTTGTGTGTCGCATGCAGCTATTTAACAAAGTTTTACCTCATAAAAACGTGCTTGTATAAGCTTTGTACAAAAATTGAATATACAATTAATCACTAAGTGTTTAGAACTAACATGTATAGCCTTGTGTAGGGAATATTGGGGTCCTTAGCAAGAAAGAGTGCCTAACACACATGAGTGTACAGCCTTTTGATATGCAGTAAGTACCTGATAACCTTGAGTAGGCCATAAGAATATTTTCAGTTGACTACTACCTGTCACAGTGTTTACATTGTGAAAGACCGTTGAAGCAACCAGTCTTTAGCTTTGTCATAAGCAGTGAGCAGCTGTTACCCTTAACCAGGGGTACATTAGAGGACCCTTATCAAGAATATCATCAGTTGACTACCACCATTCACAGTGACCACATCGTGAAAGACTGTCAAAACAACTATTGTACAGCCTTGTACTACACAGTAAGTAGCTGTTGGTCTTGACTATTGTATATTAGAGAACCCTTAGCAAGTATATAATCAGTTGACTACTACTTGTTACAGTGTTCACATCGTGAAAGACCGTCTCACTGTCCAGTCTACAGCCTTGTCATACGCTGTAAAGAGTTGTTGGTCTAGACTAGGGGTATATTAGAGGACCCTTCACAAGAATATCACCAGTTGACTACTACCTCTCACGGTGTTCACATCGTGAAAGACCGTCTCACCGACCAACCTCTAGTCTTGTGATACGCAGTAAGCAGCTGTTTGCAGAAATCAACATTCGTGATGGAAGAACCCATTCCTAGCTATATGTGTAAAGAGTGTGGAAAGACTTTTCTTCGGGACTATCATAGGAAGCGTCATGAAGTTTCGTGTGGGGAATTTCATGAGTGTAAAACGTGTGGCTGTACATTCAACAATGCCTACAACGGACGTCGTCATGAAGAATGTTGTAATGTTGTGTCGGCAGCTAAAAGACAAAAATCTGAGCCCACAAAACATTACCTACTGTCATTGGTCCCTGACAAAAATGGACTTATTGAATATGAGACATCTTTTGAAGGTCGACTTAAATCCTATTTCATTCGTTGCGATACGTGCAAGGATTTAAATTCATACCTTAAAGAGTCCAAACAGCAAATAATTCAAGCTATGGAGAAAGAACTAGCAATGCACAAGTCGATCAAAGTTAATCTTGTGGCTGAATGTAGATTCATTCATACATCTACCAATGAAATTACAGATCGTGCTTTTAAAACACGAAATCAGGCCCTATTTTTGGAAACGGACTTAAGTAGTTTCTTGGAAACACAATTTACAAAGTTAACTACGGAAATGGAGGAATCTGAGCTAAAAGGCAGTAATTGGGCTTTGTTAGCAGTGGAAGGAGTACGATTGAAAATAAATAAGTACAATCCCTTGCGTGGAAGCACATATATTCCATTACCAGCAGCTATACAAGCAAGAAAAGCCTGCATTAATCCTGAAAACTTGAAAGATGAAAAGTGTTTTATGTATGCCATTTTAGAAAAACTGGTTAAAAAGGATGCTCAACGCATTAGTAAATACAAGGATCTGGAAAACAAGTATGATTTTTCAGTAATATCATTTCCAACATTACTAGCTGACATTCCCAAATTCGAGAAAGCCAACGATATATCCATTAATGTATTTGGACTGGAAGAAGACAATAAACTGTTTCCTCTAAAGGTTGTGGATCAAGAGTTACAAGACCATCGTGACCTCCTTCTGCTAAGTTCATTATCCGGCCAGAACCACTACGTCTTTATCAAAGATTTTGATAAACTAGTAGGACATCAGATTACCCGCCATGGACATAAGATATATACGTGTAAACGGTGTTTTACTCACTTTGATAATCAATATGGGCAACAAGGAATGGAAAAATTAAAAGAACATAGAGCTTTGTGTGTCCAGCATGACATTGCTAGGGTTGAAATGCCTATTAAAAACCCCATTGTCAAATTTTTAAATGTGGAAAAAATGCTTAGAATACCTTACGTTATCTATGCAGATTTTGAAAGTATACTGTTACCCTATCAAACATGTCTACCTAATCCTGAGGCAAGTTATACAGTGCCATACCAGAGTCATGTTCCTATGAGCTTTGGTATATACGTTAAACCCTCACCCGCTGTGGAACACATAAAGACAAATCTTCCAAGCCAACCTGTTATTTATCGTGGACCTGACGCTGCAGAAAAGTTTATGGACTGTTTGATCTCAATAGCTAATGAAATTGATCGTCTTTACAGCTTAAATGTTCCAAAAGCTTTAACTGAGCATCAAGAAGCAGAGTTCCAATCTTCTGAAACCTGTTATTTGTGTCGAAAACCATTTACCAAAGAGGACTGGAAAGTTCGAGACCATTGTCATATTACAGGGGAATACCGTGGAAGTGCTCACAATAACTGTAATTTGAAGTGTAAAACACGTAACCCCGTTCCTGTGTTTTTACATAATATGAGTGGCTATGACGCAAATTTCATTGTAAAGCAATTAGGATGTACTACTGAGAGAGTGGATGTTATCGCTAACTCCAAGGAAAAATACATTTCCTTCACCAAATATGTAGGAAATGTTAAGCTTAGATTTGTGGACACGTTTCGGTTAATGCCGAGTAGTTTGGAAAACTTAGTTTCCAACTTAACATCATACCCTGAAACAGACAAGTACTTTGGAAAAGAAAATGCAATGCTCATGACTCGTAAAGGGGTATTTTGTTATGACTACATTGACTCATGGGAAAAGTTAAGTGAAACGTGTTTACCTCCAAAAGAGGCATTCTTTAACAAATTAAGTCAAGAAGATGTTAGTCAAGAAGACTATGAACATGCCAAAAATGTCTGGAAACAGTTCAACATTAAAACTCTAGGGGAATATAGTGACCTCTACCTAACATCAGATGTACTCCTTCTTGCAGACAGCTTTGAAACGTTTAGAAACAAAACACTAGAAACACACCGAGTGGATGCTGCACAATTCTTTACTTCGCCTGGTTTAAGTTTCGAGGCAATGCTCCTTTACACAGGCATTGAACTGGAATTGCTACAGGATTACGATCAGATTCTTTTCATCGAGTCTGGAATACGTGGAGGCATATGCCAGGTGTCTCATCGGTATGCTGAAGCTAACAATAAATACATGGAAACCTATGATTCTGAGAAACCATCGCAGTTTATTACCTATGATGATGCCAACAACCAATACGGGTGGGCTATGTGCCACTCCCTTCCTTATGGTGGATTTCAGTGGGTTTCTCCAGATACTGTTGATCTAGAAAAACTAAAGAACGACGATCCTGTGGGATACATTCTAGACGTTGATGTTGATTACCCATCTGACCTTCATGATCTACACAACGATTTACCTTTCCTACCAGAGTGTACACAACCTAAGGATTCGTCTCTGAAAAAACTAATTCCTCATCTTGGAAATCGAAGGCGATATGTTGTTCACTACATGGCATTAAAACAGGCTTTAGATCATGGAATAAAATTGATAAAAATTCATCGTGTGTTAAAGTTTAAACAAAGACCTTGGTTAAAGGCATACGTTGATTTTAATAACAACCTTCGAAAACAAGCCAGAAATGATTTTGAGAAAAATCTGTATAAATTATTCAACAATGCCATTTTTGGGAAAACAATGGAAAATATCCGTAACAGAATAGACATACGTCTTGTGACTGACAGCAAAAAGGCAGAAAAGCTAATAGCTAAACCAACATTCATCGACAGAACAATTTATGGTCCCAACCTAGCTGCTTTCCACATGGCTAAACGTAACATTGTATTCAATAAGCCTATATATATTGGAATGTGTATACTGGATATTTCAAAAACTCTAATGTATTCCCACCACTATGATGTCCTGCTACCCTATTATGGAATGAACAATCTTAAACTCATGTATATGGATACCGACTCGTTCATTTATTTGGTTAACACCCCAAATGTATATCAAGACAAGTTGGATTTCCTAGAACACCTGGACACATCAGATTATCCTACTAATCACATATGTTACTCTACATCAAATAAGAAAACGTTGGGGAAATTTAAAGACGAGGCTTGTGGACAAATTATAAAAGCATTTGTTGGACTTAGAGCTAAAATGTACGCTTTAGACATAAATGGTAAAGAAATCAAAAAGATTAAAGGTATTAGCAAAGGGGTTGTCAAAAATTGTATAAGCTTTCAAGATTATAAGGATTGTGTCATGAACAACAATGTAAAAAGAATACCAATGAACATTATCGCTTCTAAACAACATGACATATCATCTATAAGACTAAACAAAATTGCTTTGTGTCCTGGTGATGATAAAAGAGTGATTGATGCTGATGGTATAGGTACACATGCCTATGGTCATTACTCAATCATTGACCATGCTTAAAGAGTTAAGTTATGAATTTCAAAATCTTCTGCCTGCAACTAGCAAATACATAAAACAATTTAGGAAATAAAACAATAACACTACAAAAATAAAAAATGGTATTCATAATTTAAAAAATATATAATTAGAAAACAAAATAAAAACAACTGTACAATTTATAACAAAAAAGAATATATATAAAAATGTATTATGTGTAAATAGTGTACATGTATTTAAAATAAAAATATTTTATGGCCACTGCTTGTACATTTCTAATTACTACCCGCCTCTCCCCACTCCTAATGCAAAATGAACATGTAAAACACAAATTGGAAAATCCATGATTCCATATTGACAAAATAGAAAAAACATTAAACTGAAATTTTAAAAACTGTAAATGGGAATTTTGTAAATTGACAAATAATGTATAACAACAAATTGGAAAATCCATGGTTCTATATCATGATATTGAAAAACTTTAAACTGACATTTTAAAAACTGTACATGGGAAATTGTGAAATTAATAAATGTGTAAACAACAAAATGCAAAATCCATGTTTCCATATTATGAAATTGAAAACCTTAAAACTGACATTAACAAAAAACGAAAATGGGAAATTGGAAAATTGGCAAATGTGTAAACAACGAAATGCAAAATCCATGTCTCCATATTATGAAATTGAAAAACTTAAAACTGACATTAAAAAAAAACGAAAATGGGAAATTGGAAAATTGGCAAATGTGTAAACAACGAAATGCAAAATCCATGTCTCCATATTATGTAATTGAAAAACTTAAAACTGACATTAAAAAAAAACTGAAAATGGGAAATTGGAAAATTGACAAATGAGAAAACAACAAAATGAAAAAAAAAACCGGTTGGGGTAGTGATCATGTTGTACAGTAGCCTATAAGACTAGCATGAGGCTAGTTGCATGTGCCCTTATATACTTAATGTATGTGCATTAGCCTTTGAATTAGCTTAAGTTAGGTTTGGTAAATTTAGGTTTGGTGAGGTTAGGTATGTGACCTTGTAGTTTACTCTTTTCGGAAAATGTAAAATCTAAAATCTAAAATCAAAAAATCTTAAATTGAAAATGTAACATCTAAAAAAACTAAAATCTAAAATACAAAAAATCAAAAATGTAAAAAGTAAAATAAAAAAAAATGTAAAATGAAAAATCAAAAATCTAAAATGTTAAAATGTAAAATGTTAAAATGTTGAATCTAAAATATTTAAATGAGGTTTCTGAGGTTTCTCCCATTTGCTCTTACTTATTTGCTCCCACTTTTTGCTCCCAATTTTTGCTCCCACTCTTTGCTCCCACTTTTTTGCTCCCACTTTTGCACTCACTTTTGCACCCACTCTTGCACTCACTTTTGCACCCACTTTTGCACCCACTTTTGCACCCACTTTTGCACCCACTCTTGCACTCACTTTTGTACTCACTTTTGCACCCCACTTTTGCACCCACTCTTGCACCCACTTTTGCACTCACTTTTGCACTCACTTTGAAGTTAGGTTAGGTTAGGTGAAGTTAGGTTAGGTTAGGTTATAACTTAGTTTATTATGTGTGCTCTCACATTTGCTCTCATATTTGCTCTCACTTTGAAGTTAGGCTAGGTTAGGTTAGGTTAGGTTAGGTTAAATAATGTTTGTTAGGTTAGGTTAGGTTAGGTTAGGCGAAGTTAGGTTAGGTTAAGTTAGGTTAGGGTAGGTTAGGTAAAGTTGGATTAGGCGGAATGGCTGGGGTATGAATGAAACCCCACGTTTTCTTACTTTCACCTCATGAGGCTGAGTGTACCCCATTCCAGCTCTCAGCCCAGAATAAAATTTCTTGGTTGAGGCGGGAATGAAACCCACACCTGTAGGGAAACAGCTAAAATGCTAGCAACTACACCAAAAGTGGACAATATAAGGCTGGTCTGAATTGCACATGATCAATTAATAATTACCTAATAATAATAATATTAATAATAAATATTCCATTTAGCAAGTACACGGCCGACCTCTCTCTGTGACGTCATTCACGGTCTCAGGGCGTGGCGGCCATTTTGCCCATTAGCCACTGTGCCAGCTCTGAATGACCCCTCCATAAGAATAACATAGAGTGATTGCGCGCGGCGGCCATCTTGCCCATTAGCCCCTGTGCCAGCTTCGGCCTATATTACCTACTCCGTTGGCGTCAGGGCTTGTCTTAACAGAGTCACAAAACTCAGAGAGAATATTTTCACACTGCATTGTCGAGGGTTGCAAAAAAAAACTTCAGTTTAAAAGTTTACATAAGAAATACATATTTCAATAACCGAGTTCAGCGGGCCAGGTACGACCCGAGGTCCAGCTGTTGAGCTTGGTTGCCTTAGGCCATTGAGTAAAGAAAAATAAACATTTAGGTAATTAAGTGAGGATAGTATTTTATGAAGGGAAGGAATAGTTTCAGGGGTTCCGGAATGCTAAATTTTCAAAATTTCATTATTGTTTGCATCATATTAAGCTAGGGATTCACCTTCCAACGGTTCATTTATTTTCTTCATGTCTAATTTATAAGACTACTTGCTCACAACCGTGCGTCCTGTGGTGTAAACCCATATTCTATTTCTCTTTAGTATGCAAGTCACAGGGATTTCCTGTTCCACATTACAAGAGGCCACCAGTTTAAATAGGAACGGATAAATTACTACAGAATCATAAATAAAAAATAGTGTAGACAACATCTTACCGGAAGTTCGTCACAAAAATAATTAAATAGATCGCATGTTAACATACTTAAACTGCATTAATAATAACGCAACAACCATTGAAGAGCTTCAAAACGAATGGGCAATAATATCTGTATATAAAACTCAGGAATTCTTCTAGGTTTGTGCCGTGTCTTGTGTGGAGTTTCGTCTAGGACACCAAGCTGGCTCATCAGCGGACTCTTGGTGTCCCCGCCCGGACCCCCACCGGAGTAGCAAACTGCGCGCTCCCTGTTTATAAAGTGCAACTGCACCTGTTGACTGTGAGATATAAAAGCTCAAGCAGCCTTAACCTCCCTATGAAGGCTTCTAAAAAGATGAAATGGTATATTGGCTTTCACGGCCAGTGAATTAAAACTCAGCAATTCTTCTAGGTTTGTGCCGTGTCTTGTGTGGGGTTTCGCTCGGACCCCCACAGGATTAGCGAACTGCGCGCTACTTCCCTTTATATACAGTGCAACTGCACCCGTTTACTGCGAGAACTAAACGCTCAAGCAGCCTTAACCTCCCTATGAAGGCTACCAAAAAGATGGTATATTGGCTTTCACGGCACAAACCTAGAAGAATTGCTGAGTTTTAATTCACCTGCCGTGAAAACCAATGTATCGTCTGTAAATAAGATTGACACATTACAAAATATTCTACAGTCTGTTGTAATCTAAATATCGTTAGGTATATAGCCTATATGTGCATTAAGTGTAATACATAAACATCGTACTTGACCTAAACCTAAGTGAGCAGGTTCTGATGATGGACGCTTAATGATCGAAACATGTCATCCAATGAATTGGAATAAATTATTCAAATGTTCGAAGAATTAGAATCTTCAAACAAAGCGAATGTCCGTATATTTATGTTGTTCGATTCATTGAAACATTTGAATAGTCGACTATTAAAATAAATCGAACAGTTCAAATCTTTGAATTATTCGAAGATAACAAGTACCCAAAAAATACAGCAACTTTTGTAATGGAATATGTACAGCGGACGAGTTGTTCGAAGAAAGAGCAAATCTAAGGGGTCGCATGGGGTCAACGCCTTCCCCGTTTAGCCTAGTGGATTCTTATGAATAAATCTCATTCAAAGCAAGCTTCACTTGTCACCCCTGTATGTATTTATTTATATATTTATTGATCGATTCATTTATTAATTCATTTATTTATTTATTAATTTATTTATTTATTCATTTATTTATTTATTCATTTATGTATTTATTGATTGATTCATTTATTTATTGATTAATTAATTTATTAATTTGTTTATTTATTAATTTATTTAATAATTTATTTATGTATTCGTGTATTTATTTATTTATTATTAATTTATTTATTTATTCATTTATTTATTTATTTATTTTTGATTTATTTATTTATTTATTTATTTATTTATTTATTTATTTATTTATTTACTAGGTGACCCGGCAAACTCTGTTCCACCTTAGAGGCAAGAAATAAGCTGATTTTCGATTTTATTAAGTTCAAGTTTTTATTAGGAAATATAAATAAGTTTTATAATTATTCTTTATTGTTCATGTATTTTGGTGCATAGGTTGCACTCTTCAGTTAAGTACCTTGTGATACACGACAATTTTTGTTTTATCATCAGACGCAAGAACAAACAACGCAGATGGTCTTCCGACCCGTGAACATGCCACATATAATTGACATTAGGAAAAACATGGATATTCCAGATTCAAACCACAAACTTTCAAGGATTGGTCTTGTGATTTGTTAATGGTCATGGCGAATGCAAGACGGATCGGAAATTGAAGTCTTTTAAACTCAAACGGCATATCGGTTGGGATCATCGGGATCCTCGGAATGAGAACTTCCTCACCTTCGAATTTTCCTTTGAGTATCGTCGCGTAAATCATATTGTTCATCAATTTACTTACCACCAAACGCGTACCGTTGCACAGTTTTGGTTGGTTTATGTTTTGAAGCATGATTACTACGGAGCCAACCTTTAGACGTAAATTGTGCGGTGGTAAGCCAGGCACATCCAAGGAGTTTAAAAATTCAATTGGATAGTTGGTGGCTTCATCTTCATTCGTTACGAATGCATTGTTCCAATGATCTCATTCTGAATTATGTAGTTAAGTCATCTACATCTTTATTCTTAGCCGCTAAAATTGCTCGCTCACTCAACCATTCATTATTTTTGTAATTAGTAATTATGTTTGGGAATACTTTGTTGATAAGTTCGTCTTTCGATGAGACAAAGCTACAGAAATTATGAGGAAATGAAATCAATCCGCTCGATTCGTCGACAGGTACTCGACCATTACCGATAGTCAGCAATTGCTCAGAGAGATCTTCAGCAGATGTATCATTAAGCAATGCAACTCTCATGTTTGTTGTCAGCTGAAGTTTCTTCACATAGTGCCATAGATTCGATGATTTGAGGCGAGTGTTTATTTCGTCGGCAGCCGTTGATCTTGGAATTACTGGCAGTGTTTGGCGAAAATCGCCAGACAGTAAAATCATTGCTCCTCCAAAACATCTGGAGTCATTGCGTAGATCTTTCAATGTTCGGTTAAGTGCTTCTAATGCACGTTTATGCGCCATTGTGCATTAGTCCCAGATGATTATTTTCGATGCTGATAAAACTTTGGCCATTGTTGATTTTTTGTGCAATATTACATGTTGGTTCTTCAATAGTTTGAAGATTTAACGGCAATTTTAATGCCGGTGCTGAATGAGCCATACGACATCTTTCTAACAATGCGGCTGCTATTCCAGAAGAAGCAACTGCAACCGCAATGTTGGATTTCACACGAACAGTGGCTAAAACTACTGACATGAGGAATGTTTTAACAGTTCCACCAGGGGCATCCAGGAAATATAAACCACCATTTCCGTCATCAATTGACTTCATTAATGTATCATAAACTTCCTTTTGTTGGGGATTCAACAGGGGTACATTCGTTTGAACTACTAAATCTAATTCCTGGTGATCATATTCATGTTCCCGTTCCAATTCTTGATTAAATGCATCATTCATTTCACGAATTGTCGCTGGCATTCCTAACGTGACTAATAAACGACCGCACCTGAGGTAACACATGTCTTCGATCAAGAGTAAAGCCCGATTATGTATCTCCTCATTCATCTCAAGATCGTGGTTTCTGGACCTGAAACGAATTTGATGTAGAATATCTTCTGACATATTATCCTTGTATTTGTGCCTCATGTTAGATGGGTTCGATGGAAAGCATGTCGAAATGATAGCAAATAATGTGCGTATCTGACTTGGAGATGCAGAGAAATGGCTTCAACGATTGTCGTATCCCAATGGGTATCGTTTTCTAGTAAATTGAGTTCTTCACATGCAGCACGATAAGTTGGGAATATTATACCATTAACAGTCCGTAGTGTCTCAAACTTGAATGTCGGATTAAATCCTCGTTCATCGATAATGTCTGCCCCAAATGAGGTCATTTGGGAACAACCATTGTATTTTTGAGTGTTTGAGAGAAAATGACGTGATTCGGGTGTTTCGCCACAAAGTAATGAACGCAATGGCTCGGGTGGCGGAGTCAATAAAGGCAATTTCACTTTCCCACTAAGGCAGCACAATATGGACGTTTCTCCGGAAAATTTCAATGCGCCACAATACTCGCAAAGAACGTCCGTTGGCCCAATGCAAACGCTAGGATGCAAGCAGTAATCAGTGCTGCAATCGTATCGAAACGATGCTCGATTCAAATCAGCACTTGATAAATCTCTTCTTGTGCGTCGAAAAGTATCTACTTCTTGATCTCTGTTGTTCGCTTGACGATTTCGCATTGCCAACCGAGCCGATTCATGGGCTGCCTCACTTTGCTCTTGTGATTGAGAAGCACGAAGTCGAGCCATACTAACGCGACGCTCTTCACGGGCAATTTCTTGTTCTTCTTCAGTCCTTTCATTCGCAATGTTTCGTATCCTTCTTGCATTATGGCTTTGTCGGGAAAGATTCGATCGTCTTTGTCGCGGAATTGCTAATGATGATTCAAAGATAATACAAATTGCGTTGAATAACTAACGGGATTTCATGTTAAGAGCCTCATTTTCTATACCGGTAGTGGAGAGCGCTACTCGCATCCAGTCGGCCGTGTCTCGTCAATTGCTACTGTTGCCTGGAAACGACTTGCCTTGCCATTCCTTAATGAGTTTGTTTTAGCTGTCATTTGCGTTACGTTTTATAGTGACTTGTATTCTCTTTGACGTTTTATGACACGTCACGGGATAAAAAAAAATAGTATCCTATGCCCGTCTCCTGGTTCTAAGCCACCTCCACACCAATTTTCAGCTAAATCGGTTCAGCCGTTCTTGAGTTATAAATAGTGTAACTAACACGACTTTCTTTTATATATATAGATTCATTTAACCATTCATTTATTTATTTTTTATTAATTTATGTATTTATTCTTTTATTTATTTATTGATTGATTCATTTATTTATTCATTTATTTATTAATTCATTTAATTATTATTCATTTATTTAATAATTTATTTATGTATTAATGTATTTATTAATGTATTAATTAAGTGGGGAGCGTGATGGCGCAGAGGCTTAGCTGCTCGTCTTTCACCCGGACGGCCGGGGTTCGAATCCCGGTGACAGCGGGGTGGAATTTTCACCTGAAAAATCACGTGGCGTCAGGAAGGGCATCCGGCCTTAAATCCCCGGCCAAAACCAAAATGAGCCTGGTTGGCTCCGGCGACCCCAATTAATTGGGAAAAGCCGAAGATAGTTTTTAATGTATTAATTAAGTTATTTATTTATTTATTTACTTATTAATGCATTTCTCTATTCATTCATTTATTTATTTGTTATTTAACGGGGTGCACTCAGCCTCGTGAGGACAATTGAGTAGCTGTCTGACAGTGAGACAGTGCCCCGGTCACGAAAACCAAGATTAACGGCCGAGGGGACCCGACGCGCTGACCACGCGTCACCCCAAAATCTGCAGGCCAAATGGCTGGGCAGCGGTCGCTTGGTAGGCCTAGGCCCTTCAAGGGCTGTAGTGCCACGGGGTTAGTTAGTTATTTATTTGTTATTTATTTATGTATGTATTTATTTATTTACGTATATATTGATTTAATCATTTATTTATTCAATTATTTATATATTTATTTACTTATTCATTTATTTACGGTACTTATTTATTTATGCTTTCTTTTCTCTTTGTTTATATGCTAATTATAATTATTCGAACATTTGAATGATTCGACTCAGTAGTTGGGTTATTTCACTAATGTGAATATTTGAAAATTCGAATGTTCGAATAGATTGGAAAATCGAATAACTCGAATACTTGAAATATTCTAATCTGTGATTAATTTGAATAGTCAAACAGTTCGTATGTTCGAATCTAATATTCGTTTTTGAAATTATTCGAACAATTTGAATAATTTGATGTTGGAATATCTACATTCATAGTTAGAATTCAAAGGAGGTAGTTTCGATCACCAGCACAGCCATCATTGGTGGTTTTCTGCGGTTTTGTCACTTCAGCTCCAGCCAATACCGGGATGGTCCTAATTTAAGACCCCGGCTGTCTTCTTCCAAGACTTAGTCACAATTACAAAGACACTCACTACTTCAGCCATAACAAAGACATAGGTTACCAGAGAGTTTCCATACACATCAAAGTGCAGAAAACCCCAGAATGATCAACAACAACTTGGTTTCGAAACAGGTAAGATTTTTGAAGTGAAATACCATGTCCAGTGGTTCGGTTTCCACGTAAAATGGAAGTCCCGTGGCTCATGATTGCATGATTAACGGTACGTAAAACTTAAACCTTCCTTCCTTTTTTCCTTCCTTCTTTCCTTCCTTCTTTCCTTCCTTTTTTCCTTCCTTCCTTCTTTTCTTCCTTCTTTCCTTCTTTTCGTCTTTCCTTCCTTCCATCCTTCTTTCCTTCCTTCTTTCCTTACTTCCTTCCTTCCATCCTTCCTTCCTTCTTTCCTTCCTTCCTTCCTTCCTTCCTTCTTTCCTTCCTTCTTTCCTTCCTTCTTTCCTTCCTTCCTTCTTTCCTTCCTTCCTTCTTTCCTTCCTTCCTTCCATCCTTCCTTCCTTCTTTCCTTCCTTCCCTCCTTCCTTCTTTCCTTCCTTCCTTCTTTCCTTCCTTCCTTCTTTCTTTCCTTCCTTCCTTCCTTATTTCCTTCCTTCCTTCTTTCCTTCCTTCCATCCTTCCTTCTTTCCTTCCTTCCTTCTTTCCTTCCTTCCTTCTTTCCTTCCATCCTTCCTTCTTTCCTTCCATCCTTCCTTCTTTCCTTCCTTCATTCTTTCCTTCCTTCATTCTTTCCTTCCTTCCTTCCTTCTTTCCTTCCTTCCTTCTTTCCTTCCTTCCTTCCTTCCTTCTTTCCTTCCTTCTTTCTTTCCTTCCTTCCTCTCTTCCTTCCTGTCTTGCTTCTTTCCTTCCTTCCTGCCTTCCTTCCTTCAAAACAGGCGTCCCGTTACAACTTGGTGAATATAAAGTTGAATTGAGGAATGAATGTTTTATGATGGTTGCCACGCCCAGTTTGAGTATGAACTGTGGAACACTGCTTTATTGTGTGATGAACTAGATATTTGCGTGTGACACCATTCATATTTATATTGCATGTATTCATTTTAATTCGGCCGGACGTTGCGGTGTATTGATGTTAACTGTGTTTCATACGGACTATCAAATGAGAGAAATGACAAAGTTTCAAACTAAATGGACTACATGAAAGTGGCACGATTCTATTTGTTCTAGTTTATTCAGTGTAAAAGCATATTAACGTTATATGAACATCAGAGAACGTGGCTACCCGTCCGTCCAGACCAAAGGCTGCACACGTTCATATTTGCATTGTTGTTATTGTTGAATCATTGAGTGGATTGTAACATGGATGGGCTTTAGCCTCGTGTACTTAGATGCGTGTACGTTGCGTACCATCCCGACATTTGCCTGGAATAGAAGTGAGGGAAACCCCTGAAAACCACTTCCAGGATTGCTTAGGTGAGAATTGAACCCACCTCATCCCATTTCTGCCTCAAAAATAAAGTTATAAATACCATTGTTATTCAGATGAGGATTGGGAAGGAGGCGGCCGTGGCCTTAATTTACGAACCATCCCGACATTCACCTGGAGTAGAAGTGGGAAACCATGGAAAACCACTTCCAAGATGGCTGAGGTGGGAATAGGACCCACCACTTCTCAGTTTTGGTTTGCCTCACGAGGCTGAGTGTACCCCGTTCCAGTCCTAAGACCAGAATTACATTTCTTGACAGAACTTGAAAACGAACCTGTATTTCAGGAGTGATTGTCAGTAATGATAGCCACTATACCGTAATGTGACCTATATATGAATCGAACATAGATTAAGTCTACTTTCTCAAAGTAGCTGGGTTCGGTTCCTAATTCTTTTAAGAAATGTAATTCTACTCTAATGGCTGGAACAAGGCACTCCAAGCCTTGAAAAGATATCTGAGAAGAGGTTGGTTCGATTCCCATTCAGTCATCCTACTCCAGGTTAATGCCAGGTTAGCATGTATCTAAAGGCTACGGTTCTTTTCCAAACGCAATTCATGTTACTATTACAGACACTGAACAAACGCAGACTCTACACTCATGAAGCTTTATGACTAGGATGTCTCTTACCCCACAATGAAACTACAACAAACATCTTCTTGCCTCCACAAGATGATGGTGATGATAATTGTTTTAAGGGGTCTAACATCTGAGTTATCAGCCCCTAATGGTTTGGAAAATTGTGAAAATGATAGTGAAATGAATAACTAAACTATGGTAGAGCCATCATTACTTCCGATTTGACGTTTCAGTGTTACCCTAGAGTTATCTAGTGGTCAGAAGGAAAATCACTTTAACTAGCCAATCATAGGCAGCCATTCAAATCGATATGTCACGACAAATCGAATTTGGTTCACGATGTCGCGATTTAGTGAACGAAACTCTAGCCTAGCACTGAAGAGTTTTTATTTTTTAGCGTATGGCTTTTAGTTCCAGGAGTGTCCGAGGACATGTTCGGCTCGCCAGTTTGTGTAGCTGCTTCGAGGCGGAAACCCAATGGGTAAGCTACAAGTACCGTCGCGTGTGGAGTGCTGTCTGGGTAGGAAATTCTGAATGTAAGGGCAGGGAGTTGGAAGGTAGCGGCTGTGGCCTATAGTTAGGGACCAACCCCGGCATTTGCCTGGAAGGAAGATGGGAAGCCACAGAAGACCATCTTCAAGGTTGCCGGCGGGAGGATTCGAACCTCCTCGCCTCCCGGAAGTGAGCGACTTCCAGCAGTCATGCCATAACGACCACGGTTAACTCACCCGGTACTGCAGTAATGATGGCTCTACTATAACTACAAAGTTACAACTATCGTACTACAACAAATTGCCTGTTGCTATCTGTTGATGAATGCAGTAATTTAATTATATTTGAATTGCAGCCAATGGCCATAGCGGGGTATGATAATTGAACGTCCGAGGGCCCCCAACAAGTTCAATTTCAAGTACTACCAACTTTGGCTAACACAGTTGCCGCTGTCACTGACACCTAGTGGTGAACGTTGGAACTTGATAGAGCGTTTCTGACCAGATAATAGCTGCACTAGCAACTCTAGCGGTATGTTCTTTTATATGCCATTAATCTATGGCATGGGGTTCGACGGCTTTACTTCCCCTCCGTAGGAAGGCATACTGAAGGATTTTAACGCTCTTAAAAAAGATACAGTCAGTCTGAGAGACTAGACTTTATATCATTTCAAATGACGCATGCTACAAAAGCTACACATATTAGAAAGGCTCAGGACTCTTTCAACAAACTCCATTACCCATTAACTTAGGCTTCCCGCGCGGGGAGCGGAGAGCGGGAGGTGCACTCTGCTGCATGACGTCACGCACTCGCCGTCTCCGTATCGCATAACGCCAGACCCCAGGAGTAAACTCACACTCGGTGCATATGCACTGAACAACATGATGACGTCATACACGCCGTAACCGTAACGCATAATGGCGGACCAAAGCATAACGATGAAGTCGACAAGATCATTTGAAATGATGAAATCCGACGACTTCGGCCGGGTTTGAACCCGCGTTATTGGGCATAGCAGTTCAGCATGGTGCTGACTACGCCACCAAAGCCCTCCTTACGGTAAATCTGAGACTTGTTAAGGTACAAAACTGACGCTTTAAGTGATATCGGCAAAAGCGAAGACTTTCAAAGATAATCGCCACTTAAGTGGACAAAGCAGCGCATTAATGTGGCTCTCATAAGGAAGAAATAAGCAGTAATTTTGTATTTGTCTCAGTCTCGTTCATGGCTGTGATTATATGGAAGCTACTGAGGTATGGGTGGTGCTGAGTAAGACATTTGAATGTGGATGTTGTGAAAGGTTCTACTCATAGAGTCAGTACTGTTGTTCTGACTCACTGAGGAAAGCAATGGTAAACTATCTCACCCCTCAATTTGTTTAGTATGGCTCAATATAGCGCTGCATTGGATTTTTGTGGATTTTTACTCACGTAACGTACGATAGCGCTTTTTAAAGATCTGACCAGTCTCGGGGCTGACTACTTAACATACACACAAAGCAAAGCAAAGCCAACTCCGTACAGGCCATGGAGGTCCTGGGAGTAGTGGAAGGTAGAGGCACTCTTTGTGACATCGGCACTGGATGGGATGGAGTTGTCAGCTCCATGCCCAGCCGTCTTTGCTCCCAGGAATTACCCTGGTACTCATTTCTGGTGTTGGCTGAGTGAGTCCCAGGGCTATTTGCGTATCCAAAAATGGTAGTTTTGTTTCTAAAATCCACTACCTGGGTGGGGATCGAACCTACTCCCTTTCAGTTAGAAGCTCAGCGCCTCTAGTGACTGCGCCACGTATCCCACCACTTAACATACACAGAAGGATAAAATGACACAAAACAAGTAGATCCGTGAAGAACTATACAGCTTATTTTCATATACCCTACGCATGTTAATTGCCTCTATTAACAAGCGAAATGTCAGTTTGATTGCTCTAAAAGATTCGTAGTTATTGAGAACCGTCAAAATATTTCGGATGGTCGCCATTTTGGATTGTTATATGTAGGCCTATAGGCCATAGAGTCATGTACCATTGAAGGAAAATTATTGCGTAGCTTCATTATTCAAACTTTCACTTCGATCCCATGATTATGACACAAGAAATAAACACTTAATTTTAAAATTTTGCACAGCCGCCATGTTGAGGATATGTAAACAATTGAACTAAATTAGATTCTATTGCATGACAATATGTATAATCATTTACTGAACCACATTTCACTGCGCTCAGATGGTTGAATCAAGAGAAAAGTCTATTAAAATGTTTCAACATCGCTTGGCCGCCATGTTCGTTTTGTACTTTACAGGTTTTTGAAAGTGCTGCCATCTTGTGGTTATGAAAACAATTGAAATAAATTTGATGCCAGTGGATTAAAATTTGTATAAGCATTTAACGTGCAAAGTTTCACTGCACTCGGATTTCTGCTCACCAGGTTACTGAAAGTCCTATAGGTGAACTCATGTTCATAGCCTCTATGAACATTTAAAAAAAATCAGTTTGATTACTGCAAAAGATTCGTAGATATTGAGAACCGTCAAAATATTTGGATGATCGCCATTTTGGATTGTTATATGTATAGGGCGTAGAGTTATGTACGATTAAAGGAAAATTATTGCGTAGCTTCATTATTCAAACTTTCACTTCGATCGCATGATTACGACACAGGACATAGAAGCTTAATTTTAAAATTTCGCACAGCCGCCATTATGAGGTTATGTAAACAATTGAACTAAATTAGACGCCAGTGCATTGCAATGTGTATAAACATTTGCTATACCATGTTTCATTACGTTTGGATGGTAAAATTGCGAGAAAAGTCTATTTAAAAATTTCAAATTCGCTTGGCCGCCATGTTGGTTATGTAGTTACCAGGTTTTTGAACGTCTAATAGGTAAACTTCTAGTAGTGCCCTTTATCACCGTACACAATTTTAGGGTGATATTGGTAATAGTTTCTGAGACACTGAATGCTGGAGAAATATTTCGCACAGCCGCCTTGTTGGATTGGTGCGACAGAATAAAATTTGAAGGACACGGTCGGGGTTGGCCTAAATGGTGCTATGATCTTACCGAGTTTCATTGAAATCGCTCCAGCCGTTTACAAGTTTTTAGGACACACACACACACGAATCACACACGCACACACAGACAGACACACGGACAAAAGGTGATCTCATAAGCCTATTTTTTTTCATAAAATGAAAATAGGCTAAAAATGAAGGAAAGGGTAAATAAACGGACAGGGAAAGAAATGCCCTCAGCCTCGAGAAATGAGGAATAAGAGACTCGGAAATAAGCAGAGCCATGGAAGGCAGTTCGGATAGGGTACGCTCCAAAGCAAAGTAAAAAGGGGAGAAACCGGACCCAGCTCATGAATCCCTGGGGGCTGGGGATCACCAAATCCCGAAGTCCCGTGAGCCCTTGGGGGTGTGGCACTAACAAGGGTGCACCATAAGCGGTGGAGGTACGCATACCCTGCCTCTCTTAGGGCATTCAGCAAAAGGCAGGAGATACCAGGAAGAGAGAAAAAGAGGTATGGGACCCCGAAGAATGAGGGTATCAAGAGAGATGATAAAAGGGTCAATTAAAGCAGGAAATTGAAAGACATCCTAGGCTGATACCGTCGGGGTAGGAAGAGAACAAGAGTTGAATTGAACGTTTAAATTATACGCCAATCAATACTTACACAAATATATCGATTATATATTGTACAGGTTTCGACCTGATATTGAGGTCTTCTTCAGCTCAATTAAGAATGAAATTAATTAAGAATAAAAAATAGTAAACTACATATATTGTATTTTATTTTTATTCTTATTGGATTTCATTCTTAATTGAGCTGAAGATGACCTAAATATAATGTCGAAACATGTAAAATATAAAATAGATATATTTGTGTAAGTATTGGTATAATAATAATAATAATAATAATAATAATATCGTATGGCTTCGGGTGCCGGGTGCAAGCTTTGTTATTTGACACCCAAAGGGTAGCTTGGATGTCGAATTTCGTTGTTCCTTGAAGGACTATGAAAGTCAAGGAGGTTAGATATCTAAGCTCCTTGAACATTATAGTGCTTTCTAGTAGAGAAATGAGGAACTTTGTGTTGGCGGAAATCCCGAGACTAATTTTGCCATTATGAACACGGCCAACTGAATTCAAATGGGTTCTTTGACATGCCAACATCGTATGACTTGGTGCCGTAATTTTTTCAGCCTTCCAAAAATCACTTACCACGGCCAGGAGCGAACCTGCAAGCTTGGGGTTAGTAGACCGACACGTTGACCTCAATGTGGCAAACTGTAAGTACTGTTTGGCGTACAATTTAAACTTTTAATTCATCTATCAATACGGATATCTACAAACATGTGTGCTATCAATGGCAAATGAATTGAATTCTAAGAACAAGTGTTGACGAAGGGAATCGACAGGAAATATGTTAGAGGGGAGGCCATCACTAGTAAGTGGATGCAATGCCGGACTCAGCTGGGATCCCGTAGTCACCAACCCACGTCCTCCTACAAGCTGTGATTCCCTGGGGGACAACTAACAAAGCAGGCGGGAAGTTAATTCATTGTTGTTCCAAGTATTGAAGAAACAGAAGCCACTCTAATGGAGCCGGATGATCACAGGCTAGATGGTTTGATCGGCCCGCTCGATGAATCGGATGCAATTAGCATAGTTGTTAGGTGGAGGGTAGAGTGTCATGGTGATTAACAGGTTATCACCTGGGATTGGGGACTTAGTCCCGTCAGTGAGTCAGCATCGGGTTTACCAAACACTTACTATGTAAAGCAGTGACTGGCAGGCCTGATGT
This sequence comes from Meconema thalassinum, assembly GCA_946902985.2. NCBI lineage: Eukaryota > Metazoa > Arthropoda > Insecta > Orthoptera > Tettigoniidae > Meconema > Meconema thalassinum. The sequence goes on along the minus strand of OX336390.1, from coordinate 293,954,290 downwards.
CGCTGATTCTCTCTGCTGAATACAGCACAGCAAAACGGAGCTTCTTGTATCCAAGAGTTCACTGGCATAACACCAAAAAATGTCTTACCTGGAACCAGAGAAACTAGAGTTTTCTAATATAGCCTACAAGCAGGACAGTAGGGCATCTTGTATCCAAAACGTTTCTGAGCATCGCAGTAGAAAATAGTTTTCTTCTTTAAAGGGGCGGAATAGCGAGTAGATCTTCCCCATAGTAGAGGAAGAAACATTACTGGTAACATTAGAACTAGAACACTCTATTATACAAGCAGGACGCTTTCCACGGTGGCTGAGTGGTTATCGTGTCGGACTACCAACCCGAAGCTTGCAGGTTCACTCCTGGCCGGGGTAAGTGATTTTTGAAAGACGACAAAAATCACGATACGCATGTCATACGATGTTGGTATGTTAAAGGACCCATTTGAATTCAGTAGGCCATGTTCATAGTGGCAAAATTAATCTGGGGATTTTCCGCCAACACAAAGTTCCTCATGACTAGAAAGCGCTATAGTGTCAAGGAGCTTGCAAATATAACCTCCTTGGCTTTCATAGTGCGATAAAATTCGACGTGCAAGTTGCCCTCTGGGCGCCAATTAACAAAGCTTGCACCTGGCACCCGAGGCCATACGATATTAATATTATTACAAGCAGGACAACAAGGTATCTTGTGTGCATGAGGTCTCTGTGTAAAGCAGCAAAAATAATCTTACTGGTAACCATGGCAACAAAACCGAATAGTTTTACAAGGAAGACAACTGGGGATCTTGTAACCAAAGAGATCTCTGGGCATAGCATGAGTTACAATGCCATTGCTAACCATAGCAAACAGAGCACTATGTTATTCAGGCAGGACAATATATTATTTTGTATTCAAGAGGTCACTGAACACAGGAGCAGATACAATCTATCTGTTTGCCATGACAACCACTCTGTTAGACGAGGACAAACAGGGCAATTCGGCAACTAGTATTCAAAAAGTCTCTGGAAAATTAGATAATAATTATACCAGAATGCGCTTATTTGTTTGTACATGCAACAATTTTACCTTACCCATTTCCATATTAAACTACCTAAACAATGCTTTGGTGATTAGAGTGAAATGCGAGTTAGGTTTACTGTACCCTAGTGGGAAGAATGGATTAGGAAATGTGTCTTTCAATAGAAGAGTTTACTGACTGTCTCGAAGTAATCAAATTACGGACATTGAATCCGTGCCAGCTAACAAGAAGACTGAGGCCAGTTGGAGAAAAACTCTCCCAGGCATACGCTGACCAAAAGTTTCGTCCCAATTAAATCCACCGTTCATCATTCATACTGTATATTCTCCTCTTCTTCCCAGTTTTCCGCACCATTTCTGTCATTGCTACGAATATATTTCTCTGGCTCTCTAGAAAATTAGGTGCGAATATTCCATGAACCCTGTGAATTCTCCAACAGCAAGTATTTTATATTAGATAAATTCCAGTGTCAAAAGTTTTGTTTACCTCCATTCTACAATAGCCTGAACCAGAAGTTTCAATTCTGGAGAAACGTCAGTGACATTAATTAAACTAAGTGCTCTAAATGTCTGTCTCTCTCGTCAGTCCATGTGCATATGAAACTTAAAACAGTAGTGACTGTCTGTCTTCGTCCTAGCAGTTTCCCTTTTCAAGAAGCAGGGTCAGTATTCTGCCTGTTATTGACGCGAGTGGGTCTCAGAATTGTTGACCGCATGTCATTACTGTTGGTGTCAATCCATCGCTGTTTGTTCCTCTGCTAAATCGTTTTCTTACTACCTCCTAATTGTAAATTACGGCGCCAACAGAGGTTGGCTGTACTTTCTGACATGTTCATATCGGTGGATTCTCCACCCTAACTTTTTTAGCCTACTTTTCACATTTTGCAAAAATGAGGAAAACGTAGACTTATGAGATCGATCCGGGCAAATGTGTGTCTGTCTGGCTGTGTGTGTGTGTGTGTGTGTGTCTATCAACTCCTAATCGGTTGCAGCAATCGAAACAAAATTTGGTAGGAGTAAAGATCTATACCTGAATATCTCAATGCTGTATTTGAAAATGATGTCAGTGCTACCAACTTCTGAAAAATCGCAATTGAAATTTGAGCTCCATGTTGGATATCTTGGAAGGTATGAATGGGAGCTATTTCAAAATTGGAACACGTTCAGATAATAATATTTCAGTTTAATTTCCAGGAGGCCATACATAGCAGTGTTGCCAAAATTATTATAAGCCTGCTGATAGGTCCAATTTTTAAATTCATATAACTTCTACACTATAAATTGGAATTCAACCAAATTTTGTATGTGCTATGTGTACGGAAGCAGATATGACTGAGCGTATTCATTTGATCCACGAGCCTGCCAACTGTTAATAAAAGTTCTCAATTTATTTTATCCAAATACCAACATATTCAGAAAGTATGCAAGCCGACAGCTTTAAATTATGCACACGTATAGTACCGGTACCTGACATTCTGTATTAATTTGGAGTAACTTACATACGTCAGTGCTACCAACATGATTCTAAGCCTGCTGAGAGGTCCAAATTTAAATACATGTATCTTCTATACTATCATTTGGATTTCAACCAAATTTCGTATGTGCTATGTGTACCTTAAAGAATATGCGTATTCTTAAGAGCAGCCAGGGCTGCCAACTGTTAATAAATGCTGTCTCTATTGGTGTTACCCTAATATCAATATATCAGAAAGTATGCAAGCCAATAGCTCTAAACTTTGCACACGTATAGTACCTGGCATTCTAGAATAATTTGGAGTAACTAATATAAGTCAGTGCTGCCAACGTGATTCTAAGCCTGCTGATAGGTCCAATTTTAAAATGCATGTTACTTCTATACTAACCAATGGATTTCATTCACAATTGGCACAACAATAGATCGTATTATTTCAGATTATTTCTGACCAATACATGCATGACATTGTTGCCAACATGATTTTACGCATGCTGTTAGATCCAATGTTTAACCGCATGTAACGTCCATGCTATCCATTGGACTTCCACCAAATTTTGTATTATTTACCAGTTACCAGGGCTGCCAAGTGTAGTGCTCTGTTAGGCTACATTAGGCTACATTATGCCAGGTATACAGTATTTCGAACTAATTTGAAATTTCTATATTACCAACTTAATTTCGTCATTATTCTAGATAGATCCATATAGATTAATCAATGGCATGAATTTTAAATTTTAAGAAAAGTAGGCTCTTTAGTTCGTCACGGAACTTCTTGTTATTCTTCAATCGGGGCCACCTCTAATAATAATATATAGGCTGGCTGCGTGGCTCAGCGGTAACGTTCTCGCCTGCTTTGGCCAAGCTTGCAGGATTGAATCCTGGCAGTCAGTTGGCATTTGAGGATGCGCAAATGAAAGGGAGCCGTGTCAGTAGATTTACTGACACGTTAATGATGCCCCTCGGGGAAAACGTCTGGCACCCCGGCGTCTCTAAAAGCTGCAGTTGTTAAAAAGAGACGATAAACCAATAACAATATTTGTCTTTCCTCGATTTTGGCTATCTTCGGGCCGCGTAAAATATCCTATTGCATTCACTGTCTCTTATTTCCTTTATCCTTTCTTGCCCTCCAGTAGTTCTTCATTACTTCACTTTGTCTCCTTCTTCTCTGTTCCGTCCAGATGTCAACCCGATTCTTATTTTCCTTCTCCTGGAAACCCTTGAAATTTTTATCATATTTCTGAAAAGTGGTCTGTCCTGAATAATATCGATTGTTACTTCCATCCCTTCCATATCCCTTTTTAGCCTATTTTCAATTTTGAAAAAAATAGGCGTATGAGATAACCTTTCGTCCGCGCGCGCGTGTGTGTGTGTGTGTGTGTGAGGTGTGTCTCCCCCCCTAATAACTTTTAAACGGCTGGAGCGTTTTAAATGAAACTCCGTAAGTTCATAGTACTATTCCGGGCGACCTCGACCGTGCCCTTCAAATTTTGTTACGTCTCACCAATCCAACATGGCGGTCGTGCGAAGTATTTCACCAGCATTCAATATCTCCGAAACTATTACCGACATCACCCTGGAATTTATTACGGTGATAAAGGAAAATACTAGAAGTTCACCTATGTGACTTTTGAAAAACTGGTAACTACAAAACCAACATGGCGGCCACGTGGATTTTCGACTTTTAAATAGACGTTTCTCGCGATTTAACCTACCAAACGCAATACAACTTGGTACAGTATATGTTTATGCACATTGTAATGCACCGACATCTAACTTGGTTCAATTGTTTATATAACCACAAGATGGCGGATGAGCGAAATATTTCACCGGCATTCTATAACTTATCTATGAAACTATTAGCTGTATCAACCTGAAATTTTATACGGAGATAAAGGGCACTACTGGAAGTTCACTTATAAGACTTTCAAAAAGCGGTTAACTACAAAACGAACATGGCGGCAAAGTGAATTTGAAAATTTTAAATAGACCTTTCTCGCGATTTAATGTTCCAAACGCAATGAAATCTGGTACAGGAAATGTTTATACACATTGTAATGCACTGGTATCTAATTTAGTTCAATTGTTTACATAACCTCAAGATGGCGGCTGTGCGAATTTTGAAATTAAGTTTTTATTTCTTGTGTCCTAATCAAGCGATCGAAGTGAAAGTTTGAATAATGAACCTACGCAATACTTTTCCTTCAATGGTACATGACTCTATGGCCTTTACATTTAACAATCCAACATGGCGACCTTCCGAAATATTCAGACGACTCTGAATATCTACGAATCTATTATAGCAATCAAACTGATGTTTTTATGTCCATAGGGGCTATGAACTTAAGTTCACCTATAGGACTTTAAATAACCTGGTGATCACAAATCCAACATGGCGGCGACGCGAAGTATACATATTCACATGGACTTTTCTTGCAATTTAACCATCCGAGTGCAGTGAAACTAGGTACAGTAAATCCTTTTACGAATGTTAATCCACTGGCATCTAATTTATTCTAATTGTTTCCATAACCACAAGATGGCAGCTGTGTGAAATTTTAAAATCTCCTTATTACTTCTTGTGTCCTAATCATGCAATTGAAGTTTGAATGCTACACGTACACAATAATCTTCGTGTAACATTTCATAACTCTAGGACCTACATATATAAAGTCCAACATGGCGACCATCCGAAATATTTAGTCGGTGCTCAATATCTACGAATCTATCACAGCATTCAAACTGAAATTGTGAATGTTGATAGTGGCAGTTAACATAAGTAGTATATATGAAAATAGGCTGCATAGTTCTTCACGGAACTACTTGTTATACATTGTACTCATTGATTACCATTCTTGCTTTTGTATACATGACTGAAAATTTGTTGTGTGTGTCAGGGAATTACATTATTATTATTATTATTATTATTATTATTATTATTATTATTATTATTATTATGTCTATTTAAATTAAGTAGTAAAGTCTGGCGCTACGTTCTAGTTTCTTAAAAGTGGAATTAGTTTTCCATGTTTTTCCACATCTACTCCAGGCAAATACTGGTATGGTTCCTTCCCAATCCTCCCCTGAATTACAAACACACACTCTAATTCAGCCTGGGTCAATAACCAAAATGATAGGCCTCTTGAAACAACAAACGTCATCATCATCTATTTCAGCCATCACAATCACAGGGGTTATCAGACAAAAATTACACACTCACCAAGTACCACCCATGAAACAGAAACAACAGAATTAAATTACTTGGCATAGCCAAGAATTGAAGCCTGACCTCCACAGTGACAGTCACTACGTCAGAAGGCGGATTGTAGTTTTGTGCTGAGGGATTATACACACGAGACGTGCTCTTTAAGCCGGCTAGAGAAGTGGAGAGAGCAGGAAGAGCGCTGGGAAGGAATGGGTAGAGTGTGGGAGTGAAGGATGTTAAAAGAATGTTATCATTATAATGTCGAGCCAAAATTAATTTTCCTTCAAAGGATCGGTGCGCTCTTGCTATGTTTAGTACGCGCTCATTAATTATGATGTGACTGTTTTGACGTTACGACAAAAATGTAACCTCTACCCTCCTCTCCTCAAAGATCGCTTTGAGATTAATCCTCCATGGCGAGCGAGGGCGGTGTCCAGGTCAACAGACAAGATACTCTTAGGAACAAACTTTAATATCGCATGCTTTAAACGAACAGGTACTTGCAATGCCTTTCGTATCAAAATACGATGAAGATAATAATAATAATAATAATAATAATAATAATAATAATAATAATAATAATAATAATAATAATAATAATAATATCCCCTGGCACTACAGCCTAGACCAACCAAGCGAACGCTGCCATTTGGCTTGCAGATATTAGGGTGACGCGTGATCAGTGCATCGGGTCCCCTCGGCCGTTAATCTTGGTTTTCATGATTGGGGCGCTGCCTCACTGTCAGACAGCTACTCAGTTGTCCTAACGAGGCTGAGTGCACCCCGTTCCAGCCCTCTCGTCAGTTTCTAAAATCCCTGATGGAGCCGGGAATCAAACCCAGGGACTCTGGGAGAGAGGCAGGCGAGCTACCCCAACACCACGGGGCTGGCATATACGATGAAGATAATTGGTGTTTAAAGGGGGCTAACATCTAGGCTACCGGCCCCCAATGGTTTGGGTGATAGTGAAGATGAAAAGAAATTGATACTATAACTACAGCTAAACAACAATAGGTCTACAAAAGTTATTGCTGAAACTTAGAGCAGTTAAGTGATTTAACTGTTCAATACAGTGCGCACGTATTTTAGTCAACTTTAGTCAATTTTACCCTCCAGGTTGGTGGTTCCCACGGACTCAGCGAGGTAACTCACCACTACCGCCCATACAGGCAGTGTCCTAGAGCTGAGAACACTTGGTCGGAATGGATACCACTGGGGAGGTGTGATCAGCACTTCGCCCAGGCGGCCTCACCTGCAAAGCGAACAGGGGCCTCATGAGGGATGGGAAGGGAAGGGAAGATTAGGATGGATAGGCAAGGAAGAGGGAAGGAGGCGGCCGTGGCCTTACAGCAGGGACCATCCCGGCATTTGCCCGAAGACGAAGTGGGTAACCACGGAAAACTACTTCGAGGATGGCTGAGGTGGGAATTGAACCCCCTCTACTCATTTGGACCACCCGAGGCTGAGTAGGCCCCGTTCCAGTCCTCATACCACTTTTCAAATTTCGTGGCAGAACCGGGAATCGAATCCAGGACCTCCGGGGCGGACGCTAACCATGCTGACCGCTACGCTACGGAGGCGACGCTGCACGTATTTGATTTTTAATTCAGCTTTTCTTGTATACTGTATACCAGGTGAATCAGCTGGCCCTAATAATATCGTTTTATGCAGCGTTGTTATCAGGAAAGTCGATATTTTTCGGTTGCATCCTGTATGATATTAATGCGCTGCAAGTATATACTGCAAACGATACTGAACACTATTAGTTTTCTCTCGATGTGACTACAGACTTTCACGCGGGAAACATAATAGTGATAACACTTGTTCGTTGGGTTGCATAAAACAATATTATCAGGGGCAGCAAATTCACCTGCTATACTGTAATACCTTCTGTTGTGTTTAATACAGTAAATAACAACATTTGTGGTATTCCCTTGTTTAAACAAGGTTTTTAAAATGGCCTTGATAATCCGGCATTGGCAGATCCCCGAGCGGTCTTACTGTAGTGTGTAATGAAAGAATCTCCTTTTAGTCGATCAACACTGTAATGTGCCATATAAATTGGGCAGGTATTAACAATTTTATTTGTTATACATAATAACCTGGATACAATAATATGTATTAATAATGCACTTCTACAATTTAATACGCTTCTATAATAGAGGTTTCAATTGATGACATGCTTCGTCCATCATGCGAAGATCATCAAATCCTGTTAACTTAAGGCTTCTAAAACTTTTTATGTACATCACATACATGGGTTGGTTTTTTAGTTTTGGCACCAATGCTTCAGTGCCAAGTTGTAACAATGTGGGCGCTGCCACTTTTACCGACGGTTGCTGCCCTGCATCCCCTCCCTCAGAGCACATGACCTCGCCTGGCCTCACCACCGCTCGAGCAAAGTCCCGCATGTTAGATGAGTAGTGTGAGACCAGCGCTCGTGAAAGACAGCCGCAATGTTTTCCAAGCAGGAGCAGAGAACGTGGATAAAAATTCAGTGTGCTAGGGGTCGCAGTCCTAAACAGTGTCACCGAGGATTGCAGAAAGCGTGCGGTGCAGCTGCGTTACCGTTCAGAATGGTAGCAAGATGGGTTGCAGCCTTTCGAGATGGGCGCGAACGTGTGGAGCACATGCCTCGATCTGGTCACCCACCAGTAAGTGATGACAATGTACAGATGGTGTCCGCGTTAGTAGAGGTGGATCGGAACGTAACGATTCGTCAATTAGAGCAAGATACCGGACTGGCGCATTCAACTGTCCTCCACATCCTGAAGGACTTACTGAAAATGAGGAAGATTGCGTCCAAATGGGTTCCGCATGACTTAACCGACATGCACAAATGGCTGCGATATGACGCTTGTCGTATGCACTTGCAGCGTTATGAGCGCGAAGGAGAGGGCTTCTTACGGCGTATCATAACCATTGATGAGACGTGGGCCAGATCTTATGAGCCACAGTTAAAACGCCAATCGAAAGAGTGGCGGCACCACGGATCACCACGGAAACAAACAGTTCGACCAACCCCCACCAATGTGAAGGTAATGTTGATTCTTGTCTATGATTGGGATGGTGTGATCATTCACCATACTGTTCCCCGAGGGCAAACCGTTAATGCGGCGTACTATTGTTCGTTTCTGCAAGACCTTCTCCGAGGAGCTCTGCGAAGGAAACAGCGCCACTACATGGTTACACCGCCCATCGTTCTGCATGACAATGCTAGGGCACACACAGCAGGCGTTGTGTCGGCATTGTTGGATCGCAGTGGCTGGGAGGTCCTCTATCACCCCCCATATTCTCCCGACATCAGTCCCTGCGACTATGATCTCATCCCGTTGATGAGGATGACAATGCGCGGGGAGCGCTTCCGTACCATTGAAGACGTTAAGCAGGCTGCTGAGCGCTCTCTTCGTACCATCAATAGATTGGGCAGTGCCAACGGGATACAACGACTTCCGCATCGCTGGGAACACGTTGTACGCAATGGTGGGAACTACTTCGAGGACCTGTGAAACGGCCGTTTCCAAGTGAGTTATTAATCCAGTTATAACTAAGGTGCCAAAACTAAAAAACCAACCCATGTATATGTACAACATGTTCAAATAATTATAATAATTATTATTATTATTGTTACTAGAAGACTCGTTAGCACTTCTTTCCATACGATATTTGTTGTTCGGATGCCTTTAGTTAGTTAGTTGGTTAGTTAGTTAGTTAGTTAGTTAGTTATTATTCTTTTAAGGGGCGGAACTACCAGCTCATCTGTCCCTTTATGCTACTGACTTCAACAGACAGTCGCCGTCGCTTTTCAATTTTGTACATCTGTAATATTGAGGTTCACCTCAGACTCGTCATATGAGCCATCGTTTAGAGAGCACAGACAACCTCTAAGGACGAGTCCTGCAGTGGGGCAGGCCTTCTGACTCTAGGGCGCATGCGTGGTCCGTAACACTTGACTCAATCCTCTTCTGACTACGACCGGCACACAGCTTGATAAGAAGTACGAACTTCGCCATTATTTTAACATGAAGATCACAGAATCAAGTAGGTTGAGACTCAATGGATATTACGTAACGTGCATAGTGTCTCTATAGGGGTACCAGGTAGAGAAGACTGTTGGAGGCGGGGCTCGCATTACGTAGCTGCTGAAGAGCATCCCCCTCCATACACGCCTTCGGAAGGTCCAGCGACAAGGACAACGAAGCAAGTAGCAGCGAGAAAGAGAGAGAGAGAGACACTTCCCCTACCTGACGCACATGCGCAGAAGAAAGACTAGCAGTTGAGAGGCAAGGGAGCTGGAAACACTCTCCCCTACTTTGGTGCGCTTGCGCATTGAAACTTTCTTTTCTACCTGGTCACTCTATAGTTAACAAACGTCGTAGTAGCTCACTTACTTGTACCGATATTTCAGTTTTAGTAAAAATTGAAATTTCTTTTCCAATTAATTTAATAAATAAGAAAAGGCCACATTTCATAGCCGGAGCGCAAACACGGAACTTAACGAGTGACAGTCAAGAATGGTAGCCACTGAACCTCAAGGTGGTCGAAGGTGAAAGTAAATCTGTGGTCGTCATGTTTCACTCTTGCAAGCCAACTCATATGTTTTCAACTTTGGGCCGAATGAATTCCATGAAAGCAATCTAATAACACTAGGAGGCCGTAAATCTGACAATTAGGGCAGCCCAAGTGAACACGTGCGCTGAGTTATATATACTCTCCACTAGATTATACCGTGGGCCACCTAATCTTGAACAGTTTGTATGGGTTGCAGAGGATTGACAACTCGCAAACCCAACCACCCATGCTGTTCTCTGGAGACCTCCCTTGTGAATTAGGGGATGAAATAATATTACTAGTGCCTTCTTTGCAATCTGGTCAACATGTAGCCTATGTAAAGTTTCAGCAACATCGGCAAATTCACGTTCGCGATGTTCCCGTATTCGTCCTCACAGGTGATGTGCTTTTATCTGGAAGAAAGTGGGATTTACTCCCTCCCAGGAAGTGTATTTTAGTTACAAAACGACCATTTACAGAAACGTAAAACAGACCTTCACTTGGCGTAGTTGCTAAACGAGGCATACAAACAAAGAATTAAAATTGAATAAGAATTGAAAATTAGACCATCGTTAGTATACGAACTTGCAGCATTATGTGTATTCCACGAACGGTCCTCGTTTAAGCGATTTTTCCTCTCGGTACAAAAATGTTCGTTTACCATATGGCATGCTATAAATTCAGCTTTATATCAAGCTTTTTCAAGTGAACTAACTCAGGTCCTCACCATTCATGTTGTAGGTCTAGTCCGACGCGTGCACCTATCCATTCATGCAGGCTATACTCAAAACTAATTTATGTGAGTCAAAGAATAATATTTACCTTTCTCAAAGTACTTATTTTAATTTCTAGAATTTGAATATTTCTTGCCAACAAAATAGTCATGAGTGCTCAAAAGTGATGATGAAATTGACTGGTTGATTAGGCCTAACTTATGTCATAGCATACCCCCCCCCCCTACCTCTATTTCATTGGCCTCAGTTCTCCCCTCAACTATCCTAGAAGTATTTTTCTATGACTCTCCTCTTAGAAGCCACAAAATACTTCACTTTACATCACGGAAGCCTCATTTCCTATGCCAGCTAGTACACACACAAGTACTAAAGTTGCAGTACCAAACCGAAGTACACAGATATCCATTTCTTCGTAATCAGTAATTCATAGTTTAGAATCTAAATAAGACAACAGCAACAACAACATCAATTTTGTTGTTACCTGTCACCACTTTGGATAGAGCGCCCAAACTGTCTTATAAGTAACCATTTCGAAGTAAATAAATTCTTTAATTTTCTTGTATTCCGTGTTTATATGGAACTATTTTTACGGAGAACCACTAGGAAGCGTGGTAAGATGGACGGTGCGACACACGTGATTTAGTAGGGGGTTCCTCGGCTTATCGCTTAAAGAATGAACTGTTGTCAGGACACCGCTCCTTGGGGAGACACACACACACATGAGAATTTATTGCGCCAGATAAATATGATTTATGACATTGCGTTCAATTTAACAAACTTATGGACAATTTACAAAGGTAAACATGAAGAAAAAATACATAATTATAAAAATTATAGAAAATTACCACAAAACATTGATAACGTGTTTTTTAATGACTGTAACATTAGCTTTTTACATTTTAGAACTTCATTTTAATAAGCTACATATAATTATACAAATAATTATTGTCAAAAATATATATATTATATTTCATTTTTGTAAAGATATCCATTTCTTTAATTATTTCTGAGGTTTAGTCCTATCAACTTATTTGTCTTCGTAATCAGTAATTTATAGTTTTGACACAACGATATCTCAATTAATATTCTTAATTGAATACTTATCTCAAGAAGATTTCATTGTCAAACCGAGACATGCACAACAATTGAATAGAAGTTCAACAACTGAATACAATAGTTGTTTCTTAATTTATATTGATTGGCGTAGCATGAGGAATACCAGTATACGACTCAGAATTTAAAGCTGATGAAAGGAAAGTTGTTAATTTTACCGACAAGAACACTCGTCATGAAATACCATTACGGTGAGTTTATGAAATTAAAGAAACAAAAATTGAACACATTAAAGGCTAAAGAAACAAATTTAAGCAGAAACTAGTATAAAAATCTATTTATGTTCAAAATTATAAAATGTCTACTTAGTAAACTATGTGTTAAAAAAAGTTTTGTCGCTTTTTATTAAAACATGTTCGAATTTATCTCAAACAAGCGGTTATTTAATTATACGTTTTACGAAACACGGTTAGTAAGAACACTTTTTAACGTTTAATAGAGAGCTTTACTATACCGGGTGAATAAGCCGCCCAGAATTATTTTGTTTTATGCAGCCCAACTAACGTGTCTTATCAGGAAGGTCGATATTTCTCTGCTTTTCTCTACTTTTAACCCATGTGGTACTAATGCACGGCAAGCATATCCCGCAAACGATACTGAAAACTATTATGTTTCCCTCGTATTAGTCTGCAGTCACATCGAGGGAAAATTAGTAGGGTTCAGTATCGTTTGCAGGATATGCTGGCCATCGATTAGTACTAAAACGGTACTGAACACTATTATGTTTCCCTCGTATCAGTCTGCAGTCACATCGATGGAAAATTAATAGGGTTCAGTATCGTTTGCAGGATATGCTGGCCATGGATTAGTACTAAAACGGTACTGAACACTATTATGTTTCCCTCGTATCAGTCTGCAGTCACATCGATGGAAAATTAATAGGGTTCAGTATCGTTTGCAGGATATGCTGGCCATGGATTAGTACTAAAACGGTACTGAAGACTATTATGTTTCTCTCGTATCAGTCTGCAGTCACATCGATGGAAAATTAATAGGGTTCAGTATCGTTTGCAGGATATGCTGGCCATCGATTAGTACTAAAACGGTACTGAACACTATTATGTTTCCCTCGTATTAGTCTGCAGTCACATCGAGGGAAAATTAGTAGGGTTCAGTATCGTTTGCAGGATATGCTGGCCATCGATTAGTACTAAAACGGTACTGAACACTATTATGTTTCCCTCGTATCAGTCTGCAGTCACATCGATGGAAAATTAATAGGGTTCAGTATCGTTTGCAGGATATGCTGGCCATGGATTAGTACTAAAACGGTACTGAACACTATTATGTTTCTCTCGTATCAGTCTGCAGTCACATCGATGGAAAATTAATAGGGTTCAGTATCGTTTGCAGGATATGCTTGCCGTGTATTTGTTGTTGTTGTTTGAGTCTTCAGTCTTTTGACTGGTTTGATGCAGCGGCAATCTGTTTAACATATTCTAAACTTGGTCTACCCCTACAGTTCTTGTCCTCGACCCTTCCTTCCATAACTAAGCTTGCTATTCCTGGGTGTCTTAGTATGTGTCCTACCAACCTATCTCTTCTCTTCATTAGCAGTCGCCAGAAACATCTCTCCTCTCCCACTCGCCTTAATACCTCTTCGTTTGTAACCCTATCTACCCATCTGATCTTCATCATTCTCCTGTAACACCACATTTCAAATGCTTCAATTCTCCTCTTTTCTGCTGCACCAATAGTCCAAGTTTCACTTCCATAGAGCGCCACACTCCAGACAAAGGCATTCAAAAATGACTTCCTAATACCTAAATCTATATTCGATGTCAACAGATTCCTTTTTTATAGAAAGGCTTTCCTTGCCTGAGCCAACCTACTTTTTATATCCTCTTTGCTTCGTCCATCACTGGTTATTCTGCTTCCTAAGTAACAGAAGTCTCCTACTTCCTTCAGCTTTTCACCTGCCAATTTGATCTCCATAGAGGTTTCTGATTTATTTCGGCTGCATTCCAGTATTTTTGTTTTACATTTATTAATTTTCATCATGAATTCCTTCCGTAAGACGGAATCCATACCATTCAAAAACTCATTCAAATCCTCAGGCTTGTCGGCCAAGATGACGATGTCATCAGCAAATCTCAGAGTTGAAATTATTTCTCCTTGAATCTTCACTCCCACTTTAAATTTTTCTCCAATTTCCTTCATTGCTTGTTCAATGTAAAGATTGAAAAGTATGGGTGATAAGTTGCAGCCTTGCCTTACACCTTTCTGAATACCAGCTTCTCTCTCATGTCCTTCAGCTCGAATGACTGCTGTCTGGTTTCTGTATAGATTGTATTTCACCCTCCTATCCCTGTACTTTATTCCTATAGATTTCAAAATGTCAAACAATTTAGTCCAATCAACGTTATCAAAAGCCTTTTCTAAGTCTACAAATGCCATGTACGTTCTCTTATCTTTCCTTATTCTACCTTCCAAAATCAGCCTAAGACTTAGTACAGCTTCCCTTGTTCCTACATTTCTCCTGAAACCAAACTGGTCTTCACCCAACTCCGTTTCTATCTGGCTTTCAATCCTCTTGTAAATTATTCTAGACAGGATCTTTGAAGCATGAGTAATCAAGCTGATTGTACGGTAATCTTCACATCTGTCAGCTCCCACTTTCTTTGGTATAGGGATGACAACATTCTTTTTGAAATCAGGGGGTACCTCACCTGTCTCATAAATCCTACACACGAAGTGAAATAACCTGATCAGACCTTCATCTCCTATGCAGCGTAGCAACTCAATCGGTATATCATCTATGCCTGGTGCTTTGTCCTGCCTAAGTCCTCTAATGCTCTGTCAAATTCTGATCTCAATATTAAATCTCCTTTTGCATCCTCATCAATTTCCTCCTCCCTTTCCATTACATGATTCTCAATCTCCTTTCCCTTATACAAGCACTCTATGTAAGCTTTCCATCTCTCGACCTTTTCTTCCCTATCTGTTATAGGCTTTCCATTTGTGTCCCTAATATTACAGCACTTAGTCTTCTTTTCCCCAAAAGTATTCTTAATCCTTCGATAAACTGTGTCTACTTTTCCTAATTTCAGACAATTTTCTATACCTGCACATTTCTCTTTCAACCATTCTTCTTTCGCTTCCTTGCACTTCTTGTTAACCTCATTTCTCAAACGTCTGTATTCTGCTTTCCCCTTTTCATCTCTTACATTCTTGTGTTTCCGCCTTTCATCCATCAATTCTAGTATATCCTGAGTGATCCACGGTTTTCTACCTATTCTTTCTTTCCTACCAATGTTTTCTTCTGCGGATTTTGTTATTTCATTCTTCGAAAGTGCCCATTCGTCTGCAATTGAAGTTAGTTTAGGGGTTTTGATTAGTCCTTCCTTTATACTCTTCTTGAATCTTACGTTCACATCCTTCACTTTCAGTCTGTCTATTGCCCACCTTTTTGGCTTTTGAATTTTCTTCAGTTTCTTCAACTTTAATCTGCATTTCATTACAACCAGATTGTGGTCAGAGTTTATGTCAGCACCAGGATATGTTTTACAATCCAAAATCTGGTTTCGAAACCTCTGCTTGACCATAATGAAGTCGATTTGGTAACGCCCTGTATCTCCTGGTCTCATCCATGTGTATATTCTTCTATTTTGGTTATCGAATAAGGTGTTAGCTATGACCTACTCATGTTCGGTGCAGAATTCCATCAGCCTGCTTCCTCGATCATTCCTTTCACCTAATACAAAATCTCCTACTATCTTCCCTTCTATCCCTTTTCCACCCACAGCATTCCAATCTCCCATTACTATAACATTTTCATCACCTTTGATATACCTCAGAATGTCATCTATTTCTTCGTAGACCTTTTCAACATCCTCATCATCAGCTTGACTGGTAGGCATATAGACTTGTACCACTGTGGTGCACGTTGGTTTAGTATTGATTTTTGCTACAATAATCCGTTCACTGTATTGCTCATAATATTCCACCCGCTGTCCAAGTTTCCTACTCAATATGAGACCAACCCCTGCTTGGCCATTGTTTGATTTAGTGCTAATGACCCTATAGTCTCCTGACCAAAAGTCCTGCTCTTCCTGCCAGCGCATTTCACTAATCCCAACCAAATCCAACCTCAACCTATCCATTTCCCTTTCTAAGTTTTCTAACTTTCCACTTCCTAGCAGACTTCTAACATTCCACGCTCCGATCCGTAGAATGTCAGATTTCCTCTTTGTCACTTCTGTGATGTTAACCCCCTCTCGAGTAGTCCCCACCCGGAGATCCAAACGGGGGACTAGTTTACCTCCGGATTGAAATTTTACAAGGGAGGAGGCCATCATCACATGTAATTATGCATAGAGAGGTGCATATCCTCGGGAATAGCATTACGGCTGTAGTTTCCCGTTGCTTTCAGCCGTGCAGCAGAACGCAGTGTAGCCATTAGTTGGCTTATATTATCAATATCTTAACCGTCTATTAGACTAGTAAAGAATTGATTTATTCTGAAAGGCTGCTACTCCCTTTCAGAATAAGTAAAGAGCAATTCTACTACAAAATACTAACCTTCTACTAACAAATAAATACCAAAATTCTACTAATGAAAAAAAAAATGCTAAAGTTTTACCAACAAACAAATACTACCACTAAAACAGTCTGCCACCAGGGCCACTCACATGCACCCTCACCAGACACACTCACACACCACAGTCTAATAGAACAATGACATATATCTAATAAACAAATTAACTTCATACTTAAAATTAAAACTAACTACATACTTACTGTACTGTAATTTGAATTGACAACATTTACAAAATTTAAAATGATAATCTGGTAGCAAAAATATCTACCCCGTCCGGGATTCGAACCCGAGACCTCTAAGTAGGTCGGTAGATACCCACAAAACCTCAAAGCAGACATTATAAAATTAAATTTAGATGATAATAATAGGTGTATATTCAAGCAATGTTAATGTGAAAAAAAGGGACTTGGACAATATCTTATACTGTATTATAAAAAGAAGGGACAAAATTTAAGAAACCTCATAAATAAAAATGTAAATAATGAAACATCAATGAGTTATTTATACTTCAGTAATATGATTGCACATATTATAAAGGGGTACGGTAGGAAAAAAAAGGTTGGGTATAGCTGCTCTAACCAATAACGTAGATTAAAAATCGCTAAAAGGGAATTTAGTTACACGGTGAACCAAGTAACAAAAACAGTGCGGGAATCTTAAAGAGAAAAGGAAATAAGGAAAAGAGGAGAGGAGAGGGTCCGCCCCAAAGGTAAGGTACAAAAGGGGAAAACGGACCCAGCTCAGGAATCCCTTGGGGACGCCAACTCCCGAACTCACCAGCCGTGAGCCCCTGAGGGAAGAGTACTAGGCCTATACGGGATGTAAGCAGAGAAATATCGGCCTTCCTGTTAACAAAACTAGTTGGGCTGCATAAACAATATTATTAGGGGCAGCTGATTCACCTGGTATATCGATGGCTCAGTTCAATAGTGCTACAACCAAATATTAACTAAGTTTTTCAGGTGAAGGGATTTAAAATTTAAACAAAGCCTAACAAATACAATTTCTAAGGGAATTCAATACTACGATATGTTAAGTTATCGTCTTGTTACGCTCACTACAATGTGGAATTTATAGTTTAATACAACGATAAGTAAAATGGGGAAATATTGAACTTGAAGTTTTAATTTTTTCTTACGTTTCTACAACACATTATCGACTTTGGTGACCACAAATGGAGGAAATTGACTTAACACACTATACATTTTTATGAAAGTATCATTATAAAAATGCAATCCAACCATAGGCTATAAATAACTCAAATATTACATGTTTTTGGTAGTCGCACTATTAAACTGAGCCCTCGAAATCTATGTACAGTATATGACATATAGTCTATGATTGGTTAGATTGAGTTCGATCTGATGATGTTCGCTTAACGAGCGAAATATATAGTCCTTATGATTCCCCCTCCCTCTGCCTTGCAAACGTGCGTATAATAATTAATCAGTTGGAAACTTTTCCAGGAAGAATCTGATTTAATTGGGCATAAATATGTGTTGGCCGACTGAATATATTAATAAATAACATTGTTAAAACACGAGAAATGTCGTCAAGATTGACTCAGTTCAATAGTGTTACAACTTTTAAAAAAGGTGTAGGGATTTAAAATTTAAACAAAGCCTAATAAATACAATTTCTAAGGGAATTTAAGCCACGTTTTCTGGAGTTATCGTCTTATTACGCTTACAATAATACTTGATTATATTTTGCATTGAGGAGGGTGTTTGAAAGTACATCCACACTTCCTCGTGTATGTTGGCCAAAGCTAGGTGGATGTTCACATGAGTGCACGGTCATAATAATGAAGTTTCTAGCGCTCGACGAGGAAAAGAAATTGCTTGGGCACAGCGCTGTGAGTTATAACCGCGATAACCACCTGATCTACGACGCTATTCTTCTGTTTCAGTGGAGTGCGTTCAAAAATCCCGTTTTCACTTCATTACACCCCAAATACACTTCCCCTCAGTACAAATTGCTTTTATTTAGCTTTTTCCCTGATGTGAAAGGGAGAAACATTTTTCACCAACCAAAATGACCAAACGAGATTTGTCTCGGTTTTGTTTGTAATTCATTGTTCGTTCGACAGCGCGGAGGTAAAGTGAAAAATTCAGGTTTCAATTCAGCCGTGAAATCTAAAAAAACAACTCTTTCTTTACGTCTTCAAATCACAGAGATACAGCGTTTGAGGTTGGTATCTTATATTGTTAATGGTCTGTCTTAGTAGAAGAAACATTTATATAAATAAAGTACGCTGTCTGAACAATTTGAATTTTTTCTTACTCGTTTAACTCATCATCTGCTTTATAATTGAGAGTGGGTTAGATCCGACAATCTAAATTCCCAAGTGTGTATTTACTCAAAACTTTTCATGAGATACGTGATTTTATGAAAACAACTCAAATTTAAAGAACTCAGATTATTATTTAGACAGTATACTAAAGCCTACACCAAAACTGGTTATCTGAGCATCCTGTAGACATTCCACAGCTTCAGATAAGTATCAAGAGTAGATCTTTGAACACGTTAGTAGTATATAACACAAGAGAAACTGTTCCACCTAATCAATACATGTATTTAAAACTAATCATAAACTTGTTAACATATGGTACTAGTTTCGATACCTAACTTATTGGTATCTTCTTCAGCATAGGAGAAATTTTATGTAGCACAAGAATAGCTCCTTCCTTAAAAATAATGAGTGAATGAATGAATGAATGAATTAATTAATTAATGAATGAATGAAATGAAAAGGGGTTGAATGAAAACAAAATGAATGATACCAAGAAACTAAGGATACAGTAGATAACAAATATACAAATAAATAACGAGTATTATAATAGGAAGAAACCACGGAAAATGAACTTCCTTCAGAGCACAATTCCCATTAGTATAGACAAACACATTTTACATTTTAGTTGTAGCTTTTAATCATCACAACGCAGTACTTTTAGTTCATTTCCGCATATTAGATTGCAATTCTACAGTAGTTTTAGGGTTTATTGCTTAAGTGTATCACAGCAATAGTAGCTACACCTTCATAGATTAGTCTGGGGGAGGAAGACTGCTTTTGTTGATGGGATAATCATTTCTAAGTTTTGCAACATTAAAATAAATAGTTCTTCTTTGAGTGTTTAATGCCTTAATATTAATCAGTAATAATTACCATACTTACTAAGTTTTCTGACGGGATTTCTTGTATTTTGTTTTTGGAGGGCGGACACTTGTTGTGGGTGTCACTGTAGGTTCAGTAGTATTTTGTAGAGCTACTTGTATTGCATATTTGGATCTGATGATGCTTGTTTGATGAGAGAAACATGTCTTCCCTTAGTTTTCTTCTCTTTAATAGTCCGTATCAATATATATAAATCTTAATCACATGTAATTTATCTCAGGTTATGTTTCACAATTTTCAGTAACTGGAATGAATTTTGATTTGACCGCCTAAAGCTACAATATAAATTGTTTACTCAAAGACCTTGTTCATTTTTAGCATATTTTCAATTTTGAAAAAAAATAGGCTTATGAGATCACCTTTTGTCCGTGTGTGTGTGTGCGTGTGTGTGTGAGGTGTGTGTGTGTGTCCCCTAATAACTTTTGAACGGCTGGAGCGATTTCAATGAAACTCGGTAAGATCATAGCACCGTTCTGGCCACCCCCGACCGTGCCCTTTAAATTTTATTGTGTCCCACCAATCCAACATGGCGGCTGTGCGAAATATTTCACCAGCATTCAGTATCTACAAAACTATTACCGATATCACCCTGAAATTGTGTACGGTGATAAAGGGTACTACTAGAATTTCACCTATGAGACTTTCAAAACCCTGGTAACTACAAAAGCAACATGGCAGCCAAGCGAAGTTGAGACTTTTAAATAGACTTTTCTCGCGATTTAACCATCCAAACGTAATGAAACTTGGTACAGCAAATGTTTATACACATTTTAATGCACTGGCATCTAATTCAGTTCAATTGTTTGCATAACCTCAAGATCGCGGCTGTGCAAAATTTTAAAATTAAGTTTTTATTTCTTGTGTCGTAATCATGCGATCGAAGTAAAAGTTTGAATAATGAACCTACGAAATATTTTTCCTTTAATGGTACATAATTCTATGGCCTATACATATAACAATCCAAAATGGCGAGCATCTGAAGTATTTAGACGTGTCTTAATATCTACGAATCTTTTACAGCAATCAAACTGAATTTGTTAATGTTCATAGAGGCTATGAACATAAGTTCACCTATATGACTTTCAGTAACCTGGTGAGCAGAAATCCAACATGGCGGTGACGCGAACTATACATATTTAAATGAACGTTTCTCCCGATTTAACCATCCGAGTGCAGTGAAACATTGCACATTAAATACTTATACAAATGTTAATCCATTGGCATCTAATTTATTTCAATTGTTTTCATAACCACAAGATGGCACCTGTGCGAAATTTTAAAATCTCGTTTTTACTTCTAGTGTTCTAATCATGCGATTGAACTTTGAATACCACACGTACACAATAATCTTCATGTAATAGCACATAAATAAAAATCCAACCTGCGAACCACCTGAAATATTTAGACGGTTCTCAATATCTACCAATCTATCACATCCTTCAAACTGAAATATTGTATGTTGATAGAGGCAATAAACACGAGTAGGACATATGAAATTAGGCTGTTTAGTTCTTCACGGAACTACTTGTTGAATTTCTGATTATTTCCCGTATATTTTGTTTATTTTTATATTTATTAGTTTCGTTTATTTTTTGTTTTATTATTTTCAGATTCTTTTTCATACATATACATTTTTGCTTTATCGAATTTTGTATATTGCAGTATTATCTGTGTTAAGAGGGGCAGATAACCTCACTGTTCCTCCCCTTAAAGCAACAATAACTAATATGAACAAATTATTTAACTAATCCCGTTTCTTACTTATTTCATAATTGTGTGGTTAAGGACGACGCACTGGCGTAGCGGCATGCCTTTCACATGGCCGTCTGAGGTTTGAATCTAGGTGACTGCACTATTTATAATTCACAAGTGTGATAGACGAACAACGTTCCACTGAATTCGACATCCTGGTCAATGCTCATCTACTAACACCAATCGCTGAAGTCAAATTAGTAAATACTTTATACGGGCTATTAGGCCGTGCAAATCGTTGCTTTATGACTGACGCTTCACCATTAAGTGCGGCTGGCATTTTCAAAGATTTGTTCTGCATTTTTTGAAGTGACCGGCCACGGTGACACGAGAGCGCTAACGTGCTAGCTCGTCCCCCCACTGGCATCTGGAGAGTGTAGGTTCGAATCCTAGCTCAGCCGTCCTGAAAATGTTTTTCGA
This sequence comes from Meconema thalassinum, assembly GCA_946902985.2. Lineage (NCBI taxonomy): Eukaryota > Metazoa > Arthropoda > Insecta > Orthoptera > Tettigoniidae > Meconema > Meconema thalassinum. The sequence goes on along the minus strand of OX336390.1, from coordinate 293,932,314 downwards.
GGTTTCCCATTTTCACCCTAAGGCAAACAGGTCTACGGCCGACTTTCTGACCCTTCCTGAATTAAACCCCAGTTAGCAGTCGACTGGGCGATCGGCCTGTCACCATCCCATGTTGTATCTGCTTATAAAGCCTGTTCAGCTCCCAGACACCGCCATTGTGACGGTAGAGGAATGATCCCTGGCAGAGTCCGTGGGTAAAGCCGTGCTGAGACTTTACGGGTACAATATATGCTATTGGAATGTTATCGATATCACGAAACGTGAGTGGTTTCTACTTGTTTATATTTGACAATTCTCTTGTTTATGGCCCCACGTATTTGTACAGTAACCTGCCAATCACATAGAGTATATATCTTGTTTCGTTAGTTATATTTTCAAAATTAATATTAGGCTTCCTCATATTTAAATTTCTAAATTATAAGGTCACTATTTTTTTAAACCTAGTTTCGATGGGCAGAAATACCTCGCTGTTCCACCCTTTAAAACAACAGCCACCATTATCATAGGGTTTGAAGATCAGTACATCAAATAAATTACTATTCCAGTATTTGGCTGGAGGGAATGTGGCAACCCCAGGTAAAAACCACTGTCAACGCCGGTGTTCAAACCTCTGATCTCTGGACTTTTAGCAGCTGCTCGTCATGGTTGTTGTGGGCGATTTAACACACACGGCTACGGCACGGGGTGGTGATATTAAGTCAAGACAAACTATTATTTTTAAGTTTGCTGTGTATATACTTTCTCAGTGTGAGTGTATATCTGCTAAATGACGCCCTTTTCATCACGCGTTATTGCGAGCAGCAAGGCAAAGGGGACGGCTCAATGCGGCCTCTGCCCGCTCAAGTGCTCAGCATTTAACTTTGAAGTGCTTAGCATCACTTCCTTTCAGGATGACTGTCATAGCGTATCCTTCTAGATATTAACTTATGTGGGCAGATGAGGTTGAATTCCGAAACACTACCGCTAAAACCAAAGCTACGAGTCAGTAATACCTTTCTGCAGCTTCTGTCCACTGTCTACACCTTTTGAAAGGTCTACTACAGGGTCTTTCTTGGCCATTGCTTCTCAATACATTTGTCCAAAGAAGATCAGTTTTGTGTGTGTGGGGGGGCGGGGACTCCCACTACTTGCGAATGGTACTTAAAGTCTATTCGCCGAGTCCAGACAGTGCCCCTGGCTATCCGGACAGGGAAACACGCTCAGTTCACGTCATCGGCTCTGCCAGACAGGGGTAGCCAAGAAGCTCCGAGATCATTAGTCATGCCGCAGCCCTAGAAAAGGCAATACTAGCTGCACTTAGTGCTGTACTGCACTGTATACTGTTGTCTGCCATAAGCAGCTAAGAACTAATTAATTAATTCAATACATAAACGAACAATAAATATACCGCGCTGTAGCATGTAACCGATAAGTCAGCCCGCTTCACATGCAGGCTATACACAGCACTGGAGTTGGCGTACGTTCAACAGGCACAGCTCTATGCACCCCTTGCGGGCAGCGCTGCAATCACGTGTACAACAGTGTTTACTTCCACTATCTCGACTCGGCGAATAAACTTTAGAGCCAAGGACTTACAGCTGCAGTGTGTAACGGCCAGTATGCTATTTCTCCGCTGCTGTGGGCTTTCCTTCGACAGCAAATGCTTAGGCGCTTAGTGCTGGTCAAGAATCATCATTAGCCTATTTTCAATTTTGAAAAAATAGGCTTATGAGATCACCTTTTGTCCGTGTGTGTGTGCGTGTGTGTGTGTGTGTGATTCGTGTGTGGGTGTCCCCCTAATAAAATCTAAACGGCAGGAGCGATTTCAATGAAACTCGGAAAGTTCATAGCACTATTCCCGGCGACCTCGACCGTGCCCTTCAAATTTTGTTACGACTCACCAATCCAACATGGCGGCTGTGCGAAATATTTTACCAGCATTCAATATCTCCGAAACTATTACCGATATTACCCTGACATTTTCTATGGTGATAGAGGGGACTACTATAAGTTCACTTATGTGACTTTTGAAAACATGGTAACTACAAAACCAACATGGCGGCCAAGCGAATTTGCGACTTTTAAATAGACGTTTCTCGCGATTTGACCAACCAAACGCAATGAAACTTGGTACAGTATATGTTTATATACATTGTAATGCACCGACATCTAACTTCGTTCAATTGTTTACATAATCACAAGATGGCGGATGTGCGAAATATTTCACCGGCATTCTATATCTCTGAAACAATTAGCGGTATCTCCCTAAAATTTTGTACGGAGATAAAGGGCACTACTGGAAGTCATCTATAAGATTTTCAAATACCGGTTAACTACAAAACGAACATGGCGGCTAAGCGAATTTGAACATTTTAAATAGACCTTTCTCGCGATTTAGTGTTCCAAGCGCACTGAAACCTGGTACAGGAAATATTTATACACATTGTAATCCACTGGTATCTAATTTAGTTCAATTGTTTACATAACCTCATGATGGCGGCAGTGCGAATTTTAAAATTAAGTTTTTATTTCTTGTGATGTAGTCATGCGATCGAAGTTAAAGTTTGAATAATGAACCTACGCAGTAATTTTCCTTTAATGGTACATGACTCTATGGCCTATACATTTAACAATCCAACATGGCGACCATCCGAAATATTTAGACGATACTGAATATCTACGAATCTATTTAACAATCAAACTGCATTTTTTAATGTTCATAGGGGCTATGAACTTAAGTTCACCTATAGGACTTTAAATAACCTGGTGATCACAAATCCAACATGGCGGTGACGCGAATTATAAATATTCACATGGACGTTTCTCGCAATTTAACCATCCGCGTGCAGTGAAACTTGGTACAGTAAATCTTTATCCGAATGTTAATCCACTGGCATCTAATTTATTTCAATTGTTTCCATAACCTCAAGATGGCAGCTGTGGAAATTTTTAAATCTCCTTGTTTTTTCTTGTGTCCTAATTATGCGATTGAAGTCTGAATGCTACACGTACACAATAATCTGCATGTAACAGTACATAACTCTAGGACCTACATATATAAAATCCAACATGGCGACCATCCGAAATATTTAGTCGGTTCTCAATATCTACGAATGTATTATAGCAATCAAACTGAAATTGTGTATGTTGATAGAGGCAATTAACATAAGTAGGATATATGAAAATAGGCTGTATAGTTCTTCACGGAACTACTTGTTTATATTTATGCGGATGTGTATCTATTAGATATTACTCCACGTAAAGGCAAATATAGTACCTTGACCCCATAATGGACAGCTACACACATCACTATGACACAGGTTATAAGAAATACTCAACACAGTACTTAATGTAGCCTGCATGGAGCTGAAAGAAAATAAATAGGTTTATTTATTTATTTTATCATTTATTTATGTATTTACTTATCTAAGAAACACTTAAGTTAATTATACGCCAAATTAGGGGAGCGTGATGGCGCAGTGGCTTAGCTGCTCGTCTTTCACCCGGACGGCCGGGGATTGAATCCCGGTGACTGCTGGGCGAAATTTTCACCTGAAAAATCACGTGGCGCCAGGAAGGGCATCCGGTCTCAAAACCCCGGCCAAAACTAAAATGAGCTAGGTTGGCTCCGGCGACCCCAATTAATTGGGATAAGCCGAAGAACATGATGATACGCCAAATCAATACTAACAAAAACACACTTAAATGTCTACAATTTATAGACTATTTGAAGTGTACGTGTTTCGAAACAACAAAGGTTTCTTCTTCAGCACAATTAAGAGAAAATACTTATTCTAAGGAAAAACATAAATTCAAAATGGATATCCTTACAATACGTTTTAAAAGAATAATTTGGAAAAAACATTTATTAATCCTTAAAATTATTTATAACTATTTTTTCCAAATTATTCTTTTAAAACGTATTGTAAGGATATTCGTTTTTAATTTAAGGTTTTCCTTAGAATAAGTATTTTCCTTAATTGTGCTGAAGAAGAAACCTTTGTTGTTTCGAAACATGTACACTTCAAATAGTCTATAAATTGTAGACATTTAAGAGTGTTTTTGTTAGTATTGATTTGGCGTATAATTAACTTACTGGAAGTGTTTCTTAGCTATTCTGTCAATACGGATCCAAACAATTTGCTATAATGGCAAATATTTTTGCTTATTAGTAGGGCTAGGATTATGATGACCTAAAAAGTGCAAAAAATGCAAAATAAAAATGCATTTATGACCTAAAAATATGCAGAAAATGACCTAATTTAAAAAAAATGACCTTTGATTTTCTATGATTTCTGCATTTTTTTGGTCTTGTGTGGTAACAAAATGAATTCAAGCTATTAATATTGGCAAAACAGACATTCTGTAATAAATTTTCAAGCTATGATTTTTTAAAATAATACTTACATGTTTACAAAACAGACGTTTCTCAGCCATAAAGGTCCCAATTGTAAATTCCAAAATGTGTGAGTTGCAATGAACAACGAATACATGATGTAGATTTTCAAATGAAAATGATTGTCTATTGTCAGCTAAAATAGCTTTATACATATAAAAGCGCCTATCTACCTCCACCGACACAACAGAAGCTTACCTAAAGCAAACAATGTCACTTGAATTTAATGCACTGTCGTCAATGTCACAAAGAGAAAATGTTTCACTTGACAAAATTTTAGCAATTGAACACATTGTCTGATACCCTTTATTTTTTTCCAAAACCTTCATCTACTCAGACACAGCTTGTCCCACTTTGCCACACGCCCGATCCAAATCATTCACCACTTTCAGCACATGTTGTAACTGCTGCACTAGCGGCACTTCCGACTTTACCAGAGCGGTTATGGTAGTAGTAAGAAATCCAAAATTTGCTCTTATGTTAGCAAGTTTCCCTGCAATTTCACTATCTGCCAAAATATTTTGCGCTGCTTTGATTGATGCGGCTTCAGTGCTGTCAAATGTATCCACGATTTGTTTCACCACTTGTAAGTTCTCGCTATAATACGTGCAGGCTTCAATCCAGGTTCCCCATCTTGTCAAAACGGGAGGAGGAGGAGGAAGTGGAATGTCTGGAGCTTCTAACTTGAAAGTTGAAACTTGAGATGGTGCCTTCAAGAATATCTTTTTCACACATCCTATCAATTGGTCAACTTCTGGAAAATGACCGCGAACCTCCTCCGCGACTCGGTGTAACGCATGGGCCAAACGAGTTAAATGCACCTTCTTAGAGTAGAGAGCACGAAGCGAATTATTAGCCTTCACCATGTAGGGGGCTGCATCCGTTACTAATAGCAACACATTGTAATGCCGAATGTCATCAGGCCACAACAATGGCAACGATTTATCAAGAACTTTGCTGATGGTTGAGTAGTTCATTTTTTTTATAAATGCTCACAATAGAGTAGAAAGTGTTCCCCAGGAACATCCTCATCCAGTGTTCCTACCACCACGTTAGCTACATATCGTCCTGAAGAGACGGGACGTCCACCGATACCCATATTTTTTTAATTCCAACTCTTTTCCTGATTTCTTCCGAAGTTTTTTCATAGCATTGTCTAACATAGATTGTCCTTAACGTAGAGGAATCCGGTATGGATTTGTCCGTGTTTTCTCTAAGAAATTGTTCAATTTAAGGTTGTTTAACTTACTCAATGGGATATCGGCACAAAGAAACACTCTACACAGTTCTTCAAAGAATGGTGAAAAGGATGAATGGGTTTCTCCAAGAAGCTTCAGTTGTAATGTTCCTTCATCCTGAAGTCGTTGCAGACCACGTTTGTGTTTCTCACGCGATACATGTTGTTCCACCGTAAACTCTTTTACAGCGGCCACTCTCACGTCACAAAGTTTGCAGTAAAATATTGTCCCGTCAGTGGTGAAGACCCTTCCTCCACACAGCGAAACAAATTGTTTTAGTTTAACAGACACACTTTGCTTCACTTTAGGCATATCGTAACTTCACGTCTAATATAACAGCACTTCCGGTTCGAAGAAATACCACGAACTCAATTACTCATTGCTAGCTGTAGCCTTCTACCTACGCGAGAGGCAAATGTACTTCCTTGTATGGACGAATCCATTATACACATACTTTTGGGAATAGGGGAAGAGGGTACCATTTCCTGGAAAATACAGTATAGGCCTATATTATGCTTGTATGAAATCAAACAAAATATCAACACGGAAATTTAGTAAAATACAGAATTGGAATAGCTAAACATAAAAAATTATCCTTCATTCTTGAAAATGACCTAAAATTTCCACTAAAAATGCCCTATCCCTCAAAAATGGCAAAAGTTTCAAAAAAATGACCCAAAAAATAGACTTCATTGAACTAATTCTTTCATGAAACATATATATATATATATATATATATATATATATATATATATATATATATATTTGAGCAACGTGTCAGTCTTACCAAAACAAAGATGCAAAATCATCAGAATCCTAGCCCTACTTATTAGTATTTACTTATGTATTTATTTATTTATTTATTAGTTTCGATTGTGTGGCCAAATACCTCCTTGTATTTGTGTTTGCATGTATGTGTATGAGTGCGTGTGTAATTTGTCTGATAACCTGTGTTACTGAGGTGTATCCAGAAGTATGTGAGATTTTAATTGGCACTAGAATTGGTGAGAAGATGGGCGTGACCTTCGGTTAGGAGCCATCTTGTAATTTGCCTAGAGTAAGCACACAACACCATTCTTGGATTTTGTCTAGAGTAAGCACACTGCATCATTATTGGAATTTGCCTAAAGTAAGCTCACAACACCATTCTTGGAATTTGCCTAGAGTATTAAATGCACACAAGACCATTCCAGTTGGGTGGAAGTGGAATTCAAACCCACGCTCTACTCATTTATTGTCACGCGTCTGAGTGCACTCCATTCAAACCTTCAGATATTAATGAAATATTTTGTCATATCCGGGAATCAAACTCGGGGCATCAGGGATGGTTGCCAACAACGGTAACTATTACACCAGGAAGTGGTCAAAGAGTGATTGAGTGATTGATTGGTACTAATAGAAATGACCTCAGAGTGTTGTTTTTGTTGTTGTTGTTGTTGTTTCATTTAGGATCTTTAGCTCCTTGATCATCAGCCTCATGTAGCCTACTTGACAGGATTTTGTCTGGTAACCTGTTTCATTGTCGTGTCTATAATAGTGTGCATTTGTGATTAGGTTAGGTTTGGGAAGGACATGACTGTGGCCTTAAATTAATGATCCATTCCGCCATTCGCCTGGAGTAGAAGTGGGGAAACCACGGAAAACCACTTCCAGTATGGCTGAGCTGAGAATCGAACCCATCTCTTCTCAGTATTTTCTCAATAGACTGAGTGTACTCCTCAGGTTCTTAAATCTGTGGCGGAGCCGGGAAATGAACCCAGAAGTCCACGTTGACAGCCAAATATGGTGATCACTAGTCCATGAGGAGGCCTGTCGATAACTAGGGACTGAGTCACGGATGAAATGAGAAGTATTGGATGTAAACAGTAAAAGCTTGATAGAGTTCCTATAAAACTGGCTTGCTTTGCATGAGCGTTCCAACTTGCCACAGAAATGGCGAGTCTTCTTATCGGGCACGCAGACTTGAGCTTCTCTAAGGAAAGTAAAGAAGAGGAAAAAAAACGATACTTGGAGGCCACATGCTGTGCTCTGGTTATTGATGATAAGATGAAGAGAGAATTCTTCATCGCGTCCACCAGCCATGCCTCGACAATACATCACAAGATGACCAGATCCCTCAGATTATCCGCTTCGATTTGCTCAGGCACTCCTTTACTGCTAGCTCTGTATCTCCTAACACAGACAGTAGCAAAAAGCTGATATTCTCACTAATGCTACAGTAGAAGTCAAGCAACCGGCGATGGAGCCGTGCGTGTTAAATCACTCACCTTCACAGCAATGGAGAGCTAGAGTAAGTACACCGGCGCTGACAGCAGGTATCCTAAATGTGATTTTTCCCCGGATTTTTCCACACCCCCTCCAGGAAAATACTGGGAAAGAACCTAATAATTACACTAGTAGATTCACCACAGATACACAGGTTTTCACACAAAATGAACGTACATCCAAGCACTGATGATCACGATGTCTCAAGCCCCCCAAAATAAAATTAACAACAGACCACCTCGTGGTGCATCAGATAGCATTCTGGGCCGTCTCCCCGGAGGTCCGGGTTCAATTCCCGACTCTGACAAGAAATTTAATGCTGGTCTGAGTGCTGGAACGGGGTACACTCCGCCCCATGAGGCAAAACTGAGAAAAGTGGGTTCCATTCATACCTCAGCGATCATGGATGTGTTGTTCCGCGGTTTCCCCACATCTATTCGCGGCAAATTCCGGGATGGTTCCTAACTTAAGTCCACGGCCGCCTCCTTCCCAATCCTCACCCGAATTGGCCTTAAGAGAACGCCCTTATCCAAGTACAACTGCCTCCCAGCTAATAGCCTTCGTAGGCCATATTATAGAGAACGTGTGGCCAGAGAGCCGACCCCCTTAGTCACACTACCTTGATTAGGCCATGGAATGGTACTCATTTGCCCTGACGAGGGTGACTGTATCCCGTTGCAGTTTTCAAATTTCATTTATTGCCAACTGGAGACAACTAGGTAAACGTAAGGCATGCTACCCCTACACAGTAGCATCATGTTAGATTAATTTCATAAAATCTGTCTTCCAGCAAATTGGGGCATTATAGTGCAGTAGTCAAGCTACTTGCTTCACACCAAGGCGGGCCGGGTTTGATTCCGGTCAATCCACGTGAAACTTTTGAAGTGAAATATTACGTCCTGGCGTTCGTACTCTACGTAAAAATGGTGGTCCCGCAGTTCTTGAATCACGTAAAACTACAAGACTTCTTTTTTGGTATCCAGCGGTATACTGTATCTGCTCCGTTCTGAGTCTCTCTCATGTGACGTATCCAATTTTCATCAGCTAGCTATTCATCCTGGGTAAGTGTTTCGTCTCTTTTATGTTCTAGGTGGAGACGTCATCATGATGAATCCTCGATTCAGTACCATGTGGAAGAAACTCGTCCTCAGTGAGACTTCAAGAACAACTGCAGATATGTCGTTAATAATATCCGGAGCATTACACTCATTTGTGGGACTATAATAGTGAGTATTTAGGTTTAATTCAAAACAAGTCCTCATCATGAATGCTATTCGTGACAATTGAACTTTTTGGATTTTAAATGATCTCAGAGAAACACGCGCATACAACAATAGTTGTCTTCAAACGCATGTTCTGAGTGTTATGAAAGGTGGGTGGCCAGTGTGGTGGGCTTTAGGCCATTCTACAATTCATTTGTTCCCACGTGGATAAGAGTATCTAATCAATGACCTCACATTGGATTTACTACATGACGGACATATAGGAGCCTCCTCCGCATGAGAGGAAAGAATCACTCCTACGCCATGAGATTTAGGCTGATTCACCCATTATATTAATAATAATGAAATAATAATAATCATACTAATAATAAAAATAATTGTATTAATAGACTATCATTATTATTATTATTTATTCAATTCGCCATTACAAACATGGGTTACTCTAAAGCACGGGTTAAACCATGTGCTTTACAACAATACATAACAACTATAATACAAACTATAATACATACATATCATTTATATACAAAATATAGAGTTCAATATCACTTATTCATTAGCAAGAAGGATGGCACAATATTGCATGTGGACAATAGGACAGAATGCTGCATACTCTTGTAGATGGTCGGCGAAAGATCCAATTCCTTCAGACTCTTGTGGAGTGTGTGTTGTATGAGGCCGTTGACTGAAGATTACAGGCACTATCTGGACGAAGTTCATCTTCCATATCCTCTTGATTTCTTCTGCAAGCTGTCTATACTTGGTGATTTTTTCATTGTGTTTCCGTTAGATATTGGTGTCGTTGGGGACTGCTATGTCTATTATAAATGTAGTGCCATCAAACTTATTTACTACTATGATGTGTGGTCGATTGTGATCTATTGTTTTGTCTGTCACAATACCAGTGTCCCTATATATTTTACACAATTCATTTTCGAGGAGGGATGGTGGATGATACTTGTAGTAAGGGATATACTCCTCAGTTAATTTATATTTCTGTGCGAGTGCTTGATGAATGATGCCTGCAACCTGATTGTGCCGCTTTGTATATTCTACTGATGCTAGTATTGGGCAACCTGCAGTGACATGGTCAATGGTCTCGAGATGAATGGCGCATCGCCTGAATTTGTCTGAAATTACACTGGTATCTTTGATGATGTATTTCTTGTAATTTTTGTAGCAATGACTTGATCTTGGATGGCAATTGCGAATCCCTCTGTTTCTCCAAACAGTCGACCACTTTGTAACTACATACACGATGCGTTTTTATCAATACTCTGTTGGGATAGGTTGCTGTAGTATTTTCCATGGAGGGTCTTTTCTCCCCATGCCTTTTCTTTTTCATGTATTATTATTACTATTATTATTTACCATCTTTTGATCAATGCATCACATTTGCAATTGTCTATTGGCACAGGCTAGATTAAAATGTGGCTTTCCGCCGATTTCTCAGTCCCATTCATGGCTGTAATTATATGGAAACTACTGAGGTATGAGTGGTTATGAGTAACGGCCTTCGGTGCACAGCTGTGTGTACTGTGAAAGGTCCTACTCGTAGGGTTAGTAATGGCTGCAGAGCGCAATCATCACCAAAGTACCACCTAGAGACAAGCTCTTAATGCTTGGCGATATCAACGCCAGAGTTGGTCAAGATCATCAATTATGGAAGGAAAAAGGAAGATTGTAGTTTTACGTGACCGTGAATCTTGTGATTATAAGCCACGGGTATCATCAATTATGGAACAATGTGATGGGAAAACAAGGACTTGGCAACTGCAATGCCAATGGTCTATTACTCCTTGGTCTATGTGCTGAACATGAACTCTTTATTACCAACACTCAGTTCTGCCTGCCGAATCTCTACAAAACCACTTGGATGCATCTTCGCTTGAGGCAGATGGGACGATAGGAGGAGGGGTCGGAGAGTGGTTTATTAGGTTTGGGGAAGAGAAGCATGGTGGCAGCGCGCCATGCCGTTTGGTAGAATCCGGTTTTGAGGAGATAGGTATAGAGGGTGGCTAGGATCTGGAAGAAGATAGGGGGTGCCTCTTTGATGTGGAGATAGCGGAGTTGATCGGGACCGGGGGCAGTATTTTTGGTACGGGAAAGGGCGAGGTGAATATCGATGGGGGTGATGGGGTCGTTTATAGGGTGTGGGATATGGGGGTGTTGATGATTAGGCTGGAGATAAGGTCGATCGGGGATGGAGTTGACGGCATCGTTGTCAGTGTCATCGAAGGTGAGGCCGAAATGACCGTTAAAGACCCGTTCGAAGTGGCGTGCAAAGATCTCCAGCTTGGAGGGCAGATCCGGTGGGGCAGTGCCCTGGTGGTTGATGGGTATAGATGGGTGTGGGGGAGCGGCCAGTGAGGGTGTTTAGGCGTTTCCAGAAAGAGCCGAGGGTGGAACGTTGGCCTTGCAAAGAGTTAGACTGAGACCCAGTTGCGGCGATGAAAGGCACGGATGTAGAAGTGCACCTGGCGGATAGTCTGACGGTGAAGAGTGAGGAAATAGCGATTGCGTGATCGTTTATAGTGGGCTAGATATCTGTGGAAGAGCCGGAGTAGAGGGAGGGCTTTGGGGGTTAACGGGGGGCGGGAGGGTGAGTACGGGGTGATGGGGATGTGAACGGATGATGCGGCTGTTAGGGAGGATTCCAGAGCTCGTGTGTATAAGTCGACCAAGGCCGCAGAGTCAAGATGCGGGAGGGGAGGGGTGAGAGAGTTGGTGATATGGCCTCTGTAGGCTGGCCAGTTTGCCTTTTTAAAGTTCTGGCGAAGAATCGGCGGCGGAGGGGTGACGGTGGTGGGTCGAGTTGGGATGGAGAGAAGAACAGGGAGATGGTCGCTTCCTATGCTGAGGAGGACGTCCACAGTTAAAAGGTGAGCGAGGCGATTGTGTGCTATGATTGCATCTGGTGTGGTGTTGGAGATAGGGCGAGTATGCTTGGGAATGGCTACAAGTGTGGAGTTTATCGCTTGTAGATAGTTGTGGAAGTCAGCCAGTTCCGTTGCCGATCGGGAGTGCATATTGAGGTCGGCAAGTACGATAAAATGTGGAAAGGTGGTATGTAGATGGGTTAAGAACTCCCGGGGGAAGGGACGGCGGGGACGGGTGTGTACATTTGCGACATGAAGTACGCGGGAGGGGAAGTAGAGAGTCGCGATGAGGCTCTCAGGGAAGGAGAGTGGGGGAGGAGGGACGTGAATTCGTATTGGGATGCGGTTCTTATGTAAGATGGCGACACCTCCACGCCCAATCCCGCGGGGGTGGTCCGCTCTGTGAATTGTGTAGCCGGGGAGACTGGCTGACTGATGGGGACGAAGAAACGTTTCGTTGAGTAGAGCGGCGTCTGCTGAATGTGCGGCTACGGTGTATTGGAGTAGTGGACGCTTCTTATGAAAGGAGCAAACATTGCTGTATAGCAGAGAGATGGTTTTGGGAGGCCCAGTGGAGATGGTCTTAGTTGCCATGTTGTGTTGATATCAGTGGGGAGAAGGTGAAATGTGTTAGTGGGCCGGCGTAAGAGGGAAAGAAGCGAACGTTAAATATTTGGGAGGCAGCCTGTTGGAGTTGCGTGAGAACCAGGAGCCGTTGGAATGGCATGAGGTTTTGAAGGGAGATGGTAAGGAAGAGGAGGAGGTTTCCACCGTCCGGGGGGGGGGGGGGGGAATTGGGTGCTAGTGGTTGGGGTTGGGGGATCGATTGTCTTTATAGGGACGACAAGCTCTGGATGATCTGGGGAATTTCGGAGGTTGGGCTAGGTTGGGGCACTGTTGTAGGGGATGGTCGGGTAGGGAACAGTGGGGGTAAATACGGGGTTGGCGGCACTGGTCGGTGGAATGAAGATTGTACACCAGGCACCGATTCCATCGAAGTGCCATGGGGGCCGGCGCTTTGGACGGTTCTACGCGATGGTGGTACCGGAATATGAAGACTCCAGCCTGGGTGGCCAGAAGGATCCGAACCATCCAGTTCGCATTTGATGGGGAAGGCCTTTTTGGCCTGGACCCGGTCGCGTTGGAGTTCAGAGATGACCACCTCCTCCGGTACCTCGGGGTCCACGCCCTGGATGGCACATGAGAAGAGTGGTGTACGAGGGGGAGGGGGAGCGGAAGAGGGTGTTTGGTGGGGGGTGAGGGGTCCGATCGTGACTGCAGGTCGAGACGGGCGGCTGAATTGGAGTCTTCGAGGGTAGTGGCGACGATATCGTCGCCGGTCTTCAGGATGACTCTGTTGGATACGGAGACTAGTAGGAATGGCAGTGAGGGAGGGATGAGTATCTCCAAGGCACCCGAAATTTCCTGTCTGGAGAGGTGTTGGAGTCCGGAGATTAGGAAGGAGTGTTCGGAGGGGGGCAGTGCAGCCTTGGTTGCGTAGGAGATGGGGGGTTGGGGGTGGGGGGAGGGGTTATGTCCCCGAGGGGAGAGAGAGTGGTGGCATGTTGAGAAGGGAGGATAGGGGGTTGGAATTTGCTGTGGCGTCCAGTGAGGAAATAGTGGAGTGGCCCCCTTCATCCATCCCCTCATGGACACGTAATCGGGCGCGTTGTGCGATGTCACTTTCCGATGAATCGGAACCTTTGCGTTTCGCCGTGAGGGTGCTGGTTTGTGGGACGACTGGGGGAGGTGAGGGTGGGTGCCAGAGCTGGAGGGTGTAGCGGTGGACGTGGTGGATTGTGCGGTTTTCAAATTTTTGCTGATTGCGCCTTGGGAGTTAGGACGCGCTGAAGTCTCCTTATTTGTACCCCTGTTGTTTCGCGGATCACGATTTGGGGACACACGACTTTCCACGATCCATGACGAATATGTGGAATGTATGAACGTGTGAAGGATGGGGCTAATTTTACCAGGGCAGGGGGACGCGAATACAAAGATCGCGAAAGGAATTTCAGGAATAGGGCACTAAGTCCCTAAAAAAAGGAGAAAGAGGAAAAGGGTTGAAAACGAAGAGTTATATGAAGATGAATGTGTTTGAAATGGTTGGAATGATGATTGAAATGATTTGGAAAATGATGAGTAATGTCGGGAGTATGTGAGATTGGGCACAGCGGGCCACTAAAGCAATAGGGCAGGTATCTAAGGACAACACAGTAATGTTGGGGGAAATGGGGAAGGGAATGAATTGGGTGTTAGATGGTTGAAATGTATGAAACTGTTGGGAATGTGGCGGGCGAGGAGCTGGCAACAGGGTACGAATGAAGGTGAGGTAAGAACGCCTCTGCGAGTGTGATGTAATGAGATGAATAAAAATGTTACGTAGTGTTCACTTATAGCGTGAAATGAATAGATGGAATGAACTGCTTAAAGATAGAGTACTGAAGTCCAATGAAAATGTACGCAGAATGAGTGAAAAGACAAGAGCCCGGTGAATGAATGTACAAGAGCTTGTATGTGGAAACTACAGATTGCTGCACGGCGTGATGTATGTGTTGTGAGCTGATGTGCCTGGTTTTAGCGAAGAATAAATGTATCGATGATAGCTTGCTACAGGCGATGAAAACGAGGTAATGATTGCTTCAATGGAGTAAAGCAGCGAGGGTGATATGTAGAACACAAAATGTCGGCGCACAGGCTGCAACACGTGGCGAAGTCGCGCTCTGTCAAGGACACGAAGTCGTGACGTCAGGCCGGCTGAAGAGTGTCGCTGTGTAGTACAATATCTTGAAGTTCAGATGGTGAATTTTTATGCGAAGTTTGAAGTTCTCAGAGTATGCTTGGACAGAGATTCGTTCTGAAGTAACAATAAGAAGAGATGAATAAGCTTATTCATTCTGATGCATGGAAGAAAGCACATTATGAAATCCTGGTGGGCCCTCAAGAAGGCTAGCACTTGAGATCTCGTGGGCCTGAGTAGTCCCAGCGATGAAATGAAGTGAAATGAATAATAGTAATAATAATAGTAATAGTCTAATAAAAGTAATAATAATAATAGTATTGAAAATGAAAATCCACAGCCTGCTTCCAGTCCACCGACCGGGTCAGGGAATGGAATGAATGAAGCCCCCATCTAGCGGCGAGGATATGAACTGTGCCGGCTGCCGAAGCCTGTCGCACTCTCCTGGGGCAATGGCTAAATGATAGTGGAGAGTGTTGCTGAAATTGTGACAGGGAAAACCGGAATACCCGGAGAAAAATCTGTCTGCCTCCCCTTTTTCCAGCACAAATCTCACATGGAGTGACCGGGATTTGAACCACGGAGCCAGCGTTGAGAGGCCGGAGTGCTGCCGCCTAAGCCACGGAGGCTCAGTAATAATAGTATTATTAATAATAAAATAATAATTGCTTTCTTTCAAAATCTTACACTGAAAATGTTATGGATGAGGTCAAAGTAGACACGGTAGGTATATTCAGGTGGTACACAAAGTGAGTTGAGCTGGCGTCTGGTTCTATTTGGTCTTGTATCGCAGCTGCGCTTAACTTGAGCAAACACAAGTCAAATCTCCAGGGGGATTTACTAAATCCCTTCTCTCAATATCGACATCCGAGACGATTACTGTGCCTCTAAGAGACCCATTCGCATGGAAATATAGGGCATGAATAAACCGGGTCATTTTAGGAAGTAATATATAAACTGGCTGTTTCTTCAGAGCTGTGTTTCAAAGACTCGTCCGAGTGAAAAGGTAAGATATTATTGCTTGTAATATTGGGCAAGCTCACTTATTCCACTGTCCGACTGAGTTACCTTTACGATCCTCATTCAAATGTCCAGTTCAAATATTCTCTTCCTACCATTCTATAACCCCACAGTATAGGTCTAGCCGTGATCGTTAAATAGCTTACTGCGGCTGCGCTGGGGAGCTGCCACAAGAACAGAGGTTTGAATCCTGGCGCTGACAGTGACTACCATGAGTGTGGATTCCGCTGGTTTTTTCCACACTCCCTCTAGGCAAATGCCGAGATAGTACAACACAGAGTGTAAAGAAACTTGGTTCACCAGTCCATTGAGGTCCTTGGTCTACCGCTGTTATACCATAGCCTACCAATTGTGGGTGACGTGTGGTCAGTGCATCGTGTTCCCTCAACCATCAATCTTGGCATTTTTCGCCGTATCACTTAATCTCAGAGCAGACAGCTATTCAATGTTCTACAAACATTACGAGGTGGCACTCTTTAAGGTTCCAACCTGTCTCTATCATATCTTATGTTAGTATTTGAACCGTTTTTCTTTTCCACCTGTAGTCTTCCCTTTTTTCTCTTTTCTTCGGCGTGTCAATTATCGGAATTATTCTCTTTCCTTCTTGGTTATTACTGGCCAGAATAGCCGAGCAGATCAGTGGACATTTCTATAATTGCTGATCAAGGTTCGTTATAGTGATTTCTTGCTATGCCGAATCGTGATTAGTGACACCTCTTACCTTTTTATCTTCTTTTTCCGTCACCTGTGACAACCCCTTGTTACTCTCTGGGGAGTCTTCTGTTTTTTCTATCCTGGTAGGACCTTTTTGTTTATGCACCCGCTCTCATTTTCGAGATGCCTTGCTTTTCTATCCGTTTTTTTTTTCGTTCGTTTGTGTTTTTTTTATAAAGGTGCGCGTAGAGGTGCGAATCTAGTTCATTTAATGTAATTCCGTGATGCCGGATTAATGCTGATACCATCAAGGTAGGTTACGTATTTTTGTCTTTGCTCATTGTATGGAATACTAGGGCGTTTCGCCTATTCTAGTATGTCCATGGAGTATCTGTTTCGTTCCCGTTATTCTTTGTCCCCATTTCGTCGTATCTCTTGTGTAGGTATTTGGTCCGGTTTACTGAGTAACGTGTGTTCAACAGTAAGATCTATGCCATATCTCTTATCTTTTTTTTTTGTTTGTCTCTTATCTTAGGATTGCGTTTTCATATGCAAGTCCATGAGTTTGGCTTAATCCCTTCCTGACATAACTTATTTTGATGGGTATCTTTTATTTTGTGTTGCAATTCCTTCCTCGTAATTATTAGCCTATTTTCAATTTTGAAAAAATAGGCTTATGAGATCACCTTTTGTCCGTGTGTGTGTGCGTGTGTGTGTGCGTGTGTGTGTGTGTGTGTGAGAGAGAGGTGTGTGTGTGTGTCCCTAATAAAATCTTAACGACTGGAGCGATTTCAATGAAACTCGGTAATATCATAGCACTATTCTGGCCAACCTCGACCGTGCCCTTCAAATTTTATTCTGTCGCACCAATCCAACATGGTGGCTGTGCGAAATATTTCACCAGCATTCAGTATCTCCGAAACTATTACCGATATCACCCTGAAACGTTCTACGGTGATAAAGGGCACGACTAGACGTTCACCTATGAGACGTTCAAAAACCTGGTAAATACAAAAACAACATGGCGGCCAAGCGAAGTTGAGACTTTTAAATGGCTTTACTCGCGATTTAACAATCCAAACGTAATGAAACTTGGTACTGAAAATGTTTATACAGATTGTAATGCACTGCCATCCAATTTCGTTCAATTGTTCACATAACCTCAAAATGGCGGCTGTGCAAATTATTTCACTGGTATTCTATATCTCCGAAACCATTACAGATATCACCCTGAAATTTTGAACGATGATAAAGGTCACTGTTACACGTTTATGTATGTACTTTTCAAAAACCTGTAAAGTACAAAACGAACATGGCTGCCAAGCGAAGTTGAAACATTTTAATAGACTTTTCTCTTGATTTAACCATCTGAGCGCAGTGAAATGTGGTACAATAAATGATTATACATATTGTAATACAATGGCATCTAATTTAGTTAAATTGTTTACATAACCTCAAGATGGCGGCTGTGCGAAATTTTAATATTAAGTTTTTATTTCTTGTGTCGTAATCATGCGACCGAAGTGAAAGTTTGAAAAATGAAGCTACGCATTATATTTCCTTTAATGGTACACAACTCTATGGCCTATACATAAAACAATCCAAAATGGCAAGCATCCGAAATATTTCAGCGGTTCTCAATATCTACGAATCCTTTACAGCAATCAAACTGATTTTTTTAATGTTCATTGAGGCTATGAACATAAATTCACCTATAGGTCTTTCAGTAACCTGGTGAGCGCAAATCCAACATGGCGGCGATGCGAAGTATAAATACTTAATTGGACGTTTCTCGTGATTTAATCATCCGAATTCATTGAAACTTTGCACGTTAAATGATTATACAAATATTAATCCATCGGCATCTAATTTGTTTCTATTGTTTTGATAACCACGAGATGGCAGCTGTGCGAAATTTTAAAATCTCGTTTTTAGCCTATTTTCAATTTTGAAAAAATAGGCTTATGAGATCACCTTTTGTCCGTGTGTGTGCGTGCGTGTGTGTGTGTGTGTGTGTGTGTGTGTGATTCGTGTGTGTGTCCCCCCCTAATAAAATCTAAACGACAGGAGCGATTTCAATGAAACTCGGAAAGTTCATAGCACTATTCCCGGCGACCTCGACCGTGCCCTTCAAATTTTGTTACGTCTCACCAATCCAACATGGCGGCTGTGCGAAATATTTCACCAGCATTCAATATCTCCGAAACTATTACCGATATTACCCTGACATTTTCTATGGTGATAGAGGGAACTACTATAAGTTCACTTATGTGACTTTTGAAAACCTGGTAACTACAAAACCAACATGGAGGCCAAGCGAATTTGCGACTTTTAAATAGATGTTTCTCGTGATTTGACCAACCAAACGCAATGAAACTTGGTACAGTATATGTTTATATACACACATCAAAATAAGTTTTGCATCACCTCGGTTCCAAGAGTTCCGGAACCGTTAAATACAACGGGAATAGAGATCAACACAAACAACATTTCAGCTCGTTTTATTGCTCATGAGACCCACACATTGCATGTTGTACCATCATACAGCTAGACTTTCAGCATTTGTGGTCCAGATTGCAGTACACACCACTACATCTAATACCCAGTAGCACGTCCTCTTGCATTGATGCATGCCTGTATTCGCCGTGGCATACTATCCACAAGTTCATCAAGACACTGTTGGTCCAAATTGTCCCACTCCTCAACGACAATTCGGCGTAAATCTCTCAGAGTGGTTGGTGGGTCAAGACGTCCATAAACAGCCCTTTTCAACATATCCCAGGCATGTTCGATAGGGTTCATGTCTGGCGAACATGCTGGCCACTGTAGTCGAGCGATGTCGTTATCTTGAAGGAACGCATTCACAAGATGTGCACGATGAGGTCGAGAATTGTCGTCCATGAAGACAAATGCCTCTCCAATATTCTGCCGATATGGTTGCACTATGGGTCGGAGGATGTCATTCAGGTATCGTAAAGCCGTTTCGGAGCCTTCCATGACCACCAGTGGCGTACGTCGGCCCCACATAATGCCACCCCAAAACATCAGGGAACCACCACCTTGCTGCACTCGCTGGACAGTGTGTCTAAGACGTTCAGCCTGACCAGGGTGCCTCCAAACACGTCTCCGACGATTGTCTGGTTGAAGGCATATGCGACACTCATCGGTGAAGAGAACGTGATGCCAATTCCGTGGGGTCCATTCAGCATGTTGTTGGGCCCATCTGTACCGCGCTGCATGGTGTCGGGGTTGCAAAGCTGGACCTCGCCATGGACGTCGGGAGTGAAGTTGCGCATCATGCAGCCTATTGCGCACAGTTTGAGTTGAAACACGACGTCCTGTGGCTGAACGAAACGCATTATTCAACATGGTGGCATTGCTGTCAGGGTTCCTCCGAGCGGCAATCCGTAAGTAGCGGTCATCCACTACAGTAGTAGCCCTTGGGCGGCCTGAGCGAGGCCTGTCATCGACAGTTCCTGTAGCTCTGTACCTCCTCCATGTCCGAACAACATCGCTTTGGTTCACTCTGAGACGCCTGGAAACTTCCCTTGTTGAGAGCCCTTCTTGACACAAAGTAACAATGCGGACGCGATCGAACTGCGGTATTGACCTTCTAGGCATGGTAGAACTACAGACAACATGAGCAGCGTACCTTCGTCCTGGTGGAATGACTGGAACTGATCGGCTGTCGTACCCCCTCCGTCTAATAGGCCCTGCTCATGCATGGTTGTTTACATCTTTGAGCAGTTTTAGTGACATCTATGAACAGTCAAAGGGACTGTATCTTGGATACAATATACACAGTCAACGTCTATATGCCGGAGATCTGGGAACCGAGGTGATGCAAAACTTTTTTTGATGTGTGTACATTGTAATGCACCGACATCTAACTTCGTTCAATTGTTTACATAATCACAAGATGGCGGATGTGCGAAATATTTCACCGGTATTCTATATCTCTGAAACTATTAGCGGTATCTCCCTAAAATTTTGTACGGAGATAAAGGGCACTACTGGAAGTCCATCTATAAGACTTTCAAAAACTGGTTAACTACAAAACGAACATGGCGGCCAAGCGAATTTGAAAATTTTAAATAGACCTTTCTCGCGATTTAATGTTCCAAGCGCACTGAAACCTGGTACAGGAAATATTTATACACATTGTAATCCACTGGTATCTAATTAAGTTCAATTGTTTACATAACCTCAAGATGGCGGCAGAGCGAATTTTAAAATTAAGTTTTTATTTCTTGTGATGTAGTCATGCGATCGAAGTGAAAGTTTGAATAATGAACCTACGCAATAATTTTCCTTTAATGCTACATGACTCTATGGCCTATACATTTAACAATCCAACATGGCGACCATCCGAAATATTTAGACGATACTGAATATCTACGAATCTATTTTAGCAATCAAACTGCATTTTTTAATATTCATAGGGGCTATGAACTTACGTTCACCTATAGGACTTTAAATAACCTGGTGATCACAAATCCAACATGGTGGTGACGCGAATTATAAATATTCACATGGACGTTTCTCGCAATTTAACCATCCGAGTGCGGTGAAACTTGGTACAGTAAATCCTTATACTAATGTTAATCCACTGGCATCTAATTTATTTCAGTTGTTTCCATAACCTCAAGATGGCAGCAGTGAAAATTTTAAAATCTTGTTTTTTCTTGTGTCCTAATTATGCGATTGAAGTTTGAATACTACACGTTCACAATAATCTGCATGTAACAGTACATAACTCTAGGACCTACATATATAAAATCCAACATGGCGACCATCCGAAATATTTAGTCGGTTCGTAATATCTACGAATCTATTACAGCAATCAAACAGAAATTGTGTATGTTGATAGTGGCAATTAACATAAGTAGGATATATGAAAATAGGCTGTATAGTTCTTCACGGAACTACTTGTTACTTCTTGTGTCCTAATCATGCGATTGAAGTTTGAATACCATATGTACACAATAATATTCATGTAATATTACATAAATAAGAATCCAACCTGTCGATCATCTGAAATATTTAGACGGTTCTCAATATCTACGAATCTATCACAACAATCAAACTGAAATTTTGTATGTTGATAGGGGCAATTGACAGGAGTAGGATATATGAAAATAGGCTCTATAGTTCTTCACGGAACTACTTGTTTTTAATAACGGTTACTTACCCCTTTTTTGTGTTTATTTCTTTTTACGTCATATCTACGCGCGCTTTTATTAATACTCCGTCCCTCTCGCACTCCCCCATCTCCTTCAGGGCTATTTGAGCTACTGTTCGCTCCTTTGACGGTAGACTCACTTTCCCCGACTCTTTGTCTAGCCCTTTTAATCTTTATTTTTTCCAATGTAATTTTACTCTTTACGAGTGTACTTTCCCAGATGTGTTCCCTCCTTTACCGTTATCTCCTACCGATCATGACATTTACGTTTAGATCCTTTCGCCCGTTATTTTACCTAATATCACATGTTTGACGTCCACTTAACCTCATTCATAGCATGTAATGCTTCCTCGTCATTCCTTGATGTTTTCTCTTTGGTCAATACATTACCTCTTCTTTGCCTACGTGTTGAGTATGTGTACCTTATTTAGTCTTTATTTCTTTAGGCTAAGCTATACTAGGCCCATAATGTATAGCGCATTCGAATAGAACTTGCATTCACATGGCAGTGAATGTACGTTCAATCCATCACCTCTGATACCTTCATAAACTTAGTCCGGTTTAATGGGCCCAGCGCAAGGCTAATCGGTACACACTTCCACTGCGAACTACATCTTGCGAAAGGCCAGACGGCACAAATGGTAGGCAGAGCTTGGTCGCTATTCGAATGTATCGCTCTACATGTAACTACACCTAGTTTCATTCCCCAAAATGACATAAGAGGAGAGCTTAGCCCACAAATACGTCCAACTGTATGTGTAAGTTGGCAATATGGTACTTATCGTTTGTTTTTTGTTTTTCATGTGGCGAGACATCAAGTGTGAAATCGAGTCGCCTACTAATTGTGATACGTTGCATTTAGCCAACACCAATGCTTCGACGTAACTTGATTGGTTGGAATTCGACCACCTAGTTTCTACATTGCCTATTCCGGCAGCACATAACTCAAACTTCCATAGTGGAAAAGGTGGTAACATCGTGAACAAATGGAATGTCCGATATTCGGGGGAGGAAGGCACTTCCTCGGTATTTGAATTTACTACACGTATTGAAGAATTGTGTGCATGCTATGGTTTGGTTCCTGACAGTATTGTTCAATGCCTCCCTATGCTATTATGTGGGAACGCTTTAAAATAGTACCGTCTAGTCCAGTATCCCTTCAGTTCATGGGTTAGTTTCGTGAATGCTTTGAAAGGAGATTCACGCCATCTGACTTTGAGCATGCCTTAAAGCATGAGATTTTCTCCCGTACCCAAGCTCTCGGGGAGAATATTGATGATTATGTCACAGCGATACGTATCCTAATATCTCGTCTTCCAGTTCCACTGCCTTCTAGTGAAACTATTTATACTGTTTATTGTAATTTACATCCCTCCTATAAACAGTTTATTCGCCGGTCTTCAGAATTAGATACTGAAGATATTCTTATTCAAGGGCGTGAATTTGAAGCAACTGCCCGACTGTGTAATCGATATATCCCCCCTCCAGAGCCTTCTGAATGTATGTTTCCCGAATTAGCGTTCAAAATGAATGAATGTAGTAATAAGATCGATATGACCGCATGTGGGCAACGTGGCAATAATACTACTCCAGCTCGTTGGTCGACACGACACTGCAACAATAGAGGCAATACCTTCGCCTCTGTTAATTCACATAGAACTAATGTTCGCGATAATGTTGTGAATCATGTCCAACGTAGTATCCCTCGTTCCCATAACCTTGATGTGAATGCTTCCACGTCCCCGGTTCGTTGCTGGAACTGCTTAAAAGAGTCACATACCTACCGAGATTGTTTAGTACCGCTAAAAGGGAAGTTTTGTTTTGGGTGTGGTTTACAAGGAGTAATCAAACCAATTTGTCCTCGTTGCAATGCTACTAATCCCTTGGAAAACTAGTGAAGCTTTGCGATAATGAATCCAATCGTGAGGCTAAGCAAATTTATTTTGGCAAGGAGTATGATTCAGTGATATCCGATGTACCTTTTTCCAAAATAATTCAACCATGGGTTCACATTTCTATTTCTCATATACATTATTCTGCCCTTTTAGATAGTGGTGCGCGTCAAAGTTTTATACGTAGGTCGGTGATTGAGGAGATCCCTGACGCATGTAAACGTCTGCACCAGTCCCGAAATAATTTTGTCTCAGCCTCTAACAATCCCATTCATGTCTACGAGTCAATTTCATGCCATGTTAAAATCCACGATTTTTCTTGGGAACATGAGTTTCAGGTCATGGATAATTTAGCTGTACCTGTCTTGCTGGGTGCAAACTTTATGAAAAAAAACTGGATTGAAGTTAGACTTCAGTGATGATACCTACAGCTTTCTTTTTTCATCTAACCAGAGGTTTCCTTTTGATAATTGTATGCCCTGAGTGTTTAATATTCTACCTGACTGTGTGATGCCATTACCCCTTTCCTTATTATCTGATCAACGGCAAATTTTATATGATTTGGTGAATGAATTTTCTGATGTGATCACTGATCAACTGGGAAGTGCTGTTGGGCATGAATGCCATATCGATTTGACCGATTCGATTCCTGTGAGATCTGCTCCGTTCCCTTGCTTCCCTCCCAAACTTTTAGCCATGAAGAGACATGTAAGTGATCTGATAGAAAGAAATGTAATAAGACCTTCCAAGTCTGCTTATGGCTCACCTGCCTTCTTAGTTCCTAAGAAAGAAAATAAGTTTCGTCTTGTGGTGGACTATCGACTATTAAATAAGAAGGTGGTATTCGATAATTTCCCACTTCCTACCCTGGAATCGGCGTTTCAACACTTTCACAACGCGAAATTCTATTCTATAGTTGACTTAAATTCCGCGTATTATCAAATTCCTTTGGATGAACAGAGCCGCAAAGTTACTGCTTTTTCTACCCCCTTTGGGTTGTTTGAATATTTGAAGTTACCTATGGGAATTGCTATCGGAGCCCAAGTGCTCAGTCGCGTATTGGAAGACCTATTGGGAGATTTGAAGTTTCAGTACGTTTTCAATTATCTTGATGATATCGTAATCTATAGTAACACTTGTGAAGACCACGTTGGTCATCTTCGTGAAGTTTTCGGGCGTCTAAGACGAGCAGGTTTAACCGTAAATCCTGGGAAAAGTTCTTTAGGGTGTTCCCAGATAAAGTTTCTAGGTCACGTGCTGTCCGGTGAAGGTATCTCGGTTAACCCTGAACGTGTGAAATGTCTACAAGAACTTCCTCATCCTACTTCTTTGAAATCCTTACGTCGTGTGTTGGGGATGTTCAGCTTTTATTCCAGGTTCATAAAACATTTTTTTGATGTTGCCGCCCCTTTAAATGTCTTGAAGAAAAAGAACAGCACTTTCGTTTGGGGACCTGAGCAAGAACGTGCGTTTGTAAGACTAAAGGAATGTTTGTCTAGTGCTCCTATATTGCAATCCCCTAATTTTAATTCGGATTTTTTTTTCTGCATTGTGATGCTAGTGATCTAGCAGTTTCGAGCGTGTTGAGTCAACAAGTGGATGGGAGATTCGCCCCCATTGCTTTCGCTAGTCGAATGCTGAATGAACATGAAATACGTTACTCCATTTTTGAGAAAGAAAGTTTGGCGGTAGTGTTCGGGTGTGAACGCTTTAGGAGTTTTCTGGAACATAGACGTTTCACTGTGTATACAGATAACGAAGCTTTAAAGTGGAGTCTGTCACATGTCAAGAAATTAGGTCGTATTAACCGATGGATCCTACGACTACCTTCCTTCAATTTCAATATTGTACATGTGAGAGGCAGCGAGAATTCTGTTGCCGACTGTCTCTCACGTATGTTTGAGGAAAACGTTACTATCCTCGTTCCTCCTCCCTCCCCTCCTTCAGAACCTCCTGAACCTGTGTTTCTTCTGCAACACTGTCCTTGGTCTTTTGTGGATATCAGGACCTTCCAAGCTGAGGATCCATATTGTATGGAGTTGCGTGGCAAAATGACGAACAAAGATCCTTCTTGTTCCGAGTTTTGTATTCGAAATGACGTTATCGGGTACACGTTACCCAAATCTTCGAAATTTAGGATTTTTGCTCCTGAGGCTGTTCGCGAGATGCTTTTAACATATTACCATTCCTCCGCTTTTGGGGCACACATCGGTATGCACAGGACCTTCAGAAAGATCTCGAACGAGTTTTATTGGCCTTCAATTAAGTCTGATTCCTTTAGTTTCGTCCGGAAATGTTTAATCTGTCAACGTTCCAAGCCTGCGCAAAACACCAAGGTCGGTCTGCATCAAGCAGATATTGTGACTCGACCATGAGAACGTTTATTCATAGACTATTTTGGTCCACTCGTCCGATCAAAACATGGTAATCAGGCCATTCTCACTGTTATCGATGGTTTCTCTAAATTCGTTTGGCTTTTCCCCGTGAGAGAAATTACGTCAAGAACTACCGTAAACTTCCTGAGTAAATATATATTTGGTATATTTGAGCCACCCAAGTATCTGGTATCCGATAATGCTACTGTGTTCAGATCTAAGACTTTTGAGATTATGATTTTCAATTGGGGTGTTCGTCATGTGTTCCTGTCTCCCTATCGTCCCCAAGGGAACCAAGTTGAACGTTTTCATAGAAATTTGAAGGCTTGTATTTCGGCCTTCCACAACGCGGATCATGTTTCTTGGGACGTAAACCTTCAGTATTCCTGTCTGGGATTCAACAATTCGTTCCACTCTTCAACTCAAACTACTCCTGCAGAATTATTTCTCGGTAGGATACTTGTGGATCCCCTACTGCTCAAGTGGAACATCGAGTACTTATCTGAACCTTCGAGACATTCTTCCGTGTCCCAAAAATGGGAGATTGCTGTTAAGCACTTAAAAAAGGCTCGGACCAAAGTAGCTGAGATGTTCAATGTTGGAAGACGTACCATTACTTTTCAGGTAAACGACAAAGTACTGGTGAAGCTTCACCCTGTGAGCAATGCGGCGGCGCAGATCTCGAGTAAACTGTGCATGCGATGGTCTACTCCGCGCATTATCACTCGTGTCCTCACACCTGTCACTGTGGAGCTTGTGAGTGATGACATACTGCAGCAAGTATCTACCGCTCATGTCACCCAGCTGAAGCGTTTTGTAAGTTAAGTCCATCTATCTTTGTCACATTTCTTCTCTTTCCCTTAAATGTTTATTTTTCTCTTGTGACATGATTTTCAGCTTATTTCTTCAAGTTTACGTGCTTTGGCGCAAGATGGCATTGCAATCAATTATAATTATCTACTTCTTTTCAGGTTATTACTTCGAATAATATTTAAATAGATGACGTCTAGTCATTTTTCCTCGTCCCTAATTAATCTTTGTCGGAGTATCGTGGTAGTCGCCACTCAACTTTATCCCTTTATTAGAATAAGATAATATCGCTCTCTATTAATCCTTCTTTCTTGTTTTAGTTAATTATCATATCTGCTCTCTGACGTCCTACCTTGAGAGATTATGGAAGACAGCTTTTGTGTACTTATATTTATTATATATTGTAAATCTCTAACTTTGTAACTTTAGTAAGATATTTTCGTGAGGAAGCTAGGTGTTTTATTTTATTTTAACTATTTTATTTATCTGGTTTAACTTAAGTTCTTATTGTGAAATTTTCGTACCTTGATTCTTATATTTATCTTCATTGAAGTACACTCTTTTGAGTCCTCCACGTCTTCCCCCCCTCTACTTCTAGGCTCCCTCCCATCACATTTTCGTGATGTACCCTTTGTTTTAATCCCTTCTCCCTTCCTTATGTTTAATTAAAATTTTTGTTCGTCTATTTTGGTGGACGCAACAAAAATTTTGGGGGTGTGCGTGGGAATCTGAACCGTTTTTCTTTTCCACCTGTAGTCTTCCCTTTTTCTCTTTTCTTCGGCGTGTCAATTATTGGAATTGTTCTCTTTTCTTCTTGGTTATTACTGGCCAGTATAGCCGAGCAGATCAGTGGACATTTCTATAATTGCTGATCAAGGTTCGTTATAGTGATTTCTTGCTATGCTGAATCGTGATTAGTGACACCTCTTACCTTTTTATCTTCTTTTTCCGTCACCTGTGACAACCCCTTGTTACTCTCTGGGGAGTCTTCTGTTTTTTCTATCCTGGTAGGACCTTTTTGTTTATGCACCCGCTCTCATTTTCGAGATGCCTTGCTTTTCTATCCGTTTTTTTTTTCGTTCGTTTGTGTTTTTTTTATAAAGGTGCGCGTAGAGGTGCGAATCTAGTTCATTTAATGTAATTCCGTGATGCCGGATTAATGCTGATACCATCAAGGTAGGTTACGTATTTTTGTCTTTGCTCATTGTATGGAATACTAGGGCGTTTCGCCTATTCTAGTATGTCCACGGAGTATCTGTTTCTTTCCCGTTATTCTTTGTCCCCATTTCGTCGTATCTTTTGTGTAGGTATTTGGTCCGGTTTACTGAGTAACGTGTGTTCAACAGTAAGACCTATGCCATATCTCTTATCTTTTTGTTTGCCTCTTATCTTAGGATTGCGTTTTCATATGCAAGTCCATGAGTTTGGCTTAATCCCTTCCTGACGTAACTTATTTTGATGGGTATCTTTTATTTTGTGTTGCAATACTTTTCTCGTAATTATTTTTAATATCGGTTACTTACCCCTTTTTGTGTTTATTTCTTTTACGTCATATCTACGCGCGCTTTTATTAATACTCCGTCCCTCTCGCACTCCCCCATCTCCTTCAGGGCTATTTGAGCTACCGTTCGCTCCTTTGACGGTAGACTCACTTCCCCCGACTCTTTGTCTAGCCCTTTTAATCTTTATTTTTCCCAATGTAATTTTACTCTTTACGAGTATACTTTCCCAGATGTGTTCCCCCCTTTACCGTTATCTCCTACCGATCATGACATTTACGTTTCGATCCTTTCGCCCGTTATTTTACCTAATATCACATGTTTGACGTCCACTTAACCTCATTCATAGCATGTAATGCTTCCTCGTCATTCCTTGATGTTTTCTCTTTGGTCAATACATTACCTCTTCTTTGCCTACGTGTTGAGTATGTGCACCTTATTTAGTTTTTATTTATTTAGGCTAAGCTATATTAGGCCCATAATGTATAGCGCATTCGAATAGAACTTGCATTCACATGGCAGTGAATGTACGTTCAATCCATCGCCTCTGATACCTTCATAACCTTAGTCCAGTTTAATGGGCCCAGCGCCAGGCTAATCGGTACACACTTCCACTGCGAACTACATCTTGCGAAAGGCCAGACGGCACATATTGTTTCCCTTTTACAGGCCACTGAAGCTACAAAGCCTCTTCATGCAGCTCCCATCAATCATAGGGTGGTTAAATACAAAAAAGGAAATGTAGAAAAACAACTGAACCTAAACATTCGACATTGAAAGTGTTCAATACAGGTAGTTGTTGCTACATCTGAATAATCGTTGGAATTTTGCTGTTGCAAAATTATTCCCTACTACTCTACTAGCTTTTAGCTTAGATTATTTACGTTATTTATGAAATTTTCAGTATCAATTTACATGTCTCGTAAATAGTATACAAGAATCATATTTAAAACAATTGAATGTTCACATTGATCATGATAATTGCATAGTTGATAGATTACCATGAAGGGTATTGGTTTATTGGTTATTGGTTTAGCATCCCTTTTTGCTACTGTGCCGTGTAGAGACTAATAACTGATAACTGATAACAGACACAGAATAAACATGGACCAGTTCCTGGTGTGGCAACAAGCAATCTTAGCTGTGGCCCCGGAAGTCCGGGTTCAATTCACGTCCCTGCTGAGAAATTTAATTCTTGTTTGAGGGCTGGTACGGGGCAAACTGAGCCTCGTGAGGAAAAACTGACAAGATTCCAACCTCAGCCATATTGGAAGTGGTATTCCGTGGCCTGTCACTCCAAGTAAATGCCACCTGAATTACGAATACACACACTAGACTACTCCAGGCCGTCCTCGCCTGATATTCCAAGGTTGCAGATTCGAATCCTGGAGCAGTCAGCTGGCATTTGAGGGTGCACAAATGCAAGGGAGCCGTGTCAATAGATTTATTAAATAATTTATTAAACAATTTATTAAACACAATGTGTTCATTAATTTACAAACATTTGTTTACATATTTACTTCTGTCAATAGATTTACTGGCACGTTAAAGATTGGTTGGTTGGTTCCTTAGTTTAGGGGCTGCGACAACGCGGTCATGTAGCCCCATTTACTTTGGGTGTGTATAGAATCTGCCTGATAACCGGTGTTAATTGTGATGACTCTATTAGTGTGTGTTATCTGTTTTTAATTCAAGTAAGGCCTGCAGACAGTAATTTCAATTAGTTCCTACTTTCGCTACCAAATGCTACCGTCCACGATACCTAGCTGTGAACTACGCTACTATTACAGTATATGTCATCGCAATCAGCACCTGGTGACGAACGTTGGAACCTAAGAGCGTTAGTCCAATATAACCTATAATTTACCATTACACAAGTTTAGTTAGTGGAAGGTTCTTTTACATGCCATAAATAAATAAATAAATAAATA
The DNA here is from genome assembly GCA_946902985.2 of Meconema thalassinum. Lineage (NCBI taxonomy): Eukaryota > Metazoa > Arthropoda > Insecta > Orthoptera > Tettigoniidae > Meconema > Meconema thalassinum. Next base: position 293,902,234 of record OX336390.1, on the reverse strand, counting down.
AATAAATAAATAAATAAATACATAAATAAATAAATAAATAAATAAATAAATAAATAAATAAATAAATAAATAAATAAATATATATATATGACATGGGCCCACCGGCTTTACTTCCCCTCCGAAGGAAGGCATACTGAGGGATTTTAACGCTCTTAAAAATCCGATGGCTTCAGCCGGGTTTTAACCCGCGACCTTTGGCATAGAAGCTCAGTATGATACCACCTACGCCACCGAAGCCGACCACGTTAAAGATCTCCTCCGGGGAAAATTTCCGGCACACCGGCGTCTCTAAAAGTAACAGTAGTTAAAAGGGACGGAGAACCAATAACATTATTATAACTACTCTAGGTACCATAATAATACAGACTATCAGACAAATTGTACACACACCCAAGTACACGGGGATATAAATGACCTCGATGTCCTAGCTCCTCAAATGAAACAACAGACTATACATGGATGGTAAGTAAGCAACAGGACCTTTCATCACATCTATGATTCTTGGTATCAATTGATGATTAATGCTTGTACGCAACTTAGATGATGTAATAGTAATAAACATATACTTACATACGCAGCAGACGTCTGTGGAAACGTAGCTGAAGCTCTTACCCTATCCCCGAATAAATATAAAATAAAATAAAATAGAAGAAAGAAAAACGGGGAGATCGCAGTCTTGTTTGGCTTTCGCTGGACCCAAATTTTAGAAGGCAAACCAGAAAGCAATCCCAAAAGGAAGGGGGAAAGCTAAATAAAATTAAACTACAGTAAAATCCAAAGATGAACAAATTTAAATCAGAGGCCGTGTAGGTCGTATTAACGTCACAAGTACGCTAATAAAACCGACAAACCAAAATATAGCAAAAACCAGACAAAACTCGAAGAAGGTTACTAAAATTAAAATAAGGCGTGACGCAAAAGCAGAGATACTTAGGCAAAGATAAAATGTATTAAAATAACAACCACAATGTACAACGATCCCAGAGATATTAAAGGCAAGAAGAGAAATGACCAACAAATTAACCACAAAATTAGTTTACCGCAAGATAAATAGAAATTAGGAATTAAATCGAAAATATACTAAATTAAATTATATTAAAATGAAATAAAATAAGATAAGTTAAGATAACGTGTTCAAGGCAAGATGAAACGATGACTAAATGTAAGTATGTCACAATTAGATAAAAAGACAAGACTCAGAAACGACTACACTCAACGAAGTCAAGATACGTTCTAAAAATTTAGACAAAGCGTGTCAAAGGGATGAAAAAAATAGGAGGGGGTACAATGGTTCAGAATGGGGCGGAGAGGGGTGAGAGGGAGGGGAGGCATGAGGAAAAAAGACGCGGAGGCACATGCAAGATCGAGTGATTTACGAGAAAAATAGGAATTTAGACAAAAGGAAAAATTACATTAAATTATCGGCAAAACCAAAAATATACTTTAAAAATTGAAAGTATGCGTAGGAGATACGGGCACACAATGAGGACAAAAATATGTGATGCGCAAAAATATGGGCATGCACAGATACAAGAATATAACAGGTTAGGTCACCAGAAAATAGCAATGGTGAGACCTCCTTTAGTGAACTCTTTAAGATAAAGAACAAAGCATTACGGGAAGCAAGAAAAATAATCTCCAATCCCGTTATGTTGTTCTACGATAAGATACACTCTGGATGACAGACTCAAAGGTGCCCCCTACAAGGTAGGCAAACCCACCGTCAAGCACTCCAGAGTAATACGAAGACAGCCCACATACATAACTTTCAACCCTTAAAGTACAAAAACAACGTTATCAAAATAAATGAAAATAACACTATCATACAAAACAAAAACTCACCAGCAATTACACGCACACAAAGGGCGGAGGGAAAATATCGGGAGGGGGGCAAGTACACGCGACCAAAAGAAAAATAACACAGAATAAGAGTTTTAATTTGCCGAAATATGAAACTGAACTACAGTAAGGCAATTATTGATTACGACATACAGACACCTCGCCATGGTTTCACCTTGAACACGGGCACTTCCCCTAGAATATGGGAATACGTCTAGTCTACTTGGCTGCAAGAAAGAAATGCCTCGAGACAAAGCAAATGACGACGCAAAACAAAGGTAACTGCGTGGTAAAATTTGATTGGTCACGACCCCTTCCAATATATAAATCACTGGCCAATAAGGGGACAAGATGTAGATATGTCCATATATGGTATTAAGACATCAGAGGGCTATTAATAGCTTCACAGACCAAGGTTTCACGCACCACAAAGGCGTAGATTCATCACATCAGATAAAAATGGCACAAAGAAGTAAATCATAGTTCTCATAAAAATGGCTCAGGCTCTTATTTCAATTTGCCTCATATAGTTCAATCTTTGTAAGGTGTAGATGTACGTTCTTACTGCAATATGAGGAGAGTTCATGAAATGAGCCCCACTCTGTCTGATGGATTCTGTAGACACTTACTTTGAATATTTAAAATTTTCATTCTCTGGGAAGACAAGCTTTCCTACGAAATGGCATTGGAACGAAGCTTTCTCGCTCTTTCACTGCTCGTTCTCCACATAAGCTTTAACATAAACATACAAAAAACGTCGGCAATTTGTACTCATATCGCCTTACTCCTACCAACTATGTGCGTATGTGCATGTTTTGTATCCTTGTGGTGATATACCGCACCGGTGCAGGAACATAATTCAGCTGAACATTAGAGCAACTTGTACAATCACAGAACAATACATTTGGCTCCAATTCACCCCTGAATTTGCTCAAATGTAGATGTTGTTACGACAAAGTGCGTCATTTTGACATTGAAATATGTGTACGCGTAAACGTTTTATAAAACAATTGTTTTGATAAGTAATAATATAATATCGTATTGCCTCGAGTGCCGGGTGCAATCTTTGTTAATTGACTCCCAGAGGGCAGCTTCCATGTCAAATTTTGTCGTTCCTTTGAACGCTATGAAAGTCAAGGAGGTAAGATATCTAAGCTCCTTGACACTATAGTGCTTTCTAGTAGAGAATGGAGGAACTTTGTGTCGGCGGAAAATCCCGAGATTAATTTTGCCATTATGAACACGGCCTGCTGAATTCAAATGGGTTCTTTAACATGCCAACAACGTATGACATCCATGTCGTGATTTTTGTCGCCTTTCAAAAATCACTTACCATGGCCAGTGACGAACCTGCAAGCTTGGGGTTGGTAGTCCGACACGTTAAGTGAAAATTGTGTTAATGAGGTATTTTGGCATCCCGTTCCAGTCCTCCAAACGTGGACTGAATTAGGTATTAATTCCACCATATATTCACTGTTGCCAAACCTGCATATTTTTGAAAGGTTATTGTACTTGTACTTTTATGTACCGTTAATTTCGAGATCATGAGCCACAGGACCTCCAGTTTTACCTGGAATCTGGATCGCAGGATGTGATATTTCATTTCGAAAATCACACTTGCATTGACCGGGTATCGGACACTGACCGCCTTGGTGAGAGACAAGAAGCTTGACCACTGCAGCACCACGCCTTCATTCTTGTTTTAGTGAGCTCCGAATGCCTGTGTTATAATATGAACTAAAATATTTTCCATATCTTTAAAAATAATATTATGCTTCTCAATTTTACAGTTTCTACCAGCTTCCTTCCTTTCTTAAAACAATAATCTTCCAAAAATTTGCAGATTTGTAGAAATTGTTATAAAAAAGCATGGCAAGATTATTGTTTTTATTGAGGTATGTTCTCTCTGAGAATGCACAAATAAATTTTGCAGCAATAGTTCTAGCTTTCGGTTTTGATACACAAAATGCACACATGCATACAAATTTCAGGTGCCTACAGCACACATTATTTTAAGAAAATATATATTATAAAATTTCACTTGAGTTACTGCAATAAAGAACTGACAAAATTTCCGTATTCTAAATTTAAAACTCATGTTGTTATTCTCATTTTCTTACCTTCATCAATCATATCTTTAAGAAATTTAGTAAACATTTAAGGGAGGAAAGTGAAAAATTCACGAGGCCTCGGACAACCTAATACCGTTGAGGTCAGAAGAGAACAAGAGTTGACCAAGGGAGATTGACAAGAAAGATGACAGTGAGGAGCCCAACACAAGTACGTGGAAGCAATACCGGACTTTACTGGGGTCCCGCAGTCGCCAACCCACGTGAGTCACTGAGGAAAGTTCGAAGAAATTGGCCATGGCCACTGAGAAGTTATCGTCACGTCGCTTGCCTGGAGTTCGAAGAGGAAAACCACGAAAAGGTGCTCAAGGACGACCTAATGATGGGTTTCGAGCCCGCTCGTCTATCAAGTCTTGAGATAGCTCAGTCTCTAGGCCTAGCATTGCGCCTTATTAGTGAACTGTCGGTTTGTTTTTAAATAAATTATATTCCATTTATGTCCTTGGGTCGATGAGGCAGGTAACGGAAGGTTCTGGTGTTGCCAGTCCCTGCGTACAGGAATCTAGCAGAAATGTTTGCCACCGTAGATAATATTGGTCTTATTGTTCACAGTGGAGCTTCACAAGTGTGTGGTAACAATGCTTCTCCTGAAGCCCTACGCCTTTGTGCCATGTCTCATCATGCCGCCATAATCTCAGAACCCGATTACTCTCCACGGGGTGAATCGCTTCTGCAGACCTGAGCTTCCTATTACAAACCCGTCCCTCGATGGGGGGCTTTCTTAACTACCAATACAATAGAGTGAACGTGTCAATAATATACATACTCTCTATATATAGCATTTTTGCATAATTAATTTTTACTTATCCCGGACGTGATGTCTGCCTATTTGTTATGCGTTCACGTCAAAACTGTTGAACTTAAAGCAATAAAAATTGATTAATTAACCTCGGAACACTTATTTCTTTAAGGGACTCCGAAATGTCCTACATTGACCATGTTAATTTTCAATCTTTTAGCTAACTTACCTGTTTCTCCGAAACTATTAATATAAACTAATCAGAATTTTTCAGCGATGATCACTAAGGCTCTCTCGTTATTTCAAAGTGAGTGTTTTGAAAGTAAATGTATTTTTGAATTTTAAAAATATTTAAATAGCCTAATTTTACCAGCATGTACATGAATATTTTTTGACTGGCAAAACTAAATGAAAATTTGAAACATATCTGAGATATAATATAACACGTATAAGGAGGGAATACTTCTCAAAATTACAATATTTTATGTTTAATTGTTTAATTGTTTAATTTGTGACACACACAACTTCCACCAGCACATCATCACGATGACATGTGAAAGTATGATAGATATTTCCCAATCAAGCTCCTTAGTATTCACAAGAAATCACTTTCTCTCACATGCAGCTTGCGACCACAAGTGAAGTGCAGGTTGGAGTTTTCTTTATAATTCGAGTACTAACTAGTAGTATGTTTCTCTTACCGACTCAGTAATATGTATTTCTGTTAATTCCAAGCATACCAATATTCAGGGTGAAAACTGGCGACAGGTCTCAGTCTGCGACGTCTTTCCTCCAATGTGCCTCGTGAGTTTCCTTTGCATATTGCCACCTTCTCCGATCCTACATATTTCTAAACGTATCACCAATCCTATATGGCGGCCACGCGATATATTTCACCGTCTCTCTATGTCTTCGAAACTGTTACTGATTCTAGCCTGCGATCTCCTAAATTACTGCAGCTGCCCTCACGACCGTGGTACACGATTTAACGAGAACTGTTATGCCACGGGACATACAGGGTCTGTCCTGAAAGTAGTCGGACTGAATCAATTTAAAAAATATATATTGACAGAAATGAAAAATACGTTCAATATTCTTCAAAGTAGGACCCTTCTGCATCCACACACCGCTGTCAGCGAGATTTCCTTCCCTCATACGCTTTCTAAAGGCGGCAAACGGAGTGCTGTCAAGCTCCCTCGTCACGGTTTGATGCAACGCTTTCACGGAGCCATGACGATGTCCTTTTAGGGTGGTTTTGAGGTGGGGGAAGAGTAAAAAGTCTGCTGGGGCAATGTCGGGACTGTATGGTGGCTGAGGCAGGGTTGCGATGTTGCGTTGGCCAGGTACGCCAGCACGTGGAAGACTGTGTGGCGCGGCGCATTGTGGTGATGGAGCCGCCAAGAGTTTGCGATCGCTGGGCGGACACGGACGATGCGTTTTCTCAGCCGTTTAAGGATCTCCACCTAAAAACCTTACTCTGCGGTCATTGTCGAAGAAATTCTTCACATGTATTTTTTACTATTATTCCAATAGAGGTAACGCGACTGCCTCTCACCTGGAGACCCCGGTTTCGATTCCCGGCTCCGTTAGGAATTTTAGAAACTAACGTGAGGGCTGGAACGGGGTGCACTCAGCCTCGTGAGGACAATTGAGTAGCTGTCTGACAGTAAGGCAGCGCCCCGGTCACGAAACCCAAGATTAACGGTCGAGGGTACCCAACGCGCTGACCACTCGTCACCCCGATATCTGCAGGCCAAATGGCTGGGCAGCGGTCGCTTGGTAGGCCTAGGCCCTTCATGGGCTGTAGTGCCAGGGGTTATTATTATTATTAGTATTACAATACTATGATTTTGATTTACAAAACGAAATAGAGTTAGGTCAGACACATTTCAGAATGTCTAAGTTCAGAACTATAATAATTATTTTAGCCGAGTGCGATGCGTCATGCTCCTAAGCTGACAAGTAATGCGGTTTACTCCCAGATTATTCCTCACTCCGTACTGATAAATGTATTGAGGCATTATTTCAAGTCCTGTGCCAACTACTGCAATCCCCCACCCTAATAATTTCCTTCACACACACACTGATACAGTCAGCATAATACACACAAATATACGGAGATGATCAGCAAGCATGTCCTAAAACCGCAATTGACGCTGCAAAAATAACTAAAAAGAAATTTAGTTTATATAAAACTTATAACACATTTTCTCATTATTTTGACAACACTATAACTTTGTCTTTCAAAACGCGAACCGACTTCAACAAGCCTAAGTGCCGAACATTGGTAAGTCCGGCATCCATTTGACCTCTTCTCTTGGGGCTAATTCTTTGTTTTCATTATGTTGTGCAGTTGTCCTGATGTGCACGATTGGTGGCCTAGCGGACGGGGCAGCGAGGTGCCTAGGGACAGCGTATAGCGGCTTGTCTATGTACCGGGCGCGACGGCACGGAATAACTACCCTGCCCGAAGCATGCTCCCGAGTGGATTATCTGCCAGCATTGTACGAGACACTGCAATAAAACAGTTCTCATTACATCCTCCCATCTGAACCAAACAGTAGAACAAAACTTGAAAATAAAACCCTGCAAACTCTCAAATTAAGGGTGAAAGTGTTACATTGACCCGTGGTATCCACTCAGCCATTTCTATTTACGTGATTTTTTTACGGTATTCCTCCGATTGTAGTGGTGATTATTGTTTCAAGGATCAAACATCCAGGCCATCAGCCACCCCTATCTTGATAATGCTATTTTACCTATAATAATCACACCAATTTTCTCTTATTCCATGAGAGACGGAGTTCCAAGATTTCTGCAGGAGTATTAGTGAGAAATTTAGGTTATATTGAACCTTCAATATATAAAATTGGTACATCGGATTGAACTCCATAGAGGCTAGATCTTGAAGAAAACTATTAAGATAAACATTCCTTAATTCTGTAGGTATTCAATATTTTGATACGAAGTTCCGTTCATGTAACGAAGTATTGTCATAATGTCCTAAAAGTTTCTAAAGGTTGTGTTTAAGGTTTCAGAGATTTGAAGATTTGAAAATGCCTTTTTCATCCCTAGAAAACATATCCTCTTTGCCAAGAATTGTGCTAAGGGAAAGCCCTGTATTAACTCACTGCCATCTGCAATTTTAGATAACCTCAGAGATTCCAATGTATTTGGTATTTTATCTTCACTGTAGAAAGTTCATCATGAATGTTTTGTGCTATAACTGTTTTACTAAATTGATCAGATGAAGGAAGAAAAGTTACCTTTGTTTTTTACGTAAATAATTGCTGCTGTAAAATGGATGCAATTTATGATTTGAGAGTCAGAACATTACTTATATAATCATGAGAGCAAGGAAATGTTATTGGCTTGCCATCTTCTTTCCTCAGTTCCCCTTGTTGTCAACTACCGGTACCGTATTTGGTTAATTACAACGGTGAATGTGTGAAATATTTACTTATTCGGACACCAGTATTAACTGTTGAATACTGCTGATCGATCCGTGTGAATGTTGATTGATGGTAGGACGTATGACTGAGCTAGGATAATATTTAGGATTCTATGGAAAGGTTTGTGACATTATTATTATTATTATTATTATTATTATTATTATTATTATTATTATTATTATTATCACATTCATTTCAACACATAAGTGGGACAAATCAACTTATCGTCGGCTTGTTTGCAAGACGGTATGACAACGTCTTTTAGGTCAGCACATTGAGAAACGAGCGAACAATGGAACAGGTCTCCAAGATGACGGCCTTCTTCGTGATGATATGTAGACCAGGATGTATTCCCAATATTTCTAGATTGCGAGCCAATGATTTAGGGATGATGCCGGTAGAAGATATTACGATGGGCAGGACCCCTATACTTTCCTGTCTCCACTTTTGCCGTATTTCCTCAGCCAAGGGCAGATATTTAATGATATTCTCACATCAGGTGTGTTACAGATTATGGAAATTGGGCACTGCGATATCAACGAGCAAGATTCTTTTCCTCACGTTGTCCACAAGACCGATATCAGGGCAGTTTACTGGCATGGTTTTATCAGTAATAACTGATCGGTTCCATAACAACTCTTGAGTAGGATTTTCGAAAACGGCGTCAGGAATATACTGTTAGTAAGGCAAAGTATTTTCAGATAAGTGCTTTTGAGCAAGGTGTACGTGCATTATTTTGGTCACTTTTAATGTAATCAGTACAGGAGATTGATTGGCAGTCTCCTGTGATATTTTGGATTGTTTCCGGTTCTAGTTGGCATCTTCGGCATTTATCATCCTGGATATTTGCCTTAACTATATATTCAAGATAGATTTTAGTAGCCACAACTTGATGCTGGATAGCAACTATGAATCCTTTGGTCTCAGTGAATAGGTCCACATGAGTCAACCAGCTGTTCGACGCATCAATGTCGATATTATTATTATTATTATTATTATTATTATTATTATTATTATTATTATTATTATCATTAGTATAATTATTATGTATGCCTCATTAAATTATATATATCAGTAATACCTAATTAACATAATTAATTTAGTCTTTTTTCATCATCAAAATAAACTTGTAAGGTATTAATTGTATTTCAACAAGTATTTCCGTGAAGAACTATACAGCCTATTTTCATATATACTACTCATGTTAATTGCCTCTATCTACATACAAAATTTCAGTTTGAAGGTTGTGATAGATTCGTAGATATTGAGAACTGTCTAAATATTTCAGATGGTCGCCAGGTTCTATTTTCATTTATGTACTATTACATGAAGATTATTGTGTACGTGTGGTATTCAAACTTCAATCGCATGATTAGAACACAAGAAGTAAAAACGAGATTTTAAAATTTCGCACAGCTGACATCTTGTGGTTATGAAAACAATTAAAATAAATTAAATGCCAGTGTATTAACATTTGTATAAGCATTTAACGAGCATAGTTTCACTGCACTCGGTTGGTTAAATCGCGAAAAACGTCCATTTAAATATTTATAATTTGAGTCGCCGCCATGTTGGATTTGTGATCACCAGGTTATTGAAAGTCCTATAGGTGAACTTATGTTCATAGCTTCTATGAACATGTAAAACTCAGTTCCATTTCTGTAAAAGATTCGTAGATATTGTGAACTGTCTAAATATTTCGGATGATCGCCATTTTGGATTGATATATGTATAGGCCATAGAGTTATGTATTATTAAAGGAAAATTATTGCGTAGCTTCATTATTCAAACTTTCACTTCGATCGCATGGTTACGACACAGGAAATAAAATCATAATTTAAAATTTTCGCACAGCCGCCATCTTGAGGTTATGTAAACAATTGAACTAAATTAGACGCTAGTGCATTACAATATGTATACTCATTTACTGTACCACATTTCACTGCGCTCAGAGAGTTAAATCTCGAGAAAAGTCTATTAAAATGTTTCAACTTCGCTTGGCCACCATGTTCGTTTTGTGCTTTACATATTTATGAAAGTTACATAGATTAACTTGTATCATTGCCCTTTATCACCGTACAAAATTTCAGGGTGCTATCTGTAAAAGTCTCGGAGATATAGAATGCCAGTGAAATATTTCGCACAACCGCCATTTTGAGGTTATGTAAACAATTGAACTAACTTAGACGCCAGCACATTACAATGTGTATAAACATTTGCTGTACCAAGTTTTATTACGTTTGGATGGTTAAATCGCGAGAAAAGTCTACTTAAAAGTCTCAAATTCGCTTGACGGCTATGTTTGTTTTGTAGTTACCAGGATTTTGAAAGTCTCATAGGTGAACTTCTATTATTGTCCTTTATCACCGTACACAATTTCAGGGTGATATTGGTAATGGTTCCGGAGATACAGAATGCTGGTGAAATATTTTGCACAGCCACCATGTTGGATTGGTGAGACACAATAAAATTTGAAGGGCACGATCGGGGTCGGCCAGAATGGTGCTATGATCTTATCGAGTTTCATTGAAATCGCTCCAGCCGTTTAGATGTTATTAGGGGGATACACACACACACCATCACACACCCACGCACACACACACACACACGGACAAAAGGTAATCTCATAAGCCTTTTTTTTATAAAATGAAAATAGGCAAAAAATGGTTTCATTTGTACCGGTAGCATATTCCGTGGTTAAGTGTAAGATAGAGCCATGATCCCTAGCTTCGCCACCACTAAAGACACAAAATAAATAAATAAATAAATAAATAAATAAATAACTCCGACTCATCTGCAATTATTTATGTCTACCATAAAGAAATTGTCAAACATGGATTATTACAATTCACTAGTTACCTGAAGCACGATATTTCACTTTCTACCCTCATTACAAATTCTTCTCAGACCCATTCAAATATGGACGACTGGGCGTAATGCTATTCATGAAGTAAAATAAAACAATGCTCAAGCTTCGCTGTGGAAATAATGACCTGAATATTAAAATCCCTCACTCAGCTGAGGTATGAGGATGTACGCCTCAAAACACTTCACACTTGATGAGCGTTATCATTTGATCATTTACTTTGCTCTGTTAACAGAAGGTATGTGAAATATTCATTCTGTTATTAATATTGGTCTTACGATGACGTAAAATACGTATAGTACGTCCATCCACCATTATGAATGTATCAAATGGTTGATATTTCACCTTTTGCGGAGAAAGCCTCTTACGTGAGACTACTCTTGCTCCCTACGATTCATCATTGTTACTCTAACAAATTGTGGGTTATCGATATTAATGTCTTTATTCTCAAGATGATAGTTGCGCAAACTTGAAATTAATCAGCTGATGTTCTTGCAACTTGGCCCTCTAACAGTTCCTGGAGTATTTAGCTTCAGAAAAAAATGGAAGGGATAAAATAATAAGTTTATTCGGTATTAGATTAAGGCATTGAACACTCAGCTTGTATTCATTAGAATAAAGGCGATATAGAACAGGGAACTGAGATGTCTACTGCTAGAACTAGCTCTGTACCAATTTTCTTTTGTTCTTCGTATGGGAATTGCCAGGGTGGAGGACATATATGCACACAGGTACTCATACACACAGACACTTGGACATTTAGCAATGTACAGTAGATCTCAGAAGTCTAGTTTCATTAATTCCAAAATTCGAAAGTTGGCTACAGTCTCAAATATGGCATGTGATGAATATTACTGTCTAACAAAAGTTTAGTGCTTTTCAGTCGGTCAACACGAATGTACCCAAAAGAGCTGGGTTATGCCCTAATCCTGAAATAAATTATATGAGATTAATATTTATTAATTCATTCATTTCGTATAGGCCATCTATGGACTGCGTCATTCCAACTGTCTTCTACTGGCTTTGATGTTTGCCCAGTACGCCCGCATTCGTTCTCGGTGGACTTCCTTCCGTTCCTGGGTCCAAATCCTTCCTGTTTTCAGCTTCGGTTTTTTCTGGGAAACCTTTGCAAGCTTGAAGTTTCCTTTTGAGTGGGGAGCGCTCCTGAATGTCTGTTGGTGATATCCCCACTTCTTTCAGATCTTTATCCAGTTCAATGAACCAGGCCCATTTTGTTTTCCTCTCCTGAAAGTAAGTTATGTTGCGGTTGGTCAGCCTCGCTGGGCTCATTCGTTTCACATGTCCAAAAAATGTTATCCTTCTCTTCCGGATGACGTCACTTATCTTCTCCACATGAGTATATAGTTCATGGTTATTTTTATTATTATTATATTATATTATTATATTATTATTAATATTTATTAATCTCATATAATTTATTTCAGGATTAGGGCATAACCCAGCTCTTTTGGGTACATTCCTGTTGACTGACTGAAAAGCACTAAACTTTTGTTTACTAAGGCAACACTGAAAAATGGCTTCAGACCCCACAATTAATTACTGTCTAATATATGAGACTCACTTAGTACGTCCCGTCATTGTTAATCTAATAGATGGTGGTACCGTGTTTGTGACTAACAGAAGAGTTTTCTCCCATATAAGATACCTAGTTCATTATGTTTCACTGTAATTCCACTATTTGGGCCTCTAGTGCTTCCTTAATTAGAATGGTTTGCTCTCAAATTATTTATGCAGTATAATGTAATATAATGTATTTATGTTTGTTGCCATGTACATCATTTTAGTGAATTACAGTTTGCAAGCATATTTTAACCCTTTACTGCATGAATTATTTTTCATTTGCGTTTGGTGTACAAAATTTCAAGCTTCAATATTCAATTGGCGTTTAGTGTCGTAGATTTGTCAACAATTTTCAATTGGCGCTAAAACCTTAACACTCGTATGTGATGTGGAATGCCATAATGGAATACATATATGATCTTTTGCGATTACTACGCTAATGTACTACGAACATTACTGCCTACTGGCCATGGGTACGTATTGCACGTTTACTTGCACGACCGTAGGTCGGTAATGTCTTGGAGGTTGAGCCAAAGGTACTCCAGAAGCCTGTGGTTACTGGATGGGGAGGGCCCACGGAAAATAAACGGTGGTTGGTACGCGTGGATGTTGACGGGGTGGAAGGAGTACCTTTGGTTGTCGGGTTGTTTTGTCGTATGTTATGTAAAAAAAAACTAGGGATCACTGGTCTGTGTGTTTGAATGAGTGCACAATTGAATGGACGTTGATGGTTTGTCGTAAAACCTACTCTGCCCCTACATACATAGGTGAAAAGTGATATGTTGCACATATGCAACACTATGCAGTAAAGGGTTGAGAGTACAGGGTAGTTATAATTAAATTTCCGCTACATACGACGTCCCCCCGGACAAAAGAGTGATCGTAGGACAATGAAACGGTGTGGAAACCTTTGGCAGGACATGCGGAAGAGACATAACAAATGAACTATTGAAAGGAATACATTTTAAGTTCCACATGAGTGGATAACAGGTGTTAATGGCGTGCCTTGTTGACAGTCCAGGTTACAAACGATGATCAATGTGACGACCAACTGCATCCAAGACAGCCTGGAACCGTACCACTGCCCGCAACATCTCAGGTGGGATGTTGGCTACCTCCTTCGCGATGCTCACCTTCAAACGCCAACATGTGTCAGTGTCCCATTGATACACCCTGTTCTTAAGGTAACCCCACATTCAGAAATCACACGGGTTCAAATCTGGAGATCTTGATGGCCACGCAAAAAGGAACGACCAGCCAATGATGTGGTTCCAGTCAGTCGTGGATCCTGATGGTCGTCTCATTGATCATCGTTTGTAACCTGGACTGTCAACATGGTACGCCATTAACACCTGTTACCCGCTCATGTGGAAATTAAAATGTGCCCCTTTCAATGGTCTATTCGTTATGTCTCTTCCACATGTCTTGCCAAAGGTTTCCACGCCGTTTCATTACCCTACGATCACTCGTTTGTCCGGGGGACCCTCGCAAGTTGCGCAATTTTTTTTATAACCACCCTGTATATATTATTATATGTATGTGAATGTATGCAGTCATATAATATGGTATTTATTTCAAATACGTACCATCACCTCAGAGGAGATGAACACTAAAGAATGTTATATTATTACTGTGTGCTTGTCTTAGTGTAAGGCCTTTTCCACCAAATTCATTCTTTCTGTTGTCATGAAGAAACACCATAGGAGAAAGAAGCAGATTTCTACAAGTAGTTCCTGGCTGTGATTGTCCAAACGCAATTCTTGTACTTTATGATAATCAAGGACTGTGTCTGGACATCAACGCTTGGAACGGATCATACCAACCTACAGCCACAAGAAGAAATGTATTCAACATGGACCATCTTACCAGATTCTTCTTCTGTATTCAAATTGATTTGAATTGGAAATACAAAACATATACTGTACATAATCATATTCGTGTACTTTCTTCCACCTTTAACCGTTCATCTTCTCGAATTCCCCAATTGTAGACAAGTACATTCAATTTTGCTTTGTGCCAGTGCATACTGATGGTTTGGTAGATTTACTTGTAGTTATTTTCTCCTGCAAGATTTCTTTTTAAGATGAGTTGATGTATACCTGTAACTATGATGTTGATACTTTACAATTTAAACTGATCATCCAACTACATCATAAGCTAAATTATAATGATAATATTATTAATTATAATGATAATAATAGTTATAATAATAATAATAATAATAATAACATGTCGACATTGATGCGTCGAACAGCTGGTTGACTCATGCGGACCTATTCACTGAGACTGAAGGTTTCATGGTTGCAATCCAGGATCAAGTTGTGGCTACCAAAAACTACCTGAAATACAGGGTGTATTTGATATGATGGAAGTCCTTTACACTGGTGATAGAAGATGGTATTCTAAGCAAATATCTTCATGAAATTAAGTCGGATCTTAATTAGTGTAGGTGGAATTAAATCACAAAAATCGTCGGTCAATATCTTGGAAACGGGCTTTCACTTCGTTCCCCTCAGCAGCAGAGCTGACTTCTCCCCGTCTCCCTCCCCTCCTACGCTGAGGAATGTTGACCAGAGTCTGCAGTTGAGTGACCTCCTCGCCTTGTCTGCCAATGACATTGAAATACACAAACCGAGCCTATGAACAGCTGATTCACACCTTCATGGGGAGTGGCTACATGACTAGTGATGGTGGATCTGTCTAGGATTTTTCCAGCTTCATGAACTATGCATAGAAAATAGAAATCCTAAAGATTTAGTAAATTAATTTAAGGAACTGTTGGTCTATCTTTGTGTGAAGATAGTGCAACAACTGTAATAAACTTATTAATAATACTAATAATAGTAATAGTAGGCTTTTAGACACACTAACTTCTTTTATGTTTCTTTTTGGTATGTCGAGTTGCCAGACTTTAATGTACGTAGGATTTCTTGTATGTGCCATGAAATCCATGGAGATGATCTTATTAGATCCCATTCATTTACTACATGACTGAACGTAGATCGCACCCTCGGGAAGGTTAGCACTCTACCACCAGAACTACACATGCTGACTCTTATTATTATTATTATTAGACTATTATTATTATTATTATTATTATTATAACACTGTATTATAACAATGTATTTGTATTTTATTTTCATTTTCGTGTATTTTCATATGTATTTACATTGTTGATGGACCAATAAATCAATCCCCCCCTCTCCAGTTAATGGCCACCCGAGGGCTGGAGATGGGATGGGACAATTCACAATATGAACATGTGGTACCATACTAGTATTAAATCTTGGAAGTAGGTTTCCATGGGTTCCCACTTCTACCCCAGGCAAATGTCGGGATTGTTCCTAACTTAAGGCCACGGCCGCCTTCTTCTCAATAATCATAACCGCTGGCAGTGCAGCCCATGAAGGGCCTAGGCCTACCAAGCGACCGCTGTCCAGTCATTTGGCCTGCAGATATTAGGGTGACGCGTGGTCAGTGCATCGGGTCCCCTCGGCCATTAATCTTGATTTTCCTGACTCGGGCACTGCCTCACTGTCAGACAGCTACTTAATTGCCCTCACGAGGCTTAGTGCACTGCGTTACAGCCCTCACGTCAGTTTCTAATATCCCTGATGGAGCCAGGAATCGAACCCAGGGCCTCCAGGTGAGAGGCAGTTGCACTGCCCCAACACCACAGGGCCGGCGCCTTCTTCCGAATCCTCACCTGAATTACAAATACCCACATTACTACAGAAACCACAAAACACAGGTTATCACACAAATTCTACCCACACCCAGCTACATGGGGCTAAATGACCAAAATCGCCAAGCCTCTCAAACAAAACATCAAGTTTTTTACTTCCGTCCTAAATGCCTAGTTCTGAACAGACTGCGGGATGTCGGAATTTTGTCACACTGCATTTCATTAAGAGAATGTTTTTAGTATTTTCAGAAACTAGTCAACAGAAGGTCCGACACGGACGCCAATGATACATCAGGGCTGAGTATCGAAATTATTTTATACATGAACATCAATCAATGAATTCCACACTTACAAAGTAGGCTACACAATACTACCGGTCCTGACGTCCCAAGCCATTGCGTGCGTTGTCAACAACAACAACAAGAACAACGGCAATGCACATTTTCTTACGAGAAGGTAGAGCTCAAACAGCTGATAGCCTACCACCCCTCAAGTCAACCGGTAAGGTCAATGCTCCGATTACGTAACAACTTCCCCTTCGCGCGTCGTCACATCGGGCACCGCCTCGTTTCCCCAGCCTGCCGCACCACTTTCTGCCTGATTAGTTTCTGAAATAACTAAAAACATTGACTTATCAATTTCAAGATAGGTGACAAATTTTTTACCTAGGAAGCTTAGAATAGTCTCTTCTATCACCAGTGTAACGGACTTCCATCATATCAAATACACCCTGTATATTCAGGATGATAAATGCAGAAGATGCCAACTAGAACCGGAAACAATTCAACATATCACAGGAGGCTGCCAAGCAATCTCCTGTACTGATTACTTGAAAAGGCACAACCAAGTGGCCAAAATAATGCACCAACACCTTGCACAAAAGCATTTATTATCTGATAATATTTTGCCTTACTATCAGTATGTTCCTGACGCCGTTTTGGAAAATCCCAGTCACAAGTTGTTATGGGACCGATCAGTTATTACTGATAAAACCATACCAGCAAACCGACCAGATATCGTTCTTGTGGACAAGGTGCAGAAGAGAACCTTCCTAATTGATATTGCAGTGCCCAATTCCCATAATCTGCAACAAACCTGCTGTGATAAGATCACCAAATATCTGCCTTTGGCTGAGGAAATACGGCAAATGTGGAGACAGGAAAGTGTAGTGGTTCTGCCCATAGTAATTTCTTCTACCGGCATCATCCCCAAATTATTGGCTCGCAATCTACAAATATTGGGAATACATCCTGGTCTACATATCACCATGCAGAAGGCCGTCATCTTGGAGACCTGTTCCATTGTTCGCTCGTTTCTCAATGTGCCACCTTAAGAGAATTAGCCATACCGTCTTGCAAACAAGCCGACGATATGTTGATATGACCCACTTATGTGGTGAAATGAATGTAGAAATAATAATAATAATAATAATAATAATAATAATAACAATACCGTAGTCTAAGGTATAAAATAGAAGAACAACCTTAAGGCAAAATAAATACAATTCAATAGTTTAATTTTCAGGAGACAAAATAATTTCTTAAAACACCAGCGCATTATTAATTAATTAATTAATTAATTAATTAATGGTTAATTAACCAGGCATATAATAAGTTATTTATTGAATATGCTACTCATCACAACAGAGGAGTTGAACAATAAATATTCTCCTAATTCTGTGTCCTTGTCGTAGTATGAGACTTTTTCCACCAAATTCAATCGTTCTGTTGTCACAAAGATACAACATAGCCTACAAGAAAGAAGCAGTTTCCTACAGGTTGTTGCTGGCTGTTATTGTTCAAACGCAACTCTTGTACTAATAGTTAATAATAATTAATTATTTAACTAAGTTGTTCATTCATTCATGTAATACAGCTGCATGATATTGTGACTTTTAGTTAAGGTAGTTCGGGACAGATTTTGTCACTGTTCCTAGAAGAAACACATACTGAAGTTGTTATTACCGTGTAATCAATTAACTGCAGTACGAGTGGAGCTCCTTGCTTTTAATCAATTGCAGTCCTACGTTGAAACAATATAGCAACCATCATTTTCAGTAACTGACATAACTCTCATTTGTATGTTTTACATTCATAATAATGTATTGTTTAGATTCATAGAAACGACTTCAAGTACATCTGTAACTGCTCTAAAATCTGTATAGTAAGACTTGAAAATGAGACAGCAGTTGGGACTTGAACAAGAGTCTTCTCAATTCAGAGCAGGCACGCCTCACATCTGCGCCACCAGCGGTCTGTTCCATACCATCAGTCCACTTCCAAGTCTCAGGCGAAGAAGGCACTACAGAGTTGGGACTTACAGTCAATCCCGATAAACGATAACCAAAGACATACAGCAAATGCGCATTAATCTCGTCAGTGATTGAATTCCTCGAATTCTAAGATATTATTTCAAAGGAACGTCACATCTTTAGGGTTTGAATCCTGACTACGGTGTCATTTTCAAGTCTTAATCTATAGATACGAATGTGTTTCTGTGGATTCTTCTTCAACACGAGTCTCAATCGAAATCTATCACATCTAAAACTCTAAAATATGGAAATATGCTCTTCGTAAACTGTGTATCATAGGTTGGAGATGCTGATAAGGAAAAACGCCAATCTCCCGATAACGATGGAATTTGTATACATGTAGGCCTGGTAATATTGAAAACATCTATTTTTGCATTTCATTCCCAAATTTATCTAGGCTATCCTTAGAGAGAGCAATATTGTGCGAGTATGAATACAGACACGAAATTTGGAAGGAACCTGGTGGGAACGCAAGCTAAGTTTTCTTATGATCTCCTACAAAACGCACTACTTAAACTATTCCCCCAAAAGGATGTCTATTGTAATAGGGCCCATGGTACGTGCTACAGAACGAAATATGACAGAATTTTGAAAGAATAATTACGTATTCGTGAAGGTATTTTCTTCTGCCATGTTTCTTATTTTTAAATCTCAGAAAATGATGATGAAAATCTGAAGAGTGATAAATGAAATTGTGACTACCCTAGGGAGACCCGTATGTCCTGCATTTCGAGATTACGCGCTTTTTATTTGCACCTCAACGGTCTGTGCCAACGAAAACTTTCTTCTCATTAATTAAATGAAGGAGCCAATGCAGAGCATTCTACTGGAGAACGGCCAACATATCCGTGATCTCACTCGTGACACAACTGTCACTAATATGGTTACTTTCTCCGCTAGATGGCAATAGAAATAAGACGTCAAAATCAACACGTGTATAACTTAAGATCTACATGAGGCATTTAATGATTTATTTTATATACTTTTAAGGACTTTCCAAAGACGATGGCACCACTAAATACACTAGTATACTCGCAATTATCAATTGTTTCTTAAGATAATGCTGATGAAGACTACAATGTGGTCGAAATCAGTTCAATAAATATCTGATAGAAATTTATTATTACTGACTTTTGGTGGATTGATTTTAATGCCAATGGTTGTTTATTGTGCATGTTGCGTTTGGACGCCTCTTACATCGTGTATTCCAGAACAAAGACCTAAGGATGGGAACAAAGCTGATGGTATACCAAGTTGTTGTCATCTCTACGCTGCTCTACGGATGTGAGACCTGGACTCTATACCGCCGGGACATCAAAAAATTGGAACGCTTCCACCAGCATAAAAACCGCTCCATTATGCACATCAAATGGGATGACTACTTACCTAATGTCACGTTACTCGAGAGAGCAAAAATGAGGAGTATTGAGTCCATCATTATCGGCCATCGGCTTAGATGGTCTGGCCATATCCAGCGTATGAATGATGACAGACTCCCTCGGAAGATCTTGTACAGTGAACTCAGCTCGGGCAAGAGACCAGCAGGTGCACCTTTGAAACGTTTTAAATATCAGCTCAAAGAAACCTTCAAAAATGTATCTATCAATCCAGATACATGGTGTACCCTTGCGGAGGACCGTTCGCGCTGGCGCAAAACCACCTTCGACGCTGTTCTACCTTTTGAAAAAAATCGTCAACGACAGGAAATACATGCTCGTTACAGAAGTAAACTCCGTCAAACACTTCCACGTCCACCCCCTACCATCAGATATGACGTATGCAACCGCATGTTCTATGCGAGGCTCGGTCTGCTGCATCTCCATCGTGCGGACATGAGAGCTTTGGAGTGCAGGGAAGAAACGAACACTCTGATACGAGTGTCGGCTGATGATGATGATAGTTATTATGAATAGTAATAATAATAATAGTATTACCGTAAATTTGCATGATACATTTAAATTAATATTAGTTCGTATCATCTGGTACAATTGATATTAAAATTTGGTATGTTCTAAAAGTTGATTTGTAACCCAGGAGGTTACTTATTGGCTACAAGCTATCTCTATCGTCCCGTACCCTGGCTTACAGAATGCGCTTCAGAGAGATAAAGAGTGAGAGGGGTGGGAGTGTAGAGAAAAAACAACAGAGCCATGAAACAGACCAACTTCAAAGTCAAAATATGTTCAATTATTCATGTACTCTCATATTCTCCTTGAGCGGCGTGCTCATTACACTGATATGAAATTTAAATGTCACTATGACTACAAAAATGGGGTAACAAACACCAAATGCATGTGATGTGGTAGCTTAAATTAAATATGAAATAGGCGTTTGTTGCTAAATTATAGATAAGTGATTTCACAGAGAAATTCTGCTAACAAATAAACTGCATATGTTTGTTGTCAACTGTAGTTCTCTTTGACAAAGATCTGTGATAAAAGGATTTGTATAACAGACCAATAGAGAAAAACAACTGAACATTAGAATATCTGCACGGTCTAACACCTTCGCCCCGCGGCGCACGACACTTGTTTTTTGCAGGAGAAGCTTGAGCCAGCATAAATAGACACCTGTCAGACCGCCAGCCGATCGATTTAAAAATCCATAGAATTTGTGACGCAGAGAAATTTTCTTCTTATACAATATTGTAATGCATTCGGGATCGGTCCGGAACAACATTCCTAAACATGGCATATAATTGGTGCAAACCCGAACTGGAGGAAAAACGACTAATTATTATCATTACCTTGAATTTTGACGGGCGTTGTTGAAGACGGACACATTTTTATATCGGTCAAAAATGTATAGTGAAAACGTGGGTGAGTACTCAGTAACATAATTAAATGCTGTGATATACTCGTATTAGTAATTGAGTGAGTGAGTTATTTAACCAGTCGAGGTTATAGCAAATTCTGATTACTTCTATTTATTTTTGAGTGCTTTAATGACATAAAAATTTAACGTGTCCACGAGGCCAGACCGATACGATAAAATTATAAGCCATCCTCAAATGTATTGTGGGCTAATGAAGCTGTACAAATTCGCATTATTAAAAATATTTGCGTGCGGAAACGTTCTATTTTGGGATTGTAAAAATGTGTAACCACATGAAGATCCTGGAACACTGGAACTCTGTTGAAATGCAGTGCTGAACCCAATCTAAAGAGAAAATGGAGGCCACATCACGAGGCAGTAATGCATGGGCAGAACGACTGCAAACCCAGGATGAGAACAGCAGTTGATCGAACGCAGAGGCTGAGCTTAATTATTTTACATTTTTTTTAATGCATTGGTAATTTTTGAATCCGAATATTATCAGGTGTAATGTAAATTAACAGCAATTTAAACATTAAATATTTCAAAATTATAGAATTTACTCAGTTTAGAGGAAGAATTAGGTAGCCTTGATGTTTTACATGATGAAATATGGTACACGTAGGAGATGTGATACATTTTACTTATACAGTATTCTGATGAAGTGCTAAGAAGCCGTTATTGAAATCAAGTAAACGTGATATTACGTTAGACAAACAACAGGAAGATTAGAGCGATTCAGGTAATGGTTTTGTATTGAATGGAGATGTGTAATAATTATTGCAGTACAGTATTAATGAAAAAAAGTCCTCTCGGCACGCCGGAAGGCGGAGGTAGATTTCACCGGACAAACTTGGGGATAGGCGAAAATAGGCAGAATATGCAGGTTTTCGTAGAAGGATCAGACCTCATTTATTGCGAGAAGGTATTTTATAATTGGAGCTTAATTAACTTTGTTTTTCGTCATTTTATGCTTATTTTCAACATTTTATTGTCTTATGGGAACGGTAACCTTCTTGTCATTTGGGGTCCATTTTTATACTTGTGGTCACACTGTCCTTATGCAAGGATTCGACACTGATGTGTAACTATGTAACGGTCTGTTACGTCTTCACGCAAAATTCTATCTCCCGCAGAGATTTTGGTTCGTTCCTCAGTTTAGGGGCTGCGACAACGCGGTCATGTAACCCCGTGTACTTAGGGATGGCTGTATTAGTCTGTAATTCAGGTAAGGACTGCAGACGGTCAATTTCAAGCAGTAGTTCCTAATGTTGCTACCAGGTACTACCGTCAACGACACCTAGCTGTGAACTTGGCTACTATATGCCACCGCAACCAGCAACTCGCAACGAACGTTGGAACTTCCCCTCCAAAAGGAAAGCATACTGAGGGATTTTTAGCGCTCTTAGAAAATCTGACGACTTCGGCCGGCTTTGAACTCGCGACCTTGGGCATAGACATTCAGCATGTTACCAGTTACGTCACCGAAGCCGCTTCACACTTAGTCAGATGGAAATCTGAATCTGATCTCGTGCAAGTGTGTTATCTTGGCAACGTCTGATGGCTCATCCCTCATCAATTTAGTAGTGATGCCATGGCATCCACTGCTAGCTCTTGGCATTTTCTTATAATTCCGAAATCATTTTTCTCATCCCTTGGCATAATGGTGGGTCATATCAAAATTCTTTCACACAAAAGTTTTAGGTAATTATTAGGGGAATATTGTCCATTTTGTACGGTTTTGATATTGTGCCTATTAAGAAAGATATGATTAATGTTTCCCGAAAAACCCACTTTTTCCCACCCCTTTGGTCAAAGGTTGGTGCTATAAAAAAACTCTTCAAACATAAATTTTTTGACTTTATCCGATACATAGTATGAACGTTGAACGGATTCAATATTTCACATATTAGGAGAGCTACAGCAATATTTCACTTTCTCGAAAAAAGCCCCCCAATTTCACCCCCTTCGACCGATTTAGCCTAGTAACGAACTCGACCGAGATTTTATAGGTATACATATTCGGTAAAAAATTCAAAGTGATTGGTGCTAAATTACGGCAGTTATCGTGTCCACAAGAAACTGATATACATATATATATATATATATATACATAAACATACATAAATTATGTATAAACTTTTGAACTGACGGTGGTTTTGGTGTCTGGGGGATGTGAAACGCGAAGATATGTCGAAATTTCCGGAAGTCGAAACATGATACCCATTGCAAAAATTCCTCTCGGCACGCCGGAAGGCGGAGGTAGATTTCACCGGACAAACTTGGAGATAGGCGAAAATAGGCAGAATATGCAGGTTTCCGTAGAAGGATCAGACCTCATTTATCGCGTGAAAGTATTTTATAATTGGAGATTAATTAACTTTGTTTTTCTTCATTTTAAACATATTTTAAACATTTTATTGTCTTACGGGGACGGTAATGTTCTTGTCATTTGGAGTCCATTTTTAGCCTATTTTCAATTTTGAAAGAATAGGCTTATGAGATCACCTTTTGTCCGTGTGTGTGTGTGTGTGTGTGTGTGAGGTGTGTGTGTGTGTCCCCCTAATAAAATCTAAACGGCTGGAGCGATTTCAGTCAAACTCGGTAAGTTCATAGCACTATTCCCGGCGACGTCGACCGTGCCCATCGTATTTTGTTACGTCTCACCAATCCAACATGGCGGCTGTGCGAAATATTTCACTAGCATTCAGTATCTCCGAAACTATAACGGATATCGCCCTGAAATTGTGTACGGTGATAAAAGTCACTACTAGAAGTTCACCTATGAAATTTTCAAAAACCTGGTTACTACATAACCAACATGGCGGCCAAGCGAAGTGGAGACTTTTAAATAGACTTTTCTCGCGATTTAACTATCCAAACGCAATGAAACTTGGTACAGCAAATATTTATACACATTGCAATGCACTGGAGTCTAATTTAGTTCAATTGTTTACATAACCTCAAAATGGCGGCTGTGCGAAATATTTCACTGACATTCTATATCCCCGAAACTATTACAGATATCACCCTGCAATTTTGTACGGTGATAAAGGGTACTGATACAAGTTTACCTATGTATAATTCATAAACCTGTAAAGTACAAAACGAACATGGCGACCAAGCGAATTTGAAATATTTTAATAGACTTTTCTCGTGAGTTAACTCTCTGAGCGCAGTGAAATGTGGTACAGTAAATGATTTTGCAGATTGTAATGTACTGCCATCTAATTTAATTCAATTGTTTACATAACCTCAAGATGGCGGCTGTGCGAAATTTTAAAATTAAGTTTTTATTTCTTGTGTCGTAATCATGCGATCGAAGTGAAAGTTTGAATAATGAACCTAGGCAATAAGTGATCTTGAATGGTACATAACTCTATGGCCTATACATATAACAATCCTAAATGGCAAGCTTCCGTAATATTTAGACGGTTCTCAATATATATGAATCTTTTACAGCAACCAAACTGAATTTTTTATGTTCATAGAGACTATGAACATATGTTCACCTATAGGACCTTCAGTAACCTGGTGAGCACGAATCCAACATGGCGGCGACGCGAAGTATAAATATTTAAATGGACGTTTCTCGCGAATTAACTATCCGAGTGCCGTGAAACGTTGCACGTTTTAAATGCTTACACAAATGTTGATCCACAGGCATCTAATTTATTTCAATTGTTTGCATAATCACAAGATGGCTGCTGTGCGTAATTTTAAAATCTCGTTTTTACTTCTTGTGTTCTAATCATGCGATTGAAGTTTGAATACCACACTTACACAATAATCTTAATATAATAGTACAAAAATAAAAATCTAACCTGGCGACCATCTGAAATATTTAGACGGTTCTCAATATCTACGAATCTGATACAGCAATTAAACTGAAATTTTGTATGTTGATAGAGGCAATTAACATGAGCAGGATATATGAAAATAGGCTGTACAGTTCTTCACGGAACTACTTGTTATACTTGTGGTCACACTGTCCATGCAAGGTTTCGACACTGATGTGTAACTATGTAACGGTCTGTTACTTCTTCACGCAAAATTATATCTCCCGCAGAGATGTTGGTTGGTTCCTCAGTTTAGGGGCTGCGACAACGCGGTCATATAACCCCGTGTACTTTGGGTGAGTGTAGAATCTGTCTGATAAACGGTGTGAATTGTGATGGCTGTATTAGTCTGTAATTCAGGTAAGGAATGCAGACGCTAAATTTCAAGCAGTAGTTCCTAATGTTGCTACCAGATACTAACGTCAACGCCACCCAGCTGTGAACTTGGCTACTAGATGCCACCTCAATCAGCAACTCGCAACGAACGTTGGAACTTCCCCTCCAAAGGAAAGCTTACTGAGGGATTTTTAGCGCTCTTAGAAAATCCGACGACTTTGGCCGGCTTTGAACCCGCGACCTTGGGCATAGAAGTTCAGCATGCTACCAGTTACGTCACCGAAGCCGCTTCACACTTAGTCAGATGGAAATCTGAATCTGATCTCGCGCAAGTGCGTTGTCATGGCAACGTCTGATGGCTCATCCCTCATCAATTTAGTTGTGTTGCCATGTCAACCACTGATAGCTCTTGGCATTTTCTTATAATTCCGAAATCATTTTTCTCATCCCTCGGCGCAATGGTGGCTCATATCAAAAATTCTTTCAGACAAATGTTTTAGGTAATTATTAGGGGAATATTGTCCATTTTGTACGGTTTTGATATTGTGCCTATTAACAGAGATATGATTAATGTTTCCCGAAAAAAACACTTTTTCCCACCCCTTTGGTCAATGGTTGGTGCTATCAAAAAACGTTTCAAACATAAATTTCTGAGCTTTATCCGACACATAGTATGAGCTTTGAACGGATTCGATATTTCACATATTAAGAGAGTTATAGCAATATTTCATTTTTTAGAAAAAAAAGTCCCCCATTTTCATCCCCTTCGACCGATTTAGCCCAGTAACGAACTCGTCCGAGATTTTATGGGTATACATATTCGGTAAAAAATTCAAAGTGATTGGTGCAAAATTACGGCAGTTATCGTGTCCACAAGAAACTGATATACATATATATACATATATTACATAAATTATATATAAACTTTTGAACTGACGGTGGTTTTGGGGTCTGGGGGATGTGAAACGCGAAGATATGTCGAAATTTTCCGGAAATCGAAACATGGTACCCATTGCAATAGTTAGCTTTCTAATGAAATCTACCTAAAATACTGCCGTCAACGACACCTAGCTGTGAACTTGGCTACTAGATGCCACCTCAATCAGCAACTCGCAACGAACGTTGGAACTTCCCTTCCGAAGGAAAGCAAACTCAGGTTTTTTAGCGCTCTTAGTAAATCCGACGACTTCAGCCGGGTTTGAACCCGCGACCTTGGCCATAGAAGTTCAGCATGCTACCAGTTCCGATACCGAAGTCGCTTCCCACTGACATATGAAAACTGAATGTGATCTCGTGCAGTGGCGTTGTCATAGCAACTGCTGATGGTCATCCCTTATCAATTAAAAGTAAAGTTGTCATGGCAACCTCTCTTGGCACTTGGCATTTTCTTATAATTTAAATCATTTTGTTCACCCCGTGGCGTAATGGTGGGTCATATCAAAAATTCTTTCAGACAAAAGTTTTAGGTAATTATTGGAGGAATATTGTCCATTTTGTGCGGTTTTGATATTGTGCCTATTAACAGAGATATGATTAATGTTTCCCGAAAAACCCACTTTTTCCCACCCCTTTGGTCAATGGTTGGTGCTATCAAAAAACTTATTTGACATAAATTTTTGGCACTTATCCGACACATATTATGAACTTTGAAGGGATTTGATATTTCATGTATGAAGAGAGTTATAGCTATATTTCACTTTTTCGAAAAAAGCCCCCCATTTTTACCCCCTTTGACCGATTTTGCCCATTAACGAATTCGACCGAGATTTTATAGGGATACATATTATGTAAAAATTTCAAAGTGATTGGTGCAAAATTACGGCAGTTATCGTGTCCACAAGAAACTGATATATATATATATATATATAGATAGATACATATATACATAAATTATATATAAACTTTTGAACTGACGGTGGTTTTGGGGTCTGGGGGATGTGAAACGCGAAGATATGTCGAAATTTTACGGAAGTCGAAACATGGGACCCATTGCAATAGTTAGCTTTCTAAAGAAATCTACCTAATAAGTATCATAAATGTATACATAACTAGCAACTCGGCCCGGCTTCGCCCGGGAACAGTTGTGAATGCTTTACGTGATAAGCGCTTCTTTGCTATGTCAATGAACTACGATCTACGATCTCGTATATCCGTTTTACGTTTCAGCATGATGGGTTAAAATCACTATTAACTATATTATCATGGAGACGCATGTCAACAAATTCTTGTCAGACGTAATTTAAGAATGACGAGGTGCATGAAACACAAATCTCCCTTCAGTCCAATCTAATAACACTTATAGTGGACGATATATTGAATATAGAGATGTGCTCTCGGGTACGCTTTTGTAGAACATTTCGTGCTGAACACTCATTGTATATTGATATTTTTTAACAGTTTGCCCAGCGTAAGCAAAAAAGCGCACGGACGCCAGGATTTTTTCGACTTTTTCTCTGAAATCGTTACTGCTTGGCTTCGTTTGATCATAAATAAATTATTTTCTACAGAAACCTTCCTCGAAGTATCCTTTACAGAATGATGGCAACTGCATCAATATCCATGCAGTGGTTCTCGAGATTATCCATGAAATCCAAGAATCGGGGACTTTGTTTTATACTAAGTAGAGATTATACACCAATCAGTATAATTTAATATAATATAATCCCCCTTCCGTCTAATCTTACATTGACTGTGAATTTTGCGGAACGAAAGTTCACAGGCGAAATGAGAGTTGCACTTCCAGGGAATGGCGAGGTGAATGAAACTCAAATCCCCCTTCCGTCCAATCTTAACTTGACTGTGTTTTACAGGCGAAATTAAGAAAACCCGAGTTGCACTTCCAGAGAAACTCCAAACACAACCACCCTTCTCAGAAGTCTTAACTCAACACGACTTGACGGTTTGCTGCTGGCTGTATCTGGGGTAATAGGTTCGCCCACTAGCTAGGCTGTAACAGGTATGATAGACTCGCCCTTAGCTAGCTCGCAAACTGTCGCCTCAGTAGTTGAATGGACTTGGTTGGAAGAAATTAAAACGTAAATACACTTTTAGTGGGCGATGTATTGAAGATAGACATTTGCTCTCGCGGACTTTATTGTAGAACTTTTCATGCTGAACAATTCTTACACTCATAGTATTTAGATATTTATAACGGTTTGCCCAGCGTAAGCTTACAAAGCGCTCGGACGCCAGGTTCATTTTGACTTTTCCACTGAAATCGTTACTACTCGCTTCCTTTGATCATAAATACATTATTTTCTACAGAAATCATCCTCGAGATATCCTTTACAGAATGGTGAAAACTGAATCAAAATCCATTAATTGGTTCTCGAGTTTATCCGTAACATCCAAGAATCGGGGGCTTAGATTTATACTCAGTAGACATTTATCCTTACCAAGTTGACGGACGCTAAGATCATATTTTGAGGTTAACTATTTAGAATGGAATGATACGCCATATAGGCCTAAGCTAGCAAACAACTTATCAGTTGAAAATGAAAGTAGATAATATCTTTCTGTAATAAAATGTTGAGATGTATATAAGCATTGCTTGCATATTGCACCGTCATGAGGAGAAAATGCTAAGATATAGAAGGTGATCATGATGATTTTTAAAATAATAGAGACTTCATTGGAATCTTATATGAGTGAAATGTTGAATACAGACGTTTTCTGAGGGTAACAGATGAGACATATGATGAGATGATACCGGGTGTTTCTAAAATATAAACATAATAACGCGAGCACAGGCATAAACAAGACATAGCCTAATAAAGGAACAGCTGAGGCTTTCACGGCTGACGTTCATACGAGATATGTACAGTTCAGGCCACGATTTTTGGCTGGTGAGCCCGATTGGGCAGTCTAACAGAGGACAGGTGGTGAACCTCCGCATGTGAAATTGATACGTGAGTTGCTTTACGCGCAACTGAAACCTCACGTATCAATTACATATGCGTAAGTTTCACCGACTGTCCTCTGTTCGACTGTGAAACAGGGAAGGACCGACCAAAGACCGTGACGTAAACTGTACAAGTTGTCCGGCTTTGTACGTAGCTATAATAAAGAAATGTAATAGTAAAAATGACTCTTGAGGGTTTAATACAATAAAATGTATAACATAAATAAGACCCATAAAATGAACATAAAAGCAAGTAATTCCGTGAAGAACTAGGCCTATATAGCCTATATTCATATATTCTACATATGTTAATTGTCTCTATCAACATACACAATTTAAATATGATTGATGTAATAGATTCGTAGATATTGAAAAACGTCTAAATATTTCGGATGGTCGCCATATTGGATTTTTATATATGTAAGCCTTAGAGCTATGTACTAATTACATGAAGATGATTGTGTAGGTGTTTTATCTAAACTTCAATTGCAGGATTAGGACACAAGAAAAAAACGAGATTTTAAAATTTCCCACAGCCGCCATCTTGTGTTTATAAAAAATTGAAATAAATTAGATGCCAATGGATTCAATTTGTATAATAATGTACTTTAGAAAGTTCACTGCGTTCGGATGGTTAATCAGGAGAAAAGACTATTTAAATGCTTCAACTCCGCTTGGCCACTATGTTCGTTTTGAAGTTAACAGGTTTTTGAAAGCTACATAGGTGAACGTCTAGTAGTGCCCTTTATAACCGTACAAAATTGCAGGGTGTTGTCGGTAATAGTTTCGGAGATATAGAATGCCGGTGAAATATTTCGCACAGCCGCCATGTTGCATTGGTCAGACGTAATGCGATTTGAAGGGCACGGCCGGGGTAAGCCAAAATATTACTATAACCGTACCGAGTATGATTGAAATCGCTCAAGCCGGTCATATTTTATTAGGGGACACACACACACACACGGATGCACCACACACACACATACACACACAAGCGGACAAAAGGTGATCTCATAAGCCAATTTTTCTTTTTTTCATTTTTGTTGTGAGACATCCTTCCACTCTGTTGCTGGATCTTTTTCTGGGAGTGATTTTGAAAAATGGGACGGAAGTGGATCGGACGGAAGTTTATCGGACGGAAGTAGAGTGCATCGGATGGAAGTGTGTAAGACAGACTGCCAGCTGGATCGTATCCCTCCTGGTTGCTGTGTAATGTATATCTCATACGGATTACTTCAAGGTCTGGAGGCGCCATTACAAATATTCCTACAATAAATCATCAAGTTGTCGTTCATTGGTGCAAAAATATTCATTATTTTATATTTGCTGAAAACAATCATGTTTTATTAAGAGTCTGTTTTTCAATCTCTGGATAAAAGTGATCAGCATCCACTCCCCGAGTAACTTTGCTCAACACTGTCATTCAGACGGTAAACGCTTATGCGAACTCTGGTGTCAACTGATTGAAACACAAAGCACATGGCACATGGTCGAAGTCTTCGTATCAGTATTTAAATGATGATATGCTGTAATATGAAACATTGTAAGTAGTCGGCAATGCCGGTATTATGTTTCTAAACAATGACTATTCAAATATTATCCCACATATCGGTAATGCAGTCATCAATATAATATACTTGAAGCACCTGTCCTTCGCTACTGGTCATAAACAAATTGAAATGTGAAGGTGACAGTTAAAACAGGTGACAAGCGAGGTGCTGCGCGGAGGGAGAGTTGGATGGAACATTTTGTCCAGCTACACCGCTTGGCATTGACCTTGTTTTATAGCACACAATTAGGTTTTACTCGCTAACAGTTGGAGATACACGAAAAGTGATAAGGACCATTGTGATAGAAATTTAAATTTTAACCCTAGCATATGCCATCTAAAGTTTGCTATTTCTTAGCATTCTCTTTTTATTTGAAATTGAAATATGAATGTTTGAAACCAAAGGGTGTAATGACGTCACTTAAATGGTCACCATCATTAAATAGTGCAAAGTATTGAAATCAAAAATAGCCTATATATTAACCAGGTAAATCAGCTACTTTCATGTAAAATTTCATGTAAATCGGGCCAGTGGTTCTTCGGTGATCGAGTAATACACAGACACACAGACACATACCATCTCACTTTTATATATTAGTATGGATGTAGTTTTTAGATGTAAGAAAAACGTACGATATTATTTAGTTAGTAATTTGAAAGTACCCATGTTTAAGTACAAAAGGAGCCTGGTTATGTCGTCCAATGATTACTATGAGAATTATTGGTGACGTCAGTTACCTGTAGGTTTGCTACGGTACTGTATCTGTTGAGGGCAGTGAAGGAGGTAATGTTCTGTACAAATTATTTACTTTTACAGTCATGTCTTAATTAGAAAAGAGGGAGTGTTCACTGCGTGGTTAATCATTTTATGTTACTGTTTCATTTTGGTTGCTACAAGTTATTCTGGTTCTGTTAGTCTTAGACAAGTCTTATTACAGTTACTGTATTCCTTATTTGCAATACAAAAGATAGCCGGTACAGGTTAACAATGTCAACAATTAAAAAAATGCAGCATAAAAACATTAGGATTAATAAAACATAAACGTAAACATATTAGTAGTATAACACAACAATACAATATATTGCGCGTGATACCTTCCGTCATAAGGTAAAGATTCAAAATCTCCCGTAACAACAGCGGCATCAAGAGTATGACATTAGACACAAAATGTCACATTCAGATGACCACGTGGATTAGCGGCTAACATTCTGGGCTGTCGCCATGGAGGTCCGAGTTTGAATCCGGCTCTGCCAAGAAATGTTAATTCTGGTCTGAGAGCTGGAAGAGGGTGCACTGCTCCTCCCGTTGCCAAAACTTGGAAGATGTTTTCCGTGTTTCCTACTTCTACTCGAAGCAAATACAGGGATAGTTTCTAACTGAAGTCAGAATCAACCTCATTTTTAATCCTCACCTGAATTACAAATACACTCATTACTACAGCCATCACAGTAACACTGGTTATCAAAAAAAAATCATGCACACTGAAGTTCATTACATGGCCATGATGCCGCCAAGCCTCTAAATCAATCAACAATAACAGAATCATTTAAGCTCATTTAATCTTAATACAAACAGGGGCGGATCTAGGGGAGAGCGAGGAGGGCGACCGCCCAGGATTCCGCGGTCCGGGGGGTCCCGCGTCATGGATTGTTTTTAATTTAATTGATTAGTTAATTAAACTTTTCAAACTTTTCAAACTAATTTATAATTCATATTCTTTTCTTTGTGCAGCTATGACCTCCCATGACCGTTTAGCAAGTTTAGATTTCAGTGAAATAATAGAGGACTTCAGCTGGGAAAAAAGTCGCAAAAGTAATATTTTAATATTTCATAGTTTACATAATTTTCTTCAAGGGGACTTAAAGGTTTCTTTCATATTATTAAAAAATGTGCTGTAGTGAATTCAAAATATTGTAACTATTTATTATTATTATTATTATTATTATTATTATTATTATTATTATTATTATTATTACCAAACTATTTTCCATTTGATTTGATTTTTTTATTTCGTAATGTTGTGGGCCCCACCTTATCGTTTCGCCCAGGGTCCCGCAAGGCCTGGATCCGCCGCTGAATACTAAGTTTCGTGACGATATCTATAGCCGTTGTTTTGTTAGGTCGCGTGCAGGGTTAGGCGATGTATTTGTTTTTATTATTATTTTAATTCCCTACATCGACCCCTGTTAATAAAATTTAAAAATCTACGTATTCAGATTTTTAAGGCGTTCATATTCCTAATGTTCTTATAGTGGTTTGGATAGAAAATGGAGGCCCATGACCTGGTGTTTACGTCTGGACTGTAGTCATGGAGAAAATGGAGTAACATGGCCCCATACAGAGACAGGTGGAAACCTGGTGATCACTTATTGAGGTAGTGTTGCCGTTTTGAAAATTGAGTGGCATGGCCTCTTACCGAGATAGAATGAAACTTGGTGTACCCGTCTTGTGCTACTGTTGCCATAGAGATGGTCGGCCTTGCCGTTCCTTCACAAGTTAATTTTCTGAATATATTAGCCTTTGCTCGAGTGCAAATAGGACTATCGAAAATCCATGTAGCCAGCCGTTCCTTCTGGGTCCTAAACTATGTGTATGCAAAATTCGGTTGCGATTGGTGGAACGGTGTAGATTTGTATACGGAACAAATCCACCCACCCACATATCCACATACAGACTTTCACTTTTATATATTAGATATCGTTGTGTTTATACGGGAGCTAGGCTAACCTTCATAAACTATTGCTGAACACATTCTCTTTACTCACAAGGGGGCCTATTCATAAGGCATTTTAAACTCAATTTCACGCAGGAACGTTATCGAAACAAGCAAAATATAAATGAAACTTAATTCCGTAATGCAGTATTATTGGTACGTGAAAATAAGTTACCATGTTGTGCCCTATATTTGCGTGGTCGAAATACCCGTGGTGTTAGCGTCTTTGACTGTGAATCTAGAGATCTTGGGTTCGAATCACGAACGGGATGGATATTTTTGCTACCATATTATCGTTTTAAACGATATTTATCATATCAATATGACTCATTTTAATAGAATCCATATGAAATTACGTGTTGGTCTGTGAATCGAGAGGTCCGGGAACTGGGCAAGCCTTTCATGATTTACTGCTGTGCACATTGCATTTACTCGCAAGTTGGCCTATTTATAAGGAATTTAAGGTTATGAGCGGTGTCATGTCTATTAATCTAGTTGATCCATATCGTATTCTTTATTTAGGCTAGTGCTGGTGGAAGCTAAGTAGTGTGTTTGTGAGAGTTCTAAATCCTCCTCCTCCTCACCCTCCTCACAAGATGGCGGCGATGCGATATCTCTCGAACGCATGGTCGGATTTTTACGAATGAGGTGTCATTGAACTCGGGCAGACGCCCTCTTTCCAATGGATAACATATTTCCACCCCAAAAATAAAACCTACCCCTACTAGGGGTGAAATTGTAATTTTTTTGAAAATCTCACTTTTCAAGTGCAACACGTGAGAGTTTGAATGCCAATATGGAATTAAACGTTGTTCCACACAAGAGACATGTGTACGGTGGAATGCCACTATGAATTAACATGCTTGTTTTTTGTTTTTTTACGCATGTCCTTGAGGCGATAACCCCTTTTGATTGATCCCTGTTGATTTGTTTCTTTGGACTGATCCCAGTTGACTAGCCCCTTTGGACGGGTCCTTTTTGAAGGGAGTCATTTTTGATGGACCTTTTTTGACAGGTCCCTGTTGACGGGTCATTGTTGACGAGTCTCTGCGGACGGGACCTTGTTGACGAGTCCCTGCGGGTCCCTGTTGACGGGTCCCTGTTGACGAGTCCCTGTGGATGGGTCCCTGTGGATGGGTTCCTTTTAACTGATCCCTTTGGACCGGTCCCTTTGGACTGGTCCCTAATGCTGTGATGAAATTAAACGTTGTTCCACATGAAACGCATGTGAAGAGCTGATTGCTACTATGAATTAACATGTTTGTTTTCTGTTTTTACGCATGCGCACTTGGGGTTTTCGTAAGAGGGCGGACTTTTTAAATAATGATTTATAGATGAGTTATTTAAAAAAACGATCCAAAACTAATAGGTCATTGGCTTTTTAATATCTCATGGACCAATAAGGCTAGGGACTTGTAAGAGGGGTCGTATGACGGATGACGCCCCGTTTTAGGTAGATTTCATTAGAAAGTTAACTATTGCAATGGGTACCATGTTTCGACTTCCGGAAAATGTCGACATATCTTCGCGTTTCACATCCCCCAGACCCCAAAACCACCGTCAGTTCAAAAGTTTATATATAATTTATATATATAGGCTATCTGTTTCTTGTGGACACGATAACTGCCGTAATTTTGCCCCAATCAGTTTGAATAATTTTTTACATAATAAGTATCCCATTAAAATCTCGGTCGAGTTCATTAATGGGCAAAATCGGTCGAAGGGGGTGAAAACGGGGGCTTTTTTTCGAAAAAGTGAAATTTCGCTATAACTCTCTTAATACGTGAAATATCGAATCCATTCAAAGTACATATTATGTGTCGGATAAGTGCCAAAAATTTATGTCATATAAGTTTTTTGATAGCACCAACCATTGACCAAAGGGGTGGAAAAAAGTGGGTTTTTCGGGAAACATTAATCATATCTCTCTCAATAGGCACAATATCAAAACCGTACAAAATGGAAAATATTCCCCTAATAATTACCTAAAACTTTTGTCTGAAAGAATTTTTGATATGACCCACCATTACGCCAAGGGATGAGAAAATTAATTTCGGAATTAAAGAAAATGCCAAGTGCCATCAGAGGTTACCATGACAACGCTTCTAAATTGATGAGGGATGACCTATCAGAGGTTGCCAAGACAACGCCATTGACAAGAACACATTCATTTTTAGCCTATTTTCAATTTTTAAACAAGATGTTCAGTTAAGAACATATAGCCTACTTTCTCCTAAATGTATGAGTATAGTTATAACTCGTTGTTATTATCAAAGAGTATAATAGAACTATTCTTTGTTGAAGACCATAGAAACGATTTACCTCTACCAAACGCCACAACCTAGATAAAAACTGCTACCATCCTTGAAGAAAGAAAGAAAGAAAGAAAGAAAGAAAGATAAGAAGTATATCAAGAATGTTATGGATTTGGAGACATAATCGACCGGACTGGCTGCGTGGCTCAGCGGTAACGTTCTCGCTTGCTGGGCGCTAGGTTGCAGGTTCGTATCCTGGCGCAGTCAGCTGGCATTTGAGGGTGCACAAATGCGAGGGAGCCGTGTCAGTACATTTACTGGCACGTTCAAGTTCCCCTTCGGGCCAAAATTCCGGCACCCCGGTGTCTCTAAAAGCAGCAGTAGTTAAAAGGGATGTAAAACCAATAACATTATTATTATTATTATTATTATTATTATTATTATTATTATTATTATTATTATTATTATTATTATTATTATTATTACATATACGACCTGCCGTGGGCAACATCCAACTTTGAGTTGAGGCATGTCTTTACACGTCTGGTTGTGCATGGCTTTCACAACCCTAATTGAATTAACAAATCTTTCCATGACCCTACAGAGACGTGTGTATACAAACTATGTGGATATTTTCGGTTGCTATTTGCCTGAAATAAAAGTAGTAATTAATAACCTGAACTAACACCAACGGCTTGAATTCAGTTACTATGTGAAATCGTTTTGTTCTTTACTTCAAATAACATTTTCAAGTAACGCAAAATAGGCTGTTACAAACCCTTTAAAATAAAAAGTAAAAATGTATCGTAGTATCATCTTGTCATTCTTCAAATTCGATGCGCATAGAATGCCAATGGTATAGTAATCAATGGAGCCCCACGTAGACTAGTCGTGACATCTAGTGGTGAAATATCGAACAATATAATCCTAACAGAGCGAGTGCATTCTAGCGGCCAGAAGAAGAAAATTTTCAATAAAATCTGGAAGTTAATAAGTAGGTCGGCGTGCAGTTACCTTTTTGGCAGCTAGATGTCTCGAGTAAATCTACTGGCGAATTATGTTTTAATTAAAGATATATTTTACACCATAATATGCACAATATAACGCTTAATTTTAAAACGTCTGAGTCATTACAAAACAATAAACATATAACATTTCAAGCAAAAAACCTAGCTCTGACCGGGTTTGAACCATAGGCATTTGACCGATAGGCTAACGCTCTACCACTTTTTTTTTTCACTTTTTTATTTTTTATTAGCTCTTTACAGAATTACAGAATTTTCAGATATGATAAATACCATACTAATACATCACAAGAAATCCAGATAGTGTCCATATTTATCGTACAATTGTCCACTTTCACTAAGCTTCCAACGCTCTTTTTGCAGGTGATACCTGAGATCCAGGAAAGAGAAATGTTGGATCATTGTCCATCACGAAGTGTACAAACGAACCAACTTCCTGTCATCAAGGTCATCCGTGGGCACATTTAATAGTTGGCATACTTTTCCCTTACACCACAGCCACGTGGAGGCAACTCGCGTGCATGATGTGAAGCGGTGTATCGCCGTATCAGTTTGACCACATATAGTACACCATGGGTAAGCTTCAAGATGGATGGTATATCGCCGTAGAGCGGTTGGGATGAGATCGTTGAGGAAGATAAAAACCTGGGAGTGTACAGCAGAAGAATTGGTCATAGCCCCAAATTTTTTCCAAACAGTGGGCCAATGGCCTCTATTCGCGGTTTGGAGTGTACCACTTGCCGCAACATGTTATAGATACTTTTCGTCGTTGGAACAATCCCTGAAGGCATTTGGCGAACAGTTTCCAGAAGGTGCTGTTGATGGTCCCTAAATATCTTCGGCAAAGCTCTAGCACAACCACGGGCTGTGTTTCGAATATCTTTGTATAGCGCTTTCGTAAAAGTGTCATGTTGGGAAAGAATGGTGATATCGTTCTTGCAGAGTGAGCTGTTAGCCCTAGCCCGCCTTGCCGGGATGGGAGATACAACTGTTCCCGTTGTACTCGGAACAAAAATCCTTGCCATATAAACCAACCTGTATATTTTGCCAATTGGCTCTCAAACATTTTGGGAAGTGGGAAAAGTTGTGCGACATACCATATTTTAGAGAGCGCAAACACGTTGAGGACCATGACCCGTTGCACTATATTGAGGTTTCTTTGACCAAATTGGATCAGCACTCCCCTAACTTTGGCAATGACCATAGTCCAGTTTGCTTGCACTGTGTCCAGAAGCGATTGCTTCCAGGTAATGCCAAGAATTTTCACCTCATTTACAATCCGGAACCAGGGCTGTGGGGTAATCACTGAGTTAGTATTGAGCGGAAGCAAAGCAGTTTTCTGGGGGTTCGATTGTGCTCCAGAGGCGATATGGTAGAGCTGAAGGACGCTATCGATGTGGGAGATGTCTTCTTTATTGCGGATCAATATTGATACGTCATCAGCATAGGCGCACATTCCAAAAACATGTGTGGACAGTTTGTAACCCTGTAGCTTCACCTGGGTAGTCCGAATGAACGGTTCAAGGCCAATGACAAAAAGTAGCATAGAAAGGGGACATCCTTGCCTAACTGATCGTTGTATTGGAATCAGAGGGGAAAGAAAACCGTTGACGAGCACTCTAGACGTAGCATTACAATTTATCATACGATTGTAGTCAATAAGGTTTTCAGGAAATTCGAAGTGTTGCAAGACCATGTACAAGTATTCATGACTGATGCGGTCGAAAGCTTTATCAAGATCTAAGGTGAGAAAACTCATTGGCTCAGTGGGGAGCATTTCGGCTTTTAGGTGTAGGTCCCGTAGTATCGCTAAGTTTGTTAACAGAGTTCTTCCAGGAATACTGCAACATTGTTCATCACCAATGATATCAGGTAGAACAGTCTTCAATCGGCATGCAAGTACTTTGGTAAGGACTTTATAGTCACTGCAGAGCAGAGTAACTGGTCGGAAGTCACCAACTGCCATGGGAGAGGATGTTTTTGTTATGAGGACTATGGTACCCTCGTGATGTGATTGACAAAGAGCACGACGTTGGAGAATGGTACGCAGGACATGACAAAATTCTTTGCCAATGAGAGGCCAGAAGTGTTTATACATTTCATATGGCAGTCCATCAATGCCAGGTGAGCGGTTGTTTGGGAGTTGTTTAACCACAGAGTGAATCTCTTCATCCGTAATATCCGCGCTGAGCAGAGTTTTGTTGTCCGGAGATAGTTGGGTACTGCAAGATGACAGCAATAGGGTCACCTGCTGTGGATCAATGGGAGCCTTAGCGTAGAACCGTTGATAAAATAATGATATTTCACGACGTATAGCGTCAGGGGAGGTGACGACACTTCCAGTACTGGTGCGGAGGCGGTGGATATATTTACGTTGCCGCTCACGTTGTCCTTTGGCGATATGGTATACACTTGCACTTTCGTCCGGGAGCACTGTATGATCTTTTAAAGCCACGTTTATATGAGCGAGCGTTCGTTGCTGTAGAGACAGGAGCTTGGTTTTAACTTCCCGGATCTGGTCATATATACGCTCCCCAGCATCAGATCTTTGCTGGTGCTGGCGAAGAACTCGATAGTAAAATTCAACTGTATCCCGTCTTTCCCGACCTCGTTGGTAAGATATGTTCTTAAAGACGCGGCGGATCCCTGGTTTAACTAAAATATCCCTCCAGTCTGTGCAGTCGCGAAATTGGCATTTTTGTTGGACCCATCGAGTCCAGTGTTGTCTGAAAATATCTTGGCATTCCTCCTCCAGTAACAGCGAGCAATTCAGCTTCCAATAACCTCTTCCTATGTGAAATATGGGATGGGGGTAAGAGATTGTACATACGACAGCATGATGGTTAGTGAAACTGGCAGGTATCACTTCATATCGTCTAGGCTGGATAAGTTCCTGTGAAAAGTAGATGCGGTCAAGTCGTGATGAGGAGTTGTGACTTATACAGGTGTAATGGGGCAGGGGCACCCTTAAACTATCCATAGCATCAATGAGGTGTAGGGAGGTAAGAAGGGTCCTGAGAGCCGGGTTGACACCTTGGTATGAGCTAGTGGAATCTTCTGGGCGTTGAATACAATTGAAATCCCCTGCATGAATAAGTTTTTCCTTAACGTCGTGCAGATTAGGCAGTATACTCTGTTGAAAGAACATTTTCCGTTCCACACGTTTATTGGACCCGGATGGGGCATATACATTTATCAGGGTGGTATTGTTTATGTGTCCAGATATTATGCGTCCTGATGGATGACATAGCACACCTTCGAGTGGGATATCATGTCTTATGAGGAATCCGGTCCCTCTATTCGTATTACCGGTATTGATGTATTGTTTGTAGAATGCAGATATGGGCAAACAGGGTAGAGCAACTTCTTGAATGAAGGCAATGTCAATGTCTGCATCTCGAAGGAATCTCTCCAACAGTTGAAATTTCAGAGGGCATTCTATTACATTGATATTCACAGTGGCCACAGTGAGAAATTGCGCCATTAAGAGAAGTATAAAAGTTGTGCTAGACATACTGGAAGTTGGACTCGAGAAAAAAGAAAAAAGAAAAAAAAAAGACACAGGTGAGAAATATACTGGTGCACTATGTCAAATT
The DNA here is from genome assembly GCA_946902985.2 of Meconema thalassinum. Classification (NCBI taxonomy): domain Eukaryota; kingdom Metazoa; phylum Arthropoda; class Insecta; order Orthoptera; family Tettigoniidae; genus Meconema; species Meconema thalassinum. Next base: position 293,861,603 of record OX336390.1, on the reverse strand, counting down.
AGGTTGAGATAGTTCCTTTTGACTGCCATTCATAGGCCGGCTGTCAGCGGTTGAGAGCGTTCGTGGGTCCCTAGATGACGTAGAATGAAGATTTTGTTTCTTTTTCACAGCTGCGGGAACGTTTGTAGAGCCAGTTTGATTCATCGGGGCTGGTACGGCAATCGAGGCATTTGTTTTAATCTTCATAGAGACGTTCTCGGATCCCCGATCAACATTCTTAAGTGAGTCGGTAGGGACCAGCGAAGGTGGGGGCAGTGAAGACTAAATTTCTGTGGCAGCCTGTAGTGACGGCATAGTTGGTTCTAAGGCTGCGATACAGGTTGCCGATAGCACAGGGGCACTCTGTGGCTCGCAGCTCAGATCAGGGCAAGGTACCAGTTCTGTGTCAGATGTATCCGAGGTCACTTCTGGTGTTGTTCCAGCTGACTGATCAATAAGCATGTTTTCATATGACGTTTGCTGCGTCACAACTTCCGAGTATTGGACACGTCGTTGTTGTGTAGGAGTTATACCGAGGGGAATCATTTTCTTTCGGCAGTTAATACGTAGATGTGTGGTAGCATTGCAAATTAAACAGGTCTGTTTCTGTCCATTATACGTTATATAGCCAGAATGGCCACCAAAAGTCTCAGTGGAGGGGATATCTTGCTTGATTTCCATAGTGACGGCACGTATTCCATTATACACCGGGAACTGATAAGCAGAAGACCATTGTTCTTTCCTGACGTCACTCACAGTGCCATATTTCGACAGGACGGATTTGAAAATTTCAGGGGGTACTTCGAGTGGCACATTAAATATACGCACTGTGGTACAATTGGAATCCGCTGTGGAGAGCTTAACATTTGTCATTTCGTATGAGTCATACTGAAATTTAATAGGATCTGCAAAAGTATTTAACAATTTCTGATAAATAGATATGCTGATTACCTTGATGTACATGGTTTTTTTCGTGCGCATTTAACTGGATGGCTTCTACTTGGTCGACAGTCAACCGGAGGGTATCGCCAATCCAGCGGTGAATTTCTCCTGGTGAGGGGCGAGAACTCTGCCTGTCCCATTGGCAGCGTACGGTAATTTTTCTCTGGTATCCGGACATGATTTTCAGCGGGGTTTTCTGGGTTTCTGGTTTTGTTGTCCTATCTGGAACACTACTTGAAAAAGTATTGTCCGAAAGACACACGGAAGGTCAGTACACACGTGGAACTAAGGAAGCACCGGTATTAGGAACCGTAAACTCTTCCAATGCGGTCACACAGCGCGCACACACGTACCGCTCTCGGCCACGACTAGTGACCAACTGAACCACTGAGCTAATTGTGTCAACGAATATCGTTCTATATAAAATGACTTACATAGAACTTGTTAGCAAATAATGATTTATACTAAACGATTTCATCACTGGAGTATATTATTTATATATAAAGCATTTCATACAAAGTTTATTTATTTTGTATCAGTACGCTATATTGCATGCAATACTCAAATTAGTGAAATATAAGCCAGGCACAAGATATCCGCTGCTATCTTGTCTTATTACTGAATCGGCTCAGCTTTTTAAAATCACGTCTGCACTATAGTATTACAAAATAAACTTTTAATTTCGAACGTGCCTCTTCCTTTAGAACAGTTAAAACGATTCTCGGCTCGATAATCGGAACTGGTGGGTCCCATGATATGGATTATAAAGTTTGCGTAATTCGCACGGCCGCCATCCTGAAATGGTATGGCGGACGACCTTGTAGTTTGGTCACAAGACGCATCCTATACGAAGGTATGTTGTTACCAAATTTTGTAGAGATCGGATGATTTGGTTAGTCGTTATTTGATTTTACGTTTTGAACGTTTGAGTGGCCGCCATTCAGTTTTAGTAAAGATGGCGGCGATATAAGACATGACACTGAGGTGCCCTTTGCTTGTTCTACCTCTGTACCAAATTTCGTTCAATTCGGTTTCACCGTGTTCGAATTGATAGGGGGGGACAGACATTCAGAGTACACACACTCACACACACAGACACACACACACAGACTCACACACACACATACACACACACAGACTCACACACACACAGACAGACACACTTTTTTCGCCCTGTGTTGATCTCATGTCTACTTTCATTTTTTGCAAAAATCGAAAGTAGGCTAAAAATAGGCTTATGAGATCACCTTTTGTCCGTGTGTGTGTGAGTGTGTGTGTGTCCCCCCTCCTCTTAAAATCTAAACGGCTGGAGCGATTTCAATGAAACTCGGTAAGTTCATAGCACTATTCCCGGCGACCTCGACCGTGCCCTTCAAATTTTGTTACGTCTCACCAATTCAACATGGCGGCTGTGCGTAATATTTCACTAGCATTCAATATCTCCGAAACTATTACAAATATCGCCCTGAAATTGTGTACGGTGATAAAGGGCACTACTAGAAGTTCACCTATGCGACTTTCAAAAACTTGGTGCCTACAAAACCAACATGGCGGTCAAGCGAAATTGAGCCTTTTAAATAGACATTTCTCGCGATTTAACTATCCAAACGTAATGAAACTTGGTACAGCAAATGTTTATACACATTGTAATGGACTGGAGTCTAACTTAGCTGAATTGTTTACATAACCTCAAAATGGCGGCTGTGCGAAATATTTCACTGACATTCTATATCTCTAAAACTATTACAGATATCATCATGCAATTTTGTACGGTGATAAAGGGTACTGATACAAGTTTGACTATGCATATTTCATAAACCTAAAAAGTACAAAACGAACATGGCAACCAAGCGAATTTGAAATATTTTAATAGACTTTTCTCGTGATTTAATTCTCTGAGCGCAGCGAAATGTGGTACAGTAAATGATTTTGCAGATTGTAATGCACTGCCATCTAATTTAATTCAATTGTTTACATAACCTCAAGATGGCGGCTGTGCGAAATTTTAAAATTAAGTTTTTATTCTTGTGTCGTAATCATGCGATCGAAATGAAAGTTTGAATAATGGAGCTAGGCAATAATTGTCCTTGAATGGTACATAACTCTATGGCCTATTCATATAACAATCCTAAATGGCGAGCTTCCGAAATATTTAGACGGTTCTCAATATCTATGAATCTTTTACAGCAACCAAACTGATTTTTTTTTATGTTCATAGAGACTATGAACATTTGTTCACCTATAGGCCTTTCAGTAACCTGGTGAGCACGAATCCAACATGGCGGCGACGCGAAGAATAAATATTTAAATGGACGTTTCTCGCGAATTAACTATCCGAGTGCCGTGAAACGTTGCACGTTAAATGCTTATACAAATGTTGATCCACTGGCATCTAATTTATTTCAATTGTTTGCATGCGTACTTTTAAAATCTCATTTTTTACTTCTTGTGTTCTAATCAAGCGATTGAAGTTTGAATACCACATGTACACAATAATCTTAATGTAATAGTACAAAAATAAAAATCCATCCTGGCGACCATATGAACTATTTAGACGGTTCTCAATATCTACGAATCTGTTACAGCAATTAAACTGAAATTTTGTATGTTGATTGAGACAATTAACATGAGCAGGATATATGAAAATAGGCTGGGTAGTTCTTCACGGAACTACTTGTTAGCCTACTTTTCACACTTTGCAAAACTGAGGAAAAAGTAGACTCATGAGATCGATCTGTCCTTCTGTCTGTCTGTTTCGCTGGCTGTGTGTGTGTGTGTGTGTGTGTGTGTGTGTCCCTATCAACTCCTAAACGGCTGCAGCAATCGAAACCAAATTTAGTATGAGTAAAGATGTATACCGTTATAACTCAGGCCCATATTTGAAAAAGATGTCAGTGCTACCAACTGCTAAAAGACGCACTAGAAATTTTAGCTCCATGTTGGATATCTTGGAAGGTATACATGGGAGCTATTCCAAAAACAGCACACATGTAGATAATACTATTTCAGTTTAATTTCCAGGAGGCCATACATGACAGTGTTGCCAAAATATATTTAAGCCTTCTGATAGGTCCAATTTTTAAATGCATATAACGCCTTCACTATCAATTGGATTTCAACTAAATTTTGTATGTAATATGTGTACATAAACAGATATGACTGAGTGTATTCTTAAGAGGCACCAGGGCTGCCAACTGTTAATAATTGCTCTCTCAATGTTTTATCCAAATACCAATATATCAGAAATTATGCAAGCCGACAGCTTTAAACTATGCATACATATATTACCTGACATTTTACTTTATTTTGGAGTAACTTATTTACGTCAGTTCTACCAACATGATCCTAAGCCTGCTGATAGGACCAATTTCTAAATACATGTAACTTCTATACTGTCAGTTGGATTTCAACCAAATTTGCGTATGTGCTATGTGTAACATAACAGATATGACTATAAGTATTCTTATGAGCAATCAGGGCTGCCAACTGTTAATAAATGGTGTCTATATTTTTACCCTAATATCAATATATCAGAAAGTAAGCAGGCCAACAGCTCTATACTTTGCACACATATAGCACCTGACATTCTAGATTAATTTGGAGTAATTAATATAAGTCCGTGTTGCCAGCATGATTCTATGCCTGATGATAGCTCCAATTTTAAAATACATGTAAATCCTATTCCAACAAATGGATTTCATCCAAAATTGGCACAAAAAGATATCATAATATTTCTGATTATTTCTGACCTGCATTCGCATGACATTGTTGCCAACATGCTTTTACGTGTACTAATAGATCCAATGTCTAACTCCATGTAGGCCTAACGTCATTTGGACTTCAACCACATTTTGTATTCTGTACCTTAACAGATGGAATTAAGAATATATTCAGTCGCCAGGGCTGCCAACTGTATTGCTCTATTAGGCTACATTATGCCTAGTATACAGTATTTCGAACTAATTAAGACATTTCGATATTACCAACTTAATTTATTCATTATTCTAGATAGGTTCATATACTGTAGATTAATCATTGGCATGGATCTTAATTTTAAGAAAAGTAAGCTCTTTAGTTCGTCCCGGAACTTCTTGTTCCATCTGACTATGAGGGAAGCGGCTAACTGTTAGCATGCTGAACTTCTATGGCCAAGGTCGCTGGTTCAAGGTCAGCCAAAGTCGCCGGATTTTCTAAGAGCGCTAAAAATCCCTCAGCATGCTTTCCTTCGGAGGGTAAGTTACAGTTCGATGAAAGTTACTGGTTGCGGTGGCATCTAGCAGCCAAGTTCACAGCTAGGTGTCGTTGACTGTAGTATTTGGTACAAAATTAGGTACTACTACTTAAAATTGACCGTCTGCAGACCTTACCTGAATTACAGACTATTACAGTCATCAGAATTAACACCCATTATCAGACAGATTCTACACACTCCCAATGTACACGGGGTTACATGACCACGTTGTCGCAGCCCCTAAACTGAGGAACCAACCAACATCTCTGCGGGAGATAAAATTTTGCGTGAAGAAGTAACAGACTGTTAGATAGTTACACATCAGTTCCAAACCTTGCATAAGGACAGTATGATCACAAGTATAACAAGAAGTTCCGTGACGAACTAAAGAGCCTAGTTTTCTTAAAATTTAAGAATCATGCCAATAATTAATCTATATGGATCTATCTAGAATAATGACGAAATTAAGTTGGTAATATTGAAATTTCTATTAAGTTCGAAATAATGTATACCTGGCATAATGTAGCCTAATAGAGAACTACAGTTGGCAGCCCTGGTGACTGAATATATTCTTAGTTCCGTCTCTTAAGGTACAGAATACAAAATTTGGCTGAAGTCCAATGACTAGCATGGACGTTACACGCAGTTAAACATTGGATATAACAGCGTGCTTAAAATCATGTTGGCAACAATGACATACATGTATTGGACAGAAATAATCTGAAATAATATGATCTATTGTGTCAATTTTGAATGAAATCCATTAGTTAGTATAGAAGTTACATGCATTTTAAAATTGGGCCTATTAGCAGGCTTAGAATCATGTTGGCAGCACTGGCATAGGCCTATATTAGTTACTACAAATTAATCTAGAATGCCAGGTACTATACGTGTGCAAAGTTTAGAGCTATTGGCTTGCATACTTTCTGATATATTGATATTAGGGTAACAAAAATTGAGACAGTATTTATTAACAGTTGGCAGCCCTGGTTACTATTAAGAATCGGCATAGTCATATCTTATATGGTACACATAGCACACACGAAATATGGTTGAAATCCAAATTATAGTATAGAAGCTACATGTATTTAAAGTTGGTCCTCTCAGCAGGCTTAGAATCATGTTGGTAGTACTGACGTATATAAGTTACTCCAAATTAATAAAGAATGTCAGGTACTATACGTGTGCATAGTATAAAGCTGTCGACTTGCATACTTTCTGATATATGGGTCTTTGGATAAAAAAATTGAGAGCATTTATTAACAGTTGGCAGCCCTGGTGGCTCTTAAAAGTACGCTCAGTCATATCTGTTTATGTACACATAGTACATATGAAATTTGGTTAAAATCCAATTGATAGTGTAGAAGTTATATGCATTTAAAATTTGGACCTATCAGCAGGATTATAATCATTTTGGCAACACTGCCATGTATGGCCTCCTGTAAATTAAACTGCAATACTATAATCTATACGTGTGGCAATTTTGAAATAGCTCCCATTCATACCTTCCAAGATATCAAACATGGAGCTCAAATTTCAATATCGATTTTTCAGCAGTTGGTAGCACTGACATCATTTTCAAATATGGCCGTGAAATATTCAGGTATAGATCTTTACTCCTACCAAATTTTGTTTCGATTGCTGCTGCCATTTAGGAGTTGACAGGGGGGACACACACACAGCCAGACAGACAGACAGACAGAACGACAGACAGACAGACGGACAGACAGACAGACAGAAGGACAGACACACAGACAGACACACATTTGCCCGATCTCATAAGTCTACTTTTTCCTCATATTTGCAAAATGTGAAAAGTAGGTTAAGAATGAACCCCAAATGACAAGAAGGTTACCATCCCCATAAGACAATAAAATGTTAAAAAATGCATAGCAAGACGAAAAAAAATTTAATTAACCTCCAATTGTAAAATACTTTCTCGCAATAAATGAGGTCTGATCCTCCTACGAAAAGCTGCATATTTTGCCTATTATAGCCTATCCCCTAGTTTGCCCGAAGAAATCTACCTCCGCCTTCCGGCGTGCCGAGAGGATTTTTTTAAATGTATTTTTGATTTTTGTCAAAAGGGTCTAAGTACACTTTTGTTAATATATCGCGAACCAATAAGGCTAGGGACTTGTATGAGGTGTCGTAGCACTTGGGATGACATTCCCTTTTTAAATGTAATTTTTTGAAATATTGACAAGGGGCCTAACTACACTTTTGTTGATATTTCCTGAACCCATGATGGGATTTTGACCTGTAAGGTGTCGTTGGACTTGGGCAGACACTCTCTTTTTGAATGTATTTTTTTAAATTTCAACAAAGGGCCTAACTACACTTTTGTTAATATCTCGTGAACCAATAAGATTAGGGACTTGTATGTGGGGTCCTAGCACTCGGGGTGACGCTCTGGTTAGCCTACTTTCGATTTTTGCAAAAAATGAAAGTAGACTTATGAGATCAACACAGGGCGAAAAAAAAATTGTCTGTGTGTGTGTGTGTGTGTGTGTATGTGTGTGTGAGTCTGTGTGTGTGTGTGTGTGTGTGAGTGTGTGTACTCTGAATGTCTGTCCCCCCTATCAATTCGAACACGGTAAACGCGATTTCAACGAAATTCGGTACAAAGGTAGCACTAGCAAAGGTCACCTCAGTGTCATGATTTATATTGCCGCCATTCTGACAGAAACGTAATGGCGGCCACACAAATGTTCAAAGCTTAAATCAAATTACGATTAACCTAATCATCCGATCTCTACCAAATTTTAAAACAACATACCTTTATCGGGGGAGCATCCTTTGACCACACTAATAGGTCATCAGCCTAATAGTTTGCTGATGGCGGCCATCTTTGTGTGAAAATCGATTCCCCCTATTAATTCGAACACGGTGAAACCGAATGGAACGAAATTTGGTACAGATGTAGCACTAGCAAAGGGCACCTCAGTGTCATGTTTTATATCGCCGCCATCTTGACAGAAACGTAATGGCGGCCACACAAATGTTCAAAGCATAAATCAAATTACGACTAACATAATCATCCGATCTCTACCAAATTTTGCAACAGCATACCATTATGGAGGGAGCATCCTTTGACCAATCTAATAGGTCATTAGCCTAATAGTTTGCGGATGGCAGCCATCTTTGTGTCAAAATCGATTCCCCCTCTTAATTCGAACACGGTGAAACCGAATGGAACGAAATTTGTTACAGAGGAAGCACTAGCAAAGGGCACCTCAGTGTCATGTTTTATATCACCGCCATCTTGACGGAAACGTAATCGCGGCCACCCAAATGTTAAAAGCTAAAATGTAATTACGACCAACCTAATAATCTAGTCTCTACCAAATTTTGCAACAACATATCTTTATGTGGGAAGCATATTCTGACCAAACTGCAAGATCATCAGCCCAATAGTTTGCAGATGGTGGCCAAGTATGTGTACAAATCGATTCCCCTTATCAATTCAAACACGGTGAAACCTAATTGAACGAAATTTGGTACAGAGGTAGCACTAGCAAAGGGCACCTCAGTGTCATGTTTTATATCGCTGCCATATTGACGGAAACGTAATGGCGGCCACCCAAATGGTAAAAGCATAATTAATATTACGACCAACCTAATCATCTGATCTCTACCAAATTTTGCAACAACATGCCTTTTTGTGGAAAGCATCTCATGACTGACTACAAGGTCATCAGCCCAATAGTTGGCAAATAGCGGCCATGTATGTGTGCAAATCCATTCCCCATATCAATTTAAACACGGTGAAACCGAATTGAATGAAATTTTTTACAGAATTAGCACTAGCAAAGGGCACCTCATATTCTTGTTTAATATCCGTATAGCACGTTGTATTTCAACAAGCTACCACAACCAACATTCAATTATATTCCTTGAAAAGGACAAAGAGTTATAACAATACCCATGCATTTAGGAGAAAGTAGGCTATATGTTCTTTACTGAACATCTTGTTTTGAATATATATTTAGAGTTTGTCAAAATGGTCTAACTGCACTGTTGTTAATATCTCGATAACTAATAATGGGAGAGAGTCAAGTGAGGTGTTATAATACTTAGGATGGCCAACCCTTTCCCATGACCAACGAATTTACCCCTAATATTCAAAACAACACGGTCATAGACCTGAGATTATATAAACTAATAATCGGATATCGACATGTGAGGTGTCATAGGACTTATAATGGTCAACCCTTTCCCATGGCAATGAATTTACCTAAAATATCCAAAACATTAATGTCATTTACCTGAGATTGTATAAATTAATAATTGGATACTGACATGTGAGATGTTTACCATGAGTGATGAAACATAGCTAGGTATAGAAAGAATTAGTGTAGGCTACATGTATGGTGACTGACAAGTCTTTCACTATTGGAACTTGTTTTCATATCAGACTGTAGTACAGAGAGAGAGTATAGGTTGCAGGAATGGGTTGATAAATGACAAACGGTGTACACAAAATCTGATTTATTGATTCAAGAATTAAGAGTAGACTATCTTTAATTGATTGGTTAAAGAGGATAGCTAAAGAAACAAAATGGTGACTACATTGAACTAAACTGAACCAAGCAGAATCAAATCCAACCAACCCGAACCAAACCTAATCGAAAACAAGCCAAGTGTAAAACTTGTGGGTGGATGTGGTCATTGGTAATGTCAAAAAGGAAAGGGATAACGCTCTACCTATAGAGGGTAAGGTAAAGCTAGTGCATGGTGCTAATGCACACACCCAAGTGCATGAACCACACACAACTATCCTATACAGTTGGGCTGAAATTTTAGTGAATTTTGTGGAAAATGTCGATTTTCGTTCTTTTTTATATTAATACACCCCTATCCCCTGCGGATTATATAGCAGTGTTTTTATCCGAATTCCGCCATTTTTAAAGCCCTGGCATAGCTTTAAAATGCACGGTGTGTCTTTTAAACGCCCCGGCACAGTAAGCGTCCTGAAGGTTCTGAGTCATGGTGTTTCTACAATCGAAGTATCGCAGCTGGTAAAACACCACAGGGTCATGACAAAATTGCGGTAGAACTTTAAGAACCCTTAGTTGTCAAGATTATGCCTGTTTATCAAAGGCTGGCATCAGATGAGCTACTATCCAGATGCATCCGTGGTGCTACTGAAACCAGAATGAGTCTCTGCATTCTGTTATCTGGAGGAAGTGCCCAAAAGAGATTTTTATTTCACGGAAAATACTTGAAATTGCTGTTAGTAATTCTGTAGCAGAATTCAACATGGGGTGTAGTGCAACAACAGAGTTGAAATCTGGAATAAGACTAACTTCAGTATCTCATGTCACAGCACAAACACTTGAAAGATGTGACAGTCGCAGGATGTATGTATGTCCGCGGTCATAATTGGAGAAGCGAAAGGCATGTCGACGGAAGGTGAAACTGACAGAAATGAAGGAGGAGGCTGCAAAACAGAAGAAGTAGGGTGTCACCTATGCTGTAGGACAATCCTAATGTCATTGGTAAGCTGAAACCTTGTATATGGTGCATCATTTTAGAAAAATGCTGTTTTCTCGGATTCACTTTTTCAGGAATTCAAAATGTAACTCGCGTCATAAAACTTATGATATTGCTTTCAAAATGGGAATTTATTATCTTCATTGCAATGACTATAAACTTGCGGATCGTTTTTTAGATTGCACATTTAGTATGGCTGAAAAAAAATCAAACTGGAAAAAATACGACTTTTTTGTAGAAAGAAACTTGGATATGAAAAAAAAATTGACACTCATTAATGCAATTCAAAATCGGATCCATAGGTTTCTTCCAATTGTTATAATGCAACAGAATATTACCTAAAAGTTAAACTATCTTGTTTTTTTACGCGGCTGACCTTTATGAAACTTGAATAATTAGCACAATAAATGTACAAAATAATTAATATCTGGAGAACTAATCAACTTACAATGCTCACGTTTCACACAGTGGTTTATAATAAGACTATTCATAACCGTATAAAATGTCAAAGCTGTACCTCAGTTTATATAGAATTTGAAAATTTCAGTCCCAGTGTCCCTTAAGTGTTGACTGTTAAAACTTGCTCAGTGGTTACTGGGACAAGATGGTCGCTACACACAACAAGCTTTAAATACTTGAGGCTAATAATCTATACACACACACACACTCGCTTGTTCTAAACTAAACTGTCTTGCTGGCAGTGCTCACACAGTAGGCAAATGACAGAAATGCTTGGCTAACAGAAATACAATTATTTTCGGTTGTCTAATGTTACCAGCTAACCATTACGTGCTATAGTGGTGAGCACATGTTCCTCTTGCACTGGAGATCGTAACTCGATTTCTAGCTCTAAGGCCTAGAACGAATCAAACTAAGAAAGAAGGGTATGGTGACGCAGTGGTTAAACTGTTAGCCTTTCACTAAGGTAGACTAGGTTTGATTTTAGGTTAATATGCATGTCATAAACAAACAAACAAACAAACAAACAAACAAACAAGCAGAGATAATGTTTAAAACTGATTACACTTGTCTCTTTTCAAATTATTACTTAGATTACAAATACAAATGTGGACTAGGTTTGATATACAGTTAATGCTGCCTATCGCATACTAGCCTGTAAGAAAGTCAAACAAGCAAAAGGCGTAGGTAGAGCAATGGTAAAATCGCTATGTGTAGAGAACTACCTAACAGTTTTATGAACTGGCAAAGGTATGTCGCATAAACAGTGCAGGATACAATCCAGCAACCATAATTTTTATCTTGTGGAACAGAGAAAACATATATATAGAGAGAGAGATGTTGAAAGCTTGTGTATGTATGGGTAGCATTGATTGTTTGACCAGAGAAAATACGATGAGGTAGGGTGGGGAGAGGGAGAATTAACACTTATATATGAATGGTAAATAGTATTTTTGTTTTTTTTCAATAGTTTTGTATCTCAAAAGCAGTGGTAGATAGCGGTTATTTTGTAAAACATTCTTACTTGTAGTAGTAATAAGCCTCTATGGTTCCGCTAACACACATAGACAGACTGTACTATTGCCATTGTCAAGCACTCACATTAAGATCATTTACAAAAACATAAAATGAAAAATAAAAAATCTTGTTTTGGAAATATCGTTTTTCAACATACACAAAATAAATAAAAAATGTGTAAACAACAAAATGGAAAATCCATGTTTCCATATAGACAAAATTTAAAAACCTTAAACGAACATTTAAATATATATATATATATACGAGGCACGCCCAGAAAATAAGTTCCGTTTGGTAAAAAAAATTGAATTGTGTACAGATACAGAAAAAATATTTATTGCACAACATTCTACACCTCTGAAACTACTTTTGCACATAACTGCCGAACTTTTGCAGGCATTTGTCATAGCGTGGCACAAGTTTTTGGATACCTTATTCATATAAGTTTGCCGCCGACCGTAAACGTGAGTGAAGACTCCCCTGTAAGATATTCTACCGTTCGGCCACCACTGTTAGGCAAATAGCGTATGTGGTCAGGAGAACTCCTAAACATACGCAGTTCTCCTGGTAAGCACGCAATTTGCCTAACAGTGGTGGCCAAACAGTAGGATATCTTACAGGGGAGTCTTCACTCTCGTTTACGGTCGGCGGTAAACTTATATGAAGAAGGTATCCAAAAACTTGTGCCATGCTATGACAAATGCCAGCAAAAGTTCGGCAGTTATGTGGAAAAGTAGTTTAAGAGGTGTAGAATGTTGTGCAATAAATAACTTTTCTGTATCTGTATACAATTTAATTTCATTACCAAACGGAACTTACATTCTGGACGTGCCTCGTATATATATATATATGCAAATGGGGAAAGTGACAAATGTGTAAATATGAAAATGGAAAATCCATGTTTCCATATCATGAAATTGAAAAAAACATCAAACTGTCATTAAAAAAATGCAAATGGAAAATGGACAAATTGCAATGTGTGAAATGTGAAATTGAACAAATGGCTATCATTGTTTTAAAAAATTAAAAAACACGGTGCTGTATGGTTGAAGTGTGAATCAAACCCTCTCTACTTATTTTGGACCACCCGAGACTGAGTATACTTGTTTTAGTCCTCATACCACTTACATGTTGTTATTTGAGTCTTTAGTCGTTTGACTGGTTTGCTGCAGATCTCATTGCCCCCTGTCCCGAGCTAATCGTTTCATCTCTATATAGCTACCACACCCTACAATCAAGACTATCTGTTTAACATATTCTAACATTGGTCTCCCCCTACAAGCTCTTGCGTTCAATTCCTAGCTTTAACACAAAATTTTAAAAGTGGTATGAGGACTAAAACAAGTATACTCAGTCTCAGGTGGTCCAAAATAAGTAGAGAGGGTTTGATTCACACCTCAACCATACAGCACCGTGTTTTTAATTTTTTTTTAAATAATGATAGCCATTTGTTCAATTTCACATGTCACACATTGCAATTTGTCCATTTTCCATTTGCATTTTTTTAAATGACAGTTTGATGTTTTTTCAATTGCATGATATGGAAACATGGATTTTCCATTTTCATGTTTACACATTTGTCACTTTCCCCATTTGCATATATATATATATATATATATATAATTTTTTTAAATGTTCGTTTAAGGTTTTTAAATTTTGTCTATATGGAAACATGGATTTTCCATTTTGTTGTTTACACATTTTTTATTTATTTTGTGTATGTTGAAAAACGATATTTCCAAAACAAGATTTTTTATTTTTCATTTTATGCTTTTGTAAATGATCTTAATGTGAGTGCTTGACAATGGCAATAGTACAGTCTGTCTATGTGTGTTAGCGGAACCATAGAGGCTTATTACTACTGCAAGTAAGAATGTTTTACAAAATAACGGCTATCTACCACTGCTTTTGAGATACAAACCTATTGAAAAAAACAAAAATACTATTTACCATTCATATATAAGTGTTAATTCTCCCTCTCCCCACCCTACCTCACCGTATTTTCTCTGGTCAAACAATCGATGCTACCCATACATACACAAGTTTTCTACATCTCTCTCTCTCTCTCTATATATATATATATATATATGTTTTCTCGGTTCCACAAGAAAAAAATTATGGTTGCTGGATTGTATCCTGCACTGTTTATGCGACATACCTTTGCCAGTTCTTAAAACTGTTAGGTAGTTCCCTATACATAGCGATTTTACCACTGCTCTACCTACGCCTTTTGCTTGTTTGACTTTCTTACAGGCTAGTATGCGATAGGCAGCATTAACTGTATATCAAACCTAGTCCACCTTTGTATTTGTAATCCAAGTAATAATTTGAAAAGAGACAAGTGTAATCAGTTTTGAACATTATCTCTGATTGTTTGTTTGTTTGTTTGTTTGTTTGTTTGTTTGTTTATGACACGCATATTAACCTAAAATCAAACCCTAGTCTACCTTAGTGAAAGGCTAACAGTTTAACCACTGCGTCACCATGCCCTTCTTTCTTAGTTTGATTCGTTCTAGGCCTTAGAGCTAGAAATCGAGTTACGATCTCCAGTGCAAGAGGCACATGTGCTCACCACTATAGCACGTAATGGTTAGCTGGTAACATTAGACAACCGAAAATGATTGTATTTCTGTTAGCCAAGCATTTCTGTCATTTGCCTACTGTGTGAGCACTGCCAGCAAGACAGTTTAGTTTAGAACAAGCGAGTGTGTGTGTGTGTGTGTGTGTGTGTGTGTGTATAGATTATTAGCCTCAAGTATTTAAAGCTTGTTTTGTGTAGCGACCATCTTGTCCCAGTAACCACTGAGCAAGTTTTAACAGTCAACACTTAAGGGACACTGGGACTGAAATTTTCAAATTCTATATAAACTGAGGTACAGCTTTGAAATTTTACACGGTTATGAATAGTCTTATTATAAACCACTGTGTGAAACGTGAGCATTGTAAGTTGATTAGTTCTCCAGATATTAATTATTTTGTACATTTATTGTGCTAATTATTCAAGTTTTATAAAGGTCAGCCGCGTAAAAAAAACAAGATAGTTTAACTTTTAGGTAATATTCTATTGCATTATAACAATTGGAAGAAACCTACGGATCCGATTTTCAATTGCATTAATGAGTGTCAATTTTTTTTTCATATCCAAGTTTCTTTCTGCAAAAAAATCGTATTTTTTCCAGTTTGATTTTTTTTTGCAGCCAAACTAAGAGTGCAATCTAAAAAACAATCCGCAAGTTTATAGTCATTGCAATGAAGATAATAAATTCCCATTTTGAAAACAATATCATAAGATTTATGACGCGAGTAACATTTTGAATTCCTGAAAAAGTGAATCCGAGAAAACAGCATTTTTCTAAAATGATGCACAATATACAAGGTTTCAGCTTACCAATGACATTAGGATTGTCCTACAGCATAGGTGACACCCTGCTTCTTCTGTTTTGCAGCCTCATCCTTCATTTCTGTCAGTTTCACCTTCCGTCGACATGCCTTTCGCTTCTCCAATTATGACCGCGGACATTCATACTTCCTTCGACTGTCACATCTTTCAAGTGTTTGTGCTGTGACATGAGATACTGAAGTTAGTCTTATTCCAGATTTCAACTCTGTTGTTGCACTACACCCCATGTTGAATTCTGCTACAGAATTACTAACAGCAATTTCAAGTATTTTCCGTGAAATAAAAATCTCTTTTGGGCACTTCCTCCAGATAACAGAATGCAGAGACTCATTCTGATTTTCAGTAGCACCACGGATGCATCTGGATAGTAGCTCATCTGATGCCAGCCTTTGATAAACAGGCATAATCTTGACAACTAAGGGTTCTTAAAGTTCTACCGCCATTTTGTCATGACTCTGTGGTGTTTTACCAGCTGCGATACTTCGATTGTAGAAACACCATGACTCAGAACCTTCAGGACACTTACTGTGCCGGGGCGTTTAAAGGACCCACCGTACATTTTACAAGCTATGCCAGGGCTTTAAAAATGGCGGAATTCGGATAAAAACACTGCTATATAATCCGCAGGGGATAGGGGTGTATTAATATTGAAAAAAAAAAACGAAAATCGACATTTTCCACAAAATTCACTAAAATTTCAGTCCCAGTGTTCCTTAAAAACTGTATAGGATAGTTGTGTGTGGTTCATGTACTTGGGTGTGTGCATTAGCACCATGCACTAGCTTTACCTTACCCTCTATAGGTAGAGCGTTATCCCTTTCCTTTTTGACATTACCAATGACCACATCCACCCACAAGTTTTACACTTGGCTTGTTTTCGATTAGGTTTGTTTCGGTTTGGTTGGATTTGATTCAGCTTGGTATTTGCGGGATTTTTATATTAAATTTAAACATTCAGGGTATGTATTGATTAATTGAGCACATTAAAACAGATGATACTTAACAAACAAACATGACAAACCAAGTTGACTAGTAGGGCCTATTGTGTTATTTCAGTAATATATAGTAATCTCGATTTCGTTAAGATATGAATCGGGTAGAACGCAAATTCTGAGTGTCATTTTATAGCTCTCGAGTCCAGTTTTATATGATATGATTCTGATTGGAACATTTTTTAGGACATTTCAGTGAAATGGTGTATTGGTTGTTACGGCCAAGGAATTAAAACTCAGAAATTTTTCTAGGTTTATGCCGTGTCTTGCACGGGGTATCACCTAAAAACACCAAGATAGGCTCATCAGCGGGCTCTTGGTATCCGTGCCCAGGCCCCCACAGGAATAGCGAACTGCGCTCTGGAGTCCTGGCATGGGCATCAAGAGCCCACTGATGAGCCTATCTTGGTGTTCTTAAGCGAAACCCCACAAAAGACACGACATAAACCTAGAAAAATTGCTGAGTTTTAATTCAGTGGCATATTTCTGTTTTAGGTGGGTTTTATTTTGACTTGTTCGTCCCGCTGCAAATCTAAAGCAGAGAAGTTGCTGACATAACGAGTAGGTCTATAGGCTCCCTGTAGGCATCCAAACTTACAGAGCTGTAATCATGTGTTACCTCATATTACAGCCATGTTGTTTGTTTCACCTGGTCATATTTTGTCTCCAACTTAGGTGATATTCAACTATTCAGAGGTTCAGATATTCAACTATAATAACACATGCAGACAGAGACCATCACGGCGTGATGAAGAGGAATCCCCTGTGCGATGTCCCTAGGTGGCAGGGTTTATTTATTACCAACTAGAATGCGATTTGATTAAGAAGTACAGTACTTTCCGAAACCCTATATCTGCATGTGAGGCTTATAGCCTGTCAGTCAGGGAGACGCAGGCTTTCCCATTAGTAAAGTTAGATTGGGTTCTATAACAATACGGGATCAGAATACAGCGTTAACAAAGCTTATACCAGTCCTAACGAGTCATTCTCTCTGCTGTATGAACTATGACAGGCGATGTTTTTATGTATGATCTGGTCCATGAGTTGGCAGCTGTGTGTTCCCACTGTACGTACAGTAGGTCTGGAGCACGTATTATTTGTATTATTATCGGTCTGTTCATGATGTAAGACTAAAACCCATGCCTCTTAATTAGGAAATCCCAGGTTCGATTCCTGGCTCCTCCAGATACTGCAGATTTATTTTGAGCGGCAATTAATTAAACATAGGTTTACAACACATGCCTGCACACAATTTCATGTTTCTAGTACACGTATGAATGTCCCACTATTAACCGTATCTCATTGGATTTTTATTTCTGAATGACCAATCCAGAAGGTAGTTTTAAGGATAATTACAGCACATTTAATGCACGAATGTGACTTAATGATAGTAAATGTTAATGTAATACACTGTCAACTGAAATTTCAGAATGTTAGAGAGATTTCTTCGGGATACGAATATTGTCATTGCATTCATTCATGACGTTTCTCTACTTGCATTCATCTCTACTTAGTATAAAACAAAGTCCCCGATTCTTGGATGTCACGGGTAATCTCGAGAACCTCTGAATGGATTTTGATGCGGTTTCCACCATTCTGTAAAGGATATCTTGAGGATGATTTCTGTAGAAAATAATTTATTTATGACCAAAGGAAGCCGAGCAGTAACGATTTCAGTGAAAATGTCGAAGAATAAACCTGGCGTCCGAGCGCTTTGTAAGCTTACGCTGGGCGAACCGTTAAAAATATCTAAATAATATGAGTGTAAGAATTGTTCAGCATGAAATGTTCTACAAAGAAGTCCGCGAGAGCATATCTCTATCTTCAATACATCGCCCACTGTAAGTGTTTTTACATTTTCATTTCTTCCAACCATGTCCATTCAAATACTGAGCCGACAGATTACAGGCTAGCTAAGGGCGAGTCTATCACCCCTGTTACAGCCTAACTAGTGGGCGAACCTATTACCCCACATAGAGCAAGCAGCACACCGTCGAGTCGTGTTGAGTTAAGACTTCAGAGAAGGGTGGTCGTGTTTGGAGTTTCCCTGGAAGTGTAACTCGGCTTTTCTTAATTTCGCCTGTGAACTTTCCGTTCCGCAAAATACACAGTCAAGTTATGATTGGACGGAAGGGGAATTTATATTTCATGCTCCTCGCCAGTCCCCTGGAAGTGCAACTTGGCTTTTCTTCATTTCGCCTGCGAACTTTTCGTTCCGCAAAATACACAGTCAATTTAAGATTGGACGGAAGGGGAATTTGGGTCATGCACCTCGGCATTCTTAAATTACGTCTGACAAGAATTCGTTATAATTAATAGTCCAGTCAGTGATTTTAAGCCAGCATGCCGAGATGTAAAACGAATATAGGTCCTAGTTCATTGACATTGAAAAAAAAAGCGCTTATCACGTAACTATGAAACAGAGCAACAAATAATTTCTCGATTGTCACGAGAGAAAGAAAGACTTCGTCCTCGGCTCCTTCAAACCGTGCTCAAGTAGAACACCTTCTGAACCACGATCAGAAACAAGCTTATGTCACCATCAGCTAGCATCACTAAGAATGAAGGTAAGATACATGTATTTTTTCTCGATGCCCCTGGAGGCACAGGCAAAACATTCTTGATTAATTTGTTGCTCGCCAAAGTGAGGCCTGGTGGTAATATTGCTCTTGCCGTCGCATCATCTGGAATTGCAGACACTCTTTTGGAAGGGGAAGAACAGAACATGCAACACTTAAACTTCTTTGAAAGTCAGCAGAAATGATGGAAGCGTATGTAATATTTCAAAACAAAGTAACACTGCCAGTTTAATCCAAAATTGTTCTTTAGTTGTATGGGATGAGGCTACAATGTCGCACAAAATTTCCGTTGAAGCTGTAGACAGGCCCTTGCGTGATCTAAGGAATCGGAACACACCTATAGGTGGCTGCACAGTTTTGTTCGCCAGAGATTTTCGTCAAATCTTAACAGTTGTTACCAGAGGAACGAGAGCCGACGATGTGAATGCTCCATTAAAAAGTTCTTACATCTGGCCGGATATAACAAAATTGGCACTCAAAACTAACATGAGAGTACTCTTCTCTTCAGAAGATAATAGTCTGTTTGCTAATTTGTTAGTGTCGGAAATGGAGATTTACCGGTCATTGACGGGAAAATTACCCTCAGTCACGATTTCTGTGTTTTCGTAAGCAGCATTCAAGAATTGATTGATAGCGTTTATCCTCAAATCCATGACCTATCTAACAAGTCTCATTCATAGTTTAAAGAAAGAGCAATATTATCGCCGACAAACGATCAAGTTGTGAAAATTAATGACTTGGTGTTTTCCAAATTCACTGCCCAGGCACAAGTATATCACTCAGTAGACGCAGTAGTCGATAGTGAAGAAGCTGTCCATTACCATACAGAATTCCTAAATTCTTTACTTCCTTCTGGCTTGCCACCACACAAGATTATTTTAAAAGTAGGAGTGCCTATTATATTGCTACGTAATTTCCACCCACCAAAGTTATGCAATGGGACGCGATTGGTAGTGAAAACTTTGAAGAACTGTTCCTTTGAAGCAGCTATCTTAACTAGCTGTGGTACAGGAGAAACGGTATTAGTACCCAGAATCCCTATGATTGCTTCAGATTTGCCTTATCATTTCAAACGAGTACAATTCCCAGTAAGAGTCTGTTTTGGCATGACTATAAACAAAGCACAGGGTCAGACACTAAGCGTGGCTGGAGTTGATCTCAGTGGAGAATGTTTTTCTCATTGACAGCTTTACGTGGCTCTATCGCGTGTTTCATCAAACCGAAACCTTTTCGTGTTCACTGCTGGAGGGAAAACGACTAATGTCGTATCCAAGGAAATCTTATAAGACCTCGGTTAAAATTAGTCTATCACCTTGCATTCATAACTGTTCCCGGGCGAAGCCGGGGCGGGTTGCTAGTCCTATTATAATTCATATATCAACCTGATTCCTAATAAGGCAAGATCTCCATCCAACTCGAGGGTGCACAGTGCCAGCTTTCGGGAGAATAATATGTTGACACTTACGCAATACCCCTCTAATCAACATATATGTACCCTCAGGCTAGCTGAAAAGCGTTTAATCAGCAAGATATTCTACCTCACCTGCACAGGAACTAAACTCGCACGTGAATATAATATTGTATTCAGGGATTAGAAGATGCAATCCTGTATTTTAATTATGACCTCGTAACTTCCTTAAACCTTACTTAACTTTAAATATACCCCTGCCATACTATACATGTAATAGTCACAATTCGTCTTCAAGTTTCGATCGCATTTAAAGAATGATAAGAATAAAGTATCCAATAACTAAGAGGGCCTAGATTGTATGAAAATAGGCTGTTTAGTTCTTCACGGAACTACTTGTTATATATCAGACGTATAATTTATTTCCATGCTATTAAAGCTCATCAAGGAGTATGGAATCATTATCGAAAATTAATGTATTTTAGTAGCTCAACACTATTGTACAGTATTGTATTGTATTGGGTGTTACCATAACCCGAAAAAAAATACATGACATTAATAAATACACTTTGATGACCAGTTTCGATCGTCAAACTATCATCATCAGAACCGTTACACATAGGCTATTAAATATGTATGTCTACCAATATGGGTGATAATATTTACAATATGTAAACTTATTTAGTTGTAGAAGTAGTAAAACCAACACTACTTGTCAATATTTGTCAGTTATATGTGATTTTTCTTTAAGATGGTGATTGACCTTCAAATTTGCTTGTTATAATGTGATAATGGGATTGTTGTTAAATGGTAAGGTTAGAGTGGATTGTGTACTTAGCTGCTTGAGTAGTTTGCGAGCAACTACTCTCGTTACTGCTTGCTCTGAACTGGGAGGAATTTCCAGTGTGTTCGTTATATCGTATCCTCCTAGACTTCTTCCACCCCCCCCCCCCCCCCTCCTAACCCCACCCCCTTTTTCGTGCATCCCGAACTGTTTTTTTTATTCTCATCGAATATTGTAAAATATGTGTGCTGTCAAGTCTAGCGCTTCCTGATGTGGTGTATATTACTGTATACTGGGCATCTTCAACTCTGAAAGGTCAGGCTTCAAACACCGTAATGGAATCATTAGTTTATGATTCAGATGTAATAATTTCTATACTCAACATGTGGTTAACTATGTAAGATATGTGCTAGATATTAATTATCATTTTACTCACATGTATCCAGGCTATTTTTTGTATATCATAGCTGCGCCATTTCCTGGACGCAGTTTTATCAATAAAGAGATATGGTGGTGGAATTCTCATGTCCAAGATGCCATCAGGATGAAGAAGTTAGCGTATAAGACCTGGCTCCAATCGGGACTGGATCTTGATCGTCAGCAATATAGAAGATTGAAGTCGGTGGCAAAACAGGAAGTGGCAAAGGCTAAAGCAGACCATTACAAGAGCATGTACGAAAAGCTCAACACAGCAGAAGGAGCAAATAATATCTACAGACTAGCGAAGAATCGCCATCGTTCCACTCAAGATGTTGGACATGTTCTGATCATTAAGAATGAAAATCAACAACCTCTACGGAAACCTAATGAGATCCTTAACCGATGGAAACAGCACTTCGAAAGTATTAGCAACGAAGAATTTCCGCATCCGCCACTACCAGCTGCGGATCCTGTACTTGGTCCAGTACCAGC
Organism: Meconema thalassinum; assembly: GCA_946902985.2. Classification (NCBI taxonomy): domain Eukaryota; kingdom Metazoa; phylum Arthropoda; class Insecta; order Orthoptera; family Tettigoniidae; genus Meconema; species Meconema thalassinum. Next base: position 293,839,404 of record OX336390.1, on the reverse strand, counting down.
CATCACGGTTGCCGAAGTGGAGACAGCTATGAAGAAAATGAACAAGTAGTTCCGTGAAGAACTATACAGCCTATTTTCATATATCCTGCTCATCTTAATTGCCTCTATCAACATACAAAATTTCAGTTTAATTGCTGTAACAGATTCGTAGATATTGAGAACCGTCTGAATATTTCAGATGGTCGCCAGGTTGGATTTTTATTTTTGTACTATTACATTAAGATTATTGTGTACGTGTGGTATTCAAACTTCAATCGCATGATTAGAAACCAAGAAGTCAAAACGAGATTTTAAAATTACGCACAGCAGCCATCTTGTGATTATGCAAACAATCGAAATAAATTAGATGCCAGTGGATCAACATTTTTATAAGCATTTAACGTGCAAAGTTTCACGGCACTCGGATAGTTAATTCGCGAGAAACGTCCATTTAAATATTTATACTTCGCGTCGCCGCCATGTTGGATTTGTGCTCACCAGGTTACTGTAAGTCCTATAAGTGAACATATGTTCATAGTCTCTATGAACATTAAAAAATTCAGTTTGGTTGCTGTAAAAGATTCATAGATATTGAAAACCGTCTAAATATTGCGGAACCTCGCCAATTAGGATTGTTATATGTATAGGCAATAGAGTTATGTACCATTCAAGGACAACTATTGCCTAGGTTCATTATTCAAACGTTCACTTCGATCGCATGATTACGACACAAGAAATAAAAACTTAATTTTAAAATTTCGCACAGCCGCCATCTTGAGGTTATGTAAACAATTGAATTAAATTAGATGGCAGTGCATTACAATCTGCAAAATCATTTACTGTACCACATTTCACTGCGCTCAGAGAGTTAACTCTCGAGAAAAGTCTATTTAAATATTTTAAATTCGCTTGGTCGCCATGTTCGTTTTGTACTTTACAGGTTTATGAAATATACATAGGTAAACTTGTATCAGTACCCTTTATCACCGTACAAAATTGCAGGGTGATATCTGTAATAGTTTCGGAGATATAGAACGTCAGTGAAATATTTCGCACAGCCGCCATTTTGAGGTTATGTAAACAATTGAACTAAATTAGACTCCAGTGCATTGCAATGTGTATAAATATTTGCTGTACCAAGTTTCATTACGTTTGGATATTTAAATCGCGAGAAGAGTCTATTTAAAAGTCTCAAATTCGCTTTGCCACCATGTTGGTTTTGTAGTCACCAGGTTTTTGAAAGTCTCATAGGTGAACTTCTAGTAGTGCCCTTTATCACCGTACACAATTTCAGGGCGATATCGGTAATAGTTTCGGGAGATATTGAATGCTAGTGAAATATTTCGCACAGCCGCCATGTTGGATTGGTGAGTCGTAACAAAATTTGAAGGGCACGGTCGAGGTCGCCGGGAATAGTGCTATGAACTTACCGAGTTTCACTGAAATCGCTCCAGCCGTTTAGATTTTATTAGTGGGACACACACACACATCTCACACACACACACACACGCACACACACACGGACAAAAAGTGATCTCATAAGCCTATTTTTTCAAAATTGAAAATAGGCTAAAAATGGAAAGGCAACTGGACCGGATGATCTCCCATTGGAGGTGTGGAAGATGCTTGGATCACAAGCAGTTCAGTTTCTAGCAGATCTCTTCAACAAGATCATCAATGAAAACGAAGCTCCTCTTGCTTGGCTCAGCAGTGTAACAATACCAATTTGGAAAGGTAAAGGAGATGTGCACAACTGCTCAAATTATCGACCGATTCGCCTGCTTTGCCACACTATGAAGATATTTGAGCGTATCGTGGATACACGCCTTCGTGACATAATCAAGATTGCCTCAAACCAGTGTGGTTTTATGAAAGGTACAGGGACAATCGATGCTATTCACGCCGCTCGTCTTTTGATGGAAAGGCACCTAGAAAAGCGGAAACCACTCCATATAGCCTTCTTGGATCTTGAAAAGGCCTTCGACAGGGTACCTCGTGATCTAATATGGTATGCACTACGACAGCATGGGGTACCAGAAGCATATGTTCAATGGGTTCAGCTTCTTTATCGGAATGTCACCAGCTATGTCCGATGTGCTTCAGGAAACTCCGCAACTTTTCCCATCAGAGTTGGTGTTCACCAGGGGTCAGTTTTGTCCCCGCTCCTGTTCATCATCTGTCTTGACACCATCGCACCCGAACTACTGCAACCACATCCCTGGACCTTGCTCTATGCTGACGATATCATTGTAGCCTGCAAGTCTCGCCAAGAATTGGAACAACATGTTCAATGTTGGAAAACTGCACTAGACATCCATGGCCTACGACTCAATATTGGGAAGACAGAGTATATGGAGTGTGGAGTACCAAGTGAAGGATCTATTCACATTGATGGCACTGAACTCCGAAAATCATCTGTATTCAAATACTTGGGTACGCTAATCTGTTCAGATGGCCGAACACTCCCAGATGTCCGAAAAAGAGTCAACGCTGCATGGCTAAAATGGCGCCAAGTTACTGGAGTCCTTTTTGACCGGAATGTGCCACTTTATCTGAAGTCGAACATTTACAGAACCATCGTTCTACCAGTAGCACTGTACGGTACTGAATGCTGGTCAGTAACGAAGAGACATGAACAACAACTACATGTAATGGAGATGAAGATGATTCGCTGGACACAGGGACTAACTAGACTGGACCGCATCAGGAATGACAATGTTCGAGCTACATTTGGTGTGGCTCCAATCCGTCTGCGTTGGTATGGCCATGTACTGCGTAGCAATCACTCTTCAGTCGCGAGAACTGCACTTGACATCAGTCCAGAAGGCCGACGACCACGAGGGCGACCGAGAAAGCGCTGGCTGGATACTATGCGGGAGGACATGCAACTAGTGAATGCCACAACTAGAAACGCTCAAGATCGAGCAGTATGGAAGAAAAAGTGCAGAAAAGCAGACCCTGCAATAAAGCGGGATTAATGCTAGGAAGATGATGATAGCTGCGCCATTCATATTATTAATAATACGTGCTACAGCCAGCACACATGTATTCCTTTTATTTTCGGAGCATCCTTCTATTTCAAAAATTGAGTTTTTGGAAGAATGGTTCAAACACGAAGATGATAGAAACGTCCATCTTTTCGAATTTCTTTCGACTAAAATTAATTTCAATGATGTTACTGGGACCCTGCAAGAAAATTCAAAACCAGCTATTTATCAAAATTTACTGCCAAATAGGTTGTTATGGGAAAGTCAAAGGATCGTTTCTTGACTAAGGATAAAAGCTGTTTTTTTGTATTGGACGAAACAATGTGCCGGGTCTTCTCAGTTTTGAATTACGAGGCGGGGTATACCCAGCTTTAGCCCCGAGACCAGAATTATTTTCTTTGTCAAGTATCAACCCAGAACCTCTGGATCCAAAGCGTCAGTACGTACCGTGGGACCACAAAATGCGGCATTCAGTAATTCAGGAAAACAATAGTAAACAATCGAATTATACTGAACAATTCAGATGTTTCTGGTAGAAAATTTGATGATAAACAATATTGTCAATACACAGAACTTTTCACCTGATTGTTCCTCGGTTAATATTGAAAATTAAAATTATCATATTATACGAAACATGTACCCAGTTGTATACATAGACTATCAACAACATTGTATTGAAAAGACGGAGATTATTAATAGTTTTATTAGTAAAGCAAGGTTTTCAGAAAAAAAAATACCAGTTGGGAAAAAATTCTGTACCTTAAATCCTAGGAAACAATTTCTACGGTACTGTGAGCGAAATGAATTCTTTGTAGAAAGCGGTATAAAGCGGCTGTCTTTCTTCATGAAAAACGTGTATAATAATAATAATAATAATAATAATAATAATAATAATAATAATAATAATAATAATAATAAAACAATAGTAATCATTATTATTATTATTATTATGATTATTATTATTATTATTTATATTTTCTTCCTTCCTTCCTTCCTTCCTTCCTTCCTTCCTTCCTTCCTTCCTTCCTTCCTTCCTTCCTTCCTTCCACCCTTCCTTCCTTCCTTTCTTTCTTTCTTTCTTTCTTTCTTTCTTTCTTTCTTTCATACTTTCTTACTTTCTTTCTTTCTCCGTTGCGCCCATTCATAGAGCGCGTTGGAACTTGTTAGCTTGATGACTTTTGCCTTCTTCTTCTCCCAAATTCTCTTCTTCTGTTCGTCTTGCACCAGTCCTGCTGGTATGCTTATTCTTGCTTATTGTTGCGATTCTGAATATTTTTGGTGTTTTCATGTTGTTCCCCCCATGTTAAATACTATTATAATTATAATAATTATTATTATCACCACCACTACGTAGTAATAAGCAATTAGTGTATGTGTGGCGAGGTTCGTGTGAGTGTGTGTATCAATCAAGTGGGTAGACCGCAGTGTGTCTGATGTCCAATTACTGGCTGCCACCAGCATAATGCCTGTAACTTCATCGTTCACTTTGACTATTACTCGGGGGTACATAATTACATTACAGGCGAGTTGTGTTAGCCGACCAAATACTTCCGTTATGCCACAGAACCACAATACCGTCACAGCCCCACAAGCACAAACAACTTGTTTACCACCACGTTCTTTGGAATAAGATTTCTACAATCATATGGCATCTGAAAATTAGTTTATATCCCTCTCTCGTGTTTCTTCGGCTCCTGTTTTGTCTATATAGTAACTGTTGTTGATGTTCACTATTGTTGATTGACGGTAATTACAAAAAGCAAAATCCCAAATTCTTTCTTTAAATTCTGCAAGGATTATCATCTAGATAATAGCTTCCTTGAAGATATCGCCATTACTCATTAAGAAAGTTCAGTCATGATCCTCAGGAACCATATCATTTTAAATACTAGACTACAAATGCTAGAAAGGCTGGAGGCTTCGAGCGAGCGCGCGGTGAAAGGAGGGAGCTGGCTGGATGACGTCACGCTCACCTTGTCGTTGCCGTCTCATAACGCCAGATCTCACCAGTGAACTCAGTACACATGCACCAAGCGGTACTATGACGTCACACACCTCAGTGCATTCTCAGTACATTTCGTGACGTTACCGTAACGTAACGACGAAGTGAGGTTCGACATTAAAATATGTAACTTCCGCTCCGATGTCGAGTCCCACATGACATGACGATAGCTTGAACTCACGGTGCTCGTATGACTTCAGTGCACTATCCCAATATTATGCAGTCATTAAGTGGTTTCCAAGACAACACCTTCCCTTATTTACTATAGTATGCGGGAATCTATATATTTAAAACACTAAGCTGTTTTTTGTACACACGAGATTGTGAAAACGACTTAACCGATTGGCTTCGTAAGACATTCTAACGAAAGCTCTTGGCATGCAGATTTGCAGAGTTTCTTTAAAAGGAAAATATATGTTACGGTATATTTTTAAATGATTAAAGAAATATGTAATATTTGACACTCTCGCGCATGCGCACAATGGCCTTTCTCAACAAGGAAAATGGCGATTCCGGTCGCGTCTAACTGAGATCTTTGTTTATGAGAATTAAAAAGGGTCTCCAATAATGTTAGTTATGTTTTTACAATATGCATTGAAATAGAATTATATTAAATAAACCACGAATTGAAGGACATAAAGTGCAGGTTGAGTGTGTATACTGGTTAGATAGCTTAATACTGCAGTGTCACATAGCTGTCTGGTTGGCCAAGGGGATAAGGTTACTGGCCAGAAATTTGTATTATGCATGATCGAGAGGGTTCGATCCCACTTCGGATATGTTTTTTTATTTTCGTTTTCTTCCTTCCTACGATTGGTATTGCATTGTAGAAACATATTTCACTTTTATCATTCCCGTCAAGTAACGAATTCTCTGTTCCCATCGAGAGGGTTCGATTCCCACCTCGGTTATGTTTTTTTTATTTTCGTTTTCTTCCTTCCTACGATTGGTATTACATTGTAGAAACATATTTCACTTTTATCATTCCCGTCAAGTAACGAATTCTCTGTTCCCATCGAGAGGGTTCGATTCCCACCTCGGTTATGTTTTTTTTATTTTCGTTTTCTTCCTTCCTACGATTGGTATTACATTGTAGAAACATATTTCACTTTTATCATTCCCGTAAAGTAACGAATTCTCTGTTGCCATCCTTTGCATGGTCGAGAGGGTTCGATTCCCACCTCGGATACGTTTATTTATTTTCATTTTCTTCCTTCCTACGATTGGTATTACATTGTAGAGATATATTTCACTTTTTCATTCCCGTAAAGTAACGAATTCTCTGTTGCCATCCTTTGCATGGTCGAGAGGGTTCGATTCCCACCTCGGATATGTTTTTTTTTTGTTTTCTTCCTTCCTACGATTGGTATTAGAGTGTAGAAACATATTTCACTTTTATCATTCCCGTAAAGTAACGAATTCTCTGTTGCCATCCTTTGCATTGTCGAGAGGGTTCGATTCCCACCTCGGATATGTTTTTTTTTGTTTTCTTCCTTCCTACGATTGGTATTAGAGTGTAGAAACATATTTCACTTTTATCATTCCTGTAAAGTAACGAATTCTCTGTTGCCATCTATATATTTAAAACACTAAGCTGTTTTTTGTACACACGAGATTGTGAAAACGACTTAACCGATTGGCTTCGTAAGACATTCTAACGAAAGCTCTTGGCATGCAGATTTGCAGAGTTTCTTTAAAAGGAAAATATATGTTACGGTATATTTTTAAATGATTAAAGAAATATGTAATATTTGACACTCTCGCGCATGCGCACAATGGCCTTTCTCAACAAGGAAAATGGCGATTCCGGTCGCGTCTAACTGAGATCTTTGTTTATGAGAATTAAAAAGGGTCTCCAATAATGTTAGTTATGTTTTTACAATATGCATTGAAATAGAATTATATTAAATAAACCACGAATTGAAGGACATAAAGTGCAGGTTGAGTGTGTATACTGGTTAGATAGCTTAATACTGCAGTGTCACATAGTTGTCTGGTTGGCCAAGGGGATAAGGTTACTGGCCAGAAATTTGTATTATGCATGATCGAGAGGGTTCGATCCCACTTCGGATATGTTTTTTTATTTTCGTTTTTTTTCTTCCTTCCTACGATTGGTATTGCATTGTAGAAACATATTTCACTTTTATCATTCCCGTCAAGTAACGAATTCTCTGTTCCCATCGAGAGGGTTCGATTCCCACCTCGGTTATGTTTTTTTTATTTTCGTTTTCTTCCTTCCTACGATTGGTATTACATTGTAGAAACATATTTCACTTTTATCATTCCCGTCAAGTAACGAATTCTCTGTTCCCATCGAGAGGGTTCGATTCCCACCTCGGTTATGTTTTTTTTATTTTCGTTTTCTTCCTTCCTACGATTGGTATTACATTGTAGAAACATATTTCACTTTTATCATTCCCGTAAAGTAACGAATTCTCTGTTGCCATCCTTTGCATGGTCGAGAGGGTTCGATTCCCACCTCGGATACGTTTATTTATTTTCATTTTCTTCCTTCCTACGATTGGTATTACATTGTAGAGATATATTTCACTTTTTCATTCCCGTAAAGTAACGAATTCTCTGTTGCCATCCTTTGCATGGTCGAGAGGGTTCGATTCCCACCTCGGATATGTTTTTTTTTGTTTTCTTCCTTCCTACGATTGGTATTAGAGTGTAGAAACATATTTCACTTTTATCATTCCCGTAAAGTAACGAATTCTCTGTTGCCATCCTTTGCATTGTCGAGAGGGTTCGATTCCCACCTCGGATATGTTTTTTTTTTGTTTTCTTCCTTCCTACGATTGGTATTAGAGTGTAGAAACATATTTCACTTTTATCATTCCTGTAAAGTAACGAATTCTCTGTTGCCATCTATATTTAAAACACTAAGGTATTTTTTGTACACACGAGATTTTGAAAACGACTTAACCGATTGGCTTCGTATGGCATTCTATCGAAAGCTCTTGGCATGCAGATTTGCAGTGTGTCTTTAAAAGGAAAATATATGTTACGGTATATTTTTATATGTTTAAAGAAAAAGGTAATATATGTGGCAATTGCGCGTTGCCACAATTGCGTTTCTTCATGAGAGAAATGGCGGATAAAAGATCCACCGTATCGTAGTGTGATCTTTGTTTATGAGAATTGAAAAGGGAAATATCGCTTATGTTGTATCCCGATATATACTGGAATAGAATCATGAAATAAGGGAAATATTGATGAACTGTAACTGGCAGTTGAGTGCGTTTGTTGTTTACGTCACTTAATATTGCACTCTAATTTCGTTGTCTGGGTGGCTCAGCGGCTAACATTGTGGACAACGAAATTGATTATGCATCGTCGAAGGAGTTTGATTCCCACCTCAGACATGTAATTCTATTTCCCAATTATTCTATCTTGCAATTGGTATTACATTGTCTAAACATATGTTACGTTTATTATTCCCGTAAGGTAAGAAATTCTCCATGATTTACGTTGCCAGATACTTTTAAATTGAAAATGAAAATCGGCACAATCGCTTCGCCTTGAGAGAAAATTGTCGAACATAATTCATTTGATGGACTCAGACATCGTGGTCACTCAGCCCTGTCTACTTTGGTGTGTGAGTGTAAACCTTTCTCTGATAACCTGTGTTAATGTGATGGCTGTATTGATGTGTGCATTTGTAATTAGTATGGGGAATAGGGAGTTGAGAATCATGAAATAAGGGAAATATTGATGAACTGTAACTGGCAGTTAAGTGCGTTTGTTGTTTACGTCTCTTAATATTGCACTCTAATTTCGTTGTCTGGGTGGCTCAGCGGCTAACATTGTGGACAACGAAATTGATTATGCATCGTCGAAGGAGTTTGATTCCCACCTCAGACATGTAATTCTATTTCCCAATTATTCTATCTTGCAATTGGTATTACATTGTCTAAACATATGTTAGGCTACGTTTATTATTCCCGTAAGGTAAGGAATTCTCCATGATTTACGTTCCCAGATACTTTTAAATTATTAAATAAATATCGGCACAATCGCTTCGCCTTGAGAGAAAATTGTCGAACATAATTCATTTGATGGACTCAGACATCGTGGTCACTCAGCCCCGTCTACTTTGGTGTGTGAGTGTAAACCTTTCTCTGATAACCTGTGTTAATGTGATGGCTGTATTGATGTGTGCATTTGTAATTAGTATGGGGAATGGAGAGTTGACGTCTGAGGCTTTAAGTTAGGAACTATCCCGGTATTTGCCTGGAGTGGAAGTGGGAAACCACGGAAAACCACATCCAAGGTTGTTGAGATGGGAATCAAATTTAGCTCTTCTTAGGTTTGCCTCAAGAGTGCGCCCCGTTCCAGCCCTCAGACCAGAATTAAATTTCTTGGCAGAGCAGGGATCGAACCTGGAATCTGGGGCGATAGCTCAGAATGTAGCCTTAAGACTGGGCTTCCCTGTGTTAATACGATCTTTGAAAAACACTGAACATATAATTCTAAAACTCCCTCCATTACGGTGGCTGGCGAAGTGAGTCCATGCTCATTCCAGTAGTGGCGAAGTGATTCTATGCTCCCTTGCATAATTTACTGTCATGGAAATGCAAAGTATTGTACCTTCAACAGGTGATGGAAATTGATTATTTAGAGCAGTTTCATTCTGTTTATTTCAAAATGAAGTTCGTCATCCTGAGTTGCGTTTGCAAGCAAATTGCAAAAATTGCAAGGATTTTATTATTGGCGATCAGTCTCATCGCATTCTCATCAGCAACCAACTTGAGAATGGAAGTCTCTGAACTTAGTTGTATAAGTGAATATTGTTGTTTATTGATTATTTTTTTAGAGTACATAACAATGAGTCTAACCACGCAGTTGATTTTGGCAATGGAAGTAAGTTATTATTTGCTATTTAATATTTGGCAGCTGCGTTGATGCAGGCCACTATAGTGTTATTTAATAAGCTATGACGTTAATTTGGGGAGAAATGCTGCTATAAATAAACCCATTTTACGAAATAGAACATTAGCCGCAAACAAGTGGGAAATCGGAGAAAAATACGAAGCCACTTTTAAACTCCAATATGAATACGGCATTTCAGATACAATTCCAGATACTATACCGTTACAGTGTAGGGTCCTTGACGAACAAATTTAAACATTGTTCTGCACTGTATTTCTCTTGAGAGAAATCTTCACTTGGTTATTTTGAGCTTTGCTGTTGTAATGTAAAATTAATCTGACTAAATATAAAACATTTGACATGCTGCAACAATTATTTTTCACTGGAGATGATATCTCAAGGAATTTCAGAGAGACTAATCGGCAGTACAATGCTATGTCCTTCGTTTCATTTGGTGCCAATGTTACTGTGCCACACCCATACGGTCCACATTGTTTTAAGATGTATGGAGGTGCACATCATCGCATTTCTTCGTTATATTCCAAAATTATATGTGACGGTTTGCGGCCAGTTTTATTAGACTCCTCAGAGTTCTTGAATTCCTTGGAACTAAATGACTTGCCTCCACATATTCCAAACGCTTGAACCGTTATGCTGCTTAGAAATCTGAACGTTTCCCAAGGGCTCCTAAATGCAACCATATTGCTTGGATTTGGAAATAATAAGTGCAGTTAAAATTAGGCAGAGAGGTCGAATCCTTCTACTTGATTTAACAGCATCCGATAAAACACTATCATTTTGTTTTAAGAGGCAATATTTTCCAATTTATTTGGCATACTCTGTCACAATCAATGAAGCTCAAGGGAAAACTCTGGAACGTATAGGTCTCAATTTGCCTCATCAATTTTTCAGTCATGGCCAGCAGTATTTTGCAATGTTGAGAGTGCAATCTTTTGACGCCCTTATAGTTTCAATAGAGCCAAAAAATCATCGTGCAAAGAATATACAGTAGGCCTACATAAGAAAATTCTTCAGTAAATATTTTTCTATTGCCCGTCATTTTTGACGGGTTTCAACTAGTCTATATATTTAAAACTGTAAGGTGATTTTTGTTATCACGAGATAGAGAGAACGACAGAACCAATTTACTTCGTAGAGCACTCTAACGACAGCTCTTGGCCTGTAGATTTGCAGAGTGTCTCTAAAATAAACAAATATATTACGGTATATTTTTAAATAAATATAGAAAATAGCAGAATTCTCGCCCCTCACGCATGCGCACAATCCGCCTGGGCTCATGACAAAATGGCGGTGAGAAGTCCATTAAAATGTAAGTTATTTAATAAGCTTCCATGTAATTGAAAACATACATTAACCAAGTTCTGAGAATACAATATAATAACAGTATGAACATATACGAATGTATATTGATTTTATTGATAATGAATTGGATTATTTTCTTCAGATAGCGGCTTTTGAAGATAGTGAATGGTTGCGTCTGCATCTAAATGTGAGTGCGCGAGTGGCTATTTGGTTAAGGCGATTGACTGTGGATCCAAGGATCGCAGGTTCGATACCAACTCTCGCTTTTTTTTTTTTTTTTTTTTTTTGCCACTGAAATATTGTTTTATCAAGGAGTATTAGTAAGGTTTTATGTCAGTTAAAGATACATATTTCTACACATTTTCTCAACACGTTTTATTTCCGTTTTACCATTGCATTACAGCATGTCCTCAATACGTCGTTTGAATATCTGCAATCAGTTCCAGTAACAGACAACAGATGGCAGTACCTCACCAATATAGTTCCAGTAACTGAGAGCAGATTGCGTCGATATATTTAAAACACAAGGCATGGCCTTGATGGCGAGTTTTCACGTGATAGTTAAATATTGTTTTATCAAGGATTATTAGTAACGTTTTATGTCAGTTAAAGATTCCTACATTCCCTCTCAATAAGTTTTATTTCCGTTTTACCATTGCATTACAGCATGTGGTCAAAAGAGCTAATATCTGCCATCAATTGCAGTAACTGACAACCGATGGCAGTACTTCGCCCATATAGTTTCAGTAACTAACAACAGATGGCAGCACCATTGCATCGATATATTTAAAACTCAAAACATGGCGCGTTTTCAAGTGATGGAGAGTTATAGAGGGCAATTTTTAAGAAGGGAAACGTTGAAGAACATTAACTGACAGTTGAGTGTGTAGGCTATGTTGTTTATGTACTCTAATATTGCTATTTCTTCCCAATGCTTCGGTGGTCAAGTTGGTAGCATCCTAGACTAAAAGTTATAAATTATGCATCGTCGATATACTCTTAAATTATTAGTGAAAAGGTAGTTTTCCAGGCCCTGGCGCGTGTCCACAGTTGCTTTCGCCATGAGAGGCACTTGGCAAACATAATTCGTTTGAAGGGCTCCGACATCGTTGTCACTCAGCCCCACGTACTTTGGTGTGTAAGTGTAAAATTTCCTCTGATAACCCGTATTATTGTGATAGCTGCATTACTTTGTGTATTTGTAATTAAGGTGGGAAATGGCAAGGTGACGGCCGAGGCCTTAAGTTAGGAACCATCCCGGTATTTGCCTTGAGTGGAAGTGGGAAACCACGGAAAACCACATCTAAGATTGACGAGGTGGGAATCAAACCTTCCTCTTCTTAGTTATACCTCTAGAGACTGAATGTGCCCCGTTTTTGCCCTCAGACCAGAATTAAATTTCTTGGCAGAGCAGGAAATGTAACCCGGGTCTCCGAGGCGATAGCCAAGAATGGGTGGGCTTCCATGTGTTAATACGATTTTTGACATGCACGGGACATAGAATTCTAAAACAGCCTCCATTAGGGTGACTGCCGAAGTGAGTATTGAGTATATGCCTATGCTCATTCCAGTAGTTGGCGAAGTTATTCTATGTTCCCCTGCAAAATGTACTGCCATAAACTATAACAGGTGATGGAAATAGCTTATTTAGAGCAGTTTTGTACTGTTTATATCAAAATGAAGAACGTCATTCTGCGCTGCGTTTTCAAGCTATTGCCAAACATTTCGCTGGCAGGAACAATTATAAGGAATTTATTGTAAGCGACCAGTCTCATCGCATTCTCCTCACCAACCAACTTGAGTATGAGAGTCTCTGGACGGTCATGTTGAACTTCATTGTATAAGACAGTTGTTTAATGATTATTTGTTTAGAGTACTGAATCTAACTACGCAGTTGATTTCGGCAATGGAAGTATTTTTTGGCATTTAATATTTAGCGGCTCCGATATTGCAGGTCACTATAGTGTTATCGAATAATACGAAGCCACATTTAAAATCCAATATAAATAGGCCATTTCAGAAACAATTCCAGATGTTATGCAGTACAGTGTAAGGTCTTTGACGATCAAATGTAAACATTGTTCTACATTGTATTTCTCTTGCGTAAAATCTACGCGCTGTTACTTTGGCCTTTACTGTTGTGATGGTAAAATTGATCTGCTGAAATATAAAATATTTGCCAAGCTGCAACAATGCGATGATATTAATTTTAAAGTCATTGAACTTATATCCAGTAGTTCAAACACATACATCAGCGTTAACATATTGGCGAACATAATTCATTTGATGGACTCAGACATCGTCGTCACTCAGCCCCGTCTATTTTGGTGTGCGAGTGTAAACTTTTCTCTGATAACCTGTGTTAATGTGATGGCTGTGTTGATGTGTGCATTTGTAATTAATATGGGGAATGGGGAGTTAACGACCGAGGCTTTAAGTTAGGAACTATCCCGGTATTTGCCTGGAGTGGAAGTGGGAAACCACGGAAAACCAAATCCAAGATTGTTGAGATGGGAATCAAACTTTGCTCTTCTTAGTTTTGCCTCACGAGTGCGCCCCGTTCCAGTCCTCAGACCAGAATTAAATTTCTTGGCAGAGCGGGGATCGAACCTGAATCCGGGCCAATAGCTCAGAATGTAGCCTTAAGAATGGGCTTCCCTGTGTTAATACGATCTTTGACAAGCACTGAACATATAATTCTAAAACTCCCTCCATTACTGTGGCTGGCGAAGTGAGTCTATGCTCATTCCAGTAGAGGCGAAGTGATTCTATGCTCCCTTGCATAATTTACTGTCATGGAAATACAAAGTATTGTACCTTAAACAGGTGATGGAAATTCATTATTTACAGCAATTTCATTCTGTTAATTTCAAAATGAAGATCGTCATCCTGAGTTGCGTTTGCAAGCAAATTGCAAAAATTGCAAGGATTTTATTATTGGCGATCAATCTCATCGCATTCTCATCAGTAACCAACTTGAGAATGGAAGTATTCATTGTATATGTCAATATTATTGTTTATTGATTATTTGTTTAGAGTGCATAACAATGGGTCTAACCACGCAGTTGATTTTGGCAATGGAAGTAAGTTATTATTTGCCATTTAATATTTGGCGGCTACGTTGATGCAGGCCACTATAGTGTTATATAAGATGACGTTAATTTGGCAGAAATGCTGCTATAAATAAACCCATTTGACGAAATAGAACATTAGCCGCAAACAAGTGGGAAATCGGAAAAAAATACGAAGCCACTTTTAAAATCCAATATAAATATGGCATTTCAGAAACAATTCCAGATACTATGCCGTTACAGTTTAGAGTCCTTGACGAACAAATGTAAACATTGTTCTGCACTGTATTTCTCTTGCGAGAAATCTACACTTGGTTACTTTGACCTTTGCTGTTGTAATGGTAAAATTAATCTGAATAAATATAAAATATTTGACAGGCTTTAACAATTATTTTTCACTGGAGATGATATCTCAAGGAATTTCAGAGGGACTAATCGGCAGTACAATGCTATGTCCTTCGTTTCATGGCGCAGCGGTCAAGCTGTATGCCTCTCACCAAGGCGGATCGGGTTCGATTCCCGGTCAATGCATGTGAGATTTTTGATGTGAAATGCCATGTCCTGTGGTTCGGATTCCACGTTAAACGGAGGTCCCGTGGCTTATGATCGCGAGATTAACGGTCACGTTAAACTGCAAGCTTCCTTCCTTCGTTTCATTTGGTGCCAATGTTACTGTGCCACACGCACACGGTCCACATTGTTTTAAAATTATGGAATTGCACATCATCGCATTTCTTCGTTATATTCCAAAAATATAAGCGATGGTTTGCGGCCAGTTGTATTAGACTCATCAGAGTTCTTGAATTCCTTGGAACTAAACGACTGGCCGCCACATACTCCAAACGCTTGGCCCGTTATGCT
This sequence comes from Meconema thalassinum, assembly GCA_946902985.2. NCBI lineage: Eukaryota > Metazoa > Arthropoda > Insecta > Orthoptera > Tettigoniidae > Meconema > Meconema thalassinum. The sequence goes on along the minus strand of OX336390.1, from coordinate 293,824,306 downwards.
GCTTAGAAATCTGAACGTTTCCCAAGGACTCCTAAATGCAACCATATTGCTTGGATTTGGAAATAATAGGTGCAGTTAAAATTAGGCAGAGATGTCTAATCCTTCGACTTGATTTAACACCATCCGATAAAACACTATCATTTTCTTTTAAGAGGCAATATTTTCCAATTCATTTGGCATACTTTATCACAATCAATAAAGCTCAAGGGGAAACTCTGGAACGTATAGGCCTCAATTTGCCCCAACAATTTTTCAGTCATGGCCAGCAGTATTTTGCAATGTTGAGAGTGCAATCTTTTGACGCCCTCATAGTTTCAATAGAGTCAAAAAATAATCGTACAAAGAATGTACAGTAGGCCTATATAAGAAAATTCTTCAGTAAATATTTTTCTATTGACCGTCATGTTTTGACGGGTTACAACTAGTTGTAATGAATTTTAAACTTTCGTTATTCTCGAATGTTTATGACGGTTTCTCTGATGATATAGATTGAATGTAAACATGGCGTCTGGTTCATCTTCGCTCACGGAACTGGATAGTTTAGAACAGTTAGTGAACAGTAATAGTTACGATAATGCACCAACAACTAACGTAGAAATATATTTCATATAACATAATTATATTTTGTTTTAGATTGTTTTGCAGTGATCACTTCCTACTGCTGTACATTGTACAGAAATTAATTAGGATAGGAGCAGGAAGCATATGCTAAGGTTAATGAAGTTCAAAAGTTTAAACACCACAGCACAAAATGTTCTCATGTTAGAATATAAAAACTACTACATCTTTACGTATTAATTTCAGAGATCTGCTCATCTCAAAAACAATCCCTCTGGGCACGCTGCAAGACGGAGGTACAGGGCGCCCGGGAATGTTCTCCGCAGCGGCTACGTGCAGCTGGGAGTGGTTGCGTCATCAGTTTAGTTGGTAGCACAGTATCCTTGATAGGGTGAAGGCCACATGTGTGGGCTGTGGGCTGTCGAATTCGTCAGTGTGTTTTGCAATAAGCGAGCATGTGTGTCATCAGCACTTCTAGCATCAGATATGAATGGCTGTGGTGAGTATAAAGTTTACTGTTTGTTTATATGATACAAGCGACAGCCGTGCTGCCAACGTAACTGGTGACGTAATCTCTCACAGCAGCTTGTAGGCACTGCGGAGAACATTCCCGGGCGCACTGTATAATTCACCGGACAAAGAAAAATATCTCGAATTCACTCAATTTGCCAATTGTTGTATATCTACAAAATGTCCACACGTTCAGCATACGAGAATCCCCATCTCATTATAATTCCAAAAATGTTTTGCTTATCCCCTGACATCACAAATTCTTTCATGCAAAAGATTTAGGTAATTTTTACATGACTATTGATCATTTTAATTGATTTTGATACTGTGCCTGTTAACGGAGGTAGGCTATGATTTTTGTAATTTCAAAATTATATTTTTCCGACACCTTTGGTCAATAGTTGGTGCTACCCAGAATCTTTTCCGAGGTAAGTTTTTTGCCCTTTCTCGAAGAATAGTACAAAGTTTTATTGGATTCAATTTTTAACGTGCTAAAAAGTTCAAGTGATATTTCACTTTTCCTAAATAGGCCCCCATTCCCACTACATTAGTCCTATTTTTCCCATTAACGAACTTTACCGAGAGTAGTTTAAATGATTTTTGTATGTATAAATTTGAAAGTGATTGGTGAAAAAAGACGGTACTTATAGTGCCCACAAGAAAGTGATATATCTATTATTTATATAACAAGAAGTTCCGTGACGAACTAAAGAACCTACTTTTCTTAAAATTTAAGATTCGTGCTAATCTATATAGACCTATCGAGAATAATGACGAAATTAATTTGGTAATATCGAATTATCTAATTAGTTCAAAATATACCTGAAATAATGTAGCCTAATAGAGCACTACAGTTGGCAGCCCTGGTGACTGAATACATTGTTATTTCCATCTCTTAAGGTACAGAATACAAAATTTGGTTCAAGTCCAATGGATAGCATGGACATTACATGCAGTTAGACATTGGAACTATCAACGCGCATAAAATCATATTGGCAACAATGTCATGCATGTGTTGGTCAGAAATAATCTGAAATATTATGATCTCTTGTTGTGCCAATTTTGGATGAAATCCATTTTTTAGTATGGAAGTTACATGCATTTCAAAATTGGACCTATCAGCTGGCTTAGAGTCATGTTGGCAGCACTGACGTATATTAGTTTCTCCAAATTAATCTAGAATGTCAGGTACTATACGTGTGCAAATTTTAAAGCTGTTGGCTTACATACTTTCTGACATATTAATATTAGGGTAAAAATAGACACATACTTTATTAACAGTTGGCAGCGCTGGTTGCTCTTAAGAATAGGCATAGTCATATCTGTTATTGTACACATAGCACGTACGAAATTTGGTTGAAATCCAATTGATAGTATAGAAGTTACATGTATTTTAAAATTGGACCTATCAGCAGGCTTAGAGTCATGTTGGCAGCACTGACATATATTAGTTTATCCAAATTAATCTAGAATGTCAGGTACTATACTTGAGCATAGTTTAAAGCTGTCGGCTTGCATACTTTCTGATATATTGGTATTTGGATAAGAAACTAGAAGAGCATTTATTAACAGTTGGCAGCCCTGTTGGCTTTTAATAATACGCTCAGTCATATCCGTTTATGTACACATAGTACATACGAAATTTGGTTGAAATCCAATTGATAGTGTAGAAGTTATATACATTAATAAATTGGACCCATCAGCAGGCTTAGAATCATTTTGGCAACAATGCCATGCTTGGCCTCCTGGAAATTACAGTGAAATATTATTGTCTATATGTGTGCCAATTTTGGAATACTTGAGCATAGTTTAAAGCTGTCGGCTTGCATACTTTCTGATATATTGGTATTTGGATAAGAAACTAGAAGAGCATTTATTAACAGTTGGCAGCCCTATACTATACGTGTGCAAATTTTAAAGCTGTTGGCTTACATACTTTCTGACATATTAATATTAGGGTAAAAATAGACACATACTTTATTAACAGTTGGCAGCGCTGGTTGCTCTTAAGAATAGGCATAGTCATATCTGTTATGGTACACATAGCACGTACCTTCCAAGATATCCATCATGGAGCTCAAATTGCAATTGCTGTTTTTCATCAGCTGGTAGCACTGACATCATTTTCAAATATAGGCTTGAGATATTCAGGTACAGATCTTTACTCATACCAAATTTAGATTCGATTGCTGCAGCCGTTTAGGAGTTGATGTGGGGGGGGGGCACACATACAGCCAGACAGAGAGACGAACAGGAGGACAGACAGACAGACATTTGCCCGGATCGATCTCATAAGTCTACGTTTTTCTCATTTTTGCAAAATGTGAAAAGTAGGCGAAAAATGAATGTCAATTTGTTCGTCTTTTATGCGTTCATATACCATTCTTCCGATTGCGATCAATTTTGGTGAGTTGTTGTGCACACTCCCAGGAAGGTTATAGGCATAGTAAATCCATCATACAACAGGTAGCGCACGAGTAGATTCGACAAATGAGTGACAGCATGCGAATCGTTTCAACAAATTCCCGTTTGCGTTCATATACCATTCAATCGATTGCGATGAAACTTTGGACAGTTGTTGTTCCCACTCCCATGCAAGTTTCTAACTTAGTAAATCCGTTTTACGATAGGTAGCGCACGAGTAGATTCAACAAATGAGTGACGGCGCGCGAATCGTTTAAACATAATCCCGTATCCGTTCATATACCATTGATCCGATTGCGATGAAACTTTGGTGAGTTGATGTGTACACTCCTACGAAGGGTTCTGGCTTAGTAAATCCATATTACAATAAGTATCGCACGAGTATATTCAACAAATGAGTGACGGCGCGCAAATCGTTTCAATAAAGTCCCATATGCATCCATATACCATTCAACTGAATGCGACGTAACTTTATGCGTAATTAGTAAATCATTTTTACAAAAGTTTAGCGACAGTTAATTGAAAGAGAAAACAAATATTGTGTATCCAAAAGCACTTCAAAGTTACAACGCCAACACTACTTTTGATTTGAATTGCAACGCAAACCCCGTTCAGCTTATATACATATATATAAATCGTATGTTAACTTTTGAACTGACGGTTGTTTTGGGGTCTGGGGGATGTGAAACGCGAAGATAATGTCAAAACTATTCGGAAGTCGAAACATGGTACACTGCAATAGGTAGCTTTCTTATGAAATCTACCTAATTATGAAAACCCATTCTGTGCCCAACTCTAGGAATGGGTATTCCAAGATTCAGACACCTAGATATCAAGGGAAAGGCTACAGCCGCTTTTGAAAGTTGAGATATTTGAATATCGCGCTACATTACTTCCAGAAGGAAATGGAAAGAATATGCAGCCAAGAGCATGTCAAGTGACGTAGCGAGTAATAGCAGAGGTCGAGACTATTTTTTGATTAAATAGTTAGCCATGGAGTAGAGACTTGAGACTTGGATCATATTACTGGCACGGCCAAATGAAAGAGAATGCACTTAGTATCAAGTAAATCGGACCAGGGATACCAGAGATATGAGGATTTCTAGATTTCAGCGTGATGCAGCGTGACCCTGACCGTTTTGAATAAAAGCCGGCCGGCCCAAGCAACTTGAGCTCACTTCGAACCAAGCGCTTGCATAGCAAGGTGCTGCTACGCTGAGCCAAGGCACACGGTTGCCGGATCTACGCAGAAGTTATTTTCAAATTGTGATAGTCACAAAAGTGCTGCGCTACATGTGGAACTTAGTAAGTTTCCGGCGAGAGAGAATCACTAAGGTGATTGGTATTTTTCTACGGACACTGGTGAAATATTTTATTTCTACATGGACATAAGCTAGACTTTGTCTAGAAAGTACTTTGTCGCAGTCTAGTAATAATCATTTAATACTTGGATATTTTAGTCCAATTTAGTCAGTTTCATAATTGTAACTTGATAACCACTCCGATCTTTCAGTATATTGAAGGCCAGTCTATCACGGTGTTGTTCATTAGCCAACGCAGGGAAACTATATGTTGCTTCGCGCATGATAGATGGTGATAAGCCATGCCCAGGGAACGATCTTCAGAACAGCCGTTGATTGGTTTAGACTGTCAGTGTTTTCTTGTACTGAAAAGATTACCGTGAGTTATGTTACAACTGACATATTTGAGAATAGATCACTTAGATCTGACCCCATTTAAGCGAAATGCTATGGCTTTAATAGAAGTTAACATTAAAATGGATCAGCAGTTACTTCAAACTTCAAGAAATATCTCCACTATGTCGTGTTAGACAGATTGTGGGTATATAATGGCGGCCGATACAAGGATTATACGTGCTTGTCCGATAGGGCATGTATCTGGTTAAATCTGGTACAGACCAGGTTCACTACGCTTCAAGACCATCAAGAAATGTAAGCCACTTTTGACTTTATACTATGCCTAGCTAATTGGAACAAACTATTTTTTTCTGCAGATGACCAACACATTTATTTTTTTCTTCGTATTTAAATCTTGCAATGATTTACGCAAGACATATTAGAGTTATTCTGAGTATTTTCAGCACTCAGAACAGTTTAGGATCGATGACCGAGCAGAACGAGCATTTATTTGAATGTTTCATATTTTTTGGCTAATCACGGAAAACAGCCGATGTAACTGTAAAAGTTAACAATTATTTTTGTTGAGAGATGGATATTTTATCCATATTCGAAGAATCGAACATGTGGATTCTCACATAATGAAATAATAATTAAACCCATTTAAAATAATATGAATAATAATAATAATAATAATAATAATCCAATAATAATAAAATAATGATTTTCATAATTTTTCTAAATAATTCTTGGATCTTATATTTTCTAATAATCACATTTATTGAGAGAGAGCCTCTGAAGTAGTTTAATCATTTCTAGTTTGGAACAGGTGATTTTCCGAAGGAGAGTGGTTAGCGCAAGCCCGCATTCAACCATCATTACAGTTCTGGTTGAACAGTTAATATTTGCAATGAGCAAAGTATATTTTTCAGATAACACGGAGAGGCATGAAACGGGAAGCAAATGATATTTGTATCAATTAGGATATTTTTGTATTTATATAAAATCATGACGTAAATACACATTCGAAAGTGAAAGAAAGATTATCATAAGTATGATAAATTCACGGGTTGAACTGAATGGTAAAATAAAATAAACTTGTAAGTTTATTAATCTTCCAGTGTTGATAACAAGCAGAGGCTTGATTTATTGTATAAATTTTGGGAAGAAAATTTATGTGTGTGGAGTAGTTGAAATGCCATTCCCAGGTGCGCATGTTTAAGTCGCAGGAATGAGGAGGTTTTTATTCGAGCATCAATCAAATAGCAGGTTCGATAACTCAGTGTTAAAGGAGTGTTGGAACTACACATTGCGTCGTATGAATGACCCAAAGGTTATTTCTTAAAAAACCATCAGTTCTTATTTCAACCTTGTTTACGGATTCCATTAAGACTTTGATTTTGCTAGAACCCGGTTTTGTCATGATAGTATTTTATTCTTCTTCAGAGGAAGACCTTTGCCGTTGTTGTTGGAATGTTGTGTTCTTACACAAATAATAGAATGGGCCACTGCCAATTAAAAATAATTCTATAACCACGAATAATTTGAAGGATGTTTTCAATCCTAGTGCCATGAACTAAATGCATTTATTATGAAGCTACAATTCTTATTTCCGCATTCTGTCGAAGAATTGCAAGTTGTGAAAGTTACTAAAATGGCCACAAATATAAATATTTTTCTTAATGATGATTCCAAGTGGAAAATCGAATAGTTGAATGGTCCAACAATTTATTGATCAAGTTGATGATTCAGAAATCATATATTTTGTGAGGAACTTGAAGTTCATAATCGAGTCACTTCTCGAAATGTTTAATGTCAGAATAACAATTAATTTTGTTGTGCTTCGCACAAGTTCTTCGATGCTATGCTCAAGGTCAAATACTTTTCAGATGTTATTAATATGTGTACATAATTTGTGTTGATTCAGAGATAATAATATTTTTTGACAATATTTTTTTGAAACTGGAAAAATAAGTGAAAGTTAAAAATTCTACGAACAATTATTCTACGAGTGTTAATATTATGTAAAAATTCAACCAGTGAAGTACGGTATTTCCAGTAAAGACAATTAAATTTGAACTGGATTTAATCATAAATAATGGATTTAATTTTGGAACACAGTCTACAGGACTAATAATCAGACTTGTGTTTCCAAAGATAATTGTCCAATGTGTTGGAAAATTTCTGTACATTGTGTAAATAGTAATGTGGATCGCCACACGTGAATGATGCCGCTTGGAGTATCTTATTTTGCAGTCAATTTTAACTTCAGAATAAAATGAGATAATTCTACATGATGTGTTATGCCCAGTTGAATCTCCTTCTATCCTTATTGTTGCATTGAGCCAAAAATCAGTTAAGTATTTCTTTCATTTGATGTCGTTTTTGCGATTAGCTTTAACCCATCTGGCGCCCCGGGATATTTTGACTCTCGGGCTGACTGATTCTTGGTAAAATGCATATGTGGTCGTGCGGACTCCGGTCTAAACGGGCACAATTCCCCACAGTAAGAAAATACCACGAATTTATGCAACGGTCCAACATTTTCCCTGGCCAACAGCAGTAATTTTATCTGTGTTGTTAGGTTTCTTCTAAAAGCATAATCTCTATATTAGGGTAGTGTGGGACATAACATTAACCCAGAATAAATATTTCTGAAAATCAGTATCAAAATATACACATTTCACATCTGCAGCTAAGGGGTAGATAACCTCGTAGTTACGCCCCTTAACACCTCAATAACTAACAGCTGCAGCTATTGAAGAGTGATTGTGAATGTCTCACTGTGAGACCAGAGCAAGAGTGCCTCTTGCGATGGAATGTAAATAACGATATTGTGATTGGAACGATTGAATTATAAGAATTAACTCAATTATAGCTGGCGCAACTAAGTGGAAAATTAATTATTCTTCTCCTACTTTGTGGCAGCTAATTAAAGTTCTTAGGATCCAATGCGAAGAAAATGGAATTCTGATAAAATACACAAATAGCCACAGTTGCTTGTAATTAAAGCCAGTTAGCTGCGTTCGGTGAGAGCAATAGTCAAGGAACAGAGTTGGTTGTTCGATCTGTACACATTATAAAACGTCCTTCAAAACAACAACAACAACAACAACACTTAGGGTCTAACTACATGTTGTTGTCATTTTAGTTCATGGACTTGTGACCTGACCCATTTACATATATTTACTAACTTGTGTTATTGTTGTGACGGAAGTAGTATATTTCCGTAATTGGGGCAAGGATAAGGAAAAGGTCCTCTATGGCTTTAATATTTTACTGCCCCGACATTTGGCTGGAGTAGAAATGGGAAACCACGTAAAACCACTTCCAGGATGGCTGAGGTAGGAATCGAACCCACCTTTTATGAGTTGTGTCTAACTAGAATGAGTGTACTTTGTTCCAGCCCTCAGACCAGAATTAAATATCTTGGCAGAGCGGGAATTGAACCCGGATCTCGGGGGTGACAGTCAAGATTGGTATCCACTATACCAAAAGTTGGACTCTTACGTCGCCAATTACTGTAATTCAATTGTGTATTTGTCGATGAGCTGAGAGGTCGAGTCCTGTAGTACACAGTTTTTCTCTCTGCCGTGGTACACTCAGCCTCGTAGGGTTCGAGTCCTACCTCAATCATCCTGCAGGTGATTTTTCTGTCGTTTCCCATTTCTACTTCTGGCAAATCCTGTGATGGCTCCTAACTTACGGCCACGCCCACATTGTGGGTTCGAATCCAGGAAAATGTTGGGATGGTTCCTAACTTAAGGCCACGACCCCCCTCATTCCCAATTCTCACCTGAATTGCAAATACACACATAATAACGCAGATTATAAGACAAATTATATCTTGCTCTAAACGGTATATATACACCTTCAAAGATGGAGCTAAACGACCACGAAGTCCAAGCTCCTCAAATGACACAACAACAAAAGCCAACATAACATTTAGACAGAGCATCACAAAGTTGAAGTGAAACGGCTATCATTCTTGTCTGTCGTCCTTAAGGTCTGGGTACTACTCTTGGTTCTGACAAGAAATTTAATTATGGTCTGAGTTCTGGACTGGGGTCTACTCAGCCTTGTAAGGCAAAGCTGAGAAATGGTTGTTTCGATTCTCACCTCATCAATCCTGGAAGTGGTTTTTCGTGGTTTCCCACTTCTACTCCAGGTCAATGCTGGGCTGGTTTCTAACTTAAAGCCAGCGCCGCGTCAGTCCCAACCACCTGAATTACAAAGACACTCACTTATTCAGCCAATACAATAATACAGTAAAATTACACACACCCAAGTACATGGGGTTAAGTGGCCACGATGCCAAAGCACCTGAAATGAAACAACAATGACAACAAAATATAAACGTATAATTACCTGGAAAGAGTAAGATTAATTTTAAATTCAAGCGAACACGACCGGTTATGGAAGAAGGGATCACACAAGCGATAATAAGACAAGAAATGTTCAGCCGTGAATATGACTATTCCGATTAAGCTACTGTGTTATGTTGCCTCCAGTAATGGGGAAACACGCCCATTACTAGCAGCCACGCGATATGCAATTTGCATGCTAATGGACAGCGAATAATGCGAGACTCACTAATTGGTACTCGGTGCAAAATATTTTAGCCTTATAAAATAGCATTATTTAGCAGAGCGTCAATCAAAATTGTTGCTGACGGTTTTCAAAATCTGTTCAAATAAAAATAATAGTGTAAATCTCTGACGATATATTCATCCTCATTTTCGGCGTAATTTGCTGTATCTGGATAAAGAGCATGCCTGATACTCTTTGTGTGCATGATACTGCGCCGATAAAGGTCTAGTAATAATAATAATAATGCGCGTCAGAGTAGCAGTGGAAGATAAAATCAACAAGGTCGCAAATGGATGGGGAAAAGACGTCTTGCTCGACCCGGTGCTGGGCCCAAGGTTTTCGGAGCGAGCAAAAGATGATTTCCAAAAAACAAAATGCAAACGAATAATTGCTTAATGCAATAATCAAAAGTGCAAAAACGAGATTCCCATAAAATTAATTAAAGAAATCCCAGAGCCGTGTTAATCGTGCCTTTGTTACGTCACAAAGACAAGATTGACGAAATCGAGATAAGGATAAGGATAAGGAAGGGGAACTTAAATGTAAGAAATGAAAAGACAAGGGAGCTATATTACTTAAAATATAAAAATGTATTAAGGATAAAAGAAAGAGCGTGTACACGAAATAAACATATTATTTAAAACAAAGAAAAAGGCAAGCTATGACAAGATCAGTAATACAAAAGAAACCCAATACCAAGAATAAAGAATTCAAAAACTTAAAAAAAACTGAAAAGCACGACAGAACCTGAGTACCGCTCAACAACATGAATCTAACGAAAAGATACAAACTTGAAAGAAAATAAAACGAAACTTACAAAAGTTAGAGAGAAACGACAAACTTGCAAAAAGTCAAACTTCGAACTGCTAAGACGCGAAGCTTTTCATGATGTTATGTAAACATACCGGAGGGAAGGGGGAGGAGTGAGGGGAGTAAAACAAAGGGGAGAGAGATCTCACGGAGATAGGAGGAAGGAGAAGACAAGGGGAATTATAATTAAGTTATGTAATACGGCGAAAATCGAAAGAGAAAAACAAAACAAAAGGAAAATGAGATATACGGAGATACATTACATTACAATTGACTTGGGACGAAAGAGACCGGTAAAAATCGAAAGCACGCTATAATAAAATAGGCTTATATTCCAACATAATGCCGCACCAACGCGACATATAAAAAAAAAGAATAATATGACATCGGAGCTGGAGAAAATCCCAGTTAACCACCGTCACATATATTCTATAAACAAAAGGGACACGTATTAGTGGGACGTTGGACATCAGTCCCGTTACCCCACACATACTGTCCACAAACAAAGGTCCAATTGCTACCAATCAAATGAAACATTTGTGGTACAAAGAGACACCGACGCAAAAGACGAGCACTAAGGCCCGACAGGAAATATATATAAGCCAAGACGCAGAAACGCAATACTTTCGAATCTTACAGGTATTAACCAAAATAATAAAACTGTGAGAAGGGCACATAACAAAAGCAACAAAAAGAACTCCGCCGTATGACATTACGCAAGGTCCCGGAGATCTGGTTCAAGGATTAAAATACTAACAATAACATCTTGAAAAGGAAAGAGAATTAAGCAAAAGAAGGAACGTTTAACAAAAACAATTACATTGCGTTAGATAGAAATACATTGAGCCGTACTCACATTCCGCTGCGCCATGAGGGTGGGCCTCTGCCCGAATACACACGTTCGCCTTACATCTCGGCGCGTCTAAGACTGACTTAGCTTCTGTCCCCCCAGAGGGGAGAGAAGCCTCTCAGAAAAATCAAATGCGTAGTTTGGGAGTGGCCCCAAACTCGCGTCAAATATTGTCAGAGCCAATGGCAGAACGAATTGCACAACAAAATGCAAGGTAGCAACAACACTAGCCAATACGAGAGAACAAGGCAGTATGTAGCCAGGGGTTGCACAACGTTAGACAGAGAGATACATACAGACAAACTGCGCACTTTTAAACTCTCGAGGCGTAATATAGAGATGTCACAACACATGACAATAATAATAATAATAATCATGATGATAATAATAATAATTACAATAAATTCTGAAAAGTGGTTCAATACATGGATCCCTATATTAAAGGCCTGAGAGCGCAATCTAAATTAACCATAGTTTACAAACATAATAAAAATTTAGAAATAAAAACATTACTCTGGTACCAATAGGTGATTTTATATTGTATTTCATGTATGTGTATGTTTACTTATCAATACAAATAGCAAAGTAGAAATACCTCACTCAACCTACTATAAAGACTTGCACCAAACCTCGGTATTTATTTATTTTATTTCATCTATCTATATATTTAAAACACTACGGTGATTTTTGTACACATGAGATTGAGAGAACGACAGAACCGATTTACTTCGTAGAGCACTCTAACGAAATCTCTTGGCCTGTAGATTTGCAGAGTGTCTTTAAACTAAACAAATATGTTACAGTATATTTTTAAATTAATAAAGAAAAATGCAGATTTTTTTTCCCTCAAGCATGCGCACAATCCGCTTTGGTTCACGACAAAAATGGCGGTGAGAATTCCATTAAAATGTAATTTACTTAATAACTGTACGCGCCCAAAAGCTTCCGTGGATTTGAAAATGGACATTAACCAAGTCCTGACAATAAAATATAGTAAGAGTATGAACCTATATGAAAGTGCAACATTGATTTTTTAGACTATTCTCAATTTTGAAAAAATAGGCTTATGAGATCACCTTTTGTCCGTGTGTGTGTGTGCGTGTGCGTGTGTGTGTGTGTGTGTGTGTGTGTGTGTGTGTGTGTGTGTGAGGTGTGTGTGTGTGTCCCCCTAATAAATTCTAAACGGCTGGAGCGATTTCGATGAAACTCGGCAAGTTCATAGCACTATTCCGGGCGACCCCGACCGTGCCTTTCAAATTTTGTTACGTCTCACCAATCCAACATGGCTGCTGTGCGAAATATTTCACCAGCATTCAATATCTCCGAAACTATTCCCGATATCACCCTAGAATTTATTACGGTGATAAAGAGATCTACTAGAAGTTCACCTATGTGACTTTTGAAAAACTGGTAACTACAAAACCAACATGGCGGCCACCCGAATACGCTATATTTAAATAGACGTTTCTCGCGATTTAACCAACCAAACGCAATGAAACTTGGTACAGTATATGTTTGTACATATTGTAATGCACCAATATCTAACTTCGTTCAATTGCTCACATAACCACAAGATGGCGGATGTGCGAAATATTTCACCGGCATTCTATATCTCTGAAACTATTAGCGGCTTCACCCTGAAATTGTGCACAGTGGTAAAAGGCACTACTGGAAGTTTATCTATAAAACTTTCAAAAACCGGTTAACTTCAAAACGAACATGGTGGCCAAGCGAATTTGAAAATTTTAAATAGACCTTTCTCGCGATTTAATGTTCCAAACGCAATGAAATCTGGTACAGGAAATGTTTATACACATTGTAATGCACTGGTATCTAATTTAGTTCAATTGTTTACATAACCTCAAGATGGCGGCTGTGCGAATTTTAAAATTAAGTTTTTATATCTTGTGTCGTAATCATGCGATCGAAGTGAAAGTTTGAATAATGAACCTACGCAATAATTTTCCTTTAATGGTGCATGACTCCATGGCCTATACCTTTAACAATCCAACATGGTGACCATCCGAAATATTTAGACGGCTCTGAATATCAACGAATCTATTAGAGCAATCAAACTGATTTTTTTAATATTCATAGGGGCTATGAACATAAGTTCACCTATAGGATTTTAAATAACCTGGTGATCACAAATCCAACATGGCGGTGGCGCGAAGTATAAATATTCACATGGACGTTGATCGCAATTTAACCATCCGAGTGCAGTGAAACTAGGTACAGTAAATCCTTATACGAATGTTAATCCACTGGCATCTAATGTTTTTCAATTGTTTCCATAATCACAAGATGGCAGTTCTGCGAAATTTTAAAATCTCCTTGTTACTTTTTGTGTCCTAATCATGCGATTGAAGTTTGAATGCTACACGTACACAATAACCTTCATGTAACAGTACAAAACTCTAGGACCTACATATATAAAATCCAACATGGCGACCTTCCGTAATATTTAGTTGGTTCTCATATCAACGGATCTATTACTGCAATCAAACTGAAATTTTGTATGTTGATAGTGGCAGTTAACATAAGCAGGATATATGAAAATAGGCTGTATAGTTCTTCACGGAACTACTTGTTTGTTAATGAAATGGACTTTCTTCAAACAGAGATACTGAATGGTTGCGCCGCAGACCAAACAAGAGTGTGTCAAGCAGTTGGTCACTAGTCGTGGCCGAGTGAGGTGCGAGTGTGAGAGTTGTGTGATCGCATTGGAAGACTGTACGTTTCCTGATACCGGTGCTTCCGATAGTTCCACGGGTGTACTGACCTTCTGTTTGTCATTCGGACAATACTTTTTCAAGTAGTGTTCCAGATAGGACAACAAATCAAGAAACCCAGAAAACTCCGCTTAAAATCATGTCCGGATACCAGAGGAAAAACACCGTACGCTGTCAATGGCACAGGCAGAGTTCTCGCCCCACCCCAGGAGAAATTCACCGCTGGATTAGCGATACCCTCCGATTGACTATCGACCAAGTAGAAGCCATCAAGTTAAATGCGCAAGAAAGAACCATGTACATCAAGGTAATCAGCATATCTACTTATCAAAAATTGCTAAATACTTTCGAAGCCCCTATTAAATTTCAGTATGACTCAGGCGAGGTGACTAATGTTAAGCTCTCCACAGTGGATTCAAATTTTCCCACAGTGCGTATATTTAATGTCCCACTCGAAGTTCCCCCTGAAATTTTCAAATCCGTCCTGTCGAAATATGGCACTGTGAGTGACGTCAGGAAAGAACAATGGTCTTCTGCTTATCAGTTCCCGGTGTATAATGGAATACGTGCAGTCACTATGGAAATCAAACAAGATATCCCCTCCACTAAGACTTTTGGTGGCCATTCTGGCTATATATCTTATAATGGACAGAAACAGACATGTTTAATTTGCAATGCTAACACTCATCTCCGTATCAACTGCCCGAAGAAAATGATTCCCCTCGGTATTACTCCTACCCAACAAAGACGAGTCCAATACTCCGATGTTGTGACACAGCAATCGTCACATGAAAACATGCTTATTGATCCGTCAGCTGGGACACCAACAGATGTGGCCTCATCCACACATGACGCAGACCACGTACCTTGCACTGAACCAATCAGCGAGCTACATAGTGCCCCTGCGCCATCGGCCACCTGTATTGCAGCCATAGAGCCAACTCTTCCGTCACTACAGGCTGCACTAGAAATTTTGTCTTCACTGCCCCCTCCTACTCTGGTACCTACCGACTCACTGAAGCAGGTTGATCGGGGATCTGAGAACGTAACTAAGAAGATTAAAACAAATGCCTCGATCGCTGTACCAGCCCCGAAGAATCAAACTGGTTCTACACATGTTCCCGCAGTTGTGAAAAAGAAACAAAATCTTCCTTCTACGTCATCTAGGGACCCACGAACGCTCTCAAACGCTGACAGTCGGCCAATGAATGGCACTCATAAGGAACTATCTCACCCTAATTTGACATAGTGCACCATTATATTTCTCACCCGTGTCTTTCTTCTTTTTATTCTTCTTCTTTATCTCGAGTCCACCTTCCAGTATGTCTAGCACAGCATTTATACTCCTCTTAATGTCGCAATTTCTCACTGTGGCCACTGTGAATATCAATGGAATAGAATGTCCCCTGAAATTTCAACTGTTGGAAAGATTCCTTCCAGATGCAGACATTGACATTGCTTTCATTCAGGAAGTTGGTCTTCCCATATCTGCCTTCTACAAACAATACATCAATACCGGTAACAATAATAGAGGGACCGGATTCCTCATAAGACATGATATCCCACTCGAAGTTGTGCTATGTCATCCATCAGGACGCATAATATCTGGACACATAAACAATACCACCCTGATAAATGTATATGCCCCATCTGGGTCCAGCAAACGTGTGGAACGGAAAATGTTCTTTCCACAGAGTATACTGCCTCATCTGCACGAAGTTAAGGAAAAACTTATTCTTGCAGGGGATTTCAATGGTATTCAACGCCTAGAGGATTCCACTAGTCCATACCAAGTTGTCAACCCGGCTCTCAGGACCCACCTTACTTCCTTACACCTCATTGATGCTGTGGATAGTTTAAGGGGGCCCCTGCCCCATTACACCTGCATAAGTCACAAATCCTCATCACGAATTGACCGCATCTACTTTTCCCAAGAATTTATCCAGCCCCGACGATACGAAGTGATACCTGCCGGTTTCACTAACCATCATGCAGTCGTGTGTACAATCTCTTACCCCCATCCCATTTTTCACATAGGAAGAGGTTATTGGAAATTGAATTGCTCGCTGTTACTGGAGGAGGAATGCCAATATATTTTCAGACAACACTGGAATCGATGGGTCCAACAGAAATGCAACTTTCGCGACTGTGCAGACTGGTGGGATATTTTAGTTAAACCAAGAATCCGCCACGTCTTTAAGAACATATCCTACCAAAGAGGTCGGGAAAGACAGGATACAGTTGAATTTTACTATCGAGGTCTTCGCCAGCTCCAGCAAAGATCTGATTATGGGGAGCGTATCTATGACCAGATTCGGGAAGTTAAAACCAAGCTCCTGTCTCTACAGCAAGGAAAGCTCGTTCATATAAACGTGGCTTTAAAAGATCGTACAGTGCTCCCGGACGAAAGTGCAAGTGTATACCATATCGCCAAAGGACAACGTGAGCGGCAACGTTAATATATCCACCGCCTCCGCACCAGTACTGGAAGTGTCGTCACCTCCCCTGACGCTATACGTAGTGAAATATAGTTATTTTATCAGCGGTTCTACGCTAAGGCTCCAATTGATCCACAGCAGGTGACCCTATTGCTTTCATCTTGCAGTACCCAGCTATCTCCGGACAACAAAACTCTGCTCAGCGCGGACATTACGGATGAAGAGATTCACTCTGTGGTTAAGCACCTCCCAAATAACCGCTCACCTGGCATTGATGGACTGCCATATGAACTGTATAAACACTTCTGGCCTCTCATTGGCAAAGAATTTTGTCACGTCTTGTGTACCAACGTCGTGCTCTTTGTCAATCACATCACGAAGGTACCATAGTCCTCATACCAAAAACATCCTCTCCCATGGCAGTTGGTGACTTCCGACCAGTTACTCTGCTCTGCAGTGATTATAAAGTCCTTACCAAAGTACTTGCATGCCGATTGAAGACTGTTCTCCATGATATCATTGATGATGAACAATGTTGTAGTATTCCTGGAAGAACTCTGTTAACAAACTTAGCGATACTACGGGACCTACACTTAAAAGCCGAAGTGCTCCCCATTGAACCAATGAGTTTGCTCACCTTAGATCTTGACAAAGCTTTCGACCGCATCAGTCATGAATACTTGTGCATGATCTTGCAGCACTTTGAATATCCTGCAATCCTTATTGACTACATTCGTATGATAAATTGTAATGCTACGTCTCGAGTGCTCGTCAACGGTTTTCAATCCTCTCTGATTCCAATACAACGATCAGTTAGGCAAGGATGTCCCTTTTCCATGCTACCTTTTGTCATTGGCTTTGAACCGTTCATTCGGACTACCCAGGTGAAGCTACAGGGTTACAAACTGTCCACACATGTTTTTGGTATGTGCGCCTATGCTGATGACGTATCAATATTGATCCGCAATAACGAAGACATCTCTCACATCGATAGCGTCCTTCAGCTCTACCATATCGCCTCTGGAGCACAATCGAATCCCCAGAAAACTGCTTTGCTTCCGCTCAATACTAACTCAGTGATTACCCAGCAGCCCTGGTTCCGGATAATAAATGAGGTGAAAATTCTTGGCATTACCTGGAAGCAATCGCTTCTAGACACAGTGCAAGCAGACTGGAGTAAGGTCATTGCCAAAGTTATGGGAGTGCTGATCCAATTTGGTCAATAAAACCTCAATATAGTGCAACAACGGGTCATGGTCCTCAACGTGTTTGCGCTCTCTGATATGTCGCACAACTTTTCCCTCTTCCCAAAATGTTTGAGAGCCAATTGGCAAAATATACAGGTTGGTTTATATGGCAAGGATTTTTGTTTCGAGTACAACGGGAACCGTTGTATCTCCCATCCCGGCAAGGCGGGCTAGGGCTAACAGCTCATGGCATGAAATGCCGTGCACTTCTCTGCAAGAACGATATCACTATCCTATCTCAACATGATACTTTTACGAAAGCGCTATACAAAGATATTCGAAACACAGCCCGTGGTTGTGATAGAGCTTTGCCGAAGATATTTAGGGACCATCAACAGCACCTTCTGGAAACTGTTCGCCAAATGCCTTCCGGGACTGTTCCAACGACGAAAAATATTTATAACATGTTGCGGCAAGTGGTACACTCCAAACCGCGAATCGAGGCCACCACCCTCTACGTCCATTGGCCCACTGTTTGGAAAAATGTTGGGGCTATGACCATTTCTTCTCCTGTACACTCCCACGTTTTACCTTCCTCAACTATCTCATCCCAACGGCTCTACGGCGATATAACATCCGTCTTGAATATTACCCATGGTGCACTATATGTGGTCAAATTGGTACGGCGATACATCGCTTCACAACATGCACGCGAGTTGCCTCCACGTGGATGTGGTGTAAGGGACAAGTATGTCAACTATTAAATGTGCCCACGGGTGACCTTGATGACAGGAAGTTGATTCGTTTGTCGGTGACTGCCTTTCCCCAAATTAAACAGACTGCCATTGTGTGGATAATGGGCCAATATGTACACTTCGTGATGGACAATGATCAACATTTCTCGTTCCTGGATCTCATGTAGCACCTGCAGCAAGAGCGCTAGAAGCTTAGAGAAAGTGGACAATTGTACGGTTAATATGGACACTATTTGGATTTTCTTGTGATGTAATTGTATGGTATTTATCATATCTGAAAATTCTGTAATTCTGTAGAGAGCTAATAAAAAATTAAAAATAGCTATGAGGTCAAGGGGACTGACTGTGGATCGTAGGAGCCCTGTTTCGATCCCATCTCTCAGCTGCTTTTTTACCACTGAAATATTGTTTTGTCAATGAGTATTATTAACGTTTTACATTTTGTAAGTGAGTTATGTAGGATTTGACTAGAATTACAGCATTTCTTGCATAAAGCAGGCAAGAAATCTTCATCGAGATTGAGAAAACGTCTTAACCAATTGACTTCGTAATGCATTCTAACGTGAGCTCTTGGCATGTAGATTTGCAGAGTGTCTTTAAAACAAAAATACAAGTTAGAGCATATTTTTAAATTATTGAAGAAAAATATAATATTTATAGCTCCCGCGCTTGCGCACAAAAACTCTTTTCAACGAGGGAAATGACGCTTGCCCTCGCGTCATTACAGCCAGGGGGTGTCAACCAGATAGGGATTATTTGGTACCATCGGTGTAGTAGCGCGGCCAGACGTAAGGAGCGGATTAAGCGCTGTATATCGTCTTGCCAACATATGCATGATACACGTTTTAATTGAATTGCAAATATATCCCTATATTTAGTCAATAAATATACACATAATTCCTAATTGACATTTCCTTGCAATTATCTTGCTCACCGACGATGATTACGTCACTTATCATTAAATAAACATTATTTCTACTGGGTTGGCGGCATTGACCAACATGGACACTCTGTTTATGTCGTGTTTGGTGTAAACAATATTGCCCGTATATTAATATTTTATAATAAGCTAATGTTGTGTTCTTTCTCATCTTTCTTTCATCAAATCGTCTTCTTGGTAATGAGAAGTGAACAGTTCTTCTTCTGCTACGCCAAGTAAGTACGCTTATTTTAAGAGTTTAAGTGAAAACTTGTTTCTGTAGTGCCTGTGAAAAATATATCGTACCGGTAGCCTAGTTTTGAATTGATATTAGACGCAGTGTACAGGTGATATTCTACTTGACATATTAATTAACTTTCACTATTATTTATTCCACAGGTAGGCCTACCAAATTCTGTGAACAAACAAATCGTAAATTGCTGTTCTCGAAATAGCAGATGAATGTGGCAATTTGGCCTACTCTCCTGAGAAAGACCAGGTAAGAGTCTATGTTACCGTAATGTTTTCAACTTGATACATCTTGCAGAGATACATACAGTATCATGAGCCTATTGCATATGTGTACTCAAGTTCTTGAGGAGATCAGTTCTTGCACATGTTAGTTAATGGTGAAGTGGCAAGTATTCAGTTGGTCGAATGTGTAGTAATGCCATTACTGATGTAGAACTGTAATTACAGGTTCTAAAATCTTAACACACACTGGTCCTATTGGTGGCTGTGTGCTCTTGTTCTGTGGAGCAAAGTCCAACATTAAAATTTATTTCAGAGGTCTACATTTTGGTCCAAATATACAAATGAACTAAGCACCAAATGGTGAACGCATTTGTACTCTGAATTTGAAGCATATTAAGTTCATCAGAATGGTTTCATTTTATGCGTATGTTATTTTAGAATAGGCTATGTTTATTTTTCTTCCCATCATTCCATAATTATTTTTAGAAAATTCAGCAGCTACAGCACTGTATTCATGCGTTGCAAAACTATTTCTCCTCTGGCAGAGGATTAAGAATAGAATTAGAAACGATGAGACATCTTTCAGAAGGATGATACCTGCAGAAGCAGTAACAAAACCACTCACCAGACACATCAAAAATCTAGAAGATATGCTGGAGTTACCCTTAATTGTTGTGTAATAGAAACACACGTGGATTAGTTACATTAATCGCAGAATTAAAATTTTAGTTATTTTCTGAAAGGTGAGAGAGGCAATCTTCATCAATCGTAGATGTCTATTACATTAATAAATAAGCTTCTGTGTCCAACTAAAATAAATCCTCATCAGTTTTGATGTGGTGTTAACTCATAAAACAGTGTAAAGAAGATTGGTTAATATGTTTATGTTCGACACTGGCGAAATGTAAATATTATGTCAGAAAACTGTATAATGAGGCTCATTATAGTACAAGTTTTCATTATGATACAGTTTCTCCCACCAATCAGAGCTCAAGAAACAGTTGTGTGACCAATTAGGTGAGGATAGCATCGTACCTGCGCTCACTTCCATGGCCCCCTATTTTAAATTTCACTGCGTGGCGAGTGTCATAGTGAGGTATTCCAGGAGGCCATGGTCAAATACAAGGTATTCTCTGCATCTCATGCGCTCTGTTCAGTATATAAAACTGGTGAAATCTCGACAGATATTTATGAATATTTATGTTCGAACATAAAATAGTTATAATTATCGTCGAACATAAACAGTCGTATGCAACTCATCTATAATTGTAATTAAGACACTCGTATGGAAATTATAAAACTTGTGTCTTAATTATTGTCATTATAGGCTCGTTGCATAATGTACTATTAAGTTACAAGGTGCACATATAATAAGCCACTACAACAGAGATCTGAGTGAAATCACATGAAATTTTATTAACAAATAGGTGCAGGCTAGAACTATTACCACTGTGTTGTATTGTTTCTTCCAGTATCACAGTAAACAATTTGTTCTAAAGGACTCTTCACCTTGTATTATGTTATATCGTGGGATAGATAGATACAAGATAAATATAATTCATTTATTATATGCCAATGTAATGGTTGACATACCTATAGGTAGTATTTTATTCCTACACGTTACTTACAATATTTTTCAACACGTAGGATGCTAATGTCTAAGCCAGTCACAGCTCGTGCTCAGTAGCGGCTGGTGTAGAAAATTAGTTGTGTGTAGAGATGGGCAGCAGTCGACTGAAAACAGTCGAATTAGTCGATAGTTAAAACAACTGCTTTTAAAAAACAGTCGAATGAATTCAACGACTACTCACCGTATCATAAACAAGTCGTTTGCAAACGACTGATCTCAAAACAATCGTTGGAAATCATTGGAATGAAACAAGTCGTTGGCAAACGACTAATTCCAAGCGAATGGAATCATTCGAATTGAAGTAGTCGTTGTAAACGACTGATCCCAAAGCAATCGTTGGAAATCATTGGAATGAAACAAGTCGTTGGCAAACGACTAATTCCAAGCGAATGGAATCAGTCGAATTGAAGTAGTCGTTGTAAACAACTGATCCCAAAGCAATCGTTGGAAATCATTGGAATAAAACAAGTCGTTGGCAAACGACTAATTCCAAGCGAATGGAATCATTCGAATTTAAGTAGTCGTTCTAATCAAACGACTTCTTCAGGATAACTTCATGCTACAATTCATTGTGCTGTATGTTTATTGTAGAGCTTTAATTAATAAGTTAAGTATACCTGTAGGTGCCTATAGTTTTATACAGTTCGTTGATTCTTTCAATGAAATAGCCTAAATCCAGTTGTCCAAGTTATTGGAAATGTTAAGCATTCAATATTTAGGTTATGCTTGAACTCCCGGTTTTCTGGCCCATCATCCCAGGCAAGCCTCCCAGTCAGATGGATCATTTGACTGTAATTTTGAATTAGAGTAAGGTTGTAGTATGCGTGGTCAGATTTAGACAATAGCCTACTCCATGAAGGGGTCATGGCTACGCCTTCTATGTTTGTTTATTGAATAGAGTAACTGAAATGAGGGATGTATACTGATTTTAAGATTTGTGGAATGAGTTTATGAATTTTTAATAGAATTTAATGAAGTCTTCAGTAAAGTTGAAGGAGACATGATCGTGTTTAGACAATAGCCTACTCCATGAAGGGGTCATGCCTATGCTTTCTATGTCTGTTTAAGGTGTAGTGTGGCTGAAATGAGGGAGGTTTACTGATTTTGGTGTTTGTGGAGTAGTCTTTTCGTTTATAATTTAGGTTTTGTGAAGCTCGTTGCGGAGTTGTTTTATGGATTTTATTGCTCTGCAAATGAAGTGTATTAGGGGGTTCTGGGTTTGGTTTAGCTGTAGTTTACAGGGTTATGGCTGAGAGTTGTTGTAGCAGGCCTAACAACTGTGTCAGAGCAGTGGCGTGCTGTGTGGGAGGGGGGGGGTTAGTGGCAAAGACATGAGGGCAGGGATGGAAGAGTTTATGTGTTTCCTCACAGTTGGCGCACTTAGGCTTATCTCGAGGTACCGTACAGATAGAGTGGTGATGTAAATCTCCAGCGGGTACTGTGAGGACAGCTTGACGGCTGTAGGTGCCTATAGTTTTATACAGTTTCTTGTTCGTAGATTCTTTCAATGAAATAGCCTACGTCCAGTTGTCCTAATATATATGTATGTTATTTCATTGGAACTCCTTAACACAGTCTATACACTTTTAATGAGAATTGGGTGCATTCTTGAATTATTACACAACTTGAACATGGGCTTACCAATTATGGCTTAGAGTTCTATTTATTTTATGATTGAATTTCATTCATTTATTCTACCGCGTGATAAATGAATTACAAGAAAATTATTATGAAATTCTCCCCATAGCGTGATGGTAATGATCGATGCAAACATAGAATAGATTTTCCAGGAAAATTAAATCAGAAAATATTTTATATTGGGATCCAATATTAATAGCATTTTAGCAAGTCGGAGGGTGTGTACGCTCAAATTGATTCTGGTTGTCAATTGGTTTGTAGAGATGGGCATCAGCAGTCGACTGACAAAAGTTAAAACCATCGACTTGTTTGACTGCTTTTAGAAAACAGTCGAATGAATTCAACGACTACTCACCGTAACATAAACAAGTCGTTTGCAAACGACTGAACTGATCCCAATTGTTTTAACATGCTCTGAGCGCTGGCATAGTTTTACGTTCTGGTCATAAATTGTTTGTATTCACATGGTTGCCAACATCTCCACTGAAAGTTCGCTCTCGTTACTGTTCTAAAGTGCTCTATTGTCGTGTCTCGTGTGTATTTATTCTAGGCTGTCGTGAAACAAGTAGGGTAGTCGTATTCATTCATTCCTATTCATGAGCTTAAATGGCACTCCGTCAAACGCATACATGTGTCAGAATCCAACACAACACAAAATAACATAATGACTTGATTTTGTCTGCTGTTAATTCATTTTATGGGCTTGGGACATCTTGGTCATCAGCCCCATGCAGTTGGGTGTGGGTAGAATTGCTCCGATAATGCGATGACTGTAGTAGTGTGTGTAGCTTTATAAGGGACAGGCTTGGGGAGGTGCCCCAGGAGTTGAAATAAGGTACTACCGGATTTCCATCAGGAAAGGAATAAAATAAAATAATGTTGAGGCCCACAGGAGAGATCTGCAGAATATCTTGGCTGAGTAGACAGGGAATTTGTAACTGTTCCTGTTGGTATTTCAATTTCATTTTAGTACATATTATTAAAAATTCTTAAAAATAAATGTCCCTAACTATGGCTGCCACCTTTCCAGTCCTCATCTGAATTACAGAAAGTATAGCCTACACACTATTACAGATACCACAATAACAGAGATTATCATATAAATCCTATACACTTCCAAATATATGGGGCTAAATGAATATGTTATCAAAAGCCCTAAAATTAATATCAAAAACACAATGATTCTACAATAAGAGATTCTTTTAAAATATAGTTATAGTAGGTGCAAACATACACATAACAGCAAATTCAAGTTCTCCATTTCAAGCATTACACATTTATTAAGTTAACTGTTTCAACATACAAACTTGCATGTG
Organism: Meconema thalassinum; assembly: GCA_946902985.2. Lineage (NCBI taxonomy): Eukaryota > Metazoa > Arthropoda > Insecta > Orthoptera > Tettigoniidae > Meconema > Meconema thalassinum. Next base: position 293,799,838 of record OX336390.1, on the reverse strand, counting down.
TTGTAGGAATTTGCGGTTCATCGGTGTCAGCCATGGCGTCAAGGAGGTAATAGGTCCATTATCATGTGCTGTAGCCTACCGTTATACCTTGGCAAGAAAGAAGAACATGCCTCAACACATACTTTTAAAAGGACCAGATTTGATTACTGTATTTTTGCTAAGTTTGATTTTCTCTCTCTGTTATTTTTTCTTCGTTGACAAACTTTTTAAATAAAACGATGATTTCTAGCAGTATTGAGTGTGTTTCTTGTTTTTCATTGAAAGTCCTATTTCTCCTTTCCCCTTCACAGCATGTCATAGAATTTACTGTATTAGTGTGCCATGAAATTTGTTTATGTACATGTACTTACTGTATTTCCCCCTTCAAAATTGGTGGACTGGATATATTTTAAAGGGAATATCAAATGAACTACTGTATATACATTTTGTGATATCCAATTATTTTTCTGAAACTAATGAATTTGGCATTAATTACACTAACAATTTTAGTGTGATGAGGATCAGGTTACACCACCTATTTCCTTAGTATTCTCTCTTAAAATTTTCCTGTTATTGCGAACAGCATCAAGCATTTTAAGATATGAATATTCTCCCTTCCCAGTACTTTTACTTTCTAGTTTAATCTCGGAACTAATCGGTTATAATTGGGCCTACAGTGGTTAATTGGAAGGGACCATTTTTTTAAAATTGAGTAATAATATGCTGCAGACCTTATAGTAGCCTAATTCTTGTCAATGCAATATGCTCCAATTGCAACTGAAAGAAATGTAAACATGTAAATTATTGATGAGGTCATGTCCTAAATGCTGTGATTGCTCATTTCAGAGTTCCGGAATTCACAATTTCCCACATTGGTATTATAAAAAAAAACTGTTATTGCTATTTTGAATGTGATTTATCTCGTGTAGATCATATTATTATCTCCACACTTAAAAACGTGTGCTATAAGTATTGGGAAGATTGTGATTTTCGGAACATTGAAGTGGGCAGAGCAGTTAGGACGAGAATATTTAGCGGTAGGAGGGGAAGGGGTGGGGTAGGCTACCCGCACGGCCGTGCTCAACTAGTACCGCGGTCATACACCAGACAGCGCTGAAGTCTTAGGTGCCAAGAATTAGCATGGCTGTCGGCTATCTGTAGTAGTAGGTAATCTGTGATTACAGCCGTCTCAATATCTGCAATCAGTTCCAGTAACTGACAACAGATGGCAGTACTTCGCCCACATAGTTCCAGTAGCTGACAAGAGATGACAGTACCTCGCCTATATTGGAAAATAAATTCTACAATATACCAGCTACCCTCACAATGATAGAAGCCCTTCATACGGGCAGTTATATTATTTCTACATTCCGCATCATTACGTTTTATTTCCGTTTTACCATTCCATGTGATCAAAAGAGCTTCCTCTTGTCTCCACAAAGCAGTTTGAATACCCGCAATTGGTTAAAGTACCTGACCACAGATGGCAGTATCATTGAGTCACATTCTGCCTTTGGAGTTCGCCTTCAACAGACGTGTAGAGCCTAGAGGAGTAGGTCTTCCCTCGATTCCTACAATGAAGAACGTGATAACGTTCACAGATTACGTCACACAGCTCACAGACACAGGTCGGGTCCGGATCATGGAATGTCTTTGTCTTGCACATTCTATGGTGGAAGCCGTGCACAGCAAAGGAGGTCACAAAGTGCCGCAAGTCCTGGTTCGGTTCCCTCCATGCTCTGTTGATCATAGCCTCGGTCGAGTAGAACTCTTCCCAGGTTTCCCATCTTTTCAAAGTTCTTTCTGCTAGAACCCTCTTCCAGCAGGTCGTAGTATGCAAAGCGAACTTGAATCTGAAGTCCTCCATCTTGAAGGGTTCCCGAGAGTTATAAAAGAAGGGGAATGTTGAAGAACATTAACTGACAATTGAATGTGTAGGCTATGTTGTTTATGTACCTTAATATTGCAATTTCTTCCCAATGCTTCGGTGGTCGATTTGGTAGCGTCCTAGACTAAAAGTTATAATTAAGCATCGTCGATATACTCTTGAATTACTAAGAAAAAAGTAGTTTTCCAGGCACTCGCGCGTGTCCACAATTATTGCTTTCCCCATGAGATACACTTAGCAAACATAATTCGTCTGAAGGGCTCCGACAGCGTGGTCACTCAGCCCCGTGTACTTTGGTGTGTATGTGTAAAATGTTCTCTGATAACCTGTGTTATTGTGATGGCTGCATTAACGTGTGTATTTGTAATTAAGGTGGGGAATGGCAAGGAGACGGCCGAGACCTTAAGTTAGGAACCATTCCGGTATTTGCCTTGAGTGGAAGTGGGAAACCACGGAAAACCACATCCAAGACTGTCGAGGTGGGAATCAAACCTTCCTCTTCTTAGTTATAACTCAAGAGACTGAATGTGCCCCGTTTTTGCCCTCAGACCAGAATTAAGTTTCATGGCAGAGCTGGAAATGTAACCCGGGTCTCCGGGGAAATAGCCAAGAATGGGTGGGCTTCCATGTGTTAATACGATTTTTGACATGCACGGGACATGGAATTCTAAAAATGTCTCCATTAGGGTGCAGAATTGAGTATTGAGTATAGGCCTATGCCCCTGCAAAATGTACTGCTATAACCTATAACAGGTGATGGAAATTGCTTATTTAGAGCAGTTTTGTACTGTTTATATCAAAATGAAGAACGTCATTCTGAGCTACGTTTTCAAGCTATTGCAAAAAAAATGTCGCTGGCAGGAAAAATTATAAGGAATTTATTTTAAGCGATCAGTCTCATCGCATTCTCCACACCAAACAACTTGAGTATGAAAGTCTCTGGACGGTCATGTTGAACTTCATTGTATAAGACAATTGTTTAATGATTATTTGTTTAGAGTATTGAGTCTAACTACACAGTTGATTTCGGCAATGGAAGTATTATTTGCCATTTAATATTTAGCGGCTCCGTTATTGCAGGACATTATAGTGTTATCGAATAATACGAAGCCAGATTTCACATCCAATATAAATAGGCCATTTCAGAAATAATTCCAGATATTATGCAGTACAGTGTAAGGTCTTTGACGATCAAATGCAAACATTGTTCTAAATTGTATTCTCTTGCGTAAAATCTACGCGTGGTTACTTTGGCCTTTACTGTTGTGATGGAAAAATTGATCTGCTGTGGAACATAAAATATTTGCCAAGCTTCAACAATGTACTGATATTAATTTAAAAGTCATTGAACTTATATCTAGTTCAAACACATACATCAGCGTTAACAGATTAGATACTGAAAATGAAAACCAGCTACTTCATTTCCCTACTATAGAATTCTTCAATTCCATGGAATTAAGTGATTCGCCTCCACATACTCCGAACGTTTGAGCCATAGTTATGCTCCTTAGAAATCTGAACGTATCACAAGGACTCCTACATGGAAACATATTAATTGTAAGAAATATGTAAGAAATTGCTTGGATTCGGATATAATAGGTGCAGTAATATTAGGCAGAGAGCTCAAATCCTACGACTTGATTTAACACCTTCCGATAAAACACTTGCAGGTACAGTACATTTTATTTTAATAGGCAACAATTTCCTATTCGCTCGGCCTACTTTATCACAATCAGTCAAGCTCAAGGAGAAACTCTGGAACATATTGGGCTCTTTACCTCATCACGTTTTCAGTCATGACCAGCATTATGTTGCAATGTTGAGAGTGCTATCGTTTGACGCCCTTTAAGTTGCAATAGTGCTAAAAAGTAATCGTACAAAGAATATAACTTATATAAGAAGCTTCTTCAGTAAATATTTTTCTCCATTGTCCGTCATGTTTTGACGGGTTTCAACTAGTTTCATTAAAGATTGTCAGTTAGTTAGTCATTTATTTATTTAATTAAATTAAACTAACATAATTATTAAATCATTAGGATTACATTCCCTGAAGGCTGATATTAAGTTTCTTCAATTCGTTGATAACTGTATTCCATTGTGGCATAGCACTTCCCTTTCTCTTGTTGTATTTTGATGTTGGTAATGATTATTATTAGGATTATTATTATCACAGCATTTTGTAATTAATCGGTGATACTAAGAAGTATACCCTTCAACATCAACAGTTCATTGATGACATGTATACGAAATGTTTGCTTTTATATCGATAAACAGGGAGACGGTAATGTTATAATATAATATAATATAATATAATATAATATAATATAATATAATATAATATAATATAATATAATATAATATAATATAATATAATATAATATAATATAATATAATATAACAAGTAGTTCCGTGAAGAACTATACAGCCTATTTTCATATATCCTGCTCATGTTAATTGCCTCTATCAACATACAAAATTTCAGTTTAATTGCTGTAACAGATTCGTAGATATTGAGAACCGTCTAAATATTTCATATGGTCGCTAGGATGGATTTTTATTTTTGTACTATTACATTAAGATTATTGTGTACGTGTGGTATTCAAACTTCAATCGCATGATTAGAACACAAGAAGTAAAAACGAGATTTTAAAAGTACGCACACCAGCCATTTTGTGATTATGCAAACAATTGAAATAAATTACATGCCAGTGGATCAACATTTGTATAAGCATTTAACGTGCAAAGTTTCACGGCACTCGGATAGTTAATTCGCGAGAAACGTCCATTTAAATATTTATACTTCGCGTCTCCGCCATGTTGGATTTGTGCTCACCAGGTTACCAAAAGTCCTATAAGTGAACATATGTTCATAGTCTCTATGAACATTAAAAAATTCAGTTTGGTTGCTGTAAAAGATTCATAGATATGAGAACCGTCTAAATATTTCGGAAGCTCGCCATTTAGGATTGTTATATGTATAGGCCATAGAGTTATGTACCATTCAAGGACAATTATTGCATAGCTTCATTATTCAAACTTCACTTCGATCGCATGATTACGACACAAGAATAAAAACTTAATTTTAAAATTTCGCACAGCCGCCATCTTGAGGTTATGTAAACAATTGAATTAAATTAGATGGCAGTGCATTACAATCTGCAAAATCATTTACTGTACCACATTTCACTGCGCTCAGAGAGTTAAATCACGAGAAAAGTCCATTAAAATATTTCAAATTCGCTTGGTCGCCATGTTCGTTTTGTACTTTACAGGTTTATGAAGTATACTTATGTAAACTTGTATCAGTACCCTTTATCACCCTACAAAATTGCATGATGATATCTGTAATAGTTTCGGAGATATAGAATGTCAGTGAAATAATTCGCACAGTCGCCATTTTGAGGTTATGTAAACAATTGAACTAAATTAGACTCCAGTGCATTGCAATGTGTATAAACATTTGCTGTACCAAGTTTCATTACGTTTGGATAGTTAAATCGCGAGAAATGTCTATTTAAACGTCTCAATTTCGCTTGACCGCCATGTTGGTTTTGTAGTCACCAGGTTTTTGAAAGTCTCATAGGTGAACTTCTATTAGTGCCCTTTATCACCGTACACAATTTCAGGGCGATATTGGTAATAGTTTAGGAGATATTGAATGCTAGTGAAATATTTCGCTCAGCCGCCATGTTTGATTGGTGAGACGTAATAAAATTTGAAGGGCACGGTCGAGGTCGCCGGGAATAGTGCTATGAACTTACCGAGTTTCATTGAAATCGCTCTAGCCGTTTAGATTTTATTAGGGACACACACACACACACCTCACACACACACACACACACGCACACACACACGGACAAAAGGTGATCTCATAAGCCTATTTTTTCAAAATTGAAAATAGGCTAAAAATGAGATGGTGTGTGTCTGTCTTTCTGTCTGTCTGTCTGTCTGTCTGTCTGTCTGTGTATTACTCAATAACGCAAGAACCACTGGTCCGATTTAAATGAAATTTTGCATGGATGTAGCTGAGTTACGATGTTTACATATAGGATACTTTTAATTTCGATATTTTTCACTATTAAAAATGGCGACCATTTTAGTGACGTCACTACACCCTTTGGTATCAAAATTTCATATTTCCATATCAAATAAAAAGAGAACGCTAAGAAATCGCAAACTTTTGATGGCACATACGAGCTTTAAAATTTAATTTCCTATCCGAAAGGTCCTTATCACTTTTCGTGTAACTCCAACGGTTAGCGAGTAAAACCCACATATGTGACGTCACTACACCCTTTGGTTTCAAAATTTCATATTTCCATTACAAATAAAAAGAGAACGGTAAGAAATAGCAAACTTTTGATGCATACACGAGATTTAATATTTAATTTTCTATCCAAAAGGTCCTTGTCACTTTTCGTGTATCTCCAACGGTTAGCGAGTAAAACCTAAATTTGTGCAATAAAACACTGTCAACACCGAGCGGTGCAGTATATCTCTACACACATAAAAAATTAAAGTTTGTATGTTTTTTTCGCAATTTCTATCGAAATTTGAGTTATTTACGCGTTTCAGACTGTTTTATTATGGATGCGCGCGAAAATAATTTTTTGGTCTGTCTGTCTGTCTGTCTGTCTGTTTGTTTGTTTGTTTGTTTGTCTGTGGTCAACTTTGATCCCTTGTAACTCGAGAACGGCTGGGTGTATCAACGTAAAATTTGGTACAGATATCAATCAGAGGCAATACACTAATCATTGATGTAACCCTTCTCTGTACCTCTCATAAAAGAGGGCCTACCTCCTTAAAATACATGCTGAAATAGGAGTAGAACGACGAGACAAAGATCATTTTCAGCCCCTCAATGTGAGAGACAATTAGGGTCCCCGAAATCCACATTTTAAGGCCCTTAAACCAACCATTTTTGAGATATTCCCAGAAAACTAATTTAATTTAATAAACTAATGAACGAATACAAGCCGGTAACCATGGCAACAGATTCTCAGAGGTCCATCTATTGCTGTAAGACACAATGCAATTCCATTAATTACATTGGTGTGAAAGTTTTCAAACGGCTAGAAGGTTATCACGGAACCAAATTAAGCTGTAAAATTCATCAATACGTATAATGCGCTTAAGGGGGTCAAGGGGTACACTAGAATTTTTTCACGCGATTTACACCTGCGGGTGTGGTATGGCAGGTCTATTATATTCCTATCCCTATAATTATTAGTATTATATTATGGCGTACAACGAGGAGACAAAGCCCCTCGGTGCCAGAAACAAAACTTGTGGGCCTCGAAAACTACATTATAAGGCTCTAAAACCAACAGTATTTGAAATATTCCCAGAAAACTAATTTAATTTAATTTAACAAACTAATGAAGGAATGGAAATCTGTAACCATGATAACATTATCTCAAGGGGTGGCATCCAACTTTCCATCTATTTCTGTAAGAAGCAATGTCACTCCATTTATACCTTGCCACGGTGGGTGAGTGGATAGCGTGTCGGTCTACTAACCCCAAGATTGCAGGTTCACTCCTGGCCGTGGTAAGTGATTTTTGAAAGGCGTCAAAAATACGACTCGCATGCCATACGATGTTGGCATGTCAAAGAACCCTTTTGAATTCAGTAGGCCGTGTTCATAATGGCAAAATTAACCTCAGGATTTTCCGCCAACACAAAGTTCCTCATTTCTCTACTAGAAAGTGCTATAGTGTTCAAGGAGCTTAGATATCTACCCTCCTTGACTTTCATAGTGATTCAAGGAACAACGAAATTTCGACATGCAAGCTACCCTCTGGGTGTCATATTACGAAGCTTGCACCCGGCATCCGAGGCCATACGATATTATTATTAGGCTACTCCATTTATTACATTTCTGTGAAAGTTTGCAAATGGCTATAAGGTTATCACGGATCCAACGTAGACTGTATAATTCGTCAATGCAATTAAGGGGGTCAAGGGGTAACCTAGAATATTTTCATGCAATTTCACGTGCGACATATAGTACAGAAAGTCTATTATATCTACAAACAGCAACATTATTTTCAAAAATTCCTAAATTGAATCAGCATTTTTTTGCGGCTTTTAGGAATTTGGGCCATTAGAGGCTAAAGAATCTGAATTTTTATGCACCACAAGCCTTTATAATTTATGAAAGAGGTCTTCCTGTGTATGGGGACCTAACACAACGTAGAGGGTCATTTTTATGTGAGGTGTATTGCGTTTCGTCTACAAGGCGTTCAAATCTATTTCACGTAAGGAAGTACACGTTAGGTGAATTTAGTTTGAGAGCACATTTTAACTAATCTTTTTTTTTTGTCGACATACGGGTTCATCGTAAGGATGATTTTGTTTGATACGTATGGTAGATATACCCATATTTGGATATCTGGGTGATATGTTGTAGACAAAAGAATTGTCTGTCTGTCTTTCTGTGTATCTTTATGTACGCCTATAAATCGTGTTCGGATGCTTGATGCATCGTAAAATTAGGTATGGTAAACATGAGTCAAGACGCCAATCATTTATAAAACTCCTCACCGTACTTTTCATACAGTAGAAGGGTGGATATAGGGAAAAACTTCTCAAAATACATGCTAAAATAGGCGAAATATAAAAATTATCCTAGAAGGACGATCAAAGCATATGTTGCGCTTCTCATTGTGAGACACAAAATTCGCGAGTCTATAAGGGGTCTCCGAAAACCACATTTTAAGGCCCTTAAATTAACAGTGCGTGTGATATTCCCAGAAAACTAACTTCCTTCTGATAAACTTATGAAGGAATGACAAACCGCTAACCATTGCAACAGTAGCTCAATTGATAATGTCTGGTGTTAATATATAACACCGTTCGAAGAACGGGTACTTCTGCTAGTATAATATAATATAATATAATATAATATAATATAATATAATATAATATAATATAATATAATATAATATAATATAATATAATATAATATAATATAATATAATATAATATAATATAATATAATATTTGAATAAATACAGAAATGAAGCCCTTGTAAATTATAGGTATAAACTGCACTCACTACATTGAGGATAAATTAGGGAGATGACACGTTTTTTTCGGCATGCGTGCACTTCAGTTACAAATTGAATTAACTAGCTAATTCAGTATAACAATTAAACCATATTTTACATATACTACACAATAAAAGAATCATATCATCCCCCTAATTATATTCTATCTACTCCAGTGGGTATTTCGCAAGTAACCTATATTCAATTCATATATGGCAAATTTTGATTTGAGTGTAACATATTCATATTAAGCACCCAATTTTTTTTTCCCTATTACGTGTTGACTGGGTAACATTCGCATAGAATACAACAATGCAGCAATGAAACCATGGCTTGTACGTTCCTTATCAATGGCATGAAATACGGGAATATACTCTGGGTGTTTGTAGAAATAACCCACTGTTATTTTGTTTCGTACTGTACACAGTCCCTCCTCTTTTTATGAAGTGGCTTACTCTCATTAAACGAAGCTTTAAATCCGGTATTCAAGCGCACGTCAAAGTTTAGTAATTACAACGTGATTATTTTCTAAAGGCTTAGCACGGGGGCTGAGTATTTACCAAGTGGATGTCTGAACTCCAAACTACAATGGCGTGTTTCACTTTGTTACGCGGAAGAAATTTGAGCCGTTTGAACTTCCACCTAGCAATCTTATTATACAGGATTAGTTACTTAAGGTCCATCTCAAATACCTTCTGATTCGTCGAGCATATTTATAGTCTGTTACACTAAAATTAATGGTATTAAGGGGCTTATACTGCCACGAATTCGGCGGTCCCATGTCATAGATTTATGGCATGATAAAGAACCTTCCACTAATTACAGTACACCTGTGTGAAGCTCAATGATATAGGTTAGGAATATAAACAACGCTCTTAGGTTCCTACGTTCGTTGCCAGGAGCCGACTGCGGTGGCGTCCAGTAGCTAAGTTCTGAACTAGTAGTCGTTGACGGTGGCGTTTGGCGGAAAAAGAAAGAACTGTTTGAAAAATTCAAAATCTGCAGTCCTTACTTGAATTTAGAAGAAAAGATACACACACAAATACAGTCATCACAATTAACGCCGGTTATCAGACAGATTCTTCACACACCCAAAGTACACGGGGCTACATGACCGCGTTGTCGCAGCCCCTAAACTGAGGAACCAACCAACTGTCACGAGTAGCGTTACATAATCCCCTGGCATGATTAACTCTTTGCCTGCCTGGTCAGTCGGTCTTGTTTTTGTTGTTGTTGTTTTTCTTTCGAATTAGGGGCGTGAACATCGTGGTCATTTAGTCCCATGCAGTTTGGTGTATATTTATTTATTTAATTATTTATTTAATTATTTATTTGCATATTTATTTATCTATTTATTTATTTATTTAGCATATGGCTACGTCACAATTTAAAAATTATAAGTACGCATATATTTAAATTACAAGCTAATATCCAGGCCACGAATGTTAGATAACCAGAGGTTAATTCAAGGCCGTAACTATTATTACAAGGTAACAGTATCGTCGTTACTTCATTAGGTAACTAACAGTTACTTAAATGCCGTCACTTTTATCACAATGTAATTGTATCGTAGTTACTATTTTTGGTAACTAACGGTTACTTTAACGTCATTACTATTAGAAACTAAAGTGCCTGTGAGTGATGTCCATTCCCTTTTCTTATGTTTTAAAGGGACGTTCAACAGTCAATTATTTTCTCTGTGGACCACTGTGAATTTCCTGGCCTGATATGCAAATGACAACAGAAAGTAACTACCTTCCACTCGGGTCAATTCTGTCACTTTGATGTTATGTAAATTTCTTTTTACATGCCCAGACCTCACTTATCGTGAAATTTTTCTTCCATTTGCAGCCGCGCTAAAACATTTATCACCCTGCTTGGTAAAACTTAACTTGGTTATTGGTAAGCTTCCGCTTGGCTTCTGGTTCGTGTTCTGTCTTGGGCCTGAGCAGGGTTTAATTACACTGATATGCATTCCAATTTGTTTTTCTGCTACAAGGGAAAATATAACTGATTCTTGTTAAATAAAGTGCCCTGAATCTATATCTGGGTTCAGATTTTCTATATTCTTTTTTATATAATTTTGAAAAGAAATTTGAGGAAACATCAAAATTGCCAAAGTTCATCATTAGAAACAAGTAGTTCCGTGAAGAACTATACAGCCTATTTTCATATATCCTACTTATGTTAATTGCCTCTATCTACATACAAAATTTCAGTTTGATTGCTGTAATAGATTCGTATGTAGATATTGAGAACCGACTAAATATTACGGATGGTCGCCATGTTGGATTTTATATATGTAGGTCCTAGAGTTATGCACTGTTACATGAAGATTATTGTGTACGTGTAGCATTCAAACTTCAATCGCATGAATTGGACACAAGAAGTAACAAGGAGATTTTACAATTTCGCACAGCTGCCATCTTGTGGTTATGGAAACAATTGAAATAAATTAGGTGCCAGTGGATTAACATTCGTATAAGGATTTACTGTACCAAGTTTCACTGCACTCGGATGGTTAAATTACGAGAAACGCCCATGTGAATATTTATAATTCACGACGCCGCCATGTTGGATTTGTGATCACCAGGTTATTTACAGTCCTATAGGTGAACTTAAGTACATAGCCCCTATGAACATAAAAAAATCAGTTTGATTGCTATAAGAGATTCGTAGATATTCAGAGCCGTCTAAATATTTCTGATGGTCACCATGTTGGATTGTTAAATGTATAGGCCATAGAGTCATGTACCATAAAAAAAATTGCGTAGGTTCATTATTCAAACTTTCACTTCGATCGCATGATTACGACACAAGAAATAAAAACTTAATTTTAAAATTCGCAAAGGCGCCATCTTGAGGTTACGTAAACAATTAAACTAAATTAGATACCAGTGCAGTACAATGTGTATAAACATTTCCTGTACCTGATTTCATTGCATTTGGAACAAAAAATCGCAAAAAAGGTCTATTTAAAATTTTCAAATTCGCTTGGCCGCCATGTTCGTTTTGTAGTTAACCGGTTTTTGAAAGTCTTATAGATTAACTTCCAGTAGTGCCCTTTATCTCCGTGGGGGCGTGGTGGCGTAGCGGTCAAGCTGTTGGCCTGTCACCACGGCGGATCGGGTTCGATTCCCGGTCAATGCATGTGAGATTTTCAAAGTGAAATGCCACGTCCTGTGGTTCGGATTCCACGTTAAAAGGAGGTCCCGTGGCTTAGGATCTCAAGATTAACGGTCACGTAAAACTACGATCTTCCTTCTTTCCTTTATCTCCGTACAAAATTTCAGGGTGATACCGGTAATAGTTTCAGAGATATAGAATGCCGGAGAAATATTTCGCACATCCGCCATCTTGTGGTTATATAAACAATTGAACCATGTTAGATGTCGCTGCATTACAATGTGTATAAACATATACTGTACCAAGTTGTATTGCGTTTGGTTGGTTAAATCGAGAGAAACGTCTATTTAAATGTCGCAAATTAGCGTGGCCACCATGTTGGTTTTGTAGTTACCAGTTTTTCAAAAGTCACATAGGTGAACTTCTAGTAGTTCCCTTTATCACCGTAAAAATTCCAGGGTGATATCGGGAATAGTTTCGGAGATATTGAATGCTGGTGAAATATTTGGCACAGCCGCCATGTTGGATTGGTGAGACGTAACAAAATTTGAAGGGAACGGTCAGGGTCGTCCGGAGTAGTGCTATGAACTTACCGAGTTTTATTGAAATCGGTCCAGCCGTTTAGAAGTTATTATGGGACACAGACACACACACGGACAAAAGGTGATCTCATAAGCTTTTTTTTTTTTTTTCAAAATTGAAAATAGGCTAAAATACATATCGGGGGATTCAGCAGCCCTTTCCAATTCCGTTTGCTGCAACCCAACTAACGCGTGTTGGCAGGAATGTCGATATACCTCAGCCTGCATCCCGTATGGTACTAATGCACTGCAAACTGTATTATTTTTCCCTCGTATTAGTCTGTGGTCAAATCGAGGGGAAGATAATAGGATTCAGTATCGTTTTCAGGATAGGCAAGTACCTTATTTCAAGTCCCGGGGCACCTATCCTGTCTCTGACCCTAATACAATTACACACACTATTACAGTCACCACATAAATACAGGTTGTGAGACGCATTCAACACATTAAGATGTCGTAAGCCCCTATATTTAATTAACAACAATCATCATTCAATTATGTAGGGCGCATTGGTAAATCGTAGCTACGAGCCACATATACTTCACATTGAGTGGAATCTGACTGTCAACCTGTGTAATTAGGGTGACAGTAGGAGTGGGTGAACTTGCTGAGGGGAGGCTTGGTTTGGGATATGGCTGTTGTTTAAGGAATCTAAGATCTAGCTAACACTTATAGTCTTCTAGTGTTGAGGATGTTGATTGACACTTCTGTCACGTTCTTCGTGTCGTAATGAGGATAAAATGACTGATGGTGAGCTTACAGACATCTAGTCCCGCACCAGGGGACTAGTTAGCAAGGTAAAAACCTACAACCTTCCTATCAAATGTTAGCTTCTTGGTTATTCGACTGATAACCTTTGATGTTAATTGGGTGGTGAGGATTGGCTTGTACGGTAGCTCAGTGGTAGAGTTTTCACTTCATGAACTCAAGATCGATTCCCGGACAAGAAAGTCGGATTTTTCAAGGCCAAATAAAATTCCCGGTACGACACTAAGAGCCGTACGTTGCCGGCTCTAAAAGATATATCGCATCACTTTTGGTGATTACAATAGAGAATTAAATCTTTGCTACAGGTTAGCCTATACAATTCCGGTTTTGCTGCTAGATTGCAGTACTGACACCTTACAATTACAGTACTATCCCAGCTGCCAGAGCTCACCCCATCGGAGGATGCAGAATTCAGTTGTATTCGGTCAGGTTGGTTGGTTCCTCAGTTTAGGGGCTGCGACAACGCGGTCATGTAACCCCATGCTCTTGGGTGTGTGTAGAATGTGTCTGATAACCGGTGTTAATTGTGATTACCCTAATAGTGTGTGTTATCTGTTTTTAATTCAAGTAAGGACTGCAAACATTGAATGTTCAAGTAGTTCCTACTTTTGATGCCAAACGCCACCGTCAACGACTACTAGTCCAGAACTTGGTTACTAGATGCCACCGCAGTCGGCTCTTGGCAGCGAACGTTCGAAGCTAAGAGCGTTAGTCAAATTTAACGTATAGTTTAGCTACACACAAGTGTAATAGTGGAAGTTTCTTTAACATGCCATAAATCTATGGCATGGGACCGCCAGCTTTACTTCCCCTCAAAAGGAAGGCATACTGAGTAATTTTAACGCTCTTAAAAATCCGACGACTTCGGCTGGGTTTGAACCAACGATCTTGGGCATACAAGGTCAGCATGCTACCAACTACGCCACTGATGCCACTCTATTTGGTAAGTACTCGTTTGGTTTGAAGCTCAGCCTTCCTCGTGGTGCAGTGACAAGCATCTTTGGCTGTAAAAACAAAGGTTATCCTGGTGTAAGGTATGAAACGGGGTACACTCAGCCCAGCATTTGCCTTGAGTAGAAATAGAAAACCTCGAAAATCACTTCCAGGATTGCAGAAGTTGGAATCTAACCCACCCCTTCTCAGTTTTGCATCACGAGACTAACTGTACCTCGTTCCAAGCCTCAGATCCAAATTAAATTTCTAGGCAAAGTCGGGAATCAAAACTGGACCGCTATGGCGACAAGACAAGAATCTCCGACAGCTGAGGGATTAAGTTTTTTTCCTTTTCTATTTTTAGTTCGATGTAAATAAGCAAGCAGAATTTACACGTCAAGTGTTAGTGGTGATCTTTGTTTTAAGGGGTGAAATATTGATTTAAAACTGAAATTACATAATATTCTGATAAGAGAGAACTTTTGCTAGAAGTCCACAACCCCCTAATAGGGGCTGTTTTGGTGAAGGGTGGCTATTGATCTCCCTCACTCCAACCTCAGCACAGAAGCGTACTTCAGAACTAATAAAGTTGTGTTGCTAACTTACAACATCTTGACACGTGACCACAACGAAAAGTGCTTATCGGCCGAGACACACGGCACATTTATATCGCCCACTTACCAACTTATGGAAGGGAGATACAATGTGGTAATTGGTAAATCTCAGACCAGAGAGACGAGGAAGTTTCTCGATCGCGCTTTCATTCAGGAGAGTGGTTTCTAAACCTATCGTAGACTTCTTAATGGTGTAGGGACCTATTAGTAATCCACAATCCATCGCATTTTCGTGAATAATAACAACAATATTGTCAAAAACTACGAGAATTCAGAATATTCATTCTTTATGTAGGCTGTACAAATAGAACCTATCCACCTCCTGGTGTAGCGGCCAGCATTCCTGGCTGCCACCCCGGAAGCCTGTGGTCGATTCCCTGTTCTGCCAAGAGGTTGAAATATGGTCTGAGTGCTGCAATGGTGTACACTCGGCCCCATGATGTAAAACTGAGAAGACATGAGTTTGATTCCCTCCTCAGCCATCCTGGAAGTGGTATTCCGTGGTCTCCCATTTCTACTCCAGACCAATGCCGGTATGGATGCTAAAATAAGGTCACGACCACCTCGTATCCTTATTTGAATTGGAAATAAACACACCACTACAGACACCATATTAACACGGGTTATCAGACAACTTGTATTTGTATAAATAATCACTCAAGCCCCTGGGGATAAATGACCACGAGGTCCAAACCCCTCAAATGAAACAACAACAAGTAGTTCCGTGAAGAACTATACAGCCTATTTTCATATAACCTACTTATGTTAACTGCCTCTATTTACATACAAAATTTCAGTTTGATTGCTGTAGACATTCGTAGATATTGAGAACCGACTAAAAATTTCGGATGGTCGCCATGTTGCATTTTATATATGTAGGTCCTAGAGGTATGTATTGTTACATGAAGATTATTGTGTACGTGTAGCATTCAAACTTCAATCGCATGATTAGGACACAAGAAGTAACAAGGAGATTTTAAAATTTCGCACAGCTGCCATTTTGTAGTTATAGAAACAATTGAAACAAATTAGATGCCAGTGGATTATCATTCGTATAAGGATTTGCTGTACCAAGTTTCACTGCACTCGGATGGTTAAATTGCGAGAAACGTCCATGTGAATATTTATACTTCGCGTCGCCGCCATGTTGGATTTGTGATCACCAGGTTATTTAATGTCCTATAGGTGAACTTAAGATCATAGCCCCTATGATCATAAAAAATTCAGTTTGATTGCTATAATAGATTCGTAGATATTCAGAGCCGTCTAAATATTTCAGATGGTCGCCATGTTGGATTGTTAAATGTATAAGCCATAGAGTCATGTACCATTAAAGGAAAATTATTGTGTAGGTTCATTATTCAAACTTTCACTTCGATCGCATGATTACGACACAAGAAATAAAAACTTAATTTTAAAATTCGCAAAGCCGCCATCTTGAGGTTATGTGAACAATTGAACTCAATTAGATACCAGTGCATTACAATGTGTATAAACATTTCCTGTACCAGATTTCATTGCGTTTGGAACATTAAATCGTGAGAAAGGTCTATTTAAAATTTTCAAATTCGCTTGGCCGCCATGCCCGTTTTGTAGTTAACCGGTTTTTGAAAAACGTATAGATGAACATCCAGTAGTGCCCTTTATCTCCGTACATAATTTCAGGGTGATGCCGCTAACAGTTTCAGAGATATAGAATGCCGGTGAAATATTTTGCACATCCGCCATATTGTGGTTATGTAAACAATTGAATCAAGTTAGATGTCAGTGCATTACAATGTGTATAAACATATACTGTACCAAGTTTTATTGCGTTTGGTTGGTTAAATCGCGGGAAACGTTATTTAAAAGACGCAAATTCGCGTGGCCGCCATGTTGGTTTTGTAGTTACCAGTTTTTCAAAAGTCACATAGGTGAACTTCTAGTAGTTCCCTTTATCACCGTAAAAAATTCCTGGGAGATATCGCGAATAGTTTCGGAGATATTGAATGCTGGTGAAATATTTCGCACAGCTGCCATGTTGGATTGGTGAGAGGTAAAAAAATTGAAGGGCACAGTCGGGGTCGTCCGGAATAGTGCTATGAATTTACCGAGTTTCATTGAAATCGCTCCAGCCCTTTAGATTTTATTCGGGGTGTCACACACACACACTCCTCACACACACACACGCACACACACACGGACAAAAGGTGATCTCATATGCATATTTTTTCAAAAATGAAAATAGGCTAATTAGGGATTTCTTCAACGGTTCAAAACCAACTTTGTGTGACTTTCCAGAACGTGGCAGACCCGTTGTTTCCTCACAGGCATTGCGGATCATTTGTGACCAATCCATAACACTTGTCATTGACAAGCATCTTGCGCCGTACACAGTAACTATTCTCTGATGAAACTCCACTGACGTATAACCCTCAGTCATTAAAAGTTGGATTACTTCTCATTGGTCTTGGTTGAACGGGTTCTGAATTCCACCAATCAACTTGATGTAATGTCATGTGTCTACAAACAAAGCAAAGCGCAGGTATCTGACCACAGCGCATGAGCCATACATCAACTCTACTTGCGTATTCGTATTTCCAACCCCAAGCAACAACACATCAGGTAGCATGTTTATAATGGGTTTCAACGGAACACATTCGTACATAGCGCCTTGTAATGTAGTATCAAGCAAAACATCTATAGCTATTCTTTACTTGACACTGCCAGACAAGAAATCTTTTGAAAGTGGACATCTTATATGTTACAGTACAATGGTACTGCGTGGGTATGGATAAGTTTTAGGGATGTGGGTCTGTCTACATGTGTCAAACACCGACAGGTGGTTACTATGGCAACAAATATTCGACATCTCGCACCTTCGGAACAAGACGATTATAAGTGCAAAGATTGCATAAACTGATATAAGGTTGCTCCCCAATAGTGAAACAAATGCTAAGATGTTTGAGCGGTAGATGGGAACTTACTTGCATTATCTAACCTATACAGCAAGGAGGTGGAGAATCTTCCGACTTATTCTCCCGTAAGAACTGTAGTTACTATAATTTCAAGATACATTTATTATTGACTGTTTGAATGTGAGATTTGATCTATTTTCGTGATTTTGGTTATTACTTTTTTGTGGTTTTGGAAGGACTACATATATTCTGAAATATATATCGAGTTCTGTTATAAATAGTTTGCTAGGCTACTCAGAGGTGGAATATTTTCATATTATCGTTAGATGTTTGAGTATATTGAGCCTGTTGAGTGACTGAAACACAATACTTAAATAAACTCTAATATAGAATACTTGAGATAATGTTTGAGATAATGACTTTTTCACGAAACACAAAGTTTGTACAATAATTACTGGACCACTGTATTCAGGATATAATCCTTCCTCCTATTCTTCATTCTCTCCATATTATATTTCGGTAGTACGTAGCAGTATTGTGAAGGCGGGCATCATCCTGTGTTGACCAGATCTCTATTAATATTACACTGTTGAAAGAGACCACACCAGCTCCATGGATAATTAAAAGCACTTAATCTTCCCCGGATCCATTGTGGTCACGATGGGAGGGAAGGGAGATGATAGGTCTTACCACGTCCACTCCGTGCTTCGTAACGTCAAGACTAGGCTCAAGGAGATCCTTGGTTTGAAGCCTAAGGAAGTATGATTACAGCAAATTGTCACTTAATGCTGAAAAAGTCGGGAGAAATATATCTTATGAGTTTGAGGAACTGTGGAGGGGATATGACCAAGACTTTTATCCCTTGAAACAGCAGTCATACCTATCATCACCGTCCGCCTCGTTGCGTAGTGGCTAGCACTCTTGACTGTCACCGTGTAGGCCTGGGTTCGATTCCCGGCACTGCCAAGAAATTTAATTCTGTTCTGAGCATTCTGGAAGGGGTATACTCAGCCTCGTGAGGCAAAAGTGAGAAAAGGTGGGTTCGGTTCCCACCTCAGCCATCTTGGAGGTGGTTTTCCGTGTTTTCCCTCTTCTACTCCAGGTGAATGCCGGGATGGTTCCTAATTTAAGCCACAGTCGCCTCGTTCCAAATTCTCATTTGAATGACAATTATGCATACTAACACAGCCATCAAATTCCACACACACCCAAGTACACGGGGCTACATTACCACGATGTCGCAAAGCCCCTGAATGAATCAAAAGCAACTATCATCATCCGCACTAATTCAAGGAAATACAATAAAAGAGCTTTAAAAAATCTAGGGCATGAATTGAGACACCTGTTCTAAATGTTCTGAGTACGATTCCCTACTGTACTCTGACAAAACATTCTATTCTAGTCTCCGGGCTGAAAATGGGTATACTGAGCCTCTTGAGGATAGGTGAGAAGAGGTGAGTTCAATTCTAACCTGTCATTTAAAAAATAGTTTCCTCTGGTTTCCACCTCTCCTGCAGCCAAATGCCGAGGTCTAGGCTAGCAGCTTCTGAATCCTAGCGCTAAATTACAAGTACACTAGTAAAATCAACAAAACAATCCACGTTATCATAAAAATTCCACACACACCTAAGAATATAGTGCTGATGACCTTGACGATTGACAACAAAATATGACAGTTTATACTGCTATACGTGGTGCCACCTAGTACAGTAGATTCAACTGTAGTATGATCCTACATTGTTGAAGCACAAATCAGAGAAGACTGTGAGAATAACTGATTTCTAATACCACCTTGGTCGTCCTAGAACCGATTTATGTAGTTTCCCCCTCTATTTCAAGCTAATGCAGCGATGGTACCTATATTAAATCCATAGCCACGACCTTACACATTCTAGACTTGATTACAAGGGCACACACCAATACAGGCATTGCTGCTTTGTTCTCGTGATTTAGGAGTTCCTTATCAGACCATCATAAGTATGAAAAGAAGATATCCATGTCTTCGATGGTTCAGGAGATAGTTCTGGATGACTTTCTTACTGAATATATTCGAGGATTGTTTTTCAGTCGCTCAACATATTAATATGACTCAATTATCTAGGGCGGTTAGCAATAAGAATCCCACTCAAAATGCCTTGTTTATTTAGGCACTTGTCATACCTTAAAACTAAGTTCTGAAATCCCTCTGCATGGAAGTTTGCCGCCTTCTCTGACAACCAAGAATTCACAATTGAGGAAAATCCATTGATAGAGTGGTTATCATGAATCTTCGGTCCTCAAGAATTTTCGTGTCAATTGCAGTCACCAAGTCATCTGTGATTACAGACCTGAGCGTTCATCGTCATGAACATTTTCACGGCCACTTTTGAACTCGCGTACCCATTTTCTCACTTTACCTTCCGTCATTGCATTATCACCAAACACCTCACAAAGCTGACGATGAATGTCTGCAGCCGACATGTTTCTTGCACTCAAAAACGTATCACAGATCGTACCTCACACGCGGCGGGCGAATCAATAATATTGAACATTGTAAAGATGCACAGTTCAGCGTAGAGGTTAACTGCACAGCTGCAACTGACACATGCTTGTTCGCAAAGGATGCCGGGAGGTAGCACGCACTAACTACGGGCTTTAAAAGAAACGGCCCTTACTTAAAAACAAGATGTTCAGTAAAGAACATATAGCCTACTTTCTCCTGAATGTATGAGTATAGTTATAACTCGTTGTTATTATCAAAGAGTATAATAGAACTATTCTTTGTTGAAGACCTTAGAAACGATTTACCTCTACCAAACGCCAGAACCTAGATAAAAACTGCTACCATCATTGAAGAAAGAAAGATAAGAAGTATATCAAGAATGTTATGGATCTGGAGACATAATCGACCGGACTGGCGGCGTGGCTCAGCGGTAACGTTCTCGCTTGCTGGGCCCTAGGTTGCAGGTTCGTATCCTGGCGCAGTCAGCTGGCATTTGAGGGTACACAAATGCGAGGGAGCCGTGTCAGTACATTTACTGGCACGTTAAAGATCCCCTTCGGGCCAAAATTCCGGCACCCCGGTGTCTCTAAAATCAGCAGTAGTTAAAAGGGATGTAAAACCAATAACATTATTATTATTATTATTATTATTACGACCTGCCGTGGGCAACATCCAACTTTGAGTTGAGGCATGTCTTTACACGTCTGGTTGTGCATGGCTTTCACAACCCTAATTGAATTAACAAATCTTTCCATGACCCTACAGAGACGTGTGTATACAAACTATGTGGATATTTTCGATAATATAATCCTAACAGAGCGAGTGCATTCTAGCGGCCAGAAGAAGAAACTTTTCAATAAAATCTGGAAGTTACCTTTTTGGCAGCTAGATGTCTCGAGTAAATCTGCTGGCGAACTATGTTTTAATTAAATATATATTTTACACCATAATGTGCACAATATAACGCTTAATAACATTTTCAAGTAACGCAAAATAGGCTGTTACAAACCCTTTAAAATAAAAAGTTAAAATGTATCGTAGTATCATCTTGTCATTCTTCAAATTCGATGCGCATAGAATGATAATGGTATAGTAATCAATGGATCCCCACGTAGACTAGTCGTGACATCTATTGGTGAAATATCGAACAATATAATCCTAACAGAGCGAGTGCATTCTAGCGGCCAGAAGAAGAAACTTTTCAATAAAATCTGGAAGTTACCTTTTTGGCAGCTAGATGTCCCGAGTAAATCTGCTGGCGAATTATGTTTTAATTAAATATATATTTTACACCATAATGTGCACAATATAACGCTTAATTTTAAAACATCTGAGTCATTACAAAACAATAAACATATAACATTTCAAGCAAAAAACCTAGCTCTGATCGGGATTGAACCATAGGCATTTGAGCGATAGGCTAACGCTCTACCACTGAGCTAATTGTGTCAACTAATATCTTTCTATATAAAATGACTTACATAGAACTTGTTAGCAAATAATGATTTATACTAAACGATTTCATCACTGGAGTATATTATTTATATATAAAGCATTTCATACAAAGTTTATTTATTTTTTATCAGTACGCTATATTGCATGCAATACTCAAATTAGTGAAATATAAGTCCGGCACAAGATATCCGCTGCCATCTTGTCTTATTACTGAATCAGTTCAGCTTTTTAAAATCACGTCTGCACTATAGTATTACAAAATAAACTTTTAATTTCGAACGTGCCTCTTCCTTTAGAACAGTTAAAACGATTCTCGGCTCGATAATCGGAACTGGTGGGTCCCATGATATGGATTATAAAGTTTGCATAATTCGCACGGCCGCCATCCTGAAATGGTATGGCGGACGACCTTGTAATTTGGCCACAAGACGCATCCTATACGAAGGTATGTTGTTACCAAATTTGGTAGAGATCGGATGATTTGGTTAGTCGTTATTTGATTTTACGTTTTGAACGTTTGAGTGGCCGCCATTCAGTTTTAGTAAAGATGGCGGCGATATAAAACATGACACTGAGGTGTCCTTTGCTAGTGCTACCTTTGTACCAAATTTCGTTCAATTTGCATTCACCGTGTTCGAATTGATAGGGGGGGACAGACATTCAGAGTACACACACTCACACACACACAGACACACACTCACACACACAGACTCACACACACACATACACACACACACACACACACACAGACTCACACACACACATACACACACACAGACAGACACACTTTTTTCGCCCTGTGTTGATCTCATAAGTCTACTTTCATTTTTTGCAAAAATCGAAAGTAGGCTAAAAACAGCCCTCGTACATATATGACACGCTATGACTATGAATTTACTTTCATCTCTTCCCAAAATCTCTTTATTCTTTATTAGCCTATTTTCGATTTTTGCAAAAAAATGAAAGTAGACTTATGAGATCTTTACAGGGCCAAAAATTGTGTGTCTGTCTGTGTGTGTGTATGTGTGTGGGTGAGTCTGTATGTGTGTGTGTGTGTGTGTGTGTGAGTGTGTGTACTCTGAATGTCTGTCCCCCCCCTATCAATTCGAACACGGTGAAACCGAATTGAACGAAATTTGGTACAGAGGTAGCACTGGCAAAGGGCACCTCAGTGTCATGTTTTATATTGCCGCCATCTTTACCAAAACTTAATGGCGGCCACTCAAATGGTCAAAACGTAATAATGCATTACAACCAAACTAATAATCGGATCTTTACCAAATTTGGTATCAACGTTCCTTCATATGAGGCGCGTCTTGTGCCCAAACTACGAGGTCATCAACCGTACCATTTCAGAATGGCGGCCGTGTGAATTATGCAAACTTTATAATCCATAACATGGGACCCACCAGTTCCGACTATCGAACCAAGAATCGTTTAATCTGTTTGAAACGACGTGGCCCGTTTGAAATTAAAAGTTTATATTTTAATATTATAGTCTAGAAGTGATTTTAAAAAGCTGAGTCGTCTCGGTTATTTGACAAGATGGCAGCTGATCTCTCGTTCTGACCTATATTTTATTAATTTCAGTATGTTGCATGCAATATAGGATAGTAGTAACAAATATATGAACTTTCTATGAAATGAACTCGGTTTAAAATATACTCCAGTAAAGAAAACGTTTAGTCCAAGTCATGATTTGCTATAACGTGGTATATGTATTGGTTCCTAACGTTCTATTAGAGTGTGCACGATTGGATGAGTGGTCAGCGGGTTAGTCTTTCATCAGGTTGGCCGTGGTTCAAATCCTATCAGAGTTAGATTTTTTTCTTGATTTTTTTATCTATATATTTAAAACAGTAAGGTGATTTTTGTTACCACGAGATTGAGCGAACGACAGAACCGATTTACATCGTAGAGCACTCTAATGAAAGCTCTTGGCCTCTAGATTTGCAGAGTGTCTATAAAATAAACAAATATATTACGGTATATTTTTGAATTAATATAGAAAATAGCAGAATTCTTTCCCCTCACGCATGCGCACAATCCGCCTGGGTCATGACAAAATGGCGGTGAGAAGTCCATTAAAATGTAAGTTATTTAATAAGCTTGCATGTAATTGAAAACATACATTAACCAAGTTCTGACAATAAAATATAATAACAGTATGAACGTATACGAATGTGCAACATTGATTTATTTGGATAATGAAATGGATTATTTCCTTCAGACAGCGGCTTTTGATGATAATGAACGGCTGCGTCTGCTGCTGAACTAGAGTGCGTGAGTAGCTATGTGGTTAAGGCGACAGACTGTGGTTCCAAGGTTCACCGGTTCGATCCCAGCCCTCGCCGATATATTTTTTTTTTTTTTACCACTGAAATATTGTTTAATCAAGGAGTATTAGTAAGGTTTTATGTCTGTTAAAGATACATATTTCTACATTCCCTCTCGGTATATTTTTGAATTAATATAGAAAATAGCAGAATTCTGACCCCTCACGCATGCGCACAATCCACCTGAGGTCATGACAAAATCGCGGTGAGAAGTCCATTAAAATGTAAGTTATTTAATAAGCTTCCATGTAATTGAAAACATACATTAACCAAGTTCTGACAATAAAATATAATAACAGTATGAACGTATACGAATGTGCAACGTGATTTATTTGGATAATGAAATGGATTATTTCCTTCAGACAGCAGCTTTTGAAGATAATGAATGGCTGCGTCTGCTAATGAACAAGAGTGTGCGAGTAGATTAATAAGTGTGTGCACGATTGGCTGAGTGGTATAGTTGGTCACTGGTCGTGGCCGAGTGCGGTACGTGTGTGCGCGCTGTGTGACCGCATTGGAAGAGGTTACGGTTCCTAATACCGGTGCTTCCTTAGTTCCACGTGTGTACTGACCTTCCGTGTGTCATTCGGACAATACTTTTTTAAGTAGTGTTCCAGATAGGACAACAAAACCATAAACCCAGAAAACCCCGCTGAAAATCATGTCCGGATACCAGAGAAAAAACACCGTACGCTGCCAATGGGACAGGCAGAGTTCTCGCCCCTCACCAGGAGAAATTCACCGCTGGATTGGCGATACCCTCCGGTTGACTGTCGACCAAGTAGAAGCCATCCAGTTAAATGCGCACGAAAAAACCATGTACATCAAGGTAATCACCATATCTATTTATCAGAAATTGTTAAATACTTTTGCAGATCCTATTAAATTTCAGTATGATTCAGGCGAAATGACCAATGTTAAGCTCTCCACAGCGGATTCCAATTTTACCACAGTGCGTATATTTAATGTCCCACTCGAAGTACCCCCTGAAATTTTCAAATCCGTCCTGTCGAAATATGGCACTGTGAGTGACGTCAGGAAAGAACAATGGTCTTCTGCTTATCAGTTCCCGGTGTATAATGGAATACGTGCCGTAACTATGGAAATCAAGCAAGATATCCCCTCCACTGAGGCCTTTGGTGGCCATTCTGGCTATATAACGTATAATGGACAGAAACAGACCTGTTTAATTTGCAATGCTACCACACACCTACGTATTAACTGCCCAAAGAAAATGATTCCCCTCGGTATAACTCCTACACAACAACGACGTGTACAGTACTCGGATGTTGTGACGCAGCAAACGTCATATGAAAACATGCTCATTGATCAGTCAGCTGAGACAACACCAGGAGTGACCTCGGATACATCTGACGCAGAACTGGTACCTTGCCCTGAACAGAGCTGCGAGACACAGAGTGCCCCTGTGCTCTCGGCAACCTGTATCGCAGCCTTAGAACCAACTCTGCCGTTACTACAGGCTGCCACAGAAATTTTGTCTTCACTGCCCCCGACTTCGCTGGTCCCTACCGACTCACTTAAGAATGTCGATCGGGGATCCGAGAACGTCTCTAAGAAGATTAAAACAAATGCCTCGATTGCCGTACCAGCCCCGAAGAATAAAACTGGCTCCACAAACGTTTCCGCAGCTGTGAAAAAGAAACAAAATCTTCTTTCTACGTCATCTAGGGACCCACGAACGCTCTCAACCGCTGACAGCCGGCCTATGAATGGCAGTCAAAAGGAACTATCTCAACCTAATTTGACATAGTGCACCAGGATAATTCTCACCTGTGTCTTCTTTCGAGTCCACCTTCCAGTATGTCTAGCACAGCTTTTATACTTCTCTTAATGGCGCAATTTCTCACTGTGGCCACTGTGAATATCAATGTAATAGAATTCCCTCTGAAATTTCAACTGTTGGAGAGATTCCTTCGAGATGCTGACATTGACATTGCTTTCATTCAAGAAGTTGCTATACCGTGTTTACCCATATCTGCCTTCTACAAACAATACATCAATACCGGTAATACGAATAGAGGGACCGGATTCCTCATAAGACATGATATCCCACTCGCAGGTGTGCTATGTCATCCATCAGGACGCATAATATCTGGACACATAAACAATACCACCCTGATAAATGTATATGCCCCATCCGGGTCTAATAAACGTGTGGAACGGAAAATGTTCTTTCAACAGAGTATACTGCCTCATCTGCACGACGTTAAGGAAAAACTTATTCTTGCAGGGGATTTCAATTGTATTCAACGCCCAGAGGATTCCACTAGTCCATACAGAGGTGTCAACCCGGCTCTCAGGACCCTTCTTACCTCCCTACACCTCATTGATGCTGTGGATAGTTTAAGGGTGCCCCTGCCCCATTACACCTGTATAAGTCACAACTCCTCATCACGACTTGACCGCATCTACTTTTCACAGGAACTTATCCAGCCTAGACGATATGAAGTGATTCCTGCCAGTTTCACTAACCATCATGCTGTCGTATGTACAATCTCTTACCCCCATCCTATATTTCACATAGGAAGAGGTTATTGGAAGCTGAATTGCTCGCTGTTACTGGAGGAGGAATGCCAAGATATTTTCAGACAACACTGGATTCGATGGGTCCAACAAAAATGCAAATTTCGCGACTGCACAGACTGGTGGGATATTTTAGTTAAACCAGGGATCCGCCGCGTCTTTAAGAACATATCTTACCAAAGAGGTCGGGAAAGACGGGATACAGTTGAATTTTACTATCGAGTTCTTCGCCAGCTCCAGCAAAGATCTGATGCTGGGGAGCGTATATATGACCAGATCCGGGAAGTTAAAACCAAGCTCCTGTCTCTACAGCAACGAACGCTCGCTCATATCAACGTGGCTTTAAAAGATCGTACAGTGCTCCCGGACGAAAGTGCAAGTGTATACCATATCGCCAAAGGACAACGTGAGCGGCAACGTAAATATATCCACCGCCTCCGCACCAGTACTGGAAGTGTCGTCACCTCCCCTGACGCTATACGTAGTGAAATATCATTATTTTATCAACGGTTCTACGCTAAGGCTCCCATTGATCCACAGCAGGTGACCCTATTGCTGTCATCTTGCAGTACCAAACTATCTCCGGACAACAAAACTCTGCTCAGCGCGGATATTACGGATGAAGAGATTCACTCTGTGGTTAAACGACTCCCAAACAACCGCTCACCTGGCATTGATGGACTGCCATATGAAATGTATAAACACTTCTGGCCTCTCATTGGCAAAGAATTTTGTCATGTCCTGCGTACCATTCTCCAACGTCGTGCTCTTTGTCAATCACATCACGAGGGTACCATAGTCCTCATACCAAAAACATCCTCTCCCATGGCAGTTGGTGACTTCCGACCAGTTACTCTGCTCTGCAGTGACTATAAAGTCCTTACCAAAGTACTTGCATGCCGATTGAAGACTGTTCTACCTGATATCATTGGTGATGAACAATGTTGCAGTATTCCTGGAAGAACTCTGTTAACAAACTTAGCGATACTACGGGACCTACACCTAAAAGCCGAAATGCTCCCCACTGAGCCAATGAGTTTTCTCACCTTAGATCTTGATAAAGCTTTCGACCGCATCAGTCATGAATACTTGTACATGGTCTTGCAACACTTCGAATTTCCTGAAATCCTTATTGACTACATTCGTATGATAAATTGTAATGCTACGTCTAGAGTGCTCGTCAACGGTTTTCTTTCCCCTCTGATTCCAATACAACGATCAGTTAGGCAAGGATGTCCCCTTTCTATGCTACTTTTTGTCATTGGCCTTGAACCGTTCATTCGGACTACCCAGGTGAAGCTACAGGGTTACAAACTGTCCACACATGTTTTTGGAATGTGCGCCTATGCTGATGACGTATCAATATTGATCCGCAATGAAGAAGACATCTCCCACATCGATAGCGTCCTTCAGCTCTACCATATCGCCTCTGGAGCACAATCGAACCCCCAGAAAACTGCTTTGCTTCCGCTCAATACTAACTCAGTGATTACCCCACAGCCCTGGTTCCGGATAGTAAATGAGGTGAAAATTCTTGGCATTACCTGGAAGCAATCGCTTCTGGACACAGTGCAAGTTAACTGGACTAAGGTCATTGCCAAAGTTAGGGGAGTCCTGATCCAATTTGGTCAAAGAAACCTCAATATAGTGCAACGGGTCATGGTCCTCAACGTGTTTGCGCTCTCTAAAATATGGTATGTCGCACAACTTTTCCCACTTCCCAAAATGTTTGAGAGCCAATTGTCAAAATATACAGGTTGGTTTATATGGCAAGGATTTTTGTTCCGAGTACAACGGGAACAGTTGTATCTCCCATCCCGGCAAGGCGGTCTAGGGCTAACAGCTCATGGCATGAAATGCCGTGCACTCCTCTGCAAGAACGATATCACCATTCTTTCCCAACATGACACTTTTACGAAAGCGCTATACAAAGATATTCGAAACACAGCCCGTGGTTGTGATAGAGCTTTGCCGAAGATATTTAGGGACCATCAACAGCACCTTCTGGAAACTGTTCGCCAAATGCCATCAGGGATTGTTCCAACGACGAAAAGTATCTATAACATGTTGCGGCAAGTGGTACACTCCAAACCGCGAATAGAGGCCACCACCCTCTATGTCCATTGGCCCACTGTTTGGAAAAATTTTGGGGCTATGTCCATTTCTTCTGCTGTACACTCCCAAGTTTTTATCTTCCTCAACGATCTCATCCCAACCGCTCTACGGCGATATACCATCCATCTTGAAGCTTACCCATGGTGTACTATATGTGGTCAAACTGATACGGCGATACACCGCTTCACATCATGCACGCGAGTTGCCTCCACGTGGCTGTGGTGTAAGGGAAAAGTATGTCAACTATTAAATGTGCCCTCGGATGACCTTGATGACAGGAAGTTGGTTCGTTTGTCGGTGACCGCCTTCCCCCAAATTAAACAGACTGCCATTGTGTGGATAATGGGCCAATATGTACACTTCGTGATGGACAATGATCAACATTTCTCTTTCCTGGATCTCAGGTATCACCTGCAAAAAGAGCGTTGGAAGCTTAGTGAAAGTGGACAATTGTACGATAAATATGGACACTATCTGGATTTCTTGTGATGTATTAGTATGGTATTTATCATATCTGAAAATTCTGTAATTCTGTAAAGAGCTAATAAAAAAAATAAAAAAAGTAGCTATGTGGTTAAGGCGACTGACTTTGGTTCCAAGGTTCACCGTTTCGATCCCAGCCCTCCCCATTATATATATATCTATATCTTTTACCACTGAAATATTGTTTAATCAAGGAGTATTAGTAAGGTTTTATGTCTGTAAAAGATACATATTTCTACATTTCCTCTCAATACGTTGTATTTCCGTTTTGCCATTGCATTACAGCATGTGATCAAAAGAGCAAACTGTTGTCCTCAGTACGCCGCAGGGGGTGTCAACCAGATAGGGATCATTTGGCACCATCGGTGTAGTAGCACGTGCCAGTCGTATGGAGCGCTGTATATCGTGTATATCGTGTTGCCAACATATGCATGATACAACGTTGTAATTAAATTGCAAACATATCACTATATTTAGTCAATAAATATACACATAATTCCTAATTGACATTTCCTTGCAATTATCTTGCTCACAGACGATAATTACGGCACTTATCATTAAATAAACATTATTTTTGTCGGTTGGCGGCATTGCCTTTCCGCACACTACTTCTGTTCTGTTCAAACATGGCGGTGTATTTACATTTCCTGTACATTACAGCAATATTTCTTCCCCAGAGTTTTCGATTGATTTCGCCTTAAATCGCCTTAACGTAGATGTTAGGCCCCTTACAGCAACAATTATCAATATCAATCACCTTAAATACATGTGTTTCTTGATGTTCTGTGAAAAAGAAGTGCCGTAATCTTGGCGTTTTCAATTGGATGTAACCTGTAAACCAGTTCCGGTATTTCCATTTCTGTTGTAAGTACCGATAATGCATTATGTATTATTAAATTGATTTCTTAAGAGAGTGCTGATATTATCGATAGGATTCTTATGAGAGCCATGCATTATTATTTGTGGACTTCCGTAGTCGTAGAAAGCTAGATTTAATGACTTTAGCCTAATTTAATTATTTTTTTGTTAGATTTTGTATTTCATGTTTTCTGTACCTCATTCTGTATATTTTGTATGTAGGTTATGGGAAAACATCACTCAGAATCTTGTGTTCTTGGCTGCAAAAGTAGAGGTTGGAGATACGCTCCTTTCATCGCTTCTCAGTCGATGACTCAAGGTATGTATCAATAATTAGGCTATTCTGTAATTATTTAGTCAGATTCCTTTGATGGCACTTTTTAAATTAAATTTAAAGTGATGATCCTCACGTCCTACATGGAGTAATCGCCACTGGGAGGGAGTATGGAACAACAACGCTCAGGACAGCTTCTGTCAGTGCGGGGAATCAAATCTCCAACCTCCAGAGTTGCTGCAGCCCCCCATTGGGGGCGCTATGCTCCCAGTTTTTATCGTGGTTTAGAGTTCCCACATTTCTATACTCACGGCAGTGTCCACATGAAAACTCCACAAACAATACGATCTTGAAAAGGAAGCGTGCTAAAGCTTGAAAATGTGACGCATCTTGTTCTGCCCCTCGCTCTGAGCACTATACCGCTGTTGTGTGTTCAGAAACAGTCAGCAATGCTGTGATCATCCTACAGTCAGCTCTCAGCTGTAACTGTTTAAAAAGAAAATTAATTGTTTTCTAAAATAGTCTTTGGGACTACCTTGCCCGCCCTCTCGATAACCTCTGTCTCGCTGTCACTGGCAGTACTTGTAACTACTGTAGTTCTACATCTCAGCCCTAGATGGGTGAAGTGTGACCTTCACCGCCCGGAGTAGAATGCAGTGTTTTATTAATTCATTCATTAATTTTGTACACTTGAATTAATCGTACAGCATGTGGGCTGTAACATGTAGGCCTACAATGACTACGATGCGACTAACATAACCTAATCAATTTGTAAGCGACTTGAAGTGTTCGAAACTTGTAATTACTGTCTAATTAGGTCTACTCACTCGGCCAATCTGAAAACTGCCATGTTTAAGTTTTTTTTTTTTTTTTAGTAAGATCTCTTGATCCAAAACCTGACTTAATGAAGCTAGTTATTTTTATAATAATAAATTTATTAAAGCACAAAATATGCAGTATGAAATTACAACTAGTTTGAACAGAACTGAGACAGAGATAACCTCCTCTGCCCACACCACATCACGTGGTATCGATCACATCTTCTACCACATAGGGCACATACACAATTTAAGTCTGGCTGACGAAATCTTCTGTTACGGTATTACACACTTTGAAGTGGAAACCATGTACCGAGAATCTCGTTACCAGGTGCCTCAGCTCGTAGGAGCTCTCTGTCCAGTCCCGTGATGTCATCGCATCAGTCGCGTAAAATTCTTGCCAGATGCTATCTTTCTTAGACTTCATTTCCTGAACTAGTGTCTCAAAACCATGTGTTGTTGGCAAAAGCATCTGCAGTCTCAGTTCTTCAACAAAGGGAAGCTCACTTGAGAGTTCATAAACCAAACGAGAAAGAGTAAATCGGAAGAGGCATAAGACATGTGGTTCAATTTTGTTTTTTGTGTGGGGTGAGGTATACCTCCCACCTACACCCACTCCCCAAATATCAAGCTGGAGGAATTTTGGGTATTAGTGAACCATGTGGACTCACATGTGGATTAGTTACATTAATCATAGGCTTAAAATTTTAGTTATTTATTGAAAGGTGAGGGTGGCAGTCCTATGGGTTGGATCAATCATAGATGTCCATTACATTAATAAATAGCTTCTGTGTTTTACTAAAATAAAGGTAGCGCTAAATGAACATAGAACGAGCGATAACATTCTCTATAATAGATGAATTAGCCAAAATACCTTATGAAACGATGAGAAATAAATCAAGGAGCGATGTTTTAATAGATGTTTCCTCCTCTGCCGTCAGTGACCCACCCAGCCATCCCAAATAGGATCACAGCATATAGGCTATAGGCTGTGGGTGCCATTGTTCAAATCAATCATCTTCAAAACAGTACCATAACAGTACTGCCAAACAAAGAAGTGCCCAGTTTAGTCTCTAGTGCGCAGCACTCGGTTCACTGCTCTTAATTAGGCTAGTGTGTGCAATATTTTCACTTCTCTGTAATGATTTTTTTCCCCCATGGCTGAAATGAGTTATTTTTGTTATATGCTCTGTAATTATTATGCAGTATATCGCTCCGCTGTAATAAATATGTATTAATTTTTTCGTACAACATTGGTTTTGATAATGGTTACAGCCTAACGCATCCCGATGAACTTCTTTTTTTGATCAACAGTGATTTTGTATCCCAGTTCTTTTTATCAACAGTGATTTGGTATCTCGCATGTTGGCAGCAATGTGTGCGCCTTGGTGCGTGCTGCTAGAGTGAGCGATGATGACAGTTGAACGAGATGCAAGCGCTGTCGAAACATGGCAGCCGTTTTTAAAATATCAATAAATAGAAAAACATATTTACGTACTTTAGCACATCATGAGGTTTGGTAGTGATCAGGGTTCCTAATTTTAATATGTAATATCGCCCAGAAGATGAAACAAGGACACAAGGTATGTAAAAGTTACATTCATGTCTGCTGCAAGTATAATCCGCATTCCACTTACATTCAGAATTAAGGTAGCACTGAATGAAAGTAGAACGAGCGATAACATTCTCTATAAGGGGCCGATTATATTCTTGGTAATTAGTGTCGATGATTTTCTGTAACAGCGAGATGGATACAAGACAAATATAATTGGTTTATTGTATGCCAAAGTAATGGTTGATATAGGCTAGCTAGTATATTTATTCCCACATGTTACTTTACCTAGGTATTAATTCTGAATGAAAGTAGAACGCAGCTTATACACTTGCATCAGACATGAATGTGACTTTTACATACCTTGTCTCCTTGTTTCATCTTCTGGGCGATATTACGTAGGCCTATTGAAATTAGGAACCCTGGTCACTACTGCACATCATATATGTGCTAAAGTACGGGGCGCCAGGAAATGTTCTCTGCAGATGCGAGAGGTTGCGTCATCAGTTTAGTTCGCAGCACGGTGTCCCTGATAGGGCGAAGGCCACGTGTGTGGGCTGTGAGCTGTCGAAATCGTCAGTGCGTATAGTTAGATTATTGGAAGAGTGCAACAGTATGTTATGAATGGCTGGGTGAGTATAAAGTTTACTGTTTGTTATGATACAAGCGACAGCCGTGCTACCAACGTAACTGGTGACTTAATCTCTCGCAGCAGCTTGTAGGCACTGCGGACAACATTCCCTGGCGCCCAGTATGTAAATATGTGTTTCTATATTTTGCTCTTTTAAAAACGGCTGCCATGTTCCGACAGCACTTGCATCTCATTCAACTGTCAACAAAGTCCACTCTAGCGGCACACACTGAGGCGCACAAATTGTTGCCAACATGTGGGATACAAAATCACTGTTGATAATAAAAAGTGGCATACAAAATCACTGTTGATAAAATAATCATTGATCTGGACGCGTTAGGCTGTAACCATTCTCAAAAACCATTGGAATGGACGAAACGAAGGTTAGAATGGTCAGGTGTTGGCGAGGTTGGTAGTACTGTTTTGATGATAGTTGATGTGAACAATGGCAGCCACAGCTGTAATTTTGCCTATATAAGTCGTGATTCTTTTTGGGATGGTTGGTTGGGTCACAGAGAGCGGAGGAGGAAACATCTATTTAAACTTCATTCCCTGATTTATTTCTCGTAGTTTCATAAGGTATTTTGGCTAATTTATGTACTATAGAGAATGTTATAGGTGTATTATCCAGAGTTGGGATCTGACAGTTCGGCGGAGAACTGTTGAACTAAAGGCAGCGGTGCCACGAATGCTGCTGTCCACCACGCGCATACTTCCATCCTCCCGCTCTTTTCCTCGTGCTCATAATATCATTAGCACCGTTATTACATTTATTACTTTTTTATTCAGATGGTTTTCAAAATCTTAAACAAACCAATGCTTAAATCTGTTCGGTGCAAACTGTAAAACAAAATATTAGCCCGTCAAATTGAGGAGAGACCTAAATTATTGTAATGAATAGCAATAACAATATTACGAATACTATCATAAAGCAAAAATGATCAAAGCGAAACGATAACACGTGATTGTTTCCGTGATTTTTAGTTATTTATATTTCCTGTAGAATAAGTTTCAAGTCACAAGTAACACACAATTGTATTACAAAATATAGGCTCATTGTGTAGACTATTAAGTCACCCTTTAGAAGACAGAAGCTAATCACAGTAGTCTTACTAATTACAAGAGCAGAGGCGGTAGCCTACGTTCCTGCGCGCGACTGAATGGAATTAATGGTTCGCCTGATGCTCAGAACTGACACTAACACTGCTACATACATAAATAACGGTCTCTAATGAATCATAAGTATAAATATAAGTATAAAGTATAAATAAGTATAACTCAAACAATTATAACTCATTAAAACAACAGATTATGAAACGCAGCAAGGTGAGTGTGCACTGGAGGCAACCAAACAAGCGACTGATCGGCGACAAGCAAGTGGTGAAATAGCATCATTCAAATTGGCAGCGCTGTATAGTTTCCATGGCAACAAGCCATGCGGGCGATCTAGTCGTCAGTTGTTTTTGCCCAGT
This sequence comes from Meconema thalassinum, assembly GCA_946902985.2. Taxonomy (NCBI): domain Eukaryota; kingdom Metazoa; phylum Arthropoda; class Insecta; order Orthoptera; family Tettigoniidae; genus Meconema; species Meconema thalassinum. The sequence goes on along the minus strand of OX336390.1, from coordinate 293,764,980 downwards.
GGTGCTGAATTGTCAGATTCCAACTCTGGAAAATACACCTATAGGTAGTGAGTTATTGTTCTTTCAAGGGGCGGAACTACGAGGTCATCTGCCCCTTATGGAGAATGTTATCACTCGTGCTACTTTCATTCAGTGCTACCATAATACCACCTTGTGGTGTGGTAGCTGCCACTCCTAAGGTCCTGGGCTAGTTTCCAAGTAATTTAATTCTGGTCTGAGGGTTGGAAAGACTCGCAATCAGCTTCGTGAGCCAGAACTGAGAAGAGGTAGGTTCGATTCTCACCTCGGCCATCCAAGAAGTGGTTTTCCGTGGTTTCCCCACTTCCACTCCAGGCTAACGCTGGGATTGATCCTAACTTAAGGCAATGGCTGCCTCCTTTCCACTCGTCACCTGAATTACAAAAAGTAGGCTATACTGCTCGGGTTCATTTTCCATGTTCTGTGAACTTGCGGGGTGAGGAGAAAGAACAGGGGAGGGTCAGGCGAGAAGAGAAGGGCCTGTCAACTGCCCGCCGTGATATCTGGTATTCCTTTCTATTCCAATAATGCTAACTTAGGGCTGTTGCTCAAAACACTGTGGTGTTACGAATGAGTGAGTGAGCCACCGACCAATGTATTTGGTTCTGTACTCTGCACGGACCAAGGAACCTCATCACTCGTCAACACCACTGCGATGCACATTTCTCTCAGGTTCACGCAGCTTAGACCCGAGCAGTACACACTACTACAGGTACTACAATAACACAGATTATTATACAAATCCTACATACTTCCAAATACATGGGGCTAAATGAATTAATATCAACAACACAATGATTCTACAATAAGTGATTCTTTTAAAATGTAGTTATAGTAGGTGCAACTATACACATATCAGCAAATTCAAGTTCTCCATTTGAAGCATTACATATTTTATTAAGTTTACTGCTTCAACATACAAACTTGCATGTGTTGTAGGAATTTGCTGTTCATCAGTGTTAGCCATGGCATAAAGGAGGGAAGAGGTTCATTATCCTGTGCTATAGCCTACTGTTATGCCTTGGCAAGAAAGAAGAAAGGAACATGCCTCAACACGTACTTTTAGGAGGACCAGATTTGATTTCTGTATTTTTGCTAAGTGTGATCTTGGCTCTCGCTGTTATTTTTCTTCGTTGACAACTTTTTAAATAAAACGATGATTTCTAACAGTATTGAGGTTTTTCTTGTTTTTCATTGAAAGTCCTATTTCTCCTTTCCCCTTCACAGGATGTCATAGAATTTACTGTATTAGTGTGCGATGATTTTTTTTTTATGTACTTACTGTATTTCACCCTGTAAAAATTGGTGAACTGGATATATTTTAAAAGGGAATATGAAATGAACTACTGTATAGACATTTTGTAATATCCAATTATTTTTCTGAAATTTCAGTCTCCCAATGAATTTGGCACTAAGTGCACTAACAATTTTAGTGTGATCTGGTTACACCACCTGTTTACTTAGCATTCTCTCTTAACATTTTACTGTTATTGTTAACAGCATCAAGCATTTTAAGATATGAATATTCTCCCTTCCCAGTACTTTTCCTATGCAGTTTATTCTAATAACTGATTGGTTATAGGCCTAATTAGGCCTAATGTGGTTAATTGGAAGGGACCCTATTTTTAAGGTGAGTAGTAATATGCTGCAGGCCTTTTAGTAGCCTAATTCTTGTCACCAATGCAATATGCTCCAATTGCAACTGAAAGAAATGTAAACATGTAAATTATTGATGAGGTCATGTCCTAAAATAGGGGCAGATGACGTCGTAGTTCCGCCCCTTAAACAACAATAACTAACTAACATGTCCTAAATGCTGTGATTGTTCATTTCAGAGTTCAGGAATTCACAATTTCCCACTTAGGTATTATTTAAAAAAAAAGTTATTGGTATTTTGATTGTGATTTATTTCTTGTTGATCATATGATTATCTCCTCACTTAAAAACGTGCTATAAGTATTGGGAAGATAGTGATTTTCGGAACATTGAAGTGTATAGAGAATTTAGGACGAGAATATTTAGTGGAACGAGGGGAAGGGGTGGGGTAGGCTACCCGCACGGCCGTGCTACACGTCAACTAGTACCACGGCCAAACACCAGACAGCGCTGAAGTCTTAGGTGCCAAGAATTAGCATGGCTGTCGGCTATCTGTAGTAGTAGGTAATCTGTGGTACGCCGTTTAAATATCTGCAATCAGTTCCTATAACTGACAAAAGATGGCAGTACATCGCCCATATAGTTCCAGTAACTGACAGCAGATGGCAGCACCATTGCATCGATATATTTAAAACCCAAGACATGGCAGGCACGTTTTCACGTGATGGAGAATTATAAAGGAGGGGAATATTTAAAAAGGGTAATTTTGAGGAACATTAACCGACAGTTGAATGTGTAGGCTATGTTGTTCATGTACCTTAATATTGCAATTTCTTCCCAATGCTTCGCTGGTCTAGTTATTAGCGTCCTAGGCTAAAAGTTATAATTATGCATCGTCGATATACTCTTAAATTATTAAAGAAAAAAGTAGTTTTCCAGGCACTCGCGCGTGTCCACAATTGCTTTCGCCATAAGAGACACTTGGCAAACATAATTCGTTTGAAGGGCTCCGACATCGTGGTCACTCAGCCCCGTGTACTTGGGTGTGTATGTGTGAAATTTTCTCTCATAACCTGTGTTATTGTGATGGCTGCAATACTGTGTGTATTTGCAATTAAGGTGGTAAATGGCAAGGAGACGGCCAAGGCCTTAAGTTAGGAACCATCCCGGTATTTGCCTTAAGTGGAAATGGGAAACCACGGAAAATCACATCCAAGATTGTCGAGGTGGGAATTAAACCTTCCTCTTCTTAGTTATACCTCAAGAGACTGAATGTGCCCCGTTTTTGCCCTCAGACCAGAATTCAATTTCTTGGCAGAACAGGAAATGTAACCCGGGTCTCCGGGGCGATAGACAAGAATAGGTGGGCCTCCATGTGTTAATACGATTTTTGACATGCACGGGACATATAATTCAAAAACTGCCTCCATTAGGGTGACTGCCTAAGTGAGTATTGAGTATAGGCCTATGGTCGTTCCAGTAGTTGGCGAAGTGATTCTATGTTCCCCTGAAAAATGTACTGTAATAAACTATAACAGGTGATGGAAATTGCTTATTTAGAGCAGTTTCGTACTGTTTATAACGAAATGAAGAACGTCATTCTGAGCTGCGTTTTCAAGCTATCCCAAAAAATTTCGCTGGCAGGAACAATTATAAGGAATTTATTTTAAGCGACCAGTCTCATCGCATTCTCCTCACCAACCAACTTGAGTATGAAAGTCTCTGGACGGTCATGTTGAACTTCATTGTATAAGACAATTGTTTAATGATTATTTGTTTAGAGTACTGAGTCTAACTACGCAGTTGATTTCGGCAATGGAAGTATTATTTGCCATTTAATATTTAGCGGCTCCGTTATTGCAGGACACTATAGTGTTATCGAATAATACGAAGCCACATTTAAAATCCAATATAAATAGGCCATTTCAGAAACAATTCCAGATATTATGCAGTACAGTGTACTGTAAGGTCTTTGACGATCAAATGTAAACATTGTTCTACATTGTATTTCTCTTGCGTAAAATCTATGCGTGGTTACTTTGGTCTTTACTGTTGTGAGGGTAAAATTGATCTGCTGGAATATAAAATATTTGCCAAGCTGCAACAATGTAATGATATTAATTTAAAAGTCATTGAACTTATATCCAGTAGTTCAAACACATACATCAGCGTTAACAGATTGGATGCTGAAGATGAAAGCCAGCTACTTCATTTCCCTAATATTGAATTTTTCAATTCCTTGGAATTAAGTGATTCGCCTCCACATACTCCGAACGTTTGAGCCATAGTTATGCTCCTTAGAAATCTGAACGTTTCCCAAGGACTCATATATGGTAATATATTAATTGTAAGAAATATGTAAGAAATTGCTTGGATTCGGATATAATAGGTGCAGTAATATTAGGCAGAGAGCTCAAACCCTACGACATGACTTAACACCTTCCGATAAAACACTTGCAGGTACAGTACATTTTATTTTAATAGGCAACACTGTCCTATTCGCTCGGCCTACTTTATCACAATCAATCAAGCTCAAGGAGAAACTCTTGAACGTATTGGGCTATTTACCTCATCACGTTTTAAGTCATGACCAGCAGGATAGTGAAGGTACAAAAAAGGTCCTGTATGGGATGGTAAAGAATAAGAGGCGGAAGGATCCTACGGATTATGTTAGAATGGTGAACAAAAGGAGACAAGGGATAGAAAATAGGGAAGAACTGAAGAAAATGTGGAAAGAATATTTTGAAGAACTCCTGAACCCAAATGGAAACCACGGCGAGGAAGAAGAAATCGGAGAAGAGGTACAGTAGATGAACTGCAAACAGAAAAGGACTTAACATGGAAAGAAGTGGAAGATGCAGTGAGGAAGATGTAAGGAGGGAAGGCACCGGGTGTGGATGAGTTGAGTGTGGAGATAGTGAGAGCAGCAGGAGAGGTGGGGATACAATGGTTGTACCGAGTGATGAAGGCAGCATGGAAGGAAAGGAAGACCCCAGAGGACTGGAAAAAGGGAATAATTGTCCCGATCTTCAAGAAAGGTAGTAGAACAGAATGCAGAAACTATCGGGGAATAACACTGATGAGTCATTGTGCAAAGATGTTTGAGAAAGTTTTGGAAAAGAGAATTAGGACAAGGATAGAAGGAGGGATGAGGGAAGAACAACATGGCTTCAGAGCAGGAAGGTCCACAGTGGATTTGATTTTTGCTGTAAGTCAGTTAGAAGAACAGCACTATGAGTATGGAACAGATCTATTGATGGCCTTCCTGAACATTGAGAAAGCATATGACAGTGTATGCAGAAACAAAGTATGGAAGTCCCTGGAGGATAGAGGAGTAGAAAAATGGACTATAAGGAGGATAAAGGAGATGTACAAGGGAAGCGTGAGCTGTGTGAAAGTGGGAGGAGAGAGATCGGACTGGGTGGTACAGAGAAACGGCCTGAGACAAAGAAGTGCACTGTCACCGTTACTTTTCATTGTGGTGATGGATGACATAATGAGCCGAGCGGCACAAGTAATTGGGGAAGGAAAGATGAAAGCAATGGTGTTTGCGGATGATTTGATGATTTGTGGAAACAAGGAGGAGGAGGTACAGGAACAGTTGGACGTGTGGGAAGGAATAATACAAGGATATGGGATGAAATTTAGCATAAATAAGAGTGAGAAGGTGATCACAACAAGGAAGAAGGAAAGGACCACAACGGGAATAACAATTGGTGGGGAACAGTTGAAGAAAGTGGAGAGTTTCAAGTATCTGGGAAGCCTGATACAAGAGAATGGAAGAAACGGTAGAGAAATAAATGAGCGGGGGAGACAGGCAGAAGCATTCCGGAGGAGTGTGAGAAGCATGTTATGGAGCAGGGATGTCCCTCAGAACAGCAAGTAGATCATATATCGTACTATGTCCCTATCCTGACGTATGCCTCGGAGACTTGGGTTATGAAAGGGAGAAGAGCAAAATACAGGCCAGTGAGATGAGGTTCTTGAGAAGCAGTATTGGAGCTACAAAGAGGGACAGAATAAGAAATGAGAGGACCAGAGAATTAATGAAGGAGGAACCATTACAGGATGGTATAGAGAAATCTAGACTTAGATGGTATGGACATGTAAAACGAATGGAGGAGAAGAGGATACCCAGGAGGATACACGAGACGAAGTGGGAAGGAAAGAGACCAAGAGGGAGACCGAGAGACAGGTGGCTGAAGGGGGTGGAAGAAAGCGTGAAGAAGAGAGGAGAAGACTGGACAAGGGTGGAGGCTGAGAGATGGTGGGAAGACAGAAGACGTTGGAGAGGCATGTGTTCCAAACAGACCCGGCCAGTGGCTGAAAACTGTGCAAGATGATGATGACCTCATCACGTTTTCAGTCATGACCAGCAATATGTTGCAATGCTGAGAGTGCTATCTTTTGACGCCCTTAAAGTTGCAATAGTGCTAAAAAGTAATCGGACATAGAATGTAACTTATATAAGAAGCTTCTTCAGTAAATTTGTTTTCCACTGTCCGTCATGCTTTGACGGGTTTCATCTAGTATTTATTATTTCTTGAGTACTGAGACGTTATAAAATAAAGCATTATATGGTGCATTTTGAAATGGAAAATATATATTTAATTAAAACAACATTCACCACCGGAGTGACATCTAAGAGTAATTACTTGAACTACGTTATTGGTAACCACAGCCTTCTAGAAAGGAGGTATGCTCTCTACCGGCCAGTTAGTGAACCCATGTCTACAGTATAATTGCGAAGGTCATTATTTTTGCCGATAGAGGGTACACATCCCCAAGATAAGGCGCGATTATCACGGCCAACGAGAATGACTGGCTCTGGTGAGTTTTCGTGACGTCAGCAATGTAGTTCTGTTGCACCACTGCCTGGTCTTCGTTTTACTGCCGGTGTGGTACCTAGTCATCTTGTCTACATCATTGAACCTGTATAAACGTTGGTATTCTTTAACCACTTGTCTTCATAGAAGGTATTGATACAAGTCGTTAGTCGGTGGGTAGTGTATTCCGCAGATCTCTTCTATAAACGAATTAATTTATGTTCCGCCCCTTGAAACAACAATAAGTTAATGATATATATACTGTGCTGCAAGATTCTTTGATCTAATTACACTAATGTGCACATAATTTAACTCACAACGAAGGCCACAGAATCTACAACTCGACTTAATGTAGCCTGTTCGTTGCAGCTATTAAAGACACAACGAACCCTTGAATCCTAGTTCGCGTGGATTTCTGTAAGGAGTAACTTCAATAGGCGTAGTTTTGCAAACCTATACAGTATAATTTATCGTGTTTGAAAACACACAGAACATCTAAACTGCATCCATTTTATGAAGATTGATATAAAATATTGCATTTCTGCTGCTTATGAATTGCTCTCGACAACGTACAAGCATCATCAAGCAGTACCGGTACATTCCCTACGTCACAGAAGGGTTTGGTTTACGCGCCATGGCCTGTCTTTCTCGTTAGCCGTGCGCGATTACAAATTAGCTGTGTAATAGTTATATTAAATATGTTTCTCCCAGTGATACGTTTAGAGCAACGAAGTTTAAATTATTGTAAGTAGTCGGTGTTAATAAACTGAATACCTACGTTGTTTGGAGTGTTTACTGATGAAATTACAAAATGCTGGGGTAAATTATATGAACGCCACTCCTCAAATCCAGTGCGCCAATTTGCACTTCGAATTGGAAGAAATTAGGAGATGATAAAGACAAAGAGTTATAACTATACCCATACATTTAGGAGAAAGTAGGCTATATGTTCTTTCCTGAAAATCTTGTTAGCCTACTTTCGATTTTTGCAAAAAATGAAAGTAGACTTATTAGATCAACACAGGGCGAAAAAAGTGTGTCTGTCTGTGTGTGTGTGCGTGTGTGTGTGTGCGTCTGTGTGTGTGTGTGTGTGTGTGCGTCTGTGTGTGTGTGTGTATGTGTGTGAGTCTGTGTGTGTGTGTGTGTGTGTGTGTGTGTGTGTGTGTGTCTGTGTGTGTGTGAGTGTGTGTACTCTGAATGTCTGTCCCCCCCTATCAATTCGAACACGGTGAATGCGAATTGAACGAAATTTGGTACAAAGGTAGCACAAGCAAAGGACACCTCAGTGTCGTGTTTTATATCGCCGCCATCTTGACGGAAACGTAATGGCGGCCACACAAATGTTCAAAGCTTAAATCAAATTACGACTAACCTAACCATCCGATCTCTACCAAATTTTGCAACAACATACCTTTATGGGGGGGCATCCTTTGACCAAACCAATAGGTCATCAGCGTAATAGTTTGCGGATGGCGGCCATCTTTGTGTGAAAATCGATTCCCCTATTAATTCGAACACGGTAAAACCGAATGGAACGAAATTTAGTACAGAGGTAGTACTAACAAAAGGCACCTCAGTGTCATGTTTTATATAGCCGCCATCTTCCAAGAAACGTAATGGCGGCCACACAAATGTTCAAAGCTTAAATCAAATTACAATTAACCTAATCATCCGATCTCTACCAAATTTTGCAACAACATACCCTTATAGAGGAAGCATCCTTTGACCAAATGAATAGCTCATTAGTCTAATAGTTTGCGGATGGCGGCCATCTTTGTGTGAAAATCAATTCCCCCTATTAATTCAAACACGGTGAAACCGAATGGAACGAAACTTGGTACAGAGGTAGCACTAGCAAAGGGCATCTCAGTGTCATGTTTTATATCGCCGCCATATTGACAGAAACGTAATGGCGACCACACAAATGTTCAAAGCTTAAGTTAAATTACGACTAACATAACCATCCGATCTCTACCAAACTTTGCAACTACATACCTTTAAGGAGGGAGCATCCTTTGACCAATCTAATAGGTCATTAGCCAAATAGTTTGCGGATGGCGGCCATCTTTATGTCAAAATTGATTCCCCCTATTAATTCGAACACGGTGCAACCGAATGGAACGAAATTTGGTACAGAGGTAGCACTAGCAAAGGGCACCTCAGTGTCATGTTTTATATCGCTGCCATCTTGACTGAAACGTAATGGCGGCCACACGAATGTTCAAAGCTTAAATCAAATTACGATTAACTTAATCATCCAATCTCTACCAAATTTTGCAACAACATACCTTTATGTGGGGAGCATCCTTTGACCAAACCAATAGGTCATCAGCGTAATAGTTTGCGGATGGCGGCCATCTTTGTGTGAAAATTGATTCCCCCTATTAATTCGAACACGGTGCAACCGAATGGAACGAAATTTGGTACAGAGGTAGTACAAACAAGAGGCACCTCAGTGTCATGTTTTATATCGCCACCATCTTGACGGAAACGTAATGGCGGCCACACAAATGTTCAAAGCTTAAATCAAATTACGACTAACCTATTCATCCGATCTCTACCAAATTTTGCAACAACATACCTTTATGGGGGGAGCATTCTTTGACCAAACTGCTAGATCATCAGCCCAATAGTTTGCAGATGGTGGCCAAGTATGTGTGCAAATATATTCCCCCTATCAATTCAAACACGGTGCAACCGAATGGAACGAAATTTGGTACAGAGGTAGCACTAGCAAAGGGCACCTCAGTGTCATGTTTGATATCGCAGCCATCTTGACTGAAACGTAATGGCGGCCACATGAATGTTCAAAGCTTAAGTTAAATTACGACTAACATAACCATCCGATCTCTACCAAACTTTGCAACTACATACCTTTAAGGAGGGAGCATCCTTTGACCAATCTAATAGGTCATTAGCCAAATAGTTTGCGGATGGCGGCCATCTTTATGTCAAAATTGATTCCCCCTATTAATTCGAACACGGTGCAACCGAATGGAACGAAATTTGGTACAGAGGTAGCACTAGCAAAGGGCACCTCAGTGTCATGTTTTATATCGCTGCCATCTTGACTGAAACGTAATGGCGGCCACACGAATGTTCAAAGCTTAAATCAAATTACGATTAACTTAATCATCCAATCTCTACCAAATTTTGCAACAACATACCTTTATGTGGGGAGCATCCTTTGACCAAACCAATAGGTCATCAGCGTAATAGTTTGCGGATGGCGGCCATCTTTGTGTGAAAATTGATTCCCCCTATTAATTCGAACACGGTGCAACCGAATGGAACGAAATTTGGTACAGAGGTAGTACAAACAAGAGGCACCTCAGTGTCATGTTTTATATCGCCACCATCTTGACGGAAACGTAATGGCGGCCACACAAATGTTCAAAGCTTAAATCAAATTACGACTAACCTATTCATCCGATCTCTACCAAATTTTGCAACAACATACCTTTATGGGGGGAGCATTCTTTGACCAAACTGCTAGATCATCAGCCCAATAGTTTGCAGATGGTGGCCAAGTATGTGTGCAAATATATTCCCCCTATCAATTCAAACACGGTGCAACCGAATGGAACGAAATTTGGTACAGAGGTAGCACTAGCAAAGGGCACCTCAGTGTCATGTTTGATATCGCAGCCATCTTGACTGAAACGTAATGGCGGCCACATGAATGTTCAAAGCTTAAATCAAATTACGATTAACCTAATCATCCGATCTCTACCAAATTTTGCAACTACATACCTTTATGGAGGGAGCATCCTTTAACCAATCTAATAGGTCATTCGCCTAATAGTTTGCGGATAGCGGCCATCTTTATGTCAAAATTGTTTCCCCCTATTAATTCGAACACGGTGGAACCGAATGGAACGAAATTTGGTACAGAGGTAGCATTAGCAAAGGGCACCTCAGTGTCATGTGTTATATCGCCGCCATCTTGACTGAAAGGTAATGGCGGCAACACGAATGTTCAAACCTTAAATCAAATTACGATTAACCTAATAATCCGATCTCTACCAAATTTTGCAACTACATACCTTTATAGAGGGAGCATCCTTTGACCAATCTAATAGCTCATTCGCCAAATAGTTTGCGGATGGCGGCCATCTTTGTGTCAGAATCGATTCCCCCTATTAATTCAAACACGGTGAAACCGAATGGAACGAAATTTGGTACAGAGATAGCACTAGCAAAGGGCATCTCAGTGTCATGATTAATATCGCCGCCATATTGACAGAAACGTAATGGCGGCCACACGAATGTTTAAAGCTTAAATCAAATTACGACTAACATAACCATCCGATCTCTACCAAACTTTGCAACAACATACCTTTATGGAGGGAGCATCCTTCGACCAATCTAATAGGTCATTAGCCTAAAAGTTTGCGGATGGTGGCCATCTTTATGTCAAAATTGATTCCCCCTATTAATTCGAACACGGTGGAACCGAATGAACGAAATTTGGTACAGAGGTAGCACTAGCAAAGGGCACCTCAGTGTCATGTTTTATATCACCGCTATCTTGACGGAAACGTAATCGCGGCCACCCAAATGTTCAAAGCTAATATGTAATTACGACCAACCTAATAATCTAGTCTCTACCAAATTTTGCAACACCATATCTTTATGTGGGAAACATATTCTGACCAAACTGCAAGAACATCAGCCCAATAGTTTGCAGATGGTGGCCAAGTATGTGTGCAAATCGATTCCCCCTATCAATTCAAACACGGTGAAACCGAATTGAACGAAATTTGGTACAGAGGTAGCACTAGCAAAGGGCACTTCATATTCATGCTTAATATCCCTACAGCACGTTGTATTTCAACAAGCTACTACAACCGACATTCAATCATACTCCTTGAAAAGGACAAAGTGTTATAACAATACCCATGCGTTTAGGAGAAAGTAGACTATATGTTCTTTACTGAACATCTTGTTTTTTTTTTTCCTTTCTTCTGTCCATACAGTGGTGGCCATCATTCATGGGTTGGCAGTAGAATGGTGTTTGTTCACCATAGTGTTGAAGCTAGGACTTACCCATAAAATATCGTTCGTTATGCAGGGGCGGTCACACATTATGGGCTGAAGTGCCGCAGCACATTGTTTTATTTGAAAATAAATGACTTCAATTATACTTTTTATGTTGTCAAAATAACGACAAAATATTGTGATTTTCTTGAGTTACAGTTTGTATATTTCATTATAGCAAAATACATTTTAATGCTTGGGTTACATTGAGAAGTTCTGTTTTTGCGCGCTCACACTAATTCTTCCTGAGTTGGTAGGGGGATGGGTTACAGCACACACCTGATTTTCCTCACCAGCCACCACTGCTGTAATGTTGATTACTTGATGGTCATTTTCAATCTCGACTATCCATTTATTCTTGACTTTTATAGAGAAGGCTTAGTTAAATATCCTTTTAGTAAGTCCATTCCTTGAATATGCCCATAAAATTTCAATCGTCTTTTTCTAATAGTGTTTTATAACTTCGTAGAATATTAGTATAGCTCTTAAGATCTCTTTCTCTTCCACACTCCCTCTATACACTCTGGGCCAAAATAATACTTTTCCTGCGGCTTCGGTAGCGTAGTTGAGCTTCAAGATCGCTGGTTCAAACCCGGCAGAAGTCGTCGGTTTTTATAAGAGCATTAAAAATCTCTCAGTATGCCTTCCTTCGGAGGGGAAGTAAAGCCAGCGGTCGCAGGTCATAGACTTATCGAATGTTAAAGAACCTTCCACTAATTACACTTGTGTGAAGCTAAATTATAGGTTTAATTTAACTAACGCTCTTAGGTTCCAACTTTCGTCGCCAGGAGCCGACTGCGGTGGCATCTAGTAACCAAGTTCTGAACTAGTAGTCGTTGACAGTGGCGATTGGCGGCAAAAGTAGGAACTACTTGAAAATTCAATGTCTGCAGTCCTGACTTGAATTAAGAACAGATAACACACACTAATACAGCCATCACAACTAACACCGATTATCAGACAGATTACTACACACACCCAAAGTACACGAGGCTACTTGACCACGTTGGCGCAGCCCCTTAACTGAGGAACCAACCAACCAAAGATTTTCCTGAGGATTTTTCATTATTGTCTTTCTACGATTTTAGTTAGTGAACTGCCACCAACGATCAGGGCTTCTGATGCGTATAATGCTTCAAGTTTAGTTACCGTGATATAGTTATCTATATATTTAAAACAGTAAGGTGATTTTTGTTACCACGAGATTGAGCGAACGACAGAACCGATTTACTTCGTAGAGCACTCTAATGAAAGCTCTTGGCCTCTAGATTTGCAGAGTGTCTATAAAATAAACAAATATATTACGGTATATTTTTGAATTAATATAGAAAATAGCAGAATTCTTGTCCCTCACGCATGCGCACAATCCGCCTGGGTCATGACAAAATGGCGGTGAGAAGTCCATTAAAATGTAAGTTATTTAATAAGCTTGCATGTAATTGAAAACATACATTAACCAAGTTCTGACAATAAAATATAATAACAGTATGAACGTATACGAATGTGCAACATTGATTTATTTGGATAATGAAATGGATTATTTCCTTCAGACAGCGGCTTTTGATGATAATGAACGGCTGCGTCTGCTGCTGGACTAGAGTGCGCGAGTAGCTATGTGATTAAGGCGACAGACTGTGGTTCCAAGGTTCACCGGTTCGATCCCAGCCCTCGCCGATATAATTTTTTTTTTTTTTACCACTGAAATATTGTTTAATCAAGGAGTATTAGTAAGGTTTTATGTCTGTTAAAGATACATATTTCTACATTCCCTCTCGGTATATTTTTGAATTAATATAGAAAATAGCAGAATTCTGGCCCCTCACGCATGCGCACAATCCGCCTGAGGTCATGACAAAATCGCGGTGAGAAGTCCATTAAAATGTAAGTTATTTAATAAGCTTCCATGTAATTGAAAACATACATTAACCAAGTTCTGACAATAACATATAATAACAGTATGAACGTATACGAATGTGCAACATTGATTTATTTGGATAATGAAATGGATTATTTCCTTCAGACAGCAGCTTTTGAAGATAATGAATGGCTGCGTCTGCTAATGAACAAGTGTGCGCGAGTAGCTATGTGGTTAAGGCGACTGACTTTGGTTCCAAGGTTCACCGTTTCGATCTCAGCCCTCCCCATTATATATATATATATATATCTTTTACCACTGAAATATTGTTTAATCAAGGAGTATTAGTAAGGTTTTATGTCTGTAAATGATACATATTTCTACATTTCCTCTCAATACGTTGTATTTCCGTTTTACCATTGCATTACAGCATGTGATCAAAAGAGCAAACTGTTGTCCTCAGTACGCCGTTTAAATATCTGCAATCAGTTCCTATAACTGACAAAAGATGGCAGTACATCGCCCATATAGTTCCAGTAACTGACAGCAGATGGCAGCACCATTGCATCGATATATTTAAAACCCAAGACATGGCAGGCACGTTTTCACGTGATGGAGAATTATAAAGGAGGGGAATATTTAAAAAGGGTAATTTTGAGGAACATTAACCGACAGTTGAATGTGTAGGCTATGTTGTTCATGTACCTTAATATTGCAATTTCTTCCCAATGCTTCGCTGGTCAAGTTATTAGCGTCCTAGGCTAAAAGTTATAATTATGCATCGTCGATACACTCTTAAATTATTAAAGAATAAAGTAGTTTTCCAGGCACTCGCGAGTGTCCACAATTGCTTTCGCCATAAGAGACACTTGGCAAACATAATTCGTTTGAAGGGCTCCGACATCGTGGTCTCTCAGCCCCGTGTACTTGGGTGTGTATGTGTGAAATTTTCTCTCATAACCTGTGTTATTGTGATGGCTGCAATACTGTGTGTATTTGCAATTAAGGTGGTAAATGGCAAGGAGACGGCCAAGGCTTTAAGTTAGGAACCATCCCGGTATTTGCCTTAAGTGGAAGTGGGAAACCACGGAAAATCACATCCAAGATTGTCGAGGTGGGAATTAAACCTTCCTCTTCTTAGTTATACCTCAAGAGACTGAATGTGCCCCGTTTTTGCCCTCAGACCAGAATTCAATTTCTTGGCAGAACAGGAAATGTAACCCGGGTCTCCGGGGCGATAGACAAGAATAGGTGGGCCTCCATGTGTTAATACGATTTTTGACATGCACGGGACATATAATTCAAAAACTGCCTCCATTAGGGTGACTGCCGAAGTGAGTATTGAGTATAGGCCTATGGTCGTTCCAGTAGTTGGCGAAGTGATTCTATGTTCCCCTGAAAAATGTACTGTAATAAACTATAACAGGTGATGGAAATTGCTTATTTAGAGCAGTTTCGTACTGTTTATAACGAAATGAAGAACGTCATTCTGAGCTGCGTTTTCAAGCTATCCCAAAAAATTTCGCTGGCAGGAACAATTATAAGGAATTTATTTTAAGCGACCAGTCTCATCGCATTCTCCTCACCAACCAACTTGAGTATGAAAGTCTCTGGACGGTCATGTTGAACTTCATTGTATAAGACAATTGTTTAATGATTATTTGTTTAGAGTACTGAGTCTAACTACGCAGTTGATTTCGGCAATGGAAGTATTATTTGCCATTTAATATTTAGCGGCTCCGTTATTGCAGGACACTATAGTGTTATCGAATAATACGAAGCCACATTTAAAATCCAATATAAATAGGCCATTTCAGAAACAATTCCAGATATTATGCAGTACAGTGTACTGTAAGGTCTTTGACGATCAAATGTAAACATTGTTCTACATTGTATTTCTCTTGCGTAAAATCTATGCGTGGTTACTTTGGTCTTTACTGTTGTGAGGGTAAAATTGATCTGCTGGAATATAAAATATTTGCCAAGCTGCAACAATGTAATGATATTAATTTAAAAGTCATTGAACTTATATCCAGTAGTTCAAACACATACATCAGCGTTAACAGATTGGATGCTGAAGATGAAAGCCAGCTACTTCATTTCCCTAATGTTGAATTTTTCAATTCCTTGGAATTAAGTGATTCGCCTCCACATACTCCGAACGTTTGAGCCATAGTTATGCTCCTTAGAAATCTGAACGTTTCCCAAGGACTCATATATGGTAATATATTAATTGTAAGAAATATGTAAGAAATTGCTTGGATTCGGATATAATAGGTGCAGTAATATTAGGCAGAGAGCTCAAACCCTACGACATGATTTAACACCTTCCGATAAAACACTTGCAGGTACAGTACATTTTATTTTAATAGGCAACACTGTCCTATTCGCTCGGCCTACTTTATCACAATCAATCAAGCTCAAGGAGAAACTCTTGAACGTATTGGGCTATTTACCTCATCACGTTTTAAGTCATGACCAGCAGGATAGTGAAGGTACAAAAAAGGTCCTGTATGGGATGGTAAAGAATAAGAGGCGGAAGGATCCTACGGATTATGTTAGAATGGTGAACAAAAGGAGACAAGGGATAGAAAATAGGGAAGAACTGAAGAAAATGTGGAAAGAATATTTTGAAGAACTCCTGAACCCAAATGGAAACCACGGCGAGGAAGAAGAAATCGGAGAAGAGGTACAGTAGATGAACTGCAAACAGAAAAGGACTTAACATGGAAAGAAGTGGAAGATGCAGTGAGGAAGATGTAAGGAGGGAAGGCACCGGGTGTGGATGAGTTGAGTGTGGAGATAGTGAGAGCAGCAGGAGAGGTGGGGATACAATGGTTGTACCGAGTGATGAAGGCAGCATGGAAGGAAAGGAAGACCCCAGAGGACTGGAAAAAGGGAATAATTGTCCCGATCTTCAAGAAAGGTAGTAGAACAGAATGCAGAAACTATCGGGGAATAACACTGATGAGTCATTGTGCAAAGATGTTTGAGAAAGTTTTGGAAAAGAGAATTAGGACAAGGATAGAAGGAGGGATGAGGGAAGAACAACATGGCTTCAGAGCAGGAAGGTCCACAGTGGATTTGATTTTTGCTGTAAGTCAGTTAGAAGAACAGCACTATGAGTATGGAACAGATCTATTGATGGCCTTCCTGAACATTGAGAAAGCATATGACAGTGTATGCAGAAACAAAGTATGGAAGTCCCTGGAGGATAGAGGAGTAGAAAAATGGACTATAAGGAGGATAAAGGAGATGTACAAGGGAAGCGTGAGCTGTGTGAAAGTGGGAGGAGAGAGATCGGACTGGGTGGTACAGAGAAACGGCCTGAGACAAAGAAGTGCACTGTCACCGTTACTTTTCATTGTGGTGATGGATGACATAATGAGCCGAGCGGCACAAGTAATTGGGGAAGGAAAGATGAAAGCAATGGTGTTTGCGGATGATTTGATGATTTGTGGAAACAAGGAGGAGGAGGTACAGGAACAGTTGGACGTGTGGGAAGGAATAATACAAGGATATGGGATGAAATTTAGCATAAATAAGAGTGAGAAGGTGATCACAACAAGGAAGAAGGAAAGGACCACAACGGGAATAACAAATGGTGGGGAACAGTTGAAGAAAGTGGAGAGTTTCAAGTATCTGGGAAGCCTGATACAAGAGAATGGAAGAAACGGTAGAGAAATAAATGAGCGGGGGAGACAGGCAGAAGCATTCCGGAGGAGTGTGAGAAGCATGTTATGGAGCAGGGATGTCCCTCAGAACAGCAAGTAGATCATATATCGTACTATGTCCCTATCCTGACGTATGCCTCGGAGACCTGGGTTATGAAAGGGAGAAGAGCAAAATACAGGCCAGTGAGATGAGGTTCTTGAGAAGCAGTATTGGAGCTACAAAGAGGGACAGAATAAGAAATGAGAGGACCAGAGAATTAATGAAGGAGGAACCATTACAGGATGGTATAGAGAAATCTAGACTTAGATGGTATGGACATGTAAAACGAATGGAGGAGAAGAGGATACCCAGGAGGATACACGAGACGAAGTGGGAAGGAAGAGACCAAGAGGGAGACCGAGAGACAGGTGGCTGAAGGGGGTGGAAGAAAGCGTGAAGAAGAGAGGAGAAGACTGGACAAGGGTGGAGGCTGAGAGATGGTGGGAAGACAGAAGACGTTGGAGAGGCTTGTGTTCCAAACAGACCCGGCCAGTGGCTGAAAACTGTGCAAGATGATGATGACCTCATCACGTTTTCAGTCATGACCAGCAATATGTTGCAATGCTGAGAGTGCTATCTTTTGACGCCCTTAAAGTTGCAATAGTGCTAAAAAGTAATCGGACAAAGAATGTAACTTATATAAGAAGCTTCTTCAGTAAATTTGTTTTCCATTGTCCGTCATGTTTTGACGGGTTTCATCTACTTTAATTTAATTTCCTATATATTAGTCTACTTTCGATTTTTGCAAAAAATTAAAGTAGACTTATGATATCACTACAGGGCCAAAAATTGTGTGTCTGTCTGTGTGTGTGTATGTGTGTGTGTGAGTCTGTGTGTGTGTGTGTGTGTGTGTGTGTGTGTGTGTGTGTGAGTGTGTGTACTCTGAATGTCGGTCCCCCCTATCAATTCGAACACGGTGAAACCGAATTGAACGAAATTTGGTACAGAGGTAGAACAAGCAAAGGGCACCTCAGTGTCATGTTTTATATCGCCGCCATCTTTACCAAAACTGAATGGCGGCCACTCAAACGTTCAAAACGTAAAATCTAATAGCGACTAACCAAATTATCCGTTCTCTACCAAATTTGGTAATAACATACCTTCATATAGAACGCGTCTTGTGACCAAACTACAAGGTCATCCGCCTTACCATTTCAGGATGGCGGCCGTGCGAATTATGCAAACTTTATAATCCATATCATGGGACCCACCAGTTCCGATTATCGAGCCGAGAATCGATTTAACTGTTCTAAAGGAAGAGGCACGTTTGAAATTAAAAGTTTATTTTTAATACTATAGTGCAGAAGTGATTTTAAAAAGCTGAGCCGTCTCGGTAAGAAGACAATATGGCAGCGGATATCTTGTGCCTGACTTATATTTCACTAATTTGAGTATTGCATGCAATATAGCGTACTGATACAAAATAAATAAACTTTGTATGAAATGCTTTATATATAAATAATATACTCCACTGATGAAATCGTTAGGTCTAAATCATTATTTGCTAACAAGTTCTATGTAAGTCATTTTTTATAGAACAATGTTCGTTGGCACAAATGGCTCCGTGGTAAAGCGTTAGTCTGTCCTTCATATGCCTATGGTTCAAACCCCATCAGAGTTAGGTTTTTTGCTTGACATTTTACATATTTGTTGCTTTGTAATGACTCAGACGTTTTAAAATTAAGCGTTATATTGTGCATATTACGGTGCAAAACATATATTTAATTAAAACATAATTCGCCAGCAGATTTGCTCGAGACATCTAGCAGCCAAAAAGGTAACTGCCCGCCGGCCTACTTATTAACTTCCAGATTTTATTGAAAAGTTTCTTCTTATGGCCGCTAGAATGCACTCGCCCTGTTAGGATTATATTGTTCGATATTTCTCCACTAGATTTCACGACTGGTCTACATGGGACTCCATTGATAGTATACCATTGGCATTCTATGCGCATCGAATTTGAAGAATGACAAGATGATACTATGATATATTTTTACTTCTTATTTTAAAGGGTTTGTAACTGCCTATTGTACGTTACTTGAAAATGTTATTTGAAGTAAAGAACAAAACGATTTCACATAGTAACTGAATTCTGGCCGCTGGTGCCAGTTCAAGTTATTAATACTTTTATTTCAGGCAAATAGCAATCGAAAATATCCACATAGTTTGTATACACACGTCTCTGTAGGGACATGGAAAGATTTGTTAATTCAATTAGGGTTGTGAAAGCCATGCACAACCAGACGTGTAAAGACATGCCTCAACTCAAAGTTGGATGTTGCCCACGGCAGGTCGATTATGTAATAATAACAATAATAATAATGTTATTTGTTTTACGACCCTTTTAACTACTGTTGCTTTTAGATACGCCAGGGTGCCGGAATTTTGGCCCGAAGGGGATCTTCAACGTGCCAATAAATCTACTGACACGGCTCCCTCGCATTTGTGCACCCTCAAATGCCAGCTGACTGCGCCAGGATACGAACCTGCAACCTAGGGCCCAGCAAGCGAGAACGTTACCGCTGAGCCACGCAGCCAGTCCGGTCGATTATGTCTCCAGATCCATAACATTCTTGAGATACTTCTTATCTATCTTTCTTCAATGATGGTAGTAGTTTTTTCTAGGTTGTGGCGTTTGGTAGAGGTAAATAGTTTCTAAGGTCTTCAACCAAGAAATGATTCTATTATACTCTTTGATAATAACAACGAGTTATAACTATACTCATACATTTAGGAGAAAGTAGGCTATATGTTCTTTACTGAACATCTTGTTTTTGTTGTTGTAACTATTACAGTTTATTCTGTAGGCTTGTTGTGAGTTAGAGACTATTATTCTGTTTGCTTCACAGTTTAATCCAGATGGTTGTATGATTTCCCCTAAGTATTTGAAATTATTTAGCTAAGAGACTTTTCCAAACTGAGTGATTATTATATATGAATTGCAGACAATGGTCATAGCAGGGTATTTTAATTGAACGCCCGTTGGCTCCCAGCAAGTGCGATTTCAAGTAGTTCCAACTTTGGCTATCAGATGGCACTGCTACTGACACCTAGCGGTAAACATTTGAACTTGATAGAGCGTTTCTACCTCGCCAAATATAACCTACAAATTTGGCTGAACAGCACCACATGTAGTGGTAGGTTCTTTTACAAGCCATAAATCTATGACATGGGCCCGCCGGCATTAATTCCCTGCCGAAGGTGATCAGAGGCTGAGTAATCGAGGAGATCCTCCCATGAAACGGGTTTGCTCATAAGAAATTGCAAGACGTTTTTTTCGGGGATTGGATAGCTACTTGTCTATAGCTCGATAGAATCACCAGATCATTTGCAAAAGCCAAACATTCTATAGAAACTTTATCTTTAACTTGCTTGCCAATATGAAACCCCTTTACTTTCTTTCTCATGTTTTGAATACGTTTCTAGCACTAGGATGAATGATAATGGAGATGAGCCATCTCCTTGTCAGACAACTGATATAATAGTAAATGGTTCAGAAATTACCCCTGAAGAACTTAACTTTGGAGGTGGTGTCGGTCAACGTCTGTCTGATCAAATTTCTTCTTTTCGTATCTACTCTGAATTCTTCCAGCACATCAAAAAGTCTTTGTCTATGTAAGGAATCATACGCTTTTTAGCCTATTTTCATTTATGAAAAAATAGCCTTATGAGATCACCTTTTGTCCGTGTGTGTGTGTGTGTGTGTGTGTGTGCGTATGTGTGTGTGTTTGTGTGTGTGTGCCCCTAATAACTCCTAAACGGCTGGACCGATTTCAATGACACTCAGTAAGGTCATAGCAACAAAGCGACCCCGACCGTATCCTTCGGAATGTATTTCGTCTCACCAATCCAACATGGCGGCTGTGCTAAATATGTCACCGGCATTCTATATCTCCGAAACTACTACCGATATCACACTGAAATTTCGTACGGTGATAAAGAGCACAACTAGAAGTTCACCTATGAGGCTTTCAGAAAACTGTCAACTAAAAAACCAACATGGTGGCCAAGTGAAGTTGAACCTTTTAAATAGACTTTTCTCGCGATGTAACCAACCAAACGCAATGAAACTTGGTACAGCAAATGTTCATACACATTGTAATGCACTGGAATCTAATTTAGTTCAATTATTCACATAACCTCAAGATGGCGGCTGTCCGAAATATTTCACTGGCATTGCATATCTCCTAAACTATTACTGATATCACCCTGATTTTTTACAGTGATAAGGAGTGCTACTACAAGTTCATCTATGTAACTTTCAAAAACCTGTAAAGTACAAAACGAACATGGTGGCCAGGTGAATTTGAAGCATTTTAATAGACATTTATCGCGTTTGAACCATCTGAGCGCAGTGAAATGTGGTACAGTAAATTATTATACATATTGTAATGCTCTGGCAACTAATTTAGTTCAATTGTTTACATAACCTTAAGATGGCGGCTGTGTAAAATTTTAAAATTAGGTTTTTATTTCTTGTGTCGTAATCGTGCGATCGAAGTGAAAGTTTGAATAATGAACCTACGCAACAATTTTCATTTAATAGTACATTACTCTATGGCATATACATATAACAATCCAACAAAGCGAACATCCGTAATATTTAGGCGGCTCTCAATATCTACGAATCTATTACAGCAATCACACTGAAATTTTGTATGTTCATTGAGGCCATAAATATGCGTCACTTAGGAACTTTCAATAAACTGATGAGCACAAATTCAACATGACGGCGACGCGAAATACAAATATTTAAATGGACGTTTCTTCCGATTTAGCCATCCGAGTGACGTGAAACTTGGTACTGTAAATTCTTATACAAGTTTTAATACACTGGCATCTAATTTACTTCAATTGTTTTCAAAACCACAAGATGGCAGCAGTGCAAAATTTTAAAATCTCTTTTTTCATAATTCTTGTGTCCGAATCACGCGATTGAAGTTTGAATACTACACCTACACAATAATTCTCATGTAATAGGACATAACTCAATGACCTACATGTATATAAATGCAACATGGCGACCATCCGAAATATATAGTCGGTTCTCAATATCTACTAATCTATGACAGCAATCAAACTGAAATTTTGTATGATGATACAGGCAATTAACATAAGTAAGATATATGAAAATACGCGTTTATTCTTCACGGAACTACTTGTTTAAATTTACAATTGCTGTTACTGTTTGTCTGGTTTTACGGATTTGTAAGATAGTTTTGAGATTTAAAATGTAATGTTCTATACATGCTCTCCTTTTCGGAAACCAGCCTGGTATTCATCTATTAGGTGGTGTGTTTGCTTCTCAAGTCTTCTCAGCAGTGCTTTCGTGAAACTTGTGTAAGCAACTGGTAACTGTGATATCGCTCTGTAATTATTGTTTGTTAATTACTTATTCATTTTCTTACGTAAGAGCTATATTAGTGCAGACGTCCAGTCATCAGTAACATTTTCAATAATCCAGATATCTTGAATAATAGTCTAAATTTCATGATCTAAGCTTTCACCGCCTATTTTCCACATTTCAGCTGTTATATCATCTTCTCCTGGTGCTTTATTATATTTTAGTTCATGGATTATTTGTTTGACTTCTTCTAATGTAAGTGGTTCTTAGACAGAATTGGGCTGGGGGTTTTCAAATGTAAGATGCTGTCAAGGCGGGTAACAATTTAGTGAATCTTTATAATAATTTGCGAGAGTTTGCAATTTCCCTTATTACTTGTTTCAATGTCCAATATGAATATTGGAGACAAAGTGTAGGCGCCTTATAATTTGACAATTCTTCACTAAACGTTTTGTAGAAGTTTCGTGTGTTATTTTTCTTGATGTCCCCTTCAATTTCCATTAATCTACCTTTATCATAATTTCTTTTTCGTTATCTAATGTTGTCCGAAACTTCTTTTTAAACTTTTTTGGAGTTCATTCCATTTTTGATTTGTTTTGTGTAGATTCCAATTTTGGCAAGTTTTAATTCGGCATTCAACTGCATTGTCACAGCTTATGCCTGCGTTTTCTTAGTGGTAAGCCCATGCATTGTTCAGTTCCGTCCAATAATTATTCAAAGTTTGATTTTTTCAGTCGGTCAACTTGTGATGGGTTAATCCCAAATCCTGAAAAATATTTACATTGATTTACTGGATGAGCAGTTTCGATCGTCAAACGATCATCATCAGATCCATTACGCTTAGGCTATAAAATCTATGTCTGAAAGTATGGGTGAAAGTATTTACAATATGTACACTCCTTTAGTTGCATTATTAGTTGAGATAATGCAACTCATCAATATTTTGTTACTTATAGTCTATGTGACGTTTTGTTAAGATACTGGAATTCGTGATTGACTTCCAAAATTTGTTTGTTTAGAGTGAATATGTGATTATTGTTAAATGGTCAGTTCAGATTGTATTGTACAGGCTACTTATCTGGATAGGTCTTGCGCAGTCCAGGAGAGAGCAGTTAACTTCGTCACTATCTGCTCCAAATTATTATTATTATTATTATTATTATTATTATTATTATTATTATTATCCGACAGTAGTGGCTACGCTGGCTTAGCGCTGCATTAGGTCATGGGGCCAAGCTCTCTGCTGACTCGGTCGACGCGTGGGTTCGAGCCCCACCGTCGGCCGTCCTTGAAATGGTTTTCCGTGGTTTCCCATTTTCCACACCAGGCAAATGCTGGGACGGTACCTTCTGACAGGCCACGGCCGCTTCCTTCCACATCCTTGCCCAGTTTCATTCACCATCATTCATTTCATCTCTCATTAACTCCTCTCATGAGGTTGGCATCAGGAAGGGCATCCGGCCGTAAAAACCATCGCCACAAAGACTTACATCGCATCTCATCCCCGACCCCGTTGGAAAACGGGAATAATAAGGGGTAGACATACAATTATTATTATTATTATTATTATTATTATTATTATTATTATTATTACTTTTATATTACTAACTATATTCAAATAAATATTACTTTGTATATAATTATTAATTGTTATGTAATGAATTGTATAAGTTACCAGGTAGATTCACCACACTCCCACGAAAACCCGTACGTGCCGTTTCTTTATTTGCTTTCTTAAACAAGACATTTTTTCATTTTTTTTTAATTCTTTGGTTTTTAATTTTACGTTAATTTTCTTGTCTCATTTTTCGGGTTTACTTTAATTTTTGTATTTATTTATTTTTCATTAAGACACCACCAACACCCGGTTCCCGAGCCACGTGAATTGACCACAAAATCCCCACTTGAGAATAGAACCCGTCACTCTTTGGGCCAAACTCTAGGTTGATAACCAATTAGACACGGGGCCGAACTCTCTCAGTTAAATTCCTGGACAGAGCCCGAAATCGAAGACAGAAATTATCATGGCACTAGTATATATACAGAATATTTTTAGTCTATTTTCAATTTTGAAAAAATAGGCTTATGAGATCACCTTTTGTGCGTGTGTGCGTGTGTGTGTGAGGTGTGTGTGTGTCCCCTAATAACTTCTAAACGGCTCGAGCAATTTCAATAAAACTCGCTAAGTTCATAGCACTATTCCGGACGACCCTGGCCGTGTCCTTCAAATTTTGTTACGTCTCCCCAATCCAGCATGGCGGCTGTGCGAATATTTCACCAGCATTCAATATCTCCGAAACTATTCCCGATATCACCCTGGATTTTTTACGGTGATAAAGGGAACTACTAGAAGTTCACCTTTGTGACTTTTGAAAAACTGGTAACTACAAAACCAACATGGCGGCCACGCGAATTTGTGACTTTCAAATAAACATTTCTCGCGATGTAACCAACTAAACGCAATAAAACATGGTACAGTATATGTTTATACACATTGTAATGCACCGACATCTAACTTCGTTCAATTGTTTACGTAACCACAAGATGGTGGATATGCGAAATATTTCACCGGCATTGTATATCTCTGAAACTATTAGCGGTATCACCCTGAAACTTTGTACGGCGATAAAGGGCACTACTGGAAGTTTATGTATAAGACTTTCAAAAACCGGTTAACTACAAAACGAACATGCGGCCAGGCGAATTTGAACATTTTAAATAGACCTTTCTCGCGATTTAATGTTCGAAACGCAATGAAATCTAGTACAGGAAATGTTTATACACAGTGTAATGCACAGGTATCCAATTTAGTTCAATTGTTTAATTTTAAAATTAAGTTTTTATTTCTTGTGTCGTAATCATACGATCAAAGTGAAAGTTAGAATAATGAACCTACGCAATACTTATCCATTAATGGTACATGACTCCATGGCCTATACATTTAACAACCCAACATAGCGACCATCCGAAATATTTAGACGGCTCTGAATATCTACGAATCTATTATAGCAATCAAACTGATTTTTTTATGTTCATAGGGGCTATAAACATAACTTCACCTATAGGACTTTAAATAACCTGGTGACAACGAATCCAATGTGGCGGCGACGCGAATTATAAATATTTACATGGACGTTTCTCGCAATTTAACCATCCGATGGCAGTGAAACTTGGTACAGTAAATTCTTATACGAATGTTAATCCACTGGCATCTAATTTATTTCAATTGTTTCTATAACTACAAAATGGCAGCTGTGCGAAATTTTAAAATCTCCTTGTTACTTCTTGTGTCCTAATCATGCGATTGAAGTTTGAATGCTACACGTACACAATATTCTTCATGTAACAGTACATAACTCAAGGACCTACATATACAGGGTGTAATTGATATGATGGAAGTCCTTTACACTGGTGATAGAAGAGACTATTCTAAGCTTCCTAGGTAAAAAATTTGTCACCTATCTTGAAATTGATAATTAATCATGAAAAAGTCAATGTGTTTGTTTTTTTTATTTCTTTTTTATTTTATTTTTTTTCAGAAACTAATCAGGCAGAAAGTTGTGCGGCAGGCTGGGTGATACGAGGCGGAGCCAGGTCTGACGACGCGCGAAGGGGAAGTTGTTACGTAATCGGAGCATTGACATTACCAGTTGACTTGAGGGGTGGTAGGCTATCATATGAGGATACGCGCTACCGTCTCGTAAGAAAATGTGCATTGCCGTTGTTGTTGTTGTTGTTGACAACGCACGCAATGGCTTGGGACGTCAGGACCGGTAGTATTGTGTAGCCTACTTTGTAAGTGTGGAATTCATTGATTGATGTTCATGTATAAAATAATTTCGATACTCAGCCCTGGTGTATCATTGGCGTCCGTGTCGGACCTTCTGTTGACTAGTTTCTGAAAATACTAAAAACATTCACTTAATGAAATACAGTGTGACAAAATTCCGACATCCCGTAGTCCGTTCAGAACTAGGCATTTAAGACGCAAGTAAAATACTTGATGTTTTGTTTGAGAGGCTTGGCGATTTTGGTCATTTAACCCCATGTAGCTGAATGTGGGTAAAATTTGTGTGATAACCTGTGGTTTTTGTGGTTTCTGTAGAAATGTGGGTATTTGTAATTCAGGTGAGGATTCGGAAGAAGGCGCCGGCCCTGTGGTGTTGGGGCAGTGCAACTGCCTCTCACCCGGAGGCCCTGGGTTCGATTCCCGGCTCCATCAGGGATATTAGAAACTGACGCGAGGGCTGGAACGCGGTGCACTAAGCCTCGTGAGGGAAATTGAGTAGCTGTCTGACAGTGAGGCAGTGCCCCAGTCAGGAAAATCAAGATTAATGGCCGAGGGGACCCGATGCACTGACCACGCGTCACCCTAATATCTGCAGGTCAAATGGCTGGACAGCGGTCGCTTGGTAGGCCTAGGCCCTTCATGGGCTGCACTGCCAGCGGTTATGGTTATTGAGGAGAAGGCGGCCGTGGCCTTAAGTTAGGAACAATCCCGGCATTCGCCTGGGGTAGAAGTGGGAACCCATGGAAAACTACTTCTAAGATTTAATACTAGTACGGTACCACATGTACATATTGTGAATTGTCCCATCCTATCTCCAGCCCTGGGGTGGCCATAAACTGGAGAGGGGGCTGTTGATTTATTAGTCAATCAACAATGTACATACATATGAAAATACACGTAAATGAAAATAAAATACAAATACATTGTTATAATACAGTGTTATAATAATAATAATAATAATAATAATAATAATAATAATAATAATAATAAGAGTCTAATAATAATAAGAGTCATATGTGTAGTTCTGGTGGTAGAGTGCTAACCTTCCCGAGGGTGCGATATACGTTCAGTCATGTAGTAAGTGAATGGGATCTAATACGATCATGTCTATGGATTTCATGGCACATACAAGATATCCTACGTACATTAGTCTGGCAACACGACATACCAAAAAGAAACATAAAAGGAGTTAGTGTGTCTAAAAGCCTATTATTACTATTATTAGTATTATTAATATTTTTATTACAGTTGTTGCACTTTTTTCACACGAAGATAGACCAACAGTTCCTTAAATTAATTTACCAAATCTTTAGGATTTCTATTTTCTATGGATAGTCCATGAGGCTGGCAAAATCCTAGACATATCCACCATCACTAGTCATGTAGCCACTCCGCATGAAGGTGTGAAACAGCTGTTCATAGGCTCGGTTTGTGTATTTCAATGCCATTGGCAGACAAGACGAGGAGTCACTCAACTCCAGACTCTTGTCAACATGCCTTAGCGCTGGAGGGGAGGGTGACGGGGAGAAGTCAACTGTGCTGCTGAGGGGAACGAAGTGAAAGCCCGTTTCCAAGACATTGACCGACGATTTTTGTGATTTAATTCCACCTACACTAATAGTAGGTAATATAGGCCGAAGCTGGGACAGGGGCTAATGGGCAAGATGGCCGCCACGCGCAACCAGCCCTATGTTATTGTTATGGAGGGGTCAGTCATAGCTGGGCCAGGGGCTAATGGGCAATATGGCCGTCACGCCCTGAGACCGTCAATGACGTCACAAGGAGAGGTCGGCTGTGTAGCTGCCAAATGGAATATTTATTATTATTATTATTATTATTATTATTATTACTATTATTAGGTAATTATTAATTGATCATGTATAATTAAGACCAGCCTTATATTATCCACTTCTTGGTGTAGTGGCTAGCATTCTTGGCGGTCATTCCTGAGGTTCGAATCCCGGCTCTGCCAAGAAATTTAATTTCTGGTCTCAGGAGTGGAACGGGGTACACTCAGCCTTGTGAGGCAAAACTGATAAGAACTGGCTTTTGATTCATACCTCAACCATTCTGCCTAACCCAACTTCACCTAACCTCACTTAACCTAACCTAACCTAACCTAACCTAACTTCACCTAACCTAACTTCACCTAACCTAATCTAACCTAACCTAACCTAACCAAACTTCAAAGTAAGAGCAAATATGAGAGCAAATGTGAAAGCACACATAATAAACTAAGTTATAACCAAACCTAACTTAACCTAACCTAACCTAACCTAATCTAACCTAACTTAACCTAACTTAACCTAACCTAACTTAATATTGCGAGCAAAAAAAAAAAAGTAAGAACAAAAAGTGTAAGAAAAAAAGTAAGAGCAAATGTGAGAGCACAAATAATAAACTTAGTTAGAACCTAACCTAACTTAACCCAACCTAACCTAACCCCACACAAACCTCATTTAAAGATTTTAGATTTTACATTTTAACATTCTACATTTTAATATTTTAGATTTTGATTTTTTCATTTTACGTTTTTTAGATTTTATATTTTATATTTTTTTATATTTTAAATTTTAAACTTAAGATTTTTTGATTTTAGTTTTACATTTTACATTTTTCGAAAAGAGTAAACTACAAGGTCACATACCTAACCTCACCAAACCTAACTTTACCAAACCTAACTTAAGCTAATACAAAGGCTAATGCACATACACAAAGTATATAAGGGCACATGCAACTATCCTTATGCTAGTCTTATAGGCTACTGTACAGCATGATCACTACCCCAACCGGGGTATTTTTATATCATTTTGTTGTTTACTCATTTGTCAATTTTCCAATTTCCCATTTTCAGTTTTTTTTTAAATGTCAGTTTTAAGTTTTTCAATTTCATAATATGGAGACATGGATTTTGCATTTTGTTGTTTACACATTTGCCAATTTTCCAATTTCCCATTTTCGTTTTTTTATGACAGTTTTAGGTTTTTCAATTTCATAATATGGAAACATGGATTTTGCATTTTGTTGTTTACACATTTATTAATTTCACAATTTCCCATTTACAGTTTTTAAAATGTCAGTTTAAAGTTTTTCAATATTATAATATAGAAACATGGATTTTCCAATTTGTTGTTATACATTTGTCAATTTATGAAATTCCCATTTACAGTTTTTAAAATTTCAGTTTAATATTTTTTCTATTTTGTCAATATGGAAACATGGATTTTCCAATTTGTGTTTTACATGTTCATTTTGCATTAGGAATGGAGAGAGGTGGGTAGTAATTAAAAATGTACAAGCAGTGTCCATACAATAATTTTTATTTTAAATACATGTACACTATTTACACATAATACATTTTTATATATATATATATATATTCTTTTTTTGTTATAAATTGTACAGTTGTTTTTATTTTGTTTTCTATTTATATTTATTTTTTGATTATGATTACCATTTTTTTATTTTTGTAGTGTTATTGTTTTATTTCCTAAATTGTTTTATGTATTTGCTAGTTGCAGGCAGAAGATTTTGATATTCATAACTTAACTCTTTAAGCATGGTCAATGATTGAGTAATGACCATAGGCATGTGTACCTATACCATCAGCATCAATCACTCTTTTATCATCACTAGGACACAAAGCAATTTTGTTTAGTCTTATAGATGATATGTCATGTTGTTTAGAAGCGAAAATGTTCATTGGTATTCTTTTTACATTGTTTTTCATGACACAATCCTTATAATCTTGAAAGCTTATACAATTTTTGACAATACTTTTGCTAATACCTTTAATCTTTTTGATTTCTTTACCATTTATGTCTAAAGCGTACATTTTAGCTCTAAGTCCAACAAATGCTTTTATAATTTGTCCACAAGCCTCGTCTTTAAATTTTCCCAACGTTTTCTTGTTTGATGTAGAGTAACATATGTGATTAGTAGGATAATCTGATGTGTCCAGGTGTTCTAGGAAATCCAACTTGTCTTGATATACATCTGGGGTGTTAACCAAATAAATGAACGAGTCGGTATCCATATACATGAGTTTAAGATTGTTCATTCCATAATAGGGTAGCAGGACATCATAGTGGTGGGAATACATTAGAGTTTTTGAAATATCCAGTATACACATTCCAATATATATAGGCTTATTGAATACAATGTTACGTTTAGCCATGTGGAAAGCAGCTAGGTTAGGACCATAAATTGTTCTGTCGATGAATGTTGGTTTAGCTATTAGCTTTTTTGCCTTTTTGCTGTCAGTCACCAGACGTATGTCTATTCTTTTACGGATATTTTCCATTGTTTTCCCAAAAATGGCATTGTTGAATAATTTGTACAGATTTTTCTCAAAATCATTTTTGGCTTGTTTTCGAAGGTTGTTATTAAAATCAACGTATGCCTTTAACCAAGGTCTTTGTTTAAACTTTAACACACGATGAATTTTTATCAATTTTATTCCATGATCTAAAGCCTGTTTTAATGCCATGTAGTGAACAACATATCGCCTTCGATTTCCAAGATGAGGAATTAGTTTTTTCAGAGACGAATCCTTAGGTTGTGTACACTCTGGTAGGAAAGGTAAATCGTTGTGTAGATCATGAAGGTCAGATGGGTAATCAACATCAACGTCTAGAATGTATCCCACAGGATCGTCTTTCTTTAGTTTTTCTAGATCAACAGTATCTGGAGAAACCCACTGAAATCCACCATAAGGAAGGGAGTGGCACATAGCCCACCCGTATTGGTTGTTGGCATCATCATAGGTAATAAACTGCGATGGTTTCTCAGAATCATAGGTTTCCATGTATTTATTGTTAGCTTCAGCATACCGATGAGACACCTGGCATATGCCTCCACGTATTCCAGACTCGATTAAAAGAATCTGATCGTAATCCTGTAGCAATTCCAGTTCAATGCCTGTGTAAAGGAGCATTGCCTCGAAACTTAAACCAGGCGAAGTAAAAAAGTGTGCAGCATCCACTCGGTGTGTTTCTAGTGTTTTGTTTCTAAACGTTTCAAAGCTGTCTGCAAGAAGGAGTACATCTGAAGTTAGGTAGAGGTCACTATATTCCCCTAGAGTTTTAATGTTGAACTGATTCCAGACACTTTTGGCATGTTCATAGTCTTCTTGACTAACATCTTCTTGACTTAATTTGTTAAAGAATGCCTCTTTTGGAGGTAAACACGTTTCACTTAACTTTTCCCATGAGTCAATGTAGTCATAACAAAATACCCCTTTACGAGTCATGAGCATTGCATTTTCTTTTCCAAAGTACTTGTCTGTTTCAGGGTATGATGTTAAGTTGGAAACTAAGTTTTCCAAACTACTCGGCATTAACCGAAACGTATCCACAAATCTAAGCTTAACATTTCCTACATATCTGGTAAAGGAAATGTACTTTTCTTTGGAGTTAGCGATAACATCCACTCTCTCAGTAGTACATCCCAATTGCTTTACAATGAAATTTGCGTCGTAGCCACTCATATTATATAGAAACACAGGAACGGGGTTTCGTGTTTTACACCTCAAATTACAGTTATTGTGAGCACTTCAACGGTATTCCCCTGTAATATGGCAGTGGTCTCGAACTTTCCAGTCCTGTTGGGTAAATGGTTTTTGACACAAATAACAGGTTTCAGAACATTGGAACTCTGCTTCTTGAGCCTGAGTTAAGGCCTTTGGAACATTTAAGCTGTAAAGTCGATCAATTTCATTAGCTATTGAGATCAAACAGTCCATAAACTTTCCTGCAGCGTCAGGTCCACGATAAATAACAGGTTGGCTTGGAAGGTTTGTCTTTATGTGTTCCATAGCAGGTGAGGGTTTAACGTATATACCAAAGCTCATAGGAACATAACTCTGGTATGGCACTGTATAACTTGCTTCAGGATTGGGTAAACATGTTTGATATGGTAAGAGTATACTTTCAAAATTTGCATAGGTATTCTCAGCATTTTTTCAACATTAAAGAATTTGACAATGGGGTTTTAAATAGGCATTTCAACCCTAGCAATGTCATGCTGGACACACAAAGCTCTATGTTCTTTCAATTTTTCCATTCCTTGTTGACCATATCGATTATCGAAGTGAGTAAAACATCGTTTACACGTATATATCTTATGTCCATGGTGAGTAATCTGATATCCTACTAGTTTATCAAAATCTTTGATAAAGACGTAGTGGTTCTGGCCGGATGATGAACTTAGCAGAAGGAGGTCACGATGGTCTTGCAGCTCTTGATCCACAACCTTTAGAGGAAACAATTTATTGTCTTTTTCCAGTCCAAATATATTTATGGATATGTCGTTGGCTTTCTCAAATTTGGGAATGTCAGCTAATGACGTAGGAAACGATATCACTGAAAAATCATACTTGTTTTCCAGGGCCTTGTATTTACTAACGCGTTCAGCTTTCGTTTTAACCAGTTTTGCTAAAATGGCATACATAAAACACTTTTCATCCTTTAAGTTTTGAAGATTAATGCAGGCTTTTCTTGCTTTTATAGCTGCTGGTAATGGAATATATGTGCTACCACGCAAAGGATTGTACTTATTTATTTTCAATCGTACTCCTTCCACTGCTAACAAAGCCCAATTACTGCCTTTTATCTCAGATTCCTCCATTTCCGTTGTTAACTTTGTAAATTGTGTTTCCAAGAAACTACTTAAGTCCGTTTCCAAAAATAGGGGCTGATTTCGTGTTTTAAAAGCACGATCTGTAATTTCATTGGTAGATGTATGAATGAATCTACATTCAGCCACAAGATTAACTTTTATCGACTTGTGCATTGCTAGTTCTTTCTGCATAGCTTGTATTATTTGCTGTGTGGACTCTTTAAGGTATGAATTTAAATCCTTGCACGTATCGCAACGAATGAAATAGGATTTAAGTCGACCTTCAAAAGATGTCTCATATTCAATAAGTCCATTTTTGTCAGGGACCAATGACAGTAGGTAATGTTTTGTAGGCTCTGCCTTTTGTCTTTTAGCTGCCGACACAACATTACAACATTCTTCATGACGACGTCCATTGTAGGCATTGTTGAATGTACTACCACAGGTCTTGCACTCATGAAATTCACCACACGATACTTCATGTCGCTTCCTATGATAGTCTCGAAGAAAAGTCTTTCCACACTCTTTACACATATAGCTATGAATGGCTTCTTCCATTATGAATGTTGATTTCTGCAAACAGCTGCTTACTGCGTATCACAGGGCTAGAGGTTGGTCAGTGAGACGGTCTTTCACGATGTGAACACCGTGAGAGGTAGTAGTCAACTGGTGATATTCTTGTGAAGGGTCCTCTAATATACCCCTAGTCTAGACCAACAGCTCTTTACAGCGTATGACAAGGCTGTATACTGGACAGTGAGACGGTCTTTCACGATGTGAACACTGTAAAGAGTAGTAGTCAACTGATTATATACTTGCTAAGGGTTCTCTAATATACAATAGTCAAGATCAACAGCTACTTACTGAGTAGTACAAGGCTGTACAATAGTTGTTTTGACAGTCTTTCACCATGTGGTCACTGTGAATGGTGGTAGTCAACTGATGATATTCTTGATAAGGGTCCTCTAATGTACCCCTGGTTAAGGGTAACAGCTGCTCACTGCTTATGACAAAGCTAAAGACTGGTTGCTTCAACGGTCTTTCACAATGTAAACACTGTGACAGGTAGTAGTCAACTGAAAATATTCTTATGGCCTACTCAAGGTTATCAGGTACTTACTGCATATCAAAAGGCTGTACACTCATGTGTGTTAGGCACTCTTTCTTGCTAAGGACCCCAATATTCCCTACACAAGGCTATACATGTTACTTCTAAACACTTAGTGATTAATTGTATATTTAATTTTTGTACAAAGCTTATACAAACACGTTTTTTATGAGGTAAAACTTTGTTAAATAGCTGCATGCGACACGCAAAGTATGTTGCCGCTATCTAGCGGTGACTATGAGAACTACTTGAACGACCAGCATGCTACCTAGCGCTCCATTTCAACACTCGCTCACTGAACGACCAGCATGCTATCTAGCGGTCGATAGCAATACTCCTCAACTACCAGCCTGCTATCTATCGGTCAATATGACAACTCACTCAACTACCAACATGCTACATGGCTTTCTTGGACAGTTTTTTGTTGGCTTTTTTTGGTCAGTTTCTGTTGGTTTATGTTGGCTTTTATTGGTTTTGTTGGCTTTTGTTGGCTTTTGTAGGCTTTTTTTGTTGGCTTTTGTTGGCTTTTGTATTAGCTCTTTCATATTTGCTCTTGCTTGTGGGGGCTTATTATTTGGTCTTGGAAAGTATGTCAGTCCTTTTTTTATGGCTGCAAAATGCTTACAGCCATGTTTGTAAGCAGCAACAACAACAACAGCAACACACAAATTTAAAAAAAAAATCCAAAGTACTCTAAGGTTTATCAATGACTCTCAACTCTTACACTTACCTCTATCCCATGCATAATCAAAAAATTAGTGTATTTTTCAAATTTTTCAAAATTTTTCAAAAAATATTTGGAAAGTAGGCTATGTCATTAATCTAAAAATCCTGAAAAGACATATGTTAACTCCAACACCTACCTCTATACCACTCTCAGTCCAAAAATAGTGTATTTTTTAAATTTTCCAAAACATGTTTCCGAAATGGGTTATATTTCCAATTTTGGAATATCAGTAGATAAACCACTTTTAGATCTCATAAATCAATCACTTATGGAAGTATATTTCCCAAAGCAATTAAAGTCTGGAATATAGTAAGACCACTGTTCAGATCAGTTGATACCATGGAACTGCATCAAAACATAGTGCTTGAACAAAGCACGAGTTTGTCCTTATCCTCTTCAGTCCCCGGGTACACATACAGTTTGTGCACCAACAATTTGTAACATTTTTAATGTGTAACATCTTTCCGCTCTGTTACTGGATAGTTTTGTGGGAGTGATTTTGAAAATTGGGGACGGAAGTGAATCGGGCGGAAGTAGATCGAACGGAAGTGGATCGGACGGAAGTGAAGACGCACTGCCAGCTGGATGTACAATTGAAAATGTGTGTATTGGAAACAAGGCAGTGTGTGCTCTGTAGCGCGAGAATGTTATGGCAATACAGTAGACAGTGCATTTAGCAGGCACTGGTTTGACGAGCACAGTGGCAAATGTTTCACCGACTTTCATTTGTCATTGAGCAGTTTATGAAGCTTCACGTTCAAGGTTGAATATCACATGGGGTAGGACAAAGACGACAAATGACATTTAAGTAAGCGGCATTATTGTCAAGCTGTGGGTGAGTAGTCATATATTAAATGCATAGAGAATGTTGTTATATGAGTGGAATAAAAGCTGTATTTTCATCATATGTGAGACTAGGTCATTTCATGATTGTAGGAAGCCATGTTTTGATTGTTTACGACGAACTGTATGAGAGCCTTGAGAATAATGAATGTTATAGTTACTTAGGAATGTGCTCACAGTATTTGAGAGTACTGTCAACGATGTGTGTCACTTTGTTATTATGAATTATTAATGTAAAAGGAAGGAAGCTTGTAGTTTTGCGTATCCGTTAATCTCACGATCATGATCCACGGTACCTCCCTTTTACGTGGAATGCGAACCACAGGACATGGCATTTCAATTCGAAAATCTCACGTGTATTGACCAGGAATCAAACCCGGTCTATCTTGGTGAGAGACTAACAGCTTGACCGCTGCGCCACAAATGTGACAGTAGCATATCTCCAATTCAATCTATACATTCGTCATAATACCAGTATGAAAATGGAGTGTAAATTAACATTTTAAGAATGTCCAAGCTGTGTAGTACACATACGAGTAGGATAACATGTCAGATGTTACACATCATATGCGACTACTGTAAGGCTCGTATCTTTTTTTTTCTCAGCAACAATTGGTACATTGTGAATTCTGATCTAATTCTACCCCTTAATATTCTCATTTCTATGGGATTGGTGGCTGAAGAGAGATGGTGGATGTTTTTTACGGCCGTATGCCCCTTCCGACACCTAGCTCATCAGGGGTGTTATTGAGAAATAAAAATGAGTGGAGATGAATTACACTGGAGAAGAAGTTGGAAGGAAGCGGTCGTGGCCTGCTATAAGCTACCGTCCCAGTTGCACATGAATTTGAAACCGAGAAGGATGGTATATTCCAAGAATGTCCAACTGTGGGATTCGAATCCATTTGTTTTTCCTGTCCGGAGATAGTATGGCCCTATGGCCACGACTCTGCGCTCGTAACTACGCCGATCACAGTTGTGATGTGTATTTTTTATATTTTATTAAAATATGTAATTTGTCTTAAAACGTATTATACTGTATGTGCGTTATTTAATAAGAAAGAGAGAACTAGAAAAAAATATATTGTCTAGGATCTTAAGAGGTTGTATTTTGAAAAATACCAGGTATATATTGACGTATTATCTTGTATTGACGTCCATTTCCTGGTGTAGCACTTAGCATTTTTGGCTGTCAGCCCGGTGGTCCATTCTCGATTCCCGGCTCTGCCAGGAAATTGAATTCTGTTCTGAAAGCTGAAACGGGATAGAGTCAGCTTCGTGAGCCAAAACTGAGAAGAGATGGGTTCGATTACCACCTCAGCCATCCTGGAAGTTGTATTCCGAGAGTTCCCATTCCAGGCAAATGCCGGCATAGTTTCTAATAAGACCACGACAGCCTCCTTCGCCTTCCTCCCATGAATTACAAATACACACCTCTACAGACACCACAATAACACAGGCTATCAAGGTATTAACACAAGGATACCTGTGAGATCGTTCCATGTGCTGTTCTAGTTTTATCTTCCCTGCACTCTTGCTAAAAGTTACCCATATACAGTACTTGGTTTTCTCCATGATATCTGAATAATAATAATCATAAATATGATGATGATTATTATTATTATTATTATTCATGTGTTCACCTTGTAAATGGGTACAATCGAATCATTTGAAGTACTCGATTATTCTATTATTGTTAAAATAAATTGAACAGTTCAAATAATTGAATTATTCAAAGAAGATAAGCACCCGAAAATTACATCAATTTGTGTAAAATAATTTGTCCAGTGGACGAGTTGTTCGAAGCAGGGGTGAATCTAGACGGGGTTTACAACTACTCCATTCTGTATTTTCGTTCATTATAAATATTATTATATAATAAATTATTATGATTTATATTATTTATTATTACATTGTGTTCTTTGTGGAGAACGAGGTTTTGACAAAGATTATTTAGCACATGCTGTGGGATCTGGCCAGTTTAAGGTCTTCAGAGAAGTTTTAGACAAAGAAATGGCTCTGAGGATAAATGATTCATGTACTTCAAGCCAATCTACATAGAAGTAAAACAGCCAAGATCTTCTGTATCAGTTATTTACAGAGAAGCAAAGTGATCTCTTGTTAATCAGTGAACTGTATAAAGGAAAATATAGTTGAGGACAAGAGTGTCCTAGCATAATATGGTCCTCACCTGAAGTAATGTGTTAAACGGTTTCAGGCTAGGTTCCAGAAGTAACGGGGGGAGTTTTAGTCGGTAGTCTGCCTCTCATGATCCCGAAGCTATGTGCGTAAATGCATTTCTCCGCCTAAAAGAATTATATCACAAATTGTTCATTTAACATAGTTCTTCTGGTCTTCGGAAAAACTTCGGTGGGCGTACACAAGAAACTTTGCTGGTTCTCAATCACTATTCAAGAATTTCCAGACAATCTTAAAGCTGTCCAGTATTCCTGCCTTCTGCATTTTCTGATGGATGTTGAATGGTAGATTCAGTTGGTGTGGAGCTGTTTCGGTACTACTTCCGTGGCTGAGATTATAACTGGGATGACAGTGACTGTTTGTTGTTTCCAAATGCGATTTATTTCTGTTTCCAAGTCCATATAGCCTATTTGCTTATATTTTTGTGGGTCCTAGTTCTGATGTTGTGGGAGTTTGGTACTGCAATGTCTATGAGCCTTGTGTTCTTGTGCGCTTAGTGACAGTGAGGATATTGGCAGCTATTGTCTTGTTGGTGATGAGAGGAGAATTTCAATGTATTTTAAATGTGTCATTTTCTACTATGGGTTGTGGTTGAACTCCACAATGAATATACTAGGGTTGGTATATCGTATGTGTTGATAGCTTTAATTTTGTTCTTTGCACATAGATTGGTTCGCAGCACTTTATGTAGTCTTGTGGTATATTTTCCAATGATTTCATCTTTGATACTTTTATGATCCAAAGTTGCATTTTGAGCAAATCCCAGATATTTGTAGATTTCTATTTCAGTCATTCCTTCAATTAGAGATCCTTTGCATAGCTCATGTGATTCAGAAGTTGCATATTTACCTCTTTCAATTGTCAAACGCTTGCATTTCTTCACTCCCAACGACATTCGGACATCGGATGAATATGAATCTATTATATTTTTTAGCATGTCATTAATTTCAGTCTCATTGTGTGCATATACTTTGAGGTCATCCATATAAAGGAGATGGGATATTCTGTATTTCCTGTTGTAGTATTTGATGTCAAATCCGAAACCGGTGGATTTTAGAATTTTAGAGAGAGGATTGATGGCTAAGCAAAACCATAATGGGCTTAGCGAGTCTCCTTGATAGATACCACGCTCAATTTTTATCGTGTCAGATGTGACGCATTCATTGTCTGTCTTAGTATAAAGTACTGTTTTCCAATTATCCATCGTGACCTCCAGGAAGTGAATTATATCAGGGTTAATCTTATACAGATGGAGGATTCCCTTCAGCCATGAATGCGGGACTGAATCAAAAGCTTTCTGGTAATCTATGTATGCCGTATATAGATTCCTTTGATTATGTATCGCCTGTTGTGTTATCACAGAATCAATAACTATCTGTTCTCTGCATCCTTGCGACAGCTTCTTGCATCCTTTCTGTTCCTCATCCCAAAATATTATGTTTGTCGAGATACTTGTTTATTTCGTCCGCAATTATGGACGTAAATAGTTTGTAAGGTGTTTGGAGACAAGTGATAGGTCTGTAGTTTGATGGGTCTTTAGTAATTTCACTTTCTTTTGAGATAAGATATGTAATTCCAGCAGTAAGGAAATCAGGACATTCCTCAGGATGATGGATGAGGTAAGTAAATTGCTGGGCTATCTTCTGGTGCAAGTTATTATTATTATTATTATTATTATTATCATTATTATTATTATTATTATTATTATTATTATTACTGAATGATAAGCAGCTTGTGGGGCCTGATCAGTCCCTGCTTGTAGCGGTCACTCAACGTTGCAATAAATCGTAATACCATGGAGGTCTGATCGAGAAGCATGGGGACAGTGAGGGGTTGGGGGATGAAAGCCATCCCAGCTCAAGATTGAGGCTGGCCGGCTGGGCTTCACAAGCAGCGGAATATTTTCGATAAAGTTTAATAACAGAAACTTTTTCTGCAAGTTTATTAAACTTTTTTTGGTGGGAAATTGAAATAAAAGAATCCCTCTCGGCACGCCCGAAGGCGGAGGTAGATTTCACCGGGCAAACTAGGGGATAAGCGAAAATAGGCAAAATATGGAGGTTTTCGTAGAAGGACCAGACCTCATTTTATACCTCTCATTATGAGAAAGTATTTAACAATTGGAGCTTAATAAACTTTGTTTTTCGTCTTTTTATGCATATTTTTGACATTCTATTGTATTATGGGGACGGTAACCTTTTCGTCATTTGGGGTCTACATTTATACTGGTCGTCACACTGTACTTATGCGAGGTTTCGACACTGATGTGTCTAATGATCTGTTACTTCTTCACGCAAAATGTTATCTCCCGCAGAGATATTGTTTGGTTCCTCAGTTTAGGGGCTGAAACAACGCGGCCATGTAGCCCCGTGTACATTGGGTGTGTGTAATCTGTCTGATAACTGGTTATAATTGTGTTGGCTGTAATAGTCTGTAATTCAGGTAAGGACTGCAGACGGTCAATTTCAAGTACGGTAATAGTTCCTACATTTGCTACCAAATGCTACCGTCAACGACACCTAGCTCTGAACTTGGCTACTATATGCCACCGCAATCAACAACTGGCAACGAACGTTGGAACTTAGAGCATTACGAACAAGCGATCGAAAACAGATTAAATGGAATTTTCTGATTTTTTGGTACAAGTTAACGACGACTACGACTCTGTGGATGGTGAGGAATCAAATGTTAATGAATCACCAGCCGGACTTCCAACTCATGATGATATCGTGACTGAGATTTACGGCGAAACATTCACGTCTGCGAAGGATATAATAAATGTATCGAAAGTTTGCTTTCTTACACCAAAAAATGTACACTGTAATGAAATTAATTTTAAAGTCATTGAACTGATATCCAGTAATTAAAAAATATACACCAGCGTTAACAGATTAAATACTGAAGATGTAATCAACAACTTCAGTTTCCTACAGAATTCTTGAATTCCTTGGAATGAAGTGATTTGCCTAAAAAAAATGAGTCATAGTTATGCTCCTTAGAAATTTGAACGTTTTCCAAGGGTTCCTAATTGGAACCAGATTAATTGTAAGAAATATGTATGAAAATTTCTTGGATTTGGAAATAATAAGTGCAGTTAATATTGGGAAGAGAGCTATAATCCTTCGACTAGATTTATCATGATCCTATAATACACTTCCATTTTCCAATTTCCAATTCGCTTGGCGTACTTTATCACAATGAATAAAGCTCAAGGGGAAACTCTCGAACGTGTAGGTCTCTATTTGCCTCATCATGTTTTCAGTCATGGCCAGTTATATGTTGCGAAGTTGATCGTTCGACGCCCTTTAAGTTGAAACAGTGTGAAAAGTAATCGTACAAAATATGCATATAAGAGAATCCTTGAGTAAATATTTTCCCATTGACCGTCATGTTTTGACGGGTTTCAACTAGTTACTTATTATGCCATTATTATAATTATTAACTTGAGGGCAAAATGAAGGGTATTCTGCACTAAAAAAAAGAATGTAGAGACCTCAGTGGATGGCGAAATATTGGAAGCATAGAAAGAAAATGTATTTGTATAATTGATTTTAGTGGTCCTATGTTGGCCATAAAACATGAAATAAATAATAACTTCATTGGATACAATAGTTAGATGTTCTTTTGTTCAGTCGGAGCAGTAAATTAGCATAGAGAAAGTGGTGTTCAGTGAGTTTCTTCCATTTATGTTTTGTGTGTCGACCACTGATTGGCAGTTCCTGTCAATTCTCAACAAGGTAGCAGAGGGATGTATCTAACATGCTTACTCTGAAAATTCATGAATATGGACTTGTTATGTGAATCAAAAAGTTGCATTACAAAATAACTCCATCTTGGAGATTTCTCGTGAAATTGAATCATTTGTAACATTCTGATTTCGTCACCAACACAGGCACGGCACTTCGCTAAATAGTTTGATGCTTTAGAACCGTTAAGGCTCAACCTGAGACGTACCAATCAGCTTTTAAATATAAAATCCAAATGTTCTCGAAAGAGAACGTGTATTGTCTGTTGATCCATTGTATATTATATTAACACAAAATGTGATAAAAATGTCCGGCATAACCCAACCATTTGCTAGAGTTTTGCCCTACTGTACCAATTGGGCTCTTCAGTTGGTAAAGGTACACCTACAAAGACGTATAGCTGCCACACACTGAGAAGGCCATTGCAAG
Organism: Meconema thalassinum; assembly: GCA_946902985.2. Classification (NCBI taxonomy): domain Eukaryota; kingdom Metazoa; phylum Arthropoda; class Insecta; order Orthoptera; family Tettigoniidae; genus Meconema; species Meconema thalassinum. The sequence continues at coordinate 293,723,127 of OX336390.1, read as the reverse complement.
AGTTTCGCTACGTGTGTAACTACGTCACGAGCAAGCCAGTGCACCACGGGAGTCAAAACTCCACTCTTTCGAGAACATTTCGATTTTATATTCAATGCCAAGGTAAGGATTTTATTGCTTTGGAGTGGAGTTTTGACTCCCCGTGGTGCACTGGCTTGCCCGTAACGTAGTTATACACGTAGCGAAACGTCTTGCAATGGCCTTCTCAGTATGTGGCTGTTATACGTTTTGGTAGGTGTACCTTTACCAACTGAAGAGCCCAATTGGTACACTGGGGTGAAACGATAGCAAATTGTTGAGTTATGCCGGACATGTTTGATGTGTAACATCTTTCCACTCGGTATCTGGATATTTTTGTGGCACTCGGTATCTGGACATTTTGGTGGGGGTGAATTTGGAAAAGGGACGGAAGTAGATGAGACGGAAATGGATGGGACGGAAGTGAATGGGACGGAAACAATGAGCACGCGTGGTGGCGGAGATCGTTACAACGACGTACTGTAGGCCATGTGGCTATGGGGAATGTATATCGCATACAGTTTAGTTCAAGGTTTGGAGACCCCAATTAACATATCCCTCCAATAAATCATCTTCAAGTTGTCTTTCTTTGATGTGAAAATATTCATTATATCATATTTGCTGAAAACAATTACGATTTATTAAATCTTCATACTTTTGCTGTATTCTTATTTAATGTAAGCACTCGATGTACTGTCGGCCATGTGGCTAAGTGGAATCCATATCGCATCAACAAACACTCCAAACAACGTAGAAATTCAGTATATTAACACCGACTACTAACAATAATTGAAACTTCGTTGGTCTAAACGTATCACATGGAGCAACACATTTAATATACCTTGTGCACTCCTAATTTTTAATCGCGCCAATACTTGGCAGGGTGCTCTATCGGCAAAAAGGCAATTTTCAATAACATCGCTGGCATGGGTTCACTAACTGACCGGTATGGAGCGCAGCTCGCATCAAGTAGTCAGTGGATTGCTTCCGCCACGGCCGACTGGATACCGTAGCTCAACTAGTTGATGGTAGATGTCACTACTGCGGATCCATTGGAAAACTTTTTTTTAATTAAATATAATATTTTCCATTGTAAAATGCACAATATAACGCTCAATTGTATAACGTCTCAGTACTCAAAAAACAATATATCTTAAAAATATCAATCAAAAAAATACAACTCTACTAGGATTAGAACCACAGCCGTCCGGTTGAGAGAACAACGCTGTAACCACAGACCTAATTATGTCCTCCCAAATTGAGTGTTATCATTCGATTCGGATACAACGTCTTAGCAAATAACGATTATGACTTATTACGGTCAGGATTTGGCACTGGAGTTTTACAAGTAGTTATTTCAATGTCCAACTGAGTTCACTGTTAACAAGAGATTTGTGCTCCCGGGACACACATAGTAGGATAACATGTCACATGTTACACGTCATATGCGACTACTGTAAGGCTCGTATAATTTTTAGCCTACTTTTCACATTTTGCAAAAATGAGGAAAAAGTAGTCTTATGAGATCGATCCGGGAAAATGTCTGTCTGTCTGTCTGTCTGTCTGTCCTTCTGTCTGTCTGTCTGTCTGTCTGGCTGTGTGTGTGTCCCCCCTATAAACTCCTAAACGGCTGGAGCAATCGAAATAAAATTTGGTAGGAGTAAAGATCTATACCTGAATATCTCACGGCCATATTTGAAAATGATGTCAGTGCTACCAACTGCTGAAAAAACGCAATTGAAATTTGAGCTCCATGTTGGATATCATGGAAGGTATGAATAGGAGCTATTTCAAAATTGGCACATATGTAGATAATAATATTGCAGTTTAATTTCCAGAAGGCCATATATGGCAGTGTTGCCAAAATGATTATAAGCCTACTGATAGGTCCAATATTTAAATGCATATAACTTCTACACTATCAATTGGAATTCAACAAAATTTCGTATGTTGTATGTGTACATAACCAGATATGACTGAACGTATTCTTATGAACCACCAGTGCTGCCAACTGTTAAAAAATGCTCTTAATTTCTATTATCCAAATACCAATATATATGAGAAAGTATGCAAGCCGACAGCTTTAAACAATGCACACGTATAGTACATGACATTCTATATTAATTTGGAGTAACTTATATACGTCAGTGCTACCAACATGATTCTAAGCCTGCTGAGAGGTCCAACTTTAAATACATGTAACTTCCATACTATCATTTGGATTTCAACCAAATTTCGTATGTGCTATGTGTACCATAACAGCTATGACTATGCGTATTCTTAAGAGCAACCAGGGCTGCCAACTGTTAATAAATGCTGTCTCTATTTTTGTTACCCTAATATCAATATATCAGAAAGAATGCAAGCCAATAGCTCTAAACTTTGCACACGTATAGTACCTGGCATTCTAGATTACTTTGGAGTAACTAATATACGTCAGTGCTGCCAACATGATTCTAAGCCTGCTGATAGGTCCAATTTTAAAATTCATGTAACTTCTATACTAACTAATGGATTTCATTCAAAATTGGCACAACAATAGATTGAGTTGCCTAGATGCAAAACTGTCCATGTCCACTTTTCAAAAAAAAAATGAGTTGGCAACACTGGAGTGTAGAGCTAGACTTATTACACATGCCTGAAATGCTATTTATGCTCAAAACTGTCCATCTCCTATGAATACCAGCTCTCGAAAAGTGTGGTTGGATTCAAAACTGTCCATGTCCAAACGTAAGTGAGGCTCAAAACTTGCCTTGTCCCTTTCCACCAATCGCAATGAAGATTGAAATCAGATGACTAATACAAGATGGCCGTCTTATGTATGTAAACATTGAGCCCTTGTGTGTGTTTTAAAGTTTATGCTGAAAGTTATACGCACTGTTTTCGTCACAATAAATACGAAACATGCCAGTAATGTTGATCAAGGCATTGCGGAAACAACACCTGACCGTTCTAGGAAGCGAGTACGCCGTGAAGATCAGTGAAGCAAGTTGTTTCTATTCATCGCTGAAGGAAATGCGAGACAATCTCTGCCCATGTCTTTCGACTGCCAAAGGAATTAAAATATCTGATCAGAGTGTCTATTACAGTAGGCAATTATACCTATACAATCTTGCCATTATAGTATGTTCCTCTTCAAATCAAGGTTTACCACTAATAATGTCTTCATGTACACATGGCTTGAGAGCGAAGGTAAGAAAGGGTCAAATTAAATATGCTCAGCTCTCTACCACTGTTTATGCCATACAGACATGAACATCATACAAACTTTGGGCTTAATTGCCGATGGGTGCCCTGGGCAAAATAAAAACACAATAGTTGCCTAGATGCTGTGTCACTGGATGTACAAACACTCAACTAGCGTCAACAAAATAGAAGTGAATTATCCCATCACTGGATATTTATTCATGCCTTCCGATAGAATGATTGGGCTCATCAAAAGGCAACTGCAGAAACGAGAAACGATAGTTTCAACCATAGCATCTTGGAAGAGTATGGGACCCTCCACAAACTAGGGAGAGACTGGGAGATAGATGACTGGAAAGGGCCATTCAAAACGTCATCCAATCCGCAGCATCGTTCCCCTTCCAGATAACAAAAGTAAAAAGAGTCATCATCATCCGTAATTCACAGAATGTAATTCACATCCAAGGGGAGCCTAATTATAGGTCTGACATCAATGATCCAATGGGTGTATGCAAACGGGGAATACACTATAAACAGGTAAACCCGGACTGCTTAACATACTCTGCCGTGACCATTTATGAAAAATAACTGGAAAATGTTTCAAATCTCCTCGAGAAACACTCTGGTGAGTCCTGGAGGGAGATTAACTCTCTGTTATAGTACAAGAACTTATTAGGCTAGCAGGAGAGGATCAAGACATTGTTCCAGGTATGATGTACTAAGTGCGTGGCAGATTGTCAGATATTACACCATGTACGTTTTAAAAAAATGCACAAATTTAGATTTATCTTCATTCCATAAATTAAAAATTGAATACAAAAATTTAGATTTATGATCATCACATGTCTTCTCCTCACATAGTCTCTAGTCTGTTTCAAAACTGTCCATGTCCATTACAGTTGCATGCAAAAGTGTCCATCGGCAAAATGAGATGCAAAAGTGTCCATGTCCATTTTTATTTTGCTTATATCTTGCAAGCATTGCGTTCCTGGTTTTTTGTCAATAGCTCAAGCAGATTTGTACTAATTCATACTTATTTATATGACAAACAGTGTAGGCTTATACCAATCCACCCAGTAAAAACACATTTTCCACTTTTTCTCAAAACCAGTTATGGTGGACATGGACACTTTTGCATCTAGGCGACTCGATTATATTATTTCAGATTATATCTGACCAATACATGCATGACACTGTTGCCAACATGATTTTACGCGCGCTGTTAGATCCAATGTTTAACTTCATGTAACGTCCATGCTATTCATTGGACTCCAACCAAATTTTGTATTCTGTACCTTAAGAGATGGAACTAAGAATATATTCAGTCACCAGGGCTGCCAACTGTAGTGCTCTATTAGGCTACATTATGCCAAGTATACAGTATTTCGAACTAATTTGAAATTTCGATATTAACAACTTAATTTCGTCCTTATTCTAGATAGATCCATATCGATTAATCATTGGCATGAATCTTAAATTTTAAGAAAAGTAGGCTCTTTAGTTCGTCACGGAACTTCTTGTTATTTATCACATTTTGTGTTATAATATAGTTGCTTTTCCCAATGCATTGACCAGTGTTTTTGTTGTTGATTCACTCAGAGGTTTGCAGTATCATAGTCATTTAACTTCCTGTATTTGGGTGTGGGTAGAATTTTCTTATAACCTGTGTTAATCTTGGTGCCTGTCAAAGCACATGTACTTGAAGTTGAGTATAGAATTTGTGATATTAGTGGCCATGGTCTTATGTTAGGAACAATCCTGTAATTTGCCTGGAATAGAATATAATCGGGTAAACTACTTATAGGATGACTGAAAAGGGAATCAATGCCACCACTTGTCATTTTTGCCTCACGAGGCTGAGTGTACTCATTCCTCAGAACAGAAAATATCCCGTATGTCAGCCGTCCCTGCCTGCCTTTCAAACCTCTGGAAGTGGTTGTAGTATTCAGAACAAGGTCTCCTGGACAGGGTGTTGCTGGCACTCGTGTAACGCATAGCTTAGACTATAGTAGTTGCTCCCTAAGTTTCACAAGAATGAGATTATTCTGTGAATTTATCCCTGAAAAATATACTTCCGTGCCATCTTGAATTTATCAAATGATTGCCATAGATTTACGTACCAGTATCTAAATATTATAATAGTGATGTATTATACAATTCGATCTTTTAAAATTTTGCTCTGCCGTAGTAGTATATTCGTATTTCAATACATTTAAATTAGACGACAATAAACTTAGGTCTAATTAAAAATCCACTAGGCCAATTTGGACTGCCCTCGGATGATTAGGTCGTCAGAGAAGTCATAGTATATATTTGAAATTTGAATAGCTTTCGTGATGATTTTGGGTTTTTCGGGTTTTTGAAGGTCGCATACCACGAACTTAATTTATAGTCTTCTATCTTCAAAAAATCACGTTAATTGATGTAATGGTATCGGAGATATTGAGTACTAATGAAATATTTTGCGTGGCTATTTTTTATCGAAATTTCAGGGACATGGTCGAGGTTATTTATTTATTTATTTATTTATTTATTTATTTATTTATTTATTTATTTATTTATTTACTAGCAGAAGTACCCGTTCTTCGAACGGTGTTCGGTGTTAACACCAGACATTATCAATTGAGCTAATGTTGCAATGGTTAGCGGTTTGTCATTCCTTCATAAGTTTATCAGAACGAAGTTAGTTTTCTGGGAATATCATACACACGGCTAATTTAAGGGCCTTTAAATGTGGTTTTCGGAGAGCCTCTATAGACTCCCGAATTTTGTGCCTTACATTGAGAAGCGCAACATTTGCTTTTGTTGTCCTTCTAGGATAATTTTTATATTTCGCCTATTTTAGCATGTATTTTGAGAAGTTTTTCCCTATATCTACCTTTCTACTGTATGAAAAGTACGGTGAACAGTTTTATAAATGATTGGTGTATTGACTCTCATGGATACCATACCTAATTTTACGATGCACCAAGCATCCGAACACGTCTTATAGGCGTACATAAAGATACACAGAAAGACAGACAGACAATTCTATTGTCTACAACATATCACCCAGATATCCAAATATGGGTATATCTACCACACAATATCAAACAAAATCATCCTTACGATGAACCCGTATGTCGAAAACAAATTAGTTAAAATATGCTCTCAAACTAAATTTCCCTAACGTGTACTTCCTGACGTGAAATAGAATTGAAAGCCTTGTAGACGAAATGCAATACACGTCACATAAAAACTGACCCTCTACGTTGTGTTAGGTCCCCATACACAGGAGGACCCCTTTCATAAATTATAAAGGCTTGTGGTGCATGAAAATTCAGGTTCTTTAGCCTCAAATGGCCCTAATTCCTAAATGCCGCAAAAAATGCTGATTCAATTCAGGAATTTTTGAAAATAATTTTGCTGTTTGGAGATATAATAGACCTTCTGTACTATATGTCGCACGTGAAAATTGCGTGAAAAAATTCTAGGTTACACCTTGACCCCCTTAATTGCATTGATGAATTACACAGTCTAATTTGGTTCCGTGATAACATTATAGCCATTTGCAAACTTTCACAGAAATGTAATAAATGGAGTGACATTGCTTCTTACAGAAATAGATGGAAAGTTGGATGTCACCCCTTGAGATAATGTTGTCATGGTTACCGACTTGCATTCCTTCATTAGTTTGTTAAATTAAATTAAATTAGTTTTCTGGGAATATCTCAGGAACTGTTGGTTTTAGAGCCTTATAATGTAGTTTTCGAGGACCCTTTAGGGCCCCCAAGTTTTGTTTCTGGCACCGAGGGGCTTTGTCTCGTCGTTGTACGCAATAATATAATACTACTACTACTACTAATAATAATAATAATAATAATAATAATAATAATAATAATAATAATAATATAATAATAATAATAATAATAATAATAATAATAATAATAACACCTCGTTAAAAAACCTGGGTCCATCTGGCTCCGGATGGTAGCACCCTGTAAGGGCCCCTGCCTAGAGTTACTAGGTTAAAATTGGTCAACGATCCTGATGGCGGAAGAGGAATCTAAGATTCCCAACGATGGATGGAGTGGAAGAGCCAGGTGGTTTCCCCACCAATAAAGAACTCTAAATCCAAAAGCATTTGTTCCCAGATTGGGCGGCTTATGGTCAGCGTCTGTTCACCAAGTGGTGTGGCTGTAAACATGCTCCAGGAACTAACAATCCCTGGTTCTAAGAAACCTAGTGGATAACCACTAGACCCCATTTCTTACCAGTAACCATGGCGCGTGCAAATAAGTATTACCCCAGGTGGTAACCAATCCACCCGTCAATTGACGGCACCCGGGCGTTCGGACTCTGGGGGACACGGGCAACCACGGCCTCAGAGAAAATCGGAGTTCTCTGGCAAACTTCCACATAAGACACCAACATACGTAGGCACTCTAAACATCAACACTCTCATACAGCCTGGAAAGTTGCAGAATCTAGTGACAGAACTCGATAGACAGAAGCTTCTAATCCTCGCGCTGCAGGAGACACGTATCACAGATGAAGACACCATGGACTACAGCAATTACCGCTTGTTCAAGAGCAAGACTGACAGGCGCGTTGCCAAAGGCGCTCCACTTCTGGGGATGGCCTTCATGGTCCACAAGACCATAGTAGAATCCTTAGAAGAAGTTACTCCAGTAAACAACAGATTGATGAACATGCGCTTCCGGTGCGCCAACAAAAAATACACACTGATCAACGCACACCCCCCACTAACTAAAGTAAGAGAGCGATCACAGTCCGCAGAAAAATTCTGGTCGACCCTTGACACAGTGCTGTCCAAAGTCCCCAGGGATGACGTCAAACTCCTCATGGGCGACTTCAATGCACAGATCGGTAAATTCACAAATAAAAGTGGCACACGGCTCGTAGAGCTCTGCCAGCAGAATAACCTCAAGCTCATGTCAACATCTCTTAGAAAACACCCTAGAAAACAGAATACCTGGCGTTCTCCAGTCCAGCAGTTAGGTGAGTTCCAAATCGACCATGTGGCAATCTCATATCCAGTACAGAAGGAGATTCATGATGTACAGGTACGTAGAGGAGCCAACATTGACTCTGACCATTACCTAACCCGCGTCAAGGTCAAGTTCACCCCAAAGAGAACTTTCTGTAAGAAAACCTCCCTGCCAAAATTTGACACAAAATAGATCGCAGACTCCGGAGTGAAGGAAGCCTGGGAAAAAGAGCATGCCAATGACTGGCAAAAATTCCACCGAAATATCATAGAAACAGCACAAGCTATCATTCCTTTGAAGATGAATTCCAAACATCTTTGGTGGGATGTTGATTGTGAGAATGCACTCATTACCAGGAAATTGGCATATCAGAAATACAACAGTAAAAAATCCCCAGAAAATTTACAAACTTTCCATGAAACACGAAAAACAACCGCAAAAAATATCAGACAATCCAAGAGGAGATACCTGAAGGAACAGTTGGAATCCATTGAGGACAACTTCCGTAACTACAACGTAAGGGACTTCTACAGAACGTTTGCAGGACACATCAGAGGGAACACACCACCAAACCTTTGCTTCAGAAAATGTGATGGAAAATTAGAACTAACGAATAAGGAGAATTGCAAGGTGATGGCACAATACTTCTCTGAACTTCTCAACTGTCCAGAACCAATAGAGAGATTCTCAGAGGAAGAACCTACAGTCAAGAACGCAGACTCATTACCTCCGACACAAGAGGAAGTTCACAGGCACAACCTCAAACTCAAGAACCTCAGGACATCTGGTGAAGATGGCATAGTGGCCGAACTACTGAAAAACCTAGGGCCACACTCACTTAGGGAACTCACACAGATTATCACTGACATCTGGACATCAGAAAAGCTACCAGATGAGTGGAAATGTGCATTGATCCACCCATTGCACAAAAAAGGCGACCGCTCTGACGTAAACAATTACAGGGGCATTTCACTATTACAAGTTACGTACAAGATCATCTCAGCGTGCCTACTCCAAAGGACTCAGGACCAGCTGGAACACAAGATTGGCGAGTACCAGGCGGGATTTCGTCCTGGTCGCTCCTGCGCGGAACAAATCTTCAACCTAAAAAGTATATTGAAAATCAAAGCCCTCAGGAATACTCCAGTTATATGTACCTTCGTTGACTTCAAGAAGGCATGTGACTCCATTGACCGTCAGTCATTGTTCAACATCTTACACGAGCAAGGTTTGGATAGGAAGACCTTACGATTGATCAAACAGACACTGACAGACACAACATCAAAAGTGAAATTCATGGGGGAAATCTCAGAACAATTGCAGATCAATACAGGTGTTCGCCAAGGTGACGGGCTCTCTCCGCTCCTCTTCAACCTAGTGCTGAACAAAGTTATCAAGGAATGGGAGAAAGAGCTGAGACTTCAAGGTTGCTGGAGGCCAGTGCGACTAGGACGACCAAGGGACGAACTGGAGGTTGGCTGTCTAGCCTTCGCGGATGATCTGGCACTACTCTCAGATAACTAAACCACATCAATCACACAGATAGAAGTACTCCAAGAGTGCGCCGAAAAAGTAGGACTACAGATCTCGTTCCAAAAGACAGAGTTTTTCTGTACGAAATTCGACAAACAGAATTTAAACACGAAATATGGCAAGATCAATAGAGTCGCCCACTTTAAATACCTAAGTGAAGTGCTTGAACCGACGGGAAAAGAGAAAATCGCGCAGAACACTAGGTTAATTAAAATGAAGAGAGCCTTATACAAGACACAGGGTGTCTACAACAAAAAATGTCTGTCCACATTCACTAAACTTCGTCATTACAACACGGTTATTAAACCTGAGGTGCCTTATGCTAGTGAGACGTTGACGTTACACACTAAGGGTGACTTGGAAAAAATCCTCACAGAGGAAAGAAAAATAATAAGGAAAATAATTGGACCAAAGCACACAGATGAAGGATACAGGTTTCACTCCAGAGACACCACAGAGAAATTGTCCAACCTCGCAGCAGACATCAGAAAGAGGCGACTAAAATTTTACGGCCACATCAGCAGACTCCCACAAGCCAGACTCACCAACAAAATTCTTAGATACATACAGCGGCTCAAGATTACTACACCCTGGATGATGCAAGTCAAAATTGATCTAGCAAAAGCACAGGTCGACCCAGAAGACGTCATAGACAAAAGCGTATTTAGACACAAAGTATACAAGTGGGAAGTGTTGTCAGAGAGAGCTGCACCTACAGCCCAAAGACCAAAGTGGACCGAAGAAAGGAAGAGGGCCTTTAGTGCACGAATGAATGAGTACTGGAAAGACAGGAAGAACAAAAAGTCATGATTGCTTCGCGTGGTCTAATAGGCCTGTAACGTGTAAAATAAATACTAATAATATATTATAGGGATAGGAATATAATAGACCTGCCGTACCTCACCCGCAGGTGTAAACCGCGTGAAAAATATCTAGGTTACCCCTTGACCCCCTTAATTGCATTGATGAATTTTACAGTCTAAGTTGGTTCCGTGATAACATTATAGCCTTTTGCAAACTTTCACTGAAATGTAATAAATGGAGTGATATTGCTTCTTACAGAAATAGAGGGGCAGATGACCTCGTAGTTCCGCCCCTTAAAACAAAACAAAATAACTAACTAACTTACAGAAATAGATGGAAAGTTGGATGTCACCCCTTGAGATAATGTTGTCATGGTTACCGACTTGCATTCCTTCACTAGTTTGTTAAATTAAATTAAATTAGTTTTCTGGGAATATCTCAGAAACTGTTGGTTTTAGAGCCTTATATTGTAGTTTTCGAGAACCCTTTAGGGCCGCCAAGTTTTGTTTTTGGCAGCGAGGGGCTTTGTCTCGTCGCTGTACGCCATAATATAATAATACTACTATTACTAATAATAACAATAATAATAATATAATATAGGGACAGGAATATAATAGACCTGCCGTACCACACCTGCAGCTGTAAATCGCGTGAAAAAATATAGAGTACCCCTTGACCCCCTTAAGCGTATTATACGTATTGATGAATTTTACAGCTTAATTTGGTTCTGTGGTAACCTTCTAGCCGTTTGCAAACATTCACACTAACGTAATTAATGGAATTGCATTGCGTCTTACAGCAATAAATGGACCTCTGAGATTCTGTTGCCATGGTTACCGGCTTGCATTCTTTGATTTGTTTATTAAATGAAATTATTTTTGGGAATATCTCAAAAACGGTTGGTTTTAGGGCCTTAAAGTGTGGTTTTCGGGGACTGTTTAGGGCCCCCGAGTTTTGTCTCTCACATTGAGGGGCTGAAAATGAGCTCTGTCTTGTCCTTCTAGGCCTTTTTCAGCCTGTATTTTAAGGGGGTATGCCCCCTTTTATGAGAGGTACGGAGAACTGTTACGTCAATGATTAGTGTCGTGCCTCTGAAGGATATGTGTACCAAATTTTACGTTGATACACCCAGCTGTTCTCGAGTTAAAAGGGAACAAATTTGTCCACAGACAAAAAAAAACAATCAGACAGTAAAAAAATTCGCGCGCATCCGTCATAAAACAGTCTGAAACGCGTAAATAACTCAAATTTCCGTAGAAATTCAGAAGAAACAGACAAACTTTCATTTTTATACATTTTTATGTACTGCACCGTTCGGCGTTGACCGTGTTTTATAGGTTTTACTCGCTAACCGTTGGAGATACACGAAAAGTGATAAGGACCCTTCGGATAGAAAATTAAATTTCAAGGTAAAGTTTGCTATTTCTTAGCGTTCAATTTTTATTTGAAATGGAAATATGAAATTTGAAACTAAAGGGTGTAGTGACGTCACTAAAATTGTCGCCATTTTTAGCCTATTTTCAATTTTGAAAAAATAGGCTTATGAGATCACCTTTTGTCCGTGTGTGTGTGCGTGTGTGTGTGTGTGTCCCTAATAAAATCTAAACGGCTGGAGCGATTTCAATGAAACTCGGTAAGTTCATAGCGGTATTCCCGGCGACCTCGACCGTGCCCTTCAAATTTTGTTACGTCTCACTAATCCAACATGGCGGCTGTGCGAAATATATCACTAGCATTCAATATCTCCGAAACTATTACCGATATCGCCCAGAAATTGTGTACTGTGATAAAGGGCACTACTAGAAGTTCACCTATGAGACTTTCAAAAACCTGGTGACTACAAAACCAACATGGCGGCCAAGCGAAGTTGAGACTTTTAAATAGACTTTTCTCGCGATTTAACTATCCAAACGTAAGGAAACTTGATACAGCAATTGTTTATACACATTGTAATGCACTGAAGTCTAATTTAGTTCAATTGTTTACATAACCTCAAAATGGCGGCTGTGCGAAATATTTCACTGACATTCTATATCTTCGAAATTATTACAGATATCACCCTGCAATTTTGTGCGGTAATAAAGGGTACCGATACAAGTTTATCTATGTATATTTCATAAACCTGTAAAGTACAAAACGAACATGGCGACCATGCGAATTTGAAATATTTTAATAGACTTTTCTTGTGATTTAACTCTCTGAGCGCCGTGAAATGTGGTACAGTAAATGATTTTGCAGTTTGTAATGCACTGCCATCTAACTTAATTCAATTGTTTACATAACCTCAAGATGGCGGCTGTGCCAAATTTTAAAATTAAGTTTTTATTTCTTGTGTTGTAATCATGCGATCGAAGTGAAAGTTTGAATAATGAACCTAGGCAATAATTGTCCTTGAATGGTACATAACTCTATGGCCTATACATATAACAATCCTAAATGGCGAGCTTCCGAAATATTTTGACGGTTCTCAATATCTATGAATCTTTTACAGCAACAAAACTGAATTGTTTTATGTTCATAGAGACTATGAACATATGTTCACCTATAGGACTTTCAGTAACCTGGTGAGCACAAATCCAACATGGCTGCGACGCGAAGTATAAATATTTAAATGGACGTTTCTCGCGAATTAACTATCCGAGTGCCGTGAAACGTTGCACGTTAAATGCTTATACAAATGTTGATACACTGGCATCTAATTTATTTCAATTGTTTGCATAATCACAAGATGGCTGCTGTGCATAATTTTAAAATCTCGTTTTTACTTCTTGTGTTTTAATCATGCGATTGAAATTTGAATACCACACGTACACAATAATCTTAATGTAATAGTACAAAAAAAAAACAACCTGGCGACCATCTGAAATATTTAGACGGTTCTCAATATCTACGAATCTGTTACAGCAATTAAACTAAAATTTTGTATGTTGATAGAGGCAATTAACATGAGCAGGATATATGAAAATAGGCTGTATAGTTCTTCACGGAACTACTTGTTAAATAGTGCAAAATAGTGGTAAATCAGCTACATCCATGCAAAATTTCATTTCAATCGGACCAGTGGTTCTTGCGTGATTGAGTAACAGACAGGACGACAGACAGACACACGCCATGTCATTTTTATCCTATTTTCAATTTTGAAAAAATAGGCATATGAGATCACCTTTTGTCCGTGTGTGTGTGCGTGTGTGTGTGTGTGTGAGAGGAGTGTGTGTGTGTGTGTCCCCTAATAAATTCTAAACGACTGGAGTGATTTCATTGAAACTCGGTAAGTGCATAGCACTATTCCGGGCGACCCCGACCGTGCCCTTCAAATTTTGTTATGTCTCACCAATTCAACATGGCGGCTGTGCGAAATATTTCACCAGCATTCAATATCGCCGAAACTATTACCGATATCACCCTGAAATTTTGTATGGTGACAGAGGGAACTACTAGAAGTTGACGTATGTGACCTTTGAAAGCCTGGTAACTACAAAACCAACATGGCAGCCAAGCGAATTTGCGACTTTAAAAAAGACGTTTCTCGCGATTTAACCAACCAAACGCAATGAAACTTGGTACAGTATATGTTTATGCACATTGTAATGCACCGACATCTAACTTCGTTCAATTGTTTACATAACCTCAATATGGCGGATGTGCAAATTATTTCACCGGCATTCTATATCTCTGAAACTATTACCGGTATCACCCTGAAATTTTGCACGGAGATAAAGGGCACTACTGGAAGTTCATCAATGAGACATTCAAAAACCGGTTAACTACAAAACTAACATGGCGGCCAAGCGTATTTGAAAGTTTTAAATATACATTTCTCGCGATTTAATGATCCAAACGCAATGAAACTTGGTACAGCAAATGTTTATATACATTTTAATGCAATGGTATGTAATTTAATTCAATTATTTATATAACCTCAAGATGGCGGCTGTGCGAATTTTTAAATTAAGTTTTTGTTTCTTGTGTCGTATTCATGCGATCGAAATGAAAGTTTGAATAATGAACCTACGCAATAAATTCCCTTTAAAGGTACATGACTCTAAGGCCTGTACATATAACAATCCAACATGGCGACCATCCGAAATATTTAGACGGTTCTAATATCTACGAATCTATTACAGCAATCAAACTGAATTTTTTAATGTTCATAGGGGCTATGGACATAAGTTCACCTATAGGAGTTTCAATAACCTGGTGATCACAAATCCAACATGGTGGCGGAGCGAAGTATAAACATTCACATGGTCGTTTCTCGCAATTTAACCATCCGAGTGCAGTGACACTTGATACAGTAAATTCTTATACAAATGTTAATCCACTGTCATCTAATGTTTTTCAATTGTTTCCATAACCACAAGATGGCATTTGTGTGAAATTTTAAAATCTCGTTTTTACTTTTTGTGTACTAATCATGCTATTGAAGTTCGAATATTACACGTACACAATAATCTTCATGTAACAGTACGTAATTCTAAGCTCTACATATATAAATATCCAACATGGCGACCACCCGAAATATTCAGACGGTTCTCAATATCTACGAATCTATTACAGCAATCAAACTGAAATTAATATGTTGATAGAGGCAATTTACAGGAGTAGGATATATGAAAATAGGCTGTATAGTTCTTCACGGAACTACTTGTTATATATTAGTATGATTTATGTATTTAAAAGGAGAAGAAATGGAACTGAAAAGTTCCGTATTCCAGTGATGTTTGCTCTGCAAATCAGAAGTTAGGTGTCCAACTCTAGATCCTCAGGTCACTGGTTTGATTCCTGACCTTTTTTTTTTCTTTTTTTTTTCTTTTTAGGGTTGTAAAGCTCCATTGCACGATGTACGAGTGTGTTCATAATAGACCACTAGTTTCACATTTGGTGACTGCAAGGAGAAATTTGTTAATGCTCAACTCCAAGTTGCCCAACACTGAGACAGTTTCCCAGCTGCTTTGCATAGCAAATGGAGCGTTAAAATTGAAATCATTATGATCCTGTTATGAAGGGCATATTGTATTTCTATTATGAATGAATTACTAAATCGTTATTGAAAACATTTTTTTTAAACTGTAGAACCATTTCAACGAGCTGCGTTGAAGTATATTGTGAATGATTTAACAACACATCATTCAAAGTGAGAACCTTGCCATTGAGGGAAAAATAGCTCTAAACCTTTGTATCTATCTCAATGGTGAACGTAACATAAAGTGGGCGGTTAAAACTGAACGGATAATATTGATGAGCTCACTCTAATCTTGCAGCGAATCTCTTACTGAAAATGAATTGACACAGCAGTAAACATTATCACAGCCATCAGAATGGCACGTATCGTATCGTCTATCATCAGTACTCGCTCTTATCAGTGAAACATGAAAATTATCAGATACAAAATTAACTCGTATTTTAACATAATTCATATCTGTGCAAATTACGTTTTGATAAGGTCATCAATTAATTACCCTAACCTTGTTCACTGTTCCCCACTCATACCATTAGTTTAAAATTAACAAGGTAGCCACTTTTCGAGTTAATTATTTCAAGTACTGAATGATCAACAAGTTCCAGTTGTACGTGCTTCAGATTCATTGCATGCAATATAATGCAGCGACATACACATAGATTCCCAGATGTTTCGTCCGGGGGCAATTTATCCATTTCCTTTTCGTCCCACTCTCCTATTCATCGATTACATTTCACGGTCCACTTTGAAATTAGATTCATCTTTTTTGAGTCTATTTGAAATACATTCGTCCATTGTTTTGTTCATGTTATGAATTCGTTGTTGATTCTGTTATGGGCTTTGCAACATCGTGGTTATGTAACCCCGTGTACTTGGGTGTGCGTAAACTTTGTCTGATAATCTGGGTTATTCTGATGGCTGTATTAGTGCGTGTAGTTGTAATTTAAATGAGGATTTGGAAGAAGGTGGCCGTGGCCCTTATTTAGGAACCATCCCAACATTCGCCTGGAATAGAAGTGGGGAAACCACTGAAAAACATTTCCAGAGGGAATCGAAACCACCCCTTCTCAATTTTGCCCCATGAGGCTGAATGTACCCCGTTCCAGCCCTCAGACCAGAATTTAATGCCTCGGCAGAGTGGGGAATCAAACCCGTGCCTTCGCGCTGACAGCCTAGAGCCAGTGCTAGCAACTACATAACCTCAAAGACGCGTACAACTGTTAATTAATTACATAAAGATGAACCTTTTGTTTGATTTCTTGATTGATGATGGTTTCCATGTTATTAATGTGTAACATCTTTCCACTCGGTTGCTGGATATTTTATTGTGGGAGTGATTTTGGGTAAAGGGTCGTAAATGGGTCGAAAATGGGACGGAAATGTGCAAGAGGAAACATCGCACACGGTTTACTTCAAGGTTTGGAGGCGCCATTAAAGATATTCCTACAATAAATCATATTCAAGTTGTCGTCCTTAGGTGTGAAAATATTAATTATATCATATTTGCTGAAAACAATTATGATTTATTAAATCTTCATACTTTTGCTGTGGAATGTATATCGCATACGGTTTACCTCAAGGTTTGGAGGCCCCATTAAATATATTCCTTCAATAAATCATTGGTACCACGACGTACCTCACACGTGCGCACCGGTCAGGATTTGGCACTGGAGTTTTACAAGTAGTTATTTCAATGACCAGCAGAGTTCACCGGTAACAAGGGATTTGCGCTCCTGGTACAACTAATAGTTCATCGGCTTTTTAATATCTCGCGAACCAATAATGCTATGGACTTGTATGAGCTGTCCTAGGACTCTGGGTGACATCCTCCGTTTTTGTATACCCTCTTAATTTAACCAAAGGACCCAAAACTAATAGGTCATCAGCTTTTTAATATCCTGCGAACCAATAATGCTAGGGACTTGTATGAGGTTCCTTGGAGTCTGGGTGACGCCCCCCGTTTATCTATCCCACTCTTAATTTAACCAAAGGGCCCAAAACTAGTAGCCTAGGTCATCGGCGTTTTAATATCTCGCGAACCAATAATGCTAGGGACTTGTATGTGGTGTCCTAGGTGTCGGAGTGACGCCCTCCGTTTTTCTATCCCCCTCTTAATTTAACCAAAGGACCCAAATCTAAAGGGTCATCGGCTTTTTAATATTTCGCGAACCAATAATGCTGTATGTGGTGTTGTAGGACTCGGGATGACGCCCCTTTTTTCATGATTTTGTGATTTGCAGAGATGAGTAAATCCAGAGCAGAATATATGCGAAATTATCGACAAAAGTAACGTGAGAAAAAAATTAAAACTGGAGGAGCACAGCCGAAAAAAAATGACTTCACATATATTTCATCTCAATTTCATAGTGGGATAACATGGTACACATCATATGCGACTACTGTAAGGCTTGTAATTTATTTTATCTCTTCTTCCTTTCATTCAGAGCCAAACACAGTGTAGGTAGCGGAAATCAGAACTGCGTCAATCCAGACTGAGGGTGGGATCAATCTTTATTTCCTTCCGAGAAGTTTCACTTTTTCTTGTTATAATGACGCAATCTGCACACCCCCACTCATACACCCTCACAATGTGGGCAGAAATGAAGACATGGATATAATATCGAGTAACATTCACTTGTATCAGGTTCATCGTAAACAAGCTACGAGCAATCTGAGAATCCAATAACGTGTGACAGATTGAACATCATTAATTTCTTGCAGAATGTTCAATTAGTATTATCCACCAGCGGCAATTGTGTTGGTTATTATCACCGAGTTCCTAGCAAGGATTTCATTTCGTGAGAGGTTCATTTCTTTAATTTCAATCGGCAAAAGTTCTCAATGTGGGGAGATATGTGAGGGCGTGGTAGGCGAAAGAAAACGTGATATGCACGGATACACCACAATTCAATACAGACTACACGATGAAATCTCTGAGTGAGAGAGCAAAATTAATTATCACATCATATATTTTTAAATTAGATAAAATATTGCTATATAGTGTCTTCAACATCACAGCTACAGAACGAAGCAATCTCCTTGGATTTATTTCCGCCAAACTTGAAGAGTTTCGTAAAGAAAAAAGTAACACTGCAGTCAATTGGTTCTTGAAGCTTTTCATTTCGCTCCTCTAAGGTGTCCGTAATACAACAGCTATTCTCCGAAGTAAATTTCTTAACGCGACTTGTAAAGACAGAATAAAACATTACAAACATTTTCTTCACCAAGTACTTTGTCAGAGAGACCCACAACAACTCGAATGGGGTACGCTATAAATAGAGTTACTGATTTCTTTAGGTCCCAGGTATATTGGTGTGAAGGCGCCCCCTGATCCTAAAATTGCAGATTTTATTCCCAACTAAAGATTGGGGATAAATTCATGCCACTCCATGCTGCACGATGCCGGCTTAAAACTTCACTCGCAGGGTGTAGGGAACAGTCCGGAGGGATACATGGTATTTCCGATGACGATAAATTAATCAACATTTTGATCTACAATAATGAGGAACATTTAATTCATCTATCTATTTATTTATTTATATATTTATTTACATATTTATTTATTTATTTGTTTATTTATTTAATTAATTTCGTTTATGGCCATTAGATACCACGTCAAACAACCATTATATTCATAGAAGCCTTCTCTGCAGCCTTTCCTTTCCCTGCCAGCCTGTCTCCTTTCCACTGTCCATCCGCTATTCAGTTTGCCAGCCCTTAAAGGTATAGACCACCTGCCGATACTTAATTTTTTTAGCGATATCTTCGCGCTTCGTACTTATATTCCCCAGATCCTTCCTGACTTCCGTGAACCACTTACCAGAGATTTTAGGTCTGCCATCAAGTACGGTGAAAATTCTACTAGTCATCCTCTTTTAATCCATTCTAATTAGGTGACTAAAGATTTTGAGTCTTCTCTTCTTTAGGGATTCCACAATTATTTATTTAGTTAAAAATTCTGATTCAAGAGATATTTTATAATCTCAAAATCTCCCACTATATTCGTATCTAAACGAGATATATGCATTGACGAATTGTCCAATACTGATTTAATCTTCAAGTGTTAGTTTATCTGGTTTTAGGGCTACGTGTTTGTATGTCTTCATAAAGGAAAAACCAAGAATAGAGAAAAAAAACACAAGATAAATTTAGAAAACACCTCTCGGCACGCCGAAAGGCGGAGGTAGATTTCACCGGGCAAAGAAATATATTTCGAATTCACTAAATTTCGAATTGCTGTATAGCTACAACAGTTCCACATGTTTAGCATACAAGAATCCCCATCTTATTATTATTCCGAAAATATTTTGCTCATCTCTTGGCGAATATCAACAATTCTTAGAGACAAAAATGCTTGGTAATTTTAGAGTAATATTGACCATTTTAAACAGTTTAAATAACTTGCCTATTAAGGGAGGTATGAGTTTTTCTGTCAAAACTCCATTTTCCCAACCCTTTGGTCAATGTTTGGTGCTACCAAAACACTTTACTGAGAAAAGTTTTTGGCCCTTATCCCAATAATAGTGAGAACTTTGAATGTATTCGATTTTTCACACACTAAAAATGTCATATCGATATTTTGGTATTTTGAAAAATATTGATCCGATTTTGCCTATTAACTAACTCAACCAAGATTTTATATTTTATGTATACAATTGTAAAAGTTTGGTGCAAAATGGCGGTAGTTATCGTGTCCACAGGAAAGTGATATGTACAGGTGGTAATTTATATACATGTAGGCCGTTACACTGGTGATAGAAGAGACTATTCAAAGCTTCCTATGTAAAGAATTTTAAAATTAACCATTCAAAAGTCAATGTTTGAAGGTTTTACAGTAACTTTTCAAGCAGACGGTGCTAATGAAGTCTGGGAGGCACGAGGCGGAGCGAGGTGGAGCGAAGAAGTAGTTGCGTAATCGAAATATTGACCTTACCTGTTACGGAGTGGGGGGAATCAGCTGATATGAAGATAGTGGTACTCGTCTTGTAAAATCCCTACGTAAGCGAATTGTGTTGTTATTGTTGTTGTTGAAATATCGACAATGGCTTGAGATGTTAGGACCAGTAGCATTGTGTAGCCTACTTTGTAAGAGTGGAAGTAATTGATTGATTGATTGATTGATTGATTGATGTTGTTGTAAAGTATAAAATAATTTCGATAATCAACCCTGGTGTGGAAGGGTGTTTGAAATTGTATGTTGATGCGTTGTGTCTCAAGCTCTGTCCTTCATACATGTTATTTAGGTCTACCGAGATTAGAACACAAGAGTGTGACAGGGTATCAGTCACGGAGTATATCTGTGTTTACAACAGCTGGTTTAATTAAGGGGAAGATCAAAGCCGCTGGTATTGCTTTATTCGGGGTTTATAGCGGAAACCCGTAAGGAGTGTTCTAAGTTTTTATTTAGTACAGGATTAATTTCGTCCATCAACCTAACTGCAGACCTTAGTGGTCCAGACTGTTAGTCGTCGTCTTACTGAGTCCAAGTTCACGTGTTGAAATCTGGCTCAGGTCAGTGGCCTTTAAAGAGTGTATTTTAAGAAATTCTGTGGGGACAAAATTCAGACATCCCGTCATCTGTTCAGAACAAGCATTTAAGACGGACGTAAAATACTTTATGTTGTTATTTTATTTGAGGGACTTGGCTATTCTGGTCATTCAGTCCCATGGGTGTGTGTAAAATTTTCTGATAACCAGTGCTTCTGTAGTGACTGTGGTAGTATGTGTAGCTGTAATTATTAGAGTAGGAAATGGGACAGATGCCAGGAGACTTGAAGTGAGGAACTATCCTGGCATATGCTTGGCGAGAGTGTGGAAAACCCGGGGTGAAACCACTTTGGATAGCCGTTGTCTGCGCCGGGATTTGGACCTCCAATCTCCGGACTTGCTGCGATCATGGTGTACAATTAATCACCCTAAAAACATGTGTGTCGAACTGTTGTACCGTAACCCAAAGAGTCGCATAAAATCGGTGGCTGGACTATCTGGTGAATTTCCTGTTTCTGTAGGTGTACATCAAGGATCTGCTCTTTCACCTCTCCTATTCATCATTGTCATGGACACTGTCACCAGGGTCCTATAGAAACCTCCCCCTTGCACCTTTCTTTATGCTGATGATGTTCTTCTGGCCTCCGATGATAAGATGGATCTTCAACAACAACTCCAAGCATGGAGTGACCGCCTAGGAAAATTTGGATTACGGCTCAATGTTAATCAGACTGAATACCTAACAACAGATCAAACTGAACAAGGCACAATTAAAATCAATGGTGTTGATTTACCGAAGGCAACGTCATTCAAGTACCTTGGCTCAATTATTGCTGCTGATGGAGCCTTAAGGATTGAGATTGCTAACCGTGTGAGCAGCACATGGCGTAAATGGCGGACAATGACTGGTGTTCTCTGCGATAAGAAGATCCAGACCGCCTCAAGTCGAAAATATAGCGGTCCGTAGTGCGACCAATCGCCCTATATGGCGCAGAATGCTTGTCCACTACAAAGGAAGAAGAACGATGACTTGCTAACATGGAAAATGCTTCGGTGGATATCTGGTCTGACACTTCACGATCATGTCACCAATCCGTAGGCGATATGGAGTAGCACCAGTCATTGAGAAGATGAGAGAAAGCCATCTGCGCTGGTCTGGTCATGTGCTTCGAGCGGACAAAACAACAGTTGCAAGCACTGGATTGACTTTGCTTGTAGATGCGAAGCGACCAGTTGGACACCAAGACACCGATGGCTTGACACACTGCATGGAAACCATAAAATTGCTGGACTCCATCCCGATATGGCCTACGATCGTATAAAATGGCGACAGAGAGCCAGAATAGCAGACCCTGCCTATAGCCGGGACAAATGCTAGGAGGAAGAAGAAGAGACGAAGAAGAAGGAGGAGAAGAAAACACGACGTTATCTTTCATAACGTAAATATTAGTCGGTAATAGTAAGCTGTATTAATACTAGCACCACATGTACTGCTCGGTTCCAGGCTCTGTGAACTTGCGGGATGAAGAGCAGAGGCAGGGTAGGAGCAGGCGTGGATTGAGAAGCCTGTCGACAGCCCGCCGTGTTACCTGACATTCTCGTCTATTCCAATACTGCTAACATGAGTCTTTTCTGAAACCAGTGTGGCGTTGGGAATGAGTGACTGAGTCACCGACTAATGTATTTGCTTCTGTTACTACACAAGGTCCAAGAAACCGCATCACTCGTCACCTCCACTCATAATACTCATAATAGTCTGCGATGCACATTCCTCTCAGGTCCACGCAGCTTAGACTCGAGCAGTACATTATAGATATAGTAATATTAATAATAATAATAATCTTAAAAGAAATGGGTTTGGACGACAAAACAAGAGCAATTATCCAGCAGACCTTGGCAAACACAAATTCCAGAGTGATATTTGGAGGAGAAATTTTAGACGCTTTCAAAATCAGGACAGGTGTGAGGCAGGGAGATGGATTGTCACCTTTATTCTTCAACTGTGTACTGTAGAAAGTAATTCGTGAATGGCGCAAGGAGATGGGAAAAGAAGTGTTAGAAAATGGCTTGAGAATGGGCTGCAGGAGCTTGGACCTGGCAATTGACTGCCTAGCTTTCGCAGATGCTCTAGCAATCTTCTCTGATTCCCTAGACACAGCCGCAAAACAAGTCAACCAACTCAGAATACAAGGGGCAAAGGCAGGCCGCCAGATTTATTTTGAGAAGACCGAGTTTATAACTTAATATTGACCCTGCAGTCAAAGAATTAAAGGTTGAAAATGGAAAGATCCGTCAGGCAAAAAAGTTTAAGTACCTATTGGAGTGGATCAAGCCCTACTTATCAGAGAAAGAAGCCTTCACATCAAGAATGAACAAGATGGAAGTGGCCTACCAGTTAACGAAAGGGAACAGTGTCCCACAATGCCAAACTAAGACACTATCGTACAATTTTCCGACCTGAGGCACTGTAAGCAGCAGAATGCCTGGCAATGAATAGGAAGGTTGAGAAATTGGAAGCCAAGGAAAGGAAGATCCTGAGGAAGATCTTAGGGTCGTTGAGAGACGATGGTGAATACAGGAGACGGCATAACAATGAGTTGTACCATCATGTAGAAATGATATCTCAAGTAATTCGGAAGAGAACAATATCTTTCTATGGCCACTTTACTCGTATGAAACCCGAGAGAATCGCCAATCGGATATTTACCTATTTTATTAACAAGAAAACAAAGGGCCCCTGGTTTTGTGAAGTAGACAAGTATTTGCAAAAAGTAGGGATCACCCACGCAGACATTATGGAACGTGATATTTTGAAGGAAAAGCTTGGAGCACACCACCAATTCCAAGAAAAGGCGAAATTATAAACCGGCAAGAAGTGGTGAGATGAAAGAAGGGAGTTTCACAGGCAGCGAATGCCTAAACACTGGGCTAAGATCAAGACCCAAAGATGGAAGCAGTTGAAATGGCTTGGTCCATAGCTGGCCTAAACGAAGAAAGAAGAAGAATAGCCAGGCTTGTGTAGCTCGGATAGTGGAGTGTTATCCTTCTTGAGGCTCAGTCATGTAATAAATGAAGGAGATCAAATACGACAGCCTTATGCCAATGGATTTAATGATACGTACAAGAAATTCTGTGAACACAAAATTCTGACAACTCTACATCCTCGAAATATATAAAAATAGTGTGTCTAAAAACCTATTATTATTATTATTTGTATTATTATTATTATTATTATCGTTATTGCTGTATAGTATCACAGTGCACTATCTTCGCACAACGTTAAACCATAAAGGTTCCTTCATTAATTTACCATGTCTTTAGGAATTCAATTTCCTAAGACAGGTTATTTACTATAGCGTAGAGCAATAGGTTATTTATGTTATGTCATAAACCATAGGTCTGGCTGAATCCTAAACAGTTCTACCACCTCTAGTCATGCAGGCTACTCCCCGTGATGGAGTGGCAGGCTCGGTTTGTGTATTTCATAGCTATTGGCAGACAGCGAGGAGGTCACTCACCTTTTTTTTATAAGTGGTTTTATTTACATAGTAATAACTTTACACACATAGAAAGGAATTGTCAGTGCACAATGTGAATAATTAATACAGAAAATAAAAGTCACTGCACCATTGTTTATAAAGCAACACAGAAGCAAATTGTCACTGCACCTTTGTAAAGGTCAACACAGAAAGTAATCGTCACTGCACCATTTTAAAGTCACAAGCACTTATACGCATTAAACACTCCAGGCTGACGATAAGAACTCGTGGCTGTCCAATTCAAAACATACATAACAGCCGTCCAAACGCTGCAGTCAGTGTTCCAGGTTTGGCGGATTTCCATCTCTCCCTGCGGAGGTGGTCCATGAACCCCACCAGTGTGTGGTCCCGAGACCTGTGGCGGGAGAGGTTGTAATGAATCGCTCCCGCCGTGAACCAGAGGATGGCGTTACGCTTTTCCCCAGTGGAATGTGTTACTGCAAAACGTTGCACCTTCATGCCATCTGACACGTCCAGCGGCCGTCCGCAGATTCCAGATACTGCCTGGAGGGTCCAAGTCCAGACGACTGTCGCATTCCCACACGTAGTGACCCGATGGTCTAATGTGTCAGTGCGACCACAGGCGTCACACAGGTCGACATCACTCTGCCCATGCCGAGACAGTTTTTCTCTGGTCGGCACAATTTCATTGAGGTACTCATACAATGTCGATCGCCATTCCAGTGGAATCCAGGGATTCCACAGGTTCTCCCAAATAGTCGACCAGGCTCGCGTAGGATATTTCATCTGTATATAGGAGGTGAAGAGTCTTTCGGCGAGCAGAAACCTATAAAGCACCTTGGTAGGGAGGGCGGTGAAGGGTGTGGAGACACTGGATTTCAGACGGTTAAGAATTGCGAGTTCCTTCTTGAAAACATTGGCTGGGATGAGCATCTGGGGATTCGCACCTGGGACAAGTGACTGGATGCAGACAGTGTCTAAGGGGTCCTCCATATGGTGTTGCGCTCGAAAAAGCTGTGCGGCCAGCAAGGCGGCACATTTGTGTTCAACTGCCACAAGTTGCAGTCCGCCTCTTCGGAGTGGCAGGTTCAGTTGATCTCGACGAATCCGATAGCGGTATCCAGACCAGAGGAAATACCCGATGGCCATGTCCATTCGTTGGCAGAGAACGTGCGGAGCTGGGATTGCTTGTGCCAGAAACCATACTTTGGACAGGGCAAAGGTATTAATAAACCACACTTTCTGTATCAGGTTCAATCTTCTCGTCAGTTCTTCCTTTAATTGAAATCTCAGCGTATTTAGCCTCCGGTTCCAGTTGTAGCTGACAGTTTCTGCAAAATCGGGGAAGAAAGTTATCCCCAAGATTGTACACCTGTCAACTATGGGAATGGCTAGGTCGTGCGGAGTCCTGATTGTTGTAGGCAAGCAGATGGGCATGAGCGATGACTTCGCAGCATTGATGCGTGCACCTGATGCTAGGGCGTAGGTGTCCATGATGCTATTCGTAGACGTAAGTTCTGACTCATCAGTGATAAAGACGGTCACGTCTTCGGCATATGCCCGCAGGGTGATATGGGCACCATGCAGATCGATACCTTGGAGTTTCTCGTCCAGACTGCGGATCAGGGGATCAATAGCCAAAACAAAGAGCACCATCGACAATGGGTAGCCCTGCCCGATGGATTTATGGACGGGAATTGGACGGGGAAAAAATCCATTTATCAACACTCTGGATGAAGCGGATGCGTAGAGTCGTTGGAGGCAGTGTATGACGCCCAGAGGAATGTGAAAGTGACGCAAAGTTTGCCAAAGATATGCGTGGGCGACCCTATCAAAGGCTTTGTTCAGGTCAATATTCAGCAAGGCAGCCGCGTGATTTCCATTACCTGAAGCATAAAGAATGAGGTCTCGGATAGCAAGAATGCTATGCAGAATGGTCTTCTGGGGTATCGTGCAGGTTTGACCAGGGCCTATCAGGCTGTGCAGCACACGTTTGAGCCTTCCCTAAAGCCGTGGGGGTACTTCATGTGTGAATAGGTAGTTGCCCTTGGGTGACCTCATCCCCAACAAGGTGCCAGAAGTGTTTGTACCATTCATACGGCAGAGCATCTATTCCCGGAGTCTTGTTATTAGCTGTGTTTCGGAGAGCATAGTCAATCTCTGCCTTCATGATTGGGGCGCCAAGATGACGCATGCAGTCGTTGTCCCGGTGCCGGTCCATAGACGTCAAGAGTTGGTTACCTGCCGATTCCGAGACTGGTTCCTCAGCCAGCATCTCTCGAAAATAGCGCTCACCCTCTGCAAGTAGTTCCTCACGGGTCGTTAATATGCACCCATCCGGTCCCGTCCACTGACGAATACACTGACGCCCTTGCGAGCGGCGGAGACAGCCAAGCTGATAAACAGACATCTTTTCCCTGTCAATCAAGGAATATTTCTTGACATGCTGCTGCAGGGTGGCTAAATTGCTTTCTCGGGCATGGCAGATGGTTGTCTTAATCGTGCGTAGTGCCACCGACACATTTTCCCCTAGTTGTTCTCGATGGTGGAGGTCCTGTAACACGGTGTCATAGAAGTCCAGTTTCCGATATAAACGTTGATTACGTTCAAAGGTTATGGCTTTGGCGACTGCCCGAATGGCCGGCTTCACCTTTTCTAACCACCAGTCAGCCACATTGTTGTAACGGTGTTTCAGCCGTTGACACTGCCGATACACAGCCTCAAAACGCTGGGAATCCTCTTCCCTTTCAAAGCAGTTGGTATTCATTTTCCACGTGCCTCGCCCTTGTATTGTGTGTGCAGGGACGGCACTTCGCGCCGTAAATAAAAAGCCATTGTGATCACTAAAGGCGACAGGGATTATCCGACAGCCGCGTACACGTGAGGCAAGCGTACTGGACATATACGCCCGATCAATCCTGGATTTAGAGGCGCCACGGCAAAATGTATATTGGATCTGGTTGCCATGTATGTGTGGCCATATATCTATTAGTTGCATGCTCTGGGTGAGTCCCTGTAACCCAGGACAGAAATTGAAGGAACCCGTCTGATCCTGGGGGCGTAAGGTGCAGTTGAAATCCCCCATCAATAGAATGGGGAGATTCGTTACCAGGTGGGGTAAGATGTCTTGCCTAAATAAAACTTTCTCTCAGATTTATAATTGGAGCCAGATGGACTGTAAACATTTATGATCCTGACACCATGTACCGTAGCAGACGTTATACGCCCGGAAGGATCCATCACCACATCAGTTACTAGGGTGCCTTTACGGTAGATAATGGCCGTACCCCAAGCAGTGGTGCCCATGTTGTACCCGTTCGTCCGAGGGATGCGGTGAAACATCTGCTATTACATCGCATTCCTGGATTTCCAGGACAGAGTGGAGTTAAATGAACATGAAGTCAAATAAGGAATGTGTCGGAATTTCAGTTGACATATCACAAAAGCAGAGGGTAACACGAGATAAAGTATCTCCAGGGTCGTTACCGGTTTAAATTTAATAAAAAATACAAATAGAAATGGGCGCCACCAACTGAATCCTTAGCAAACCACATCCTTCCTGGTTAAGCCTTAATTAAGACAAGGAAAGAATTAGGAAAATCACATCATCATCAGATCACAACTAAGATAAAAACAAATTTATTCAAACTTTGATAGTCAGACAGAAATATTAAACACACATCCTACCTAAGAGTATGGTCGAATGCCAACGTTAAATTGTCATTGTCCTGAAAATCGAACCATCTCTATGCTATTCAAAATGTACTTCATCCACATAAAATATGAATATTTTCTAAAGTTCGCTTGGGTTCTCAGGTTCACCGTAGCACTATGTCTATGCGTCACTGACATTCGTGATACCTGAGACCTAACTTCTCTTTAAGTTAACATCATGAATGTGGATGTCAAAATTAATGAATCTGTCTAAACACATATTCTAATCACATATTTAAATATCAACTAATTTTATGGCTTGAATGGCATTATTCAAATGCTGAAAATCTCAGTAAATGCTCCTATAAATCGAATAATTAATTTACACTATATTTACACTGTCATTAATGATTGCTTGTTTGTGAATCACAGAAACTCCACTACTCATTGGTTATCATCATCATCATATCAAAATTAAATATCTCTCACATTAGTTCTCATCTCAAAATTCATTATATTCAAGTCATAATAATTAACTTATTACCATCAAATCATTTAAATGAATATTATAATCATCAATTCATTATATTCTCTAATTATCCACACACTCTCATTTCATCATCTCATTCAGATTAAATCATCTTAAATCATCCATCTAAATTGTTTAATTCATTAATTCAAGTTGCAATTCTTCAAATTATTTAAATCATATCTCTCATATAAATTTATTTAAATCCATTTAAATTTATTAATCATCAGCTTCTTTAATTAATTATCACCTTCTAATCCAGTTATTCATCAGCTATTTAATCACCTATTAATTTATTTAGATCAGCTTATTTATTCAATCTTTAATTCATCCATTTATTTAATTCATTGATTTATTCCAAATTTTAATTTATCAATATATTTAAATTTTAATCATCTGGTTATTTATATTTTTATTTCATCGAGTCAATTAGATTTTTATTTAATTAGGTCAGATCATTAATATGCTTAAACTTCAGATTATTATTTTATTAATTATTATTATCAGAAAATCTTGTATTATCAACATTATTTATTTGTTTAATTTCCTAACAAATTGTTTAATATGGGTTATAGAACGTTGTCTTACAGTTTTATCACTTCCAAGTTATATCTCGTATTTAATTATCATGCCAAAAAATATTAATGCCTTCACAAAATCACGTTGGATCTCACTATCCAAAACTTCATCATATACTCTCACTTTATCAAATACCATATTTGAATACCATAATTATTCCACGTAACACCATAACTACTCCACATAACACCATAACTATTCAGCGCACAGCATGAATCTCAAAAATTATGCTAGACTGGGTTCGACGACCTCATGTCTGCCTCAAAATACATTAGCAATATTGCAACTTCCACTTGGCAACTTCCAGAAAATGCCTATCACAAACTTCACTTAATCACGTTGCATGATCTACAAAAATATATAACTGGCTTCAAATTATTAACGCACACAATCTCCAAGAACTGTAATTAATCTGATCACATCTAGACAACTTCTTAAACAATAAGGAAAAATTACCTTAGTAATCGAAATCCAATTCAAGATCTGCTTTCAAATAGAGCATAAATTCTCTTAAAATTCTCAAAATTCACTTCACAGAAAAACACCAATGTGTTATAATCTCTCACATCAAAAATATGTAAAACTGATCTGCCTCAAAATAAATCTGACCATTAATGATTCATCTTACAAGATTCAATTACTTGAAATCCCTCTCAAAGGTATCAAACTCACTCACAAAAGAGTATCAAAAGTATCAACTGTTAAATGAATGTACTCTCAAAAGAGTATAGCAACAAAATATTGGATTGGCAAACAAGAATTACAAAATGTACCCCTGCTGACATTTATTTTTAATTTATTTAACAAAATTCGACTAATGTGTGACTAGTAGTTTCTTGTTTAATCCTCTTACGATCTCAAGTACACTCGGATGATAAAAATGAGGCCCTCGACTGGCAGGTTAGGTGATTACCACCACGCAATTGCCTAAAGCGAAAGGCCCCACCCCGTAGATTATCATGATAATGCCCTAGACGATGGGTCAGGTGTGTACCACCACGCAATCGTATAAAACGAAAGGCCCCATCTCGTAGACTGAATGTACCAGATTGGAATTAACAAGTCTCTAGTTGTCACATAAAAGCGATATTCATTCACTTGAGTGAATAAAATCTTAATATCTCCAAACAATCCAATAGAAAAAATCCCTACTGATGAATAATACATACTCGCTAGTATGCAATGAACTGACGAAATAATTTAAATAATCCAATTGCAGATCACGAGTTCGAAACACTCGCCACAAAAAATAACTATCCAAGAAAAACTATCATTACTGAAAAATGTCAAAAAGACCAAACATCTGCTTAATAAAGCCAACAAATTGTGAGAACGTGGTATAATGGTGCCTGCCATATCATATGGTAACGCCATATTCCAGCAAAATGGAGCAAAAAATATCTAAGCCATGTCAAAATAATCGTAGAACTCCTACTAGAAATATATACAAGTATGCCCAGTGTTCATGAAGAATCATATCAGGAAAGTCATAACTCTTACAATACCTTCTTATATCAGCTGTTAATATAATTCAAAGATCGCCGATTATCCTCGTGTGTGCTACAAATTTCTTGAAAGATCGACGAAAACATCGTATCACCCACTGCACTAACGATTGACTTCATATTCCAAGTGAATCTGATGTTGGATGTCCTCTTCTTCAGGAACCGAATCCATCGCTCTGTGGTGCCATCACGTCTCCGTATTCGCCTAGCCCGACATGATGAACTGCATATTATCCATCACGGATATTGTCCAAACTCTTCCATAAAAGTTCATAAATGTAGAGTACCCCATACTCTTCGACTATGTCACGCCACTGTCCCATACAATGTTCGGTTTGTATATGACAATAGTTAATCTCCACAGCGGCTGAATTTCACTAGTAGAAAATAAATTATTTATAAAAGTGTATAGATTTCTGAAACACCCTGTATCTGCGTTCGTAACTGATATTTCATAATTGTTCATGAAAAACAACTATATTGCTGCACGTGCCACTGTTCATAAAGTGCATATTCTCGTAACTGTTCATTTGCCTAAAAGCATTAATGTTGGCCTGACCCCATGGTCGCCTTAAATATTCCGGTCTGAAATGCATTATTTAATAAGCCGTAATACCATTGGAATATATCTAAGTCCATTTGAAAGTTCACAATAGCAGTGTATAATTGCTATCTGCCTGCACAATTAGACTGTAGAACACAAGTCCAAACTTATAAAGTTTTAACAAAATGTCGAAATAATGTTCAGCTGCTTGCATGTCGCCTGCTTGTAAAATGTCGGACCCAGCACGCCCCGTTCTGCCTCACTGTTCTCGAATAATGCGACGCTGAAAACTGGCCTCATTATATCACTTCGCTGTGCTGTCATGTATCAAGAATGTGGCTCGAAATAATGTTCTCAATTCTATCACAATGCTGCGTATTACTTTAACGAACTGTAACATTGGAAAAGCATTGCTGTTTCGCATAACTGTAACCACGATGTTGAAAATACATCTGCCCGAATACCGGCTCTCCATTCACTTTCACGGCCTGTATAGCTTGCCTTGCTAACCGCTTCTCGCACTGCACACCGTGCTTCTCTCGTCTTGACTGACTGACCTACTTTCGTTCTCCTAGCGTATGTTACTATCAGCTCTGCTTGCTGGAATACTACTGTCGTTTTCCTCGCACCATGTGCTGTACTCAGCTTGACTGGCTGGACTACTACTGCTGTTTTCCTCGCGCACCATGAGCTGTACTCAGCTCTGCTTGCAGGAATACTACTGCTGTCTTCAGACTGAGTGATGTGCTCCGCTCGGCGCTGTCACGTGACGTTCCCCTACCATCTGCGGTCATACGTCACAAGTATAATCTCGACCACAAACATATCGGCAATTAAGTTATACCATAACTTAAGGAGTTATCTGCCTTTCTTCAAGTTATCACCATAAAGATTTCCTGATATTTCTTCTCTTCTGAGATGATATAATATTATATTCCATATAGATCTTGATAATACTTCAATATTCCTCCCATAATTCCATCTGCTTGACTGGTAGTGCCACCTTCATCCTTGGCCTCCTACGTCATTTCCTATCATTCTTCTCGACTCGATCTGAGCGCTATCTTTTCTTCTTTTCCCATAAATCTCAACTACGGCTCGATGTCAACTGACGTAGCCGATAGCCTCAACTAGGTATCGGGAACAATGTTAACTATATAGTCATGGTCATAGAGGAAGCCAATGTTGCATTCGCTGACTTCTTGCAGAAAAAGAATGTCAACATCATATTCACGCAGAAAACGGCTTAACAGCGCCTGAGTGGCCGGATTCCTCAAGCCAGGAACATTTACTGTGGCATAGGTCTTCAAATGTGAATTATGGTCCATAGTTGATATCGGCTAAGAGAGGAGCTAACTGTAGATCCAAATCCTGCAGTGCCTCCCGGGACTGCTCACTATATTTAGCCCGCATCTTGCTAACGAACTCGGGGGCTCCCTCATGCTGACCCATTTGAGCGCACTTGCGTAGAAGTGAAAGAATGGGTCCGGGGCTAGGAAGGGTTGCCATATGACACAGGTCCGACATCATTTGCTGAACCTCAAGGGCTTCGCCGGTAGTAAGGCTCGCAGCAGGTGAGGCCTCTGTTGGACAACTTCTGGGGGTTTCCGGCACTCGGAAACGGGGGTCTATCTCACTGACACGTATTTCACCTTTCTTCAGCTGCTTAGGCTTGTTCTGTGCTCTACGGGTTTTAACAAGTTCAGTGGCGAGCGAAGCATCGGATTTATCGGAAGTAGGGTTAACCTTGCGCTTAGGTTTACGATTTTTCACGACTGGGATTGCGAGCGAAGCATCTGAGTCATCAGAAGTATGCCCACGGCTAACGAGCATGCTTTCCTCAATGTCCTCAGACCAGGTGGTCGTTTTGCGTATCCCCGAATTTTCCATGTGCCGAGCCTTCTCCTTCGGGGGAACTATGGGTAGGTTTGGCAACTGGAGGGGGTGACCGGTCAGCATCCAAGGGTTGCTCTGAAGACTCTTCCTGGTGCAAGACCACAGACTCTGGATACATGTCAGGCACACCTATGCTGCCAGCCAGTGTGACAGGCTCCGTCTCAATTGGAGGCGTGCTGTCTAGCGGGGGAAAGCCTGTATCGTAGCGTGCTTGAGTATCGCCTGGGCTGTGAAGCGGGGAGTCGTCTATACGGCGGCTGGAACTAGGGGTGACCATAGCCGCAAGGCTAGTTGTCCGTGTGTCGCGTTCAAGGCGCGTCCTGGCCGAGTATCGGCGCGGACAGTCGATACGCAGATGGTCCATAGCTTGACATATGGCACATGTTTTAACTTGCCCTTCATAGCTAACCTGTCCACGGAGCCCATCAATCATGATAAAGGACGGAATTTGTATGTGTCGGATACCATTTGCAACTGGTAACTTGTAATACTGGGACCAACTTTCATTTGTGATGGAATTGACTGTACCATATTTTGCAAAATGGGTGCGTATTGTATCATTTGATAATTCAGGTGGAATATTAAAGAGCCTTACCCGCGTGGCTTCCATGCCGGCAGCGGCAATTTCTACCGAAACAG
Organism: Meconema thalassinum; assembly: GCA_946902985.2. NCBI lineage: Eukaryota > Metazoa > Arthropoda > Insecta > Orthoptera > Tettigoniidae > Meconema > Meconema thalassinum. Next base: position 293,689,302 of record OX336390.1, on the reverse strand, counting down.
ACTCCCCATTAAACAAAGTAAGCCTGTGTGTTCCCGCAAATTTATTCAAAAGTTTGTCCATAATAGATTGAGAGATTACATTGATAAAAACAGAGTTGGACGGTGCGTCAAGTTGCAGGGTCTCCAGTTGGTCGACCGTGAGTTTCAGCATCTCCGCCACAAAGGTGTGAATTTCCGCTGCCGACGGACGCGTGGTGTTCCGTTGGAAGGAGCATTTCAACGTATTTTTCCTGATGGTTTGCATTTCTTCCTGGGGTTCTATCCAATTGACAAAGAGCCTGTACTAAGCGTAGGCGAAGCTATTCGGCGCACTTAACTGTTGTGTGTTGGCAGCACTCTCACTGCTCAGATGCACCAGACATGCGTGACCTTACTCGTTCGTGGCTAGAGCCACACTGACCTTCAGACTCTGGTCTACATGCCACAGCGTTGGAGGGGAGGCCGACGGGGATATGTGAACTGTTTTGCGGTGAGAAATCTAGCCTATTTGCTTTCCCAAAACATTCACCGGCAATTTTTGTGATTTAATTTCACATACACTAATACTACTATATTTATTGAATATGTTTGCTTAGAATACCATCTTCCATCGCTAGTTAAAAGGACTACATGTATATACACCCTGTCTATATAATTCTATATTAAACTTTTGAACTGGCGGTGGTTTGGGGTCTAGGGATTGCGAAACGTGAAGATATGTCAAAATTTTAAGGAAATCGGAACATGGTATCCATTTCAATAGGTATGTTTCTAATGAAATCTACCTAAAACGAAGTTAACAAGTAGACCGTGAAGAACCATACAGCCTATTTTCATATACCCTACTCATGTTAATTGCCTCTATCAACATACAAAATTTCAGTTTGAAGGTTGTGATTGATTCGTAGATATTGAGAACCGTCTAAATAATTCAGATGGTCGCCAGGTTGGATATTTATTTTTGTACTATTACATGAAGATTATTGTGTACGTGTGGTATTCAAACTTCAATCGCATCATTTGGACACTAGAAGTAAAAACGAGATTTTAAAATTTCGCACAGCTGCCATCTTGTGATTATGCAAACAATTCAAATAAATTAGATGCCAGTGGAATAACATTTGTATAAGTATTTATCGTGCAAAGTTTCACTGCACTCGGATAGTTAATTCACGAGAAACGTCCATTTAATTATTTATACTTCGCGTCGCCGCCATGTTGGATTTGTGCTCACCAGGTTACTGAAAGTCCTATAGGTAAACATATGTTCATACCCTCTATGAACATTAAAAAAATCAGTTTGATTGCTGAAAAAGATTCATAGATATTGAGAACCGTCTAAATATTTCGGATGCTCGCCATTTTGGATTGTTATATGTAGCCTATAGGTCATAGAGTTATGTACCATTCAAGGCAATTATTGCCTAGGTTCATTATTCAAACTTTTACTTCGATCGCATGATTACGACACAAGAAATAAAAACTTAATTTTAAAATTTCGCACAGCCACCATCTTGAGGTTATGTAAACAATTGAACTAAATTAGATGCCAGTGAATTACAATATGTAAAATCATTTACTGTACCACATTTCACTGCGCTCAGAGAGTTAAATCACGAGGAAAGTCTATTAAAATGTTTCAAATTCGCTTGGCCGCCATGTTCGTTTCGTACTTTACAGGTTTATGAAAAATACATACATAAACTTGTATCAGTACACTTTAACACCGTACATCTCAGGGTGATATCTGTAATAGTCTCGGAGATATAGAATGTCAGTGAAATATTTCGCACAGCCGCCATTTTGAAGTTATGTAAACAATTGAACTAAATTAGACTCCAGTGCATTCCAATGTGTATAAACATTTTCTTTACCAAGTTTCATTACGTTTCAATAGTTAAATCGGGAGAAACGTCTATTTAAAAGTCTCAACTTCGCTTGGCCGTCATGTTGGTTTTGTAGTCACCATGTTTTTGAAAGTCTCATAGGTGAACTTCTAGTTCTGCCCTTTATCACCGTACACAATTGCAGGGCGATATCGGTAATAGTTTCGGAGATACTGAATGCTGGTGAAATATTTCGCACAGCCCCCATGTTGGATTGGTGAGACACAATAATATTTGAAGGGCACGGTCGGGGTCGGCCTGAATAGTACACTTAAACACCGTACATCTCAGGGTGATATCTGTAATAGTCTCGGAGATATAGAATGTCAGTGAAATATTTCGCACAGCCGCCATTTTGAAGTTATGTAAACAATTGAACTAAATTAGACTCCAGTGTTTCATTGTAATCGCTCCAGCCGTTTAGAAGTAGGGGACGCACACACACACCTCTCACACACACACGGACAAAAGGTGATCTAATAAGCCTAATTTTAGCCTATTTTCAATTATGAAAAAAATAGGCTTATGAGATCACCTTTTGTCCGTGTGTGTGTGCGTGTGTGTGTGTGTGTGTGTGTGTGAGGGGTGTGTGTGTGTGTCCCCCCCCCTAATAAAATCGGACGACCTCGACCGTGCCCTTCAAATTTTGTTACGTCTCTCCAATCCAACATGGCGGCTGTGCGAAATATTTCACCAGCATTCAATATCTCCGAAACTACTCCCGATATCACCCTGGAATTTTTACGGTGATAAAGGAAACTACTAGAAGTTCACCTATGTGACTTTTCAAAAACTGGTAACTACAAAACCAACATGGCGGCCACATGAATAGGTGACTTTAAATAGACGTTTCTCGCGATTTAAGCAACCAAACGCAATAAAACTTGGTACAGTATATGTCTATACACGTTGTAATGCACCGACATCTAACTCTGTTCAATTGTTTACATAACCACAAGATGGCGGATGTGCGAAATATTTCACCGACATTCTATATCTCTGAAACTATCAGCGGTATCACCCTGAAATTTTGTACGGAGATAAAGGGCACTACTGGAAGTTCATCTATAAGACTTTCAAAAACCGGTTAACTTCAAAGCGAACATGGCGGCCAAACGAATTTGAAAATTTTAAATGGACCTTTCTCGCAATTTAATGTTCCAAACGCAATGAAATCTTGTACAGGAAATGTTTATACACACTGTAATGCACTGTATCTAATTTAGTTCAATTGTTTACATAACCTCAAGATGGCGGCTGTGCGAATTTTAAAATTAAGTTTTTATTTCTTGTGTCGTAATCATGCTATCCAAGTGAAAGTTTGAATAATTAACCTACGCAATAATTTTCCTTTAATGGTACATGACTCTATGGCCTATACATTTAACAATCCAACATGGCGACCAACCGAAATATTTAGACGGCTCTGAATATCTACGAATCTATTATAGCAATCAAACTGATTTTTTTTATGTTCATAGGGGTATGAACATAAGTTCACCTATAGGACTTTCAATAACCTGGTGATCCAAAATCCAACATGGCGGCGACGCGAAATATAAATATTCACATGGACGTTTCTCGCAATTTAACCATCCGAGTGTAGTGAAACTTGGTACAGTAACTCCTTATACGAATATTAATCCACTGGCATCTAATTTATTTCAATTGTTACCATAACCACAACATGGCAGCTGAGCGAAATTTTAAAATATCCTTGTTATTTCTTGTATCCTAATCATGCGATTGAAGTTTAAATGCTACACGTACACAATAATCTTCATGTAACAGTACATAACTCTGGGACCTACATATATAAAATCCAACATGGCGACCATCCGAAATATTTAGTCGGTTCTCAATATCTACGAATCTATTACAGCAATCAAACTGGCAATTTGTATGTTGATAGAGACAATTAGTATTTGTAGGATATATGAAAATAGGCTATTTAGTTCTTCACGGAACTACTTGTTTCATAAACTGAAAATAGGCTAAATATATGTCTTCATAAAAAGCACCATTGAAAGGCTTAGTACTATTACCTCATCTCATGTAAGAGCTGACAACTGGCAAGACAATACTTCATATTGAACTGGATACAGCTCTAACGATTTATATTTTAATGCATGAGGCCAGGATTTTTGACGTAGTTTACCCATACATTGGTGGAAAAAACTACCAAACGTTTGATAAAATTAGTATTATAAACTACAATGTCTCTGTAACACATGCACCTTTTACCATAAATGAGTATGTATGCCCATAATAATATGAAATAAATCGATGATTGAATTAGTGGATTAGGTCGATTACCTTCACTGGTATTGCGCTCAAATTAGCCCCACTTTCGTCACAGGTAGTACGATATCCAGTAATGGTGGAGATCAATGGATAAGATGTGTGTGGCAATCACAGGGTAGTAGTGCTGAATTACATTTAAAAACAAAGAAAAGGGCTTGCATAGGTCCATACTTCATTAAATTCATTACAGTGAGCAGTAGTCTACTAACCCAGCCAATGAAATCCCTGTGGGCAGAAAAAGGGGCCATCCCTTGAATTTGATTTGTTGTCAATCAAGAGGTCAGAAGTAGATTTTAAAATGATATTAGATGTCAGTTTTATGAAAGGGAAATGAAAGCGAAGAGCTCTTTGCAGTATCCTTCTGTGCTGTCAAACAATACAGTAATATCAAGTGAACAATCTGTGACGGAACTCATCAAATTTGATTGCTCTAATGACTGAAGTACATCCACCCAGCACTTAATTAATTGCTTCGGCGGTGACATCATCGATCGTGCCTGCATACATGCGTGAGAGGTGACAGGCAGCAGCGTAGCAGTGCCGGGGAATATCACAGGTATGAGGAGCGATAGCACTAGACTGGCAAATAAATCGGAGATTCACCTGTAAGGCGCTCTCCACCAGAGTACAATGTCATGACATGACACCGCCATGTTGTTTCCATAGCAGGAGACGTCAGAGGCCTTATGCATATCTTTCGAGTTGGCAAGGTACGTTCGTGCGTTTTTCTCCTGTCCCTTCTGGAATAGGCAACCTGTGTATCAGTTCTGCGGGTGGCCTGTATAAGGCGCGAGTTTAACGGGTTCTCAGGAACCAGCTCAGGTTTGCTTTTAAACAAAACAAAACAAAATGTCATGTAATATACTGTGGTACAGCATTGCCGCACTAGGTTTATAAAATACCGTACCATTATTTATTGAAGAAATAATCTGAACATTTTCAAGATAGGTACTTATAATTCTAAGAACTCAGATTAAACAATTTACTAAATCCTACACCAAAACTAGTTGCATTCATCTATAGCTTCTCTGGTTTATGGACTAACTACTGCATTATCACTATAACATAATTATCATAAAGAGTTTTATTCCTACTTAAGCATAAGATCAAAATTCATACCAAACTGAAAAAAATTGTCAATGAACCACTGCATCAGTTCTATATCATTGACATCTCCACTACGGGCTGTCTTTTGAAGAATTCGTTTTTTCATCATTATATTGGCTGCTTGGTTGGTTCCTCAGTTTAGGGGCTGTGACAACGCGGTCATGTAGCCCCGTGTACTTTGGGTGTGTGTGTAGAATCTGTCTGATAACCGGTGTTAATTGTGATGACTGTATTAGTGTGCGTTATCTGTTTTTAATTCAAGTAAGGACTGCAGAGGTTGAATTTTTCAAGTAGTTCCTACTTTTTCCGCCAAACGCCACCGACAACGACTACTAGTTCAGAACTTTGCTACTAGACGCCTTCGCAGTCGGCTCCTGGCAACGAACTTAGGAATCTAAGGCGTTGTTTAAACTTAACCTATAATTTAGCTTCATACAGGTGTAATTAGTGGAAGGTTCTTTAACATGCAATAAATCTATGACATGGGACCGCCAGCTTTACTTCCCCTCCGAAGGAAGGCATTGTGAGTGATTTTTAACGCTCTTAAAAATCCAACGACTTCGGCCGGGTTTGAACCCGCGATCGTGGGCATAGAAGCTCAGCATGCTACCAACTACGCCACCGAAGCCGCTACATCATTATTTTAAAGAATGTTGTAACAGATCTGATTTTTAATATTTTCGAGTAGTTTCGATAATTTTAGATTAATTGGAAATAATTTTTGAACCCATACTTTTTATAAAATTATATGTAATTTTGCAACTTCATTCATATCATATATTGTCTGCTGAAGAAGGTACCAGTACAGTGTACTCAAATATTACATTTTATTCACTTAAGGTATCTTTTCCTAATTTACTAAACTCTGTCAATAAGAATTTGGGCAGACATGGTCCTTTTAATGTCACTTCGTGCTAAACCATTACTTGCTGACTTATTCTCGTTGTCCGAATCGCTTCCTGATAAATATTTATAATATTCCACGAAGGTCCTTAATACGGTATATTCATCATTTCGTGTAGTTTTATGAACGAGTCCTTGCATTATACGTTTTGATTGTATTAATGCTATACTCTCTTGTATCCAGTAGGTTTCATCTGCATCGGAGTTGAGAAATGAGAATGTTCCGACGTTAATTGTATCTTGAAAATCACCTGTTTCTGGTGGTATCACAATATGTAACGTGGTTGTGAGAGCATTACCTATGAACAGATTACAGTAGAACTATAATTAACCGAATCAATTGGGACCGGACTCCACTCGGCTAATCAATAATTCGGATAATTGGATTTACATACATTGTAAACATACATATGTATTTTATGTTCGACCCTCACTAGTATGTGTTAGAAAACTGTATCATAATGATGGTCATTATAACACCGTTTTTCATTATGATACAGTTTCTCCAGCCAAACAGAGCTCGTTCATTGACCAATTAGGTAACGATACCTTCGCGCATGCACTCAAAATCCAACATGTCGTACATAAATACAACATCGAACTATAATAAATTACCGACATGGAATACGCACCGTCCATATGTTCGCGTAAATATACTGGCGAATATGAGACAAGAAATAGCACTGTACTGGTACCTTAATATCCCCAAAACCAATTTCTACACAGCTCGTGGTTTTGACACGACTTCAGAGACAGTTTTACTGAATACTGGTGCGCAATCTGAATATATGGTATTGAAGCACACAGAGCGCAAGCGTCGGTTGTCCAGAGAGCTTGGACAAGAGAGATATACTACCCACCGCAGCACCCGATCACAACATTCTACTGTAGTGACTGAACAGATATTTATGAATATTTATGTTAAAACATATAATAAAGTTATAATTATCGTCGAACATAAACAGTCGTATGCAACTCGCCTATAATGGTAATTAAGACACTCGTATGGAAATTATAAAACTCGCATACGCTCGTTTTATAAAAATACTCGTGTCTTAATTATAGCCATTATAGGCTCGTTGCATAATGTACTATTATGTTCGACCCTGGCGAAATGTAAATATTATATGGCAGAAAATTGTACTATAATGAGGCTCATTATAGTACAAGTTTTCATTATGATACAGTTTCTCCCACCAATCAGAGCTCAAGAAACAGTTGTCTGACCAATTAGGTAAGGTTAACATCGCACCTGTGCTCACTTCCATGGCCCCCTATTTTAAATGTCACTGCGTGGCGAGTGCCATAGTGGAGTATTCCATGAGGCCATGGTCAAATACAAGGTATTCTCTGCGTCCCATGCGCTCTGTTCAGTACTTAAAACTGATGAGATCTCGACAGATATTTATGAATATTTATGTTCGAACATAAAATAGTTATAATTATCGTCGAACATAAACAGTCGTATGCAACTTGCCTATAATGGTAATTAAGACACTCGTATGGAATTATAAAACTCGCTACGCTCGTTTTATTAACATACTCGTGTCTTGATTATTGGCATTATAGGCTCGTTGCATAATGTACTATTATACAAAAGGAGCTTATTTTCGGTACCGTATGCATTTTTAATTATGTAATTAAATGTAAAAGGCAACACTTTTACATGTTATTTACCGTACGTACTTACAAGTGCTGTACAATAGTAGTAAATAAAAGTCATTGTTTGCTTAACATCTCGGTCGAAGTAAGCTCATCATCCCAATCATGTTCGCGCTGCGCCTACAATAGCTTAGTGGAGGGAAGGGCAATAGCGCGCGTAGATAGAATCATTATTTTGCGAATCGAAATACGTTTCCGTCTTCTTTTCATCCTGAAAGCGATTCGGATAATCAGCGATTCGGATGATTGCAGTTCTACTGTGCATTATGTGTACTTACAAATGCACATGTTGATTCATTAAGATATACCTAGAAGACCTTTGTGTTATTTTATGTTGAGATTCTCGTAATTCAATTTCCACAACATTCTGATCACAGTATAAGGTCCATGTGCGTTAGATATTGGGGTTTTTCTTTTTCATATTGGTGTCCTATTAATGTGAAATATATAGCCTGTTCGCTGCAATAAGTGGTATTTTCAGTTGCTTTTAGACGACAAAGACACGATCTAGCAACTACGATTGCTACCATCACTAGCTTTCGATTGCAGCCTATGTGGCAAGTTTATTTCAATTCGGATCATGTGTTTTGGAATTGATATGGAGACAGACAGGAAGTCACACACTGAACCCGGAGTAATCTCGTGAACCTTGTTCGTATTTATAAAAGTAGACTAGGCTATCAAGCGACATTAAATCCGCAATAACCGAACGTGACTCATTACTCAGACGTTATAAGCAGACCTTTTCAAGTGACGATTTTGAAAAATATCGTGTGCTAAACGAATGATTCGAAATGTAAAAATGTAAGCCTATTTCCATCAGCTAGACGGTAACTTGAATGCTAGAAACACTTGGCAGCAACTCAGGTCGGTAGGTATTGGGAAGCGCACTACAAACTCAAATACGCATGATATTATTCCCAATGAATTAAATGCTCACTTTGCTCGGGAAATGATTAGTACTGATCCCCAAATAATACAAGCAACAAAAAATTCACTGCAATTTGTCCCATCGCCTCACTGGCCGTTATTCAAGTTTCACAAAATAAATGAGACTGTCGTAAGAAACAAATAACATCTATCAAATCACAAGCAGTCGGAATAGATGACATCCCCATTTCCCTTATCTTTAACCTGATAGAGGTAGTACTGCCAATTATTTCACATATTTGTAACACATGTCTCTTAGAAGGTTTCTTCCCAACAATATGGAAAGATGCTTTATTTATTCCAGTTCCGAAATATTCACTTCCAAATTCTCTATCCGGCTATCGACCTGTATGCATACTTTCCTCAATTTCCAAAATACTAGAAAAACTTATGCATGAACAACTGCTCTAGTATTTTACGCAATACTTACTAATTGATTCGTTACAATTTTGATTTAAGTAAGGACATAGCATATATACTGCACTAAATAAGATCACTGATGACGTAAGACGAGCAATGGATGAGCGTAAAGTGTCTATACTCATTCTTCTAGACTTCAGCAATGCATTCGACACCATTAATACAGACATACGTATGGCTAAATTGCAATCCTTCCATCTTAGCCCGTTGCTCTCAAATAATTCGCCTCATGTCTTCATAATTGAAGACAACGTGTACTCCTTAATGAAAACAGAACTGAGTGGAAGTTCAAAATAAAAGTAGTACCTCAGAGTTCAATTCTCGTCCCCCTTATATTCATTTTATATCTGAACAACACCTCATCGAAACTGGAAAACTGCAACTACCATCTATATGCAGACGACCTTCAGATATATAGTCACACAAAAGTAAATGGCATACATGCGGCAATTGAAAATATGAATCTAAATTTAAAGCGGATCAGCCACTATGCAGCTGAAATTTATATTGCCATCAACCCAATTAAAACACAAGCTATCGTGATACGACAGACTAAATTGCCTTTTCACTTACACAGTAGACCACTTTCCTTAATTCAACTTAATGGTGTCGCTATCCCGTTCTCTAAATCGGTAAAAAGTATTGGAGTCACACTAAATTAAACATTGAACTGGGATGAGCATGTTACTAATAGAGATACATGCAGGAATGTTTACTCGTCACTTCATCCACTTAAGATTCAACAGTCCGTTCTACCCCGTAACTTAAAAATAATACTCGTCCAAACCTTGATACTCCCTATATTTAACTACTGCGATGTTGTATTAGTAGATGCTACCGGTGAACAAAACAAGAAACTCAGAGAGCTTTAAATTCCTGCATTAGGCTTATTTTCCTCACACGTATCTCCATTTTATGCTCTACTTTCCTGGTTAAAAGTAGAACAACAAAGAAACCTGCACATATGTACACTCATCTATCTACTTCTCAATGAAAGTACACTTCACTATCACTCTTGTAATTTTCGTTTTCTATCTTCCTTCCATGATCGTCACACGCGATCTGGCTCTATAATTTCAATTCCTCTACACCATTCATCTGCCTTCAGTAACTCTTCCCTCTTGTCGGGAAATAGAATTTTGAATAATTGTCCTCGTGACGTTAGAAATTGTACATCCCTAACAACTTTCAAACGTGCATGTAAAGATTTCCTCTTTAATTCGTAGGCCAACTAGAACAATTTGTGTATGAATGTGCGAGTAAATGGCCATAGTAAGACTTTGTTAAAACTCCATGTATTTTATTACTGTATTTTATTTGTATAGCTTTTATAATATCACGCAGTTGCAACATTAATTCTAGTATTTCTGATTCCCTAGTATTTAAGTTTGGTAGGTTAAGATTATCATATATGGGTATTCAATATAGTTGCATTGTGTGTACTTAAGTGTAAGAGAGGGCCTAGAGCTCTAACTTCGCCACAATAAAGGCACCAATAATAATAATAATAATATGAGCCTTACAGTAGTCGCATATGATGTGTAACATCTGACATAGAAGAAACCTCACGTGAAATTGTTGATACAACGGTATTTTATAATATTATTGGCACAAATATTAATCAATTGTAAAAGGGAGTGTTTTACAGATATTGTGGTTTATAATACGGAACTCATTCTATTAGGTGATTTGTAGCGTCCACCAGCACTAGCCTAAATAAAGAATACAATATGGATCAACTAGATTAACAGACGTGAAACCGCTCATAACCTAAAATTCCTTATAAATAGGCCAACTTGCAATGCAATGTGCACAGCAGTAGATCATGAAAGGCTTGCCCAGTTCCCGGACCTCTTGAAATTACAGACCAACACGTAATTGCATATGAATTCTTTTAAAATGAATCTGATTGATATGACAAATATCGTTTAAAATGATAATCTGGTAGCAAAAATATCTATCCCATCCGGGATTCGAACCGAAGATTTCTAGATTCACAGTCAATTGGGCTAACACCACGGCTATTTTGACCACGCAATTACAGTGTACAAGATGGTGACTTATTTTCACGTTCCAATAATACTGCGTTACGGAATTAAGTTTCATTTACATTTTGCTTCTTTTGATAATGTTCCTGCATGAAATTGAGTTTAAAATGCCTTATTTATAGGCCCCCTTGTGAGTAAAGAGACTGTGTTCAGCAATAGTCCATGAAGGCTTGCCTAGTTCCCGTATAAACGCAACGATATATGTTATTTTGATGACTGTATTACCGTTATGTGGGTTAATATTTGAATAGCCATCGTGCAGAAACATAATACCGGAATTGCCGACTACTTACAATGTTTCATATTAAATCATATAATTATTTAAATGCTGATACAAAGATTTCGACCATGTGCCAGGTACTTTGTGTTTCAAACAGTTGACACCAGAATTCGCATGAGCGTTTACCGTCAGAATCGCTTTTATCCAGTGATTGAAAAACAGACTCTTAATAAATTATAATTTTTTTCAGCAAATATGATATAATGAATATTTTTACACAAAATAACGACAACTTGAAGATGATTTATTGTAGGAATATTTGTAATGGCGCCTCCAAACCTTGAAGTAATCCGTATGAGATATACATTCCACAGCAGCCGGGAGGGATATGATCCAGCTGGAAGTCTTACACACTTCCGTCCGATCGACTTAAGTCTCATTTTTCTAAATCACTCCCACAAAACCGGGTGAGTTAGCCGTGGTTGTTACGGCGTGGCTGCAGGCAGTCGCTTACGTCCGGGAGGCGAGGAGGTTCGAATCCCCCCACCGGCAACCTTGAAGATGGTTTACTGTGGTTTCCCATCTTCCTTCCAGGCAAATGCCGGGGTTGGTCCCTAACTATAGGCCACAGCCGCTACCTTTCAATTCCTAGTCCTTACATTCACACTTTCCTCCCCAGACAACACTCCACACGCGACGGTACTTGTATCTCATCCCCTGGGTGTCCGCTTAGAAGCAGCTACTAACTCAGGCGAGCCGAACATGTCCTCGGACACTCCCGGCACTAAAAGCCATACGCTAAAAAAACTCCCACAAAAATATCCAGCAACCAACTGGAAAGATGTTACACATCAATAATAATAATAATAACAATAGAAACAAGCAAAGATAATAACACATCGGTGAAACGAGTAAAATGTACACAACGTTATCCTCTCACCGACAAACTAATGATTATAAAAATATCCCTATTCAAGTAACGTATCTAAAGTTGGATATACAGTACTTCAAGAATACATGTCTGGAATACAGGAGATACAATAAGTCTTCTGATAATTCAGTATAACCTCAAAGCCATTCAATCTGAATAATGATATATCCCGACGTCGGTTCCAGGTGGAACCGTATCGGACAATCAAACCCAGTTCAACCTGGTCAGCAAAAACCCCGCTTCCTCACTATACAAAGCTGCACGTTCAGGTCATAAGAGGTCACTTAGTCACTGCATATGCAGAAACCAGACAATCGCAGGGGCTGATTTCCTGCTGATTAGGAGGTTGGGCAAGTTGGACGGAAGCTCAGAGACCAAGGGGCACGGATCGGAGGAAATACTTGGGAGCAGAAAAGCTGAGCGAATTCCAAGATTCATGGTACCACGTCACACTCCCATTCCTCTCCTTGTGTAGCAAGGGTTGATCAGAAGCTATTTGTAGAGATACGATAACGACCTTGGTACAAAATCTTTCAGAACCCTTGATCGGCCTATGGCGTAAGTCTATGCCATCAGGTGGGGATACAACAATTTTTAGAAGAATATCGTATTAACCTTTAGTGACAAATTGTTGATCAAAATCAGGAATAAACGACAATATTTTCATTGGCATGTTTCATCTCTTCCTCAGAGGTTCTGGAAATTTTAGGTGTAGAATATGTTTCTGTCCCAGTCCGGATGGACTGAAGACTGAAGTAAGAGAATTTTTATTGTGACCATACGTTGATACAAGCTATTTATTTTCATTTTGAACATAGTGGATAAGCAAACTTAAAATCGAGAAATACAAGTAAGAAAAACAGTAAACATAAAAGACACACAATAGAAGTAAGTTAAATACGACTAAAAATATAAAGGCAATGCTATAAAGTAACAAGAAGACATGTATGTCATTGTTACGATAAGAATAGCCTTCTGGCAATAGAATAACGCTGGAGATATAGCAGTATCTCTGTTGTTGTTTGAGTCTTCAATCTTTTGCCTGGTTTTTATGCAGCACTCCAAGCCTCCTTGTTCTGAGCTCATCGTTTTAACCCTACCTAGGGACATACCTACCACATCCTACATCCGATTCAATTCTAACCTCGGTCTACACCTACAGTTCTTGTCCTTGGCACTTCCTTCCATAATTAAGTTCGCTATTTCTGGGTGTCTTAGTATGGTTCTCTTCTCTTGCCAAAATCATCTCTCCTGACCCACTAGTCTTAACACCTCTTCATTTGTTACTCTACCTACCCATCTGATCTTCATTATTTTCCTGTAACACCATATTTCAAATGCTTCTCATCTCCTCTTTTCTGATTTTCTGTGCCTACAGCCCAAGTTTCACTTCCATGCTCCAGACAAAGGCTTTCATAAATGACTTTCTAATCCCTAAATCTATATTTGCTGCCGACAGGTTTCTGTTCTGTAGAAAGGCTTTCCTTGCCTGAGCCAACCTACTTTTATATCATCTTTGCTTCGTTCATCACTGGTTATTTTGTTTTCAAAGTAACAAATGTGTCCTTTCTCTCATGGTGGTTTTAAGGTCAGTAACAATTCTTGTGTAACATCAAATCTCAATCTCACACTTAAGTAGTGTCAGAGACGTGAATGAGGAGAGAGTATCTAGTCTCCTGATCAGACAACAATTACCTTCTCATTTACGGGGAACATTGAATAAACCAAAAGTTTCTAATTAAATTGAGCATAATTTTAAATTCTTCCAAATAGCACACTGTAATTCAAACTCAGCAATTTTTCTAGGTCCATGCCGTGTCTTGTGTGGGGTTTCGCCTAGGACACCAAGCTGGCTCACCAGCGAGCTGTTAGTGTTTCCGCCCGGACCCCAACAGGAGTAGCGAACTGCGCGTTACCTCCCATTTTATGAAGCGTACCTGTGCCTCTTCACTGCGAGAATAAAAGCTCAAGCAGCCATAACCTCCCTATGATGGCTTCCAAAATGATGGTATATTGGCTTTCACGGCCAGTGAATTAAAACTCATCAAACTTTCTAGGTTTGTGCCGTGGCTGCTTGAGCTATTAGTTCTCGCAGTGAAGAAGCGCAGGTGCGCTTCATAAAAGGGAGGTACCATGCATTTCGCTACTCCTGTGGGGTTCAGGGCGGGGACACCAAGAGCCCGCTGATGAGCCAGCTTTGTGTCCTAGGCGAAACCCCGCACTAGACACGGCACAAACCTAGAAAAATTGTTTTAATTCATCGGCCGTGAAAGTCAATATAACATTATAATTCATTTATTTAATAAGATAACTGCACGATCACCCCTGAGGTCTGGGTTCAATTTCAAGTAATTTAATTCTGGCAAATGGATAGAACGGATACACTCAGCCTTGTGTAACAGAACTCAGACTAAGCCGTCCGGAAAGTGGTTTTCAGCGGTTTCACACTTCTATCCCAGACAAATGGCATGGTTGACTCATTGTCAATCCCGGCGTCAGTTTCAAATAAACCTTCTCGTGACGCAGTGGCTAGCATTTTTGTCTGTCACCCCTGATGTCCAGGTTCGATTCCCGGCTCCACCAAAGTGTTTAATTCTAGTCTGAGGACTGGATTGGGATACACTCAGACTCATGAGGCAAAACTGAGAATGGATGGGTTTGATTCCCACCTCAACATTCTTAGATGTTTCCCACTCCTACTCCACGTAAATGCCAGAATGGTTATTTCCTTGAGGCCACTGTCACCTCCTCAATCCTCGTCTGAATTACAAATACCCATACCATTACAGATATTACAATTACACAGGTCGTCAGACAAATTCTCTCTCTCTCTCTATATATATATATACTAGCAGAAGTACCCGTTCTTCGAACGGTGTTCGTTGTTAACACCAGACATTATCAATTGAGCTACTGTTGCAATGGTTAGCGGTTTGTCATTCCTTCAAGTTTATCAGAACGAAGTTAGTTTACTGGGAATATCACACACACGGTTAATTTAAGGCCCTTAAAATGTAGTTTTCGGAGACCCTTAATAGATTCCCGAATTTTGTGTCTCACATTGAGAAGCGCAACATATGCTTTGGTCGTCCTTCTAGGATAATTTGTATATATCGCCTATTTCAGCATATATTGAGAAGGTTTTCTCTCTATCCACCCTTCTACTGTATGAAAAGTACGGTGAAGAGTTTTATAAATGATTGGTGTATTGACTCTGATACCTAATTGTACGATGCACCAAGCATCCGAACACGAGGTATAGGCGTACATAAAGATACACAGAAAGACAGACAGACAATTCTATTGTCTACAACATATTACCCAGATATCCAAATATGGGTAGATCTAGCACACAGTATCAAAGAAAATCATCCTTACGATGAACCCGTATGTCGACAAAAAAAACAAGTAGTTCCGTGAAGAACTATACAGCCTATTTTCATATATCCTGCTCATGTTAATTGCCTCTATCAACATACAAAATTTCAGTTTAATTGCTGTAACAGATTCGTAGATATTGAGAACCGTCTAAATATCTCAGATGGTCGCCAGGTTGGATATTTATTTTTGTACTATTACATTAAGATTATTGTGTACGTGTGGTATTCAAACTGAAATCGCGTGATTAGAACACAAGAAGTAAAAACGAGATTCTAAAATTACGCACAGCAGCCATCTTGTGATTATGCAAACAATTGAAATAAATTAGATGCCGGTGGATCAACATTTGTATAAGCATTTAACGTGCAACGTTTCATGGCACTCGGATAGTTAATTCGCGAGAAACGTTCATTTAAAATTTATATTTCGCGTCGCCGCCATGTTGGATTTGTGCTCACCAGGTTACTGAAAGTCCTATAGGTGAACATATGTTCATAGTCTCTATGAACATTAAAAAAAGCAGTTTAGTTGCTGTAAAAGATTCATAGATATTGAGAACCATCTAAATATTTCGGAAGCCCGCCATTTAGGATTGTTATATGTATAGGCCATTGATTTATGTATCATTCAAGGACAATTATTGCCTAGGTTCATTATTCAAACTTTCACTTCGATCGCATGATTACGACACAAGAAATAAAAACTTAATTTTAAAATTTCGCACAGCCACCATCTTGAGGTTATGTAAAGAGTTGAATTAAATTAGATGGCAGTGCATTACAATCTGCAAAATCATTTACTGTACCACATTTCACAGCGCTCAGAGAGTTAAATCACGAGAAAAGTCTATTAAAATATTTCAAATTCGCTCGGTCGCCATGTTCGTTTTGTACTTTACAGGTTTATGAAATATACATATGTAACTTGTATCAGTACCCTTTATCACCGTACAAAATTGCAGGGTGATATCTTTAATAGTTTAGGAGATATAGAATGTCAGTGAAATACTTCGCACAGCCGCCATTTTGAGGTTATGTAAACAATTGAACTAAATTAGACTTCAGTGCATTACAATGTATAGAAACATTTGCTGTACCAAGTTTCATTACGTTTGGATAGTTAAATCGGGAGAAAAGTCTATTTAAAAGTCTCAACTTCGCTTGGCCGCCATGTTGGTTTTGTAGTCACCAGGTTTTTTAAAGTCTCATAGGTGAACTTCTAGTAGTGCTTTTTATCACCGTACACAATTTCAGGGCGATATCGGTAATAGTTTCGGAGATATTGAATGCTAGTGAAATATTTCGCACAGACGCCATATTGGATTGGTGAGACGTAACAAAATTTGAAGGGCACGGTCGTGGTCGCCGGGAATAGTGCTATGAACTTACCGAGTTTCATTGAAATCGCTTCAGCCGTTTAGATTTTATTAGGGGGGACACACATACACACCTCACACACACACACACACACGCACACACACACGGACAAAAGGTGATCTCATAAGCCTATTTTTTCAAAATTGAAAATAGGCTAAAAAGTTAAAATGTGCTCTCAGACTAAATTCACCTAACGTGTACTTCCTGACGTGAAATACAATTGAAAGCCTTGTAGACGAAACGCAATTCACGTCACATAAAATCTGACCCTCTACGTTGTGCTAGGTGCCCTTACACAGGAAGACCCCTTTCATAAATTATAAAGGCTTGTGCTGCATGAAAATTCAGGTTCTTTAGCCTCAAATTACCCAAATTACTAAAAGCCGCAAAAAATGCTGGTTCAATTCAGGAATTTTTGAAAATAATGTTGCTGTTTGGAGATATAATAGACTTTCTGTACTATATGTCGAACGTGAAAATTGCATGAAAAAATCTAGGTTACCCCTTCACCCCCTTAATTGCATTGATGAATTATACGGTCTACGTTAGTTCCGTGATAACCTCATAGCCATTGGCAAACTTTCACAGAAATGTAATAAATGGAGTGACATTGCTTCTTACAGAAATAGATGGAGAGTTGTGTGCCACCCCTTGAGATAATGTTCTCATGGTTACCGATTTGCATTCCTTCATTAGTTTGTTAAATTAAATTAAATTAGTTTTCTGGGAATATTTCAGAAACTGTTGGATTTAGAGCCTTATAATGTAGTTTTCGAGGACCCTTTAGGGCCCCCGAGTTTTGTTGCTGGCACCGAGGGGATTTGTCTCGTCGTTGTACGCCATAATATAATACTAATAATAATATAATATAGGGAGAAATTATAACACCTATATTATTTTTATTTTTAATGCAGCCAATGGCCATGTACTTATCTTTTCAGGACGGGTCAGGGAAGGGATATTATCAGAGAAAGAAGCATTCACATCACGCATGAGCAAAATGGAAATGGCCTACCATTTAACTAAGGTCATCTATAAGAAAAGGGCAATATCCTTCAAAGCAAAACTAAAACATTACTCCAGTGTCATCCGTCCGGAGGTCTTGCATGCTTCTGAATGCCTCACGATGAACAAAAAAAGGCTTGGTCGAGAAACTGGAAGCCAAAGAAAGGAAAATTTTGAGAAAGATATCGGGTTCCATCAAAGACAGTGGGGAATACAGAAGACGGCATAACCATGACCTATATACTCATGTGGAGAAGATAAGCAACGTCATCCGGAAGAGAAGTTTACCATTTTTTGGGCATGTGAAACGAATAAGCCCAGCGAGACTGACCAATCGCAACATAACTTACTTTGAGGAGAGGAAAACAAAATGGGCCTGGTTCATTGAACTGGATAAAGATCTGAAAGAAGTGGGGATTACACCAACAGACATTCAGGAGCGCTCCCCACTGAAAGGGAAACATCAAGCTTGTAAAGGTTTCCAAGAAAAACCGAAGCTGAAAACGGGAAAGATTTGGACCCAGGAACGGAAGGAAGTCCACCGAGAACGAATGCGGGCGTACCGGGCAAACATCAAAGCCAGTAGGAGACGGTTGGAATGACGCGGTCCTTAGATGGCCTATACGAAATGAATGAATGAATGAATAATATGGCTATAGGAATATAATAGACCTGCCGTACCACACCCGCAGGTGTAAATCGCGTGAAAAAATTCTAGAGTACTCCTTGATCCCCTTAAGTGCATTATACGTATTGATGAATTTTACGGCTTAATTTGGTTCCGTGATAACCTTCTAGCCGTTTGCAAACTTTCACACTAATGTAATTAATGGAATTGCATTGCGTCATACAGCAATAGATGGACCTCGGAGAATCCGTTGGCATGGTTACTGGCTTACATTCGTTCATTAGTTTATTAAATTAAATTAGTTTTCTGGGAATATCTAAAAAACGGTTGGTCTTCGGTCCTTAAAATGTGGTTTTCGGGGACCCGAGTTTTGTCTCTCATATTGAGGGGCTGAAAATGAGTTTTGTCTCGTCCTTCTACGCCTATTTCAGCATGTATTTTAAGGGGGTAGGCCCCCTTTTATGAGAGGTACGGAGAAGAGTTACATCAATGATTAGTGTCGTGCCTCTGATGGATATCTGTACCAAATTTTACGTTGATACACCCAGCCGTTCTCGAGTTATAAGGGAACAAATTTGTCCACAGACAAACAAACAGACAAACAAAAAAATTATTTTCGCGCGCATCCATCATAAAACAGTCTGAAACGTGTAAAAATCTAAAATTTCCGTAGAAATTCAGAGATAAACACACAAATTTTCATTTTTATATACAGTGTGGTCCACCCGCCCCTTATTATTTAGTTTTATGAAACCCAACTAACATCGCATTTCTCCCGAATGGTCGATATTGCTCTGCGCTCTGACTGTGTGTCAGCAATGTAGGGTCATGGCTCTAGCAAAGAAAATCCGACCTTAAACTTTTCCCCGCCAAATACTATGGCCCATTCTACTAACATATGACTTACTGCTCCTTGAAATAACACACATACACGTGATATGATCGAATAATAGCTCACGCCACGTGATCTGTAATAGTAGAAAGTTAAATCAACACCATAAACCATGACTTAAGACTTTGACATGGACTTAAACGTTTGAGGTGGGACGGCTACAGTAACTACAGCACGTTTAGCGTGCGATGTCTTCCATGGGTTGGTGGCTGAGAGGGTTAAAGCCTGACCGTACGAGGTGGGCGCGAGCGGGTAGATCGGTGCTTCGAATCCAGTAGTAGGCATACTTTTTTGAACGAAAGCCCACATTCCATTTTAGTCGGGATGTAACTACATTGCCACATTTTTTGCCTTACGACGTATTTTTGTGAAGAGTACGCTGAATTTTGATGATTTATAAAGAGAATAGGATCGAATTGGTACGTTATGCCACGTGACCTGTAATGGCAGAAAATTAAAAAAACTGGCATGAATATTAACATAACATATCGAAGTGTTGCTCCGGAGGTCCGGGTACGATTCCCAGCTGTGTCAAGAAATGTAATACTTGTCTGTGGGCAGAAATTGGGTACACGTAGCCTCGTGAAGCAAATATGAGAATAAGTGGGTTCGATTCCCACCTCAGCCACCCTGGAAATGGTTTTCCGTGGTTTCCCACTTCTACTCCGGCCAAATTCCGGGACGAATTCTATATTAAGGCCATGGCCGCCTCCTTCCCAATCCTTAATTTGCAAATACACACATCATTACAAGCCCGCAATAACTCAGGTTATCAGACAAATTCTACACACACACCCAAGTAAACGGGGCTAAATGACTGCAATGTTTTAGTCCCTCAAATGAAACAAAACAACAACATATCGAAGGATATTCTGATCCAGTGCTTGCATCGAAGTATACGTATTCCTTAGAAATTCCCATGGTATTATTAGCATACATTCGATTTTTGCAAAAAATGAAAGTAGACTTATGAGATCTACACAGGGCCAAAAACTGTGTGTGTCTGTGTGTGTGTGTGAGTGTGTGTACTCTGAATGTCTGCCCGCCCCCCCCCCTATCAATTCAAACACGATGAAACTGAATTGAACGAAATTTGGTACAGAGGTAGAACTAGCAAAGGGCACCTCAGTGTCATGTTTTATATTGCCGCCATCTTGACGGAAACCTAATGGCGGCCACCCAAATGTTCAAATCTTAAATCAAATTACGAATAACCTAATCATCCGATCTCTACCAAATTTTTCAACAACATACCTTTATGTGGGAAGCATATGTTGACCAAACTACGAGATCATCAGCCCAACTGTTTGCATATGGCAGCCATGTATGTGTGCAAATCAATTCCCCCTATTAATTCAAACATGGTGAAACCGAATTGAACGAAATTTGGTACAAAGGAAGCACTAGCAAAGGGCACTCCAGTGTCATGTTTTATATCGCCGCCATCTTGACGAAAACGTAATGGCGGCCATCCTAATATTAAAAGCTTGAATCAAATTACGACCAAACATATAAACTGATCTGTACCAAATTTTGCAACAACATACCTTTATGTATAGAGAATCTTTTGACCACACTACATGGTCATCAGGCCAATAATGTGCGGATAGCGCCCATGTATGTGTGCAAATCGATTCCCCTTATCTTTTCAAACACGGTGAAACCGAATGGAACGAAGTTTGGTACAGAGGTAGCACTAGCAAAGACCACCTCTATATCATGTTTTATATCGCCGCCATCTTGACGGAAACGGAATGGCGGCCACCCAAATGTTAAAAGCTTAAATCAAATTACGACCAACCTAATCATTTGATCTCTACCAAATTGTTCAACAACATATCATTTTGTGGGAAGCATATTTTGACTGAACTGATGAACCCTTGGGCCATCGGGTCCATGACGGTCGAATCCATGTCCTTAAGGAAGAAATGAAAGAAACGTATAGTTTCTTAAAGGAACGGAGAGAGATTTTAAGCCAGGAATATAGCTTAACATTGTGCAAGCGACTAGGGACAGATGCTCCTTAGATGAGATCACCCCACTCGACATGTCAGAGAGGGCCGGTCACGAGTATTAATAACTGAGTGGAATTTTCCACCGTGATAGAAAGAGAAGCCTGAATCGGAATTCAAGCTGACGTGGCTGGAAATTGACAACGTCGCATACGCGCCATAAGAGGAATAATTAAAATTAACACGTTTACGAGCATAATAATGAGTAAACAAGCACAGTACAGTGAATCATTTGGAATGAGAGATTTTTCAGTATAGAGAAACCATGTAATAATTGTGCAGAAATAAACTGCCGACGTAAGACTACGTCATCTGGGAATTACCTAAGCCTCTGTGGAGGGGAGAGAGCAAAAAGAATGCAACACCCACACAATTGAGGACGAGAAATTAATTAATATCTCCGAATTGCACGATCGATTCTTAGGTGCAATAAGATCATTTGACATTGAGAAGACGAGTTTTCGGAAGGTATAATTTTTATATTGGTGGCACCATTATTTTAGAAGTTGACCACAGAAAAGGCTTGAGTCTTATTTTTTTGTAGTAAAACAGTATAAAGCTTCGGGCGTTTCCAAGCCAATCATGCAGTATTCAGACAGCCAGAGGGCACGTCACTGTGTCACATCGCATGCAGTCCTACGAGCATTCCGTGAGGGGAAGTGCTGCTCCACGACGTAGAAGTAATCATTCCGACAGTCCGTGAGGGGACGTAACTCTGCGTTACATCGATAACAGCTACCAGTACTCCTTGAGGGGAGAAACGCTGTTTTACACCGCCGAAGTAAGATCCAATAGCCACAGGCGTCACAGTAGTAACGACTTGCTTGCCTCCATAAGGAGCATTCAAGACGAAATTTTAAAGTATCGCCGTTGTGAAATATTAGGAAAATCCTAATTATAGGATTTAGGCCCGACTGTATACAAGTTAAAGTGAAAATTCGCAAGATATAGTCAGAGCAGGCTGCGAACGTCGGCGATAGGTCGTTAAATGTTCGAACGAACAGATCATAACGTACGGAAGTATCGTACCAGACAGATAAACTGTTATTTAAATTGAAGAAATCTAAAAGGGAAGAACAGAATAAGGTTCGAACGTAGGAGTGTTAAAACAGTTCAAATAAAGACGATAGGAGACTATAAACATTAGCTCCAGAAAGCAGGCGAACAATTCTAATAGTACTAGAATCGAGAAGTGCTAGCTGCTAGAAACTAAATCTATAGGTCTTAGAGGAGACCTCGATTCATATAGACTCTCATTAGGATCAATAGACAGATCTACAGAGAAGCCGTTCAAGCTAGATAAATAGCCAGTTATCCAGGATAGGAATAGCAGAATTGAACTCCAGGGAACAGTAGATGTTTCGGGACTTTCGCATTCCTCAGAATAGGAAGCCGACATCGGATAAATTCCACCCTTGGAAACGGGAATTGAAGAAGATCACGTGTGATAGGCTCAGAAGTACGGCCTAGTGATCGAGTAATTGTGAAGTGTAAAATAATCAAGATTGTGTGTTAGATAATATTTTTAGTGTTATTATGTGTTCAAAAGGGACACGCCAGTATATAAAAATGTCGTCAATATTAAGTGTTCTAGATATAGGTCAAAAAGTGTTTTTACGTAAGATGAATACCTTCAATATGGTGTAAAAAGTTCGAAGTGGGCCCAAAAATGAAACACCACACCAGACTTAAGATCATGGGATGATCTGGAAAATATGTGAGTACTAAATTCATTTTTATTTTGGTGTCAGAAATTGATTGTGTACAGATCCACCGGAGTTTGGAGTGAAAGGGATGTGTTTTAATAAATAAATGCTGAATAATCAAGAATACGGTCTGAACAATAATAAAATAAATAGAGAAATTATGAATAATTATGTAAAGAATAAGTCCCGTAGAGGTAATATGTGAATAGAGGGTTAATGTATTTAACAAACGTCATAAGAGCAAGCGAAATATCATTAATATTATCATGAAAGACATTGAAATAAAGTAAAGTTGAGATATGAAAGAAATAGCTTTGGAGCTTGTATAAAGAATAAAGATAATAATAATAATAATTAAATATGGAAATGTTAAATAAAAATCAAATAAATTGATATGAACATAAGAACGTTAAGCCTTAACGTATGTGTAAGAAATGAGGTTCAATGGAATATTTTAAAACAGGGAGCGATTTATCGACCACAGAAAGATTAATATGTGAATTAAAATAATATGAATTGTTTCTAAAGAGATTTTATCAGTTCTTGGGAAGACATTTCGGCTTAAAGTAATGCATAGCGCATAATGAGCGCAAATATAATATTAAAGTGTCACGCTAGGAACGCGTAGTGGTGAAATACTTGGTACATTACTTATGGAGGGTAGTTGATTGCAGTGAATTGATAATTGTGTAAGTCCTCTATTTGTGACATTGGTATCACGAGGCATCGTGTATGTATTTAAAAAGGGAGCTAATATATGGTATTATTGAGCGTATGTCATTGGGCCACGGCCGACTCTAAATCGCATTTTGTATAAGCCCTCTGTACGGGATTAGTTCCCGAGGCACCTGAAGAGATTCGAATGCAGGATCTTCTTATGATAAAAGCCCCTGTAATTCTCCGTCGTCGTTTGTGTATTAATCTTCCCAATCAATGAGGACCCTCTCATAATTAATAAAAGCCAAGGATACGGAAATGGTCTTTGAACCAAAGAATAGTTGTTTGAATGTATACGGTACAATAAAGCCCGGTCTCCCCAGAACTGGATAGAATGGAAAGGTTTGTTTTGAAAGCCTTGAAAATAAGCTACTAAATGTTGGGTCAGACGGGATGTCTCCTCCACCCTAACATGTCATAAATCGCACCCCAAGGAGTAGAGTCTAGCTTTCTTAAAGCGAGAAGGAACAGAGACCGTCTCGTAAGCTGTTGTAAAGAGAAATAAATACACCAGGAGTGTTTAAAGTTGTAAACGACCCGGGCGTTGAACCGAGGTCCTTAAAGATGGATATTTCGTTTGCCGGTTCAGATCGTAGTTTCTTATATGATAATGGTCTATTAAGACATAAGAAATAACTAACAATCCCTATTGTAATAATGTATGGACGTGGGATTCCACGAGTGGATTGAAGGCAACTGAGTTCGGGAGTAACTATAGTTTTTTTGACTGTGTCAAGTACCTTCACGCTCTGGAGTACACAATTGATTTTCTGATTACCTTAATATATTTGTGAAATAAAGAGAGATGATAACAACTGAATGTGTGGACATGCCCAAAAATATTGAATTAGATAATTAACCTAGATTTTTAAATATAATGGTATTTGTTTTTGAGAAATAAGAAATAATAAAAGATAGTGTTTGAGGTGTACAAGAATGACACCGTAATAATGTAAATGCATGGAGCCAAAGAGCTCGGAGTTATGTAAACTTAATGTTTGTGCTTTATGGAAGTGAGACTAAGTAAGAATTGCTGGTTTATGTGGAAACCACCGGTTTTGAATACAATATTTGTTTATTTTATTTTGTGATCCCTTGTTCATTTGGAACAAGCAGTTGATATTTGGGTCAGTAATTAAATTGTAATATGTTTGTAGCG
Source organism: Meconema thalassinum (assembly GCA_946902985.2). Taxonomy (NCBI): domain Eukaryota; kingdom Metazoa; phylum Arthropoda; class Insecta; order Orthoptera; family Tettigoniidae; genus Meconema; species Meconema thalassinum. Next base: position 293,664,036 of record OX336390.1, on the reverse strand, counting down.
CCATTAAATTTATTAATTAAATGTGTTTAAATAGGAATTGATTTTGTTGTTATTTTTGCAAGTGTATCCTCTAATTAATCCAAAATATGTGAGTCACAGAGTGGGGGAACTTACCGCTGCCCCGAAATCCCGAATTGAGCTACGCTGGTATACTGTGATTGGCATATTTCTTGCTAAATGGGCACACTACAAGGTCATCAGCCGAATAGTTTGCATATAGCGGCCATGTATGTGTGCAAATCGATTCCCCATATCAATTCACACACGGTGAAACAGAATTGAATGACATTTTTTCAGAGCAAAGGGCACCACAGTGTCATGTTTTATATCCGTATAGCACGATGCATTTCAAGAAGCTACTACAACCAATATTCAATTATACTCCTTGAAAAGGACAAAGAGTTATAACAATGCCCATGCATTTAGGAGAAAATAGGCTATACGTTCTTTACCGAACATCTTGTTTTGTTATTAAATTTTAACAAAACGTCTTAGCATATCTTTAGGCCCGTATCACACGACATTCGAAGGCAAGGAAGCTGCTGTCATCGCTGGTACAAAATCCTGTATGATTGTGTTCTCTTCGTCAGTTCACCTGCTTGTATGACCGAAGTGTATCACACGCTAGCATTTTGTACGCTAAGTTGTATGAAATAAAACCGAAGGGCTGTCGTTTGAGGGCAATTCTTTCGCCTTATTAACGCAAAGCGGTCGTGAAACCTGCTTTAATTAAATTAGAAAACATGCCAGGTACTGCATGAATGCATTCCCATCAATATTTAAGACCTAACTGTAATAATTGAATACTTTTTTCCATCCGCGGGGTCTACTCAGCCTCGGGTGGTCCAAATGAGTAGAGGGGGTTCGATTCCAACCTCAGCCATGCTCAAAGTGGTTTTCCGTGCTTTCCCACTTCGCCTTCGGGAAAATGCCGGGATGTTACCTACCGTACGGCCACAGCCACCTCCTTCCCTCTTCCTTGCCTATCCCTCCCGATCCTCCCCTCCATTCCCAACCCTCATGAGGCCCCTGTTCGCTTTGCAGGTGAGGCCGCCTGGGCGAAGTGATGATCACACCTCCCCAGTTGTATCCATCCCGACCAGATGTTCCAAGCTCCAGGACACTGCCCATAGAGGCGGTAGTGGTGAGTTCCCTCGCTGAGTCCGTGGGAACCACCAACCTAGTGGGTAAATTTACTAAATAAAAAAAATCCATACGTATTAATAAGAAGCGCCACACAAACCTCCAGAGTGTGTTGGAAATGTGTGCAAGTGTTATTGCGCCCTCTCGCTCTTGCGAAGATCCCGGTTTCAAGACTCTCCAACGGAAGATTTTTTAAATTCTTTTTAACTATTTTATTATACCCTCCCTACCTCGTACAGCAAGATTTCAACTTGGTTTTGTTAATTATCTACGAAGACGATAGGGAAAAATATTTTCTTGTCTCATTTAAATGGTTATTTTCCCTAAATACTGTTTAAAACCATGGATGGATACTATTCGTTATAATTCAAATTTTTTTAGTCGATTTTATCCTCCAGGTTATGTTTCCCCACGGACTCAGCGAGGGATCCCATCATTACCGCCTCTACGGAGAGTGTCCTGGAGCTTGAAACCTCTCGTCCGTGGGATACAACTGGGGAGGTGGAATCAGCACCTCCCCCAGGCGGCCTTACCTGCAAAGGGAACAGGGTCCTCTTGAGGTATGGGAAGGGAGGGGAGGATCGGGAGGGATAGGCAAGGAAGAGGGAAGGAGGTGGCTGTGGCCATACGGTAGGTAGCATCCCGGCATTTTCCCGAAGGCGAAGTGGGAAAGCACGGAAAACCACTTTGAGCATGGCTGAGGTTGGAATCGAACCCCTCTACTCATTTGGACCACCCGAGGCAGAGTAGACCCCATCCCAGTCCTCATACCACTTTTCAAATTTCGTGGCAGAGCCGGGAATCGAACCCAGGACGTCCGTAGTGGCAGCTAATCATGCTGACTACTACGCAACGGAGGTGACTCCATTCGTCATAAATAGAATTTTATTAGTTCAATATTTATAATAATGTGACACGTTCTGTATTTACTGCCTTGCTGCGAGGCTCAGCGGTAACGTTCTTGCTTGCTGTGCCCAAGGTTGCAGGTTCATATCCTGGCGCAGTCAGCTGGCATTTGAGGGTGCGCAAATGCGAGGGAGCCGTGTCAGTAGATTTACTGGCACGTTGAAGATCCCCTTCGGAGCAAAATTCCGGCACCCCGGCGTATCTAAAAGCCAGAGCAGTTAAAAGGGATGTAAAACAAATAATGTTATAATTATCTGTATTTACTGTATGTTTGGGGCAGATGACCTCGTAGTTCCGCCCCTTAAAACGTCACTAACTAACTATTACTGTAAGTGTATAGCAAGCGCTTTTCGCACAGACGCCCTTGAAAGAAATTATAGTTTCGGTCTGATGCATTTATTCGTGAGTCTACCCACATAACAAGTCTATTTGTTATGTGGGTCGTCTGAGTGAGTCGGAGTTTTCTTTAAACAAAGGTGGTCAACATTTCGAATACTTGCTACCTTGAATATACAGGATATATTGCTTTCGTTCTACAGATCATCGTCGTCCAATTTGGCTGCGTACCATCGGATAAGTACGGTCCTTTTGAGGACCAAATAAAAAATCACTCGTTGGAACAGATAGATATGCGTCCATAATACATCCACAATAAACGACATTAAGAAAAAAAAGGATTAGTTTAAGGTTAGAACCTACTACATTGCGACTTCGGTGACGCTACTCTAGCAATTTTTGATTTAGCCACCACAGCTACCGAGAACCATGGTGTATTGCTGACACGTATTGAATCTATTCGTGGACACTTCCTGTCCAAACGTAGGAAGGTGTTATTCGGAGCTCTGATCGTTTCAATCATGCATTATATTTGACGTCATTGAAAGAACACTGCCACTATTGATTACTACTATATTCGCGAGGATGTACTCAATGGTAAAGTTGTACAATGGTCGTAAAGGAGCAGGTACTGATGTTTTTAGGATGACTGTGATATACGCGTTAGTTGGGTTGCCTTCCTCCACAAAAAATAAGGGGCTGGTGGACCACACTGTATATAGAGAGATATACTGCACCGCTCGGTGTTGAGCGTGTTTTATTGCACAGATTCTGGTTTTACTCGCTAACCGTTGGAGATATACGAAAAGTGATAAGGACCTTTCGGATAAAAAATTAAATGTTAAAGCTCATGTATACCATTAAAAGTTTGCTATTTCTTAGCGTTCTCTTTTTATTTGAAAAGGAAATATGAAATTTTGAAACCGAAGGGTGTAGTGACGTCACAAATGTCGGTTTTACTTTCTAACTGTTGGAGATACACGAAAAGTGATAAGGACCTTTCCGATAGGAAATTAAATTTCAAAGCTCGTACGTGCCATCAAAAGTTTGCTATTTCCTACCGTTCTCTTTTTATTTGATATGGAAATATGAAATTTTGAAACCAAAGGGTCTAATGACGTCACTAAAATAGTCGCCATTTTAATAGTGCAAAATTTCGGAATCAAAAGTATCCTATATGTAAACCTGGTAAATCAGCTACATCCATGCAAAATTTCATTTAAATCGGACCAGTGGTTCTTGAGTTATTGAGTAACAGACAGACAGACAGACAGACACACACCATCTCATTGTTATACTCGTATATTAGTATGATATATATATATATATACTAGCAGAAGTACCCGTTCTTCGAACGGTGTTCGTTGTTGACACCAGACATTATCAATTGAGCTACTGTTGCAATGGTTAGCGGTTTGTCATTCCTTCAAGTTTATCAGAACGAAGTTAGTTTACTGAGAATATCACACACACTGTTAATTTAAGGCCCTTAAAATGTAGTTTTCGGAGACCCTTTATAGATTCCCGAATTTTGTGTCTAACATTGAGAAGCGCAACATATGCTTTGATCGTCCTTCTAGGATAATTTTTATATTTCGCCAATTTTAGCATATATTGAGAAGGTTTTCTCTATATCCACCCTTCTACTGTATGAAAAGTACGGTGAAGAGTTTTATAAATGATTGGTGTATTGACTCTCATGGTTACCATACCTAATTTTACGATTCACCAAGCATCCGAACACGAGGTATAGGCGTACATTAAGATACACAGAAAGACAGACAGACAATCCTATTGTCTACAACATATTACCCAGATATCCAAATATGTGTATATCTACCACACAGTATCAAATAAAATCATACTTACGATGAACCCGTATGTCGACAAAAAAAAATAGTTAAAATGTGCTCTCAGACTAAATTCACCTCACGTGTACTTCCTGACGTGAAATACAATTGAAAGCCTTGTAGACGAAACGCAATACACCTCACATAAAAAATTACCCTCTACGTTGTGCTACGTGCCCATACACAGGAAGACCTCTTTCATAAATTATAAAGGCTTGTGGTGCATGAAAATTCAGGTTCTTTAGCCTCAAATTGCCCAAATTCCTAAAAGCCGCAAAAAATGCTGGTTCATTTCAGGAATTTTTGAAAATAATGCTGCTGTTTGGAGATATAATAGACCTTCTGTACTATATGTCGAACGTGAAAATTGCATGAAAAAATCTAGGTTACCCCTTCATCCCCTTAATTGCATTGATGAATTATACGGTCTACGTTAGTTCCGTGATAACCTTATAGCCATTTGCAAACTTTCACAGAAATGTAATAAATGGAGTGACATTGCTTCTTACAGAAATAGAAGGAAAGTTGTATGCCACCCATTGAGATAATGTTCTCATGGTTACCGATTTGCATTCCTTTATTAGTTTGTTAAATTAAATTAGTTTTCTCGGAATATTTCAGAAACTGTTGGATTTAGAGCCTTATAATGTAGTTTTCGAGGACCCTTTAGGGCCCCCGAGTTTTGTTGCTGGCACCGAGGTGATTTGTCTCGTCGTTGTACACCATAATATAATACTAATAATAATATAATATAGGGAGAAATTATAACACCTAATTTTTTAAATTTTTAATGCAGCCAATGGCCAGATACTTTTCTTTTCAGAACGGGTCAGGGAAGGGATATTATCAGAGAAAGAAGCATTCACATCACGCATGAGCAAAATGGAAATGGCCTACCATTTAACTAAGGACATCTATAAGAAAAGGTCAATATCATTCAACGCAAAACTAAAACATTACTGCAGTGTCATCCGTCCGGAGGTCTTGCATGCTTCTGAATGCCTCACGATGAACAAAAAAGGCTTGGTCGAGAAACTGGAGGCCAAAGAAAGGAAAATTTTGAGAATGATATTTTGTTCCATCAAAGACAATGGGGAATACAGAAGACGGCATAACCATGACCTATATACTTATGTGGAGAAGATAAGCAACGTCATCCGGAAGAGAAGGTTACCATTTTTTGGGCATGTGAAACGAATGAGCCCAGCGAGACTGACCAACCGCAACATTACTTACTTTCAGGAGAGGAAAACAAAATGGGCCTGGTTCACTGAACTGGATAAAGATCTGAAAGAAGTGGGGATTATACCAACAGACATTCAGGAGCGCGCCCCACTCAAAAGGAAACTTCAAGCTTGTAAAAGTTTCCAAGAAAAACTGAAGCTGAAAACAGGAAAGATTTGGACCTAGGAACGGAAGGAAGTCCACCGAGAACGAATGCGGGCGTACAGGGCAAACATCAAAGCCAGTAGGAGACGGTTGAAATGACGCGGTCCTTAGATGGCCTATACGAAATGAATGAATAATATGGGGATAGGAATATAATAGACCTGCCGTACCACACCCGCAGGTGTAAATCGCGTGAAATAATTCTAGAGTACACCTTGATCCCCTTAAGCGCATTATACGTATTGATGAATTTTACGGCTTAATTTGGTTCCGTGATAACCTTCTAGCCGTTTGCAAACTTTCACACTAATGTAATTAATGGAATTGCATTGCGTCTTACAGCAATAGATGGACCTCTGAGAATCCTTTGCCATAGTTACTGGCTTGCATTCGTTCATTAGTTTAATAAATTAAATTAGTTTTCTGGGAATATCTCAAAAACGGTTGGTCTTTGGTCCTTAAAATGTGGTTTTCGGGGACCCGGGTTTTGTCTCTCGCATTGAGGGGCTGAAAATGTGCTTTGTCTCGTCCTTCTACGCCTATTTCAGCATGTATTTTAAGGGGATAGGCCCCCTTTTATGAGAGGTACGGAGAAGAGTTACATCAATGATTAGTGTCGTGCCTCTGATGGATATCTGTACCAAATTTTACGTTGATACACCCAGCCGTTCTCGAGTTATAAGGGAACAAATTTGCCCACAGACGAACAAACAAACAAACAAACAAACAAACAAAAAACAAACAGACAGACAAAAAATATTTTCGTGCGCATCCATCATAAAACAGCCTGAACCGCGTAAACAAATCAAATTTCCGTAGAAATTCATAGAAAAACAGACAAATTTTCTTTTTTATATATAGAGAGATATACTCCACCGCTCGGTGTTGACCATGTTTTATTGCACAGATTTTGGTTTTACTCGCTAACCGTTGGAGATATACGAAAAGTGATAAGGACCTTTCGGATAGAAAATTAAATGTTAAAGCTCATGTATGCCATCAAAAGTTTGCTATTTCTTAGCGTTCGCCTTTTATTTGAAAAGGAAATATGAAATTTTGAAACCAAAGGGTGTACTGACGTCACAAATGTCGGTTTTACTCGCTAACTGTTGGAGATACACGAAAAGTGATAAGGACCTTTCGGATAGGAAATTACATTTTAAAGCTCGGATGTCCCATCAAAAGTTTGCTATTTCCTACCGTTCTCTTTTTATTTGATGTGGAAATATGAAATTTTGAAACCAAAGGGTGTAGTAACGTCACTAAAATGGTCGCCATTTTTTAATAGTGCAAAATTTCGAAATCAAAAGTATCCTATATGTAAACATGGTAAATCAGCTACATCCATGCAAAATTTCATTTAAATTGGACCAGTGGTTCTTGCGTTATTGAGCAACACACAGACAGACTGACAGAAAGACAGACACACACCAACTCATTTTTATATATTAGTATGATATATATACAATATATGTAGCCTACATTATGTATATACACCCAAGTTCACGTGGCTAAATGGCAACGATGTGCGAGCCCCTTAAATGAAACAACAACTTACATGAAGAAAATCTTTTGTTCTAGGTATCGTATTCAAATCAACCCACCAGCGTTATGCCATGCACCGCAACTGCAATAGTTACTTTTTAGCCTATTTTCATTTATAAGAAAATAGGCTCATGCGATCACCTTTAGTCCGTGTGTGTGTTTGCGTATGTATGTGTGTGTGTCCCCACTAATAAAATCTAAACGTCTGAAGCGATTTCAATGAAACTCAGTATGGTCATTATACTATTCTGTCTGACTCAGATCGGGCTCTTTAAATTTTAGTACGTCTCACAAATGCATCATGGAGGCTGTGCGAAATATTTCACCGTGATTCTATAACTCCGAAACTGTTACAGATATCAGCCTGAAGTTTTGTACGGCGATAAAGGGCACTACTGAACGTTCACCTATGTAATTTTCAAAAACCATCCGAATGCAGTTAAACTTGGTACAGCAAATGTTTATACACATTGTAATGCACTGACATCTATTTTGTTCAAATGTTTTCATAAACTCATGATGGCGGCTGTGCAAAATCTTAAAATTAAGTTTTTATATCTTGTGTCCTAATCATTCGATCTAAGTCAACGTTTGAATAATGAACCTACGCAACATATTCTTCTAATGGTTTATAAGTCTATGGCCTACATATATTAAAATCCAACATGGCGAACATTCGAAATATTAAGATGGCTCACAATATCTACTAATCAAGGCTATGACAACAATCAAACTGAAATTTTGTATGTTGATAAAGATTATTAACATAAGTTCACCTATGGAATTTTCAATAACCTGGTTATCACAATCCAACATGGCGCCGTCGCAAAAATTGAATTTTTAAATGGACGTTTCTCGCGACTTAACCATCCGCGCGCAGTTAAACTTTATACGGTATATGCTTACACAAATTTTAATCTACCGACATCTAATTTATCTAATTTACTTATATCAACAAAATGGCAGCTGTGTGAAATTTTAAAACCTCGTTTCAATTTTATGTGTCCTAATCATACGATTGAAGTTCGAAGAATACAACTACGCAATAAACTCCATGTAATAGTACATACAGTAACTCTATGTCATTAAATAAAAATTCAACATGGCGACCATTCGAAATATTGAGATGATTCTCAATATCTACGAATCTATTACAGCAATCAAACTGAAATTTTGTATGCTGATACAGGCAATTAACATAAGTAGGGTATATGAAAATGGGCTGTTTAGTTCTTCACGGAACTAACTTACTTGTTTTTCATGTAAGACACTATATGCTCGTATTTCATACAAGGGGAGTCAGAATGTCCTATGATTTCCACGTGAATTTTCAACTTTTTATTTATTAATTTCTCGAAAATTATTAAGAGGAACTACAGTAATTGCATTTTTCAGGGTTGTTGCGTAAAAATTTCAGCTTACTTCACAAGATTTTGAAAATTCAAAACATTTGATTTTGTTCCATTTCTTTTAAATGGCGTATTTTTAATTGCATTTTCATAAAAATTTCCATGAAGCAAAATTTATCATAAATAAACTTTGGAAAAAGGCTGTCTTAAAATATACCGTAACATATATGAGGAGGAATTGCTTCTAAAATTTTCTGCTTTGCATGTTAAAAAGCTGTGGAAGATTGGGAGTTTAAATATTAAAAAACTAGCAACCCGGCCCGGCTTCGTCCGGGAACAGTTGTGAATGCATTACGTGATAAGCGCTTCTTTACGATGTCAATGAACTACGATCTATAACCGTTTTACGTCTTGGCATGATGGGTTAAAATCATTGACTGAACTATTAACTCTATTATCATGGAGATGCATGTGCAACAAATTCTTGTCAGATGTAATTTAAGAATGGCAAGGTGCATGAAACACAAATCTCCCTTCCGTCCAATCTAAAAACACTTATAGTGGACGACATATTGAATATAGAGATGTGCTCTCGGGTACGTTTTTGTAGAACTTTTCATACTGAACAACTCTTACACTCATTGTATATGGATGTTTTTAACAGTTTGCCCAGCGTGAGCTTAAAAAGCGCACGGACGCCAGGATTTTTTCGACTTTTTCTCTGAAATCGTCACTGGTTGGGTTCCTTTGATCATAAATAAATTATTTTCTACAGAAAACTTCCTCGAGGTATCATTTACAGAAAACCGCATCAAATCCATACAGTGGTTCTCGAGATTACCCGTGACATCCAAGAATCGGGGACTTTGTTTTATACTAAGTAAAGATTATGTCTCCCACAAATCCAACCCCTCGTCCTCGTCGTGGGAGATGGGCAACGTAATGAAGTAGGGGATTGCCTGTAGGGGTGAAGTACAGTGGGGACTTTGTGTGCCTCAAGACCGCTATGGTAGCTGTGAAGGCCCTACAGGAACCCTGAAGAAATTAAGGCTAACGGGGCTCTGGTGGAACAACTGCTGCCTTGTAGTTTGGAGTTGGCTCTTCAAAGGCTAAGGGAAGAAACCCTGACAGAAAATCAGCCTGGTGCCTCAGGCCTAAGGTGGCAGTCCCTCCAAGGCACTCGGAGGCAGTGGGTTAATCACTCGCTCCTCTTAAATAAACTGATTACTGAAACTGAAGCGAAATTACAAAACTGGACGGATAACCTGATGACGACTTTTGGCATGAAAAGGATTACGAAAATCGGTTTCTGGAATGTGAGGACCTTGATGGAGAAAACCAGACTGAAACAAGTGACACGGGAGATGAAGAACTATGGGCTGGATATCCTAGGATTGAGTGAGGTGAGGTGGCCAGGATTTGGTGAAATACAGACAACAGATGGAATTACATTTCTCTATTCTGGGGGCGATGAGGAAGAACACAGGGATGGAGTGGGGTTGCTGCTCAACAGAAATGCAAATAGGAGCCTTATGGAGTGGAAGCCAATTTCTAGCAGGCTCATGTTTGCTAGGTTCAAGACAAATATCAGGAATGTGATCATCATTCAATGCTATGCGCCTACAGAACAATCGGAGCCAGAGAAGAAGGAAGAATTCTACCAAATGCTGCGAGATGCCACAAGACAAACAAGTAAGAAGGACATTCTCATTGTTATGGGAGACTTCAACGCGAAGGTGGGATCAAACAATGAGGGGTTGGAGCAGATCATGGGTAAACATGGCCTTGGTGAGATGAATAACAATGGGGAGAAATTTACGGAATATTGCGCCAGTCAGGATTTGGTGATGGGTGGCACGGTGTTTCCTCATAGGCGGTGCCACAAGGTCACCTGGGTGTCTCCTGATCAAGTCACAGAAAATCAAATTGATCACATCGCGGTGAGCAGGAGGTTCAGAAGAAGCTTGGAAGATGTTAGGAACAAGAGAGGAGCGGATGTCGGTAGTGACCATCATCTTATGGTTGCCAACTTCCGCATGAAGATCGTGGCAGTCCGCCGAAAGTTTATCACTCGGCACAACAAGTTTGATGTGGGCAAGCTTAAGAACCAGCTGAGATTGGACCAATTTAAACTGGAGCTCAGAAATAAATTCCAGGTGTTGGACTCCGAGAAGGACGTGGAGACGGTGTGGAGCGAGGTAAAGAATATCTTCGTGGAAACCAGTGAGATGCAGCTCGGGTACAAGAACTACCTGCGGAAAGAATGGATATCCGATCAGACCTGGGACAAGATAAATTATAGAAAGGAGATTAAGGCTAAGCTCAACACCTGCAAGACTAGGCAGCAGAAGGCTCTCACACAAGCAGAGTATTCAACAGCAAACAGGGAGGTAAAGAGGAGTGTGCGGAAGGATCATAGGAGGTGGATTGATGAACACGCGGTGAAAGCAGAAGAAGCGGCAAGAAGGGGGGACGTTAAGGAGCTCTATGGCATCACAAAGATGCTTTCGAAGAAAGGTTTTAATAAAACTAGGCCTGTGAAGAGCAAGACGGGCGAGATCCTCACGACGTGTGAACAGCAGCTGACTAGATGGAGAGAACACTTTGCGGAGGTTCTTAATAGAGATAGAGGACCAGAAAGTAAGCAGCGAGGAGGAGATGAAGAGGAAGCAGAAAGTGACCCGGACATCAGCCTCGACTCCCCAACTCGGGGCGAAATACGGACAGCGTTGAAGCAGATAAAGTGCGGGAAGGCACCAGGTCTGGATAATATCCCAGCGGAAGTATTGAAAGCAGACCTGGATATCACGATCAATCTGCTGCACCCGCTGTTGGAGAAGATCTGGAAGGAGGAGAAAATACCAACCGACTGGAAGAAGGGGTTGATCGTCAAGTTACCGAAGAAAGGGGACACCACAAACTGTAATAACTGGAGGGGAATCACCTTGCTGTCCATTCCAAGCAAAGTACTGGCGAGAGTCATCCTGAATCGTATAAAAGACTGCGTAGAAAAAAGGCTTCGGAAGGAACAGGCTGGATTTCGACAACATCGCAGCTGTGTGGATCTCATCAACACCCTCCGAATCATCCTGGAGCAGAGTGTGGAGTGGCGGAATACCCTTTACCTCACATTTGTTGACTTTGAGAAAGCTTTCGACTCCGTAAATCAAAGAATCATGTGGAAGACCCTCGAGGAATATAAAATTCCAACAAAGATCATCAGAATCATGGAAGAGATGTACGAAGGGTATGAGTGCCAGGTTCTACACGAAGGCAAATTAACAGAAAAAATAAAGGTCAGTTCCGGAGTGAGACAGGGGTGTGTCCTTTCCCCCACTTTGTTCCTGTTGGTCCTGGATAGTGTGATGAAGAAGGTAATGGGAGGACGGAAGAGGGGTATTCAATGGGGTATAAATGACAGGCTTGAAGATCTGGATTTCGCGGACGACATTTTTCTTATGGCACAACGGTACCGAGACATAGAAGATAAGCTGGGGAGGTTGCAGAGAGAAGCAGAACGTGCAGGACTGATGATTAACACCAACAAGACCAAAGAGATGAGGATAAATTCTGATGTCGCGACTAGCTTGACAGTCAACGGAAAGGAAATTGAGCGAGTTGAGACCTTCCTCAACCTTGGGAGTATAGTCACAAATGATGGGGGAGCAGAGGAAGATGTTCGAAGCCGTATCAGGAAGGCAAATGGTGCCTTTGTCCAGCTCTACCCCATCTGGAGAAATAGAAACATTTCCAGGAAGACCAAGCTCCGCCTATTCAATAGCAACGTAAAGTCGATTCTTCTCTATGGCTGTGAAACAAGGAAAGTCACAAAACCGATCAACAACCAGCTACAGGTGTTCATTAACAGATGTCTGCGTCGCATCATGAATGTGAGGTGGCCGGACATAATCTCAAACGAAGGTCTTTGGACCATCACCAATCAACAACCGATTAGCATCCAGATCAAGGAGAGGAAATGGCGCTGGATCGGTCACACACTACGGAAGCCGGACGGAGCTGTTGAGAGGGCGGCGCTAGACTGGAATCCTCAAGGTGCCAGGAAGCGAGGTCGACCTAAGAAGACCTGGAAGAGGACGATCGAAAATGAAATTGCAGAGGAGGACAAGAACTGGAGCCAAGTGAAGAGAATAGCCAGGAACCGTACTGCGTGGAGAAATTTCGCGAACGCCCTATGCTCCGGAAGGAGCGGCAGGAATTAAGTAAGTAAAGATTATACGCCAATCAGTATGATTTAATATAATATAGTCACCCTTCCGTCCAAACTTAAATTGACTGTGAAGTTTGCGGAACGAAAAGTTCACACGCGAAATGAGAGCTGCACTTCCAGGGAATGGCGAGGTGAATGAAACTCAAATCGCCTTCCGTCCAATCTTAACTTGACTGTGTTTCACAGGCGAAATGAAGTTGCACTTCCAGGGAAACTCCAAACACAACCACCCTTCTCAGAAATATTAACTCAACATGCCTCGACGGTTTGCTGCGGGCTGTATCTGGGGCAATAGGTTCGCCCGCTAGCTAGGCTGTAACAGGGATGATAGACTCGCCCTTAGCTACCTCTTAAACTGTCGCCTCAGTAGTTGAATGGACATGGTTGGAAGAAGTTAAAACGTAAAAAAACAAGATGTTCAGTAAAGAACATATAGCCTACTTTCTCCTAAATGCATGGGTATTGTTATAACTCTTTGTCCTTTTCAAGGAGTATGATTGAATGTTGGTTGTAGTAGCTTGTTGAAATACACGTGCTATAGGGATATTAAACATGAATATGAGGTGCCCTTTGCTAGTGCTACCTCTGTACCAAATTTCGTTCCATTCGGTTTCACCGTGTTCGAATTGATAAGGGGAATCGATTTTCACACAAAGATGGCCGCCATCCGCAAAATATTAGGCTGATGACCTATTAGTTTGGTCAAAGGATGCTCCCTCCATAAAGGTATGTTGTTGCTAAATTTGCTAGAGATCGGATGATTAGGCTAATCGTAATTTGATTTAAGCTTTGAACATTTGTGTGGCCGCCATTACGTTTCTGTCAATATGGCGGCGATATAAATCATGACACTGAGATGCCCTTTGCTAGTGCTATCTCTGTACCAAATTTCGTTCCATTCGGTTTCACCGTGTTTGAATTAATAGGGAGAATCGATTTTGACACAAAGATGGCCGCCATCCGCAAACTATTAGGTGAATGACCTATTAGATTGGTCAAAGGATGCTCCCTCCATAAAGGTATGTAGTTGCAATATTTGGTAGAGATCGGATGATTAGGTTAATCGTAATTTGATTTAAGCTTTGAACATTCGTGTGGCCGTCATTACGTTTCAGTCAAGATGGTGGCGATATAAAACATGACACTGAGGTGCCCTTTGCTAGTGCTACCTCTGTACCAAATTTCGTTCCATTCGGTTCCACCGTGTTCGAATTCATAGGGGGAATCAATTTTGACATAAAGATGGCCGCCACCCGCAAACTATTAGGCTAATAACCTATTAGATTGGTCAAAGGATGCTCCCTCCATAAAGGTATGTAGTTGCAAAATTTGGTAGAGATCGGATGATTAGGTTAATCGTAATTTGATTTAAGCTTTGAACATTCGTGTGGCCGCCATTACGTTTCTGTCAAGATGGCGGCAATATAAAACATGACACTGAGGTGCCCTTTGCTAGTGCTACCTCTGTACCAAATTTCGTTCCATTTGGTTTCACCGTGTTTGAATTAATAGGGGGAATTGATTTTCACACAAAGATGGCCGCCATCCGCAAACTATTAGGCTAATGACCTAGTTATTTGGTCAAAGGATGCTTCCCCTATAAAGGTATGTTGTTGCAAAATTTGGTAGAGATCGGATGATTAGGTTAATCGTAATTTGATTTAAGCTTTGCACATTTGTGTGGCCACCATTACGTTTCCGTCAAGATGGCGGCGATATAAAACATGACACTGAGGTGCCTTTTGTTAGTACTACCTCTGTACCAAATTTCGTTCCATTCGGTTGCACCGTGTTCGAATTAATAGGGGGAATCGATTTTCACACAAAGATGGCCGCCATCCGCAAACTATTACGCTGATGACTTATTCGTGTGGTCAAAGGATGCTCCCCCCATAAAGGTATGTTGTTGCAAAATTTGGTAGAGATCGGATGATTAGGTTAGTCGTAATTTGATTTAAGCTTTGAACATTTGTGTGGCCGCCATTACGTTTCCGTCAAGATGGCGGCGATATAAAACATGACACTGAGGTGTCCTTTGCTAGTGCTACCTTTGTACCAAATTTCGTTCAATTCGCATTCACCGTGTTCGAATTGATAGGGGGGGACAGACATTCAGAGTACACACACTCACACACACACAGACACACAGACTCACACACACACATACACACACACAGACAGACACACTTTTTTCGCCCTGTGTTGATCTCATAAGTCTACTTTCATTTTTTGCAAAAATCGAAAGTAGGCTAAAAACACTTATAGTGAGCAATATATTGAAGATAGACATATTCTCCAGCGAACATTTTTGTAGAACTTTTCATGCTGAACTATTCTTACATTCCTAATATTTAATTATGTTTGGTTGGTTGGTTGGTTTCTTAGTTTAGGGGCTGCGACAACGCGGTCATGTAGCCCCGTGTACTCTGGGTGTGTGTAGAATCTGTCTGATAACCGGTGTTAATTGTGATGACTGTATTAGTGTGTGTATCTGTTTTTTAATTCAAGTAGAGACTGCAACTTTGAATTTTCAAATAGTTCCTACTTTTGCCGCCAAACGCCACCGTCAACGAATACTAGGCCTAGTTCAGAACTAGCTACTAGACGCCACCGCAGTCGGCTCTTGGCAACGAACGTAGCAACCTAAGAGCGTTGTTTACATTCTTAACCTATCCAATTTAGTTTCACACAGGTGTAATTAGTGGAAAGATCTTTAACATGCCATAAATCTATGACATTGGACCGCCGGCTTTACTTCCCCTCCGAAGGAAGGCATACTGAGGGATTTTTAACGCTCTTAAAAAATCCGACGGCTTCGGCCGGGTTTGAACCCGCTATCTTGGGCATAGAAGCTCAGCATGCTACCAACTACGCCACCGAAGCCGCCTAATTATGTTTAACGGTTTGCCCATCGTAAGCTTACCAAGCGGTTGGACGCCAGTTTTTAGCCTACTTTTCACATTTTGCAAAAATGAGGAAAAAGTAGACTTATGAGATCGGGCAAATGTCTGTCTGTCTGTCTGTCTGTCTGTCTGTCCTTCTGTCTGTCTGTCTGGCTGTGTGTGTGTCCCCCCCTATCAAGTCCTAAACGGCTGCAGCAATCGAAACAAAATTTGGTAGGAGTAAAGATCTATACCTGAATATCTCACGGCCATATTTGAAAATGATGTCAGTGCTACCAACTGCTCAAAAATCGCAATTGAAATTTGAGCTCCATGTTGGACATCTTGGAAAGTATGAATGGGAGCTATTTCAAAATTAGCACACGTACAGATCATAATATTTCAGTTTAATTTCCAGGAGGCCAAACATGGCAGTGTTGCCAAAATGATTATAAGCCTCCTGATAGGTCCAATTTTTAAATGCATATAACTTCTACACTGTCAAGCGGAATTCAACCAAATTTCGTATGTTGTATGTGTACATAACCAGATATGACTGAGCGTATTCTTAAGACCCAACAGGGCTGCCAACTGTTAATAAATGCTCCTAATTTATTTTATCCAAATACCAATATATCAGAAAGTATGCAAGCCGACAGCTTTAAACTATGCACACGTATAGTACCTGACATTCTATATTAATTTGGAGTAACTTATATACGTCAGTGCTACCAACATGATTCTAAGCCTGCTGACAGGTCCAACTTTAAATACATGTAACTTCCATACTATCATTTGGATTTCAAACAAATTTCGTATGTGCTATGTGTACCATAACAGATATGACTATGCGTATTCTAAGGAGCAACCAGGGCTGCCAACTGTTAATATGTGCTGTCCCTATTTTTGTTACACTAATATCAATATACTATCAGAAAGTATGCAAGCCAATAGCTCTAAACTTTGCACACGTATAGTACCTGGCATTCTAGACGAATTTGGAGTAACTAATATACGTCAGTGCTGCCAACATGATTCTAAGCCTGCTGATAAGTCCAATTTTAAAATGCATGTAACTTCTATACTAACTAATGGATTTCATTCAAAATTGGCACAACAATAGATCATATTATTTCAGATTATTTCTGACCAATACATGCATGACATTGTTGCCAACATGATTTTACGCGCGCTGTTAGATCCAATGTTTAACTGCATGTAACGTCCATGCTATCCAGTGGACGTCAACCAAATTTTGTATTTAGTACCGTAAGAGACGGAACTAAGAATATATTCAGTCATCAGGGCTGCCAACTGTAGTGCTCTATTAGGATACATTATGCCAGGTATACAGTATTTCGAACTAATTGGAAATTTCGATATTAGCAACTTAATTTCGTCATTATTCTAGATAATCATTGGCATGAAAAGTAGGCTGTATAGTTCTTCACGGAACTTCTTGTTTATTTCGACTTTTCCAATGAAATCGTTACTGCTCGGCTTCTTTGATCATAAATAAATTATTTTCTACATCTTCGAGAGTAGGGGAGAGCGAGGGGTTCTAAGCCACCCGGCATTGCTCGGGCGGCGTTCATATTAAATAATGAATATCTGGCCAACCCATGGTCGTATTTTAACAAATGAGGTGTCGTTCAACTCTAGCTGACGTCCTCTTTGCTCTGGACTCTGTATGATATTTTTTTTTATTTTGAAAAATTATGTTTTCGAAAGTAGGTGATAGTTTGAAAACCAAACACGATAGAATGTTGTGCCATGGCTCAAACGAACGGTCTTTATGTCCTTTAATTTTTATATTAAACTTTTTTATTTTTTATGATTTTTTGAAAACAGTCCAATCTTTAAATTCCTATATTTTGGAAACTAGGAACTTGACAAAAAAATTGTTTGACATAAATGAATGGCCCTGACCCCCTCTAACCGCAAAATAAATTTCAAGTCTCTTGGGCTAAAGTTGTGTAGTAGTGCTAGAATGGGGGTTCTACCTATAATCGCGTGTGTGCTTGAATACGTATGGCTATGTAGGAAAATGTTGGTGGTGGGGGAGGACTAGGGTCGAGTGAGGGGTCGTGTAGATGGTATTTTTCCGCTCTATTTGATGGTGAGGTTATTTTTTACAATGGGTGGAATTTGGAAACGCAATTTGAGGTTAACGTGTGTTTTTGACATTTTGAGCTTGTAAGGCTAGAACGATGTGTTGTTTAGGAACGGGGTGACGTTCTCTAGGCTATACATGTGTGTTGGTATTTTTAGCCTACTTTTCACATTTTGCAAAAATGAGGAAAAAGTAGACTTATGAGATCGGGCAAATGTGTGTCTGTCTGTCTGTCTGTCTGTCTGTCCTTCTGTCTGTCTGTCTGTCTGGCTGTGTGTGTGTGTCCCCCCCCCTATCAACTCCTAAACGGCTGCAGCAATCGAAACAAAATTTGGTAGGAGTAAAGATCTATACCTGAATATCTCACGGCCATATTTGAAAATGATGTCAGTGCTACCAACTGCTAAAAAATCGCAATTGAAATTTGAGCTCCATTTTGGATATCTTGGAAAGTATGAATGGGAGCGATTTCAAAATTGGCACACGTACAGATCATAATATTTCAGTTTAATTTCCAGGAGGCTAAACATGGCAGTGTTGCCAAAATGATTATAAGCCTCCTGATAGGTCTAATTTTTAAATGCATATAACTTCTATACTATCAATTGGAATTCAACCAAATTTCGTATGTTGTATGTGTACATAACCAGATATGACTGAGCGTATTCTTAAGACCTACCAGGGCTGCCAACTGTTAATAAATGCTCCTATTTTTTTTATCCAAATACCAATATATCAGAAAGTATGCAAGCCGACAGCATTAAACTATGCACACGTATAGTACCTGACATTCTATATTAATTTGGAGTAACTTATATACGTCAGTGCTACCAACATGATTCTAAGCCTGCTGACAGGTCCAACTTTAAATACATGTAACTTCCATACTATCATTTGGATTTCAAACAAATTTCGTATGTGCTATGTGTACCATAACAGATATGACTATGCGTATTCTAAGGAGCAACCAGTGCTGCCAACTGTTAATATGTGCTGTCCCTATTTTTGTTACCCTAATATCAATATATCAGAAAGTATGCAAGCCAATAGCTCTAAACTTTGCACACGTATAGTACCTGGCATTCTAGACGAATTTGGAGTAACTAATATACGTCAGTGCTGCCAACATGATTCTAAGCCTGCTGATAGGTCCAATTTTAAAATGCACGTAACTTCTATACTAACTAATGGATTTCATTCAAAATTGGCACAACAATAGATCATATTATTTCAGATTATTTCTGACCAATACATGCATGACATTGTTGCCAACATGATTTTACGCGCGCTGTTAGATCCAATGTTTAACTGCATGTAACGTCCATGATATTCATTGGACTTCAACCAAATTTTGTATTTTGTACCCTAAGAGACGGAACTAAGAATATATTCAGTCATCAGGGCTGCCAACTGTAGTGCTCTATTAGGATACATTATGCCTGGTATACAGTATTTCGAACTAATTGGAAATTTCGATATTAGCAACTTAATTTCGTCATTATTCTAGATAGGTTCATATTCTGTAGAATAATCATTGGCATGAAAAGTAGGCTGTATAGTTCTTAACGGAACTTCTTGTTTTTAATGTTTTTGAAACTTTTTGTTTTTTGGATTGGCGCTATTTTGGAAACGGTAAATTTTGGGAAAAAGTTTGTTAGACGTTAGCGAAAGGTGGGTATGCCCTTTAGGTGGACAGCAGGTTTCAAGGGTGTAGGAGGGAAAAAAATGATAGCCTACTTTCTCGCGAACATTGATCATTGGCGAACGGATGGTCGGATTTTAATAAATGAGGTGTCGTTGGACTCGAGCTAACGTCGTCTTTCCTATAGACCACTCGTTATATTTTAGAAATTTTTTTAGAAAATTTTTGTTTTTAAAAGTAGGCGATAGTTTGAAAACCAAACATGATAGAATGTTGTGCCATAGTTCAAACCAATGGTCTCTATGACCTTTATTTTTTTATAATAAAACTTTTTTTATATTTTGTGATTTTTTGAAAACCCTTAAATTTTGAATTTTTACTATTTTGGAAACTAACCCGTTACAAATAAGTTTGTTTGACATAAATGAAAGGTTCCTACCCCCTCTACCATGAAAATAATTGTCAAGTCTCTAGGACAAAAAAACCTAGGCATTTTTAGCCTACTTTCGATTTTTGCAAAAAATGAAAGTAGACTTATGAGACCAACACAGGGCGAAAAAAGTGTTTCTGTCTGTGTGTGTGTGTGTGTGTGTGTGTGTGTGTGTGTGAGTCTGTGTGTGTGTGTGTGTGTGTGTGTGTGTGTCTGTGTGTGTGAGAGAGTGTGTGTACTCTGAATGTCTGTCCCCCCCCCCCTATCAATTCGAACACGGTGAATGCGAATTGAACGAAATTTGGTACAAAGGTAGCACTAGCAAAGGACACCTCAGTGTCATGTTTTATATCGCCGCCATCTTTACTAAAACTGAATGGCGGCCACTCAAACGTTCAAAACGTAAAATCAAATAGCGACTAACCAAATCATCCGATCTCTACCAAATTTGGTAACAACATACCTTCGTATAGGATGCGTCTTGTGACCAAACTACATGGTCGTCCGCCATACCATTTCAGGATGGCGGCCGTGCGATTTATGCAAACTTTATAATCCATATCATGGGACCCACCAGTTCCGATTATCGAGCCGAGAATCGTTTTAACTGTTCTAAAGGAAGAGGCACGTTCGAAATTAGAAGTTTTTTTGTAATACTATAGTGCAGACGTGATTTTAAAAAGCTGAGCCGATTCAGTAATAAGACAAGATGGCAGCGGATATCTTGTGCCGGACTTATATTTCACTAATTTGAGTATTGCATGCAATATAGCGTACTGATACAAAATAAATAAACTTTGTATGAAATGCTTTATATATAAATAATATACTCCAGTGATGAAATCGTTTAGTATAAATCATTATTTGCTAACAAGTTCTATATAAGTCATTTTATATAGAACGATATTCGTTGACACAATTAGTTCAGTGGTAGAGCGTTAGCCTATCGCTCAAATGCCTATGGTTCACACCCGATCAGAGCTAGGTTTTTTGCTTGAAATGTTATATGTTTATTGTTTTATAATGACTCAAATGTTTTAAAATTAAGCGTTATATTGTGCATATTATGGTGTAAAATATATATTTAATTAAAACATAATTCGCCAGCAGATTTACTCGAGACATCTAGCTGCCAAAAAGGTAACTGCACGCCGACCTACGTATTAACTTCCAGATTTCATTGAAAAGTTTCTTCTTCTGGCCGCTAGAATGCACTCGCTCTGTTAGGATTATATTGTTCGCTCTTTCACCACTAGATGTCACGACTAGTCTACGTGGGGCTCCATTGATTACTATACCATTGGCATTCTATGCGCATCGAATTTGAAGAATGACAAGATGATACTACGATACATTTTTACTTTTTATTTTAAAGGGTTTGTAACAGCCTATTTTGCGTTACTTGAAAATGTTATTTGAAGTAAAGAACAAAACGATTTCACATAGTAACTGAATTCAAGCCGTTGGTGTTAGTTCAGGTTATTAATTACTACTTTTATTTCAGGCAAATAGCAATCGAAATTATCCACATAGTTTGTATACACACGTCTCTGTAGGGTCATGGAAAGATTTGTTGATTCAATTAGGGTTGTGAAAGCCATGCACAACCAGACGTGTAAAGACATGCCTCAACTCAAAGTTGGATGTTGCCCACGGCAGGTCGTATATGTAATAATAATAATAATAATAATAATAATAATAATAATAATAATAATATTAATAATAATGTTATTGGTTTTACATCCCTTTTAACTACTGCTGCTTTTAGAGACACCGGGGTGCTGGAATTCTGGCCCGAAGGGGATCTTTAACGTGCCAGTAAATGTACTGACACGGCTCCCTCGCATTTGTGCACACTCAAATACCAGCTGACTGCGCCAGGATACGAACCTGCAACCTAGGGCCCAGCAAGCGAGAACGTTACCGCTGAGCCACGCAGCCAGTCCGGTCGATTATGTCTCCAGATCCATAACATTCTTGATATACTCTTATCTTTCTTTCTTCAATGATGGTAGCAGTTTTTATCTAGGTTGTGGCGTTTGGTAGAGGTAAATCGTTTCTAAGGTCTTCAACAAAGAATAGTTCTATTATACTCTTTGATAATAACAACGAGTTATAACTATACTCATACATTTAGGAGAAAGTAGGCTATATGTTCTTTACTGAACATCTTGTTTTTTATAAAAGCGTGTATGTAGACAGAGAGCCGGTAGCGCTTGACGTATGTTACAACGAGGCTATGACTGAGCATGGTGAATACTGGAAATGGCTATTTCGACGGGGGCGATGTATGGCAAAACGAGGGGTTGCTTTTCGATATTTTTTCCTATGACGAATGAATGAAGGCGAATATTTTGAAATGTGACAAGCATGCTAAGATTTTTTACCCCTGAAGGGGATCTTTAAAGTTTTAGTTAACGGTGATGAGCGAGATAGCTCTCTGACACAACAGACGGTTGTAGGATATGACCAAGTGATTCTTAGACGTTGGCGATCTCGGTGACCGTGCCCGGAAGAAATGAATAGCTATTTTGGTGGGATAGCGGGGGCAACTTATGACGGTTGGTTTTGTGACATTTCCTATGACGGATAGAGGCGAATATTTGGAAATGTGTTAAGTGTGCTAGTATTTTTTTTACCCCTGAAGGGGATCTTTAACATGCTAGTAAACGGTGATAAGCAAGACTGCTGTCTGGCACAGTAAATGGTTTTAGAATATGGAAACCTATAACATTTGCTCGACCAAGTCATGTGCATGTACGCAAAGAGCCAAAACGGTAAGGTCATTGGCCTGAAATGTTATAAACTAAATATTGAACTGGGTAAAGTCATGTGTTTTAGGATGAAAGTATGTGGTCAACATGATCATGTATTGAGGATGGCCGCTTGCTAGTAATTATTATTACAGTAAAATGTTTAATAATAATAATAATAATAATAATAATAATAATAATAAGGCACACACATGTTTTGAATGCTAACACGCACACAGTCCAGCTGACTGGTGACTGAATATTGTACCTAGCCAGAGGACTCGTGAGAGCTGTTGCTGGTGCTGACGAGGCAGGAATGTCTACGTCAGCAGGAAGTGTGTTATCAGCTTACTTGCCTCGTGGTGGCTAGCAGGTGTGCTGTTTAAGCAGAGACCGCCATTTTGGTTCTGAGACAGTAGGACTACCGATGTATAAGAGGTAGCCATTTTGGTTCATTATTAAAAACATGAAACTAGTATAAGGTACACGAATCTTATTCAGATTGAGGAATGTGAAGAGGCGTGGGAACACGTGCGAGAGAGAGACAGAGAACCATTCAAGGTCAAAACGCTGAGAAAATACAACTTTTTCTGTTGCTAGGCTAACTGATAACGATTGCGTTAGTCATGCACTTGCCATTTTAGCACACGGACGTATACAGTAGAGCTGTGGAAGAAAAATCCTTTTAATTTTTGGTAAGTACCTAGAATGATTATTTTAATAATGTCATGCTAATGAACCTTAAATTTGTAGTTATTGATTAGGTAATTAATGATTTTTTAATTTATTTGTTTGCAGATAACCGGTATATCTTACATGTCTGAGATAAAAGAAACCAGTTTACTTTTGAGCCCACTAGAAGGAAACAGCAACAAGCCACTGCAAGTGAAGGTGGGATTATTTTTTTAAACTAACTTGTTTCAATTTTTTGTTTCATATTTTATTTTATAAAATGCATGTACTAACCTGAATTTAGGTATTTATAACGGTTTATTTTAATTATTTTTAGAAACTTGGAAAGAAAAGCCTTACCGCCGTAGCAGTCGCTGAAAACCCGAGACGCAGTAAAGTGCAACCATTGTTTCCAGGCAGTGAACTATTTAAAACTCAGGTAAGCCTAACATAAAATGCTATTCCATTTTACCACTACTGAAAACTCGTAGACAAAAAATTAATTACCTGTACATGACTAGGACGATGATTGCTTTCTTGATTAATGACTATGTATTGGCAACCGGTACAAGACCATATTGGTTGTTTACCGGGAAAGTACAAGGCCATATTGGATTCTGTAAAAAACAAAAATTTTAATTTAACTGACGTGTCGTTCCCTGTAGTAACAATAATAATAATATAATATTAATAATAATATTAATATCGTATGGCCTCGGATGCCGGGTGCAAGTTTTGTTATTTGACACACAGAGGGTAGCTTGCATGTCGAATTTAGTTGTTTCTTGACTATGATAGTCAAGGAGGTTAGATGTTAGATATCTAATCTCCTTAAACTCTATAGCGCTTTCTAGTAGAAAAATGAGGAACTTTGTACCCTATGAACTCAACGAATATTCACAGGTTTGAACATAATAATCTGAACAACATGACATGACATTATTATTTTTTGTTTATGTATTGGTTAAAGGGGAATGTAAATGACTGCAGCTTTATAAAAAGAAAATAAGTACATGGGTTACTGTTAGTGCCGACATACAGTTTATTATCATTTTTATGGTGTTTTGATATATTAATGCCAATTAACGTTAAAGTTTTATTTACAAGTATTGATTGATTGATTGATTGAGTGATTGATTGATTGAGTGAGTGATTGGTTATTTGGTTTGCTTTTAGGTGTCGTCATGCGCCATTAACGTAATGAACAGACAGTGAACAAACATACATTGTGCTTTAAAGTACTCTGTGCAACGTTTATAACTTACAATAAGAAAAAGTTTTATTATAACACATGGCGCTAGTACCAAATACAACAAGTAAGCAAGTTGGTTACCACGTGAGTTAAATTTAAAATCGGAACATGATCGTTGGTTAACATTTGAATCCTGGCCTGTAGGCTCTTTGTCGACACATAAACTTGCAAAAGCCGGTTTCTTTTCACTTGAACCGAGAAGATGTGGTGCGCTGTCTGTTTTGTCGTATTGAACTTTCACACTGGGAAGAAGGGGATGATCCCTTTAGAGACCATTTGCGATGGTCTCCTTATTGTCCTTACATGCTTGGAAAACAACTGGGTAACATACCCGTGCATTCATTTTACTGAACCACAAGACCATTGGCCGCTACTTATGTTGCTGAATGACAAATAAATAATAATAATAATGATGTATTACCAGCCAACAACGGTAGTGTCGATATATGTGGTCCATATGCCATAGACAGTGTTGAATTGGCATGTGCTTTTGAAAAATTGGGAGTTTGCAAGACTAAAGCTCTTGCACACCCAGAGTACAGCTCTGTTGAAAAACGTTTAGAATCTTATAACAATGTTTGGCCATTAATATTAAAACACCTTACCAAACAGCTAAGTGAAGCTGGATTTTTTTATACTGGTGAGGGGGATAAAACAATATATTTTTATTGTGGATTTGCTTTAAAGGATTGGCAAATGACTGATGACCCTTTTGTGCAACACCCTCGTTGGTTACCTAACTGTAAATACATGGTGTTGCTTAAAGGTCAGGAATTTCGTAAAGAAACCGTGATTGCAGCACAAGACATAAAGGTGCTTTTAGAGTTAGAACATGCGGAGCAAATACATGAGGCTGAAAAAAAGACTTGTCTCACGAACAGATACAAAAGTGTGACCAACAATTATGTAAAATTTGTTATCAAGATGAACTAGGTGTTGTATTTTTGCCTTGTGGACACATGATAGCCTGTGTCAAGTGTGCATTAGAACTCAACACTTGTGCTATATGCAGAAAATCAGTATCTGCTACAGTTAGGGCATTTCTTGCATAAATAGTAAAATTTATCAGCCATGCAGAGTGCAAAATCCCTAATTGCACAATATTATTAAAGCTGTTTTAGAGTGTAATAGATATGCATTTCTTTTGTTTATAGACTACTACAATGAATGTTTTGAATGCTGTGGGTCAAGCATGTGTCTTAGAGACAAAGAAGCTCAGCGAATTGCCAACGCATATTCCATTCCGCATTATCAAGATTCGGAAATTGAAAACAGCATATGGTGATCGTGTACTTTGTGTATGTGAAAACTTTGAGACATTTCTGCCTACACGGTTTAATGGTATGTCGGAGAGTGTTTTTGATGAGGTCAATAATGCTGTACAACCTGTACACTTAATTTATGAAGGTTTTAATAACAATAGGTGCACGGTTCGTTTTAATTAAATAAATAAAAAATGTCAAATAATAATGGAAGATATAAGTCATGACAATGGACTGAAAGAAAAATATGTGTATAGAATAATAATGTTTTAGTGTTTAATATTGTCTTAAAAATATTATCATGAAACCAAAAAAAATTATATAAAGTTTGTAAATAAATGAAAATAATTGTACAATGTTGTTTGTTGTTTTATTTTCTATAGAAGTCAGAATATTTAACATTTCAGAGTATACATGATTATGACAATAAAAAACACACTTAATACAAGTCTTTGCCTTTACGATAGTGTGTTATAGTTTTAAAAACAAAGCTTGTTGTAGATCTTTCCACGGTGAACAATAGGCATGAAAACGTTATTGTCTGGTTTTGGATCATTATCACTATCATAATCATAAGCAGCATGATCTATATCACTATTATTATAATCACTATAATTATCCTCAACATTATCCTCAACATTACTAAAACCAGTTAAATATTCCTGTTCCTCTTCCTGTTCCTGCTCCTCTTCCTCTTCCTCTTCCTCTTCCTCTTCCTCTGCAGTGTCCTTATGTAGAGTCTGCGTGGCTTTTGATAATGTTAAGGGCTTATTGAACATTGAATTATTTTCAATAGTAGTATTGTTTTGTAGCACTTGCTTCTTAACATCTTCAAGATTTTCTGTTGACAGCAACAGTGTTTCATGCAGTACACTACATTGATGATCACTGACACTTAAAACCTCACTATTTTTACTTTTTAGCTCACTGCGGCATTGTTTTGAACGTTGTTTTGAACAACGCCTAATAACATTTCTTTTTTTATTGGTTCGTTTCACAATATATGAATATCCTTCATAGAATGCATGAGGCTTACCATACCTAGTCACAGATACTTCCATATCAACTGTCAAGCATAGACTAAGCTCTAGTAAAGACAACTTGGTAATAAGAAGAATAGTTTAATGTGCGAGCATATATGGGTGCGATGTGGGAGCAAAAAAGTGGGAGCAAAAAGTGGGAGAAAAATTTGGGAGCAAAAAGTGGGAGCAAAAAGTGGGAGCAAAAATTGAGAGCAAAAAGTGGGAGCAAAAAAAGTAGGAGCAAGTATGGGAGCAAATGTGAAAACAAAAGTGGGAGCAAGTATGGGAGCATATGTGAAAGTAAAAGTGGGAGCAAAAAGTGAGAGAAAAAAAAGTGAGAGCAAAATGTGTAAGCAAAAGTGGGAGCAAATATGAGAGCAAAAAAGTAGGAGCAAATATGGGAGCAAATGTGAAAGCAAAAGTGGGAGCAAAAAGTGAGAGAAAAAAAGTGGGAGCAAAAAGTGTAAGCAAACGTGCGAGCAAATATTCCAAGGAATTTCAAAATTGGACTGTTTTCAAAAACATAAAAAATAAAAAAGTTTTATTATAAAAAAAAGGCATAAAGACCGTTCGTTTGAGCCATGGCACAACATTCTATCATGTTTGGTTTTCAAACTATCACCTACATTCGAAACCAACATTTTTCAATTTAAAAAAAAAAAATCATAGAGTGTCCATAGCAAAGAGGACGTAAGCTAGAGTCGAACGACACCTCATTTGTTAAAATCCGACCATGGGTTGGCCAGATATTAATTATTTAATATGAACTCCGCCCGAGCAACGCCGGGTGGCTTAGAACCCCTCGCTCTCCCCTACTCTCGAGATATATTTTACAGAATGGTGAAAACCGCATCAAAATGAAAATCCATCCAGTGGTTCTCGAGTTAACCCGTAACATCCAAGAATCGGGGACTTTATTTTATACTAAGTAGAGAAGAGATGTATCTTAGCAAGAAACTGGAATCAATAATATTTCCGCATGCTGAAGAAACGTCAACAGTTTTGGTTTTAGGACAGCACCGCAACACTCGTTTTGCTCTCTTAAAATGTTTTATGTCTATTGTCTAGTAGAGAGAAGGCAAAAAATCTAGAGAGAATCTAGTGAAAAATAGCCTATTTTCATATACCCTACTTATGCTAATTGCATCTAACAACATTTTTATATATGTAAGCCATAGAGTTATGTACTATTACGTGAAGATTATTGCGCAGATTTATTATTCAAACTTCAATCGCATGATCAGGACACAATAAATATAACGAGATTTTAAAATTTTGCACAGCCGCCATTTTAAGGGTTATGAAAACAATTGAAATAAATTAGATGCCAATGGATTAAAGTTGGAATAAACATTTACCGTACCAAGTTTCACTGCGCTCGGATGGTTAATCGCGAGAAACGTCCATTTATATAGTCTTTACCGAGTTTCATTGAAATCGATCCAGCCATTTAGATTTTATTACGGACACACACACATACGCGCACACACACAGACACACACGGACAAAATGTGATCTCATAAGCCTTTTTTTTTTCAGAAATGAAATTACGCTAAATAAATAAATATGTGTTCACTAATACAGGGGGCCAGTAAATGTTCTCCGCAGCGGTTACGTGCAGCTGCGAGAGGTAGCGTCATCCGATTAGTTGGCAGCACGGTGTCCTTGATAGGGTGAAGGCCACATGTGTGGGCTATCGAAATCGTCAGTGGGTATAGTTAGATTATTGGAATAGTGCAACAGTATTGTACCCGATAGGGCAATCCTTTAGGCCTGGATAAAATAAATTGATCTCGGGGGTGGTGCGTTCGTTAATAGTAACTGACTTAAAGGCCTAAAGTGAAGGAAACAGGTGACTAACAATTAGAGAAATGGCGTACACTCACATCTTACTGAGTCCGTAACTTATTTCCAACAAAAAAAACTTGCAGAAAGAAATTACAGAACAAAAACAACAAATAAAACCCAACTGACATCAACAAAGAAAAACCAACACCTTCAAAATTAAATAAAAAACAAAGAATATGTGATATCCCAGTGCGCCCCTCTTAAAAAAACTAGAACAAACCTCATCCCATAGGATGAAACCTTAATAACAGCTGAGTTCAACCATAGGATTTACATTAAATCATTACGTGATGTCATCACGTTACTCAGCTGTGCGAGGTGGTCAAAAACTACTTTAAATGGACTGTCAACTGCCTCTAATACGAATTTGGGTCAAAAACAAACTGCAGTTGCACTTACTGATTTTATTATAAACAAATAGTGTTATTCTGATTTTTGTCACACAAATATACACTCTAGCAGGAAACAAGGACAATTCTTACACAGATAATGACGAGTACCTTTCATAGACGGGCTTCGGACCAAAAGGGGCCCAACCTACGTCGGGCTAATATAACTACGATATTTAGGGCGGGCGGATCATATCCAAGTATACAGGGCTAGGCACAAGACAAAATTACTACAAAATAAACACGGGCTGAACCCGGATGAACAAAAGTTACTACTATTCACGTACAGTAGTACAAGCAAAGAAATACGAATCAGCATGGCAAAACGACATGCACCCCTTAAATTAATTAGCTAACAACGGTATGTGGTAATTACAGCTTTGACCAAGACGAGACAGAAGGACTCGCCCTGCATACACAATGGCTCGCGCGGGCCGGCCGTAACTATAAATAGCTCCCTACCTGACCAGCTGTCAAAGTAAAACAAACCTCTACTGTGCCTACATTATGCGAATATACAAATGGTAAATTTATAATATGCAGGTGTACCTCGGCGGGGGGATTGAACCAGTGTTTCTTCAAGGTGTTCCTGAAAAACACATATATATTTTCCCATGCGTGTGTGACTGAACTATCTCTGTTATGAGGTATGGACCCTCTCATACAGAAACAACAACAACAAATGTACCATCACGTGCATCACGATGCCTCTCGTATCAACATACGTCTACCGCACGTGGTACGAACCTCGGCTAACTTCGCCGGCAACCTAAATCCCCATCACACATAAATATCACACACGCTCCTGTGGGAACAACTCACCATAACTCACTCGTAACCTCTCGCCGGACACTGGTGCGACCCCGCCGGTCTCACGGAAATAAAAAGGGCAAAGGGTCACTCAATATACCTCATTATGTGGCGAAAAACTATCCTCACTGGAATTTATTAATCTCACGATAAACAAATATAAACCAACATATGGTCAAAGTCACTAACATCATTACATTAAATGCCACACGAACAAACATCAAAACTTCACGTGAATTTAATATACGTGCCCTGGCTCACAAATCATTCTTACTTACATGGACAATACTCGTACCATCTGAGCCCAAAGACATGCATTAAACTAATAATGGCGAGTACACACACAACTCCTAACTAGAACATGCTGACCGTTAAATAACTTGCCTCCCGCATCTATAATGACTGTGACTAACATCGTCACGCAAGCTACTGAATCTACATTACTGTCCGCCCCCCTTTCGTAAGTTATATACCCATAATTTGAAAGTCAATACTCATCATTTCTGCTGTCCAGGTGAGGTGATCTGCATGGTGTCCTGGGTTCGCTCAGACCCACTAAGGCCACCTTAGCCCATGGTGCAGAGTCGCCAATGGGACTCCATAATCCTGCCCATTGTTACGCTCTGGGATTCACACACACAGATATCTGCCTCCAACACAGGCAGCACTGGTATTTTCCACATACACTGGAATTACACTGAAATTGCACTGAAATTACACTGAATTTGATAACATATTTTTACTCCTCGGATGTCACTAGTAAAAATGTTCTTCCGTATCACTTCCTGCTGGTGGGACTTGTCCTATCGGGCTCCGAACCTCGTTCACTTGGTCTCGCGTTGGTGGACCCGTACCGTTTTGTTCCGCATTCCCTCAGGATTTGAAACAAGATTAACCTGGACCGAACCACAGTTTCGTAGGCGTTAACTTAGAGAGTCCGTCCCATGAAGTCTATACAAGAAACTGAACCCCCGCTCCTCGTGCTTTGGGCTTATAATGGCAGGCCGTTGGTACACAATGGACATATTACCGCCAAAGAATCCGCTCCTCAAGAAATGGTCGTAGATTCACGAGCGATAGCTCATATTGTCACGTTAAATGGGCAGGTACCGAATATCCAGTTCTGATTAGGATTCGATCGTGGGGAGACTCTACATATGCCATTGCATCATGACTCTAGCAAATAGTCCCAAGTAGCGTCATGTACACCCCCACCAGGCTGAGTCTCGCGCCGATTCGGAGATCACTGCGCCTGCGAACTTAAAAATCCACCAATCCCGAGTGCTATCTCCGGTGTCTTACCAAAGTTAAGGATATTTCTTGCACCAAAGAAAACAGTTTCTTTTTCTGAACACAGCTCTTCTTTCCTTATAAATTTTCATCATCTAGTTTTCCAATTACATTTATTCGCGTAGCTTCCTATTGTCCTGGGTCATGTACCTTGGTTTTACAACCCACACTGGCCCATCCTGCAGCACTGGTATCATAAATTTTCAGTGACTAGCATACAATAAGTCTCCAGCACAAACAATGACATGGAGCTGGCCAAGTCTTCTCGGAAAGGGGCTAGTCCGTACCTGGGCTCTATTGTCCTGGGGTGGGTTGGCCTTCCCATCTCTACACTGTGCTCTGAGCTGGCAATATCCTACCAGTAGCGAAATAATATATTCATAACTTTCTGTCTTAAATGCTTCAAAATTACATTCAAATTTTGCCCTTCGGTTACATTTTCCCCTCAGTCACTTTTGAAAAATTGCTCGAGTGTAATAAGTGCGATTTTTCAAAACCATAAAATTTGGATGTCCAAAAGAAAATGTGTGCTCCCTTGCTTGGTTGCTTCACAGGTCGCTACGGATTTTGTTTCTCATCCCAATAGTCTCAGCTGTTCGTTGTGAAGTTTACGATATTCCTGCAGTACTGTCAACTCTCAGTCATGTTGCTGCTCTCCGTCCCTGATGTCTTCCCTTCGTCGCTGCTGCTCGTCCGTCCTGGGTTCGGGTCGGACCTCTTCATTGAAGTTCACAAGGTGTTGTGGTGGACTTCTTCTTCTCCCTCTTCTTCTTAGTTTTGGGTCCTGCCCTTCCGGATCGCGCCAGTGTATTGCGGTCCAGGATCGTCTCTCCCCTGCTGTGAATCTTGGTTCGGCGCTTCTCCGTACTCTTGGTCCGGATTTTCTCTGCGTCTAATGGCTGCCTCCCATTTGTCAGCCTCAGTACGCCCCTGCTCGTCACTATTCTTCTCGTGGAGCTCACGTAAGTATTGCTGCGACTCGATGTAGCGATCGTCCAAATCTCGCCTTGCCTGTCCCCCTGGCTCGACACTTCCTTGTTGGGCCGGCCGTGGCCTGAACTGCCCTCTCCTTGCTTGTCTCGGCTGGTACGGTCTCCCTGCTCGCCTGTCTTGCTCCCAGCGTCCGTGTCGGCCGCGCTGCTGCATTGGGTAACCTCGTCCTTCCTCTCGCCTGCCATAGTACCTGGGTTCGAATTCACGCGGTGGTTGGTACTCTTGCCTCCTCCAAGCTTCTCTTGGCGCAATTCCCTTGCTCGTCCCTTGCTCGCGTGTTCGTGGCGCCCGTTCTATCTCAGTGGCATGAACCTGTTCTACTGGCCTCATCCGCTGGATATGCGTAGTGGTGTGGTCTAACTGCCTCAAGATTCCTTCGGTCTGCACGGCAGTTCTTGCATTCGCCGCAATCAGTGTCTCCTGCACCTTAATTGGCAATTGTTTTCCAATTGCAGACACTAAAGCTAGCTCCGAAGGTGCCTGGTCCAGTTCACGCATTTTTGCGAACTGCGAAATGAAATATTCCGCATACTTCGTTGGGCCTTGAGTTTGGAACTTCCTGGAATACAGTTCCAACCTCAGGTTCTGCTGCTGTTCCAAGCTCCAATACGTCTTCAGGAAGGCTTCCCTGAATTCTTCCATGTTTTGGAAGGTGTACCGGAAACTCTGGAACCATTCCAGTGGTGCCTCGTCAAGTAGCTTCTCTACTGCTCTGAGCTGGCGATCTGGGGCCACGCGGTGCTCGATAAAGAACTCCCCCACCTCACGGAGAAATTGTTTAGGGGTCATATTTCCCCGGCCATTGTACTTTCGAGGGCGGTCATCCCCTGTCCGTATCACGTGGATTATGGGTTGTGGCGTCGCGGCGTCTTGCGGCGTAGAGGCTCTCCGCGTAAGGGGTTCAAATGTGCGGCTAATCGGCTCATCCTTATATTCCCCGAAGGTTTGTTCTGGAGTGGCCTGCATCTGGTACGCCACCTTTGAACACCCCTTCGGCTCGTCCAGTGTTCGGATAGCTTCCCGTTGCAATTCCAATATTGCCTCGTTTTGGATCTGTCCTCTGAGGTAAATTTTAATGAGTTTGGCTTCCTGTCTCTCCATGCGTCCCGCCATTTCTTGCTCCATCCTTCTGAGCCTGTTAAGGTTTTCTGCCATCTCGACCTTAATTACCTCTTTATTATTAAGTATTTCCTCCCTCATCTTCGCGTGGGCGGTCTCGATTACGCTCTTTACCTCCTTGTGCTCCACCATTCTTTGGTCCCGCATGCTACTCCGGTGTGTGGCAACCTCGCTCTTGACCTCTGCTATGCTAGCCCCTATATGCTCGTGAACCATGGTAGCATTCTCCTTCACCTCATGGATCTGCTGTACCAACCTATCGCTTCGTTCTTCTAGAGCGGTGACTTGGCTAGCTGAGGCGCTGACCTGTCCTCTCACGTCATCTATACGCGTGGTGGGCCTAATGTCCATAGCTCCCATTCTGTTAGTCATTTCCTCTAAGCTTTCATTCATGCCCTTGACAGTATCCTTAACCGTGACTATTTCCTGCATTAACATCTGCATTTTCGTCTCGCATTTCGTTTCTACCTCTTCAAAACCCTTGCTAGTTTTCTGTGCGAGTTCTTCTATTTTCCCGTTTGTCTCCCTAGCGTACTGTTCGAGCGTGACTCTCATAGCTTCCCCTTGCGAAATACAAGTTTGACTTAACTGTTCGGTCCTGGCATTTGTTTCCCCAAGTTTTTTATTTAGGGTCTCTGAACTCTCCTCCAATTTCCTACTCAAAGTATCTGCATTTTCCTCCAGCTTCCTACTCAAAGTTTCAAACATTGCCTGCATTTCCTTGGCGCTCGCCATCACGACAAATACAAAGATATAAAAAACACAAATGAGCAAACGGGGTCTGAGCTCCCCCACAGTCATGCCATGCAGTGTCCCCTACTGACGATAAAAATCAGAATAATTAAAATAAACCAGACACAATAATTACGCTACCAAAACACAAAGAAAATGGCCTCAGAAACACAGCCTCATATTATGCAGGTTTTCTAAAATGCAAATCTCTACCAACTGGGATACCATTCCTACTATAAGGTGCTTAACCCGTTCAGGTACGTTAAAATCCGCATGCCACTAGCAGAGGACCAATGACTGCTAAGCTAGCTCTCACAAGCGTAGGCTACCTATACACTTCTTTCTCTTTGACTCTTTTCTAACGACACAATAAGGAAATGTTTGCCTGGGCTTCCCGATATTAATTTTAATATTGCCTACCCGTGATTTTACGTTATTAAGCCCAGGGTCAAGTAAATTTTGAGTCCTTGGTTGGCATTCTCGTCTAATATATAACTCCACTATTTATTCAAATATCACACATCTCTCACACTCCTAGATCATAGATCTATCGGCTCCCACGTTGTGCGCCATGGTGGGCGTTTCTGCCTATACTAGGATAGCTACATGTATTTGTTACTATTTTATATACATCGGGCACCCTTCCCGGTGCGAGGATGTGTGTATTGCGCAAAGTGTGCGTGCATCATCACCGGGTATACGAGAGGTCTTCCTTGTAATCGCCTCTCCCGGCATGCGTTCACTAGGCACATAAAAATTAATGGAGGGGAATGGGGGGGGGGGGGCTTTAGCTTACGATTACGTTACTGAGCCAATGCCAGACTCTCGTCCCACAATAACCAACAACGAGTGTACGTCAGAATAACTACTGTTTCCTTAGATAAGAGAAAGTGGTACAAGCATCATTTATGTACCCGATAGGGCAATCCTTTAGGCCTGGATAAAATAAATTGATCTCGGGGGTGGTGCGTTCGTTAATAGTAACTGACTTAAAGGCCTAAAGTGAAGGAAACAGGTGACTTACAATTACAGAAATGGCGTACACTCACATCTTACTGAGTCCGTAATTTATTTCCAACAAAAAAAACTTGCAGAAAGAAATTACAGAACAAAAACAACAAATAAAACCCAACTGACATCAACAAAGAAAAACCAACACCTTCAAAATTAAATTAAAAAAACAAAGAATATGTGATATCCCAGTGCGCCCCTCTTTAAAAAACTAGAACAAACCTCATCCCATAGGATGAAACCTTAATAACAGCTGAGTTCAACCATAGGATTTACATTAAATCATTACATCACGTTACTCAGCTGTGCGAGGTGGTCAAAAACTACTTTAAATGGACTGTCAACTGCCTCTAACACGAATTTGGGTCAAAAACAAACTGCAGTTGCACTTACTGATTTTATTATAAACAAATACTGTTATTCTGATTTTTATGTCACACAAATATACACTCTAGCAGGAAACAAGGACAATTCTTACACAGATAATGACGAGTACCTTTCATAGACGGGCTTCGGACCAAAAGGGGCCCAACCTACGTCGGGCGGGCGGATCATATCCAAGTATACGGGGCTAGGCACAAGACAAAATTACTACAAAATAAACACGGGATGAACCCGGATGAACAAAAGTTACTACTATTCACGTACAGTAGTACAAGCAAAGAAATACGAATCAGCATGGCAAAACGACATGCACCCCTTAAATTAATTAGCTAACAACGGTATGTGGTAATTACAGCTTTGACCAAGACGAGACAGAAGGACTCGCCTTGCATACACAATGGCTCGCGCGGGCCGGCCGTAACTATAAATAGCTCCCTACCTGACCAGCTGTCAAAGCAAAACAAACCTCTACTGTGCCTACATTATGCGAATATACAAATGGTAAATTTATAATATGCAGGTGTACCTCGGCGGGGGGATTGAACCAGTGTTTCTTCATGGTGTTCCTGAAAAACACATATATATTTTCCCATGCGTGTGTGACTGAACTTTCTCTGTTATGAGGTATGGACCCTCTCATACAGAAACAACAACAACAAATGTACCATCACGTGCATCACGATGCCTCTCGTATCAACATACGTCTACCGCACGTGGTACGAACCTCGGCTAACTTCGCCGGCAACCTAAATCCCCATCACACATAAATATCACACACGCTCCTGTGGGAACAACTCACCATAACTCACTCGTAACCTCTCGCCGGACACTGGTTCGACCCCGCCGGTCTCACGGAAATAAAAAGGGCAAAGGGTCACTCAATATACCTCATTATGTGGCGAAAAACTATCCTCACTGGAATTTATTAATCTCACGATAAACAAATATAAACCAACATATGGTCAAAGTCACTAACTTCATTACATTAAATGCCACACGAACAAACATCAAAACTTCACGTGAATTTAATATACGTGCCCTGGCTCACAAATCATTCTTACTTACATGGACAATACTCGTACCATCTGAGCCCAAAGACATGCATTAAACTAATAATGGCGAGTACACACACAACTCCTAACTAGAACATGCTGACCGTTAAATAACTTGCCTCCCGCATCTATAATGACTGTGACTAACATCGTCACGCAAGCTACTGAATCTACATTACTGTCCGTCCCCCTTTCGTAAGTTATATACCCATAATTTGAAAGTCAATACTCATCATTTCTGCTGTCCAGGTGAGGTGGTCTGCATGGTGTCCTGGGTTCGCTCAGACCCACTAAGGCCACCTTAGCCCATGGTGCAGAGTCGCCAATGGGACTCCAAAATCCTGCCCATTGTTACGCTCTGGGATTCACACACACAGATATCTGCCTCCAACACAGGCAGCACTGGTATTTTCCACATACACTGGAATTACACTGAAATTGCACTGAAATTACACTGAATTTGATAACATATTTTTACTCCTCGGATGTCACTAGTAAAAATGTTCTTCCGTATCACTTCCTGCTGGTGGGACTTGTCCTATCGGGCTCCGAACCTCGTTCACTTGGTCTCGCGTTGGTGGACCCGTACCGTTTTGTTCCGCATTCCCTCAGGATTTGAAACAAGATTAACCTGGACCGAACCACAGTTTCGTAGGCGTTAACTTAGAGAGTCCGTCCCATGAAGTCTATACAAGAAACTGAACCCCCGCTCCTCGTGCTTTGGGCTTATAATGGCAGGCCGTTGGTACACAATGGACATATTACCGCCAAAGAATCCGCTCCTCAGGAAATGGTCGCAGATTCACGAGCGATAGCTCATATTGTCACGTTAAATGGGCAGGTACCGAATATCCAGTTCTGATTAGGATTCGATCGTGGGGAGACTCTACATATGCCATTGCATCATGACTCTAGCAAATAGTCCCAAGTAGCGTCATGTACACCCCCACCAGGCTGAGTTTCGCGCCGATTCGGAGATCACTGCGCCTGCGAACTTAAAAATCCACCAATCCCGAGTGCTATCTCCGGTGTCTTACCAAAGTTAAGGATATTTCTTGCACCAAAGAAAACAGTTTCTTTTTCTGAACACAGCTCTTCTTTCCTTATAAATTTTCATCATCTAGTTTTCCAATTACATTTATTCGCGTAGCTTCCTATTGTCCTGGGTCATGTACCTTGGTTTTACAACCCACACTGGCCCATCCTGCAGCACTGGTATCATAAATTTTCAGTGACTAGCATACAATAAGTCTCCAGCACAAACAATGACAAGGAGCTGGCCAAGTCTTCTCGGAAAGGGGCTAGTCCGTACCTGGGCTCTATTGTCCTGGGGTGGGTTGGCCTTCCCATCTCTACACTGTGCTCTGAGCTGGCAATATCCAACCAGTAGCGAAATAATATATTCATAACTTTCTGTCTTAAATGCTTCAAAATTACATTCAAATTTTGCCCTTCGGTTACAGTATGTTATGAATGGCTGTGGTGAGTACACAGTTTACTGTTTGTTTGTTTCGATACAAGTGACAGCCGTGCTGCCAAAGTAACTGGTGACGCTATCTCTCGCATAAGTATATAGTCACTGCGAAGAGCATTCTCTGGCGCCCTGTAGGACCCATGGTTTTGGGAAAGTGTAAGGATAGTAGGCTTTAAAATGACCAAGAAAAATATAAATGAACAGTTAGAAAGCCAAGGGTCTGTAGCTGAATATCACGCAAGAAATGAAATCTTGAAAAAATTAAAGATTTTCATAATTTTGGTGCCCCTTATTGTGAACTCTTGTTTCGTTATAAAGCATGTATCGTGCGCCACAGGTTAGGAGCCGGGAGGAAACAATGTTTCATGCTTTGTGGACACGAGTCTTGTTAAGTTCAATACTCGACTCCTTAATGCGAATCTACATCTGTCTACACCAGCAGAGCAAAGTGAAGCTGTGTCTATATTCAGCTCCTCCAGACTTTTATCTAAATTAGTTCATTGGAACGAGGGGAAGATCAAGGGGCCCTCTCGCGAATTGTTTCCAAACTCGCAATGCTCTCCTCTCCCCATCAACAAAGTTGGCAAAAGACGTGTCATAACCAAGCTGAAACTTTAGGTTTACCAAATTACATACATAACAATAGATGTGCAAATATGAAGAGCTGTTCATTGTTACGACTGCGGTGAATATCCCTCGCCTCAGACTAATTAGTGAATCAGACACAGACTCGAGTAGAGAGACATACAAGTGATGGCAACATATTATTTCTATTTTAGCAAAATGGTGTATTTCCGATACGAATAAGAAGTTTGCATAATGGCATAAGTTGACAGGGGGGAACGTTTAACTAATGAAATTATTTACTTATTTATTTACTTACTTATTTATGTATTTATTTAGTTAGTTAGTTATTTAATTAGTTTCAGTATTTATTTATGTATTTATTTAATCGCTAAAGTGCACCTCTAGGCCATGGGACCAAGCTCTCTGCGGACCAAGTAGACGTGGGCTGGAGCCCCATTGCCGGCCGTCCTTGAAATGGATTTCCGTGATTTCCCATTTCCACCTACAGGCAAATGCTGGGATGGTAACTTAATATAGGCCACGGCCACTTCCTTCCACACCTTTACCCAGTTTCCTTCATCTTCATTCATTTCATCTCTTATTAACTCATCTCAAGAGGTTGGTATCAGGAATGGCATCCAGATGTAAAACCCTTCCACCACATAGACGGAAATAATTAGGGGTATTTATTTATTTTTTTATTTATTTATTTATTTATTTATTTATTTATTCTTCTTTCTTCGTTTCGGAATTCTAAAGACCACGTTACTTCAACCGTTTGCACCCTAGAGTTTAAACTCTTCCCCAATATTCACGCATTCGCGTTCAGTGAGCCACCTTTCTTTCATCAGTCTATTTATTTATTTATTCTTAGTTAGTTAGTTAGTTATTGGGTTTTAAGGGGCGGAACAGCGCTGTCATGCATTGTTAATGCTGTATGACTACCATTAATGTGTTGAATGAGAGAAGAGCAATCCACACGAAGAAGTGACAAGACTTTCATTTAATTCATGTAGTTACTAGGGGTTGTTGGTTGGTTCCTTAGTTTAGGGGGCTGCGACAACGCGGTCATGTAGCCCCTGTTACTAGGAGATGAGGCTCTGGATAGAGGTGTTCATATCGTATGCTGGGAGGTACCGCTATGCCGTGTAGAACTCAGTTTACGAGCGACTGGTATTGTGTGTAATTGGAGTCGATCTTCTTGCGTGCGAACTGCGGCCAGCATTCAACTGGGAAATGGAAGTAATAAATGATATCGTAAATTATCCCAGTACTTAAACTGTCTGTATTGAGGGGAGACCAATCAAATTGAGTGCCTAAGTGATAACAATAGGACTGGGGGCCGCAGGTCCTCTAAATATGAATTTCTCTTCCTGGTGGCACGATTATTATAGCCACATTATTGGGACGTTCTGCCCCATTGGACGTGAATAAAACTCATACAATGATGTTCAGTTTTGGGAGACGATTTTCTCGCTTACTGCTCGCAATATTGGCTTTTCTCCCTCCCATATAGCCATCGTCAAAATGATTCCATTGACGACGGCAAGAAATGTTTACGACCAAGCTAACCAACTCCGTTCTTGTGAATGAGACAGTTTTGATGGCACCCAATGAGGTTCACATAAAGTAAAAGGAGAACTAAGTTGCCTGACTCCTTTGTTTGCCTTAGAATTACGTTGCGTTAATTTTCCCCGCAAACAATACCGTTTATACAAAAATAATGGGTTTCATTCACGTGTGTAATTTCCAATATTTATATCAATTGAATGATGGAAATTAGCAGAAGAATACAACCCGGGAGAGCTTTCTACCAACAGGTACGGGGACTAGTATGGAACAAGGATGTACCAATTAAGTCTAAAGAAGTTATGTACAAAGCATATTATGACATATGCAGCAGAAACTTGGACAATGACTAAGTGGGATGAGAGCAGAGTACAAGCAGCTGAGATGAGATTCCTGAGAAGTATGGTCCAGAAAACGAGGAGGGACAGAGTGAGAAATGAAGATATACGGAAAGAACTGGGAGTATAGAAACTAAATGGCAAACTGGAGCAAAACAGATTGAGATGGTTTGGACATGTCAAACGGATGAATGAAGTAAGGCTACCAAGACGAGCACTGGAACGGCGGATGACAGGGAAGAGAGGACGAAGAAGACCAAGAATGCGTTGGATGGACACGGTGGAGAATAGTATTAGAAAACGGAACCTGGATTGGAACACTGTGTCGGAAGAGGAATGGTGGAACGACAGAACAAAGTGGAGAGAAACCATATTTGCCCTCACCCAGTGTCAACTGGAAAAGGTGAAATGAAGATGAAGATGATGATGATGATGATGATGATGATGATGATGAAGGATGCTAAAAGGTCAAGGTGTATTAAGTATTGTAAGGTTTATTTATTTTTATTATTATGGCCTCACGAAACCAAACATGTCGGGTTCTTTTTTACCATGAATTATCGTTTGACATGCTCACCAATTAACAAACGACTGGCATAGAGTATCAGAGTTTTTATATTAACTAACACAGAAAGCGTCACATTTTTACAGTCAAGTGAGAAACCTACTATGGGACAGCAACATACCCCTGATAGCAAAATTAACCATGTTCAATACTTACTTTGTACCAATTCTGGTGTATGCACTGGAGACATGTACTTGACTGGATAAAGACCTTAACAAACTCCAAGCAACAGAAATGAGATTCATTAGAACCATGAATCAAATGACCAGAAAAGACAAGATCAGAAACGAAACAAATAGCAAAGAAGCTGGGATACAGGAAACTGTTGCAAATGTTATAGGGACGCGTAGACTTCAGTGGTAGGGACATCTGATGTGAATGAATAACACTAGAACAGCAAGGGACTACTTCAATAGAGAACTGAAAGGGAAAGGGCCGAGGGGAAGACCCAGAAAACGATGGATTGAGACCGTGAAATCAGAAGTGGAGAAAGAAGGACTGAGATGGGAAGAAGTTGTAGAACGGAAGTTGTACAATGACAGAAAGCAGTGGCGAGCGCTTGTCTACCGCACAAGGGAAAGTATGATGATGATGATGATGATGATGAACTATCCTTTCACATATTATTTTCTGGAAACATTTATTGT
The DNA here is from genome assembly GCA_946902985.2 of Meconema thalassinum. NCBI lineage: Eukaryota > Metazoa > Arthropoda > Insecta > Orthoptera > Tettigoniidae > Meconema > Meconema thalassinum. The sequence continues at coordinate 293,622,474 of OX336390.1, read as the reverse complement.
TTACTAGCAGACATTTCCGGCATAAAATCAGAATTATATAATTTAAGAAAAGGCCTTATAGTCCATATTTTACATTATGTTATCATCTACAACTAACTATTATGATATATCTGACACCGGGTATCTTCTTATTCTTCTCATTATTCCTCCTGTACTTTTACTACTGATTTTTCGTAACCTGTATCGACGTACTTTTCTTTTAATGACAGATGCTTTGAGTATTGTTTCACCGATCTATGAGGTACAGAAGAATGTGTGAATGATTCGCACGGTAGTCATCTTGAAATTATAAACAAGGTGAACTTGTAACCTTGACCCCTAACGCATCCTATAGAATGGGTAGTCTTTATGAAATTTAGTAATGATTCAAATGTCAGTGTAGTCGATACTTGATTTACTCATTGAATATTGGCAGAGCCACTATTTTCTTTTCGTTAATATGGTGGTTATTTTATAAAGCATGGGATTGAAGCTCACTTTCCTAGTTCTACCTCTGTATGGGGAAGATGACATAACTGTTCTGCCCCGTGAAACAACAATAATTAACTAACTACCTCGGCACAAAATTGTATTCAATTCGGTTTCGTCATTTGGGGATAGATATACCATTCTTTTAGCGTATGGCTTTTAGTGCCGGGAGTGTCCGAGGACATGTTCGGCTCGCCAGAGTTTTGTAGCTGCTTCTAAGCGGACACCCATGGGGTGAGCTACACGTACCGTCGCGCGTGGAGTGTTGTCTGGGTAGGAAAGACTGTATGGAAGGACGAGGAATTGGAAGGTAGCGGCTGGGTCCTATAGTTAGGGACCAACCCCGGAATTTGCCTGGAAGGAAGATGGGAAACCACAGAAGACCAACTTCAAAGTTGCCGGCGGAATGATTCGAACCTCCTCGCCTCCCGAATGTAAGCGGCTGCCTGCAGCCAATGCCGTAACGACCACGGCTAACTCACCCGGTAGATATAGGCCAACCAATAATATTACATTATACAGTATATTCTTGATGTTGGTTGAAGAAGACCTCATTGCTGGGTTGAAACATGTACCTTTGATATAAGAATAGATATGTTTTAGTTATACATTGATTGGCGTATATCTAACATTTTTTGAGAACTCTATTCTATAAATACGGATAACACAAATATTTTGCTAATATGGCAAATGTCTTTGCATTTTACATGGTTTCTTTCTCCTCACACAGGTCAGATGACCTCGTAGTTCCGCCCCTTGAAACCTCAATAACTAACACTTTCTCCTCACAGACTTCTTGAGACTGACTTACGAGATATTCCATCTTCACTGTTGGTTCGAGATTGTAGGCACTGATAGGGTTTGGTTTGTACAGAATGATGTCAATACGCATTAATCTACCTGGATCTGTTTATTCCTGCACCTCTTCGTGGAGATCATTGGACTGATCAAGTGGCACCTTGAGTTAGGTAATGTATCCAGCGTTGTTGCTTTATACTGATACTAGCAAACCGCTCCGGCTTCGCTCAGTATCTTTATCGGTTTACCCAGCGTAAATTAAAAGGCGCACGGACGGCAGGTCCCAGACGCAATTCAGAAAAGCCGAGGTGAACAGCGAAACTCAAAACACATATACTCTTCTCTGAAGTCTTAACTCAACACGACTCGACAGTTTGATGCTGGCCGAGGCTGGGGTGATAGGCTCTCTCGCTAGTTCACAAACTCGCCCCGAAGCTAGTAACTTCAATTTCCACTCAATGCAGATTGTTGGAAGAAATGAAAACGTAATTACAGTGGGCGATGTATTAAAGATATAGATATGCTGTCGCGGACTTTTGTGTATAAATTTTATTTCTGAAAAGTTCTTACACTCATAGTATACAGATATCTGAACGGTTTAACCAGCGTAATCTTAAAAGGCGCACGGAGGGCAAGTATTTTCTTTGACTCGAATCACTGAAAGCATTACTGCTCGGCATCCTTTCGTTACAAATAAATGTTTTTCTACAGACACCTTCCTCGTGAAATCCTTTACAGAATGGTGAAAACCGCATCAAAATCTATCCAGTGGTTCTCGAGATTACCCGTTATATCCAAGAATCAGGGACTTTGCTTTATACTATGCACAGATTTCAATATAGTCGAGAGGATAGCGACTACTATTAAACCATGTAAATCCGTGACATTAAACCAATCACAAGTTATCAGTTGCAGCTACGTAATAAAACACCTTGATAGCTACGAGAAACATAAATATGTATGTATAATTTGATCAGAAAATTTATTAATAGATGTCAGTTCGTCAACTATAAATTGTGTGATGGTACATGTCTTCTATTTATGCAGCCATACAAATGATTTGTAAACATATTCTATCAGTTGCCTGTTGATAAATAACACTTCGCTGGAACAAATATGAACATAATACCACGCCATATATATCACAACGTTGGATATTAATACACGAGTGATTCTTGACAGCTGAGACTTACGATTTATATAACAAGAGTGACTGTATTCCTACAAATCCGACCTGTATCACCATTATTGAAACTGTACTTCTGTCACATGGGCTTTCTAATTACAATAAAAAGAATCTTTCGAATTTACTGACAATTGAGTATTCAGAAAGCATAAATACAATATTATTGCTTTGTCTTCTTTATTTTTAAGCTTGAAACTTCGTGTTTATGAGCTATATGTACTTGTGTGTGTGTGAAGACTGTATACTAATTTGTGTGGTTGAAATTACTCTTCGAGTGTGTGTAATCCGTCTGGCTATTGGAAGTAGACAATAATAATGAAAATAATAATAATAATAATAATAATAATAATAATAATAATAATGATAATAATGTTATTGGTTTTACGACCCTTTTCACTACAGCACTTTTACAGACTCCGAGGTGTCATAATTTTGCCCCAAAGAGGATTTTCAACGAGCCAGTTTAATCAACTGACACGACTCCCTCGCATTTGCGCTCTCTCAAATGCCAACCGACTGCGCCAGGATTCGATCCTGCAACCTTGGGCACAGCATACGAGAACGTTACCACTGCACCACACAGCCAGTCTGAAAGAATACACTCGTGGCCTCTAGTCAGGTTCCATACTGAGAGTTTCCTGGAGCTGAAGAAAGGAAAACTAGGACAAACATTAACAGAAGAGCTGAGAGTGAAATTCAGAACCTTCCAGTTGTTAATAATAATAATAATAATAATAATAATAATAATAATAATAATAATAATAATGACGAAAAATAAATTGCTCAACCTTATAACACGGAGTGGCTGACAGAGGTCCAAAGGTACCTACAACAGGTCAACATAGAAAATCTCGAGGACCGCACAGAGTGCCGGAATAAAATCAAAAATGTTAAGTTTGAGCATAGACCATCACGACAGCCAGGAAGAAAATAGACAGCTGAGCGGAAGAAGGATCATTCTGAGAGGATGAAGAGATTTTGGAAAGAGAAGCGGGAAAACACCAGAAGAGGAAATCATGTATTCAAGTTCAATCCCTCTCCTAAAGGGGAGCAATCGATTAAATAATTTAATAAATAATAATAATAATAATAATAGCACCCAACGTAGTAGAGGTAGGAGAAGGGAAAATCAAACAAATAGGGAAATTAAAATATCTTGGAGAGTGGATGGATCCCAACACCTCGGCGAAAGAAGCCTTTACATCACGGATCAGAAAATTGGAAACGGCATATCAACTAACTAACAACAAGTTCCGTGAAGAACTAAAGAGCCTACTTTTCTTAAACTTCAAGATTCATGCCAATGATTAATCTATATGGATCTATCGAGAATAATGACGAAATTAAGTTTGTAATATCGAAATTTCTAATTAGTTCGAAATACTGTATACCTGGCATCATGTAGCCTAATAGAGAACAACAGTTGGTAGTCCTGGTGACTGAATATATTCTTAGTTCCTTCTCTTAAGGTACAGAATACAAAATTTGGTTGAAGTCCAATGGATAGCATGGACGTTACATGCAGTTAAACATTGGATCTAACAGCGTGCGCAAAATCATGTTGGTAACAATGACATACATGTATTGGTCAGAAATAATCTGAAATAATATGATCTATTGTTAGGTCAATTTTGGATGAAATCCATTAGTTAGTAGAGAAGTCACATGCATTTTAAAATTGGACCTATCAGAAGGCTTAGAATCATGTTGGCAGCACTGACGTATATAAGTTACTCCAAATTAATCTAGAATGCCAGGTACTACACGTGTGCAAAGTTTAGAGCTATTGGCTAGCATACCTTCTGATATATGGACATTAGGGTAACAAAGATAGGGTCAGCATTTATTAACAATTGACAGCCCTGGTTGCTCTTAAGGATACGCATAGTCATATCTGTTATGGTACACATAGCACACACGAATTTTGGTTGAAATCCAAATGATAGTATAGAATTTACATGTATTTAAAGTTGGACCTCTCAGCAGGCTTAGAATCATGTTGGTAGCACTGACGTACATAGGTTACTCCAAATTAATATAGAATGTCAGGTTCTATACGTATGCACAGTTTAAAGCTGTCGGCTTGCATACTTTCTGATATATGGGTATTTGGATATATACAAAAATTGAGAACATTTATTAACAGTTGGCAGCCCTGGTGGCTCTTAAGAACACACACAGTCTGGCTGCGTGGCTCAGGGGTAACGTTCTCGCTTGCCGATCCCAAGGTTGCAGGTTCGAAACCTGGCGCAGTCAGCTGGCATTTGAGGGTGCGCAAATGCGAGCGAGCCGTGTCAGTACATTTACTGGCACGTTAAAGATCCCCTTCGGGGCAAAATTCCGGCACCCCGACGTCTCTAAAAGACAGAGTAGTTAAAAGGGACGTAAAACCAATAACATTATTATCTTAAGAACACGATCAGTCATATCTGTTTATGTACACATAGCACATACGAAATTTGGTTGAAATCCAATTGATAGTGTAGAAGTTATATGCGTTTAAAATTTGGACCTATCCGCAGTCTTATAATCATTTCGGCAACACTGCCATTTATGGCCTCCTGGAAATTAAACTGCAATATTATTATCTATATGTGTGCCAATTTTGAAATAGCTCCCATTCATACCTTCCAAGATATCCAACATGGAGCTCAAATTTCAATTGCGATTTTTCTGCAGTTGGTAGCACCGACATCATTTTCAAATATGGCCGTGAGATATTCAGGTATGGATGTTTACTCCTACCAAATTTTGTTTCGATTGCTGCAGCCGATTATGAGTTGATAGGGGGGGACACACACACAGCCAGACAGACAGACAGACAGAAGGACAGACAGACAGACGGAAGGACAGACAGACAGACAGACAGATACACATTTGCCCGATCTCATAAGTCTACTTTCTCCTCATTTTTGCAAAATGTGGAAAGTAGGCTAAAAATGTCTACAAGAAGAAATCAATATCCATTAACGCCAAGATACGACATTACTGCACAGTAATACGACCGGAGGGTTTATATGGTGCCGAATGCCTTGTTATGAATCGAGAAGCTAGAAATAAGAGAAAGGCTGATCTTAGAAAAATCCTAGGTCGTATCAAAGAAAATGGTGAGTTCAGAAGACGACACAATCATGAACTGTACTCTCATGTAGAAAAGATCACGGACACCATCCGTAAGAGAAGGATAGTTTTTTATGGCCACATTGCTCGTATGAGTTCAAAACGTTTGAGCAATAAGATCTTCAGTTTTCTTCTTAACAAGAAAACCAAGGCGGCGTGGTTCACAGAAGTAGAAAAAGACCTGCATGAAGTGGGAATAACCCAGGAGGATATCCAGAAACGTGTTCCACTAAAGTCGAAACTCCAAGAACATCATGGATTCCAAGAAAAGACAAAAATAAAAACTAGCAAGACATGGACTGAAGCGAGGAAGGAACAGCATAGGAAACGAATGCGGGAATACTGGGCGAACGTTAAGGCCCAGGCGCAAAGACATGGACAAGGGCAGTTGAAATAGCGTGGTCCGTAGATGGCCGAAACGACAGCAAAGATAATAATTGCTGTCGTTGCTTTGTTAAGGAGTTTGTGATGCTGTGCTCAAACCACATAATCTAGAGCGTATGTAACTGTCTTAATAACCTGTATTATTGTTGTGAATGGTCTAATGTATGTACTTATGAAAGGGCATGAAATAGGAAGTAAACGGCCATTCTAGTACCTAGAATATAGTCCTACCTTAGTAGTTTTATAAAGTTTAAGTAGAAAGTCATTTATAAACCTCCACAATGATGAAACAGAGTGGGATCCGAACCCAGCTCTCTATGTATTTCGTTTCCATTCCACCCTTACCACAAGATGTAAGTTCGCCATGTCAGGGCTGTGAATCGGACTCGGGTAGTCTGGGTAGAAAGCTATAAATATAGCAATGTCTCTTAAGACAAAAAGTATTATAATACTTCAAGCCAGTCTACACCTGAAAGACGTTCCTCTTGTTTCTGAAATTCAATTAGGTAGCATGTCAGAAATGATGTATGAAATTGCACGGCTGTGTAACAGGTTTTGGTAAGAGATCGGGCTCTACTTCGCACCAGTTAACGAATATTTTAATAATCTACAATACCTCATATTTCATCTAAACTTTCCACATTTAGCTCGGCACGAAGACTTTGCGCCGTGCTGTTCCTAGGAAGTATTTATAATGAACATACTTTTAAATTGGTTCTCCACCCCACCCCTCTAAGTCTCCTTCCACCCCTCCCGGTTCCTATGACTAGCATTAGTGCCCATGTTACTCCAAATTGTGCTGAGCGGTCTGTGTGCGTGCGTGCCGGGTACAGTTAACACCAAAACAAAATGGATACTTGGGCATCTTTCTCCAGGATTTAATTTTAAGAGCAAGGTAAAGATATTTCAGCATTACGTCGGTGGAATATATTATGGATTGAAAATTATTCCCAGTTCATTCTTTGGTGCCCTACCTGAGGAAACTGCGACAGGCCGCATAACACAGCCAAGAATGACGGCAACTTTTCTGACTTTGTTGTAAGGCAGGTTAGCTCACCTTAAGGGTGCCGCTTGCGTTAGGCATGATACAATAGAGATGATTGTTGTTTTAAGGGGCTTAAGATCTAGTTTATCTGCCTCTATTTCGCAATAGAAGACCTACCATTATTATAAGCCTATCTCTTATAACTAATCGTGTTATTGTAGACATACTGATAAATAAGTCTGGATTTCCTGATACCTCACGAATAATTCACAATGTTGCTGTTGTTTCATTTAAGGGTCTCGACATTGACGACATCAACCCCACATACTTGTGTGTGCGAGTGGAATTTGTATGATAACATATGTTTTTGTTATGTATCCAGTAGCATGCGTACTTTCAAATGAAACTAGGATTGGAAATGAGGCAGCGTTGGCCTCAATTTAGATACCATTTCGGTATTTACCTGCAGTAGAAGTGAGAAGTCATAGGAAATTATTTATAGAATATTCTAAAGAATTTGGTGAGGTGACGAGATTCTCTTTACATCGCTCAGTATTTAGACTGACTGACGTTGTATGGGAGTGAGAACTGGGTGGATTCAGGATATATCATACAGTATTTAAGCTGGAGTTAACTGATGAAGCTAAGTCAGAAATGAACAATTTGAATGAAGCTGTTTGTATGGATCAACTCAGATGGTGGGGCCATGTGCTGAGAATCAGAGGGAATAGATTACATAAGAGGTCAATGAACTCAGCCATACAGGGTAAGAGAAGCAGAGTGATGATTCAGTGTTGAACTATTTCAAAGTGAGAGGTGTATAAATGTAGGAAGTCTTAGTGCTAATTCCCCCGAATCGTTCCTAAAGAAGGGTTTGCAGACTAGACTGGACACTAAAAGACAAAATAATAATAATATTTATAATAATAATAATAATAATTTCGTATGGCTTCCGAAGAGACCAAGTGCTGATTTTTTCATTTGACGCCCAGATGTGGCCAGCGTGTCGTGATGAGTATGTCACATTCATCCAGTCCTCGAGGCAAGGAAATTAACGGAACGAAATTTAAGTTCAATGATCCGGCCGATTATTAAACCCCAGGCCCTTCGGGGCAAATAGTAGCACCCTACTCTTTGTTCAGGAGACCGGTCACTCCCCACTTGGCATGTGACTTATTGCGCTTGGCTAAAGAGGTGAATCACACAACTCTTAATGATAATAAAATATATAAAATAGAGTTTTGTTTCACCTCTGAGTTATAATCTGGTCCCATGGGTATTTTCTACTCTGTACTAATGTCGCGTTCCCTTGCATATTAAAGACAGCAATTTTCCGGGCGAGGGCGCACACACACGCCAGTGTCATGGGACCCATCCGCTTGGCCAGCACACGCTCACCATTTTACGTTTCAGTTCGCTGCCACCACGTTTAGATTTCATCAAGCTTGTTCCTTGCCTCTTGACCAGGATAATGAGTCTGCTAATAAGCGATCCAGAAAATGTTATAACTGTCCCAACTGCTACAACCTGTGAACACTTCAATAAGATTAATTAAATTATATTTTGCATTACCTCTGGGGGATGTTTGGTCTAATGCCAAGTTGCTGTTATTATAGTTATTGTTGATTCATTTTGGGGATCATGCTTTCCCGTATACTTGGTTATGGGTGTGTAATGTGATAACCTATGCCCTAGTTTTGGCTGTGCAAGTGTATATATTTGTAATTGGGTCTAGCACTAGATACGCGATGGCCGTGGCCTAAAGTTCAATCCGAAATCACACGCTCAAGAAATCCAGGAGATTAATGTTTTAATCCCGATGATGTTTGAATTTCCTTAATTTGTGGAACCATTCCGGCATCTGCCTGGTGTATATTAGCGGGAAACCACGGAATAGAAAGGATTATTAGTCTTACTCTTCAGATACGACCACTATGAGACGAGCCATTTCCTTATGAGATGCGGTTGTAATTCTATCAGAAAGTGCGCTCTCACGGAATGTAAGATATTCGTGTCCTAGTGTTGTTAGGTGTTTGCATTTCAAGTCTCACTCTTCGGATATGACCGCTATGAAATGAGCCATTTCTATCCAGTATTATGAGAAGTTCATGCACAAAAGTGAACCAAGGTCACAGACATACAACACTTCGTCATATCTGTTCCTAACAACAATAACAAGGTCAGGAACGAGCTCATTTTCTAAGTTTACACCCCCTGTTTTTTAGTCCACTGTAGTACATTATCCACGAACCCCTTGACGTAGACGTTCACGTTAAATTGAGCTCTATAGCCATGATGGCGAGCTACAGGTTGTTTGAACCCCGGCACTGACAGTAACCATACTGACCGACGTTTTTCCAGGTTTGTATTTCTCACTATCCTACGGTTCCCGATTTCAAGTTCCTGGGCATCCACCACAGTCCTTTACCCAAATAATTACTTACACACCCTACTTTTAGTCACCACAGCAACACAGGTCATCAGATAAATTCATCACTTCCCTAGCCACTAAAATTGGTTCACAATACCATTATTTCTGTAGTGTGCCCCCTACATGATCTAAATATACAGACTTAAAATATTAAGAGGTAAGTTCAATTCAGAATTAACTCTTTCATATTTCTCAATTAATGGAGAAGCCAATAACCAGTAACGAGCAAGCAAATGAAGTTTGATCTCTCGTCTAAATGAAGCCACTTGGTGCTAAATGGGGTTTTACTTTTAATGAAGAGGGATATCCCGGTTGTAGTATCATATATTGTGATCCCTTCCCATTTCCACTTTTTATTATCATCCAATAATATTTTAATTGAAATTCATAGAGAAAGGAGAAAGCAAGCACTATTTGATACACGGAATATAATTACGAAGCACACAAATGACAAAAGAGACAAGCAAGTGAACAATTGCAGTCTTCTCCGAAGCTTAACAATATACTATAGAAAGTACACCGAGTATATATTTGTCTCTTAGCAATCAACTTCTGTAGTCTCACTATGCATATTGATAATCCGGTCCCAAAGGTTCTGGGCCCGAATACCGGCTCTCCCAAAAAAATTACCAGGACATCTTCATACGAAATACAGTATAGGGTTATGAGATCACATTTTATCCATATGTTTGCCTATGTGTGTGTATGTGTGTCTGAGTGTGAACTAATAAATCAAAACGACTTGAGAGATTACAATGAATCTCGGTACAAGCGTACTACTACCTAGTCCGAAATCAACTGTGCCTTCAGGATTTTAATAAGTTTCATCAATGCAACATGGCAGCCACGTGAAATACTTCACCAGCATTCTATATCTCTGAAACTAATACAGATATCACCCTAAAATAATGAATGGAGATAGAGAATACTAAGGTAAGTTCATCTATGTGACGCATAAAAACCTGTCAAGTACAAAACTAACATGGTGGTCAAGCCAATTTAAAATATTTCAATGCAATTTTCTCGTGATTTAATCAATCAGGCGCTGAATTACTTAGCACCCTACATGTATATACAAAATTAATTCTACTGGCATCTAATTTAATTCAATTGTGATCATAAACTAAAGACGTCGGCTGTGCGAAGTTTCAAAATTACGTTATTATTTTTGTATCCTATTAATGCAATCAAAATGAACCAACGCAATAATAATCAACTACCGGTGCATAACTCTATGGCCTACATGTAGGCCTATAACAATTCAACCATCTGTAATATTTCACTGGTTCTACACTGGTGGCCATAATTTTGGAACATTTGTAAGAAATATAATAATTTTAGTTTTTCAAGCACACACTTCATAGGAACCCTATTTCAATTGCACAAAAATCACTTGAATGAACATAAAGTAAAGTATTACGTAATAAGATTTTTATTATTATTATTATTATTATTATTATTATTATTATTATTATTATTATTATTATTATTATTATTATTATTATTATTATTGTTATTATTATTATTATTATTGTTGGATTATTGTTGCAGCCATGATTGGCATAAGGTTGTCGTGTGTGTCGTGCGTGTGAATTGCCGTTGAATTAGTAATTAGCTGGATTTGTGTGTAGCCTTTCGGCATCGAAACAGGTTGGTGTTAGTCCCAGTTCATGGTACGTATATTGTGTTTCATGAGTTCTATTCTCTTCTGGGACTTTATTGAGTGTTGAATGGTCGTGTGTCGTCAATTTTAGGTTAAGGTTTTGCCATAGACTATTGAAATCATAGAACTTGCAGTGACGACATTCATACTTGATGTGCTAGTGAAATCCAAGGCCATCTGGGTTGAGAGTAATTCTGTGGTAACCTTAGGCCTATAGGTCTCGTCGTTAGGGGGTAGATAGTAGGTCTGGACTACTTGGAGACAGCGGCCATTAGAGACCCGCTACATTTAGTAGGCTACGTAGCAACCATCCTTTTATACTATAGATTTTCGACGGTATTTGTGTTTTGCTGTCGGCATCAGCTTATTTTTGGGAAATCTGCCATCATGGATTCTATTAGTAGCTCGAAGGATACAAGTGCAGACGCTACTCCAATTGATAAGGCGTTGACAAGATGCATTGATGTCATCAGAAAGATGAAGCTTGCTACAGGAAGACAGAAGAATATATCTAATGACGTGAAAAATGGAATAGCGGAGATAGAGGAAGCCATCGATATCATTATATCGTGCAGGGACAATTGGCTTGAGAAGCAAGGAGTTCTGCCTGCAGTGGAAGAGCATACCTTAGGCCATGAGAAGGTGATAGTGGCATTGGATAGCCCTGATAACCCCATTCAATCGCCTCTAGTAGATTCCGATAAGCAGGAGGAAAATTTGTCAGAATGGACGACGGTCCGACGGAGGAGGTCCTCCGGTATCGCTGTGTCGTGGTCAGAAAGGGCTTCTCTGTCGTCACAAAGGGCGAAACCACCAGTTCGGGACAGCAAGACTCGGAAATCCCATAAACGATCACGACCCAAGGCTGTGCTGATCCAACCAGCAGCTGGGAAGACTTATGCAGAAATTGTGAAGAATTTGAGGGAGAAGGTGAAGCCAGAGGCCTGCCATCCGGAAATTCGATCGATCCGTCAAACTAGATCCAGTGACGTTTTACAGGAGTTTGATACGAAGGCTGATAAGGACTGTCGATAAATGTTCTGTAGCACTTTAAGGGAAGCTGTTGGTCATGCAGGATTGGTGAGGACATTGACTCCTAGAACTGTCTTGGAGGTACGAGACATGGATATTGTAACTACTGTAAGTGATGTCGAATTGGCTCTGAAACGAGACATAGAGGGTTTTATAGATGAGCTGAAAGTATCCGTCACTAAACCCAACAGTAAAGGGCAGAAAATGGCAATTGTGGAAATGGATAATCAGAATGCTGAGAAATTATTGGAGACTGGCCGTATTAAGGTCGGTTTCATATACTGTAGGGTGAGGAGAAGAGCGATGGTAACGCGCTAGTAGGGGGGTAGTGACAGTTCTGCCCCACAAGGTGCTCAAAAAGTTAGTACACACTTTTTGCTTATCCATATCTCGCGAACCGATGGTCCGAATTTGACAAATAAGGTGTCGTTGGACTCGGGTTGACGCCCTCTTTCCAATGGACCACTCATTTCAACCCCTAAATAAAACCTACCCCTACTAGGGGGTGAAATTGTATTTTTTTTAGTGAAAGTCTCTTTTCAAATGCGACATGTATAAGGTGCGCTGCTAAAATGAACTTAAACGTTGTTGCTCATATAGCGCATGCGTTTCTCTGGCTGCCGCTACGGATGAACATTTTTGTTTTTTGTTTTTTACGCATGCGCACCGGGATTTTTATAAGAGGGCGAGCTCTTTGAAAAAAATGATTGATAAGAAGAGGTTTTGGTGGTGAGGAGAGAGCCAGATAGTCGCCTACTTTCCTACGAAGTTTGCCGATATTTCTCAAACGCAAGGTCGGATTTGGACGTGTGACGTGTCAAATCGCTTGTCTCGAAGCCCTTTATATGTTATTAATAGGTTAGAGTTTTGAGAATGAGGGAAACAGGCTTTTTGGGGGTAAAACCATGATTTTAGACTTTTTCTGATATTTTACGAATGCATGGTCGGATTTGGTCCTATGACGTGTCAAATGGCTTGTCTCGAAACCCTCTTTATTTTTGTAAAAGGTTAAAGTTTTTGAGAATGAGGGAAACAGAATTTTTTTGTTGTAAGACCGTGATTTTAGACTTTCTGTTATATCTCACAAACCAATAACGCCAGAGACGTATACGAGGGGTCGTAGGACTCGGGGTGACGCCCCTCACCCCCTTTCGAATATAGTATTTATGTTTTAAAAAATGCGAAAGGGCCTAACGACACTTATGTTGAAAACATTTCAGTTTTTAAAACTTTTCTTAAATCTGTCTAAAATGTTCATGACGAGTGGTTGTAGATAGAAAGAGACGATACCACTGGACACGTGTTTCAACGAAGCTATTACTGGCCACGGTGGTGATATACCAATACAGTATTCGCTATTTCGATGAGACGGCGGGTCGAGGGTTCGTTTTCTGATTTTTCCTATGATGGAATTCCTAATTCCTAAACCCCCTGAAGGGGGTCTTTAACGTGTAAACGATTATGAGTGACATGACAAATGATAATTCCTTGATCCGATGAAGTTGGCTTTAGATAGAACAAACAGAACTTGGTTATATGTTGCTTGAAGTAAGTATAGAAAACAGACTTGCTGGGGCAGACTGACAGGATGTGAATGTTATTTGAGCTTATTGGAATGCATTGACTTGACTTGACAACAGGGCAATGAAAAAAAAGCACAGAGATGCTGAGGACACTTGAAGGTCAAACGATATGGCAACCATGGTGGGAGGGGGAAGCTAGGATGATGTCGTCGATCATGTTCAATGTTCAATGGATGAATTTATATTTTGCGAAGCATTGTTCGGAGAGGGTCATGTGACGACTTGTTTCAAGGGTATTTATTTTTTCAATGTTTTCTATGGTGGACTCATTGATTGAAATAATCCAAAACTGCTAGGGCATGGCCTTGAGATTTTATAAACCGATAATGGGATTTTGACATACAAGATCCACTCAGAACTTGACATGATGTCATTCTTTTTATGGCTTATGGATTTCCCCAAAAAAGACCCAAAACAACAAGATCATGGACTATTGCTTTTCTTAATATATTGCAAACCCATAATGTAAGATGTTTACTGTGAGTGACGAAATCTAGCTAGGTAAAGAAAGAATTATTGTAGGCTATATATATGTTGACTGACACATCTTTGACCATTGGAACTTGTTTTCAGATCTGACTGTAGTACATAGGGAGTATAGGTTGTAGGCATGGCTTGACAAACGGTGCACACAAAATTCAATTTATCGATTCAAGAAATAAGAGTAGACTCTCATTAATTAATTGGTTAAAGAGTGTTGCTAAAAATTAAAAAAATGGTGACTACATTAAACTAAACTGAACCAAGTCGAATCAAACCCAACTGAACCAAACCAAGCCTAAAGCAAACCAAACCTAATCAAGAACAAGCCAAGGGCTTAAGTGTAAAACTTGTGGGGGAATGCTGTCATTGGCAATGTCCAAAGGAAGGGATAACGCTCTACCTCTAGAGGGTAAGGTAAAGCTAGCGCATGGTGCTAATGCATATTCCCAAGTACATGAACCACACACACACAACTATCCTATGCTGTTTTTATGAGTTAACTGTTAAAACTTACTCAGTGGTTACTGAGCAAGATGGTCGCTACACACAACAAGCTTTAAATACTTGAGGCTAATAATCTATACACACACACACATACACACACATGCTTCTTCTAAACTAAACTGTCTTGCTGGCAGTGCTCACACAGTAGGCAAATGACAGAAATGCTTGGCTAACAGAAATACAATCATTTTCATTTGTCTAATGTTACCAGCTAACCATTACATGCTATAGTGGTGAGCACATGTGCCTCTTGCACTGGAGATCGTAACTTGATTTCTAGCTCTAAGGCCTAGAATGAATCAAACTAAGAAAGAAGGGTATGGTGACGCAGTGGTTTAACTGTTAGCCTTTCACTAAGGTAGACTAGGGTTTGATTTTAGGTTAATATACATGTCATAAACAAACAAACAAACAAACAAAAAAGCAGAGATAATGTTTAAAACTGATTACACTTGTCTCTTTTCAAATTATTACTTAGATTGCAAATACAAAGGTGGACTGGGTTTGACATACAGTTAATGCTGCCTATCGCATACTAGCCTGTAAGAAAGCCAAACAAGCAAAAGGCGTAGGTAGAGCAGTGGTAAAATCGCTATGTGTAGAGAACTACCTAACGGTTTTATGAACTGGCAATGGTATGTCGCATAAACAGTGCAGGATACAATCCAGCAACCATAATTTTTATCTTGTGGAGCAGAGAAAACATATATAGAGAGAGAGATATAGAAAGCTTGTGTATGTATGGGTAGCATTGATTGTTTGACCAGAGAAAATACGATGAGGTAGGGTGGGGAGAGGGAGAATTAAAACTTATATATGAATGAATGGTAAATAGTATTTTTGTTTTTTTCAATAGTTTTGTTTTTCAAATGCAGTGGTAGATAGGCGTTATTTTGTAAAACATTCTTACTTGCAGAAGTAATAAGACTCTATGGTTCCGCTAACACATAGATAGACTGTATTATTGCCATGGTCAAGCACTCACATTAAGATCATTTACAAAATCATAAAATGAAAAATTAAAAATCTTGTTTTGGAAATATCGTTTTTCAACATACACAAAATAAATATATAAAAAATTTGTAAACAGCAAAATGGAAAATCCATGGTCAAGCACTTACATTAAGATCATTTACAAAACCATAAAATGAAAAATAAAAAATCTTGTTTTGGAAATATCGATTTTTTTCAACATACACAAAATAAATATATAAAAAAATTGTAAACAGCAAAATGGAAAATCCATGTTTCCATATAGACAAAATTTAAAAACCTTAAACGGACATTTAAGAAAATATATGCAAATGCGAAATTGACAAATGTGTAAATATGAAAATGGAAAAATCCATGTTTCCATATCATGAAATTGAAAAACATCAAACTGTCATTTAAAAAAATGAAAATGGAAAATTGACAAATTGCAATGTGTAAAATGTGAAATTGAACAAATGGCTATCATTATTTAAAAAAAAAGAACATGGTGCTCTATGGTTGAGGTGTGAATCAAACCCTCTCTACTTATTTGGACCACCCGAGACTGAGTAGACTAGTTTTAGTTGTCATACCGCTTTTAAAAGTTTGTGTTAAATCTAGGAATTGAACCCAAGAGCTTGTAGGGGAGATCCAAGGTTATAATATGTTAAACAGATAGCCTTGAATGTAGGGTGTGGTAGCTATATAGAGATGAGACGTTTCGCTCGGGGGAGGGAGGCATGGAGATCTGCATCAAACCAGTCAAAAGACTGACGACTCAAACAACAACATGTAGAGCTCACCAAAATAATGTTGTGTAACGGTAAATGTTAGTCAACGAACAGTAATGCATTATTAAAACCCATGACACGATACCTAAGAGCTTTTCTAAAATTATTTAAAATGCCTTTAACCCTATATTAAACACCCAGTTCACAAGACTCATAACTGCAATGTTATGGTCAAACAAAACAAAATCTATATTTCAAAACAAACAAGTGGTTTAGTCAATGTATACTGGAAAAAGTTTTATAAACACTCAAGTCCACAAAAATAATTAAATTAGTAACAGTCAGGTTGACCGAGTGGTTATGGTGTTTGACTTAAGTTCAAATTTTCTGTACAAGAAAGCAAGGGTTCGAATCCCTTACCTGATATAACTATTGCCTCAACATGGCTTGACCACACTCTATTATTGTGTACTCGGTACACAAACCATAAATAGAGTGTATTGTTTAAGGTCACTCTCTTTGCGAACATAGTCAGAGACTGTTGATGGTTAACAATTGCATTAATAGTGGGACATAGGGATAGCAATTAAGAAAAACAGACAATACCCATACACTATTTTTATTTATTTAATGTAAGTACTGGTACAATAGTTATATACAAACTACAATTCTCTTTTGTCTATTACTATCTAGTCCTTTTCGATCCACTTGCATATCAAGGGCAGATGACTTTGTAGTTCAGCCCCTTTAAACAACAATAACACTACTTCTTGCATAGTCTGTGATGTTGATGACTCTTGAGGCGTGGAAGATGGATACAACATAACTTTTACAACAGGGGTTAAACGTTGCTCAACAAACAATGCACTATTTTGAGTAGCAACATTTTTCTCTTGTACTAACTTTTTAGCATTCTGATGATTTTTTGTCAACACCATTAGTGTTTTGTCTGGAGCACTACATCGCCTGATCACTCACACTTAAAACCACACCATTTCTACTTTTCATATTGCCTCGACATTTTGTTGACCTCTGTTTTGAGCATTGCCAGAATATTATTCCTTTTACACGTTGTTTACCTCGGTTAGTTGTAGTAAGTTCCATAGTAGTAACTAACCTGTTAGTATGATTTGCACACTACAAAGGTTATCTCTGTTCTGGTAATTGAATTATTTAGCGTTGGCTTTTATATTTAATTCGTACAGTTTAAAGTGATAGAAAAGTGGTAGAAACGTGGTAGCAAAGTGGTAGACAATTGGTAACATAGTGGTAGAAAAGTGGTAGCAAAGTGGTAGAAAAGTGGTAGAAAAGTGGCAGAAAAGTAGTAGAAAAGTTGTAGCAAAGTGGTAGAAAAGTGGTAGCAAACTAGAAAAGTGGTAGAAAAGTGGCAGAAAAGTAGTAGAAAAGTGGTAGCAAAGTGGTAGAAAAGTGGTAGCAAACTAGAAAAGTGGTAGAAAAGTGGCAGAAAAGTAGTAGAAAAGTGGTAGCAAAGTGGTAGAAAAGTGGTAGCAAACTAGAAAAGTGGTAGCAAAGTGGTAGCAAAGTGGTAGAAAATATTACATGTATTGTTAAGAAATAGTTTAAGCGGTTACATGGATTCATTACACTATAATTTTAGCATTACGAAGCTCATTTTCTATATCCAAAAGTTCTTTCTCATATTTAGTATGACCAGCCTGTTTACAGGTTTGCAAGTACTGAAGCCGCTGGATTAGCTTACTGGGATTGTTCCAGTAAACAAATTTAACATATGATTTTTTTGGGTGTAAACCATTATCATCATCATTATCATTATCATCATAATCATCATCATCATCATCATGGTTATCATCATCAATATAATTATCATCAATATAATCATCATCACTATTACTATCTAATCCTTTTTGTTCATCTTGCAATGCAACAACCTTTGGCATAGTTTGTGTTGTCTTTGATAGTGTTAGAGGTTTCTTAGACGTTAACGACTGTCCTAACATGTCTTTTTCAGGAGATAATAAATGCTCTTTAACAAACAAAGCACTATCTTGAGCCACACTATTTTTTTCTTGGTCTTGCTTTTTACCTTGGTTAGAGTATTTTGTCCATTTAAATGAGTATTATTTTGAGATTTACAATGATGATCGATTGAAATAATTATGTTGGAGCCTTTTGTCTTAATCATTCCTCGACACTTTTTAGATCGTTGTTTCGAACAGCACCAAATAACAGTTCCATTTTTATTAGTTCTTTTTACAATATATGCATATCCTTTATAGTAAGCACATGGCTTACCATAGCTAGTCGTTGATACTTCCATGTCAACTGTTCAGCATAAACTAATCTCTAGTAAAGTTAACTCGATAATAAAAATGATTGTTTGTAGTATGTGCAGTTTAAAGTAAGAGCAAAAGTGAGAGTCAAATGGTATAAAAGTGTTGGCAAAGTGGTGGAAGAGTGGTAGCAGTTTATAGTAGTCATGATCTTTTTTACTAGAATGTGATTTGAGTAAATGTAATTTCTAATCCTTAGCAGTGAGTAGTCAGTTAGTCTTGGTTCAGACAAGCGTAAACAGTTCTCCAATGAATCAGAGATCAAGATTTTCATTATGAAACAGTTGTGTAACCAATTAGGTATCGGTACTTGATAGCTTCACACATGAACAAAAATTCCAACATATCTGACTTGAATTACATGATTTGAAAGTTGACAAAGAATATCCAATCAACCATTGTAGTTACAATGTCAAACACACAAAGACAAAATCAGCATGAAATTTTAAGTTACAGGAAAATTCTATGAAATAGACTATGCAGGAAATTTGGAAATACACATCAGAAGTTTGCAACACCATCCTTCTAGCCTATATAAATTTTCGACATGGAAAGTGTGCACTGCCCCTAACATTAAACCAATTTATCAATAACACAAGTCAACAATCAAAACATTTTGTGTTGAGTCTATCATTTAATGCATATATTCTGTCTACATTGAACAGTAACTAAAAACGCCATTCATAATTACTTAAGTTTGCTTTAATTCTTTATGTAATGATATATACATATTTAAAGTTTTGGCTGACTGTTCAGGGTGAATCGGCTTTGAACACATAAGAGAGGGAATATTTTAAGACTTAACCTCAGCTCACCTAACATAACCTAAATTTACCTAACCTAACCTTGTCATATAGGTAAGAAACGGGTCAAGCTATGCTTTCGACTACCGAGTTTCAGCTACTTTTCAAGGTTACTCTCCCGAACATTGCCGGAGACTGCTGATAAACACTTATATTCTCACGGCGGCGGCGCGCAACGACTTACATGACGCGCTCCCCCCTTTTCATTGATCCCTGTTGATTTGTCCCTTTGGACTGGTCCCTGTTGACTAGCCCCTTTTGGACGGGCCCTTTTTGAATGGAGTCATTTTTGACGGGTCCCTGTGGACAGGTCCTTTTGGCTGATCCCTTTGGACCGGACCCTTTGACATAATTTGGATAATTGCATGGGCCAGTCCATAGGTTATCCAATTATCCAAATTATGTCAAAGGGTCCGGTCCAAAGGGATCAGCCAAAAGGACCTGTCCACAGGGACCCGTCAAAAATGACTCCATTCAAAAAGGGCCCGTCCAAAAGGGGCTAGTCAACAGGGACCAGTCCAAAGGGACAAATCAACAGGGATCAATGAAAAGGGGGGAGCGCGTCATGTAAGTCGTTGCGCGCCGCCGCCGTGAGAATATAAGTGTTTATCAGCAGTCTCCGGCAATGTTCGGGAGAGTAACCTTGAAAAGTAGCTGAAACTCGGTAGTCGAAAGCATAGCTTGACCCGTTTCTTACCTATATGACAAGGTTAGGTTAGGTAAATTTAGGTTATGTTAGGTGAGCTGAGGTTAAGTCTTAAAATATTCCCTCTCTTATGTGTTCAAAGCCGATTCACCCTGAACAGTCAGCCAAAACTTTAAATATGTATATATCATTACATAAAGAATTAAAGCAAACTTAAGTAATTATGAATGGCGTTTTTTGTTACTGTTCAATGTAGACAGAATATATGCATTAAATGATAGACTCAACACAAAATGTTTTGATTGTTGACTTGTGTTATTGATAAATTGGTTTAATGTTAGGGGCAGTGCACACTTTCCATGTCGAAAATTTATATAGGCTAGAAGGATGGTGTTGCAAACTTCTGATGTGTATTTCCAAATTTCCTGCATAGTCTATTTCATTGAATTTTCCTGTAACTTAAAATTTCATGCTGATTTTGTCTTTGTGTGTTTGACATTGTAACTACAATGGTTGATTGGATATTCTTTGTCAACTTTCAAATCATGTAATTCAAGTCAGATATGTTGGAATTTTTGTTCATGTGTGAAGCTATCAAGTACCGATACCTAATTGGTTACACAACTGTTTCATAATGAAAATCTTGATCTCTGATTCATTGGAGAACTGTTTACGCTTGTCTGAACCAAGACTAACTGACTACTCACTGCTAAGGATTAGAAATTACATTTACTCAAATCACATTCAAGTAAAAAAGATCATGACTACTATAAACTGCTACCACTCTTCCACCACTTTGCCAACACTTTTATACCATTTGACTCTCACTTTTGCTCTTACTTTAAACTGCACATACTACAAACAATCATTTTTATTATCGAGTTAACTTTACTAGAGATTAGTTTATGCTGAACAGTTGACATGGAAGTATCAACGACTAGCTATGGTAAGCCATGTGCTTACTATAAAGGATATGCATATATTGTAAAAAGAACTAATAAAAATGGAACTGTTATTTGGTGCTGTTCGAAACAACGATCTAAAAAGTGTCGAGGAATGATTAAGACAAAAGGCTCCAACATACTTATTTCAATCGATCATCATTGTAAATCTCAAAATAATACTCATTTAAATGGACAAAATACTCTAACCAAGGTAAAAAAGCAAGACCAAGAAAAAAATAGTGTGGCTCAAGATAGTGCTTTGTTTGTTAAAGAGCATTTATTATCTCCTGAAAAAGACATGTTAGGACAGTCGTTAACGTCTAAGAAACCTCTAACACTATCAAAGACAACACAAACTATGCCAAAGGTTGTTGCATTGCAAGATGAACAAAAAGGATTAGATAGTAATAGTGATGATGATTATATTGATGATAATTATATTGATGATGATAACCATGATGATGATGATGATGATTATGATGATAATGATAATGATGATGATAATGGTTTACACCCAAAAAAATCATATGTTAAATTTGTTTACTGGAACAATCCCAGTAAGCTAATCCAGCGGCTTCAGTACTTGCATACCTGTAAACAGGCTGGTCATACTAAATATGAGAAAAAACTTTTGGATATAGAAAATGAGCTTCGTAATGCTAAAATTATAGTGTAATGAATCCATGTAACCGCTTAAACTATTTCTTAACAATACATGTAATATTTTCTACCACTTTGCTACCACTTTGCTACCACTTTTCTAGTTTGCTACCACTTTTCTACCACTTTGCTACCACTTTTCTACTACTTTTCTGCCACTTTTCTACCACTTTTCTAGTTTGCTACCACTTTTCTACCACTTTGCTACCACTTTTCTACTACTTTTCTGCCACTTTTCTACCACTTTTCTACCACTTTGCTACCACTTTTCTACCACTATGTTACCAATTGTCTACCACTTTGCTACCACGTTTCTACCACTTTTCTATCACTTTAAACTGTACGAATTAAATATAAAAGCCAACGCTAAATAATTCAATTACCAGAACAGAGATAACCTTTGTAGTGTGCAAATCATACTAACAGGTTAGTTACTACTATGGAACTTACTACAACTAACCGAGGTAAACAACGTGTAAAAGGAATAATATTCTGGCAATGCTCAAAACAGAGGTCAACAAAATGTCGAGGCAATATGAAAAGTAGAAATGGTGTGGTTTTAAGTGTGAGTGATCAGGCGATGTAGTGCTCCAGACAAAACACTAATGGTGTTGACAAAAAATCATCAGAATGCTAAAAAGTTAGTACAAGAGAAAAATGTTGCTACTCAAAATAGTGCATTGTTTGTTGAGCAACGTTTAACCCCTGTTGTAAAAGTTATGTTGTATCCATCTTCCACGCCTCAAGAGTCATCAACATCACAGACTATGCAAGAAGTAGTGTTATTGTTGTTTAAAGGGGCTGAACTACAAAGTCATCTGCCCTTGATATGCAAGTGGATCGAAAAGGACTAGATAGTAATAGACAAAAGAGAATTGTAGTTTGTTTATAACTATTGTACAAGTACTTACATTAAATAAATAAAAATAGTGTATGCGTATTGTCTGTTTTTCTTAATTGCTATCCCTATGTCCCACTATTAATGCAATTGTTAA
The DNA here is from genome assembly GCA_946902985.2 of Meconema thalassinum. Lineage (NCBI taxonomy): Eukaryota > Metazoa > Arthropoda > Insecta > Orthoptera > Tettigoniidae > Meconema > Meconema thalassinum. Next base: position 293,599,774 of record OX336390.1, on the reverse strand, counting down.
CCATCAACAGTCTCTGACTATGTTCGCAAAGAGAGTGACCTTAAACAATACACTCTATTTATGGTTTGTGTACCGAGTACACAATAATAGAGTGTGGTCAAGCCATGTTGAGGCAATAGTTATATCAGGTAAGGGATTCGAACCCTTGCTTTCTTGTACAGAAAATTTGAACTTAAGTCAAACACCATAACCACTCGGTCAACCTGACTGTTACTAATTTAATTATTTTTGTGGACTTGAGTGTTTATAAAACTTTTTCCAGTATACATTGACTAAACCACTTGTTTGTTTTGAAATATAGATTTTGTTTTGTTTGACCATAACATTGCAGTTATGAGTCTTGTGAACTGGGTGTTTAATATAGGGTTAAAGGCATTTTAAAATAATTTTAGAAAAGCTCTTAGGTATCGTGTCATGGGTTTTAATAATGCATTACTGTTCGTTGACTAACATTTACCGTTACACAACATTATTTTGGTGAGCTCTACATGTTGTTGTTTGAGTCGTCAGTCTTTTGACTGGTTTGATGCAGATCTCCATGCCTCCCTCCCCCGAGCGAAACGTCTCATCTCTATATAGCTACCTCACCCTACATTCAAGGCTATCTGTTTAACATATTATAACCTTGGATCTCCCCTACAAGCTCTTGGGTTCAATTCCTAGATTTAACACAAACTTTTAAAAGCGGTATGACAACTAAAACTAGTCTACTCAGTCTCGGGTGGTCCAAATAAGTAGAGAGGGTTTGATTCACACCTCAACCATAGAGCACCATGTTCTTATTTTTTTAAATAATGATAGCCATTTGTTCAATTTCACATTTTACACATTGCAATTTGTCAATTTTCCATTTTCATTTTTTTAAATGACAGTTTGATGTTTTTCAATTTCATGATATGGAAACATGGATTTTTCCATTTTCATATTTACACATTTGTCAATTTCGCATTTGCATATATTTTCTTAAATGTCCGTTTAAGGTTTTTAAATTTTGTCTATATGGAAACATGGATTTTCCATTTTGCTGTTTACAATTTTTTTATATATTTATTTTGTGTATGTTGAAAAAAATCGATATTTCCAAAACAAGATTTTTTATTTTTCATTTTATGGTTTTGTAAATGATCTTAATGTAAGTGCTTGACCATGGATTTTCCATTTTGCTGTTTACAAATTTTTTATATATTTATTTTGTGTATGTTGAAAAACGATATTTCCAAAACAAGATTTTTAATTTTTCATTTTATGATTTTGTAAATGATCTTAATGTGAGTGCTTGACCATGGCAATAATACAGTCTATCTATGTGTTAGCGGAACCATAGAGTCTTATTACTTCTGCAAGTAAGAATGTTTTACAAAATAACGCCTATCTACCACTGCATTTGAAAAACAAAACTATTGAAAAAAACAAAAATACTATTTACCATTCATTCATATATAAGTTTTAATTCTCCCCCTCCCCACCCTACCTCATCGTATTTTCTCTGGTCAAACAATCAATGCTACCCATACATACACAAGCTTTCTATATCTCTCTCTCTATATATGTTTTCTCTGCTCCACAAGATAAAAATTATGGTTGCTGGATTGTATCCTGCACTGTTTATGCGACATACCATTGCCAGTTCATAAAACCGTTAGGTAGTTCTCTACACATAGCGATTTTACCACTGCTCTACCTACGCCTTTTGCTTGTTTGGCTTTCTTACAGGCTAGTATGCGATAGGCAGCATTAACTGTATGTCAAACCCAGTCCACCTTTGTATTTGCAATCTAAGTAATAATTTGAAAAGAGACAAGTGTAATCAGTTTTAAACATTATCTCTGCTTTTTTGTTTGTTTGTTTGTTTGTTTGTTTATGACATGTATATTAACCTAAAATCAAACCCTAGTCTACCTTAGTGAAAGGCTAACAGTTAAACCACTGCGTCACCATACCCTTCTTTCTTAGTTTGATTCATTCTAGGCCTTAGAGCTAGAAATCAAGTTACGATCTCCAGTGCAAGAGGCACATGTGCTCACCACTATAGCATGTAATGGTTAGCTGGTAACATTAGACAAATGAAAATGATTGTATTTCTGTTAGCCAAGCATTTCTGTCATTTGCCTACTGTGTGAGCACTGCCAGCAAGACAGTTTAGTTTAGAAGAAGCATGTGTGTGTATGTGTGTGTGTGTATAGATTATTAGCCTCAAGTATTTAAAGCTTGTTGTGTGTAGCGACCATCTTGCTCAGTAACCACTGAGTAAGTTTTAACAGTTAACTCATAAAAACAGCATAGGATAGTTGTGTGTGTGTGGTTCATGTACTTGGGAATATGCATTAGCACCATGCGCTAGCTTTACCTTACCCTCTAGAGGTAGAGCGTTATCCCTTCCTTTGGACATTGCCAATGACAGCATTCCCCCACAAGTTTTACACTTAAGCCCTTGGCTTGTTCTTGATTAGGTTTGGTTTGCTTTAGGCTTGGTTTGGTTCAGTTGGGTTTGATTCGACTTGGTTCAGTTTAGTTTAATGTAGTCACCATTTTTTTAATTTTTAGCTACACTCTTTAACCAATTAATTAATGAGAGTCTACTCTTAATTCTTGAATCGATAAATTGAATTTTGTGTGCACCGTTTGTCAAGCCATGCCTACAACCTATACTCCCTATGTACTACAGTCAGATCTGAAAACAAGTTCCAATGGTCAAAGATGTGTCAGTCACCATACATATATCCTACAATAATTCTTTCTTTACCTAGCTAGATTTCGTCACTCACAGTAAACATCTTACATTATGGGTTTGCAATATATTAAGAAAAGCAAAAGTCCATGATCTTGTTGTTTTGGGTCTTTTTTGGGGAAATTCATAAGCCATAAAAAGAATGACATCATGTCAAGTTCTGAGTGGATCTTGTATGTCAAAATCCCATTATCGGTTTATAAAATCTCAAGGCCATGCCCTAGCAGTTTTGGATTATTTCAATCAATGAGTCCACCATAGAAAACATTGAAAAAATAAATACCCTTGAAACAAGTCGTCACATGACCCTCTCCGAACAATGCTTCGCAAAATATAAATTCATCCATTGAACATTGAACATGATCGGCGACATCATCCTAGCTTCCCCCTCCCACCATGGTTGCCATATCGTTTGACCTTCAAGTGTCCTCAGCATCTCTGTGCTTTTTTTTCATTGCCCTGTTGTCAAGTCAAGTCAATGCATTCCAATAAGCTCAAATAACATTCACATCCTGTCAGTCTGCCCCAGCAAGTCTGTTTTCTATACTTACTTCAAGCAACATATAACCAAGTTCTGTTTGTTCTATCTAAAGCCAACTTCATCGGATCAAGGAATTATCATTTGTCATGTCACTCATAATCGTTTACACGTTAAAGACCCCCTTCAGGGGGTTTAGGAATTAGGAATTCCATCATAGGAAAAATCAGAAAACGAACCCTCGACCCGCCGTCTCATCGAAATAGCGAATACTGTATTGGTATATCACCACCGTGGCCAGTAATAGCTTCGTTGAAACACGTGTCCAGTGGTATCGTCTCTTTCTATCTACAACCACTCGTCATGAACATTTTAGACAGATTTAAGAAAAGTTTTAAAAACTGAAATGTTTTCAACATAAGTGTCGTTAGGCCCTTTCGCATTTTTTAAAACATAAATACTATATTCGAAAGGGGGTGAGGGGCGTCACCCCGAGTCCTACGACCCCTCGTATACGTCTCTGGCGTTATTGGTTTGTGAGATATAACAGAAAGTCTAAAATCACGGTCTTACAACAAAAAAAATTCTGTTTCCCTCATTCTCAAAAACTTTAACCTATTACAAAAATAAAGAGGGTTTCGAGACAAGCCATTTGACACGTCATAGGACCAAATCCGACCATGCATTCGTGAAATATCAGAAAAAGTCTAAAATCATGGTTTTACCCCCAAAAAGCCTGTTTCCCTCATTCTCAAAACTCTAACCTATTAATAACATATAAAGGGCTTCGAGACAAGCGATTTGACACGTCACACGTCCAAATCCGACCTTGCGTTTGAGAAATATCGGCAAACTTCGTAGGAAAGTAGGCGACTATCTGGCTCTCTCCTCACCACCAAAACCTCTTCTTATCAATCATTTTTTTCAAAGAGCTCGCCCTCTTATAAAAATCCCAAGTGCGCATGCGTAAAAAACAAAAAACAAAAATGTTCATCCATAGCGGCAGCCAGAGAAACGCATGCGCTATATGAGCAACAACGTTTAAGTTCATTTTAGCAGCGCACCTTATACATGTCGCATTTGAAAAGAGACTTTCACTAAAAAAAATACAATTTCACCCCCTAGTAGGGGTAGGTTTTATTTAGGGGTTGAAATGAGTGGTCCATTGGAAAGAGGGCGTCAACCCGAGTCCAACGACACCTTATTTGTCAAATTCGGACCATCGGTTCGCGAGATATGGATAAGCAAAAAGTGTGTACTAACTTTTTGAGCACCTTGTGGGGCAGAACTGTCACTACCCCCCTACTCGCGCTGCTTTCGGTGTCTGGGTTATGGCCATATAAGGAGGAATTGCAATGGCCCGGATAGAAGCGGCCTTTGCTACAGATGTGGTCAACTGGGTCATAAAGCCGCAGGATGTACGTCAGACATGAAATGCGTGCTGTGCTCTGACTGTAATCGGGAGGGCTTAAACATAAGTCACATCCCTGGAACAGGTTCTTGTACAGTGTTTCGAGAGGCACTCGCGAAGATTAAAGAAAAAACACAATGACGAATGTCCTACAAGGGAACCTGAAACGAAGTATAATCGCTAATGATCTTTTGATACAGCTAAAATTTGAAAGTAAAACAGATATTCTCCTGATCAGTGAGCAATATCGAAACTTGGACATGCTGGGCTGGTTTTCGGATCCCCTAGGTACGGCGGCTATCTGGATACCGGATCTGAGCAAAATCCATGTGGAGGATCACGGATCCGGAGAAGGGTTCGTTTGGGTTAAGAGTGGTGGGATTACGTACGTAAGTTGCTATTTAACTCCGAATGAACATATTCAGTACTTTCAAAGGAAGCTGGACAATTTGGAAGATACTGTTCGTGAGATGGAAAGTGTTGTGGTAGTTGCCGGTGACTTCAACGCTAGGGCATTGGAATGGGGTATGCCACATCAAAATTCGAGGGGACAACGAATTTTAGAGATGGCAGCCAGATTAGGATTGGTTGTGGTGAATACAGGGACCTCAACGACATTTAGACGACCTGGTTATACGGAGACTAATCCAGATATTACGCTGGTGTCGGATCGTCTGGCAGCCTTGGTAGTAGAATGGGAAGTGATCGAGGATTATACTGCTAGTGATCACCAATATATCACCTTCCGGATTTTACGAGATCAGCGGCCTCAGAGGCACAACACATTGAAGACAACACGTTGGAATGTATCGCGCATCGACGAGGAGAAATTTGCCAATGTACTCAAATCAGTACAGACAGCCACTAGTAACATTGTTGAGGAATTAGATCTAAGAGTTTCTGTTGAGGAACATGTGGGGGTCACTATGCGTCTCTTGCACCTAGCCTGCGAAGCGTCAATGCCCCAGAAGCGTCTTCGAAACAATAGACGTCCAGCTTATTGGTGAACTGACGAAATAGCTGATCTTCGAAGAACTTGTCTTCGACTCAGAAGAAGAGCCCAACGTTCAAGACATCGACCAGAGGCTGATTTGAGATCCGCTGAGCACCTTGCAGCTAAGAGAACCCTTCGAAATGCCATCAGAAGACGTAAGACTCTGATGTGGCAGTTGTTAGTTAAAGAAGTAGACGTAGATCCTTGGAGATTAGGCTACCGAATTGTCACCAAGAAACTCGGCTCCATGTCCAATACCACGTTGGATGCACGGACGATGGATGATATTGTAAACGAGCTACTCCCTACTCACCCTGTGCGAATTGATGTGGGCGACGTACATGAGCCGGAATTCATTCCTCTATTTACCATAGGTGAGCTGAAAGAAGCAGTAGGCTCCCTTCGGAATAAGAAGGCTCCAGGCCCTGACGGGATACCCGCGGAAGCTATGAAACTAGCTCTCAAGGTTTGTCCGCAGCTACTGCTTGAAATGTACAACTGTTGTCTGAGAGCAGGTGTCTTTAGTGCCCGTTGGAAAATGGCTCGACTAGAGCTGATTAAAAAAGGAAAGGCAGTCGGGAACGCGCCATCGTCCTTCAGACCACTATGTAATTTAGACATTGCGGGAAAAGTGCTGGAGAAGCTATTAAAACCCCTCATACTGTCGTCTATTCAAGCCGCGGGAAATCTGTCTGACAGGCAATTTGGCTTCCGCCGTGGGCGATATACAATAGATGCAGTACGCCTAGTAGTTGAAGCTGCGAATCAAGCCCAGGAAGGTAACCACTATTCTAGGAACATAACACATCTGGTAACCTTGGATGTGAAGAACGCCTTCAACTCAGCTAGGTGGATAGATATGGTTGAAGCTCTTCAATTCCCCTTCCAGTTGCCTGCATATCTCCTGCGTATAATGAAAGATTATTTGAAGGACCGTACCCTGTTATATGACACTGCAGACGGCCAGAGGAGGAGAAAAGTCACGGCAGGAGCAGCGCAAGGATCTATCCTGGGCCCGGATTTGTGGAACATGTTGTACGACGGCTTACTGCGCATGGAGATGCCCGAAGATACATTCCTTGTTGGGTACGCTGATGATATTGCAGCGGTGATTGTAGCCCGAGATGTGGTTCTGGCTCAGTGGAAACTCAATCAGATAATGCGACGGGTGAGTGGTTGGATGAACGCTCATGGTCTGAGTTTAGCTATGGCGAAAACTGAAAGAGTCATGTTAACTAGGAGGAGAATGGACACTATAATTCCCGTGAAAGTTGGAGAGGTGGTCGTTCGAACTGGAGCCAATGCGAAGTACTTAGGGTTTACTCTTGACACGAAACTGACCTACTGGTCTCATATACGGAAGGCAGCAGACAAGGCGGAAGTAGTGACAGCTGCCATTAGTAGACTCATGGCTAATGTGCATGGTCCTAGAGAAAGCAAACGTCGACTACTGTTGTCCACAGCGCAGTCTATTCTCCTGTATGGAGCTGAGATTTGGTCTGATTCGCTGAGGATAGAGAAGTATAGGAAACGCGTAGCTGCAATTCAGAGGAGAGGAGCTCTGAGGGTGGCGTGTGCTTACCGTACAGTTTCGGAACCTGCAGTTCTGGTTGTCCCAGGTGTTGCGCCAATAGACTTACTCGCGCAAGAACGTAAAGACGTATACTTCCGACGTGTAGAACTGGGCAAGGCTCAAGCCCGGATGGAAGCCGTAGCACGCAAGATGGAGCCTTGGCAGCAGAGGTGGAATGACGATCACAGAGGAAGATGGACAGCTCGGCTGATACCGAGTCTGGTCGAGTGGACGAGTAGGAAACACGGAGAAATAAATTACTTTCTGACACAGATGTTGACAGGTCATGGCTACTTTCGGTGTTACCTTCATCGTATGGCCAAAGTAAGGAGTCCAGTTTGTATTTACTGCGAGAACGAACGAGATGACGTTTATCATACGTTTTTCGTCTGCGATCGTTGGGCAGCGGAAAAACAACAACTTGACGCTGAGGTTGGTCCAATAACGCCGGACAATATAGTTGGCATTATGCTGAGAAACGAGCTCAGCTGGGATACGGTCGCTTTCTTTGTTGAGGTGGTCCTTCGTCAGAAGAAGTCGGATGGGGACTTGCTCGATTTAGTCGATTGAGTCTGCGATCCGCGGGCTATGAATGGAGAAGTAAGATGGTGCTTGTGAGGCAAAGAAAATGACTCCATCCTGAAGTAATACGAAAGTGGTCCCGGGATGGGTTTTGTCAAGAGGACAGGGTGTGGTTTTTTAGTGGGTAAGAATCCCACACTCTTGAGGAGTGCGGACCCTTCTCAAGGTCTTATGCAAGATTTTTCCACTTCCCTCGTAAAAAAATAAAAATAAAAATAAAAAAATATTATTGTTATTATTATTATTATTATTATTATTATTATTATTATTATTATTATTATTATTATTATTATTATTAAAAGCAGTATTTTTAAACCTAATGATAAGAAAACTACACGTAATGTTCAGTAAGTTTATTTACATAAATCAGTATTCTTAAACTGAATGATGGTGGAAATTCATGTCAAGTTCAGGAAGTCTTGATACCCTTTTCTTTCAAGCACAGCAAGCATAGAGTCCGCAAGATATTCCACATTTTCCTGCTAATACTGGGAACCAGTAGCTGACGATGGACGCAATCACCTAAATGTTGTTTCTTGCAACTTTTCTGATTCGAAAATTATAAATTTTGACCAAGGATTTTCAATCGGATTATGATCCGAACTTATGTCCAAGCCCTTTGAAATCGTTCTGCTCTTGTCCTATAACCTTTGCAGTAATGCATGGTACATTACCCTGCTGAATACTACGGCATCTTCATTTACGCTGAAGTCCCCAATGGATAGGAAGAAACATCTGGTCGGTATTTATTTATTTACTAGCTGAAGTACCCGTGCTTCGCTACGCGTCATAAATAAATTAAAATGTGATTGTGACAGTTAAAACAGGGGATAGGCGAGGTTCTGCGCAGAGGGAGATTAAGGATGAAACATTTTGTCTAACTACAACGCTCGGCGTTGACCGTGTTTTATAGCACAAATTTAGATTTTACTCGCTAACCGTTGGAGATACCTTTCGGGTAGAAAATGTAATTTTAAACCTCGTATATGCCATCAAAAGTTTGCTATTTCTTAGCGTTCTCTTTTTATTTCAAATGGAAATATGAGTTTGAAACCAAAGGGTGTAGTGACGTCACTAAAATGGTCGCCATCTTTAAATAGTGCAAAGTATTGTATTCAAAAGTAACCTATATGTTAACCAGGTAAATCAGCTACTTCCATGTAAAATTCACGTATATCGGACCAGTGGTACTTGCGTGATTGAGTAATACACAGACACACACCATCTCATTTTTAGCCTTGCTTCGCTCGCGTCATTACTTACATTACTTACATGGGTAGGAGAGATCATCCTTTCAAAGTTAAGGGCCGACCACAGCGAACAAATTATGGTAAATATTCTTTTGTAAATCGTGCCATTGATAACTGGAACTCTCTACCTGCCGCAGTCTTAGAGCCTTTTCCCAAACATATAGGTGTGTTTAAGAAAAGACTGACTATTTGTGTAAATACTCCAGTTTAATTGTTGTATAATTGTTATTGAATTATTATGTGTAATTATTTATTTGTTATGTATATCCAATTTGCCTCCGGGGGCCACACCCTCCATTGCAAATAAATGAATGAATGAACGAATGAGTGTCATATTGTTATATAATGAAATGCAGTTTTAACCCCGTTAACACCCCTTTAGAACCTGAATATCCAAAAATCCCTCCTTAGTAGACGTTTTCGACACACAACGAACATATCCCCAAAATGTAATTCTTCTAACTTTAATAGTTTTGGTTGGTCGATGAGAGTGAACATCCAAAAATCATTCCTTAGTGGACGTTTTTCTTCCAAAATTTCACCCCTCCCCATAGGCCCCTTAAATTGCATTTATGAAAAAACGGTCGAACACCTATTTATTTTATTTATTTCTTTATTTATTTTTAAGCTGATTGATTTCCTCCGAGTTTCAAACTCCTCGCCTATGTCTTTTAAGAGATACACGCTCCGTTAGGAATCTTTCAACCCCCACTTTTCATTCCTTTAACCTCATAACATACACTACATGGAAAAACCATTAGACATGTGTCAGCTTATTTTTAATGATTAGTATATATGCCAAGTATCACATCCCCAAATGAAACCACTCGTCAGATATTGTTATTCAATGAAATGCACGTTTACCCCCTTAACTCCTCTTTAGAACCTGAATATCCCAAACTCTTTCCTTAGTGGACGTTTTCGACATACAATGAACATATCCCCAACATTTCATGTTTCTAATTTTAATAATTTTGGCTGGGCGATGATGAGTGAGTGAGTCAGTCAGGACATTTTTTCATTTATTTTTGATAATTTCACCCCTCCCCATGAACCCCTTAAATTGGATTTATGAAACAAACGGTCGAACGCCTATTTACTTATTTAAAGCTGTTTTCCCCCGAGTTTGATAAGTGACTAAGTGAGTCAATCATTTAGGACACTTTCTTTCCTGTTTTCCCCCCCAGAATTTCTCCCCTCTCCAAGGGCTCCTGAAATTGGATTTATGAAAAAACGATCGAACACCTATTTCCTTGTATTTTATGCTGTTTTTCCCGCCGAATTTAAATTTTTTCGCCTATGTCGTTCAGAGATACACGCTCCGTTAAGAATCCCTCGACCCCCAATTTTCACCCCTTTCACCTCATAATATACATCACATCGACAAACCCTTAGACATATGTCTGATTATTTTTAATGATTAGTTTCTATACCGAATATCACATCCCCAAAGAAACAAATCATGTGATATCGTTATTCAATGAAATGCACCTTTACCCCCTTAACACCTCTTTAAATCCCGAATAAACAAAAATCATTCCTTAGTTGACGTTTTCGACATACAACGAACATATTCCCAAAATTTCATGTTTCCAACATTAATAGTTTTCGCTGGGCGTGATGAGTGAGTGAGTCAGACAGGACATTTTCTTTCAATTATTTTTACCAGAATTTCACCCTTCCCCATGGGCCCCTTAAATTGGATTGATGAAAAAACTCTTGAACACCTATTAACTTATTTTTTAAGCTGTCTTTTTCCCCTGAGTATGATGAGTGAGTGAGTCAGTCAGTCAGTTAGGACAATTTCTCTCTTTTTTTCCCCCAGAATTTCACCCCACCCCATTGGCCCCTTAAATTAATTTGTGGAAAAAAAACGGTCGAACACCGATTTACTTATTTATTTAGCTGATTTTCTTTCGCTGAGTTTCAAATTTCTCACCTATGTCGTTTAAGAGATAGGCCTTCACGCTCCATTAGGAATCCTTCAACCCCCATTTTTCACCCCTTGCACCTCATAATAATACACCATATCGAAAAACCCTTAGACACCTGTCTGCTTATTTTTAATGATTAGTTTATATGCCGAGTATCACATCCACAAATGAAACCACTCTTGAGATATTGTTATTCAATGAAATGCAGGTTTAACCCCCTTGAGACCCCTTTAGAGCCTGAATATCCAAAAATCCTCCCTTAGTGTACGGTTTTGACATACAACGAACATATCTCCAAAATGCCATGTTTCCAACTTCAAAATTTTTGGCTGGGCGATGATGAGTGAGTGAATGAGTCAGGACATTTTCTTTCATTTGTTTTTCTTCAGAATTTCACCCCTCCCGATGAACCCCTTCAATTTGATTTATCCAAAAAAAACTGTCGAACAGCTAATTACTTACTTTAAAGCAGTTTTTCCCCCTGAGTTTGATGAGTGAGTCAGTCAGTCAATCGGTTAGGATACTTTCTTTCCAGTTTTTTCCCCCTGAATTTCACCCCTCCCCATGGGCTCCTTAAATTGGATTTATGAAAAAACGGTCAAACAAATATTTACTTATTTTGTATGCTGATTTCTTTCCGCTGAGTTTCAAACTCCTCGCCTATGTCGTTTAAGAGATACACGCTCCGTTAGGAATCTTTTAATCCCTACTTTTCACCCCTTTCACCTCATAATATACACCACATCGAAAAACCATCAGACACGTGTCTTCTTACTTTTTAATGATGAGTTTATATGCCGTGAATCACATCCCCCAATGAAACCATTCGAGAGATATTGTTATTCAATGAAATGCAGGTTTAACCCCCTTAAGACCCCTTTAGAACCTGAATATCCGAAAATCCTCCCTTAGTAGACTGTTTTGACATACAATGAACATATCCCAAAACGGTCATATTTCTAACTTCAATAATTTTGGCAGGGCGATGATGATGAGTGAGTGAGTGAGTGAGTGAGTCAGGACATTTTCTTTCAATTTTCTTTTTTCAGAATTTCACCCCTCCCCATGAACCCCTTAAATTTGATTTATGAAAAAAAAACTGTCGAACAGCTATTTACTTACTTTAAAGCAGTTTTCCCCCCTGAGTTTGATGAGTGAGTCAGTCAGTCAATCAGTTAGGACACTTTCTTTCCTGTCCCCCCCCCCCACCAGAATTTCACCCTTCCCCATGGGCCCCTTAAATTGGATTTATAAAAAAACGGTCAAACACATATTTACTTATTTTTTATGCTGATTTTTTTTCGCTGAGTTTCAAACTCCTCGCCTTTGTCGTTTAAGAGATACACGCTCATTTAGGAATATTTCAATCCCCACTTTTCACCCCTTTCACCTCATAATATACACCACATCGAAAAACCCTGAGACTCGTGTCTTCGTATTTTTAATGATGGGTTTATGTGCCGAGTATCACATCCCCCAATGAAACCAATCGGGAGATATTGCTAGTCAATGAAATGCAGGTCTACCCCCTTAACACCCCTTTAGAACCTGAATATACAAAAATCCTTTCTTAGTGGGCATTTGCAGTCCTTGGGGAAGCTGCATACCAAATTTCATTCCAATCCGTTCGGTGGTTTCTGAGATTTCGTGATGAATGAATGAGTGAGTGAGTGGTATTTGACAAATATATAGTAGAAGATAGTGTCAAGTCTTTGTTATGCTAAACTCGGTTGACAGTGCTGTGTGAGTAGGTGAGTAACTAACGGGATTTCAAGTAAAGATGCTCATTTTCTATACCAGTAGTGCAGAGCGCAACTGGCATCCAGACCGCCGTGTCTCGACTTGAGCTATGTTGCCATGGAAACTATCTGCCTTGCCATTCCTTCATGAGTATATTTTATGATTTGATTAGCCTGTGCTTGAGTCCAAAAGGGCCTAAATTAAAAGAATGAGAAAGACTATCGAAAATTCATGTAGCCAGCGGTTCCTTCCGGGTCCTAAACTATGTGTATGCAAAATTTGGTTGAGATTGGTGGAACGGTGTGGATTTGTATACGGAACTGACCCACATACCCACATAACCACATACCCACATACAGACTTTCACTTTTATATATTAGATTTCCATAATTATTTAAGGAATCAAACTGAAGTTTTGCATGGCGTTATAGGTCTATTATGTAAATACATATGTGTAACTATAAAAATCCTGAGAAACATAAGAACAACATGGTGGCCATGTGATTTTCATATATTTAAACTGACTTTCCTGGTGATCTAATTAACCAAGTGCAATGAAACATGGCACGGTGAATGTTTATTCAGAGCTTACTATAGAGACATCTCATGTGGTTCAATTGTCTTCAATAACATGACATAAAGATGACACCAGTTTAAAATTGTAAAACCTTATTTTTATTTATTTCTCGTAACTTATTCAGGCACTTAAAGAGAATATTCGTGTGACGGACTCTGATAATAAAGTAATGGCACTAAATCTGTAACTTACTTTTCGTAATTCATAGAAGCTATGCATTTGACTTTTCTAAATATTAACTCCCTTGATTCGTTACGCGGGAGGAGTAATGAATATCGATACTGAAGTTACAGTATATACGTAATCCAGCAGATACTTTCTCAATGTATTGCTGCTGGCGGAGATTATTTAAGGGGTAAAACACCAATGTCATCTACCCCTACTTGCTATTGCAAACATCGTGAATTACAGGTTATACGCATGTTCATGTCTGAAAACGAACATGTTTTTCTGTGTTTTATTGTCTCTAGGTAAGATGATAAACCAATACACAATTCCTCAGCATTAAAAGCCTCTCTGTGTAACTGTGTTTTCCAGTGTTGTAGGTGTGTTTACGTGAGTTATCTTGAAGAACGATGAAACTTTGATTTAAGACAGGACATGCACTAGTACCATATTAAGATGATTAGGCTTTCTTAGAATGTTATGTTTAGTTTCTTCGTGAATTGACTACAACTTATTGATTTTGAGTTTGGTGTTTGGTTTCGTTGCTCTATACTTTGTGACAACGTAGCTCGTGTACCGAAAGCTATTTAGCAGCCCACATCACATGGGAGTCAGTGAAGCGAAAAGGAAGGGAAAAGGTGAGAAAGAAGTCAAGAAAGGGAAGGGATATAGAATATATTGGAGTGGAGGAAAGAAGGCAATGAATGGTGTTGCAATAATATTGAGAGAAGACTTAGTGCAGTATGTTGAGAAAGTAGACCAAATTAATGACAGAATGATGAAAATTAGACTAGGACTTGAGAGTGGAACAAAGGATTTTATACAGATTTACGCACCCCAGACAGGGAAGGTAGATGAATGTTTAGAGGATTTCTTAGAAGAACTGGAAAAGTGTATAGAAGACAAAGAGGTTATAATAATGGGGGATATGAATGCACATGTGGAAACAGATAGGCAGGGAAAAGAAGAGATAATTGGCCCATTTAGCTATGGAAATCAGGATGAAGAAGGAGAAATGTTAATAGATTTCTGTAGAAGGAATGGATTAATTGTTGGAAATACATGGTTTAGGAAAAAGAACTCCCAAAAAATAACTAGGTATGGATGGGGAGACAGAAAGACAAAAACAATGATCGATCTTATCCTAGTGGATAAGGATAAACGTAGACAACTGGTAGATGTGACAGCTATGCCAAGAGGAGATTTTGAAGGAGACCATAAAGTGGTGATAGCCAAATTAAGGCTTGGGAAAATCACAAAGCTTGCGGAGAAAAGGGAAAGAAAAATAAAGGTGTGGAAGCTAAAAGAGATAGAGGCAATGGAAAAGTTCCAAGAAGACTTGAAAAAGGAAATTCCCAAAGACGAAGCAAAAAGTGTCGAACAGGAATGGGCATGTTTTAGAAATTGTTTTGCGAAGTGTGCAGTAAACACTTGTGGAAGACTATCAGGGAAGAAAAAGGAAAGGGAGACCCCTTGGTGGAACAACAGGGTAAAGGAAGCTGTTAAAGAAAAACAAATGGCATGGAGGAAGTGGATAGGCAGTAAAAATGCAGAGAAATGGCAAAAATATAGAGAAGCAAAGAAGGCATGCCAAAAAATTGTACAAGAAGAAAAAGGAAAAGTTGGGAAGGTTTCACGGAAACTTTGAAGGAGGATATCCAAGGAAGTTAAAAGGTTCTATATGGATTGGTGAAAAACAGTGTAAAAGGTAGGGAAAACACAAAATTTGTAAAAACTGAAGCAGGACAGATATTGTATCAAAGAGATGATATATTAAAAGATGGGAAGAATACTTTTCAATGCTACTAAATGTTAAATACATCGAACTGGAAGATGAAAAAGAACAAGAAGAAACAATGGAAGAAGAAGAAGAACAAGAAAAGGAGATCACTATGCTAGAAATAGAGGAAGCCATACAGAAGATGAAGAGCGGTAAAGCAGCAGGAGAGGATGAGGTGTCCGCGGAAATGATAAAAGCAGCGGGACCAATAGGTGTACAGTGGTTGTATAGATTATTTAGAATAATTTGGAAGAAGAAAGAGATTCCAGAAGAATGGGGAAAGGGATTAATTATCCCGATTTTTAAGAAAGTAGTCAAAAAGGAATGCAATAACTACAGAGGGATCACTCTTATCGCTCATGTAGCTAAGATCTTTGAGAGAGTTCTGGAAGGCAGACTCAGGAGGAAGATAGAAGGAGAGATGGAAGAAGAACAGTATGGTTTTAGGAAATACAGATCAACATTTGACCTAATCTTTGCATTAAGGCAAATGATGGAGAAAAGATGGGAATTTGGAAAAGACATGGTGATGACATTTATTGATATTGAGAAAGCGTACGACAGTGTGCCTCGACAGGTGGTTTGGAATGTATTAAGGAAAAGGAGAGTTAACGGAGCTGATGTCCAAATGTTAAGAGCTATGTACAAATATTGTGTGAGTAGCGTGAAGACCAGTATAGGAGAAACAGAATGGTTTAAAGTGGAAACAGGTCTCCGACAGGGAAGTGTATTGTCCCCCTTACTATTCATCATAGTCATGGATGAAATTCACAAGAATGTTAAACAGAGATTGGGACAAGAGGCAACAAAGGCCATGCTGTTTGCAGATGATATAGTGATATGGGGTGAGGATGAAAAGGAAGTACAAAAACAACTAGATGTATGGAATCAAGAAATAGAGAAATATGGGATGAAAGTAAGCACAGAGAAGAGAAAGACAATGGTAATGTCAAGATAAAGGAAGGAAGGAAGAGGAAAGATAGAATTGAATGGAAAAATTCTAGAAGTGGTTAAAAGTTTCAAGTACTTGGGAAGTGTGATCACAGAAGATGGAAGGATAACTGAGGAAATTGGAAAGAGAATACAACAAGCGAACAGTTTTTACCAGAGCATAAGGGGTATTCTGTGGAACCGAGATGTCCCAAAGAAATGTAAAAATGTATTATATTCAACCTACTACTGACCCATACTAAAATATGCAGCTGGAGCGTGAACTACTACAAAAAGAGAGGAGAGTAGAATACAAGCCGCGGAGATGAAATTCCTAAGAGGTATAGAGGGCAAGACCAGAAGAGATAGAGTTAGAAATGAAGAGATTAGAAAAAGGACAGGAATCTTGAAGCTGCAGGACAGGATAGAAACAACAAAGTTAAAGTGGTATGGACATATGATGAGAATGGGAGAGGAGAGAGTACCAAAGAAAACTTTCTGTGAAAAGATGACAGGGAAGAGACCACGAGGAAGGCCCCGAAAGAGATGGGCAGATACAGTGTGGGAGTGTGTAGAGAAGAGAGGAGGAAAACCTGAAGAAGTACTAAAAACAGGAGAGGAGTGGTGGAGAGACAGGAAACGTTGGAGGTCCTTAATTCACAACCCGACCCACGAAGCTGGAAACGGGAAATGAAGATGATGATCACATGGAAAACCCTCTTAACGGAAGGAAGAGCCACATGTCACTTACATACTTCCTACTTCATTTACTCTCGTGTTCAGCACGTCAACACGATTTACATCATGTGTTTCGCTCATGTCTTGAACTGCAGAAAAGTTATATTTTCCACCACCCTTAGTATTCTTAACTCGTAACAACTCCCTTTATCTCCATTCAAATTAAACATTAGAGGATCCCTTCCATCCTTAATTTTAATCACCCCCCCTCGAGATCATGAATTATCACAATCCTCACTCGCGACTATTCCAAGGCTTGTTCATTTCCAGTCATCGCTGTCATAATTGTTACTTTTTGTTGATTTTATTCATATTGTCAATATTCATTATAGTATTAATGCAAAATGACCCTTTAAGTGTTGAATCTATTACTAATGAATCTGTCTGTCTGTCTGTCTGTCTGTCTGTCTGTCTGTCCGTCTGTCTGTTAGGTAGTCAGCACAAAGGCTGGCTGGATCCTCGAAAAGCACCGCCAGAGGTTATGTAGGTAATCACGCACAAAAACCCCCTATAATGAGCCGTACTAGACAGGGTGAGGAGTGAGTTAGTTTGATATTGCTTTCCTCACTGAGTCAGGACAACAGCACTAACCCTATGAGTAGAACCTTACATAGCATTCCCAGGCAGTAGCTGTGCTTTGAATGCCATTATTCCTTACCACCCATACCTCAGTAGCTTCCACACAATTACAGCTATGTTGAGACCTCATGAGACCTAATGAATAAATAAATAAATAAATACATCAATAAATACATAAATAAATAATGTTTAGTGCTTTTCAGTCGGTCAACACGAATGTACCCAAAAGAGTTGGGTTATACCCTAATCCTGAAAAAAATGACGTGAGATTAATATTAATTAATTATTATTAATAACAATTATTTATTATTATTAATCTCATGTTGTTTTTTTAGGATTAGGGTATAACCCAAAAATACATGCGATTAATAATAATTAATTATTATTAATTATTATTAATCTCATGTGATTTTTTTTTCAGGATTAGGGTATAACCCAACCCCTTGGATACATTTGTGTTGACCGACTGAAAAGCACCAAACTTTTCTTTACTAAGGCAACACTAAAGAATGGCTTCAGACCCCATAATAAAATAAAGTTAGATTTGATTCTCAGTAGAACATCAAGAACTCGTTTCACATCTCCAATAAGAGCGTTCGAATCTTTAGACAAGCCTAAACAGGCTAGAAGTAAACAGACAATGACAGAGCCAAACGAAGTCCATTATTTTTATAGCCTTCGCTATTTCGACAAATCTCAATATTCTTTCATTTGTTTCTCAACCCGTTTCTTTTTATTTGTGGCTGTAAGATTTTTCTGCTAGTCTCTGGAGTCTTGAAGAACTGATCCATCCCCCGCTGTGAAGAAATAAAAGAGGCTGCAGTCAGTTGTTTAGTTGTGCTACACGCTCGTCAGAAGGGAATAAGGCAGCTACAGTATATTGTGTATGTGTGATAAATCCTTGTTCTGTCACCAGGGGGTCGTAGCTAGGAAGTGTCGTACCTCCTTGTTCAACTGGAGCGGGCTGCCAATCGAGTTTTACGTCCCTTGTTTTGCATGTATCAAGGCGTTGTGGAGCAGAGGGCAACAGGACAGCCTCGCAGAAGCTGATATAGGTCTACATTCCCGTATAGCTGCAGGCTTTTCATTTAATAGCATTAGTTAGTAAAACTGAAGGCTATATAGTGTAATCCACATATAGTACAAGCTATGTAGATGGAATTTAGAGAATTAAATGTCTGAACTCAATTGTACATCAAACCATGACCTCCAGATTTGCACACCCGTGCTCTAACCACTGAGCTATAGGGGTACACTTTAATTCTCCTACTGGCAATGATACATCTATGACGCTGCGCCAGACAATCGTACTGTGATTACCACTCGCTGTGGGATACCTCTAGATGCCAAGAATTAGAATATCACGAAAACAATGATATATTCATTTAGCTCCGTATATTTGGGTGTGTGTGGAATTTTGTCTGATAACCTGTGGTATTATGTTGGCTGTATTAGTGCGTTATACGAAACGATACTGTGGGTACAATTTATTCGTTATTCAAAAGTACTCACCACAGGCCTGTGCACAAGTGTCCCATTGCTTCACTAGCCGCGGGATTCCCTGTTCGCAGAAGTCTTGTGGTTGTGACAGGAGTCAATCCTTTATGGTGTCCTTTAGTTCGTCGTCCGATTGGAAACGTTTTCCCTTGAGATGTTAACAGACCAAACAGATGGAAGTCGCAGGGTGACAAGTCCGGATTGTAGGGCGGATGCTCAAGTTGCTCCCACTTAAACGAGGCCAATACACCTTGTATGATGTTAGAGACGTGTGGGCGAGCGTTATCATGGAGCAGAAACACTCCCTTCATGAGCAGTCCAGGCCGTTTGTTTTTGATGGACTTGCGTAGGCTACGAAGTGTCACGCAATAAACGTCACTGTTAATGGTTCGTCCGTGGTTTCCAACCGCATGACGAACTAAAAGACACCCTACAGGATTTGCTCCTGCCACAACCACAAGACTTCTGGGAACAGGGAATCCTCCAGCTAGTGAAGCAATGGGACACCTCTTCACAGGCCTGTGGTGATTACTTTTGAAAAACGAATACTTTGTACCCACAGTATCGTTTCGTACCTTCTAATTTGAACACCCCCATAAAAATATTTCCAGTCATCATTCAACACAAATTATGCCAATTACATTAGACGGGAAAGCTGAAAAACTAAAAACCTGAAATAAATATTACATGAGAAATGTATCACAAAATGACACGCTTTTAATGGCAAAATAGCCGGGGAGGGGGGGGGGGGAGGGGGGAGGTGTACTTAATTTTACATAAAACCGTGATATTTTGTGATAAATTTCTCATGAAATATTTATTTCACGTTAGGGCGTTGAAATACTTGTTTTCCAACCAAATATAATTGTGCACAAATTGTGTTGACTGACTGGAAAGCTTCATATAATAGAATTAGGCAACACTGAAAAATGGCTTCTAATACTGCAATGTATTAGTGTGTGTATTTGATATTCGGGTGGGGATCGGGAAGGAGGCAGCCGTGGCTTATTTTAAGAACCATTCCGGTATTTAGCTAGAGTGGAAGTGGGGATTGAAATCTACTTTTCTCAGTTTTGTCCCACGAGGCTGAGTGTATCCCATTCCAGCCCTCAGATCAGAATTACATTTCTTGGTAAAGCTGAGAATTGAACCTGTACCTCCAGGGTGACAGCCAAGAATGCTATCCACTACACCCTGAAATTGTCTGATACAAACGAAGTAGAAGTAGGGACACCACGGAAAACCACCTCGAAGATGGCTGACGTAGGAATTGAACCCCCGTCTCATCTCAGTGTTGTCCTACGAGGCAGCCCGTTGCAGCCCTCAAACTAGAATAATATATCTGGGCAAAGCCGGGAATCGAACCCAGGCCTCCACGGGGACAGGAAAGAATGCTAGCCACTACGCACGGAGGTGGACAATAATGTGTTAAGTAGCATTATAATTCAAAGAGAGGATTTCCTATCTTCAACTTCTTAAGTCCTTGTATCTCGTGAGCAAAACCATGGCAGCCAACTTTACCGGCGTTAGGTGCATTGCTCTCTCTAGAGGGTAGTATATCTGTTTCATGTAGGAGGAAGACGAATATGGGCAGCTTGAAGTGATCAATCTTTGTAGACCGGTTAACGATAATATCTGAGTAATCATCCATCATTTGTGGGGTAATTGACAGCGTGCTAGGCTCATCGATAACTTTATTGATTGAGTAGTCCGAGTCGATTTGGGCCAGCGGGACAAATTGATTGTGTCTATCCGAGCCTTGTGGCGCGTCACGGCCATGGACTAACCAAACCACAACCGGAGTGCCACTTGCCTGAGTGAGTTGTCTGAGCACATTTGCTGTCGACCAAAGTATTATGTGCACTCGAGTTTGAAGGTTGTTTGTGAAGTAACAAATAGACCTACATAAAATCCAATAACATCATCATTTTTGTCGTTCTATTTTACGTTAGTTAATGTAGGTTTGGAATTTTTAATTTATATCTTAATATTTTTATCGCAGTTGGAACACAAAATGTGCCCGTTTTTAAGCGTGTTTCAACCATGCGTCACATTTAAGAATTATTATCTCAAAAGCCCGTCATCAGATCGAATGCAAATTTTAACACAATATACATTAGAATGTTGTATAACTGGTTTATTAATTTCAAAATTTTGTGTGTCCAAGAAACACATTTGTTATCATTTTTGTAAGGTAACTTTTTCTCGGCTCGGGGTGGTTGGAAAATATAGCTCTTGGTCGCGTTGTAATCCTTATACATCAAGAAGTTATGCTGTATGACTCTGAAATACGTAAATTAATTCACTTATTTTATATCGGTTTGTATTTGTTCGTGGAAATAAGGCATGATTCACCAGCCAGCCGCTCCGGGGTAAGCTGTACAGCGTTGCTGAGATGGAGCCCATCATGGCCGAGCGAGGCGAGGTCGTATTTCCCTGTTCAAATATAAACCGATATAAAATAAGTGAATTAATTTACGTATTTTAAAGTCATACAGCATAACTTTTTGATGTATAAGAAATACAACGCGACCAAGAACTACATATTCCAACCACCCCAAGCCGAGAAAACGTTACCTTACACAAATAATAACAACTTTGTTTCTTGGAGACGCAAAATTTTGAAATTAATAAACCCGTTATACAACATTCCAATGTATATTGTGTTAAAATTTGGATTCGATCTAATGACGGGTTTGTGAGATAATAATTCTTAAATGTGACGCATGGTTGAAACACGCTTAAAAACGGGCACTTTTTGTGTTCCAACTGCGATAAAAAATATTAAAATATAAAATAAAAATTCCAAACCTACATGAGCTCACGTAAAATAGAACGACGAAAATGATAATGTTATTGGATTTTATGTATGTCTATTGGTTACGTCACAAACAACCTTCAAACTCGAGTACACATAATACTTTGGTCGACAGTAGATGGTTGTGCGATCAATATGGGGTGAATTATACCATGTCTGTATGTACGTATGTTTCTATCTACCTATCTAGCGGCTTCGGTGGCGTAGTTGCTAGTATGCTGAACTGCTGAGCCCAAGATAGCGGGTTCAAATCCGGCCGAAGTCGTCGGATTTTTTAAGAGCGTTAAAATCCTTCAGTATGCCTTCCGTCGGAGGGGAAGTAAAGCTGGCGCTCCCATGTCATAGATTTATGGCATGTAAAAGATTTTTCCACAGACTAAACTTGTGTGAAGCTAAATTTCTAGGTTAGATTTCGATCGAACGCTCTATCAAAGTTCCAACGTTCACCACTAGGTATCAGTGACATCTGGTAGTGAACGTTGGAAATACTTGAAATTGAACGGAACTTGTAGCTCACCCTATGGGTGTCCGCTTGAAGCAGCTACAGCCTGTGGCGAGCCGAACATGACATCGGACACTCCCGGCACTAAAATCCATAGGATAAGTAAGTAAAACCTATCTAACCATTTATCTATGGGCGAAGTGGTGCAGTGGTCAAGCTGCTTGCCTCTCACCAAGGCCGACTGGGTTCGTTTCTTAGCCAATGCATGTGAGATTTTCGAAGTGAAATAGCACGTCCTGTGGTTCGGATTCCACGTAAAAATAGATACACGTGGCTCATGATCGTCACGTATAACTACAAGCTTCCTTCCTTTTTCTATCCATCTATGTATGCATATACTGTATGAATTCTGAAAAGCATTTAAAGGACGGCTGATGGTGGGGTTCGAACCCACTTGTCCTCCGAGTCCAGAGATGTTCTTGCACATTAACACAACTAGCGACTACGAATTGTAGCTTATCTTTCGTGTTTACAATACTTGACTTTTTGAAACGTATACATCGACCATTAGAACCTTCCAAAAGAGAAACAGTTT
This sequence comes from Meconema thalassinum, assembly GCA_946902985.2. Taxonomy (NCBI): domain Eukaryota; kingdom Metazoa; phylum Arthropoda; class Insecta; order Orthoptera; family Tettigoniidae; genus Meconema; species Meconema thalassinum. The sequence goes on along the minus strand of OX336390.1, from coordinate 293,576,963 downwards.
TCCAGAATGTTTGTAAGTAATTTCCAGGGAAGTTATAATTATTGTAAATTGTAATTGTAATTGTATTTTTTTTTCAGGATTAGGGTATAACCCAACTCATTTGGGCACATTCGTGTTACCGACTGAAAAGCACCAAACTTTTGTTTACTAAGGCAACACTGAAAAATGGCTTCAAACACCATAACACAATGTAGATTTGTCGGATAACCTACGCTTGAACGAACGGATTGTGTGTTTCTTTGTTTGTTTGTTTGTTTGTTTGTTTGTTTGTTTGTTTGTTTGTTTGTTTACATTACGTCCGGGGCGCTAGCGATCCCAACTTGATCCGGTCAGACGCGGCGAAGAGCTGTCGCAGCGCCAGCAGTCAGGACAGGCAGAGGCAGAAGCCAGCCTGCCGGCGTGCTGTGCAGCTAAGCCAGCACGCCAAGCGTGCAACGGATAGACGCCCCTGTGCTAGGCCCTTCTTTTCATATTTCCTGCTGTACTGCTTTCGGTCAACTATTGTTTTCTTCTGACCTCAACTACCTTCGATACTTAAGGAGACTTCAGTCTCTGAAAGCCCTTCTTTTATCTTACTTAACAACCTCATTGTTCGAGGGGTCAGGGCTTTTATTCATTCCTTTACACTGTAGGGTAGATTGAGAAGACAGAGTATCTCTTCTTCAGTTTGACGTAGTGGCTAGCATTCATAGCTATCACCGCTGAGGTCCGGGTTCAATTCCCCACTCTGTCCTGAAATCTGGTCTGAAGGCTGGATCGGGGTACACTTAGCCCCGTGAGGATGAACTGAGAGGCGATGGCTTCGACTCTCACCTCTAGCCCCGTGGCGTAGTCATGTTCTTTGTATCAGACACCACGACCGCAATGGGGAGCTGTAGCAAATCCGAAGATCGAAGGTTCGAATCCCACTGCTGACACCTGTTATCCTGAGTTCCAATTTACCACTGGTTTCTCCAGACCTCCTCTAGACAAATGCCCAGATAGAACCGGTACCTTATTTCAAGTCCCAGGATACGTACCCCATTCCTGTCCCTAATACGGTACAGCTACACACAATACTACTATCATCAATTCAACACAGGTCATTAGACAAGTTCAACACAAACCTAAGTACACAGGAATGATGACTATGATATTCCAATCTCCGAAAATGAATTAACTACATAGCAACAACAATGATTCCCACCGCGAACATCCTATAAGTGGTTTGACGTAGTTTCCCCGCTTTCACTCCAGGAAAATTCTGGGATGGTACCCAAATTAAGGCCACGGCCACCTCCTATCCTAATCCTAGTCCCGATTACAAATGCACACATTAGTACATTCCTCACAATGGCACAGGTTTTCACACATATTTTAAACAAATACTAGAAGACCCGTGCTGCTCCGCAGCATTCACTTCAACAATCCTACAGCACTTCTGTCCAGGGGCGGATCTAGGGGACGGCGAGGAGTGCAACCGCCCAAGGCCCCGCAGTCTGGGGGGCCCCGTGCCATGGATTGTTTTAAATGTAATTGATTAACTTTTTTTCGTTGATTCCCCATAAGGGGAGCGTTATAACACAATCAATTTTCAAGTTTTATTCTGTCCCTTTCTTCTTTTTTTCCCAAACCCCTCTCATATACACACTATGCTTCCTCTTTCTCTCCTCCGTCCACTTCTTTCCCGGTTGTCTCTCTTTGGAAGTTTGCACAAACATCTGTTGTCTAAGTCTAATTGATTAATTAATTAATTATACTTTTCAAACTAATTTATAATTCATATTCTTTCTTCAGTGCAGCTATGACCTCCCGTGACCGGTTAGCAAGTTTAGATTTCAGTGAAATGATGAAAGACTTCAGCCGGGAAAAGAGTCGCAAGGAAATATTTTAATATTTCATAGTTTACTTAATCTTCTGCAAGGGGACTTAAAGGTTTCTTTCATATTATTAAAAGAATGCACTGTAGTGTATTCAAAAAATTGTAACCATTCTTTATTTTATTATTATTACAAAACTATTTTCCATTTGATTGTACTGTATATATTTTTTATTTTCAATTGTTGTGGGCCCCACCTTATCATATCGCCCAGGGCCCCGCAAGGCCGGGATCCGCCGCTGCTTCTGTCCATATGACATTTGCATGTCTTCATGCTAGTGACCTGAACAGACATTTACGGTACCGTCGCTTTTGGGTAAATGATGAAGTAGACTTATGAGATCAAATGTGTGGGTGTCAGCCTGTGCTCTGTGTGTGTGTCCCACTATTTACCCTGCGTAAGGCGCACGGACGTCAGGCCGAGGTGAACAGCTAACTCCAAACACATAAGCTATACTCTTCTCTGAAGGACTCGGCAGTTTGATGCTGGCTGAAGCTAGGGTGATATGTCGCTCGCAAGCTCGTAAACTCACTCTGAAGCTAGTAATTTACATTTCCAATGAATCGAGATTGCTGGAAGAAATGAAAACGTAAATACACTTACAGTGGTCGATGTGGGAGCTGTCGCGGACTTCCGTGCAGAACTTTTCATGCTGAAATATTCTCAGAGAATATCGATATTTTTAACGGTTTACCCAGTGTAAGCTTAAAAGACACATGGACGTTAGGTTTTTCTTCAACTCAATTCACTGAAATCGTAAATGCTCGGCTTCTTTTGGTCATAAATAAATGTTTTTCTACCTAATCCTTCATCGAGAAATCCTTTACAGAATGGTGAAAAACGCATCAAAATCCATCAAGTTGCTCTCGAGATTACCCGTTACATCCAAGAATTGGGAACATTGTTTTATATTAAGTAGATAGAGATATCCACACAATTTAAGGCTACATCGGTACAATTTGGTGTTTTGTCTACTTATGAACAATATAAATTTAAAATAAAATATGGGTCTCTTATATTTGAATTTAGAGATGTAACTCTTGGTTAACCTATAGAGGAGTGCAAATTAATAGAATTAAATAAATAATTTTAATTAGTCATAATTACTTTTATTCAAAGTCATTTTATTGACCAACTTCCTTTGTTGTCCTACTTAGTAGTGTTTCCTCTCCCGTGGAATTACACCTTTTCCCATAAGGAATTGCGTCTGGAAACTTTCAGATTATTGGATTCCGAGGGATATCTGAGCTGGGTCCATTTTCAATTTTTCATTGACTTCAGAATTCAAGTCAGGTGATTTCAATGCATAGTTCATGAAACTTTAAATAGTTCAATAGCGTTCCACCAGTTAAAAGACCCCAAATCCCTCCGCTCTAAATTCACACGTAAAGTAGAGTGAAGTAATAAAAACGAAACGAGTGGCATTTTGCATTTGCAAGGCTCCTCTGTTAGTGGAAATTCTAAAAAATCATTTTAATTTGTTTCTTAAATGAAAATATAATTAGGAGTCTTGGTTAAACATTTGAAGTAATTTCATCGCCTTGTAATCATACTTAGTGCATTAAACCGTGAAAAGTAACAATGCAATTTTGGAAAACTGACATCGAATCTAATAATTTGCACATCTCTGTAAAGACAGCTATCGCCTCCACCCCTACAAATAGAATAGTAAGTAAAGGCGATTGATGAGAAATGAAAAGATAACTCTCACAGAAGGAATTAATATTTATTAAGCTGTAAATTTGATTGAGTATATATTTGTTATAGCCTCCGTGGCTTAGGCGGCAGCACGCCGGCCTCTCACCGCTTGATCCGTGGTTCAAATCCCGGTCACTCCATGCGAGATCTGTGCTGGACAAAACGGAGGCAGACAGGTTTTTCTCCGGGTACTCCGGTTTTCCGTGTCAAAATTTCCTTACAGCAACACTCTCCACTATCATTTCATTTCATCTGTCATTCATTTAATCATTGCCCCAGAGGAGTGCGTCAGGCCTCGGCAGCCGGCACAGTCCATATCCTCGCCGCTAGATGGGGGCTTCATTCATTCCATTCCTGACCCGGTCGGAGACTGGAAGCAGGCTGTGGATTTTCATTTCATATCTTTGTTATAGAACTGAGGGAATGAAATAACAGGATGTAGGATAGTAATCACCGATGTAGGACAACAGTATTTTTATTTTACCATTACCACAGGACAGTTATCGAATTAGGGATGCGGACGTCCTTGTTATATAATCTGTGCCCCGTTTGCTGAGGTCTGTGCTCCTCCGCAACATTCGTTTCAGAATTCTAATAGTACTTCCTTCCATTCGACATTTGCTGTTCGCCTGCCTTTCGGTTCTATTTGAACTTTGACGTCATGAAAGGATTTTGCTCGCGATAGTGCGGCATACAGTAAAGTTGTCCGTGGCTAAACACCGGTTGAGGTAAATAAATGCCTACTTGATCTAGTGTTTGACCTTGAGCTTTTTTGATAGTTATACAAAAAGCCAAACGTACTGGAAACTGCCTCCTTTTGAAGGATAATGGAATAGAAGTATCTGATGGCGTAAGGTCAAGGCGAGGGAGTAGGACATTGTTTCCAACATTTACGCCAGTAATAATTTCCAGGTGTAAGCAATTGTCATGCATCTTCCAAACCAACAGTCTAGTACCGTTCAACAGACCTTGGGTAACATTAATATTTCTCAACAAAATCACAATTGAGCCTTCTTTTAGTCGAAGGATATGAGGTGGCAATCCACATATGCCTATGCTGTCTAAAAATTCTATTGGGAATTGTAGAAGTTCATTCTCATCTTCAGTAATCAAATAATTCACACTGATGTAAGTTCTGATGATCCCGGCATTTGGTGTAAAACTTTGTCATTGATTTCTTTACTATGTTCATTTTTAGGTGCTAAAATCGCTATTTTTGAAAAGCGTGAAATATTATTCAGCGTGGGACTAATTCTGAATTTTCTCCATCGACGTGAGGGTATTCAACTTTATCAATTTGTATCAAGAAGTTTGCAAAGTCACGTTGATCTGTATCCGCTCGCATATTTTTGTTGAGTTTAAAAATTTTTAATAATGGCCACAAAGGAGAGAACCTTACTGACATTTGGACTGATGCTGATTTAGATGCGTGAGGCACAACAGGCAATACCTGCCTAAAATCTCCACCTAAGATGATAAGTTTTCCTCCGAAAGGCACGTCGTTATTCATGATGTCCTTTAGCAACCGATTTACACACATCAACGCGTGCTTATTAGCCATAGGGGCTTCATCCCAGATGATAAGTTTTGCTGAACGAATATAAAAAGCTTCCTTGCTGTTAACTTTTATTCCTGATAGAGAACTTTCATGTAAATGTAGAGGTAACTTGAACTGGCCGTGTACAGTGCGCCCCTGAGGTAGTAACATTGTTGCAATACCAGTCCATGCAACAGAAACTACATTTAACCCCAAATTTGTGCAACTGTGAATCAAGCATTGGTAAAGAAATGTTTTCCCGGTGCCCCTTGAACCGTCAATGAAATATGCATTACTCATCCTTTCATTGCTGTTTTCTACTGTACCCGATAATCCGGAAAGGATCCTGTTGGAATATCCATTGCACCCGCTGGATTGCCTATTTCTAACTGCTCCGGCATATACAACATTAGAAATCGCTTCCAACATGGTATTTAAGGATTTAGAGACAGCAGTTAGAAGAATATTGTGGATCAACAACCAACTACACGGGGCACTCACCTTTACTTACCTCGGGGACTGGGACTTCAGCTTCGCCTACATTACATCCACAATACTTTGCTCCTTATATTTAAAATGAATCACTCCAACAACAATGGAAAACAATCTGAACAAATTTATTAAGAAAAGGTAAACTACTCTACTATAAACAAATAACAATAAATAAATTTAACAATTGACATTAAAATTAAAAACACGTACTCATTCACACCTCCTTTCAATTCTACATCTTACTACAATGCTGTATTAAAAATTATGAGTATAAAACTTGGCTTGATATAGGCCTGCACTGCGTAGAAATAAAAACGTTTAGTGAAGCCTCTGAATGGCATTCCATACACATGGTTTCATTCACAAACCTGCGTTGTAGAACGCACGTGCAGAAACTTGGTTTTATCCATGAAATATAGGCACCATGCCGTACTCGAAACTGGTTTATACAATAAACCGGTGGGCTGTGGGTCTACACCTGCTTAAATATTATGTCATCACTCCCCAGAGCAAACGGTGAATCATTCTTGCTAGCCCACAGAGACTGCATGTGTGTGCATTTATAAAACACGTAAAAATTAACATTTAGATCGTACAAAATTCATATAACTGCTCTGTTTCTTAACCAATCATTCTAAAAATATTTATACACACTTTCATTCGCACTCCGGATTGTTCTAGACCAATACGGTTCCACATATGCTCTTAACAATAAACAATCATTCATTCCCAAAACATCCGCTCATAAACACACTCTATTCCAAAGCAATTGATTAATAAATCCTATTAAATTGTTTAACTAATTAAATCATTTCCACAAAATTATTTACATGTAATATGTTTATAATAATATCCATTATCTAGTGTTGCTAACGCGACACTTTCGAGATTCTAACTTCTCGGTTACAACAAAAATCTTAACTAAATATATACACTGGTTTTTCACATAACCACTCTTTCTTTAACGTTCTGTAGTTTTAATATACTGCGTACACCTTGTCTTATATAGGTTTCATTACATTATCAGAATAATACAGTCGACTGATTAAGGTGAACTGTACTTAATTACATAAATTCGGGTTTAATAAAATTTAATAATGGTATTATAGACGTGAGTAGACAATCTTTCTCAAGTTGTATTTCCGCTGAAACCCTCCTGTTAACACAGCTAAATCGTTAATTCACAAGAACTGGACTACTTGTATACAACGGCTCTAATAACATAATATGTCAAACAATAATCAAAAGGGATTAATTGATATTAACATATCTTATGTAGGAATTTCTCTCAAATAATGGCAAATAATACATGCCTTTTATCAAAGAACAACAATACTTTTACTTCCTTAAAATGCGGAATTCCCCCGCCTGAGCACTCCATAGCTCTACAAAACCTCATATAACAGTATATATGGCATAAACAATTATCATCTACTATGTTAAACAATAATCAAAAGGGATTAATTGTTATTAACATATCTTATGTAGGAATTTCTCTCCAATAATAGCATGACCCTCAGTATCATTGCACATGATTACTGGACTACAATTATACATACGTAAGTTCTTCAAACGAAACTTCCAATTGTAATGAACGATATTAGACATTCGTGATTAACCTCCTAAAGTTTACTCCACAACAAGATAATTAACTGTTAACTCGTCTGTCGCAAATACATGTAATAAAAATAATACTCCTGTTTCATCTCACTTGTCTAGCTATAAATTGTTTATCATTGTAATATCATGTCCACAAAATGACTTGATGTTACACATATAGGATAAAATAACACACATGTTATTTATAGTGTCAGATAGAATTCAATCCTGACCGGGATAAACTAGCTTTGAATTCCTAGCCAAAGATTTGAATAATCTTCTATCAAATGGAATTTACTCTAACATTTTAAATGAACAAAGCTCTTAGCTTTACAGATAATAAGAAAGGTTTGTCAATGTATTAATGTTTTTCCACTCTACACAAAGAATGTTCATAGCAATTAAGACTTCGGTCTTATCAAAAGACTAGTATTTCTTAGAACGTCGATAGTTTATGTACAATAATGATATAACAATATCATTCGATGTTTCTTCTTTTATTGAAGTAATATGTCGTTACATTAAAGTGCTCAAATTAAATTTAATAAGAATTTAATTTGAAGCTATGACACAATGTCAGAATACTTGGTTAAATGAAATTATTAAAATTCGAGAGTCGAAACGACTAGTCTCCTATGAGGCAATATGATTCCTCAAAAAAAAATGAATGTCAGTTCCACAACTGATCCGTAGAATAAAATTGAAAAATAGATGAAATGCAATCATCTTCTAAATAATCTTGCAGTATAAAAATCTCAACACACATCTGAAGTGTAAAATACATAAAAGCACTCAAATTCATGAAATGTGGAAAGATAGAAATATGTAATAAAATCGCCGAACATATGGAATAAGATTGCTGCTCAGAATGTCACTAATCAAGATTTATATAACAATTGAGATTGACTAATACCTTATTTAGACGAAATCTTGAAGATCAATGTAAGTATTGCCACAATACTTTAGATGTTTCCTCAGTACAAGACACTGATATGGATCTGCATTCGAACCTTGGATCTGCGACCTACGAGATAAGAAACGTCTCTCTCTGGAATTCCCCAGCATTCGCCTGGGCTCGAAAGACATCCTTCTGGCAAATTCTTCTGGGTTGCTGGGTTACCTTCCCTAGCATCTTGTCAAATCTCTTCTGTAAAGTCTCAATTCTCCGTCGTAAATATGTATCGGCTTCATCATTGGAATATAATTATGGAAATATTCATATAAATGGTGAATGAAATGTTTCCATTGCTAATTGATGTTATATTAGTATTCGTAGACTGACGAAAATGCACAAGGTGGACTGTACACTACGTCTGTATTCAAGAATACGTTGTCTAACGAAGCTCCATTGTTGTATCTTCACTTCTGCTATCGAATATGTCTCTGGCGCATGACTGTTTAGTCCATCATATCAACAATATAAATAAAGTTGAATGATAATGTTTTAAGAATAATTATAGTCATATTGTTAATGTTTATGTGTTGCGCCAATACTAAAAGTCCTCCGCCACTGTTCACTTGAACTGCGTTTGCCAACTTCACGTTGCAATTTATAATGATCTTCAGCTCTGTTTCCAACACATTTGGAAATGTAACTAGACAGGCTGATATTGTCGAAACGGTGAATATTTAAGCGCTCGACTTTTCGCAATATATAGTAGGCGACCTGTTCTTGATAAATGTTCACTTATTTAACTTCCAATCTCAATATTATAAGAGATATAATCACTACTATGTTCCTCACAACTTCGCACAGAACGGAAGTGCGGTGATCTCTAACGCTTCACCTAGCTATCCTCGCGTCTTCACAAGTCGACAATCGTCGCACTCGGACTAAGCTTTGGGATCTCCGTTAACCCAGTAAAATCACTTCCTCACTTTTCAAAGTCTGCTGGAATAAGAACCTCGCTCCTTGGATCTCCCCCTCCAAGTCGTATTTTTGGCGGCCATATCAATCTTCCACCATAATTTTAGCGCGTAGATTAGTAATGCTTATTACTGCGTAGATTAACCGATCTGCGGTTTTTAAAGTATCAGACATAATTTCTCTTAATATTCTCTTCATTACCAAATAAGAAAATCTTCTTCTAAGGGCCTAAATGCATAATTTCCTCATGTTGTGTAATTAAAGTTGATCCCGTCTTCAATAAGACCTCTCCTCATTGGCTGATGACTGGGATTCAATAGCATAATTTATAACAATATTTATAATATTAATTTCCAAACTCGCTGTTGCTATGCTAAGAATAGCCTTCTAGAAGCGTCCATTGTGCAACATATCACGTGATTGGGCTCTCCCACAGCGTCGAGCTTGTAACACGACCCACTTGTGTCACACTTCCAGAAATTATATTTGCTAGTTAAATTTTATAATGGGGACGGAAAATACTCTCATTTTGTCCCTGAATAATTCAATTTACGGGGGCAGTACTAACCCCAAAATTTCTTTAATTATAGCAGTTTGGTTTCAATTTGCTTGGTTTAACATCCGACTTAATTGAACCTCATTAATTTTGGATAATGCATTGGTAAATTTGTCTGTGGGAAATTATCAATAATAGCTGGCAATTCGAGAGAAGTAATGGGAAGACCGTGGAGCTTTAATGTATTAGAAATATGTATAAGTGTGAACTGATATGCAATGTTAGGTTCGTGAAACTGCAGATAATCTTCTGATAATGAATTCATGAAAATGTCCCATAACTATCTTACATTTGAAGGGGTCTGAAAGATACATATGTAAGAAAACAGTTGTCGTAACTGAGAAGGCATCTGAAATTGTGACGCTTCTGCCAAACAACGCTGCCATTCATAATCGTCAATAAGCAAACCTCGCTCCTTAGCTGTTTCTTTAAGAGTAGATTAGACAACTGCTTTGTATGTTCGTAGATCCTGGAAGCTGGTAGCACCTATGACGTGAAGCAATAACAACTGTAAATAATACCTTGCTGTTTCTGTAGGCGATACATTATACATTCTGCCTATAGTTTTTGAAACATTTTTTTTCTTTTTTGCCACTGGCAGTTGCTCTTATTCCAGACGTAATGTACTGGTTTTTCAGGATATATATACTGACTTCTGGCTTGCGAATCTTGATTTAACTTGAACCACGCTTGTAATTCCGCGTTGCGCAACTGTGCTTGAAGTAAAATTTCAGGAGCGTTATCATTTTTAAAATAGATATTTTGCAAGTTTGGCAAGTGAAATGATAATCGCACGATAGAATGTGACTGTTCATGCATGTGAAATGAACATATCCTGAATGCGGCTTCTGTTAGAGAAGTAATTTCATGGCAGTTCACCCTTTCGCCTTCAGGACATATTTTAACAATGCAGCAGTCACATACTTGTGGATTTTAATATATAAGATATATGTGGATGTATTTAACACTCCGAACACTTGAGCATATTTCAACATTAATATGAGCTTGCAAGTAAAGCAAAAGAAATGTATTGTAGGGAACAATGAATCGACTGTGGATTTCAATATCAATGCCTTGAATTGTTTTTAAAATAATCCGTCCATTATTTCTTCTCGTATACGAAGGATAACCATTGGCATTATCTTTGGTCTCTTCCTGAAACTGTTTAGGGAAATCTTTCTTACATACGCCATCTTTCATACAGACTGAAGAAGTATTCAAAGATCCGCGAGGACTATGTACCATATGACGCCTTACCTACTCGTATAGCGCTTCATCCTCGAGATCTGGTATTTCGGCTGACACCACACTGTCAATGTCAGAAATTTCTCGAAACTTACAATCTTCCGTTATTGTTAAGAGTAAATGGATGTGCGGGAGACCTCGTTTTTGAAATTCCACTGTATATAGATATCCTTTTACCGAAAATTTCCTTAACATTAATCAATCGTAGCAATTCCTTTACTTTGCAATGGAAAATTCTCACTTCAATATCAGGCCTATTATTAGCCGCTCCACAGAGATGAATGCTGTTGAGTATTTCTGGCCAGCCCGCATTAAAGGTGAACGTAAACTTTCTCACTTTCGCCATCGCATCCTGATAATTTTGCAATATTTTCCTTGGGCTACCTGTAAAGGAAGATGGCAAAACTACAATAGACCGACTCTGAGATTTTCATTTTCTGCTCGTACATGCAAGGCGTCTGCTAAACCGGCATATGTATCAACTCGTAACTTCGTTTGTTGATGACGTATATATTTTAACCGGTCACCTTCCATACGACAGTAGTAATCCACGAATAAATATCCATTTTGCAAACTTGAGCAGCGGCAACTAACTCAACATGACCTCCATGAATACCATTCATAGACATATACATTTTGTAATCATCGCTCGTATTGATAGCAGTTTCGTACATATCGCTGTTGTCAACAATAAAGGAAGAATAATTATTCCACTTGTCTGTAACACGTTTTACAATTCGCTTTCTAACCTGAGTAAATAAACTCTGATTGTTGTACTCACAATATGCCAATGACCTGAACAGACAATTAACGTCACCTTTAATCTTTATAACGTTTGTAATTGAGTGTCGCCTCTCATTCATCATAATATGATTCAATGTATTGATTGAGCACACAACCTATAAGGACGAATGATGAAACGAAAAGAAGACAGTTTGTAGCTGGTGAGACCAATGACTATATAACAGAGAGATCGGATACACAATAAAAAATGGCGGTTCCAACATTCGACTGTAGCGGCATCTTCGTGAAATTAGTTGTCTTTCGTATTCAGTATTTGTCGTCATTCAAAGACATGTTGACATGACAGTGTCATTAGCAAAATGACTGCTGATTGAGCATGAGCATTTCAGTCTCAAAGTAATCCATTCTTTGAGAAGTTTTAATTAAATTATGTGCACAGAATCCCCTTCTACTTATTGTATGGATACATGCGACATTAGCGCCCGAGTGGAACAGGTAGAAGTTCACGATATCAATGGATACATGCGACATTAGCGCCCGAGTGGAGCAGGTAGAAGTTAACGATATCATGACGTAATTAGGGAACTCTCTGTTAATATCAAGTTCGATTTATTATTGGGGCGGCGTTGAATATCATGATACAGTGTTAGTCGTTGTCGCCTAGCGACAATATTTCCGTCAGGTCATTCGATTCTATTTTCGTGAGACCTTGAAGGAAGTAATATTCGCAATTATTTTAATACTCGAATGATATAATCAAGTAAGGTGGGTATCAATCGACGGTGATTGTCGGGCATTACATTTTAAGACAACAAGGAATAGCAAACTTGCCGAGATATCTCAGTTTTAGTAAAGGGTGAAATTTTTAGAAAACTATTTTAATATATAAGATATGCAAGTAGCATAACCTCTAAATAAATCAACAACATATTCTTCAGTAGCATGGTTATGTTTTGGTTGGTTGGTTGGCTGGTTGGTAGGCTCCTCAGTTTAGGCAGGGGCTGCAACAACGCGGTCATTTAGCCTCGTGTACTCGGGGTGTGTGTAGAATCTGTCTGATAACCGGTGTTAATTGTGATGGCTGTATTAGTATGTGTTATCTGTAATTAAGGTAAGATCTACAGACGACCAATTTCAAGTAGTTCCTACTTTTGCTACCAAATGCTATTGTCAACGACACCTAGCTGTGAACTCGGCTACTAGATGCCACCGCAACCAGCGCCTTGTGACGAACGTTAGAACTCAATAGAGCGTTAATCAAATATAACCCACGAATTTAGCCTCGTACAATTGTAGATAGTGGAAGGTTCTTACATGCCATAAATCCATGACATGGGCCCGCCAGCTTTACTTCCCCTCTGATGGAAGGCATTTTGAGGGATTTTTAACGCTCTTAAAAATTCCGACATCCTCGGTCGGGTCTGAACCTGCGATCTTGGACATAGAACTCAGCATGCTACCAACTACGCCACCGAAGCCGCCTGTAGTTCTGTTTTAAAAGTGGCTTATGACCTGAGTCTTTTGAACCTTAACACCACGATCACCACCGCCCGTGTTGCAGCTCGCCACTGGCAATAATGGAACAGAGAGGGTTGTAGCCATTGTCAACAGGTCTTACAGCTATCCCATTGACTACAGTAAATGCAGGCTTAGTTATAGAAACAGACAGGATTGCCCACGGCTATTGTTTACAACTGCGTGTGGGTACTTGTCCCTACTTCTCCTCCTACACGTGCCAATGGACTCTTAAGAGACAACAGATTGTAACCTGTGCGTGGGCTAGCCTCAATGTAGGAGCATGAAGCCAGCAATATTTTAATTTAATGGCAGTAAGGCATAGCAAACTGAATACAAGCACTGCTTTCACTTTTTAACAATTATAGGGAGTTTCATCAACTCTAAAGGGACTCCAGAATGCCCTGTACTTCCCGTGTTAATTTTCAACTTTGTATTTACTAGAAATTCATTTTTGAAATCCTTTGTCTGGAGCGTGGCGCTATATGGAAGTGAAACTTGGACTGTTGGCGCAGCAGACAAAACGGAGACTAGAAGCGTTGGAAATATGGAGTTACAGGAGAATGATGAAGATCTGATGGGTAGATAGAGGAACATATGAAGAAGTATTAAGAAGAATGGTAGAGGAGAGATGTTTCTGTAGACTGCTAATGAGGAGAAGAAATAGGTTGGTAGGACATCTAAGACATCCAGGAATAGCAAATGTAGTTTTGGAAGGAAGGGTTGAAACAAGAATTGCAGGGGTAGACCAAGGTTAGAAAGTTAAACAGATTGCCTCGGATTTTAGATGTGGTAGCCATGTAGAGATAGAACAATTATCTCACGACATGGAGGTATGGAGTGCTGCACCAAATAGGTCAATATACTGATGACTCAAACAACAACAAAAACAACATTTACTTCATTCTCAGAAACGTTTTACAGGAACTAATTGATTTATTTTGGGGATGTTCTTAGAGGCTTTCGCCTTACTTTAACACAGGCTTATTGAATATGAATGGTTTGTTTAGATATCAAGATAAGTCAAAAATTGCGATATTTTGACAGCATTCTGTCAAAATTACATTAATGTAAACTTAGGTAAACAAATGTGTTAAATTATAAGAAACACAAGAAGGCCTACTTCTAAACATTTTAACTCTAAATGTAGGAAACTTCCAGAAAAGAAGGAAATTTGTATATTAAAAATAAATGTTAGCAAGAAATTGTGGAAACGTAGCTTTGGTTTTAGGACAGGGAACGCTCCGACACCAGAACGTTCGTATTGCTTTCTTAAAAATGTTCTTCAAATGTCTATTTTTAATATAGAGGAGGAAAATAAAACAATCTACATGAGTGGGTCCATTAATGGGACGCACAGTTGTGGAAAGTAGCCTCAGGATTCAGCTAAGAACAAAATAAATATACCGTTACAAAGCTTAATGTGACGCAAAAATGAATTTCAAGAATTTTCAAGATTTTAGGCATTCCGGAGCTCCTTAATGCGCACCGCTATGCTTTCCAAGTAAATTTTCAACTTTTGATTTACTATTTTCTCAGGAACTATTAACAGGAACTTGTTGATTTTCAGGGACATTGCTTGATGCTTTCGTCTTACTTTTACACAGGTCTTTTGAAATATAAAAAATGGATTTTCTGGGGTTTGTTTTAACAGTCTTTTAACTGCATTTCCGTGAACATTCCTATCAGACATAATTAAACTAAAATAAATTTTGTAATAGAGAAAGAAAGTTGTGTTAAAGTGCAACATATAGTTTATAAGAAAAAGTTACTTCAGAAACTTTCAGCTTTGTATGTTGAAATGTTGCTGAGAAAATGGAACTTTTACATTACGAAATGTATTGTAGCAGTAAACTAGAACCAAAGTTATTTTCTGCTAGCAGAGGAAACTGTGACAGTTTCTGTTTTGGGATGAGGTGCGCTCCGGCACCACAACACCCGTTTTGGAATCTTGAAAATATTATTTTATTGTCTAATAGAGAGAGAAAACTAAGAATCTAGAGATACATCTAGTGGAAAAAAGAGAGAAAAATAAAAAAATGCTTTTATTGTCTGATAGAGAGAAAACTATGGATCTAGAGATAAATCTAGAAAACAATAAGAATAAATATCTACGTTATGGGTTTACAAATAGGACATACGATTCTGGGAAAGCATAAAGAAGGTAGTCCTGAAAAAGAGGCACAAAAACTAAATGTACCGTTAGAAAGGTCACGGTCCATACTTTAATATGGAGTAAAAATGACATTTTGAAAATGTTCAGTGCCTCGAGAATTGACATCCCGTAAAGAAAATAATACAATAATGATTATGTGAAGGATGACTTAGATACTAGGCCCCTTAAACAAGAAACGCACGTCCGTGATCTGCGCTAGTCACAGCCGGCTTAGCTTGCCGTGTTTACTGGCGCGCACACATATAATGACCCTGAATCTTGTCGGCTGATAAAAGTGCCTCTCAAAATAAGTGGGGAGCCACGAAGAAAAGTAGCGATTGATTATTCTTGGATGATAATATATAAGGAAGGTTTGCACTCACAAATAATTTGTGCTATGTACATCTCTAGACTTCCAACCCATCAAATACAGTGTGTTAAACAAATGTGACACTACAAGGAAAATGTGTGTCTGCTCAGTCACCAAAATATGATATTGCTAGAGAAAGATCAGGGTTGTAGAGTTAAAATTGAAGTGCTTCCTAGCTAAAATATCTACAGTGTATTCATCAACCGTTGGGCTGTGTAGGGCAAGTTTTATGTTGGAGATGGATAATTATTTCACTCGACAGCAATGTCGTCCTTATAAGGCAACAATGTCCGCACGTCTGTGTGACCTCTTCTACATACTGTACTTCTCACCCTTTCTCTTCATTTAGTTACTTCGTCACCTCATCGCACTGCCGCGGAAATTGTGCTTGATCTGCTAGGAAAAAGTTTCAATCTGAAACCGCCCGATCATATGGGTCAAATTGCTTTTGTTTTATTCTTCTTCTTGCGTTACGGCCAACTAAGGACCACGTTATTTCAACTGGTTTCTGCTTTGAGCTTTAACATTCGCCCAGCACTGCCGCATGAATTCTCCATGTTGTTGCTTCCTTTCTTCTGTCCACTTCTTGCCTGTTTTGAGCTTAGGTTTCTCTAGGAAACTCCAGTGAGTTGTAAGTTTCACCTTAAATTTTACACGTTCCAGTACATCATCACTTGTAATCCCAATTTCTTTCAAATCCCTGTCAACTTCAGTGAACCATGCCCCCTTTGTTTTCTTCTCTAGAAAGTATGTAAAGATCCTGTTTGTCAACCTTACAGAGCTCATTCGTGAAATGTGGCCATAAAATGAAATTCTTCTTTTTCTCATCACATCAGTTATTTTTTCTACACATGTGTAGAGCTCGTGGTTGTGCCGTCTCCTGTATTCATCGTTTTCTTTTACAGGGCCCAAGATTTTCCTGAGAATCTTTCTTTCTTTAGCTTCTAGTTTCTCCATAAGTCCTTTCCTATGCATTGCATTGCGAGGCATTCTGCAGCATATAGAGCCTCTGGGCGGATGACAGTTTGATAGTGTCTTAGCTTGGCATTTAGGGATATTGATTTCTTGTTGTAAATACCCTTTGTTAGATGATATGCCATTTCCATTTTTCTGATGCGCGATTCGAAAGCAGCCATCTCGGATGTGTTGGGTTCTATCCACTCGCCTAGATATCTGAATGATTGAGTTTGCTTAATGCGTCCCTCTCCTATGTCTAGCTCCTTGGGTGCTTGTTTAATAAACAAGGTTTTCTCAAAGGAGATCTTAAGGCCTGCTTTTGCAGCTTGAGTGCTGAGTTGCTTGATCTGCACTGCTGCCGTGCCAAGGGAATCTGAAAAAAATTGCAAGGTCATCTGTGAAGGCTAGGCAATCAACCGTCAGATTCAGATTTTTGTAGCCCAATCTGACTCCATTTACCAACCCATTGTTGTTCAATTCTTTGCGCCATTCTCGGATGACCTTCTCAAGTGCGCAGTTGAAAAGCAGAGGTGATAATCCGTCTCCCTGCCTTACCCCGGTTCTGATTTCAAAAGCTTCTGAAATTTCTCCCCTAAATTTCACTCTGGAGGTGGTGTTAGTCAAGGTCTTCTCTATGATTTTTCTTGTTTTATTGTCCAATCCCAGTTCCTTCAGGATTTGATATAGGGAGAATCGATCAATGGAGTCGTATGCCTTCTTGAAATCAACGAAGGTCACCACAAAATCTTTAGATCTAAGCTTTAGATATGAAACAATAGACTTAAGATTCATGATCTGTTCAGCACATGATCGTCCTTTCTTGAACCCTCCTTGATATTCTCCCAATTGGGAATCTAGTTGTTGTTCTGCCCTATTTTGAAGGACTTTTGAGAGGATCTTGTATGTTATTGTAAGGAGAGAGATTCCACGGTAGTTGTTCACATCCATTCGGTCACCCTTCTTATGAAGAGGGTGAAGTAGAGCTGAGGTCCAGTTGCTAGGGAGTTCCTCCGTTTCCCAAATCTCATGAATAATCTCAGTTAACTTATCAACAGCCTTGTCGCCATCATGCTTCCATAATTCAGCAACTATGGAGTCCTCACCTGGTGCTTTGTTGTTTTTGAGTGACTGGATGATCTGATTAATTTCTTCTTTTGTGGGTGGGGTGGAATCTGGGTGTACGTACGGATTGTCTTCGAACTGAAATGTTGATTCTGGAGCCTCGCAGTTGAGGAGAGACTCGAAGTAATTTGCCAATATTTGGCAGTTTTCCTTGTCATTATAAGCAACTTTTCCATTTAGGTCCCTGAAGTGTAGGTTAGGTGGAGCATATTTACTGAGATTCTGTTTAAAAGTTCTATAGAAATCCCGGGTGTTATTCTTCTTGAAGTCTAGCTCAATTTGTGCCAGCTTGTTCTTGTCAAAAGCACGTTTTACACCTCGAATAGTTTTTGCAGCCTGTTTTCTCATACATAAGAAACTTTCCCAGTTGTCTTCACTCTTCTGTGAGTTCCATCTCTGCCATGCAAGTTGTCTGAGCCTTATTGCCGCCTCACATTCACTGGTCCACCAGGAATGCTTTCTGCGTTTTATTAATGGGACTGTTTCCTTAGCTGCTGATACTATGGCATCTCGTAGTTGTTCCCAGTTTTGTGGATCCAGTGTTTCAAGCTTCTGAGTGAACTCATCATTAGACTGTAGCTTTTGCAAGTCAAACCTATTCATCTTTCGTCGCTGGACCTTTCTAGTATTTCTCGGAATGAGTTTAACTTTGATTTTAGAGAGGTAATGATCTGAATCTAGGTTGGCACTTCTAAGAACCCTCACATTCTGGATCTCTCGATTAGCTTTACGTGAAATAGCGACGTGATCGATCTGGAACTCACCAAGGTTGAAATTTGGGGATGTCCATGTTTTCTGTTTCCTTGGCAGATGTTTGAAAGCTGTGGATTTCATAACAAGGTTGAATGCCTTACACAGTTCCACAAGTCTCTCTCCATTCCGATTGGTTCTGCAGTGAGCTGGGTAATCTCCAATTATGTTTTGGAATTTTCTTTCTCTGCCGAGTTGGGCATTGAAATCTCCAAGCAAGATATCCGAGTGCTTGGCAGGGATCTCAGAGAGTATCTCCTCTAGCTCTTCCCAAAATTTATCCATCCCTTCTGGATCTTTCTTGTTTGCCTGATTAATCGGCGCATGAACGTTAACCATTGTATAGACCTTGTTTGTACTTCGGAAAGAAAGGGTCGAGACTTGGCTGTTAGGAGAGGTGAAATTTGTGATTGAATCCAGAATTTTTCTGCTAACAAAAAATCCAGTGCCAAGGTGAGGGATATTTTTTATGACACGTTTACCTACTTTACCTTTAAAAATTCTGTAACTTTGCGACTCAAAAGCATGTTCATCTGTAAACCTCGTTTCTTGAATTGCCGTGATCAAGATCTGATGCTTGGAAAGGGTGTCAAGTAGATGTTTCAGTTTACCCGTCTTTAAAAGGGAATTCACATTGAAGGTAGCAAAGAAATTGAGATGTTTGTGTTTGATCTTTCCTGGAGTCTCCGATACCTCCAAGCATGTTGGTGCAGGCTCCCTAGAATCCGAAGACCCGCATGCATCGCTCTAAGCGATGGTGGATTGGTTACCACCTGGGGTAGTAGCATTTGCTGAATTTTCCTCCATACTTTGTTCAGACAGTTGAAAAACTGTAATCTGGGGTCGGTGATATTTCACACCGGCCAATATACTGCCAAGGTTGTGAGCCTTGGAGCCCCCAACACTGATCGGCTCGCCGACCCACCTTCCCGCTGGGATTGGATACCCAACCTTCCACTGGGTTGCTCGGCTTAACAGGGGCACCTCTTGTAGGTTACGTGCTGGAGTTAGAGTGAAAGAGGCTAGCGTTGGTTGCTCTTCTTGAATCCAATATATTGCGCATTTCACTCTCGTTTGCCCAGAGTCACACTGACTCCTCCCGGGTTGATTCCCAGGACCTTTTGTTTTATTATTATTTTCATTTTAGCTTTTCTTATGAAATGTGGGATAACACAATTTTTCAAATCATCCTTGTAGTTTGAACTACAAAGAATGTACTTTAATAGTAATACTAATAATAATAATATGTTACGCACCATATATGAAAGGGACCCCGTATTTAATTCCTCTCTAGATTGTTCGTAATACCTGAGCAACGTAAAGCCAATACATCATCAATCATGTTAAGTGGCAGTTAATCGATTTGGATTTTGAGAGACCTGTCAATCTAAACGGATATCACTTACCGGAAAGCGATTTATCTCGATAGAATGCATACAGAGGGGACTCATGTCACCTAACTGAGATTATTTTATCTTCAGCACACCCAATAGGTCGCTGTGATGTTCTCTTCTAGGGTCTAGTGCAGTGTGTTTCTCATCTGGTGGCACCCCTGTTTGCGTTCTTTGCCACAGCTGTATAGAGTACCATGTAGCCATAAACTTTCAGTAGTCGCCCCTAGTGTTATAGAGGTACTTATTGAGACTCCAGTCCCGCTAGCTACTGGAATGCATTCCAGAATGAATGATTTACTGACAGACTCACATACTCACTCAATTTTACACTCACACATTGTTGATCTGAATGAATGAATTCCTGATTTCGTGTTGGGCACTAGAATATGGAATAACTGTCCTCGTGACGTTACTACTTGTACCTCTCTAACAACTTTCAAACCTGAATGTAAAGATTTCCTCACGAATGTGTAGGCCAACTAGAACAATTGCGTATGAACATGAGTATAAATGACCAGGCAATAATTTCGTCAATACTTCATAAATTTGTATTGTCTAAATATCATATAGATTAGTAATTTTTATAATATGCCATAGCGATATATTGTCATCTCAATTTTAGATTTTGTTTAGACTTTTTAGTTTGTTAGGTAAAGAATGATGCGTGTGTATTATTCGTAGTAAGTTGAATTGTGTGTGATTAACCCTTATATTGCCAGGGGTGATATAGGTTGCTAGTATGGTTCCTCAGTTTAAGGGCTGCGACAACGCAGTCATGTAGCCCCGTGTACTTTGAGTGTGTGTAGAATCTGTCTGATAACCGGTGTTAATTGTGATGACTGTATTAGTGTGTGTTATCGGTTTTTAATTCAAGTAAGGACTGCATACATTGAATTTTCAAGTAGTTCGTACTATTGCCACCAAACGCCACCGTCAACGACTACTAGTTCAGAACTTGATTACTAGACGCCACCGCAGTCGGCTCCTGTCGACGAACGTAGGACATAACAGGGTTAGTCAAATTTCTTAACCTATAATTTAGCTTCACACAAGTTTAATTAGTGGAAGGTTCTTTAACATGCCATAAATCTATGACATGGGACCGCCGGCTTTACTTCCCCTCCGAAGGAAGGCACACTGAGGGATTTTGACGCTCTTAAAAAATCCGACGACTTCGGCCGGGTTTGAACCCGCTATCTTGGGCATAGAAGCTCAGCATGCTACCAATTAGGCCACCGAAGCCGCCAGGGGACGATATATCAGCCCCGTTTATATAAAAAAAAAATCTTTTTTTTTCTTTCTTTCTTTTTTTATTTAATTTTTATTATTTCCAGTCAAGCAGTGCTATCACTGTAGTAACCAAGACAGCGCGGGAATCATTCTCTCTCTCTGGATATATCGATGTGTTTTAGTTCCGTGAATAACTGTATTAGTAATACGATTAGTATTCTTTGAACATGCTGCAGTCAGCTCTATTCTGCGTGTGTGATCTATTTAAGTTGTGTTACATTACGTTCTCGGTCGGGGCTAATTTAGATATTTGGCGACAAGTATCTAAATTCTTTGAATGAAGAGGTTTGAAGGTTTTAACTCTGAGTGAAGTGTATGAGAGTGAATTTTCGACTGTAAACAACGACTTCAAGAAGTTTCCAATATATAAAATAGTATTATATTTAATGAGACAAATGAAACTAAGTTTTTATTATTTAGGATCTACTGTAATGCGTTTAAAATATATTTACCAAATACGGAAAAAATCAACATTCTAAAAAATAAAAGTAGGAGATAATTTACACGAAATTTCACGAAACTTGGCCGGCTTTTTTAACATAACCACCCTTAATAGCTTGGCATCCGGAAGGCTAAGTGAAAGAGAGGGCCAAGGGGCCTAACTTTGCCACAATAAAGACATCAATAAGTAATAATAATAATAATAATAATAATAATAATAATAATAATAACCGACAGAAGTGGCTACGCTGGCTAACGCGCAGCATTAGGTCATGGGGCCAAGCTGTCTGCTGACTCGGTAGACGCGTGGGTTCGAGCCCCACCGTCAGCTGTCCTTGAAATGGTTTTCCGTGGTTTCCCATTTTCAACACCAGGCAAATGCTGGGACGGTACCTTCTGACAGGCCACGGCCGCTTCCTTCCACATCCTTGCCCAGTTTCATTCACCATCATTCATTTCATCTCTCATTAACTCCTCTCATGAGATTGGCGTCAGGAAGGGCATTAGGCCGTAAAAACCATCGCCACAAATACTTCCATCGCATCTCATCCCCGACCCCGTTGGAAAAACGGGAATAATAAGGGGTAGACATACATACAATAATAATAATAATAATAAGAAGAAGAAGAATAATAAGAATAATAATACGGGGTATTAGCCAATGGTGAGGAGTGAGGAGGTTTACCACTGCTTTCCTCACTGAGTCAGTACAGCAGTACCAATCATTTGAGTAGAACTTTCACAGCATACACAGGGCGTTCCTGAAAGCCGCAAATGTTAAAAGGGACGTAAAAAATAACATTAATATTAATAGCATTCACAGGTACTCACTGTGGCACGAGGGCCATTACTCAGCACCATCCATAATTCAGTAACTTCTATATAATCACAGCCATGAATGAGACTGAAATATCGGTGTAATTCCACATTTTACTCTAGCCCTTGCCAACAGACGTATTCAAAACAAATGCATTCAACAAGATATGGTAAACAGTGTTATTGAATTACTATAACCAATTGATTGATTGATAGATTATCATTCATATTCATGGGGTGACAATCCTTCCATCGTTCACCCGGCTTGTCCCATTGAAGTAAAAACCCAACCCTTTGGCTTTCAAGCTCTCAGCGGATGATTGTGTGAAAACTGTCAGCCATATTTAGCACACTGTGCATGCACCTCTTTTTAAATTACATGGAAGGCACACCAATGAAGGTATCAACATGAACGTCGATAAGCTTATAGAGTATACATCACTTATTATCACTGCTAGTAAGTCATGTTTCTAAACCAAAAGGGTTTAAGGTCTACGCACACCGGCGCGGGATGCGGGAACGGGAACGGGAGCGGGATTGACACGATACCCGCAGTCGCTGCGAAATCGTCTTTGTATTCTGACCAGCGCGGGAAACAGTTCCGAAATGAATTCGTCTGATGAAGTGCAACATAAGGAAAATATATACCAATTATCGGGAAGCTATCTCGCCTTGCTATTGCTATTAGATTTTTGGCTACTGGGGATTCTTTCTCGACAATTGGCCACAGTTTTCGTGTTGGATTCACAACTGTTGGAGCTATCGAGGGAGAGGTTTGCCAAGCTATCTGCGATACGATGCGATAGTGCAGTTTATATTTAGTTTTAGGGTCGTTCAGCTCGGTTTTCTTTAGGTTACCGGTAATCACCACGTGACAAATGAACACAGAAACAAAGAGTGATATTATTTAAATTGATGCTAGCCAGGTACTTGCAGTTCCTTTCCTAAATTCGTCCCTGAGCTTATCTTAATTCCTTATAATTCTTAATATTTATTACTCATGTTATTGATATAAGGCAGGATATTTCCTGACACACTCTATTAACAGTTCCGTCGCCATTGCTAAATGGATGCGGGACGCGGGAAAACGCTGCAAGCTGCGTACTCCTGCAGTAACGCAGCAATCCCGCCATCTGTGCGGGATTGTGACGCAGCTGTCTGAGTGGATGCATATCCCGCCAAGTGCGCAAATGTTCGCGACATTCCCGCTCCCGTTCCCGCATCCCGCGCCGGTGTGCGCAGACCTTATGGTAAAAAATAAGAAATTTGTAAACAAAGTCACAAGTTTCAAATTTTCAAAGTTTGGAACTAATTCTTGGAAATGGCATTCACAGCTTAAAATGTTATTTATGTCAGAAGGAAGGCTAAAATATTGTTTACTAGCATGGTAAATATCATGATTCTATGTGCATTATATCCAAGGATAGATTCAAATTCATAAGGTGATGTAATACTGAAAAATGTCACCCATTCTTGTATAAAAAATTCCTCTCGGCACGCCGGAAGGCGGAGGTAGATTTCACCGGGCAAACTAGGGGATAGGCTATAATAGGCAAAATATGCAGGTTTTCGTAGGAGGATCAGACCTCATGTATTGCGAGAAAGTATTTTACAATTGGAGGTTAGTTAACATTTTTTCGTCTTTCTATGCATACTTTTAACATTTTACTGTCTTATGGGGATGGTAACCTTCTTGTCATTTGGGGTTAATTTTTATACTTGTGATCACACTGTCCTTATGCAAGGTTTGGAACTAATGTGTAACTATCTAACAGTCTGTTACTTCTTCACACAAAATTTTATCTCCCGCAGAGATGTTGGTTGGTTCCTCAGTTTAGGGGCTGCGACAAGGTGGTCATGTAACCCCGTGTACATTGTGTGTGTGTAGAATCTGTCTGATAAACGGTGTTATTTGTGATGACTGTATTAGTCTGTAATTCAGGTAAGGTCTGCAGACGGTCAATTTTAAGTAGTAGTACCTAATTTTGTACCAAATACTAACGTCAACGACACCTAGCTGTGAACTTGGCTGCTAGATGCCACCGCAACCAGCAACTTGCAATGAACGTTGTAACTTCCCCTCCGAAGGAAAGCATGCTGACGGATTTTTAGCGCTCTTAGAAAATCCGGCGACTTTGTCCGGCTTTGAACCAGCACCTTGGGCATAGAAATTCAGCATGCTACCAGTTAGCCGCTTCCCTCATAGTCAGATGGAACAAGAAGTTCCGTGACGAACTAAAGAGCCTACTTTTCTTAAAATTAAGATTCATGCCATACATTAATCTACAGTATATGAACCTATCTAGAATAATGACGAAATTAAGTGGGTAATATCGAAATGTCTTAATTAGTTCGAAATAACGTATACTAGGCATAATGTAGCCTAATAGAGCAATACAGTTGGCAGCTCTGGTGACTGAATATATTCTTACTTCCATCTCCTAAGGTACAGAATACAAAATGTGGTTGAAGTCCAAAGGACGTTACATGGATTTAGACATTGGATCTATTAGTACACGTAAAAGCATGTTGGCAACTATGTCATGCGAGTGCTGGTCAGAAATAATCTGAAATATTATATATGTTTGTGCCAATTTTGGATGAAATCCATTTGTTGGTATAGAAGTTACATGCATTTAAAAATTGGTCCTATCAGCAGGCTTAGAATCATGTTGGTAGAACTGACGTATATAAGTTACTCCAAATTAATGTAAAATGTCGGATAATTTACGTGTGCATAGTTTAAAGCTGTCGGCTTGCATACTTTCTGATATATTTGGATACAACATAGAGAGCAATTATTAACAGTTGGCAGCCCTGGTGGCTCTTAAGAATACACTCAGTCATATATGTTTATGTACACATATTACATACAAAATTTGGTTGAAATCCAATTGATAGTGTAGAAGTTATATGCATTTAAAAATTGGACTTATCAGAAGGCTTAAAATTATTTTGGCAACGCTGTCATGTATGGCCACCTGGAAATTAAACTGAAATAGTATTATCTATATGTGTGCCAATTTTAGAATAGCTCCCATGTATACCTTCCAAGATATCCAACATGGAGCTCAAATTTCTAGTGCGTATTTTTAGCAGTTGGTAGCACTGGCATCTTTTTCAAATATGGGCCTGAGATATTCCGGTATACATCTTTACTCATACTAAATTTGGTTTCGATTGCTGCAGCCGTTTAGGAGTTGATGGGACACACACACACACACACACACACACAGCCAGACAGACAGAAGGACAGACAGACAGACAGACAGACAGAAGGACAGACACATTTTCCCGGTTATATCTTATAAGTCTACTTTTTCCTCATTTTTGAAAAGTGTGAAAAGTAGGCTAAAAATGAATGTGATCTCGTCAATGGCGTTGTCTTGGCAACCTCTGATAGATCATCCCTTATGAATTTAAAAGCGTTGTTATGGTAACCTCTGATGGCACTTGGCATTTTTTAAAATTCCGAAATCATTTTTCTCATCCCATGGCGTAATGGTGGGTCATATCAAAAATTATTTCAGACAAAAGTTTTAGGTAATTATTAGGGGAATATTTTCCATTTTGTACGGTTTTGATATTGTGCCTATTAAGAGAGATATGATTAATGTTTCCCGAAAAACCCACTTTTTTCCACCCCTTTGGTCAATGGTTGGTGCTATCAAAAAACTTATTTGACATACCTTTTTGGCACTTATTCGACACATATTATGAACTGTGAATGGATTCGATATTTCACGTATTAAGAGAGTTATAGCGAAATTTCACCTTTTCGAAAAAAGCCCCCCATTTTCACCCCCTTCAACCGATTTTTCCCATTAACGAACTCGACCGAGATTTTATAGGGATACATATTATGTAAAAAATTCAAAGTGTTTGGTGCAAAATTACGGCAGTTATCGTGTCCACAAAAAACTGATATATATATATATATACAGGGTGTATTTGATATGATGGAAGTCCTTTACACTGGTGATAGAAGACGGTATTCTAAGCAAATATCTTCATGAAATTAAGTCGGATCTTAATTAGTGTAGGTGGAATTAAATCACAAAAATCGTCGGTCAATATCTTGGAAACGGGCTTTCACTTCGTTCCCCTCAGCAGCAGAGCTGACTTCTCCCCGTCTCCCTCCCCTCCTACGCTGAGGAATGTTGACCAGAGTCTGCAGTCCTCGCCTTGTCTGCCAATGACATTGAAATACACAAACTGAGCCTATGAACAGCTGATTCACACCTTCATGGGGAGTGGCTACATGACTAGTGATGGTGGATCTGTCTAGGATTTTTCCAGCTTCATGAACTATGCATAGAAAATAGAAATCCTAAAGATTTAGTAAATTAATTTAAGGAACTGTTGGTCTATCTTTGTGTGAAGATAGTGCAACAACTGTAATAAACTTATTAATAATACTAATAATAGTAATAGTAGGCTTTTAGACACACTAACTTCTTTTATGTTTCTTTTTAGTATGTCGAGTTGCCAGACTTTAATGTACGTAGGATTTCTTGTATGTGCCATGAAATCCATGGAGATGATCTTATTAGATCCCATTCATTTACTACATGACTGAACGTAGATCGCACCCTCGGGAAGGTTAGCACTCTACCACCAGAACTACACATGCTGACTCTTATTATTATTATTATTATTAGACTATTATTATTATTATTATTATTATTATTATAACACTGTATTATAACAATGTATTTGTATTTTATTTTCATTTTCGTGTATTTTCAGATGTATTTACATTGTTGATGGACCAATAAATCAATCCCCCCCCTCTCCAGTTAATGGCCACCCGAGGGCTGGAGATGGGATGGGACAATTCACAATATGAACATGTGGTACCATACTAGTATTAAATCTTGGAAGTAGGTTTCCATGGGTTCCCACTTCTACCCCAGGCAAATATCGGGATTGTTCCTAACTTAAGGCCACGGCCGCCTTCTTCTCAATAATCATAACCGCTGGCAGTGCAGCCCATGAAGGGCCTAGGCCTACCAAGCGACCGCTGTCCAGCCATTTGGCCTGCAGATATTAGGGTGACGCGTGGTCAGTGCATCGGGTCCCCTCGGCCATTAATCTTGATTTTCCTGACTCGGGCACTGCCTCACTGTCAGACAGCTACTTAATTGCCCTCACGAGGCTTAGTGCACTGCGTTACAGCCCTCACGTCAGTTTCTAATATCCCTGATGGAGCCAGGAATCGAACCCAGGGCCTCCAGGTGAGAGGCAGTTGCACTGCCCCAACACCACAGGGCCGGTGCCTTCTTCCGAATCCTCACCTGAATTACAAATACCCACATTACTACAGAAACCACAAAACACAGGTTATCACACAAATTCTACCCACACCCAGCTACATGGGGCTAAATGACCAAAATCGCCAAGCCTCTCAAACAAAACATCAAGTTTTTTACTTCCGTCCTAAATGCCTAGTTCTGAACAGACTGCGGGATGTCGGAATTTTGTCACACTGCATTTCATTAAGAGAATGTTTTTAGTATTTTCAGAAACTAGTCAACAGAAGGTCCGACACGGACGCCAATGATACATCAGGGCTGAGTATCGAAATTATTTTATACATGAACATCAATCAATGAATTCCACACTTACAAAGTAGGCTACACAATACTACCGGTCCTGACGTCCCAAGCCATTGCGTGCGTCGTCAACAACAACAACAAGAACAACGGCAATGCACATTTTCTTACGAGACGGTAGAGCTCAAACAGCTGATAGCCTACCACCCCTCAAGTCAACCGGTAAGGTCAATGCTCCGATTACGTAACAACTTCCCCTTCGCGCGTCGTCACATCGGGCTCCGCCTCGTTTCCCCAGCCTGCCGCACCACTTTCTGCCTGATTAGTTTCTGAAATAACTAAAAACATTGACTTTTTAATGATTAATTATCAATTTCAAGATAGGTGACAAATTTTTTACCTAGGAAGCTTAGAATAGTCTCTTCTATCACCAGTGTAACGGACTTCCATCATATCAAATACACCCTGTATATATATATATATATATATATATATATATACAGTGTGGTCCACCAGCCCCTTATTTTTTATGGAGGAAGGCAACCCAACTAACGCGTATATCACACTCATCCTAAAAACATTGGTACCTGCCCCGTTACGTCCATTGTACAACTTTACCGTTGAGTACATCCTCACGAATATAGTAGAAACCAATAGTGGCAGTGTTCTTTCAATGACCTTAAATATAATGCATGATTGAAGCGATCAGAGCTTCGAATAACACCTTCTTACGTTTGGACAGGAAGTGTCTACGAATAGATTCAATACGTGCCAGTAATACACCATGATTGTCGGTAGCTATGGTAGCTAAATCAAGAATTGCTAGAGTAGCGTCAACGAAGTAGCATTGTAGTAGGTTCGAACCTTGTACTAGTACTTTTTTTTTTTGCTTAATGTCGTTTATTGTGGATGTATTATGGACGCATATCTATCTGTTCCAACGAGTGATTTTTTTATTTGGTCCTCAAAAGGACCGTACTTATCCGATGGTACGCTGCCAGATTGGACGACGACATAATAATCTGTAGAACGAAAGCAAGGTATCCTGTATATTCAAGGTAGCAAGTGTTCGAAATTTTGACCACCTTTGTTTAAAGGAAAACTCCGACTCACTCAGACGACCCACCTAACAAATAGATTTAGGCTCACGAATAAATACATCACACCGAACCTATAATTTCTTTCAAGGGCGTCTGTGCGAAAAGCGCTTGCTATACACTTACAGTAATAGTTAGTTAGTGAGGTTTAAAGGGGCGGAACAACGAGATCATCTGCCCCAAACATACAGTAAATACAGATAATTATATTGTTATTGGTTTTACGTCCCTTTTAACTGCTCTGGCTTTTAGATACGCCGGTGTGCCGGAATTTTGCTCCGAAGGGGATCTTCAACGTGCCAGTAAATCTATTTACACGGCTCCCTCGCATTTGCGCACCCTCAAGTGCCAGCTGACTGCGCCAGGATACGAATATGCAACCTTGGGCACAGCAAGCGAGAACGTTACCGCTGAGCCTCGCAGCAAGGCAATAATTACAGAACGTGTCATATTATTATAAATATTGAACTATTCAAATTCTAATTATCACGAATAGGGTCACCTCCGTTGTGTAGTAGTCAGCGTGATCAGCTGCCACCCCTGGACGTCCTGGGTTCGATTCCAGGCTCTGCCACTAAATTTGAAAAGTGGTATGAGGACTGGGACGGGGTCTACTCAGCCGCGGGTGGTCCAAATGAGTAGAGAGGGTTCGATTCCCACCTCAGCCATCCTCAAAGTGGTTTTCCGTGCTTTCCCACTTCGCTTTCGGGCAAATGCCGGGATATTACCTACCTTACGGCCAAGGCCGCCTCCTTCCCTCTTCCTTGCTTATCCCTCCCGATCTTACCCTCGTTTCCCATCCCTCAAGAGGACCTGTTCGCTTTACAGGTGAGGCCGCCTGGGCGAGGTGCTGATCCCACCTCCCCAGTAGTATCCCCCAGACGAGATGTTTCAAGCTCCAGGACACTGCCCGAAGAGGCGTTAATGATGGGATCCCTCGCTGAGTCCGTGGGAAAACCTAACCTGGAGGGTAAAATCGACTAAAATAATAATAATTATAACGAATAGTATCCATCCATGGTTTTGAACAGTATTTAGGGAAAATAACCATTTAAATGAGACAAGACAATAACTTTCCCTATCGTCTTCGTAGATAATGTGAACAAAACCAAGTTGAAATCTTGCTCTACGAGGTGGGGAGGGTATAATAAAATAGTTAAAAAGAATTTTAAAAAATCTGCCGTTGGATAGTCTTGAACCCGGGATCTTCGAAAGAGCGAGTGGGCGCAATAACACTTGCACTCATTTCCAACACACTCTGGAGGTTTTTGTTGCGCTTCTTATTAACGCGTATGGTAAAATATTCAATTATTACAGTTAGATCTTAAATATTGATTGGAATGCATTCATTCAGTACATGGCATGTTTTCTAATTTACTTAAAGCAAGTTTCGCGACCACTTTGCGTTAATAGGGCGAAAGAACTGCAAATAATGCCCTCAAACGACAGCCCTTCGGTTTTATTACATACAACTTAGCGTACAAAATGTTAGCGTGTGATACACTTCGGTCATACAAGCAGGTGTACTGACGAAGAGAACAGAATCATACAGGATTTTGTACCAGCGATCACAGCAGCTTCCTTGCCAGCGAGTGTCGTGTGATACGGGCTTAAAGATATTCTAAGACTTTTTGTTAAAATTTAATAACAAAACAAGATGATAGGTAAAGAACGTATAGCCTATTTTCTCCTAAATGCATGGGTATTGTTATAACTCATTGTCATTTTCAAGGAGTATAATTGAATGTTGGTTGTAGTAGCTTCTTGAAATACAGCGAGCAATACGGATATTATACATGAATATGATGTGCCCTTTGCTAGTGCTACCTCTGTAAAAAAATGCATTCAATTCGGTTTCACCGTATTTGAATTGATATGGGGAATCGATTTGCACACATACATGGCCGCTATCTGCAAACGATTGGGCTGACGACCTTGTAGTTCCGTCAAAGGATGCTTTCCACAAAAAGGTATGTTGTTGAAAAATTTGGTAGAAATCTAATGATTAGGTTGGTCGTAATTTGATTTAAGCTTCTAACATTTGGGTGGCCGCCATTCTGTTTCCGTCAAGATGGCGGCGATATAAAACATGACACTGAGGTGGCCTTTGCTAGTGCTTCCTCTGTACCAAACTTCGTTCAATTCAGTTTCACCGTGTTTGAATTGATAGGGGGAATCGATTTGCACACATACATGGCCGCCATATTATGTAAACTGTTGGGCTGATGATCTTGTAGTTTGGTCAAACTATGCTTACCACATAAGGGTATGTTGTTGAAAAATTTGGTAGAGATCAGATTATTAGGTTGGTCGCAATTTATTTAAGCTTTTAACATTTGGGAGGCCGCCATTAAGTTTCCGTCAAGACGGCGGCGATATAAAACATGACACTGAGGTGTCCTTTGCTAGTGCTATCTCTGCACCAAATATCGTTCAATTCGGTTTCACCGTGTTTGAATAGATAGGGGGAATCGATTTGCTCACATACATGGCCACCATCTGCAATCTATTCGACTGATTACCTTGTAGTTTAGTCAAAAGACGCTCGCCATATAAATATATGTTGTTGCAAAATTTGGTAGAGATCGGATGATTAGGTTATTCGTAATTTGATTTAAGCTTTGAACATTTGGGTGGCCGCCATTACGTTACCGTCAAGATGGCGGCGATATAAAGCATGACACTGAAGTGCCCTTTGCTAGTTCTACCTCTGTATCAAATTTCGTTCAATTCGGTATCACCATGTTCGAATTGATAGGAGGAGGGGGGTGGGGGGGTGGGGGGGGCAGACATTCAGAGTACACACACTCACACACACACAGACAGACACACACACACACACAGACAGACACACAATTTTTGGCCCTGTGTAGATCTCATGTCTACTTTCATTTTTTGCAAACATCGAAAGTATGCTAATAATACCATGGGAATTTCTAAGGAATACGTATACTTCGATGCAAGCACTGGCGATCAGAATATCCTTCGATATGTTGTTGTTTTGTTTCATTTGAGGGGCTAGAACATCGCGGTCATTTAGCCCCGTTTACTTGGGTGTGTGTGTAGAATTTGTCTGATAACCTGAGTTATTGCGGGCTTGTAATGATGTGTATTTGCAATTAAGGATTGGGAAGGAGGTGGCCGTGGCCTTAAGATAGAATCCGTCCTCGAATTTGGCCTGAGTAGAAGTGGGAAACCACGGAAAACCATTTCCAGGGTAGCTGAGGTGGGAATCGAAACCACCTCTTCTCATATTTGCTTCACGAGGCTACGTGTACCCAATTTCAGCCCTCAGACAAGTATTACATTTCTTGGCAGAGCTGGGAATCGAACCCAGACCTCCGGAGCAACACTTCGATATTTTATGTTAATATTCATGCCAGTTTTTTAATTTTCTGCCATTACAGGTCACGTGGCATAACGTACCAGTTCGATCGTATTCTCTTCATAAATCATCAAAATTCAACGTACTCTTCACAAAAATACGTCGAAAGGCAATAAATGTGGCAATGTAGTTACATCCCGACTAAAATGGAATGTGGGCTTTCGTTAAAAAAGTACGCCTACCACTGGATTCGAAGCAGCGTTCTACCCGCTCGCGCCCACCCCGTACGGTCATGCTTTAACCCTCGCAGCCACCAACACATGGTAGATACCTCACGCTAAAAGTGTCATAGTTACTGTAGCCGTCCCACCTCAAACGTTTAAGTCCATCTCAAAGTCTTCAATCACGGTTTATGGTGTTGATTTAACTTTCTACTATTATAGATCACGTGGCGTAAGCTATTAATTCGATCGTATTACGTGTATGTGTGCTATTTCAAGGAGCAGTAAGTCATATGTTAGTAGAATGGGCCATAGTGTTTGGCGGGGAAAGGTTTAAGGTCGTTTTTTCTTTGCTAGACCCATGACCCAATTACATTGCTGTCACACAGTCAGAGCGCAGAGCAATATCGACCATCGAGAGAAATGCGACGTTAGTTGGGTTTCCTAAAACTAAATAATAAGGGGCGGGTGGACCACACTGTATATATATATATATATATATAGATACATATATACATAAATTATATATAAACTTTTGAACTGACGGTGGTTTTGGGGTCTGGGGGATGTGAAACGCGAAGATATGTCGAAATTTTCCGGAAGTCGAAACATGGTACCCATTGCAATAGTTAGCTTTCTAATGAAATCTACCTAACACTCATCGCTATCCACACTAACATCAATGTCTGGAGATGCTGGACTATTATCATCATCTACACATTCCGATTTGCACAGAGAAACATCTTCATCACTTGAATAATTGTCAAGATATTCAATGATATCATCGTCAGCTAATTGAACTCACATCGCCATGTTGCATACGATAAATGACTAGGCCTAACCTAAGTGAACTATGTATGTCACTTCGCTATCACTAAGCACCTAATTACCTAAGAAAACTATTTAAATAATGAACTAACAAGTAAACCAAATAAATTGCCTACGATACAGTTTAATTACACTGTATAATCACGAACGAAAACGGAGAGAAATGAACGCAACTTTGCCGCCAATCACGACCTAAACAATACACGGAACTCCAGTGAACATATGTTTCAGATCTAAGAACACCGATAAATACGGATAGCCGGCAGTTCCCGCGGAGTATAACGTGAGATAAAACTGTACTCTTCGTATTCCGTACAAAAATGCTGCTATCTGGCGCGTAAATAATGAACTAATAATAATAAAGATGGGTAACAATGGATCGTTACCGTGTCAGTTTTTGCAGGACCCATGGGTACCGATGGATCGTTACCTTGAATGCGAAAGGGCCTACACATCTATCAACAATAGCCAACTTTGTCCGCTCGCTCCCGAACGCTACAAGAGTAAGAATGTCGCTGGAAACCCCAGCATGTTACTGCTATGTACAGTCCATAGTGTGTGGTTAACCCTATGTGAACACCGCATGTAACGTGAAACTTCAATTGAGCAGCTGACCCCATAACCGTCCATCCTATAGCTAATTAGGTATGCTAAAGCCGGGATCGGATCGGATCAGACCAGCTAGCACTTAAATCCGACCCACCCCGTGTGAAATACGACCAGTCACCACCAGACTGCTAATTGGCGCCAGCGGTCACACACGGCAAATATTTAAACTGCTACCTCCCTTCCATTCACTTGATTGAATTTCAACTTACAGCACTTACAAAGGAGAAAGTGATTGATTGATTTCAAGGGTATGTCATAAGCTCACGGAATGGGATCAGATCCATAATCAAATAGCATCATCATAAACAACCTCGTTAACAAAGAAGTATATAAAACATACAGCAGAATCTCAGATACCATACGCATACGAAGGGTTAAATTCTTTGGGCATGTTTCAAGAATGCCTGACGACAGAAAATTTTTAACCATTTCAACAAGCCCTATAGAAAAGGTAACTCTTATGAAAAATGGTTTCCTAACACAAAGAAGGTTGTTGTTTGAGTCTTCAGTCTTTTGACTGGTTTGATGATGAAACAAGTGTGTATAATCTCAGGCTCCGTGGTTGAGGGAATTATAGTTTTGTTGGGGAAAAGAATATTTTTTGGAAATGTGGGGCGTGATTTTTGCACCTACTGCTTAAGATATGTTTCTGCAGTAGGTGTTAGTGTGTTCTATATTTTACTAGCAACCCACCCCGGCTTCACCTGGGAACAGTTATGAATGCATTGCGTGCTAGCTCGTAAATTGTCACCTCAGTATTTGAATGGAGATTGTTGAAAGATATGAAAACGTAAAATCACTTATAGTGTGCGATGTATTGAAGATACAGATATGCTCTCGCGGAGTATTTTGTAGAACTTTTCATGATGAACAATTCTTACACTCATAGTATATTGATATTTTGAACGGTTTTCCCAGCGTAAACTTAATAAGCGCACGGATGCCAGGTTTCTTTTTCGACTTTTCACTAACATCGTTACTGCTTGGCTTCCGTTGATCATAAATAAATTATTTTCTACAGAAAACTTGATATCCTTGACACAATGGTGAAAACCGCATCAAAATCCATCCAGTGGTTCTTGATTTTATTTATCGTATGACTTTTTCATGCAGAAACAAGATTGAAAGATGACAGAAAGTACTATATACAATATATACATAAATACACATGACAAGAAACAGCAACATATCTATATTTTTAAGTCCAAACTATCCAGCCACAGTATCACAGAAGGTGTGGCCTGAATAAAGTCCAGTGGATCACCTTCATAGGCCCGCAGTCTGCACTCGAATGCAATGTGTTGTATAGACTGGGAAGGAGCACCGCAGTCACACTGGGGGGACGGAACTTTGCCCCATCTGAACAAGGACTCTGCGCAGATTCCGGTATTTGTGCGGATCCTATTTAGAGCAGTCAATGCCCTCCTTGGGAGGTGAAATCCTGGAACTGGACTGTTTTTGGAAAGTAGAGGCCAAAGCAGGTGGTCAGTATTGAGAGTCCACTCTCCTTTCCATTCGTTGAATGGATTAAACTGGTTCTGTTAGTTCCTGTGCAAAAACAATTGGCGGATGTCTGGACTTCAGCCTGCCTCTCTGAAGATCTGGGATGTCATCGTGAATGGGAAGGTCCAAATTAGCCATGATCTTGTCATATTCTCTGAGAAGAGCGACTTTTCTCCGCAGGTGAGGTGGCATAATGTGGCTGAGGACAGGAAGCCAATAAGAGGGAGTGGGTCTGATGACTCCGCTGATCTTCCGCATGGTATTGTTGAGCTGGGTACCAATCAGTTTCACATGAGGACTATTTATCCATACTGGAGCACAATATTCAGCCACAGAGAAGACGAGACTTATAGCAGAACTCCTTAGGGTTTCTGCAGAGGCTCCCCACGATGTGCCACAAAGTTTGTCGAGGATGTTGTTGCGACTTTTTATTTTAGCTGCTGTATTCTCAAGGTGTTTTCTGAAAGAAAGGGTGCGATCCAGGGTAATGCCCAAATACTTAGGAAATTTGTTATTCCTGAGGATAGTTCCTCCAAAGGGTACTTGAATTACATTGTTTGCCATTTTGTTGTTGAGATGAAAACAGGATACCTCAGTTTTAGTTAAGCTTGGCTTAAGTCTCCACTTGATGAAATACCTTTCAAGGATAGCCATGTCCTCTCCAAGCGTTTTTTCAGTTTCACTGATGCTGCTGTGCCTTGTGGCAAGAGCTATATCGTCAGCATAGCAGAACTTCTTTGACTGAGTTTCCGGTAGATCTGATATGTATAGGTTAAAGAGGAGTGGAGCTAGTACCGATCCTTGTGGAAGACCGTTGTTCAGTTTCCTTTGCTTGCTTATTTGTGTTCCCATAATCACTTGGAAGATCCTGTCACTGAGCATGTTCGTGATGAGCTTGACAGTTGTTTTACAAGAAATCACTCGGTGTAGTTTGTATATTAACCCTTCTTTCCAAACTGTATCGTAAGCAGCTGAGAGGTCTAAAAATGCAACAGAAGTTTTCAGTTGCAGTTGAAAACCAGCCTCTATATATGAGGTAAGGGTAAGAATTTGGTCACAGCAGCTGCGTTTTGGTCTGAAGCCCGCTTGTTCAATAGGAATGTGTTGGGTGATTATAGTGCAGATTCTGTTGTAAATCAGTCGTTCTAGGAGTTTGTAACAGCAGCTCAGTAAAGCTATTGGTCTATAATTTCCGGGTTGATCTTTTGGTTTTCCAGGTTTCAAAATGGCAATAATCTTGCTTTTCTTAAATTCTTTAGGTATCGCCCCCAGTTTCAAGATATCACTGAAAAAGCTAGCGAGCCAGTTCCTAGCATTGTGGCCTAGGTTAATTAGAAACTCAGGATGGATGCCATCAAAGCCAGGAGCCTTTCCGCTTTTCAAGTCTTTTATTGCTGCGTCTATTTCTTCACGGTTGAAGGCAGCTGCAGAGGATGATGTCTGTGGAGATGATGTTTTAAGGTGTCTGCGTTCCTTCTTCACCATCTTAGTATGGAGTTTGTCTCGAGTCGCTCGTGAGGATGAAATAATGTGACTAGCAATTGTATCAGGTGTAATGTCAGGCTTGTCTCGTCCTCCAGATGAGTTCCCTCCAAGTTTCCTCAGGAGATTCCAAGCTTTCCTGCTTGAGTGTTGGAAGTTCAGCCCTTCAACAGTATCCACCCATTTCTGCTTCCGTGAAGCATCCAAGCTATGCAGAAGTTCCTCAGCAACTTCTTGGTCACCTGATTCAATATACTAATTAAAAAGATATTCGCTCTGCTCGTTCCATCCTGGGACATATTCTTTCCTAAACCCCCGTGGAATATGTTTCTTGGCTATTCAGGTAATCAGTCCAACAAATCTATGGTATGAGCTACTTTTTGCTGGAATCCATCTGATACATTGATCTACTTCTTTTGTAAATTTAACCCAATCCGCCTTGCTAAAATTCCATCGGGGTCTTGGCAGTGTAGATATCAAGGGCACAGAAATTCCTATATCTAACAGTATTGGTCTGTGTTGACTACGTGGGAAGTTGTTCATTATTATTCTCCTAGTGGGCAGAGGTTGATAATTACTGTTTTGGGTCACAAAGCACAGGTCTGGGTTGTAGTCATGCTTCCAGGCGGCTGATTTAAATGTTCTCTTATCCTTGGCATCAAATAGTAGGTGTAAATGGTGTTCTTCAGCCCAGCTAACGAGATCTATGCCACAAGGATCGTTTTGGGCATAATTCCAATTTTCATGGTGGCTGTTGAATTCCCCTGCGTAAATGGCAGGATGGTCTGCAGTGACAGGAATCACTATAGGTTGCCAGGAGATTGTAGGTGGTTTGTAGATGTTGATTACTGTTAAATCTTGAACTTTAACAACTACAAGGTGAATGTTGTCATCTGTAGAAGCGGAAATGAGACTAACATTATCCAAGTTGTTTCGTGCATATGTCGCGACACCATACACGCCTTCATATGTTGCACCTACTACGGAGTAACCATGAATTTTCCCGCTTTTCTGGAGATCATCTTCGGTGGCTGTATGAGTTTCCTGTATCAAGACTAGGTCTATCCTGTTCTCACGGAGAATTCTTGAAAGGTAATCACTCTTTGATCGACTAATGCCTTCAATATTTAGCTGCAGGATTTTGATGTTGTTCCCAATTGTTCTTGTCATGGTTCTTGAGATTACCCGTGACATCCAATCATCGGGGACATTGTTTTATACTAAGTAGAGATGTTGGATGGTAGATAATGGGGGTTGAGATTACAACATGCCATAGTTATTCATGGCCTAGCTAGACTGTCAGTTAGGAAGACGTAAAGGTCACACGACCAATGTGTCTGGTCCTATTCTGACCATCTACCCAGCTGGGAGCCTGATGGTGTTCAGCAGCATGTTTTACGGCAGCAGCAAGACCAATGATGTTATGTGCGAGAGGGGGAAAGAAGTTACCTATGATTCTGGGTGGCTAATGTTTGCCATAATAGGTATTATGTTGGCTGTTGTGTACTCCCATAGTTGTACCAGGCGTATAAGTTGGTAATTGTATTTTGGTGTTCCTTATCATGTGTGTTTGTGATGTGTGATATACAGTAGTTTAGTAGCTAGTAGTAAGCCATGAGAGCCATGCATGGCATGATGGCATGAGCACTGCTTTCGCTACTAGCTACAATGTTGTGGGCTTGGGGGTGAATACTGGTCTGCGATTGGTAGGATTTAGGGTGTTTTATTTAGGTGTTTGCGTGCTTGAAGTTGTGATTTTATGTTGTGTTAGTTTAAATTGAGGGTTGTAGTTTGTGTTTAGTTTGATTTCATGTTATATAAGTGTAAGTTGAGGGTTGTAGTTTGTGTTTAGTTTGATTTCATGTTATATTAGTGTAAGTTGAGGGTTGTAGTTTGTGTTTAGTTTGATTTCATGTTGTGTTAGTGTATGTTGAGGGTTGTAGTTTGTGTTTAGTTTGATTTCATGTTATATTAGTGTAAGTTGAGGGTTGTAGTTTGTGTTTAGTTTGATTTCATGTTATATTAGTGTAAGTTGAGGGTTGTAGTTTGTGTTTAGTTTGATTTCATGTTATATTAGTGTAAGTTGAGGGTTGTAGTTTGTGTTTAGTTTGATTTCATGTTGTGTTAGTGTATGTTGAGGGTTGTAGTTTGTGTTTAGTTTGATTTCATGTTATATTAGTGTAAGTTGAGGGTTGTAGTTTGTGTTTAGTTTGATTTCATGTTATATTAGTGTAAGTTGAGGGTTGTAGTTTGTGTTTAGTTTGATTTCATGTTGTGTTAGTGTAAATTGTGGGTTGTAGTTTGTGTTTAGTTTGATTTCATGTTATATTAGTATAAATTGAGGGTTGTAGTTTGTGTTTAGTTTGATCTGATGTTGTGTTAGTGTAAGTTGAGGGTTGTAGTTTGTGGTTAGTTTTATTTCATGTTATATTAGTGTAAATTGAGGGTTGTAGTTTGTGTTTAGTTTGATTTCATGTTATATTAGTGTAAATTGAGGGTTGTAGTTTGTGTTTAGTTTGATTTCATGTTGTGTTAGTGTAAGTTGAGGGTTGTAGTTTGTGTTTAGTTTGATTTCATGTTATATTAGTGTAAGTTGAGGGTTGTAGTTTGTGTTTAGTTTGATTTCATGTTATATTAGTGTAAATTGGGGGTTGTAGTTTGTGTTTAGTTTGATTTCATGTTATATTAGTGTAAATTGAGGGTTGTAGTTTGTGTTTAGTTTGATTTCATGTTGTGTTAGTGTAAATTGAGGGTTGTAGTTTGTGTTTAGTTTGATTTCATGTTGTGTTAGTGTAAGTTGAGGGTTGTAGTTTGTGTTTAGTTTGGTTTCATGTTGTGTTAGTGTAAGTTGAGGGTTGTAGTTAGTGTTTAGTTTGATTTCATGTTGTGTTGGTGTAAATTGAGGGTTGTAGTTTGTGTTTAGTTTGATTTCATGTTATATTAGTGTAAATTGAGGGTTGTAGTTTGTGTTTAGTTTGATTTCATGTTGTGTTAGTGTAAGTTGAGGGTTGTAGTTTGTGTTTAGTTTGATTTCATGTTGTGTTAGTGTTAGTTGAGGGTTGTAGTTTGTGTTTAGTTTGATTCCATGTTGTGTTGGTGCAAATTGAGGGTAGTAGTTTGTGTTTAGTTTGATTTCATGTTATATTAGTGTAAATTGAGGGTTGTAGTTTGTGTTTAGTTTGATTTCATGTTGTGTTAGTGTAAATTGAGGGTTGTAGTTTGTGTTTAGTTTGATTTCATGTTGTGATAGTGTAAGTTGAGGGTTGTAGTTTGTGTTTAGTTTGATTTCATGTTATATTAGTGTAAATTGAGGGTTGTAGTTTGTGTTTAGTTTGATTTCATGTTGTGTTAGTGTAAGTTGAGGTTTGTAGTTTGTGTTTAGTTTGATTTCATGTTGTGTTAGTGTAAGTTGAGGGTTGTAGTTTGTGTTTAGTTTGATTTCATGTTATATTAGTGTAAATTGGGGGTTGTAGTTTGTGTTTAGTTTGATTTCATGTTGTGTTAGTGTAAGTTGAGGGTTGTAGTTTGTGTTTAGTTTGATTTCATGTTATATTAGTGTAAATTGAGGGTTGTAGTTTGTGTTTAGTTTGATTTCATGTTGTATTAGTGTAAGTTGAGGGTTGTAGTTTGTGTTTAGTTTGGTTTCATGTTGTGTTAGTGTAAGTTGAGGGTTGTAGTTTGTGTTTAGTTTGATTTCATGTTGTGTTGGTGTAAATTGAGGGTTGTAGTTTGTGTTTAGTTTGATTTCATGTTATATTAGTGTAAATTGAGGGTTGTAGTTTGTGTTTAGTTTGATTTCATGTTGTGTTAGTGTAAGTTGAGGGTTGTAGTTTGTGTTTAGTTTGATTTCATGTTGTGTTAGTGTAAGTTGAGGGTTGTAGTTTGTGTTTAGTTTGATTTCATATTCTGTTGGTGCAAATTGAGGGTAGTAGTTTGTGTTTAGTTTGATTTCATGTTATATTAGTGTAAATTGAGGGTTGTAGTTTGTGTTTAGTTTGATTTCATGTTGTGTTAGTGTAAATTGAGGGTTGTAGTTTGTGTTTAGTTTGATTTCATGTTGTGTTAGTGTAAGTTGAGGGTTGTAGTTTGTGTTTAGTTTGATTTCATGTTATATTAGTGTAAATTGAGGGTTGTAGTTTGTGTTTAGTTTGATTTCATGTTGTGTTAGTGTAAGTTGAGGTTTGTAGTTTGTGTTTAGTTTGATTTCATGTTGTGTTAGTGTAAGTTGAGGGTTGTAGTTTGTGTTTAGTTTGATTTCATGTTGTGTTGGTGTAAATTGAGGGTTGTAGTTTGGGTTTAGTTTGAATCAATGTTGTGTTCGTGCAAGTTGAGGGTTGTAGTTTGTGTTTAATTTGATTTCATGTTGTGTTGGTGTAAGTTGAGGGTTGTAGTTTGTGTTGAGTTTCATTCAATGTTGTGTTAGTGTAAGTTGAGGGTTGTAGTTTGTGTTTAATTTGATTTCATGTTGTGTTGGTGTAAGTTGAGGGTTGTAGTTTGTGTTGAGTTTGATTCAATGTTGTGTTAGTGTAAGTTGAGGGTTGTAGCTTGTGTTTAATTTGATTTCATGTTGTGTTGGTGTAAGTTGAGGGTTGTAGTTTGTGTTTAGTTTGATTTAATGCTGTGTTAGTGTAAATTGAGGGTTGTAGTTTGTGTTTAATTTGATTTTGTGTGGTTTTGGACTCCATTTTAGGTTCTGCTTAGTCGGACGTGATCACCCATCCAGTGACTGACCCAGTCTGAGTTTGCTTAACTGTTGGGTTGGGAGAATGGAGGGTCGTCGTCGTAGTTGTTGTAGTTGTCGTTATTGTTGTTGTGTCTGAGTTCAAGTATAGGTTTTGTGGAATTTGTTTAAGGATTAATATATATTTTGGTTTTCATTTTCTGATTGTTTTTGGGCCTGGTTCTTATCTGCCCAAACGCCTGATGTATGGGTTGGAATGTGTTGCTGTTTTATTGTATAGTTTTTTGGTGATGTTTGTGATTAAGTGATGGGGTATGTATGCAATTTGGGTGATTTTGTATAATTCTGTAATTCTCTATTTTACTGCTGAGTGTACCAACCGGTTTTGTACAGACTTAAGTTTTTTTTTTAAGGTTTGACCCTGAGAGAATCCCTATTACAGTGTAAAGCAAAGCAAACTCCTTACAGGCCATGGTGAGTAGTGGAAGGTAGAGGTTTCTACTCTTTGTGGCATCGGCACTAGATGGGATGGAGTTGTCAGCTCCACGCCCGGCCGCCTTTGCTCCCACGAATATTCCTGGTACCCACGTCTTTCAGTTAGAAACTAAGCGCCTCTACCGACTGCACCACGCAGCCCCTCTATTACAGGGTAGGCGTTAGTAAATATGGGTCTGATGATAGCTGTGTATATGTGTAAAAGAGTTCTAGCCTATTTTCATCTATGAAATAATAGGCTTATGAGATCACCTTTTGTCCGTGTGTGTGTGTGTGTGTGTGTGTGTGTGTGTGTGATGTGTGATGTGTATCTGCGTGTGTGTGTGTGTCCTCATAATAACTTCTAAACGGCTAAGGCGATTTCAATCAAACTCGGTAAGGGCATAGCACCATTTTGAGCGACACCGACCGTGCCCTTCATTTTTTTTACATCTCACCAATCCAAAATGGAGGCTGTGCGAAATATTTTACCAGCCTCCAATATCTCCGAAACTATTTCAGATGTAACCCTGCAATTTTGTACGATGATAAAAAGAACTACTAGAAGTTCACCTATCTGACCTTCGAAAACCTGGTAACTACAAAACCAACATGGCGTTCAAACGAATTGCGACTTTTAAATAGACGTTTCTCGCGATTTAACCACCGAAACGCAATAAAACTTGGCACAGTATGTGTTTAAACTCATTGTAATGCACCGACGTCCAACTTCGTTCAATTATTTACATAACCTCAAGATGGCGGTTGTGCGATTTATTTCACCGGCATCTATATCTCCGAAACTGTTATTGATATCACCCTGAAATTTTGTACGGAGATACAGGGCACTACTGGAGGTTCACCTATGATACTTTCAAAAATTTCCTCTCGGCACGCCGGAAGGCGGAGGTGGATTTCACCGGGCAAATTAGGAGATAGGCTATAATAGGCAAAATATGCAGGTTTTCGTAGGAGGATCAGACCTCATTTATTGCGAGAAAGTATTTTACAATTTGGAGGTTAGTTAACATTTTTTCGTCTTTCTATGCATATTTTTAACAT
Source organism: Meconema thalassinum (assembly GCA_946902985.2). Taxonomy (NCBI): domain Eukaryota; kingdom Metazoa; phylum Arthropoda; class Insecta; order Orthoptera; family Tettigoniidae; genus Meconema; species Meconema thalassinum. The sequence continues at coordinate 293,533,719 of OX336390.1, read as the reverse complement.
TTTACTGTCTTATGGGGATGGTAACCTTCTTGTCATTTGGGGTTCATTATTATACTTGTGATCACACTGTCCTTATGCAAGGTTTGGAACTAATGTGTAACTATCTAAGAGTCTGTTACTTCTTCACGCAAAATGTTACCTCCCGCAGAGATGTTGGTTGGTTCCTCAGTTTAGGGGCTGCGAAAAGGTGGTCATGTAACCCCGTGTACATTGGGTGTGTGTAGAATCTGTCTGATAAACGGTGTTATTTGTGATGACTGTATTAGTCTGTAATTCAGGTAAGGTCTGAAGACGGTCAATTTTAAGTAGTAGTACCTAACTTTGTACCAAATACTAACGTCAACGACACCTAGCTGTGAACTTGGCTGCTAGATGCCACCGCAACATGTAACTTTCAACGAACGTTGTAACTTCCCCTCCGAAGGAAAGCATGCTGACGTATTTTTAGCGCTCTTAGAAAATCCGGCGACTTTGGCCGGCTTTGAACCAGCGACCTTGGGCATAGAAGTTCAGCATGCTACCAGTTAGCCGCTTCCCTCATAGTCAGATGGAACAAGAAGTTCCGTGACGAACTAAAGAGCCTACTTATCTTAAAATTAAGATTTATGCCAATGATTAATCTACAGAATATGAACCTATCTAGAATAATGACGAAATTAAGTGGGTAATATCAAAATGTCTTAATTAGTTCGAAATAACGTATACTAGGCATAATGTAGCCTAATAGAGCAATACAGTTGGCAGCTCTGGTGACTGAATATATTCTTACTTCCATCTCCTAAGGTACAGAATACAAAATGTGGTTGAAGTCCAAAGGACGTTACATGGATTTAGACATTGGATCTATTAGTACACGTAAAAGCATGTTGGCAACTATGTCATGCGAGTGCTGGTCAGAAATAATCTGAAATATTATATATGTTTGTGCCAATTTTGGATGAAATCCATTTGTTGGTATAGAAGTTACATGCATTTAAAAATTGGTCCTATCAGCAGGCTTAGAATCATGTTGGTAGAACTGACGTATATAAGTTACTCCAAATTAATGTAAAATGTCGGATAATTTACGTGTGCATAGTTTAAAGCTGTCGGCTTGCATACTTTCTGATATATTTGGATACAACATAGAGAGCAATTATTAACAGTTGGCAGCCCTGGTGGCTCATAAGAATACACTCAGTCATATATGTTTATGTACACATATTACATACAAAATTTGGTTGAAATCCAATTGATAGTGTAGAAGTTATATGCATTTAAAAATTGGACTTATCAGAAGGCTTAAAATTATTTTGGCAACGCTGTCATGTATGGCCACCTGGAAATTAAACTGAAATAGTATTATCTACATGTGTGCCAATTTTAGAATAGCTCCCATGTATACCTTCCAAGATATCCAACATGGAGCTCAAATTTCTAGTGCGTTTTATTTAGCAGTTGGTAGCACTGACATCTTTTTCAAATATGGGCCTGAGATATTCCGGTATACATCTTTACTCATACTAAATTTGGTTTCGATTGCTGCAGCCGTTTAGGATTTGATAGGGGGGGGGGGGGGACACACTCACAGCCAGCCAGACAGACAGAAGGACATACAGACAGACAGACAGACAGAAGGACAGACACTTTTTCCCGGATATATCTCATAAGTCTACTTTTTCCTCATTTAAAAAGAAAGTATGAAAAGTAGGTTAAAAATGAATGTGATCTCGTCAATGGCGTTGTCTTGGCAACCTCTGATAGATCATCCCTCATCAATTTAAAAGCGTTGTTATGGTAACATCTGATGGCACTTGGCATTTTTTAGCCTATTTTCAATTTTGAAAAAATAGGCTTATGAGATCACCTTTTGTCCGTGTGTGTGTGCGTGTGTGTGTGTGTGTGTGTGTGTGTGTGATTCGTGTGTGTGTCCCCCCCTAATAAAATCTAAACGGTTGGAGCGATTTCAATGAAACTCGGTATGTTCATAGCACTATTTCCGGCGACCTCGACCGTGCCCTTCAAATTTTGTTACGTCTCACCAATGCAAAATGGCGGCTGTGCGAAATATTTCACTAGCATTCAATATCTCCGAAATTATTACCGATATCGCCCTGAAATTGGGTACGGTGATAAAGGGTACTACTAGAAGTTCACCTATGAGACTTTCAAAAATCTGGTGACTACAAAACCAACATGGCGGTCAAGCGAATTTGAGACTTTTAAATAGACTTTTCTCGCGATTTAACTATCCACATGTAATGAAACTTGGTACAGCAAATGTTTATACAAATTGTAATGCACTGGAGTCTAATTTAGTTCAATTGTTTACATAACTTCAAAATGGCGGCTGTGCGAATTATTTCACTGACATTCTATATATCCGAAACTATTACATATATCACCCTGCAATTTAGTACGGTGATAAAGGGTACTGATACAAGTTTACCTATGTATATTTCATAAACTTGTAAAGTAGAAAACGAACATGGCGACCAAGCGAAGTTGAGACTTTTAAATAGACTTTTCTCACGATTTAGCCATCCAAACGTAATGAAACTAGGTACAGCAAGTGTTTAGACACATAGTAATATACTGGAGTCTAATTTATTTCAATTGTTTACATAACCTCAAAATGGCGGCTGTGGGAAATATTTCACTGATATTCTATATCTCCGAAACTATTACAGATATTACCCTGCAATTTTGTACGGTGATAAAGGGTACTGGTACAAGTTTATCTATGTATATTTCATAAACTTGTAAAGTAAAAAACGAACATGGCGACCAAGCGAATTTGAAATATTTTAATAGATTTTTCTCGTGATTTAACTCTCTGGGCGCAGTGAAATGTGGTACAGTAAATGATTTTGCAGATTGTAATGCACTGCCATCTAATTTAAATCAATTGTTTACATAACCTCAATAAGGCGGATGTGCGAAATTTTAAAATTAAGTTTTTATTTCTTGTGTCGTAATCATGCGATCCAAGTGAATGTTTGAATAATGAACCTAGGCAATAATTGTCATTGAATGGTACATAATTCTATGGCCTATACATATAACAATCCTAAATGGCGAGCTTCCGAAATATTTAAACGGTTCTCAATATCTATGAATCTTTTACAGCAACCAAACTGAATTTTTTTATGTTCATAGGGACTATGAACATATGTTCACCTAAAGGACTTTCAGTAACCTGGTGAGCACAAATCCAACATGGCGGCGACGCTAAGTACAAATATTTAAATGGGCGTTTCTCGCGAATTAACTATCCGAGTGCCGTGAAACGTTGCACGTTAAATGCTTATACAAATGTTGATCCACTGGCATCTAATTTATTTCAATTGTTTGCATAATCACAAGATGGCTGCTGTGCGTAATTTTAAAATCTCGTTTTTACTTCTTGTGTTCTAATCATGCGATTGAAGTTTGAATACCACACGTACACAATAATCTTAATGTAATAGTACAAAAATAAAAATCCAACCTGGCGACAATCTGAAATATTTAGACGGTTCTCAATATCTACGAATCTGTTACAGCAATTAAACTGAAATTTTGTATGTTGTTAGAAGAAATTAACATGAGCAGGATATATGAAAATAGGCTGTATAGTTCTTTACGGAACTACTTGTTAAAATTCCGAAATCATTTTTCTCATCCCTTGGCGTAATGGTGGGTCATATCAAAAATTCTTTCAGACAAAAGTTTTAGGTAATTACTAGGGGAATATTTTCCATTTTGTACGGTTTTGATATTGTGCCTATTAAGAGAGATATGATTAATGTTTCCCGAAAAACCCACTTTTTTCCACCCCTTTGGTCAATGGTTGGTGCTATCAAAAAACTTATTTGACATACATTTTTGGCACTTATCCGACACATATTATGAACTTTGAATGGATTCGATATTTCACGTATTAAGAGAGTTATAGCGAAATTTCACTTTTTCGAAAAAAAAAAGCCCCCCATATTATGTAAAAAATTCAAAGTGATTGGTGCAAAATTACGGCAGTTATCGTGTCCACAAGAATCTGATATATATATATATATATATATATATAGATACATATATACATAAATTATATATAAACTTTTGAACTGACGGTAGTTTGGGGGTCTGGGGGATGTGAAACGCGAAGATATGTCGAAATTTTCCGGAAGTCGAAACATGGTACCCATTGCAATAGTTAGCTTTCTAATGAAATCTACCTAAAATATGTTAACTACAAAACGAACGTGGCAGCCAAGTGAAGTTGAAAGTTTTAAATAGACTTTTCTCGCGATTTAATGATCCAATCGCAATGAAACTTGGTGCAGCAAATGTTTATACACATTGTAATGAACTGGTGTCTAATATAGTACAATTGTTTATATAACCTCAAGTTGGCGGTTGTGCGAATTTTAAAATTAAGTTTTTATTTCTTATTTCGTAATCATGCGATCGAAGTAAAAGTTTGAATAATGACACTACGCAATAATTGTCCTTTAATGGTACATAACGCTATGGCCTATGCATATAACAATCCAACATGACGACCATCCGAAATATTTAGACGGTTCTCAATATCTACGAATCTATTTCAGCAATCAAACTGAATTTTTTTATGCTCATAGGGAATATGAACATAAATTCACCTATAGGACTTTCAATAAATTGGTGATCACATATCCAACATGGTGGCGACGCGAAATATAAATATTTAAATGGACGTTTCTCGCAATTTAACCATCCAAGTGCAGTGAAACTTGGTACAGTAAATGCTTATGCAAATGTTAATCCATTGGCATCTAATTTATTTCAATCTTTTCCATAACCACAAGATGGCAGCTGTGCGAAATTTTTATATTTCGTTTTTACTTCTTGTGTCCTAATCGTGCGATTGGAGTTTGAATACTACACGTACACAATAATCTTCATGTAACAGTAAATAACTCTAAGACCTTCATATATAAAAATGCAACATGGCAACCATCCTTAATATTTAGTCGGTTCTCAATATCTACGAATCTATTACAGCAATCAAACTGAAATTTTGTATGTTGATAGTGGCAATTAACATAAGTAGGATATATGAAAATAGGCTTCAGTTCTTCACGGAACTACTTGTTTGTGTTGAGTTTGCTCTTGCCACATTGATAAATGGGTATAATGGTTTGATTTGTGCCTTGGTTCGTTGGATAGTCGTTTCTATGTGTTGGTCTAGTACTAATTTTTTGTTAAGTTAAATGCCTAGGTATTTGATATTGTCTACGCATTCTATGTCAGTATTTTATAGTTGTATTGTTTGTCGTGGGTCTTGGAAACTCAATTTGAAGTGTATTGCTTTTGTTTTGGTAAGTGTTACTTGCATTTTGTTTTGTGTGAGGCAGGGTTCGAGTTGTTCCTGGAGGTAGCTCGGTATTTCTTGATTTTACCATCAGTGCTGAGTCATCAATATAATTGCTATGAAGGCTATTCTATTTTTGTGGATGTCATTAATATATACTAGAAAAAGGATGGTTCCCAATATACTACCTTAGGGGACACTGAAATTTATGTTGTGTGTAGTAAAATTTGTGTTATAAATATTTATGTAAAGTTTTCGATTTGTATGATATTGATTTATAATTTTTATATACAGTAATATGTTGGGATATTAAAGTTGATTAATTTGTGAATTAGATTGGGGTGAGCAAATCCGTCAAAGGCTTGTTGGTAATCAACAAGTAGTTCCGTGAAGAACTAAAGCCTATTTTCATATATCCTACTTATGTTAAGAGTCATTATCAACATACATAATTGCAGTTTGATTGCTGAAATAGATTCGTAGACATTGAGAACCGACTAAATATTGCGGATGGTCGCCATATTTGTATATATGTAGGTATTAGAGTTATGTCCTGTTACCTGAACATTATTGTGTACGTGTAGTATTCAAACTTAAATTGCATGATTGGGACACAAGAAGTAAAAACGAGATTTTAAAATTTCGCACAGATGCCACCTTTTGGTTATGGAAACAATTGAAATGAATTAGATGCCAGTGGATTAACAATTGTATAAGCATTTACTGTAACACGTTTCACTGCACTAGAATGGTTAAATTGCAAGAAACGTCCATTTAAATATTCATAATTCGCGTCGCCGCCATGTTGGATTTGTGATCACCAGGTTATTGAAAGTCCTATAGGTGAACTTATATTCGAAGCCCCTATGAGCATTAAATTTCAGTTTGATAGCTGCAATAGATTCGTAGATATTGAGAACCTTCTAAATATTTCGGATGGTTGACATGTTCGATTGTTTTAAGTATAGGCCATAGTGTTATGTACCATTAAAGACAATAATTGCGTAGGTTCATTATTCAATCTTTCACTTCGATCGCATTATTACGACACAAGAAATAAAAACTTAATTTTAAAATTCCCACAGCCGCCATCTTGAGGTTATGTAAACAATTGAACTAAATTAGATGCCAGTGCATTGCAACGTGTATAAACATATGCTGTACCAAGTTTCATTGCGTTTGGATCATTAAATCGCGAGAAAAGTCTATTTAAAACTTTCAACTTCGCTTTGCCGCCATGCTCGTTTTGTAGTTAACAGGTTTTTGAATGTCTCATAGAATAGATGAACTTCCAGTAGTGCCCTTTATCTCCGTACAAAATTTCAGGGTGATATCAGAATAGTTCCGGAGGTATAGAATGCCGGTGAAATATTTCGCACAGCCACCATCTTGATATTATGTAAACAATTGAATGAAGTTAGATGTCGGTGCATTACAATGTGTATAAACATATACTGTACCAAGTTACATTGCGTTTGGTTGGTTAAATCGCGAGAAACGTCTATTTAAAAGTCGCAACTTCGCTTGGCCGCCATGTTGGCTTTTTAGTTACCAGGTTTTTGAAAGTCACATAGGTGAATTTGTAGTAGTTCCTTTTATCACCGTACAAAATTTCAGGGTGATATCGGTAATAGTTTCGGAGATATTGAATGCTGGTGGTATATTTCGCACAGCCGCCATATTGAATTAGTGAGACGTAGAAAAATTTGAAGGGCACGGTCGGAGTCGGCCAAAATGGTTCTATGACCTTACCGAGTTTCATTGAAATCGCTCCAGCCACTTAGAAGTTATTAGGGACACACACACACATCACACAGACACGCACACATACGCACACACACACGCGCGAACGCGCGCGCGGACAAAAGGTGATCTCATAAGTCTTTTTTTTTTTTCATAAAATAAAAATAGGCTAATAAATAAGGCAACGGTACCTTGTTTATGACGTAACAGTATGTTGTTTTGTAGTTGAGTGATTTGCTCTGAAGCCAAATTGCTCGTTAATTAATTTGTCGTTCATGTGTTCAATGATTATATTGTATCTTTCGAATAATTTTGATATAATGCTTAAGAGGCTGATGGGTAAGCAAACATTTGGTATGTTTCTGTTTTTACCGGTTTTGGGAAACAGATGTACATTGGTTAGGAAAATACTTAAATGTTATCATGGTATTAAATAGGTTTGATAACTGTTGCTTGGCTATATAATTGACCATTAAATAATGAATCTCGTCGTGTCTGGGTGCTTTGTTGTTATGTAGTTTTAGGTAGATTTCATTAGAAAGCTAACTATTGCAATGGGTCCCATGTTTCGACTTCCGGAAAATTTCGACATATCTTCGCGTTTCACATCCCCCAGACCCCAAAACCACCGTCAGTTCAAAAGTTTATATATAATTTATGTATATATATATGTATATATATATGTATATCAGTTTCTTGTGGACACGATAACTGCCGTAATTTTGCACCAATTACTTCGCATTTTTTACCGAAGATGTATACCTATAAAATCTCGGTCGAGTTCGTTACTGGGCTAAATCGGTCGAAGGGGGTGAAAATGGGGGGCTTTTTTCGAAAAAGTGAAATTTCGCTATAACTCTCTTAATACGTGCAATATCGAATCCATTCAAAGTTCATAATATGTGTCGGATAAGTGCCAAAAATTTATGTCAAATAAGATTTTTGATAGCACCAACCATTGACCAAAGGGGTGGAAAAAAGTGGGTTTTTCGGGAAACATTAATCATATCTCTCTTAATAGGCACAATATCAAAACCGTACAAAATGGACAATATTCCCCTAATAATTACCTAAAACTTTTGTCTGAAAGAATTTTTGATATGACCCACCATTACGCCAAGGGACGAGAAAAATGATTTCGGAATTATAAGAAAATGCCAAGAGCTATCAGTGGTTGCCATGGCAACACTACTAAATTGATGAGGCATGGACCATCAGACGTTGCCATGACAACGCACTTGCACGAGATCAGATTCAGTATTTCCATCTGATTAAGTGGTTGGTTGGTTGGTTCTTAAGTTTAGGGGCTGCGACAACGCGGTCATGTAGCCCCGTGTACTTTGGGTGTGTGTAGAATCTGTCTGATAACCGGTGTTAATTGTGATGACTGTATTAGTGTGTGTTATCTGTTTGTTAATTTAAGTACTGCAACTAACAATTTTTCAGATAGTTCCTACTTTTGCCGCCAAGCGCCACTGTCAACGACTACGAGGCCAAGTTCAGAACTGAGCTACTAGACGCCGCCGCAGTCGGCTCTTGGCAACGAACATAGAAACCTAAGAGCGTTGTATACATTCTTAACCTATCCAATTTAGCTTCACACAGGTGCAATTAGTGGAAGGATCTTTAACATGCCATAAATCTATGACATGGGACCGCCGGCTTTACTTCCCCTCCGAAGGAAGGCATACTGAGGGATATTTAACGCTCTTAAAAATCCGACGGCTTCGGCCGGGTTTGAACCCGGTATCTTGGGCATAGAAGCTCAGCATGTTACCGACTACGCCACCAAAGCCGCCTGATAAAGTGGGAAGCGGCTTCGGTGACGTAACTGGTAGCATGCTGAATGTCTATGCCCAATGTCGCGGTTTCAAAGCCGGCCGAAGTCGTCGGATTTTCTAAGAGCACTAGAATCCCTCAGTATGCTTTCCTTTGGAGGGGAAGTTCCAACGTTCGTTGCGAGTTGATGGTTGGGGTGGCATCTAGTAGCCAAGTTCACAGCTAGGTGTCGTTGACGGTTGTACCTGGTAGCAACATTAGGAACTACTGCTTGAAATTGACCGTCTGCAGTACTTACATGAATTAAGACTAATACAGCCATTACAATTCACACCGTGTATCAGACAGATTCTACACTCACCCAAAGTACACGGGGTTAGATGACCGCGTTGTCGCAGCCCCTAAACTGAGGAACCAACCAGAGGTAGATTTCGTTAGAAAGCTAACTATTGCAATGGGTACCATGTTTCGACTTCCGGAAAATTTCGACATATCTTCGCGTTTCACATCCCCAGGCCCCAAAACCACCGTCAGTTCAAAAGTTATATATAATTTATGTATGTATATGTATATCAGTTTATTGTGGACACGATAACTGCCGTAATTTTGTACCAATCACCTTGAATTTTTTACCGAATACGTATACCTATAAAATCTCGGTCGAGTTCGTTACTGGGCTAAATCGGTCGTTGGGGGGTGAAAATGGGGGGCTTTTTTTTCGAAAAAGTGAAATATTGCTATAACTCTCTTAATATGTGAAATATCGAATCCGTTCAACATTCATACTATGTGTCGGATAAAGCCCAAAAATGTATGTTTGAAGAGTTTTTTTTATAGCACCAACCATTGACCAAAGGGGTGGGAAAAAGTGGGTTTTTCGGGAAACATTAATCATATCTCTCTTAATAGGCACAATATCAAAACCGTACAAAATGGACAATATTCCCATAATAATTACCTAAAACTTTTGTCTGAAAGAATTTTTGATATAACCCACCATTATGCCAAGGGATGAGAAATATAATTTCGGAATTATAAGAAAATGCCAAGACCTATCAGTGGTTGCCATGGCAACACTACTAAATTGATGAGGGATGAGCCATCAGACGTTGCCAAGATAACGCACTTGCACGAGATCAGATTCAGATTTCCATCTAAGTGTGAAGCGGCTTCGGTGACGTAACTGGTAGCATGCTGAATGTTTATGCCCAAGGTCGCGAGTTCAAAGCCGGCCGAAGTCGTCGGATTTTCTAAGTGCGCCAAAAATCCCTCAGTATGCTTTCCTTTGGAGGGGAAGTTCCAACGTTCGTTGCGAGTTGCTGGTTGCGGTGGCATCTAGTAGCCAAGTTCACAGCTAGGTGTCGTTGACGGTAGCAACATTAGTAACTACTGCTTGAAATTGACCGTCTGCAGTCCTTACCTGAATTACAGACTAATACAGCCATCCCAAAGTACACGGGGTTACATGACCGCGTTGTCGCAGCCCCTAAACTGAGGAACCAACCAAAATCTCTGTGGTAGATATAATTTTGCGTGAAGAAGTAACAGACCGTTACATAGTTGCACATCAGTGTCAAAACCTAGCATAAGGACAGTGTGACCACAAGTATAAAAATGGACCCCAAATGACAAGAAGGTTACCGTTCCCATAAGACAATAAAATGTTTAAAATAAGCATAAAATGACGAAAAACAAAGTTAATTAAGCTCCAATTATAAAATACCTTCTCGCATTAAATGAGGTCTGATCCTTCTACGAAAATCTGCATATTCTGCCTATTTTCGCCTATCCCCAAGTTTGTCCGGTGAAATCTACCTCCGCCTTCCGGCGTGCCGAGAGGACTTTTTTTTTAATTGGGTTGTGCGTTTCTTTGATTGTTATTGGAGGGGTAGGGCCGTTGTTAGTTGTTAATAGGAAGTTTTATTGTGTTATTGACGTGGTTGACGGGATTTAGCCTATCTCTATTTGGTGATTATTGGGTTTAAAGTGTTCTCATAGAGTGGTGACCAACAGCTCCGTATTTTCTCCATTTGAGGTAGCTATTGTGCCATTGCTAATGTTTGGTGGGAAGATTATTTGGTTTTTCTTAGTGATAATTTTTGCCGTCTCCCAAAGGGAGTTGTTAATATTTTAATTAGGGTTTAGATTAATAAGTTTGTTGTATCGGGACTCGATTGGGTGTTTAATTAATGCGCGTTTAGTTACGGAGTGTAGTCTGTTATATTCGATTTAATGTCGTAGAGTCCTGGAGCATCTATACAGTTTATTGGCGTTATACTTATTTTGGATATATTAGTTTAAGGATGTTATCTGGGAGATATTTAGGTGTCCGTGTGATTAGAAGGTAGTTCAGTGGTAGAATTTACTTTATTTCTGATACTTCGGGTGGCAACAATAACTCAAGTTGAAATCTATATTGAACCCAAGCTATTCTCCTGGATTTTATGAGATTTTAGTCTATTTTAATTTTATAAAAAAATAGGCTTATGCGATCATATTTTGTCCGCGCGCGTGTGTGTGTGTGTGTGTGTGTGTGTGTGTGTGTCCAAATAACTTCTAAGCGCCTGGAGCGATTTCAATGAAACTCGGCAATGTCATAGTACTATTTTGGCCGACCCTGACCGTTCTCTTAAGAATTTTATTACGTCTCACCAATCCAACATGGCGGCTGTGCGAAATATTTCACCGGCGTTCTATATCTCCGAAACTATTACCGATATCACCCTGAAATTTTGTACAGTGATAGAGGGCACTACTGAAAGTTCACCTATGAGACGTTCAAAAATCTGTTATCTACAAAACAAACATGGTGGCCAAGCAAAGATGAAACATTTAAATAGACTTTTCTCGCGATTACACCATCCAAACGCAATGAATCTTGGTACAGCGAATGTATATACACAGCATAATGCACTGGACTGTGATTTAGTTCAATTGTTTACATAACTTCAAGATGGCGGCTGCACGAAATATGTCACCGGCATTCCATATCTCCGAAACAATTACTGATATCACCCTGAACTTTTGTACGGGGAAAAAGGGCACTACTAGAGGTTCAGCTATGAGACATTCAAATGTCTGTTAACTACAAAACGAACATGACGGCAAGCGAATTTGAAGCGTTTAGCCTAAATTGACTTTTCTCACAATTTAACCATCCAAACGCAATGAAACTTGGTACAGCAAATGTTATACACATTGTAATGCACTGACATCTAATTTAGTTCAATTGTTTATATAACTTCAAGATGGTGACTGTGAGAAATACTTCACCAGCATTCTATATCTCCAAAATTCTTACCGATATCATACGGACATTTTGCACAGAGATGGCACTAATTCAAGTTCATCTATGTAACTTTCGAAAACCCGTAAAGTGCAAAAGGAACATGGTAGCCATGCGAAGTTGAAACATTTTAATAGACTTTTCTCGCGTTTTAATTATCTGAGCGCAGTGAAATATGGTACAGTAAATGTTTATATACTTTGTAATGCACTGACATCAAATTTACTCCAATTGTTCACATAACCTCAAGATGGCAGCTGTGCTCAATTTTAAAATTAAGTTTTCACTTCTTGTGTTGGCCTATTTATCATGCGATCGATGTAAACGTTTGAATAATGAACCTACGCAAAAATCATTATCTGATAGTACATAACTGTAGTGTCTACATATATAAAATCAAACATGGCAACCAAGCGTAATATTTAGATGGTTCTCAAATTCAATTAATCTATGATAGCAATCAAACTGAAATTTTGTATGTTGATAGAGGCTATGAACTTAACATGCGGCGACGCGAAATGTAAATATTTAAATGGACGTTTCTCGCGATTTAACCATCCGAGCGCAGTAAAACTTGGTACGGTAAATGCTTATACAAATTTTAATCCACTGGCATCTAATTCATTTCAAATGTATTCATAACTACAATATGGCAGTTGTGCGAAATTTTTAAATCTGATTTTCATTTCTTGTGTCCTTATCATGCGATTGAAGTTTGAATACTACATCTACATAATAATCATCATGTAATAGTACATAACTCTAAGACCTACATATTTCAAAATCCAACATGGCGACCGTCCGAAATATTTAGACGGTTCTCAATATCAACGAATCTATTACAGCAATCCAACCGAAATTATATATGTTGATAGGGGCAATTATCATAAGTAGGATATATGAAAATAGGCTGTATAGTTCTTCACGGAACTACTTGTTTAGTGTTAATATAATCAATGTCGGCTCCGATATCTACTATTACTGGTAGATGGTCGCAGGAGAGTGAGTGCAGCACATTTATGTTTATATTGTAATGTATGTCCTTGACTAAGGAAACGTCGAGGATATCACCATCCTCAAGCACGCCACTTCTTCTTCGTGTGTTGTCTGTTGGTTCTGTTGGCGTGAATTAGGTAATGGTTGTTTTTCTGTGGTTTTGACGGTGGTATCCGTTGGTTACGACGCTGTTCCATATTAGGTAGATTTCATTAGAAAGCTAACTATTGCAATGGGTTCCATGTTTCGACTTCCGGAAAATTTCGACATATCTTCGCGTTTCACGTCCCCCAGACCCCAAAACCACAGTCAGTTCAAAAGTTTATATATATGTATATCAGTTTCTTGTGGACACGATAACTGCCGTAATTTTGCACCATCACTTTGAATTTTTTACCGAATATGTATACCTATGAAATCTCGGTCGAGTTCGTTACTGGGCTAAATCGGTCGAAGGGGGTGAATATGGGGGGCTTTTTTTTTCGAAAAAGTGAAATATTGCTATAACTCTCTTAATATGTGAAATGTCGAATCCGTTCAACGTTTATACTATGTGTCGGATAAAGCCCAAAAATTTATGTTTGAAGAGTTTTTTTATAGCACCAACCATTGACCAAAGGGGTGGGAAAAAGTGGGGTTTTCGGGAAACATTAATCATATCTCTCTTAATAGGCACAATATCAAAACCGTACAAAATAGACAATATTCCCCTAATAATTACCGAAAACTTTTGTCTGAAAGAATTTTTGATATGACCCACCATTACGCCAAGGGATGAGAAAAATTATTTCGGAATTATAAGAAAATGCCAAGAGCTATCAGAGGTTGCCATGGCAACACTACTAAATTGATGAGGGATGAGCCATCAGACGTTGCCATGACAACGCACTTGCACGAGATCAGATTCAGTATTTCCATCTGACTAAGTGGGAAGTGGCTTCGGTGACGTAACTGGTAGCAAGCTGAATGTCTATGGCCAAGGTCGCGGTTTCAAAGCCGGTCGAAGTCGTCGGATTTTCTAAGAGCGCTAAAATCCCTCAGTATACTTTCCTTTGGAGGGGATGTTCCAACGTTCGTTGAGAGTTGCTGGTTGGGGTGGCATCTAGTAGCCAAGTTCACAGCTAGGTGTCGTTGACGGTAGTACCTGGTAGCAACATTAGGAACTACTGCTTGTAATTGACCGTCTGCAGTCCTTACCTGAATTACAGACTAATATAGCCATCCCAAAGTACACGGGGTTACATGACCGCGTTGTCGCAGCCCCTAAACTGAGGAACCAACCAAAATCTCTGCGGGAGGTATAATTTTGCGTGAAGAAGTAACAGACCGTTACATAGTTACACATCAGTGTCGAAACCTTGCATAAGGACAGTGTGACCACAAGTATAAAAATGGACCCCAACTGACAAGAAGGTTACCGTTCCCATAAGACAATAAAATGTTTAAAATAAGCATAAAATGACGAAAAACGAAGTTAATTAAGCTCCAATTATAAAATACCTTCTCGCAATAAATGAGGTCTGATCCTTCAACGAAAACCTGCATATTCTGCCTATTTTCGCCTATCCCCAAGTTTGTCCGGTGAAATCTACCTCCGCCTTCCGGCGTGCCGAGAGGACTTTCTTGTGTTCTTGCCATTTATTCCTGGGCAAATATCTATAATTATCTAATCGCTGTGTTGTATTCTGCGGTTTGATGCGTTGTATGCTGATATAATAGTGTATTTATTGTGATTTATGTCTATTGTTATCGATGTTGCTACTATGTTTATTAGTTGAGGTAGTGGTTCCTCGTAGTGTGGTAAGATGTTGCGGATGGCTATGAGCATTCCTCTGTCAAACCCGCCTCTTCTCAGTTTTGCCTCACGAGTCTGAGTGTAGTCCGTTTCAGCCCCCAGACCGGAATTAAATTTATTGGTAGAGCCATGAATCGAACTCAGAGCTTGAGAGCTCACAGCCAAGAATGTTGGCCACTACACCAGGAAGTGATTGGTAGAAAATATATCGCACATACTGTATGAAATTCATGTGAAAACGACACATATTAAGTCATTCACATATTATTATTTTCTTCTAGCCTGGTCTAATAGAGAACATAGAAATATCGTGAATATTTTCTAAAACTGTTGCTCTCTTTCTAGAGAAGTACACTGCATTCTTAATGCATTTCTAATTCCTTGCATAAAGACTGCGATTACGACACACTTTAAATTGATAATATCAGTATATTTCATCGTCGAATGGCACATTTTAATATATTATTTAATTAATTAAGGACAACACAAACAAAAGCCACCAAAACACAACATGGAATTTAGAGGACAACATGACCAGACAAACTGTAACACGAAACACGAGCAATATTGAATAATAACACCTGATAATAATTAACAAATCCAATTTGAAATAATAGACTTCATGAAATAGTGGATTCGATTGACATTAAAACCAAGACTATTTCACGATCTAAAATACTACTTGACAGCACATGGTAATAACAAGGTATAACAAGAAGTTCCGTAACGAACTAAAGAGCCTAGTTTTCTTATAATTTAAGATCTATGCCAATGATTAATCTATATGGATCTATCTAGAATAATGACGAAATTAAGTTGGTAATATCGAAATTTCTAATTAGTTCGAAATACTGTATATCTGGCATACTGTAGCCTAATAGAGAACTACATTTGGCAGCCCTGGTGACTGAATAGATTCTTAGTTCCAACTCTTAAGGTACAGAATACAAAATTTGGTTGAAGTCCAATGGATAGCATGGACGTTACATGCAGTTAAACATTGGATCTAACAGCGCGCGTGAAATCATGTTGGCAACAATGACATACATGTATTGGTCAGAAATAATGTGAAATAATATGATCTATTGTTGTGTCCATTTTGAATAAAATCCATTAGTTTGTATAGAAGTTACATGCATTTTAAAATTGGATCTATCAGCAGGCTTAGCATCATGTTGGCAGCACTGACGTATATTAGTTACTCCAAATTAATCTAGATTGCCAGGTACTATACGTGTGCAAAGTTTAGAGCTATTGGCTTGCATACTTTCTGATATATTGATATTAGGGTAACAAAAATAGAGACAGTATTTACTAACAGTTGGCAGCCCTGGTTACTCTTAAGAATCGGCATATACATATCTGTTATGGTACACATAGCACACACGAAATTTGGTTGAAATCCAAATGATAGTATAGAAGTTACATGTATTTAAAGTTGGACCTCTCAGCAGGCTTAGAATCATGTTGGTAGCTCTGACGTATATAAGTTTCTCCAAATTAATATAGAATGTCAGGTACTATACGTGTGCATAGTTTAAAGCTGTCGGTTGCCATACTTTCAGATATATTGGTATCTGGATAAAATAAATTGAGAGCATTTATTAACAGTTGGCAGCCCTGGTGGATCTTAATAATACGTTCAGTCATGTCTGTTTATGTACTCATAGCACATACGAAATTTGGTTGAAATCCAATTGATAGTGTAGAAGTTATATGCATTTAAAATTTGGACCTATCAGAAGGCGTATATTAATTTTGGCAACACTGCGATGTATGGCCTCCTGGAAATTAAACTGCAATATTATTATCTATACGTGTGCCAATTTTGAAATAGCTCCTATTCATACCTTCCAAGATATCCAACATGGAGCTCAAATTTCAATTGCGATTTTTCATCAGTTGGTAGCACTGACATCATTTCCAAATATGGCCGTGAGATATTCAGGTATAGATGTTTACTCCTACCAAATTTTGTTTCGATTGCTGCAGCCGTTTAGGAGTTGATAGGGGGGGACACACACACAGCCAGACAGACAGAAGGACAGACAGAAGGACAGACAGACAGAAGGACAGACAGACAGACAGACACACATTTGCCCGATCTCATAAGTCTACTTTTTCCTTATTTTTGCAAAATGTGAAAAGTAGGCTAAAAATTAAATAATACAGAACTTTCAGTACCGTACAGTATCTCTACAATAGTATGAAATAAGAGTCCCCGATTCTTCGATCTAACGGGTAATCTCGAGAACCACTGGATAAATTTTGATGTGGTTTTCACCATTCTGTAAAGGATTTTTCGAGAAAGGATTCTGTATAAAAACATTCATCTAAGACCAAAGGAAACCAAGCAGTAACGATTCCAGTGAATCGAGTCGAAGAATAACCTGCCGTCCGTGTGCCTTTGAAGCTTATGCTGGGTAAACCATTAAAATATGTATATGCTATGTGTATAAGAATTGTTCACCCTGAAATGTTCTATAGAACAGTCCTGGACAGCATATGTCTATCTTTAATACATCGCCTACTATAAGTGTTTTTGCGTTTTCATTTCTTCCAACAATCTCCATTCAGTAGATATTTGAATTCCTAGCTTCGGAGCAAGTTTACAAGCGAGCCTATCACCCCAGCTTCGTCCAGCATCAAAATGTCGAATCGTGTCGAGTTAAGACTTCAGAGAAGAGTAGCTTATATGTGTTTGGAGTTACGCTGTTCACCTCGAATTTTCTGAATTTAGTCTGGGACTGGCCGTCCGTGCGCCTTTTACGATAACGCTGGGTAAACAGTTAAAGATACCGGGTGAAGTGTGGGTGGGTTTCTAGTATTTGATAACATTTTCATATTAATTACCTGGATGCGAGTTAAAATAGGCCTACATGTTTAAATATGTTCAAAGGCACTTTTGTAAAGACGTCCATTTCTATTAGACTTCTACGGTAAACTCAAAATTGTATTCTTAGAGTTAAGATTTTAGGCGACTTCGGTGGCGTAGTTGGTAGAATGCTGAGCTACTATGCCCAAGATCGTGGGTTCAAAAATCCGTCAGTATGCCTTCCTTCGGAGGGGAAGTAAGGCCGGACGGCCCATGTCATAGATTTATGGCATGTAAAAGAACCTTTCACTAACTAAACTTGTATGAAGCAAAATTTCTAGGTTAAGTTTGATTAATGCTCTTAGTTTCAACGTTCGTCACCAGGCGATGGTTGCAATGGCATCTAGTAGTAACCAAGTTCACATCTAGGTGTCGTGGACGGTAGCATTTGGTAGCGAAAGTATAAACTACTTGAAATTATCGTCCGCAGTCCTTACTTGAATTAAGAACAGATAACACACACTAATACAGTCATCAGAATTAACACCGGTTATCAGACAGATTCTACACATACCCAAAGTACACGGGGCTACATGACTGCGTTGTCGCAGCCCCTAAACTACGAAACCAACCAATCAGAGTTAAGTTTAATTTTCTATATTGTTTTCGGGGTGGGGATTCCCCATTTAGTGTACAGTATAAGTACTGTATTGTAGTAATAAAAGCCATTTTTCAGTCTTGCCAAATTCTATTAAATAATGCTTTTTAATCGGTCAACGCTAATTTTGCCCAATTATATACTTGTAGGATATGTACATATTTGTTTTTCAGCCAAATGTAATTGGGCACAATTTGTGTTGACCGACTGAAAAGCTTTCTTTAATAAGTACTGCAAGTTATAGTTAGAGCCCTGCACGGATAGACAAAACGTTATCCGCATCCGCACGACTGTTATCCGCATCCGCCCCGCATCCCCATGACTGTTATCCGCATCCGCCCCGCATCCACATGACTGTTATCCGCATCCGCCCCGCATCCACATGACTGTCATCCGCATCCGCCCCGCATCCCCATGACTGTTATCCGCATCCGCCCCGCATCCACACGACTGTTATCCGCATCCGCCCCGCATCCCCATGACTGTTATCCGCATCCGCCCCGCATCCACACGACTGTTATCCGCATCCGCCCCGCATCCACATGACTGTTATCCGCATCCGCCCCACATTCACACGACTGTTACCCGCATCCGCCCCGCATGACTGTTATCCGCATCCGCCCCGCATCCCCATGACTGTTATCCGCATCCGCCCCGCATCCACATGACTGTTATCCGCATCCGCCCCGCATCCACATGACTGTTATCCGCATCCGCCCCGCATCCCCATGACTGTTATCCGCATCCGCCCCGCATCCACATGACTGTTATCCGCATCCGCCCCGCATCCCCATGACTGTTATCCGCATCCGCCCCGCATCCACATGACTGTTATCCGCATCCGCCCCGCATCCACATGACTGTTATCCGCATCCGCCCCGCATCCACACGACTGTTATCCGCATCCGCCCCACATTCACACGACTGTTATCCGCATCCGCCCCACATTCACACGACTGTTATCCGCATCCGCCCCACATTCACACGACTGTTATCCGCATCCGCCCCACATTCACACGACTGTTATCCGCATCCGCCCCGCATCCACACGACTGTTATCCGCATCCGCCCCGCATCCACACGACTGTTATCCGCATCCGCCCCGCATCCACATGTCTGTTATCCGCATCCGCCCCGCAACCACACGACTGTTATCCGCATCCGCCCCGCATCCACACGACTGTTATCCGCATCCGCCCCGCATCCACACGACTGTTATCCGCATCCGCCCCACATCCACATGACTTTTATCCGCATCCGCCCCACATCCATACGACTGTTATCCGCATCCGTCCCGCATCCACACGACTGTTATCCGCATCCGCCCCGCATCCACATGACTGTTATCCGCATCCGCCCCGCATCCACATGACAGTTATCCGCATCCGCCCCGCATCCACATGACTGTTATCCGCATCCGCCCCACATCCATACGACTGTTATTTGCATCCGCCCCACATCCACACGACTGTTATCCGCATCCGCCCCGCATCCACATGACTGTTATCCGCATCCGCCCCGCATCCACATGACTGTTATCCTCATCCGCCCCGCATCCACATGACTGTTATCCGCATCCGCCCCATATCCACACGACTGTTATCAGCATCCGCCCCGCATCCGCACGACTGTTATCCGCATCCGCCCCGCATCCACATGACTGTTATCCGCATCCGCCCCGCATCCACATGACTGTTATCCGCATCCGCTCCGCATCCACATGACTGTTATCCGCATCCGCCCCATATCCACACGACTGTTATCCGCATCCGCCCCGCGTCCGCACGACTGTTATCCGCATCCGCCGCGCATCCGCACGACTGGTATCTGCATCCGCACGACTTTTATCCGTATCCACACGTTTGTTATCCAAACCCGCTAATATTACAATAATATTTTTTTTATTTATTGGATAAAGTATTAAAGCGTCACATTTAGAAATTTGAGGAGAAATTCGTTCCCTTAGGCTGTGAATCCCAAGGCAATGTTGGCTGAGTTTCTTCCCTCTGAGAGACACCAAGTAAAACAGAGGGCAGCTAATTATAGCACTTACTTAGTCGTTGGATATACGCACGCAGGCAAGCGCAGGTATATAGGACATCATTTTTGGCAAAAGTCAACACTAATTGAGGATATTTCCATGATTGGCTTCTCTCACTTCTCTATTATTCCCAGCGACAGCAAATAAGGAAATAACAAGAAACTTGAAAGACGCAGATCATAGCAAAATCTAATATCATTTTTAAAGAAGCCAGTTCAACATTGTATTCTACAAACTATCCACAAATTTACTCTGAACATTATCCGCAGCTTATCCGCTATCCGCACAGTCATGCAAACTATATCTGCAAGGCGAAAAATGTTGCGGATATCCGTGAGTATATCCACGGATATCCGCATCCACGCAGGGCTTTAATTATAGCAATACGACCCATGCTGATGAAGACACCAATTAAGAGTTAAAAACACGATACAATAAACATTAAAGTATATATTTAGAGGTATCTCTCAGTACTGAATTAATTAAGAAAGAGTGTAATAGCAGCCACAGAAATTCCCGAAATTTAATAATAACCTGTGCGAGAAATATCGCATGTTCGATAACCACCCACCCAGCCATAGTGTTAAGCGGGCTGGACGTGACACAATTCTGCCAGGGGCTATCTTCCTTTTTATTTGTTTAAACACACTTTTTAAAGAAATAAATATATTTCCGTTGACTTTTCAAAAAAATGCGAGATTTTTCCTGTATTATTCAGACGATTTGGAAGATTTTGGCCCAAAACGCACCTTCTAACTCTTTCTGGTTCAGGAGCTTGAGTGTTTTGTCGGGTGCCGGGTGCAAGATTTGTTATTTGCGCCCAGAGGGCAGCTTGCATGTCAAATTTTGTCGTTCCATGGAGTACTATGAAAGTCAAGGAGGTTAGATATCTAAGCTCCTTGACACTATAGCGCTCTCTAATAGAGAAAAATCCTGAGATTAATTTTGCCATTATGAACACGGCCTACTGAATTCAAATGGGTTCCTTAACATGCCAAACACATATGACAAGCGTGCTGTCACTTTTGTGGCCTTTCAAAAATCACTTACCATGGCCAGGAGCGAACCTGAAAGCTTGGGGGGTTGGTAGTCCGACACAACAACCACTCACCCACCGTGGCAAGCCCCGAAATTTGAATTATTCAAATAACTGCACGTAAATCCAGGGAAAAACGCGGGAATTTACTTTGGACTTTGAAAAGGGGCGTGTGACATGTATCGTAATATTGAGGTATGGTGCTACTCCAAGTAACACTTTGCATTCCATCTAAAATAATTATCGTATGCTATACAGTAAATACAGCGCGAGTGGTGCGCCTCTTTCAATATTGCTGGTGTTTTTGTGGGTGAAGATGAGACCCGTATCATGTCATGTCATGTAATGGAGTAGCATATTTGAGACTGCGTGAAATATTTTGATTTTATCAGTACATGGGTATTGGGGGTGAGAGTGGTTCAGAGTGTACTCATGTATGTACTAGCAGCTATAAACAAGTGACGGGGGAGTTGCGCTCGCTTAGCCAGGCCACGCGAATAAGCTAATATGCAGAGTAATTTCACGTGTTTGGCGGGGTAAACCTCCATCATGTATATTGGTTTGGGGAAGTGCCAAGGGAAAACTCAACTTGTAATTGCTTATTCATTGTGTTAAAATACCTAAAGTACGCGCATGAGCACTAGTCTTTTAAGAATGAAATGATGTGACCATACAATAATTAATTATTGTCGAGTTTATCGGACCATTATACTATACTACTCATACTAAGGTGCTTATAAATATTGAAGAGTAAAAGCACAAACTATCAAATCGAATTACGGGAAAATACTGATAAACAAATATTAAACACTCCAAGACCTGACTTCGGACCAGTATAGCCTATAGTCCGCGTCACCTTGAATAAGTTACTAACAATGTAACCTTATGACAGTCTATGAAAAGGGATCGACCTAATTAAGGATTTGTTAAATACCCAATTTTGAATCCTCTTTTCGTTTTTGCCATACTCTCAATGACCAATAGTGAATACACCAGATTGGTAAATAAAATAAAGTGGCTAGCATTCTTGGCTGTCATCGCGGAGGTCCGGGTTCAATTCCCGGCTCTGACAAGAAATAAAATTCTGGTCTGAGGGCTGGAACGATGTATACTCAGCCTCGAGTATAGGCAGGTTAGATACCTACCTCAGCCATCCTGGAAGTGGGTTTCCGTGGTTTCCCACTTATAATCCAGGCAAATGCCGGAATGGTACCTAACTTAAGGCCACGGCCACTTCCTGCCCAAATCCTACCTCGATTACAAACACACGCACTAGTAGGCTACAGACGCCAAACTGACACGGGTTATCAGACAACTTCAACACACACCCAAGCACACGGGGCTACAAGACCACGATGACGTAAGGCCGCTAAAATAAGTAACAACAACAAATAATTAAATTGGCACCATGTTAATGATATTTTAGCAAGTTCATTAGTTCTATTAGCTATAACAATGTATGAATTCTTGAATCTTTTTTCATGCTGACGTAGTAGTAATAGTAGTTGTAGTAATTCTATATTGAAGAAAGAAAAGGTAGTCTTATGATGTGCCATTGTGTCTGTCGGTATTGCATCTGTGTGCATAAATTAGTTTCCAACACAAAGTAAAAGAACTTTGTTGTGTTTTGAAATCGACTTAATGCGAAGTTTAAAACAAGACTAACTTTCTCAGAACAGAATTGTCTTACTACACAAAATTAGCTGAATTGAGGAAGTGTAACAAATTGGCTCACCTTTCAACTTCATACCATTATTACTGAAAGACAACTCCTGACCTTATTTGAATACACCCCTGCTCTATAATCATGGCGCCTCAAAGCCGCCTACTAAAATTATCACTAACAACTGGAAGCCAAGGAGGAAGGCTTGAAAATCTTCTACGTGTTAGGAAGAGCAATTTAGCCAGTCCACTTCACCCGCACACAGCACAAACTCCGTGATAATGAAGTCAACCGTAACACGACGCTGCAAAGTCTTCACTATTAAGCGAAAGCTTAAATTTATTGTTATTGTTTTTGTTTTTTAATTTTCGTAATTTAAGCCTCGTGGCGTAGTGGTTAGTGTTGTTGGCTGCCTCCCTGGATGCTTGGGTTCGATTTCTGATTCTGACAAGAAATGTAATGCAATTCTGGAACGGGCGGCTTTTGTGGCGTAGTTGGTAGCATGCTGAGCTTCTATGCATAAGATCGCGGGTTCAAACCTAGCCGAAGTCGTCGGATTTTCTAAAAACTTTAAAAACACCTCAGTACGCCTTCCTTCGGAGAGGAAGTAAAGACAAACCTTAGAAGAGGTGTGTTCGATTCCCACCTCAACCATGTTGGAGGTGGTTTTCCGTGCTTTCAAACTTTTACTCCCAAATGCCAGTAAGTTTCCTTCTCCTCATTCCTAATCCTCCCCTGAATTACAAGTATACACACTCATACAGGCATCACAATAATACAGGTTATCAAATAAAATAACACACACGCCAAAGTACTCGAGGCTGAATGACTCCGATCGTCATGCCCCTCAACTAAACGAACAATACTGTCTTGTATTTACTGTATGTTTGATTTTAATTACCTCTGCCCGATGATGTCTGCTTGACAAACGAAACATGTGATTCCTGCAACACCCCCTCCCCTTCTAATCTGTGCAAATAATCACATATTTTGATGATACGGTCTCATAATTTATTGTTGTTGTTAATTCATTTTAGGGGATTGGGGCATCTTGGTCATCAGCCCCGTGTAGTTGGTTGTATGTTGAATTTGTCTGATAACCTGTATGTCTGTGATGACTGTAGTAATGTATGCAGCTGTATCAGGGATAGGGATTGGGTAGGTGCCCCGGGACTTGAAATAACGTACTACCCCGGCATTTACTTGAAGGGAGAGTAAAAAAAAGGGGAAAAACCACACTCAGAATAACCGCTGTCAGCGCCGGGATTCGAACGTACGCTCTCCGGACGTGCTGCAGATGCCCGTGCGGTTGTGGTGCACGATTTCACGAGCACGGCTACGCCGAAGGACAGTGATATAATTGGGCGTAAATTCATGCTGAAAACTAAAAGTGAACCATCAATTGATATAAGATAACACTGGAACATGGCTTTAAAGCTTTCTGTAGTACTGTATGACGTGTTATACGAGAAACTTTTCTCATGAACAATACAATTTACCCTTCGCCAACGTCGCGTGTAGGACGCTGCCGGTGGATTGGCAGAAGACCGAGTCAGGATTACGCGACGTTCCGCCTATAAAGATGTCTTTAACCCATTGGTGACAGCACCGATCACGGACGGGCCCGTTGCTACACCGCCATCGATGTTTTGCCTCGTTACACAACGCACAAGGACCAGTGGAACTTTTATAACCAATACAGGATTCACGCCCATTTCGAAACCACTCATGTATACAGTGTGGTCCACCCGCCCCTTATTATTTAGTTTTATGAAACCCAACTAACATCTCAATTCTCCCGATGGTCGATATTGCTCTGCGCTCTGACTGTGTGACAGCAATGTAAATGGGTCATGGGTCTAGCAAAGAAAAACCGACCTTAAACTTTTCCCCGCCAAATACTATGGCCCATTCTACTAACATATGAATTACTGCTCCTTGAAATAACACACCTACACGTAATACGATCGAATTAATAGCTTACGCCACGTGATCTGTAATAGTAGAAAGTTAAATCAACACCATAAACCGTGATTGAAGACTTTGAGATGGACTTAAACGTTTGAGGTGGAACGGCTACAGTAACTATAGCACGTTTAGCGTGCGGCATTTACCATGTGTTGGTGGCTGAGAGGTTTAAAGCCTGACCGTACGTGGTGGGCGCGAGCGGGTAGAACGCTGCTTCGAATCCAGTAGAAGGCATACTTTTTTGAACGAAAGCCCACATTCCATTTTAGTTGGGATGTAACTACATTGCCACATTTATTGCCTTACGACGTATTTTTGTGAAGAGTACGTTGAATTTTGATGATTTATAAAGAAAATACGATCGAATAGGTACGACACGCCACGTGAACTGTAATGGCAGAAAACTAAAAAACTGGCATGAATATTAACATAACATATGAAAGTGTTGCTCCGGTGGTCCGGGTTCGATTCCCAGCTCTGCCAAGAAATGTAATACTTGTCTGAGGGCTGAAATTGGGTACACGTAGCCTCGTGAAGCAAATATGAGAAGAAGTGGGTTTGATTCCCACCTCAGCCACCCTGGAAATAGTTTTCCGTGGTTTCCCACTTCTACTCCGGCCAAATTCCGGAACGGATTCTATCTTAAGGCCACGGCCGCCCCCTTCCCAATCCTTAATTGCAAATACACACATCATTACAAGACCGCAATAACTCAGGTTATCAGAAAAATTCTACACACACACCCAAGTAAACGGGGCTAATTGACCGCGATGTTCTATCCCCTCAAATGAAACAAAACAACAACATATCGAAGGATATTCTGATCGCCAGTGCTTGCATCAAAGTATACGTAATCCTTAGAAATTCCCATGGTATTATTAGCATACTTTCGATTTTTGCAAAAAATGAAAGTAGACTTATGAGATCTACACAGGGCCAAAGATTGTGTGTCTGTCTGTGTGTGTGACTGTGTGTCTGTGTTGAGTGTGAGTGTGTGTACTCTGAATGTCTGCCCCCTCTATCTCTTCGAACACGGTGAAACCGAATTGAACGAAATTTGGTACAGAGGTAGCACTAGCGTAGAACACCTCAGTGTCATGTTTTATATCGCCACCATCTTGACGGAAACGTAATGGTGGCCACCCAAATGTTCAAAGCTTAAATCAAATTACGACTAACTTAATCATCCGATCTCTACCAAATTTTGCAACAACATATACTTGTATGGCGAGCGTCGTTTGACTGAACTACAAGGTCATCAGTCCATTAGTTTGCAGATGACGGCCATGTATGTGTGCAAATCGATTCCCCCTGTCAATTCAAACACGGTGATACTGAATTGAACGAAATTTGGTACAGAGGTAGCACTAGCAAAGGGCACTCCAGTGTCATGTTTAATATCGCCGCCTTCTTGACGAAAACGTAATGGCGGCCATCCTAATGTTAAAAGCATGAATCAAATTACGACCAACCTAATAATCTGATCTCTACCAAATTTTGCAACAACATACTTTTATGTATAGAGAATCTTTTGACCACACTACAAGGTCATCAGGCCAATAATGTGCGGATAGCGGCCATGTATGTGTGCAAATCGATTCCCCCTATCTTTTCAAACACGGTGAAACCGACTGGAACGAAGTTTGGTACAGAGGTAGCACTAGCAAAGGCCACCTCAGTGTCATGTTTTATATCGCCGCCATCTTGACGGAAACGGAATGGCGGCCACCCAAATGTTAAATTCTTAAATCAAATTACGACCAACCTTATCATTTGATCTCTACCAAATTTTTCATCAACATACCTTTTTGTGGGAAGCATCTTTTGACTGAACTACAAGGTCATCAGCCCAATAGTTTGCAGATAGCGGCCATGTATGTGTGCAAATCGATTCCCCACATCAATTCAAACACGGTGAAACCGAATTGAATGATTTTTTTTACAGAGGTAGCACTAGCAAAGGGCACATCATATTCATGTATAATATCCGTATAGCACGTTGTATTTCAAGAACCTACTACAACCAACATTCAATTATACTCCTTGAAAAGGACAAAGAGTTATAACAATACCCATGCATTTAGGAGAAAGTAGGCAATACGTTCTTTACCGAACATATTGTTTTGTTATTAAATATTAACAGAAAGTCATAGCATATCTTTAGGCCCGTATCACACGACACTAGCTGGCAAGGAAGCTGCTGTGATCGCTGGTACAAAATCCTGTAGGATTCTGTTCTCTTCGTCAGTACACCTGCTTGTATGACCGAAGTGTGTCACACGCTAGCATTTTGGACGCTAAGATGTATGAAATAAATCCGAAGGGCGGTCGTTTGAGGGCATTATTTGCAGTTATGTCGCCTTATTAACGTAAAGCGGTCGCGAAACTTGCTTTAAGTAAATTAGAAAACATGAAAGGTACTGAATGAATGCATCCCAATCAATATTTAAGATCTAACTGTAATAATTGATTATTTTACCATACGCGTTAATAAGACGCGCAATTAAAACCTCCAAAGTGTGTTGGAAATGTGTGCAAGTGTTATTGCGTCTGCTCGCTCTTTCGATGATCCCGGGTTCAAGGCTATCCAACGGCAGATTTTTTAAATTCCTTTAAACTATTTTATTACACTCTCCATACCTCGTACAGCAAGATTTCAACTTGGTTTTGTTCACATTATCTACGAAGACGATAGGGAAAGTTATTTTCTTGTCTCATTTAAATGGCTATTTTTCCTAAATACTGTTCAAAACCATGGATGGATACTATTCGTTATAATTATTATTTATTTAGTCGATTTTACTCTCCAGGTTAGGTTTCCCCACGGACTCAGCGTGGGATCCTATCATTACCGCCTCTACGGGCAGTGTCCTGGAGCTTGAAACATCTCGTCAGGGGGATACAACTGGGGAAGTGAGATCAGCACCTCGCCCAGGCGGCCTGCAAAGCGAACATTGTCCTCTTAAGACATGGGAAGGGAGGGGCAGATCGGGAGGGATAGGCGAGGAAGAGGGAAGGAGGCGGCCGTGGCCGTACGGTAGGTAACATCCCGGCATTTGCCCGAAGGCGAAGTGGGAAACCACGGAAAACCACTTCGAGGATGGATGAGGTGGGAATCGAACCCCCTCTACTCATTTGGACCACCCGAGGCTGAGTAGACCCCGTCCCAGTCCTCATACCACTTTTCAAATTTCGTGGCAGAGCCGGGAATCGAACCCAGGACGCCCGGGGAGGCAGCTAATCACGCTGACCACTACGCAACGGAGGCGACTCTATTCGTAATAATTAGAATTTTAATAGTTCAATATTTATAATAATATGACACGTTCTGTAATTACTGCCTTACTGCGAGGCTCAGCGGTAACGTTCCCGCTTGCTGTGCCCAAGGTTTCTGGTTCGTATCCTGGCGCAGTCAGCTGGCATTCGAGGGTGCGCAAATGCGAGGGAGCCGTGTCAGTTGATTTACTGGTACGTTGAAGATCCCCTTCGGAGCAAAATTCCGGCACCCTGACGTATCTAAAAGCCAGAGTAGTTAAAAGGGACGTAAAACCAATAATGTTATAATTATCTGTATTTACTGCATGTTTGGGGAAGATGACCTTGTAGTTCCGCCCCTTAAAACCTAACTATTATTGTAAGTGTATAGCAAGCGCTTTTCGCACAGACGCCGTTGAAAGAAATTATAGTTTCGGTCTGATATATTTATTCGTGAGCCTACCCACATAACAAATCTAAACAAATGTGTACAAAATTTCGAACACTTGCTACGTTGAATATACAGGATACCTTGCTTTCGTTCTACAGATCATTATGTCGTCGTCCAATCTGGCTGCGTACCGTCGGATAAGTACGGTGCTTTTGAGGACCAAATAAAAAATCACTCGTTGGAAGCGATAGATATGCGTCCATAATACATCCACAATAAACGACATTAAGCAAAAAAAAAGAAAATGTACTAGTTCAAGGTTCGAACCTACTACATTGTGACTTCGTTGAGTCTATCCTAACAATTCTTGATTTAGCCACCGTAGCTACCGAGAGCCATGGGTTATTGCTGGCACTTATTGAATCTATTCGGAGACACTTCCTGTCCAAACGTAAGAAGGTGTTATTCGGAGCTCTGATCGTTTCAATCATGCATTATATTTGAGGTCATTGAAAGAACACTGCCACTATTGATTTCTACTATATTCGCGAGGATGTACTCAACGGTAAAGTTGTACAATGGACGTAAGGGAGCATGTGCCAATGTTTTTAGGATGACTGTGATATACGCGTTAGTTGGGTTGCCTTCCTACAAAAAAATAAGGGGCGGGTGGACCACACTGTATATTGATTATAATTCCTGTGAACGACTCGGTCCCGCGCAATCCTGTTCACGCTACTCAAAAAGACCTCACCCGCCCCGAAGACGTAACTGGGGGATCTCTGGTTGCTAGAATTTGTGTTCGGCATCTTTAAACTTATTTTTTGTTTTTTCTTCAGAATTTTGACACTTTACAGGTAACGTCCTGAGATATCCAACTTACGTAAAAATACTAATCAATAATTAAAATCCTAAATTGCCTATTATTTAATACTGATTATAACTAATACATGTACTTTTTCATGAGTGTTTATTCATTCATTCATCTATCTATCTCTTTTTATTTATTTATTTAATTAATTATGTATGTATTTATTTATTTATTATATTTATTTATTTAATTAATTATTTATGTATTTATTTATTTATTTTATTTATTTATTTATTTATTTATTTATATCCCCGCCAAAAGATAGGGAAAGTATGTGTTGACCAACTGTATAGTTACAACTGATAATTTAAATTCCTAGAAATAAATATCGTTTGTATTTCGACTGGTTTGACTTTTCGGCATCGTCATGGGAAATGAGTAGCTAATGAAAATAGGAAGTTAGTTAGTTAGTTAGTTAGTTATTGAGGTTTTAAGGGGCGAAACAGTGATGTCATCTGTCCCAGAATAAAGGTAAAAGAATAAAACTGTAAAGCATTACAGGGCATAGACAAGTGGAAGAAGATTTAGCACACTTGAGTATATAGGCAGCGGAGGTATGTAGTATATCACAGAGGCAAAACATATGCAACACCAAGTGCATATTGCATCAGCGGTGTAACTACGAGGGGGAAGGGGATAATTACAGGTATCGACCCCCCTCCCATACAACCACAGCCAAATAATTTTGAAAATTAAATTCCTTGAAGTTGTAATAAAATTAATTCGTTCTCCATGACTGATTATTAATATAGATATAATACATGTGGGCGCCAGTTTACAAGTTTAGCGCTTGTAAATGATTAAACAAATAATATTTTGTAGAGCACAGCAGAACTCTCCATTCCCGAGGCATGGTGTGACATAACCTCAAACTAGGGTCATTAGACGAGAGGTAAGATACTATATACAGTAATATAATTTACTAGCAATCTACACATGTGGTGAAAACATGCAACAAGTGGTGATTGTGGCATCCGTAATAAAAGAGCTGACTGTAACTCTGACATAAATGAGGAAACACTTTCAATTGATATCAGCAAAACAATCACTCCCTGGGAAAATGGCTCTGGTTTGGGTAAACTCCCTTTCTGGTTCTTACCTCACAATGCACATTATTTTCATGATTCTAATCGCTTCTGCGTTTAGCATTCCTCTTTTGATCCTGCTCCTTACATAATTTCTAGCAACTCAATTCCGATCTCTCCATACACATTAGTTTTCATTGACTGTCGCAACAGTCCAAATCTGAATTCCTTAACGGAAATTCTTATTTTTTTCTTATATCATAACTCTTCTTCCCCGAATAAACAATTAGAGTAGGCCCTTCTATTCTTGACAATCTAGTTCGTATAGATCACAATATCACCACTACAACAAATTCAAAGCCACAGCAGCCAATCGTACGTTACCTATATAAAATATGTTAAGTTCTGCGTTTCACCTTTATAATACCTTCTCCATAGTTGTTTACTCCATGCTAGCAAATTAGAGTGCAGATACTAAAATACCAATACAAGTACATATATGGATCTTCTTAGGAATGCTACCATTACGTCACCTTCCAACAACTCATCACAATTGCACAATTTCACATATAAATAGTTCCAGTCACAATTTCTGAATATGTCACAAAGCTTTGAATTGTGATTAAAATCAATCTTTGGACTATTAAACTAAATCGAATAGTAGTGTGTTAACTAAGTCAAGTTAATTATCGGTAGAAAAGTTCAGACGATTTTGCAAAGAAGTTCCGAAATTTAACACTAACTTGTACTATATTCATGGTAAGTTAGAATTATACGTAGTCAGTAATCTACTGACCTATATCGGAAGAATGATACCCCTTAAGTCTTAAAGTCGTTCGTTTACAGGAGAGCGAGTAACCATTTTAACATTAACAATATTGACCTTAGTAGTTGTTATACTGTATATTCACTTCCAAAACCTTCACTTTCACAACATCCAATAAACGAAATCGTCATACAACTCACGTTTACTAGTTAAGGGCTTTTGAAATGCGTGAGTTATCTCACTTTACAAAATTGTTCATTTTGAAGCTTTTGTACATAAGTTACTAGTAAATGTTCTGTCATAAAATGGTGATAATTAATATCCGTGTTGACTCATAGTACTATCTTATTCAAAATCGCCTTGTCAAACACTACAGAATGTAGTTATATTACTGCTTATACGAACATGTGTCGGTGTTCAATGACACACTAGTCAGCGTAGATTGAATAAAAATAATCTTAAAACTAAATTTACAAAGAGAAAATGGATATCCTTACATACAGACTGCCATATCCATTAAGGAAGATTTATAGTCATAATACGACCGATTATAATAAACCACACTAAAGGATTGTGATATAACTGGAAGATACATCATATAGCAGCGACGTCCGATTCACTATAATCGAACCATATTTATTAACAAACAGTCCTTTAAGCTACATTTATATTCATTCTATTCTTATTTATTCATATGATTTCTAATTCCATTTGTGAGCTTTCTTTTTATTTAAATTTTCAGTAGTGTTTAGTAAGGATATCCATTTTCTCTTTTACCTTTGTAAACTTATTAGCCTATTTTCAATTTTGAAAAAATAGGCTTATGAGATCACCTTTTGTCCGTGTGTGTGTGTGTGTGTGTGTGTGTGTGTGTGTGTGTGTGTGTGTGTGTGTCTAATAACTTTTAAACGGCTCGAGCGATGTCAATGAAACTCGGTAAGTTCGTGGTACTATTCCGGGCGACCTCGACCGTGCCCTTCAAATTTTGTTACGTCTCACCAATCCAACATGGCGGCTGTGCGAAATATTTCACCAGCATTCAATATCTCCGAAACTATTACGGATATCACCCTGAAATTTATTACGATGATAAAAGGAACTACTAGAAGTTCACCTATGTGACTTTTGAACAACTGGTAACTACAAAACCAACATGGCGACCACGCGAATTTGCGACTTTTAAATAGACGTTTCTCGCGTTTTAAACAACCAAACGCCATAAAACTTGGTACAGTATATGTTTATACACTTTGTAATGCACCGACATCTAACTTGGTTCAATTGTTTATATAACCACAAGATGGCGGATGAGCGAAATATTTCACCGGCATTCTATATCTCTGAAACTATTAGCTCTATCACCCTGAAATTTTATACGGAGATAAAGGGCACTACTGGAAGTTCACCTATAAGACTTTCAAAAAGCGGTTAACTACAAAACGAACATGGCGGCCATGCGAATTTGAAAATTTTAAATAGACCTCTCTCGCGATTTAATGTTCCAAACGCAATGAAATCTGGTACAGGAAATGTTTATACACATTGTAATACACTGGTATCGAATTTAGTTCAATTGTTTACATAACCTCAAGATGGTGGCTGTGCGAATTTTAAAATTAAGTTTTTATATCTTGTGTCGTAATCAAGCGATCGAAGTTTGAATGCTACACGTACACAATAATCTTCATGTAACATTACATAACTCTAGGACCTAAATATATAAAATCCATCATGGCGACCATCCGAAATATTTAGTTGGTACTCAATATCTACGAATCTATTACAGCAATCAAACTGAAATTTTGTATGTTGATATTGGCAGTTAATATAAGTAGGATATATGAAAATAGGCTGTATAATTCTTCACGGAACTACTTGTTTTTAAGATTATTCTAATTCAATCTAAGCTTACGAGAGTGTCATTGAGCACCGAAACATGTACGTATAAGCAGTAATTAAACTACATTCTTTAGTGTTTGACAAGGCGGTTTTGAATCACATAGTAAATGTACCGTCTCCAATACTATCAAAATACAGCGTGAAATTGGATTTTTGATTTATCGAGAACCCTATATTTGTTTTTGTTGATTATGCCTCATTTTCCCGAACCATCACCCCAATACAATTTTGACTCCTCTCATCCTCTCCCGGAAGCAAATGCTAGTTACGCCACTGTATAGCATATATGAAGATCAGAAAAATACTTATTTCTTTAAAACTTGAAAGCTAAAGTCGACCACTCAAAGACATAAAACTTTGAATAAAACAAGAATATTGCGCATGATGTGTGCGTGCAGGAAGCCGATGGAAGTCTCTAAGTTTCTAAATTAAGTTACGTGCTTGTTGAGAACGCTGGAGGAAATGACTGACTTCGTTCATTCACCTGCGCCTCTTCACTTTCCACTTTCAACCCCAAATTAGTTTAAGATCATATCAACGTTGCCCCAAGCTTCCCATGTCACAACTACCGTAAGCGGTTCATGTTGCCCGCTCTCGGAAGTGGTTTGTCTATAACAGCTTCAATGACGGAAGCAGAATGATCATGTCTCAAATTCTGATTTCAATGAAAGTGATACAAAACCGAGAATTATATGTTTGTTCAATCGTCCTTCCTTCTCATATTCGTCAACCGTCTCCTGTGACTTTGCAGTACGATTAAACACAAATGCCTAAAAAGACATGGGTTCAATTCTTGCGTCTGCAAAGAAATGTAATTCTACAGTAGTTTATAGCCTGGATGGGGTTCACTTTGCCTCGAGAGGACAATGTGGGTTCGTTTCCATTACATCCACCAAGATAAGTGGCACAGTGGTTAATCTGCTTGCCTCTCACCACGACGGACCTAATTTGACTCCTGGTCAATTCTTGTGAGATTACCAAGCTGAAATGTCACGTCCAGTGGGCCGGAAGCACGTAAAATGGATTTCCCGTGGCTTACGATTACAACATTATTAATATATCTAACTCACTTCCTTCCCTTTCCTTCTTTCCTTCCTTCCTTCCTTCCATCCTTCCTTCCTTCCTTCCTTCCTTCCTTCCATCTTTCCTTCCTTCCTTCCATCCATCCTTCCTTCCATCCTTCCTTCCTTCCTTCCATCCTTCCTTCCATTCTTCCTTCCTTCCTTCCATCCATCCTTCCATCCTTCCTTCCATCTTTCCTTCCTTCCTTCCATCCATCCTTCCTTCCATCCTTCCTTCCTTCCTTCCTTCCATCCTTCCTTCCATCCTTCCTTCCTTCCTTCCTTCCATCCTTCCTTCCATTCTTCCTTCCTTCCTTCCATCCATCCTTCCATCCTTCCTTCCATCATTCCTTCCATCCATCCTTCCTTCCTTCCTTTCTTCCTTCCATCCTTCCTTCCTTCCTTCCTTCCTTCCATCCTTCCTTCCATCCTTCCTTCCTTCCTTCCATCCTTCCTTCCTTCCTTCCTTCCTTACATCCTTCCATCCTTCCTTCCTTCCTCCCTTCCTTCCTTCCTTCCTTCCATCCTTCCTTCCTTCCTTCCTTCCTTCCTTCCTTCGAAGAAATATTTCATGGAAACCTATTTCTAAATACCATGTTAGGAAGTGATTGTATGGTATTAATCGTATTGATTAAGAATAGATAACTCTTAAAATATAAAGTCTGTCAATACAAAATAAGAACATCTATTCAAATTGTTGGTACATGATTCAACCTTTCACTGAGGTCTTCATCATCCAAATTGCTTATATCTAATTCTTAAAACTAGTGTAACAATTATTCATCAAAAGAAATGGATGTCCTTGCAATTTGCATTTGCATGAACGATCCTTATTCACAAATTCTTCGAGTGCTAGTTTAGCGACAAAGTATTCCACCAACAAATATTTGGAAGTTGGACCATCTAAAACTGTGTCAGTGAAGATTGCGATGGGATGTGGTGAATTTTTTAACATTGAATTTGTGAATGTGTTGCTCAGAATTAATCTCAACTATTACGATCTATACATCTGCCAATTTTGTAAAAATCCATTTGTTAGTATAGAAGGTATATCCGGTTAAGCATTGAAACTATCAGCACGCGTAGAATCATGTTGGCAGTATAGGCCGATTGACCCGATTAAATTGACCCTGCCGTACGATAAAGAAAGAAAGAAAGAAAGAAAGAAAGAAAGAAAGAAAGAAAGAACTATAGCCTCGAAAAACTAGAAGTCCGGGTAAGGAAATTATTGAGAAAAGAAAAAGAAATAAAGTTGTTGCGTGATCCTAAGTGGTCAATTCTCTTGAAAAAAAGAAATTAAGTACTGAAATAAGGAATACAGAAATAAACAAATATAGAAATCTAGAATAAAGAAAGATATTAGAAATAAAGAAATAAAGAAATATGTAAAGAAAGAAAGAACGAATGAAAGAAAGAAAGAAAGAAAGAAAGAAAGAAAGAAAGAAACAACGAAAGAAAGAAAGAAAGAAAGAAAGAACGAATGAAAGAAAGAAAGAAAGAAAGAAAGAAAGAAACAACGAAAGAAAGAAAGAAAGAAAGAAAGAAAGAAAGAAAGAAAGAAAGGAAGGAAGGAAGGAAGAAAGAAACATAAAAATTAATTAATATATAAATAAAGAAATAAGTAAAGAAAGAAAGAAAGAAAGAAAGAAATAAAAATAACAATATAGAAATAAAGAAATAAATAAAGACTGAAAAAAATATAAAAATTATTAAATATAGAAAGAAAGAAAGAAAGAAAGAAAGAAAGAAAGAAAGAAAGAAAGAAAGACATATAGAAAGAAGGACATAT
Source organism: Meconema thalassinum (assembly GCA_946902985.2). Taxonomy (NCBI): domain Eukaryota; kingdom Metazoa; phylum Arthropoda; class Insecta; order Orthoptera; family Tettigoniidae; genus Meconema; species Meconema thalassinum. The sequence goes on along the minus strand of OX336390.1, from coordinate 293,497,571 downwards.
AGAAAGAAAGGAAGAAAAAGTATACAAGTATAGAAATGAAGAAATATAGAAATATAGAAATAAATTAAGAAAGAAAGAAAGAAAGAAAGAAAGAAATAAATTAAGAAAGAAAGAAAGAAAGAAAGAAAGAAATGTCGCGTTCAGTGGTCCCACGGCTTATGCTCGCGAGATTAACTGTCATGTAAAACTATAGGAGCAATTACTAGACAATCTTTGAGGTCTACCATGGCGCTCTTGGACGCCAAAATTGTCCCAATACTCACTTAAGGGATTGAGGTGACATGGAACAATGAATTACTATATCATCTAACACTCGAGAAGGTCAAAGCTCGACATCTGAAAGCTGTGCTCGGTGTATCTGAATGCACCTAAATATAAATACATGCTGGTGAGCCCTTCCTCTTAGAGGACCTTAGACACAAACTCTTGCTACCATCAACGGACGCTTGGAGGAGGTCAATATAAGAAAGAGCGCAAAAAAGAGAAGATATCTAGATGGAGTTCTACTGTACATGACAGAAGCCATGACAAACAGGGCCTGGATTGAAGCTAACCAGGAACTCCGTCATTTCGTTACCACCGTGGCTGTACATGGCTACCACCACAAGTTGTGCAACACGAAATGTTACCATGACCCCCAACCAGATGTGCGACTGTGAGTTCTGCGAACAAAACTGTGATAGGAATCATGTGATTCACTGAAAAGAACGTGGGAAATCAATTATAGGCTTTTGCACAAATTGAAGAATGGGTATGTTCGTTTATTATTTATTGTATATTTATAATTTGCACAATTTATGCGCGTTTGCAATCAATAGAACTATAAGTGACCATCCTCCACTATATTTTTTTTCTTTTTGGGTGAGAAATCTGATATTCATATCAACAAAGTTATATTTCGATGCAACATTCTGTATACTAGCCTCCGTGGCTTAGGCGGCAGCACGCCGGCCTCTCACCGCTGGGTCCGTGGTTCAAATCCCGGTCACTCCATGTGAGATCTGTGCTGGACCAAACGGAGGCAGACAGGTTTTTCTCCGGGTACTCCGGTTTTCCCTGTCAAAATTCCATTCCAGCAACACTCTCCACTATCATTTCATTTCATCTGACATTCATATAATCATTGCCCCAGAGGAGTGCGTCAGGCCTCGGCAGCTGGCACAGTTCATAACCTCGCCGCTAGATGGGGGCTTCATTCATTCCATTCCTGACCCGGTCGGAGACTGGAAGCAGGCTGTGGATTTTCATTTTCATTCTGTATACTGCAATCCTCATTTAATATCGAGCTGGCGTTTAGTATCTGGTAATTGGTTCATGGTTCTCCCGTGCTAAATTATGGGAATTCTACCGCTTTAATAAAATAAACCCAAAATCAAATAGTGAAATGTCACTAAATCCCAAAGCACTTGCTGAGAATGGTATTGGTTTATACGTTCCATGGCTGCCTCGTTTTATTGGGTTGCAGAAAGGTCCTGTTTCCTGCATCTGCGTCACGCACAAACAGGGACATCTGCGGTATTTGTATCCAACACACACTGTACATGTGTCAATATTTGTGCGATAGAATTTGCTTTATGGTGCGAGTTTAGTTAATGTTAATTAGAGTGATATGTAGAGGGCATGTCTGCACACACTTGCAAAACGATTCCTAGAATACCAGCTCATAGTGTAGTGGCTAAAACTCCTGAGGTCAGAACTTGATTCCCGATGCAGCGAAGAAATTAAATTCTGGTATGAGGGTTTGAACGGGATACACTTAGGCTCGTTCCATAAAACTGAGAGGAAGCAGGTTCGATCCCCATCTCAGCTATCCTAAAGTTGTTTACCGTAGGGAAATGCCGGTAGCTTCCTACTTTAACACCAAGACCATCCCCTTCGCAATCCTCGCCTCAGTTATAAATACACACACTACTATAGGTCAGTGATAACACAGGTTATTAGAAAAATTGTATCTACACCTAAGTACACGGGGCTAAACTGATCAGCCTCCTCCTGGTGTAGCGACTAACGTTCTTGCTTGTCGCCCTGGAGGTTCGGGATGATTTCCAGCTCTGCAAGAAATGCAATTCTGGTGTGAGGTCTGGAACGGGATACACTCAGCTTTGTGAGGTGAAACTGAGTAGAACTTGCAAGTGGTTTTCCTTCCATGGTTTCCAAAATGCTGGGATTGTTCCTAATTTAAGGCCACGGCCACCTCCTTCCCAATCTTCACCTGAATTATAATATACACATTACTACAGACATCACAATAACACAGGTTATCAGACAAATTATATACTCACACACCCAACTACACGTGGCTGAATTACCACGATGACCGTACCCCTAAATGAAAAATAACAACGATGTGTCTCCTATGGGCTTGTGACATCGGTGTCATTTGGTCCTGTGTACTTGTGTGGGTAAAGTTTAGCGAATAGCCTGTGTTATTGTGTTTTCTGTTGTAGTGTATGTATTTGAAATTGATACTAGGATTGGAAAGCAGGTGACCATTGCTTTAAGTTAGGAGCTAACCCGGCATTTCCCTGGGATGGAAGAGGGGAAACCACGGAAAACTACTAAGATGGCTGAGGTGTGAAACGAAGCCACCACCTTTCAGTTTTGCCTCACGAGGCTGAATGAACCCCGTTTCAGCCTTCAGACCAAAATGAAATTTCTTGGTAAATCTGGGGATTGAATCAGGGGTGACATCCAAGAATGCTAGTCACTAAACCGTGAGGTGATCGTTAGAAAACGAAAAATCTTGTCTAAGTGTGTTTATACGTATTATCACATAGTGAATTCTAAGTGTTCCTTTCCCGTTGATTATTACTTTTATTCCCACAGGGTCAAGGATGAGGTTATATGATTCTATATGTGGTTAATTATTTTAAGGTCGAATGCTATTCCAGGCACCAACTTCATCGGAGGAGTTAATGAGGTATGAAATGAATGCATAAGAATCAGTGTCCAAACAGCTGTACGTCGCGGCCTATTAGATTTTTTTAAACTTGTTTATTGTCTTGATATATTTAAGGTACACAGGTGATTGTGAGGTGGTAGATGAATAACAATCGTGGATATTGATGAGTTTATCACAGTTATACTAGTCTACTTAATGTTCAATGTTCAATCACTATCACAAAACACAAAACACTCACATGATGCGGGTGAGCTGCTGGGCATAGTCCCCCAGCCGGCGAGTTCTTGTAGTACAGCGAAGGCTCGTGAGGACACACTCACTTACCTCGGACAGCATTTCGAGTTCTGTATATGGCCCCGTAGTTTTCAGCACACAGTGCACATAGCAACCGAGGAGTAACACTACCGCACTGTTCAGTTGGGGCGGTTGAAGGCTAAATGTTGGGCGGATCACCCATTCAGGAGTGATGTAGGTAGTAGAACAGTTCAAGAAGCTATTCAGGACCCGGGTGAAGCGGTTCCAGGTCGATCGAATCGGGTCACACTGCGTGAATCGGTGCAGGATTGTATCCTGATGGGAACATGAAGTGCATAAGGCTGTCTCCACCATGTGAATGCGATGGAGTCTGTTGTTTGTTGGTATAAGGTCATGGATTACTTTATACCAACTTTCCTTCGCTGCGCTGGGAAGAATGCGATTGGAGACATTCCTCCAGACTCGATTCCAGTTGACGATCAATGCGGATTGCATAATTCTGGGGGCAACATACTGTTGTGCCATGATAGAACGATACAGCTTTTTCGTTGAGATAGACCTGATGACGTCTAGTGGCACGTAGCTTAATTCAACTCTCAGATACCAGACATGAGGTGCATGATGATTGATATCATCATAAGCTGGTGGGTTCGAGCAGTCATGGGGACTACACCATCTCCGTAGGAAGTTATATGACTCATCGGTCCCGAAGCCTGTAAGCAGTTGAAGGTGTCGTTTGAGGAATAAAGTTCTAGCTTTCTTTTCAACGTCGATGAGTCCCAGACCTCCCTGGGATTTATGCAATGTTAATGTGCTGCGGGAAAGACGTAATAGAGCTCCTTGCCAAATAAACCATCCGACGGCGGAAATAATACGTGTACCCACCATTCTTGGCATAGGAAGAATTTGACTGAGATACCATATTTTACTTAAGCTGAACATATCCACGTACTGCTCGAGTCCAAGCTCTATGAACTTGCGGGATGAGGAGAAAGAGCAGGGAAGGGCCGGGCGTGAAGAGAAGGATCTGTCAACAGCCCACCGTGATATACGGTATTCCTTTCTATTCCAATACTGCTAACAATCGGCCGTTGCTCATACCACTGAGGTGTTAGGAATGACTGAGTGAGTCACCGACCAATGTATTTGGTTCTGTACTATGCACGGACCGAGAAACCTCATCACTCGTCAACACCACTAATCATAATCCGCGATGCACATTCCTCTCAGGTTCACGCAGCTTAGACTCGAGCAGTACATTGTTCGTTGGTGTAAGAGGAAGGAGCGGTACCGCACTTGTTGCAAGGAACCACGCACAGAATGTAGGGCAACGTCCCAGTTCTTTTTAATCATTTGGTGTACACTATTCAAAAAAGATATGCCCAATATTTTGAGTTCTGAGGCGATCGTTACCCACGCCGGGAGAACCCCTTGGACGCGGTCCAATTTCCCAATCCACATCACCTTTGTTTTTCGTCGGTTCAGCCACGCACCAGAATATCTCCCGTACTCATCAAGGTCCGTGAACAATTGCTGCATGTCAACGGTTCGATCCACCACAAAAGTGACATCATCCGCATATGCAAAAATACTGATCTCCGTGCCTTTGAAAGATGTATGGAGATTACAAGGAAGGGGTTCCAGGGATAGAACAAAAAGAAGCATGGACATCGGACACCCTTGCCTGACTCCACAATGGATGAGGAGAGGTCGTGTGAAATACCCATTTACATTCACTTTTGAAGATCCACCATGAAGAATTTTGCTCACGAGGGCAATAAACCGCATATCGAAGCCCATAGCTTGAAGGGTCGCAGTGATGTATTTATCGTTTACCCTATCAAAGGCATGGTCAAAATCGAGTGATAATAACAGTTTCTTCTTATTGCCGACCAGCGACTCACTAATGACATCGCGAATAGCACATGTAGTGTTGACAATGCACCTGCCTGGCACCCCCACCCGATTGGTGGCGAGATGTGGCTTCCTCCATAAAGGCCTGAAGTCTCCTTTTCATACATTTCGTGAAGATCTTGTAGTCAAAGTTTAAAAGCGTCAGTGGGCGAAAGTCCCTGAGCTGTGTTGGTTGTATAATTTTTGGGACTAATACCACCAGGCTATCTTTCAGGGTGTCGATATTTCGTCCAGGACGACAAGCATCATTCACTACGGCTGTAAGTTCATCGCGAATGGTGGTCCAAAACGTCATGTAGATAGCTCTCCCAAGGCCATCAGGACCAGGACTCTTGTTCGGCGCAATGTGGAGTGTGGAGGTATATATTTCTTCGGCGGTGATGTCCTGGGTCAAGCACTCTTGTCCTCTGTGCAAAAGTCTTCCTCGTACACCATCGAAGAACGGATGCTGGCAGTGAAGTGGGACTGGGGCGTCGTCTGTGTACAAGGACTGAAAGAAGTTCTCTACCGTTTCTGTGATTAAGGTATGACTAGTCACTATTTGTCCCTCAGGTGTCGCAATGCAGTTGATGTACTTCTGACGGCCTTTGCGGCAAGCCCGTATAAAATGATAAACGGAGGGTGCCTCTGATGCCAGATGTTGATGATCTTGGGCTTGAAGTTTGAGTCCTTCCAATGCTTTGCGCTGCAGCGTGAGGAGCTGCGCTCGGATTTTCTTTATTCTGCGATATGTATTAGGGTTGGTAGGGTCTTCATTGTATAACTGTCGTAAACATTTATCGTAGAAATCTGTCGTCTGATGGATGTGGCGTCTTCTCTCGGCATTGTAGGCCTTCAATAACCTAACAGCTCTGGGTTTCGCATACTTCAACCACCACTCAATAGTATCTTGAAACCGGTGAATGTGGCGTTTCCAGTTATGCCATTCAGTGGCAAAGCTTCATGCCCAAGTGTGTCAGAATAGTATCATTTAACCTCCATGATCCTCTCCCACGGCGAGGTCCCAATTCTGGTTGGCGAATCTTGCACAGATACGCACAATGGTTTGAAAACTCCACCGGGCATACATCTGTTTCCCTCACGTGTTCCCTCAATTCCCCGCTGACATATATTCTATCCAGTCGAGAAGCACCATTATGGTAGTAGTACGTGTAACCGGCTTACCCCGACGGCTTCAGTTCCCATGTGTCTTTTAAGCGTAACCCTTGTATTAACGCAGATAGCGCAGGGCAGCCCAGAAATTGGCCACTTTGGTCTTTGGGTGATAGCACTGCGTTAAAATCCCCACCGAGGATTATATTGCCGGTATGATTATGGAGAAGTGGGAGAATATCTGTGGTATAAAAGAGCCGGCGTTGTATCCTGGCCTGCGAACCAGAGGGAGCATATACATTTACAATCAAAAGATCTCGAATACGGATACTGAGTCCGCGGGAGTTGACTAACTGGACTGGATCCGCATATGGTATATGGTCCTTAATGTAGATGGCTGTACCACGTTTGTGCTCATTGACTTTAACTATTTTATCGTAGCCAGAGATGGTAAGGAGGTATTCAGTAGCCACTTCTTGCAACAGAACAATATCCACATCTTGGTCTCGAATGAGGTTGCGTAAGAGCGACTGTTTACTAGCAGTTTTAATGCAATTTACATTGAGTGTCATTAGAGTGTATGTCAACAACATCGTCAGATAAATAGACATGTTTTTTACCAAAATAAACAAGATGGAGATGGGGTGGTCTTTCACGCTTGTCGCTCGACTTCCCGCCTTGTAGTCGGGGGTCCCTGACACCCGCATAAGGCTTGTGCGTTCCCTTTTTTGACGCCCGGATTGTTTTAGCTTTGGAGGAGGTTTTCAAAGGTGCCTGTTCTTTAGGAGTTAGTTCCTTGTTGTCCATGATCCCCTGGTCCCGTGACCCCGTCTCATCTGTATCCATGTGTCTGGAGGGGTCGTCTTCTACTTCATCCGACCATCGTATACCAGCGGTCTGTGGTTCACAACTAACTATGGACTGGTTTGAGGGTGGCATACTGGTAGCATTGTCTCCTGAGGTCACGCCTTCTGTGACCGCATCAGGACTGGCAGTGCTAGTGTCAGGTTTCTGGTCAGTTTTAGGAACTAGAGAAGTGGCCGTCCTACCTAGACTGCCATTGGTGTATTGGCTAGTATCATACGAACCTGGCAACTCTGGCTGCCCGTGGAGTTCCTGTTGTAATGTGGGAGTATGTTGTTGTTTACTAGTGGAGGGCAATGGCCCAACTGGTTGCGGCGATAAGGCGGTGGAGTGAGAAGGCGACACGTCCATCGTGTCTTGTGCTACAGCTGACGTATCATGTGGGGCAAGTTGTTCGGGAGAAATACTGACGTTAGATGAACAAGGTGCCGATAAGGCAGGCGAGACAGTGTCACTGTCCTTGTTGGCTGCAATTTCACTGAGAAGCTTAGGGCCGGTTTTGTTTTCAGTTACACCGCGCCTCACTGGGCATTCCTGTCTAAAGTGATCAGTGGCATTACAATTACAGTGGCATTGTCCATCATACACCACCTGTGCTTTGTAGCCATCGATAGAAATAATGGGTGGAATTGCAGTTTTTAGTTAAAACCGCATAGCCCGAATACCACTCAAAATATTGAATAGGTAGGTAGCTGACCATCGTTCGTTTTTAATTTCACGAACTTTCCCGTACTTACTAAAGTACGACATTATCCGGTCATTATGCAGTTCAATGGGAAGGTTCATAATTCGGATTAGTTTGCTGTCAACATCCGCACAAGTTATATTTACCTCAGATATAGAGCCATTAAATTTCCGTACCTGGGATTTTCCGTTGGTGCTGCTGAGGACCTTCTCCATCAGTAGTTTGCTGGTGAACTTAATGAAAACAGCAGTTTCCAGATTGTCGAGTTGAATGGCTTCTAATTGGTCCACGTTGAGTTTTAGGGTGTACTGAATCCACTCATGTATTTCTGCAGGGCCTGGTTTATTGGCCTTGTCGGGGAAAGCACATTTTATCGTGTTTTTCCTAATGCTGTTGGTTGCCATTTTTACTGTACTTGAAAAGACTTGAAAGTTAGACACTCGAATACATCACTCACAACGAAGCAAAGCGCAGCGAACCGGTCGCTGCCAGGGTTCAGACCGGACTTCATCAGATAGCACTGCCCAGTAAATGGGATACCACGGGAAAACATTTCAAGGAATGTCGATGGAGGGGTTGAAACTCCAGATATTCGAATAATATACGTAGTGATCACGAGAGCGAAGCACAGTACGTATGACGTTATGCGAAACCACACGCTGCATCATTATTCACAGAAGTGATGCGTATACCACTGAGCGCTAGCTATGGCACACGTGACGCGCGAGAATCCACCTGTCTTGGTCCTAACCCACTCGTGTCTCGAACGCGAAAATAGCCTGATAGCATAACCCATTATGTTACGTAGATCGTAGAACGACAAACTCAGTTCGTACATTTCTTAGTGGAACTTTTGATGTATTGGGGTATGTGCAAAGGACCTTGCCAATACATGGACATGTTTGTGTACAATACACTGGAGGTAAAGTGCACTATACCACATACTGGTAGTATAAGACCCTAAACTTTGTAATTGGAGATAGGGAACCAATGGTGAACAAGTAGTTCCGTGAAAAACTATACAGCCTATTTTCATATATCCTACTCGTGTTAATTGCCTCTATCTACATACAAAATTTCAGTTTGAAGGTTGTGATAGATTCGTAGATATTGAGAACCGTCTAAATATTTAAGATGGTCGCCATGTTTGATTTTGATTTATGTACTATTACATGATGATTATTGTGTACGTGTGATATTCAAACTTCAATCGCATGATTAGAACACAAGAAGTAAAAACGAGATTTTAAAATTTCGCACAGCTTTTATCTTGTGGTTATGAAAACAATTGAAATAAATTAAATGCCAGTGGATTAACATTTGTATAAGCATTTAACGTGCAAAGTTTCACTGCACTCGGATGGTTAAATCGCGAGAAACACCCATTTAAATATTTATAATTCGCGTCGCCGCCATGTTGGATTTCTGATCACCAGGTTACTGAAAGTCCTATAAGTGAACTTAAGTTCATAGCTTCTATGAACATTAAAAACATTCTGTTCGATTGCTGTAAAAGATTCATAGACATTGAAAACTGTCTAAATATTTCGTATGCTCGCCAGTTTGGATTGATATATGTGTAGGCCATAGAGTTATGCATCATTAAAGGAAAATTATTGCGTAGCTTCATTATTCAAACTTTCACTTCGATCGCATGATTACGACACAAGAAATAAAAACTTAATTTTAAAATTTCGCATAGCCGCCATCTTGAGGTTATGTAAACAATTGAACTAAATTAGATGTCAGTGCATTACAATATGTATAATTATTTACTGTACCACATTTCACTGCGCTCAGAGAGTTAAATCTCGAGAAAAGTCTATTAAAATGTTTCAACTTCGCTTGGCCGCCATGATCGTTTTGTACTTTACAGGTTTATAAAAGTTGCATAGATTAACTTGTACCAGTGCCCTTTATCACCGTACAAAATTTCAGGGTGATATCTGTAAAAGTTTCGGAGATATAGAATGCCAGTGAAATATTTTACACAGCCGCCATTTTGAGGTTATGTAAACATTTGAACTACTTAGATGTGTATAAACATTTGCTGTACCAAGTTTCATTACGTTTGGACGGTTAAATGGCTAGAAAAGTCTACTTGAAAGTCTCGAATTGGCTTGGCCGCCATGTTGGTTTCGTAGTTACCAGGTTTTTTAAAGTCTCATAGGTGAACTTCTAGTAGTGTTCTTTATCATCGAACACAATTCCAGGGTGGTATCGGTAATAGTTTCGTAGATACTGAATGCTAGTGAAATATTTCGCTCAGCCGCCATGTTGGATTGGTGAGACACAATAAAATTTGAAGGCACGGTCGGGGTCGGCCAAAATGGTGCTATGATCTTACGGAGTTTCATTGAAATCGCTCTAGCCGTTTAGAAGTTATTAGGGACACACACACACCATCTCACACACACGGACAAAAGGTGATCTCAGAAGCCTATTTTCTTTCATAAAATGAAAATAGGCTAAAAATGCATAATAATTGTTTAATTTCAACAAACATATTACATATCAACAAGTCACATCTGATATCAAAAATATACCTAGGTACATGTAGCAACAACATAGCAACATCATGGCAACAACTTACGCCTTAACTCAACTACATAGTAACCAGTTACACCTTATACCAACACCACAGCAACAACATGGCCTTGCAAGTCTGGAGTCAGCCTGTCCACATAGCTTTACACCTTACCACACGTAGCCACTGCAGTTGGTTGAAAATGGACATAGTAAACAAACTTATATGGCGTACACATTTTTACGTAGGCTGTCAAAGCACTGGAGTATGTTTTTGACCACAAAGCAGATAGACACTTCCGTATATTTTAATACATGTCCTTGCGGTTGTCGGGCTTCGTGGCTAAGCGGATTGAAGGCGAGTCATCGGATTAGACTCCTGGCCGGCTAGTTGTATCTTAACTTCATGTGGTCAATTCGCCTAGCTCGCGGACCGGATGTTTGTGATGTATTCATCTCCCATTTGAGTATCATCACTACGCGCAGATGGCAACTCTAAAGACCTCCATCAGACCTCTTTGGAGGGCTCATGTTATTATTATTGTTATTATTGTTAGTGTTATTACGATATTGTTATAACTATTATTATTGTATTATAATTCCAAGAATTGTATTTTCACGACCACAGTGGTACATATGAAGGCTTACAGCTACTGAGTAGTGTAATTACACACACTGTGCAAGCCATGTAGATGAAAGTTACAGGGTTCGAGTCTCACTGCGGTTAGACATTTTAATTCTCTAACTTCAATCTACTGAACATGGCTTCACTATTTGTGCATTACCCGACCTATTAGCTAAATGCCTTCGTTTGTATTATTATTATTATTATTATTATTATTATTATTATTAAAGCCTCCGTGGCTTAGGCGGCAGCACGTCGGCCTCTCACCGCTGGGTCCGTGGTTCAAATCCCGGTCACTCCATGTGAGATCTGTGCTGGACAGAACGGAGGCAGACAGGTTTTTCTCCGGGTACTCCGGTTTTCCCTGTCAAAATTTCATTCCAGCAACACTCTCCACTATCATTTCATTTCATCTGTCATTCATTTAATCATTGCCCCAGAGGAGTGCGTCCGGCCTCGGCAGCCGGCACAGTTCATATCCTCGCCGCTAGATGGGGGCTTCATTCATTCCATTCCTGACCCGGTCGGAGACTGGAAGCAGGCAGTGGATTTTCATTCATTATTATTATTATTATTATTTTATTTTTTTCATCCGAATTGAGCCTCTATTGACTACGTTTTAACAACCAATCTAATTTCAGTAATGAATTGATCTTGTTCGTTAGTCAGATTTGACATCCTGCCAGTATTTTTTTAGCGCTTTCTTTCTCTCTTCGGATAAAGGTCCTCTCTGTTTCCTGGGTTTTTAATCCAGTATAAAACCCTGATGGATATCCAAGTCCTTCTGAAATTGTCCCTGTCATTTATTTTATCATTTGCAATGCCTATCTCTCTCAGATCTTTCTTACACACTTGGAACCACATTATTCTACAGTAGATGTCTTGGATTTTAGAAAATTCTAGATTTTCTTCGGAGTCGGGCATTGTCCATACGAAAAATGTACTTCTCTTTTTGATTGCTGTTGTTTTTTGTTCTATCTTACTATATACTTCTTTGTTGGACCTCACTGTCAGTCGAACCTGCCCATCAACCCGTATGTTGCCGAAGATCTTCCGCAGTAGCCTACGTTCTCTTTTAAGGGGGCGTCACCCAAAAAAATATCCAATATTTTTATTGGCTCATTTATAGGTCACTATATTGCTTTACCAAAATTTACTTATTTCATAATAATATCTCAATTAGTTTAAATGTTATGGCTCTTTAAATTCCATGCTGTAAGGTAGACGTGGCATTTAAAAGTCCCAGATCTCCCTCAGCTTTGCTCTCAGCTTTCGCGAGATTTTGTAATAATTACATGGATTCAAATTAACCGCTTCTCTATGCTTGAAAGTAGTTGGTATTATGGCCAGTAGAGAGTATACTGGTTATTTCCACCCCAAGATAAAAACTACTCTCACACGGGGGTGAAATATTATTTTTTTATACGCAGGCCCACTCGCGGCTCTTGTAGGACGGCGGGATTTTCAAATGATTATTTATTCGTTATTGACTACTAATCGTTTTCAGTTCGTTACGGCCATCTATGGACCACGAGGCTTGTGTTTCAGCTGTATGTTTCTCGCTGTCATCGTCGTTGTTTGCCACGATTGGTGTTTTGAGTGGTGGGTTTGGCAGCTGCTTTCTTGTAGGTGCCTTGAGCTTTTCTGATGGCCCAGTAGTCCTTCATTTTCCTGCTAAATTCAATCTTGCGCTCCTCAGACCATTTTCTGGTCTCAACCTTTGGTCTGTGGGTAGCTTCTGTGAGGGACGTTACGAAGGGTGTAGTTTTGACAGTTATATGATAGTTACTCCAGTCAACTATGTCATTGACTAGTAATTATTTATTATTTATTTATTATTTATTTAACTATGATTACTATTATTACTTATTATGATTATTATAATTTATGGACTTTTAATTTCTTTTATTTAATTATTTATTATTTATTTATTTAATTAATTATGATTCCTAATATTATGTTTTAAGATTATTATAATGGCATGCTTTGAACCTTTAAAAATATAGAATAAGGTCTAAACATTGGGGAGGGGGGAGGGGGGGAGGAAATAATCATTTAAATGAAAGTCTCATTATTTGTTTTCTAAATTGATTCCTTCCCTATATTGCATATGCCGAAAATGTTATAATGTTATAGGTTATGATTACAATGCAGACACCATGGAAACTGGATTTTGGCTTAAAGGCATGAATGTTCTTAAAAATAATGCACCAATACATAATGTTTTACACTCGCAACGACAATAATTATTTGGATAAGAATTTATGAACCCAGGACTCTCTGAATTCATTCACCTATTACTACACACATACTGTATGCTATATGAAGTTAGTTAGTTAGTTAGTTATTGTTTTTTTAAGGGGCGGAACTACGAGGTCATCTGCCCCTTATAAGCAGTTAAAGTTTCATGAACATCAAGTGTATGGTTCCAGAGATATTAATATTTGATCAAACTCTGTGCTGTGGTGGTTAACGCCCCCATAAGTAGCTGGTCAAATTGTCCTTTTCAATTCAAGCATAAAGTCTCCGAAGCATACAAACCTTCTGGTCTAACAACAGTGCTTAACTTAGCTCCTAAGCATCTTCTTACCCTAAATGTCCTTAGTCAGTTGGTGCGCTCGCTCTAATTTCCCGATGCGGCTGTTGGTGGCTTCTTGTTCTAGACCCCTCTGTTATTATTATTAATTGATTCATTGTGCCCAACTAAGGAACGTGTTTGATCTTATTAGCACTTTTTCAACTTCCCTTCCCAATATCTCTTCATCCTCTCGCTATGTTGCCTTTTACGCTGTTCTGTCCATCCTGTATTTTGTCAAGTGGGCTTCTCAAAATATTTGTGTTTGTGAATTAAAAGTCTGAATTTCGTTATGTCTTGAATGGTTTCTTCATGACAGCCAATTTCCTTTATGCCTTCGATGATTTCATTTAGCCAGTTATTTTTATTTCATTGATGAAGCTAGGTTGAAAATGTTCTTTGTGAGCCTATTGTTATCCATTCTATATAGGTGTCCGTAATACTGTAACCGCCGTTTCCTTATTTTATCTGTGATTTTTTCTGTACCTTGATTAATTGCATGTGATTTATTTTTCATCCAAATTCCATTTTCAGACTTTGGTCCTAAGATTTTCCTGGGAATTTTCCTTTTCTGTTTTTCGATCATTTTTATTCGAGATTTGCTACCAATTATAATAGTTTCAGATGCATATAAAGCTTCTGTTTTAACGACTGTTATAATGTCTTAATTTTGCTTTTGTTGATCTGTATCTATTCCAAGTAATTTTGTATGCTCTTGTTATGTTATTATTATTAATATTATTATAATTAATAGTATCATTATAATTATTATTATTATTTCGAACTAACGACTCATTGCTGTTCTAATTTTCTTGAGTTAATATAGAAAGCTGTTGAGAAAATCCTAAGAATTTTGAGCCTTCTACTTGAAAACAAACCGTACAAGAGCATACTTGATATTTAATAAGTTGCTGCGCGAAGGAATGCTTGAGATATCTTAGAGAAATATTTACAGGCACATTGAGAAGTAAAACGCTGGGATTAAGAGAGAGTGCACTGCTGTCAGAGAGGTATTTCACTTCTCTGCGAGGAAGAAGAGAATTTCACTGGAAGCCATTTCACACTTTTTTAATTCCTTTTTCCATCCTTGTCGCTCGCAGGTGTTTTAGTATTGTTTGTTCCACTGCGAGGCTATAAAGTGTATAATGAACTTGTGTGAAGTGTGTGCTAGCTCGGCAGAGAGAGTGAAGAAGTCTCGACTCGCGTCTTAATGAAGGGAGCCTAACTCGTAAAACTGACTTCTGATGCTATACAGAGGACTCTTCGGCTTTATGGGGCGTGGATAACACACACAGCACCTAACAGGATGATCAAACGAGAATTACATGATGTTCAACAATATCCAATGAACAGGTCAGGCGGGGCAAAATGAGTGGGAATCTTCTTCTTTTTTTCCTGGCGTTGTTCCAAATTACATTTTGGGGTCCGCCACTCGGCACCTCGCTCTCCATTTGTTGCGGTTTGCTGCATCTATAGGACGAAGACCTACGATGCGCATATCGTCGTGTAGGGTATCCATCCGACGCCTTTTTGGTCGTCCTGGAGGTCTTTGTCCATCAGGCTCGAGAGCAAGTGACTAGCTAACAATGGACTCTGTATTTGCTCGGGCTACATGCCCGTACCAACGTAACCGAGTCTCCCTCATTTTGGCTGGAGTAGGGGCAATTCCAAGAGTATTGCGGACGTCTTCGTTCTTAATATGATCCAGCCGTGTAATTCCCAAGGACCATCGTAGCATCCGCATCTCCATTGAGTACAAGGCTTGTTCATGTTTCTTTGTATTAGGCCAGCATTCAACTCCATACAAAGCAACAGGGTGGACGACTGATTGATAGATCTTAGTTTTGAGGCGCAAAGGGATCTTGCGGTCACAGAGAACGCCTGTGACCTGGCGCCACTTCATCCATGCAGCATTCACTCTTGCACGGGCATCCGAGACTGTGTCACCATCAGGTCTCACAACGGAGCCAAGGTATCGGAGATGTGAAGCCTTTGGTAGTGGGGTGCCATCTACTATGATGGTCCCATCTGTCCGGGAACCACATTCAAGGTACTCAGTCTTTGTTAAGTTGAGCCGTAGTCCAAATTCACAGAGCCTCGCATTCCAGAGGCTGGCCAAGTGCTCTAGATCATTACGGGAAGATGGTATGAAAATTAAAATTTCTAAAACAAAAGTGATGTCTGTAGGGAAGCAACACAAGAATATCGGATGCCAGGTAGGAGGACCTATATTTGAGCAGGTGGACCATTTTATTACTTGTGTTGTGGATTCTATCAGGATGGTAATGCAGACGTAGTCATATCTCTACATAGTATAAAACAAAGTTGGATGTAACGAGCAATCTCGAGAACTTCTGGTTGGATTTTGATGCAGTTTTCACCATTCTGTAAAGGATTTCTCGAGGAAGGTGTCTGAAGAAAAGCATTCATTTATGACCAAAGGAAGCAGTGCTGTAACGATTTCAGTGAATCGAGTAGAAAAGAAAACCTGCCGTCCGAGCGCCTTTCAAGCTTACGCTGGGTAAACTGTTAAAAATATCTGTGTACCACGAGTGTAAGAATTGCTCAGCATGAACAGATCTACAAAAGGAGTCCGCGACAGCATATCTCTATCTGTAATACATCGCCCACTGTAAGTGTTTTTAAGTTTTCATTTCTTCCCAAAATTACTAGGTTCGGAGTGAATTTACGAGCTAGCGAGCGAGCCTATCACCCCAGCTTGCGTCAACATCAAACTGTCGAATCGTGTCGAGTTAAGACTTCAGAGAAGATTATATGTGTTTGAGTTTCACTGTTCACCTCGGCTTTTCTGAATTGCGTCTGGGGCCTGCCGTCCATGCATCTTTATAGCTTACGCTGGGTAAACCGTTAAAGATACTGGGCGAAGACGGGGTGGATTGCTAGTCATTAAAATAATGTGGTATACATTAATTTTCCAACAAAGAAATTATTTATGTAACAGTCAGTTGACAAATCATTTTCATATCACCCTTATTATAGTGCCAGGGCGCGATATATCGGTCAAGGGCTCTTCTGCTGAAAAATGTCACGGGCTGGTTTATCGGCCCTCTTTTGGCCTATTTTCATTTATGACCGTGTGTGTGTGTGTGTGTGTGTGTGTGTATGTGGGTGTATGTGTGTATGGTAAGGTAATGAGTGGGTGTCCCCCTAATAACTTCTAAACTGCAGGAGCGATTGCAATGAAACTCGGTAAGGTCATAGTAATATTTTGGCCAAACCCGACCGTGCCACTCAAACTTTTATTGCGTCTCGCCAATCCAACATGGCGGCTGCGCGAAATATTTCACCAGTATCCCATATCTCCAAACCTATTACCGATATCACCCCAGAAGTTTTATACGGTGATATAGGGTACTAGTAGAAGTTTACCCATGAGACTTTCAAAAACCTGTTAACTACAAAACGAACATGGCGGCCAAGCGGAATTGAAACTTTCAAATAAACTTTTCTCGCGACTTAACGATCCAAACGCAATGAAACTTGATGCAGCAAATGTCTATAAATATTGTAGTGCACTGGCGTCTAATTTAGTTCAAATGTTTACATATTCTCAAGATGGCGGCTGTGTGAAATATTTCACCGGCATTCCATATCTCCGAAACTATTACAGATATCAACCTGAACTTTTGTGCGGAGATATAGGGTAGTACTAGAAGTTCAACTATGAGACTTTCAAAAACCTGTTAACTACAAAACGAACATGGCGGCCAAGCGAAATTGAAACTTTCAAATAAACTTTTCTCGCGACTTAACGATCCAAACGCAATGAAACTAGATGCAGCAAATGTCTATAAATATTGTAATGCACTGGCATCTAATTTAGTTCAATTGTTTACATATTCTCAAGATGGCGGCTGTGTGAAATATTTCACCGGCATTCCATATCTCCGAAACTATTACAGATATCAATCTGAACTTTTGTGCGGAGATAAAGACCACAAGTATAAGTTCACTGATAAGACTTTACATATCGTGTTAACTACAAAACGAACATGGCGGCCAAGGGAAGTTGAAACTTTTAGATAGACTTCTCTCGCGATTTATCCACACGCAATGAAACTTGGTACAGCACAAATGTATATAAATTGTAATGCACTGGCATGTAATATATTTCAATTGTATACATAACCTCAAGATGGCGGCTGTACGAAATGTTTCACCGGCATTCTCTATCTCCGAAACTAATACAGATATCACCCTGACATTTTGTACGGGGATAAAGGGTACTACTAGAAGTTCATCTATGAGACCTCCAAAAACCTGTAAAATACAAAATGAACGTGGCAGCCATGTGAAAGTGAAACATTTTAATAGACTTTTCTCGCGATTTGACCATCTGAGCGCAGTGATATATTGTACAGTAAATGTTTATACACATTGTAATGCACTGGTATCTAATTTAGTTCAATTGTTCACATAACCTCAATATGGTGGCTGTGCGCAATTTTAAAATTAAGTTTTATTTCTTGTGTGTTAAATATTCGATCGAAGTGAACGTTTGAAAAATGAACCTATGCAAAAATCGGCATCTAATAGTACATAACTCTATGGCTCACATATATAAAAATCCAACATGGTGACCATATTCAGATTTTGCTCAATAGGCTATCTATTAGTCTATAATAGCAATCAAACTGAAATATTGTATGTTGATAGAGACTATTAACATAAGTTCACCAATGGTACTTTCAATAACCTGGTGAGCACAAATCCAACATGACGGTGATGCGAAATATAAATATTTAAATGGATGTTTAAATGGTGTTGTCTGGGGTGGAAAGTTTGACTGTAAGGACGAGGAAATGGAAGGTAGCGGCTGTGGTCTATAGTTAGGGACCAACCCTGGCATTTGCCTGGAAGGAAGATGGGAAACCACAGAAGACCATCTTCAAGGTTGCCGGCGGGGGGATTCGAACCTCCGCGCCTCCCGGATGTGAGCGACTGCCAGCTGTCATGCCATAACGACCACGGCTAACTCACCCGGTATTGAAACAAATGAAACACTGTTTTAATTATTTATCATCTCATCTATAAAACTCAATGTTGGTTTGTCTGTTTGTTCGTCTGTTATTCATACAAATCTACACCGTTTCACCAATCTGAACCAAAATTTGTATACTTACCCTTTGGAGCCCAGCGGGTAACACTGTCTACTTTAAATTTCGGACAGACCACTCCATTCAGGCCCCTTGGCAACATAACTGAAAAGTCACCAAAAATATTCAACTGGGACAAATCAAGTAGTTCCGTGAAGAACTATACAGCCTATTTTCATATATCCTACGCATGTTAATTGCCTCTATCAACATACAAAATTTCAGTTTCAAGGTTGTGATAGATTCGTAGATATTGGGTACGGGTCTAAATATTTCAGATGGCCGCCAGGTTGGATTTTTATTTTTGTACAATTACATTAAGATTATTGTGTACGTGTGGTACTCAAACTTCAATCGCATAATTAGAACACAAGAAGTAAAAACGAAATTTTAAAATTTCGCACTGCTGCCATCTTGTGATTATACAAACAATTGAAATAAATTAGATGCCTTTGGATTAACATTTGTATAAGCATTTAACGTGCAACGTTTCACTGCACTCGGATAGTTCATTCGCGAGAAACGTCCATTCAAATATTTATACTTCGCGTCACCGCCATGTTGGATTTGTGCTCACCAGGTTACTGAAAGTCCTATAGGTGAAGATATGTTCTTAGCCTCTATGAACATTAAAAAATTCAGTTTTATTGCTGTAAAAGATTCATAGATATTGAGAATCGTCTAAATATTTCGGATGCTCGCCATTGTGTATTGTTATATGTATAGGCCATAGAGTTATGTACCATTCAAGGACAATTATTGCGTAGCTTCATAGCTTCATTAATCAAGCTTTCACTTCGATCACATGATTACGACACAAGAAATAAAATCTTAATTTTAAAATTTCGCACAGCCGCCATCTTGAGGTTATGCAAACAATTGAACTAAATTAGATGCCAGTGCATTACAATATGTAAAATCATTTACCGTACCACATTTCACTGCGCTCAGAGAGTTAAATCACGAGAAAAGTCTATTAAAATGTTCTAACTTCGCTTGGCCGCCATGTACGTTTTGTACCTTTAAGGTTTCTGAATGTTGCATAGATAATTTTATATCAGTACCCTTTATCACCGTACAAAATTTTAGGGTGATATCTGTAATAGTTTCGGAGATATTGAATGTCAGTGAAATATTTCGCACAGCCGCCATTTTGAGGTTATGTAAACAATTGAACTAAATTAGTCTCCAGTGCTTTACAATGTGTATAAACATTTGCAGTACCAAGTTTCATTACGTTTGGATAGTTAAATCGCGATAAAGGTCTATTTAAAAGTCTCAAATTCGCTTGGCCGCCATGTTGGTTGTGCAGTCACCAGGTTTTTAAAAGTCTCATAGGTGAACTTCTAGTAGTGCCCTTTATCACCGTACACAATTTCAGGCCGATATCGGTAATAGTTTCTGAGATACTGAATGTTGATTAAATATTTCGCAGTGCCGCCATGTTGGATTGGTGAGAGACAATAAAATTTGAAGGGCACGGTCGGGGTTGGCCAGAATAGTGCTATGATCTTACCGAGTTTCATTGTAATCGCTCTAGACGTTTTAAAGTTATTAGGGACACACACACACACACCTCACACATACACGCGCACACACACGGACAAAAGGTGATCTCATAAGCCTTTTCTTTTTTCATAAAATGAAAATAGGCTAAAAATCAAAGTTGTCGCATAAGGACCGAACATAGCTCATTTTACGCCCCTCGATGCGAGAAACAATACTAGTAAAACCACATTTTAAGGCCCTAAAACCAACAGTTTCAAAGATACTATTCGCAGAAAACTATCTTCGCTCTGATAAACTGATGAACTAATGGCAAGTCCGTTCCCATAGCAACACTACCTCAAGGTATGACATCCGATTTTCTATATATCCCTGTAGGAGGCAATTCCAATCCATTTAGTATCTTTTTCAAGATCCTATCTATGGCCATTTGCCGCAATAAATATGTTATTTATAAAAATATGTTATTTGTTATCTTTTTCAAGATATATATAAACACAATAAGAACAGGGTAGCGCTCCTGCCTCTCATCCGGAGACCCCGGGTTCGATTCCCGGCTCCGTCAGAGATTTTAGACACTGACGTGAGGGCTGCAACGGGGTGCACTCAGCTTCGTGAGGACAATTGACTAGCTGTCTGATAGTGAGGCAGTGCCCCGGTCACGAAGAACACGATTAACGGCCGAGGGAACACGATGCACTGACCACGCGACAACACAATATCTGCAGGCCAAATGGCTGGGAAGCGGTCGCATGATAGGCCTAAGCCATTCATGGGCTGTAGTGCCAGGGGTAAAAAAAATTAGGGAAAGCGCCTTCTAATACCACCTTTTATTTTAAACACTACAGTAGTGGCTACTAAATGAAGGTAGTGATATAGCTACGTTCAATTTCATAAACACTGTGCTCACAAATCCCGTATAGTTAAGTACAAATATCAGTCTGATCGTTATTTCAGTAGTAACGAAGCTCTATGGAGGTTATTACCGTTTCCGTAACACTTAAGGCATCCCGCCGTCACATACCTCAATGTGAACCAGTCTATTTTACCGAAAAGAATTTCTACGAGCGAGTATCCACTCCGGCAAAAACCACACTCACTACCTTTTCCAAAATGTACAAAAGGTATGATTTTTAAAGCACTCTTCTGTATGTTGAGGTAGAGAGATATACTACATGGAAAGATAAAATAAAATGTTGGCAAATCTGAGTTCATGGAACTGCTGCTCAGAATAGGCCTTCTGTTAAATCTGCAGAAGCTTTCGTTACAGGTTATGTGGCCCATGTTCGTAACATGGAATGTTTTCCTTTGACAATGCATCTACACCATGCGCGAGGGCAACGCATTTCAAAGACCTCTAAAACACAATAATCAGGAAATTGGAGAAAAATTTTAAGTGGGAGTGAAGTTTCAAGGAGAAATGATTTCATCTCTGAGATTTGCTGATGACATCGTCATCTTGGCCGATACGCCAGAGGATTTGAATGAG
Source organism: Meconema thalassinum (assembly GCA_946902985.2). NCBI lineage: Eukaryota > Metazoa > Arthropoda > Insecta > Orthoptera > Tettigoniidae > Meconema > Meconema thalassinum. Next base: position 293,476,021 of record OX336390.1, on the reverse strand, counting down.
TTTTTGAATGGTATGGACTCCGTCTTGAGGAAAGAATTCATAATGAAAACCAATAAATGTAAAACAAAATTATTAGAATGCAGCCGAAATAAAATCAGAAACCTCTATGGTCATCAAATTGGCAGGTGAAACGCTACGGTAAGTAGGAGATTTTTGTTACTTAGGAAGCAAAATATCCAGTGATGGACGAAGAAAAGAGGATATAAAAAGTAGGTTGGCTCAGGCAAGGAACGCATTTCTACAGAAAAGGAATGTGTTGACCTCGAATATACATTTAGGTATTAGGAAGTCATTTTTGAAAGCTTTTGTCAGGAGCGTGTCACTATAAGGAAGTGAAATTTGGGCTAATGGGGCAGCAGAAAAGAGGAGAATTGAAGCGTTTGAAATGTGGTGTTACAGGAGAATGATGAAGATCAGATGGGTAGATAGGGTAACAAATGAAGAGGTATTAAGACTAGTGGGAGAGGAGAGATATTTCTGGCGACTGCTAATGAAGAGAAGTGATAGGTTGGTAGGACACATATTAAGACACCCAGGAATAGCAAGCTTGGTTATGGATGGGAGGGTCGAGGACAAGAACTGTAGGGGTGGACCAGGGTTAAACATATTTCCTCGGATGAAGGGTGTGGTAGCTATTTAGAGATGAAACGATTAGCTCAGGAGAGGGAGGCATGAAGGGCTGTATCAAACCAGTCAAAAAACTGAAGACATCAACAATCAGGAATTTTAATTACGTAGAGAGGCATGTGGGGCAAAAGGGTTGTTGGAGATTTATATCCCTGTTATGTAACACAGGAAGAGACTGCATAATGTACATCAGTGGCCAAGGTGAGAGGTATTTTACTATAGGTCTATTAATAGCGACATGTTGACGTACAAATCATCAATAAGTGAGGCAAAATTTAACCAAGAATACCTTAAGGAAAATACTTTTAATTCCCCATATTCCGATAGATTTGCCATTCCAGTGTGTAAGAGTGCAGTTCCCACTTCAAACAATATTCGCAATATATATTAACAAAGCGCAATGACACACACTTAACAGCAGCAGGTGTACATTTAGATGAAACCATTTTTCCCACGCAAAACTGTATGTGGCGTGCTCGCGATTATCCGGACAACAAAATCGTTATGTCTCAGCAGAAGATGGCAAAACCAAGAACGTAATTTTCAAATGTGTTCACATAATGTAACATCGTACCCTGCAGACTTTCTCAGCTCTATAAAATTCCCACTTTGCTGCTCATGTATCAGAATTTTCAGAATTAGAATGGACCCACATGTAGCCGCGATTGCTGTAGTAGAATAGACCTATTATCAACAATAATGCATCGCCCCCATTGTCTTGATCGCGAGCGAAGCTGCGGGTACCTGCTAGTATCTTATATAACCTTTGTCCGAAAAGTTCGGTGAGTGACGTTATACCAGGGGCGAATGCTGGTCATGAAAGTCAAATTGCAGTTTTTTTTCTCATATTTAAATATTCGGGACACGTTTAAATCACAATATTTGGTATGAAATCAAAACAACTAAATTAGGAAGTGGGGTGTTCGCGCTACAAGCAATCCTATTCCAGTCGACAACATAGCTAATGATGATAGCCTTTCCTGCGGCTCTTCTTTTTTACTGTAATCTAATTTTTGCAAGCATACCAGTGATTATATAATTTGAACAAGTAAACGTCAAAATACGTACACAGAAAATTTTCAACTATTGCAATGTGGAATGTTGAATGAATAAAATGTCATCATCATCATCATTGGTTTGCAGTTCTAAGACTGGTCAGTTGCCATAAAAACATGTTAAGATCGTCCTGTCATTTGCCGCTTCCTCCATTGAATTATAATTCTGTGCTCGGGTGTCGTTTAGAATTTGTTTAAGGAGGGTATTTCTACGCCTTCCTCGTGGATTGAATAAAATGTATAAAACCTTTAATCCCTAAACCACATGAACATTTTAATTATCGGTTACATGAACATGCATTCAAACTGGCTACGTCACACCTTGTATTCAAGACGGGCAAAAAATACCAAATTTTGAAAATCAGACACATTGTATAATTATTAGCAAATCATGACAAACCAGTGATTATATAATTTGAACAAGTAAACGTGAAAATACGTACAAAGTGCAACTCTTTGTTAGATATACCTACTTGAAAACAAACTCTACTCTGCGACTCTTCTTTTTTACTGTAATCTAATATTTGCAAGCAATCCTATTCCAGTCGACAACATAGCTAATGATGATAGCCTTTCCTGACCTTGAGTAGATCTGCAATATGTATTAATGCGTCTCAGTGTTGAAAAAGAACGTTCTGCGGAGGAATTGTTGCTACTAGTTTGAAGAGCTTGAAAATCTCTGACAAACGCATGTAGAATTTATTAGTATGCACAAACTGCATTAAGTCTGAAACACTTTCCTCTTTAAACTTAGAAGATGAATACATCACACTTAAATCAGTTTTTAAGCGAAGAATGTCGAAAAATGACCAATAGGTATTTTCTAGGGCAGTAACATCACTGTCTAGAAACGTATTTCTGTGCTTCTCAAACAAATCGCAATCCAGCAGCGAGAAGAACACAAATTTCTTTTTGCATTTAAAACGCTCTCCGATTTGGACAAGTACACTGTCAATAATTTAATTGAATAGACGTTTGTATTTTGATTTTTCTGATTCATCACTATGCATGCTTTTTAGAGCACGGCTGTCCTCCTAAACATCGATTTCAGTATCAACATGTCCATACAAACTATCGAAATCTTCATCTCTCATCGACTGGATATTTAAAAAGAGCTTCTCAACCTTCTTGCCACAGTACTGTATATCCAGACTTTTTGTTTGTAAAATATTGTACACAGTATCGAAGAATGAAAAAATCATGGAGAACACTGCCAGCAGAAATTTAGTGTTTAACTTAAGTAAGAAGAACAAACATTCATTTGCTTTTAATGTAGTGTCTTCATCCTACTCATCTGAAGTATCCTGTACATGTTGAAAGAATTTCACCAATATATCATAATAGTGTATCCATTCACAGTATTAATAAGACGTGAAGCAAAATTCCATCTCATTGGTGCTACTGTTAGCAACTTCTGCTGAACAAAATCTTGAAGAGCAGCTGACCTCATTGTAGACTTTGAAAAAATGCAGCAAGTCCTGACATTGTTTGGAAGAAAATTGTACATTCTTTGATTTTTATTAATCTCATGTGATTTTTTCAACATTAGGGAAACACCTAATACAATCGGTTTCAATCGTGTTGACTGGCTGAAAAACATTATATTTCAATTACAAAGGCAGCACTGAAGAATGGCTTCCAACACAATAATATTCTATGAGGAGTAATTCAAATTTTGCGTTGTGGTACTGTAACTAACAAGATGTTCAGTAAAGAACATATAGCCTACTTTTTCCTAAATGCATGGGTATTGTTATAACTCTTTGTCCTTTTCAAGGAGTATAATTGAATGTTGGTTGTAGTAGATTGTTGAAATACAACTTGCTATAGGGATATTAAACATGAATATGAGGTGCCCTTTGCTAGTGCTACCTCTGTAAAAAAAAATCATTCAATTCGGTTTCACCGTGTTTGAATTGATCTGGGGAATGGATTTGCACACATACATGGCCGCTATTTGCAAACTATTGGGCTGATGACCTTGTAGTCAGTCATAAGATGCTTTCCACAAAAAGGCATGTTGTTGCAAAATCCGGTAGAGATCAAATTATTAGGATGGTCGAAATTTGATTTAAGCTTTTAACATTTGGGTGGCCGTCATTCCGTTTCCGTCAAGATGGCGGCGATATAAAACATGACACTGAGGTGTATTTTGCTAGTGCTACCTCTGTACCAAATTTCGTTCAATTCGGTTTCACCGTGTTTGAATTGATAGGGGGAATCGATTTGCACACATACTTGGCCACCATCTGCAAACTATTGGGCTGATGATCTAGCAGTTTGGTCAGAATATGCTTCCCACATAAAGATTTGTTGTTGCAAAATTTGGTAGAGATTAGATTATTAGGTTGGTCGTAATTACATTGTAGCCTTTAACATTTGGGTGGCCGCGATTACGTCTCCGTCAAGATGTCGGTGATATAAAACATGACACTGAGGTGGCCTTTTCTAGTGCTACCTCTGTATCAAATTTCGTTCCATTCGGTTTCACCGTGTTCGAATTAATAGGGGGATACGATTTTCACACTAAGATGGCCGCCATCCGCAAAATATTAGGCTAATGACCTATTAGTTTGGTCAAAGGATGCTCCCTCCATAACGGTATGTTGATGAAAAATTTGGTAGAGATCGGATGATTAGGTTAATCGTAATTTGATTTAAGCTTTGAATATTTGTGTGGCCGCCATTACGTTTCCGTCAAGATGGCGGCGATATAAAACATGAAACTGAGGTGCCCTTTGCTAGTGCTACCTCTGTACCAAATTTCATTCCGTTCGGTTTCACCGTGTTCGAATTAATAGGGGTAATCGATTTTGACACAAAGATGGCCGCCATCCGCAAACTATTAGGCTAATGACATATTAGATTTGTCAAAGGATGCATCCTCCATAAAGGTATGTTGTTGCAAAATTTGGTAGAGATCGGATGATTAGGTTAGTCGTAATTTGATTTAAGCTTTGAACATTTGTGTGGCCGCCATTACGTTTCCATCAAGATGGCGGTGATATAAAACATGACACTGAGGTGCCCTTTGCTAGTGCTACCTCTGTACCAAACTTCATTCCATTCGGTTTCACCGTGTTCGAATTAATAGGGGTAATCGATTTTGACACAAAGATGGCCGCCATCCGCAAACTATTAGGCTAATGACCTATTAGATTTGTCAAAGGATGCCCCCTTCATAAAGGTATGTTGTTGCAAAATTTGATAGAGATCGGATGATTAGGTTAGTCGTAATTTGATTTAAGCTTTGAACATATGGGTGGCCGCCATTACGTTTCCGTCAAGATGGCGGCAATATAAAACATGACACAGGGGTGCCCTTTGCTAGTGCTACCTCTGCACCAAATTTCATTCCATTCGGTTTCACCGTGTTTGAATTAATAGGGGTAATCGATTTTGACACAAAGATGGCCGCCATCCGCAAACTATTAGGCTAATGACCTATTAGATTTGTCAAAGGATGCTCCCTCCACAACGGTATGTTGTTGCAAAATTTGGTAGAGATCGGATGATTAGGTTAGTCGTAATTTGATTTAAGCTTTGAACATATGGGTGGCCGCCATTACGTTTCCGTCAAGATGGCGGCGATATAAAACATGACACTGGGGTGCCCTTTGCTGGTACTACCTCTGTACCAAATTTCGTTCCATTCGGTTTCACCGTGTTCGAATTAATAGGGGCAATCGATTTTCACACAAAGATGGCCGCCATCCGCAAACTATTAGGCTGATGACCTATTAGTTTGGTCAAAGGATGCTTCCCCCGTTAAGGTATGTTGTTGCATAATTTGGTAGAGATCGGATGATTAGGTTAGTGGTAGTTTGATTTAAGCTTTGAACATTTGTGTGGCCTGCATTACGTTTCCGTCAAGATGGCGGCGATATAAAACATGACACTGAGGTGACCTTTGTTAGTGCTACCTTTATACCAAATTTCGTTCAATTTGCACTCACCGTGTTCGAATTGATAGGTGGGACAGACATTCAGAGTCCACACACTCACACTGTAACCTATATTTTATGAGTCCCCCATGACAGTTTTAATGTAGGCTAATGGGTTTATTATTTCTTTATATCATGTTATCGTGTTGGCAACGTGTTCAATTGCATTGGACACGTCTGCAGTAGACGCAGTGTCATTATTATTATTATTACTATTATCATATACGTATACTTTTTATTATTAATTATTCAATGTATTTTAGGTCACTATTGACGAGATTCTGAAGCTAGCTCTAATCGTATGTTGTCTAAGAAAGTTTATTAATATTGTTCAGACCACCGAACCAGGAGTCAGGTTAATGTTCTGGTCACACGTGCAGGAGGCAACACTTAATGGACACTATTGTCTCGAGCAGGTATGCTCGCTCACCCCGAGGGGGTGATGAGGAAGAGGCCGAGCAAATGCAATGAGTGGTCTGGACAAACAGGCGTATGACAATAGCAATTCTGTGAAGACTTCCTGGAAGGAGCTGTGGCTGGGAGACGTGTTGTAGCAAGCGACCTAGTGCACGGCGGAAGGGATTGTCTCGCTGGACTTTGAGATCTCAGGTTGTGTAGGGTGTCTCTCTTGAGCTGAGCGCTTGGTGTTTCTACGGAAAGCTTGAAGACCGTACGGTACCTCCGAATTGTTTTAGTATGGAGGGTACCACGTGATTGGGTTCTGGCTGTAATGCCACAATCATAGTAGGGCTGATACCCATCAAGATAACTGTGCTAAGTTGAAGAAGACCTTCATGGCGGTAAACCATAATGGCATGGCTGACCAGCTTCAAAGTGGTGATGAAATGGACATATTGGGTAGACGACGGCATTACCGGTAATGTGAAAAACAAATAATAAATCTTTAAAGGCCTAAATATTATTATTATTATTATTATATTATTATATTATATAGTTTTAATTGCATTTCTTGTGTGTCACTCTTTTTATTATATTAATCAATTTCTTGCATGCAGCTTCAGAATATAAAGTAAATTTAAATTGGATAGTTTCTTTTTAGTTAGATGCATGTAAACCTTCCTTCATCTTTATTAATTTATAGGAGGTTTTGGTAAGGCCTATGTACGAGCCAGTCCTTTCAGGATATCTGCACACGCCCGGAGATAAGAAGAGTTTCGATAAGGTGGATTTGTTTAATTACAATACTAATTATGTCAGTTGCTTAAAATTTAAAGAAAGGCCATTTATGAGGCAGAATATTCATTTTTATTTAAATTTTGTATCTTCAAAGTTACAAATGGCTTCTCTGGGTGAAGCCATCTTGTGGCTAGAATTGAAAGATTACAAATGGCGCCCAACTATGGAGTGTGAATAAGGCTGGCTGGTGCATAGTATGGCAGTACGCACAGGTAATTTGTGAAATCAGATCTGGTATTTTAGGAAGGGTATATATGTTCAGTGATTTTGGAGGGTATGCTAAGCGGTCAGATTCCACAAATTCGAGAGTAGTTCTTAGTAAAATGGCAGATAAGGATGTGATTTCTGGTACGTTGGAGGGACGTGAGGGGGCCGAGAAAGACGATGTTGCAACTAGCAAGAAGTTAGGAATGGGAGTGAATAGTGACGAGGAAAATGTAGGGCTGGGGGAAAACTCACAGATGATCAAGTTAATGGAGCAGATGATGTCTAAATTCAGTAGTAAACTAAGTGATTTAAGTAATAAAATGGATACTCAGAGTAGTGATTTAAGTACTCAAATTAATAATCAAAGCAGTGAATTTAGTACTAAGATAGACATTCAAAGTACGGATTTAGAGAGCAAAATTAATAAGATTGTAGAAGGTATGAGTAAAGGCTATAAGGAAATTCGTCAGGAAATTGCCAGTAGAATTGAGATGGTAGATAAAAGATTCGAGCAAGTTGAGGAGAAGATGAGCTTACAGAGTCAGGGCATTATGGATACTGTTGATAAGCAGATAGGCGAGGTGAGTAATGAGGTAGCCATTTTCAAGAAAGAAGTTGGTGAGAGGTTGATAGTTGTAGAGGAAGAGATGAAGGATATAACTGAGATTAGAAATAAGCAGGTGTTTTTGGAACAGGAGCTAGCGGTGTCTTCAGCCAGAGTAACGATGGTAGATAAGAGCGTAAAAAAGGAGATTAGTGAACTGAAATCCTTTAATGAGAGCGAACATTTGAAATTAAGAAGAGAGCTGAATCAGGCCAAGTCAAATAAGGAAAATTGTAATCACTCTGTAGGACATAGTAACTTCTATAGGGAATCTGACTTGCCTAAATTTAGTGGAAGGCAGTTTAACCCTATGGAGTTTGTTAAAGTTGTTCAGAAGAGGTTTTCGAAAGGGTTAGAAGATGGGACTTCAGACTGGGATATTGTTGAGGAAATCATATCATTAGCTTTTGTGGGGGAGGCTAAATCTTGGTATCAAGTTTTTAGGGGAGGTTTTCAGGGGTTAGAAGATTTTAGGCAGACGTTTGAGGGAAAGTTCTGGAACGAACAGACTAAAGGAAGAGAAAGAGACAAGATTTCTTTTGGGAGGTATCAGTCGAATCAGGGGGTGAGCATGACGGAGTATTTCCTCACACATGTCCTTATCAGTCAGAATTTAGACACTAGTTCTTCTGAAGGTGATATAGTTAGGCGTATGGCCCGTCATTTTTCTGATGAGGTGAAGATGGCCGTAGTCATGCAGGATGTAAATACGATTAAGGACATGGAACGTGTGTTAGAAAGGTTTGATACTTTGGGTAGAATGGGAGGCAAAAGGCAAGAACAGGGAAGGGAAGGAAATTACGGTCAGGGGTATCAGGAAGAAGGGAATAGGCATTATGAGCGTAGGAATATTGATAGGCCAGGTAACTTTGTGAGGAATGATAGAGGAAATTTTGTAAATAGGGATAGGGGTGACCAAGGGAATTTTCGGAATAGGGGGCGTGGAGAACAGAGGCAGGCAGAAAATCGGGGACCTGGGGAACAAAGGCAGTTAGAGAATAGGGGGCGTGAAGAAGAGAGACAGCCAGCTCAGCCGAGTAATTTAAACGGGAACAGGGCTCTTTAAGATGGTCAGATAGAGGGTCCCATCCCAGTATTCCAGTTCATGTGTTGAAGAAGATAGAATACGACCTTGATGTTAGAAAGGAATTGTTAGATGACCAGGTTGAGGTTACACAGGAGAGATGTGAGCCTACGTTGTTCAGTCCTGTAATTAAGGTGAAGATATTGGGTCAAGTCGTCGATGCCTTATTGGACTCAGGGAGCATGTGTTCTTGCATTAAGGCAGGCTTTTATGATGAGGTTAAGAGTAAAGGAGAAGCCATAGAGGAGATTCCTGTGTCCAATATATTTATATTGTCTGCTGTTGGGACTAAGTCACAGAGAGTGCGTAGACAGGTTGTCGCACCTATGTACATTGATGAGAAATGTGGTCGTCAGAGTTTTCTAGTGGTCGCGAATTTAGTGTATCCTGTCATATTGGGTGCGGATTGGCTAAGCAGTCAGATGTGTAAGCTTGATTATGGCGAATCTAAGGTGAGATTCAAGTGGGGTGAGAATTTTGATACGATTAGTCAGAGTTATCAGGTTGACTCGGGAACCTTTGTGAGTATATCAGTGTGTGTCCAGGTTTTAAATGAAGAGGAAGAAGTCAGTGAGGTTAGTAGCGACATGGTATCAGAGGATATTCAAAGTTGTAGTATGGTAGTGGAAGAGGAGCGTGAAGGCGAATTTTCAAGTGTTGTGGAAGATACCATGTTGGAGGTAGAGCAGAAGGCTCAGTTGTTAGAAGTCTTGAGAGAGCACAGTGAGGTGTTCTCTGACAAACCTGGTAGGACACATGTTTACGAGCATAGTTTCGAGATCACCGATAGGTCTAGTTTTAATGGTGTTAGATACCCGATACCACACGCCCATGTCAAAGCAGTAGATGATGTCATTTCGCAGATGCTAGACGATGAGGTGATCGAATTCAGTAGGAGCCAGTATGTCAATCCGTTGGTAGTAGTGATTAAGAAGGATGGGTCAGTTAGGCTATGTTTGGATGCAAGACAAGCTAATAAACGCATTGCGCCGGATCATCAGCGACCGGAAACTACTGAGGATTTAGTTCAGAGATTTGGGGGTAAAGAATGGCTGTCCACATTAGATTTGAGTGCTAGTTTTTGGCAGGTACCCTTACGGAAGGAGGATAGGCAATTCACGGCTTTTTGTTACAAAAACCAGCTGTTACAATTTACACGGATTCCTTTTGGTATGAAAACATCGTCAGCTGGGCTCATTCGCGCACTTAACATCGCTCTGGGACACGACACAGGGGATTTCACAGCCAGTTACATCGATGACTTAGTCATCGCATCACGTACATTTGGGGAACACATGGAACACCTTAGAATCGTTTTGGGGAAGTTGCATCGGGCCGAGTTCACAGTGAAACTTAAGAAGGCGACCTTTTGTGCACAACAGATCACGTTTTTAGGCCACACTATTACACCACAGGGGGTTACGCCAGAAGGGTCGAAATTAGACAACATAATCAACACTCGGACACCACGTAACGTCAAACAACTTCGCTCTTTTCTGGGGGTATGTAATTATTTCAGGAGGTTTGTACTGCGGTATTCGCAGCTGTGCGGGCCATTTAGCGGGTTACTTAAACAGAATTCTAAGTGGATTTGGGAAAAGGAACACGATGAGGCATTCATCAAACTTAAGGAGGGTTTTAGGGATGCTGTCACACTTAGGTACCCCGGGCAGGATAGTCAGTATATAGTGATGACAGATGCTAGCGACTTAGGTTTAGCAGGGGTGCTTTGTCAAAAGGATGGGGATGGTAATCTAGGCATCGTGTCACTCGCCAGTAGAGGTCTAAATTCCGCGGAGAAAAGATACACTACTAGTGAGAAGGAATTGCTAGCCATTGTATATTCGCTGGGTACGTTCCGGACCTATGTGCTTGGCCGGAAATTCCTAATCTATACAGACCATAACGCACTTACGTTTCTTAGGACATGTAGGATAACCTCGAACCGGCTTTCTAGGTGGATATTGGCGATCCAAGAGTACGATTTTGATATATTTCACGTAAAAGGGTCAGAAAACGCATTCGTGGATTTTGTGAGTCGCCACCCGGAAATTGCTGGGGAGGGAGTTGAAGCTAGGAGAGAGGAAGGAATTTTGGTCTGTGTAACTAAGATTTCAGATAGGGACGGGGAGAGGTTAAAGTTGGGTAAAATGAGAGAGGAACAATGCAAGGACGAGGAGATTCAAGACATTTATCGGGAACTCGAGGAAATGGAACATATGAGCATTGCTAAGAGGGGTAATAAGGAATTCAGGCTTTTTAACGACTTGCTAACTAGGAAATGCTTTGGCGAGAGATGGTGCGTGTGGGTTCCTAAGTCTTTGAGGTATGATATTATCTGGTTTTATCATAAGGAGTTAGGCCACTATGGTGCAGAGAAGGTGTTGGGTGCTATTCAGGAGAACTTCTTCTGGAAAAACATGGGCAGGGGAGTCAGAAAAACCCTAGCAACATGTGAGTTGTGTCAGAAGTGCAAGCACCCCACAAGGTATTTAGAAGGGCCAAGGCAGGCTGTTTTAACTCAGAAACCAGGTGAGTTGGTGTGTGTTGACCTCTATGGGCCGTTGGTGAAGTCTCAGTATGGCTACCAATATGTGTTTGTCGTTGTTGATGCCTTTTCCAAGTATGTTAAGCTCTATCCTCTAAGACAGGCCACGGGGAGGGGTTGTGTAAATTGCATACTGGGGAAATATGTTCCGGAGTTTGGTAAGCCACTCCGAATACTCTCAGACCACGGTTCTCAGTTCACCTCGAAGATATGGAAGACCAAGTTGAGTGAACTGGGAATACAGTGTACGTATTCCTCTATTAGGTATCCCCAAGGAAACATGTCTGAGAGAGTAATGAGAGAACTAGGGCGCATGTTTAGGACTTATGTGAGTGAGCGACATAATGCCTGGTTTTCGATGCTTGAGGACGTTGAGCGTTGGCTCAATGTAACTAAACACGAGAGCACGGGTCGCACTCCCATAGAAGTCCAGCTGGGCAGGAAGCCTGTCAGCGAACTTGCCATGATTTTGGGTTTGAGGACAGGGGAGGCCGTACCCAGAGATTTAAGTATCAGGTTAGCTGGGGAACATTTATGTAAGGCCAGTAAGAAACGGCAGAAGCAGCAAGGGAAGCGGGCAGGAGATAAGTTAGATGTAGGTGACCTTGTGCTTTTGAGGGTGCCTCATGTCTCGTCCGCAGACCAGAAATTGGTGAGTAAATTTTTTCATTTGTATGAAGGACCGTATGAAATTGCACGGAAATTAGGGGCCTGTGCGTACGAGCTCCTTACAAAGGACGGAAGGGTGCTAGGGATTTACAATATTTCCAATCTGAGGATGTACATATCCTAGTAGCCCTGTTGGTTGTGTATATATTTGTGGAAGGAAGGAGTTAGGATTTTGGAAGGGAAGTCATGCCTAAAAGGATTGCTTTTTATTCTATGGTATAGGACCAAATGAATGAAAAGCAAGGGGGCGTTCTGTAACCTATATTTTATGAGTCCCCCATGACAGTTTTAATGTAGGCTAATGGGTTTATTATTTCTTTATATCATGTTATCGTGTTGGCAACGTGTTCAATTGCATTGGACACGTCTGCAGTAGACGCAGTGTCATTATTATTATTATTACTATTATCATATACGTATACTTTTTATTATTAATTATTCAATGTATTTTAGGTCACTATTGACGAGATTCTGAAGCTAGCTCTAATCGTATGTTGTCTAAGAAAGTTTATTAATATTGTTCAGACCACCGAACCAGGAGTCAGGTTAATGTTCTGGTCACACGTGCAGGAGGCAACACTTAATGGACACTATTGTCTCGAGCAGGTATGCTCGCTCACCCCGAGGGGGTGATGAGGAAGCGGCCGAGCAAATGCAATGAGTGGTCTGGACAAACAGGCGTATGACAATAGCAATTCTGTGAAGACTTCCTGGAAGGAGCTGTGGCTGGGAGACGTGTTGTAGCAAGCGACCTAGTGCACGGCGGAAGGGATTGTCTCGCTGGACTTTGAGATCTCAGGTTGTGTAGGGTGTCTCTCTTGAGCTGAGCGCTTGGTGTTTCTACGGAAAGCTTGAAGACCGTACGGTACCTCCGAATTGTTTTAGTATGGAGGGTACCACGTGATTGGGTTCTGGCTGTAATGCCACAATCATAGTAGGGCTGATACCCATCAAGATAACTGTGCTAAGTTGAAGAAGACCTTCATGGCGGTAAACCATAATGGCATGGCTGACCAGCTTCAAAGTGGTGATGAAATGGACATATTGGGCAGACGACGGCATTACCGGTAATGTGAAAAACAAATAATAAATCTTTAAAGGCCTAAATATTATTATTATTATTATATTATTATATTATATAGTTTTAATTGCATTTCTTGTGTGTCACTCTTTTTATTATATTAATCAATTTCTTGCATGCAGCTTCAGAATATAAAGTAAATTTAAATTGGATAGTTTCTTTTTAGTTAGATGCATGTAAACCTTCCTTCATCTTTATTAATTTATAGGAGGTTTTGGTAAGGCCTATGTACGAGCCAGTCCTTTCAGGATATCTGCACACGCCCGGAGATAAGAAGAGTTTCGATAAGGTGGATTTGTTTAATTACAATACTAATTATGTCAGTTGCTTAAAATTTAAAGAAAGGCCATTTATGAGGCAGAATATTCATTTTTATTTAAATTTTGTATCTTCAAAGTTACAAATGGCTTCTCTGGGTGAAGCCATCTTGTGGCTAGAATTGAAAGATTACAACACACACACACACACACACACACAGACACACTTTTTTTCGCCCTGTAGTGATCTCATAAGTCTACTTTCATTTTTTGCAAAAATCGAAAGTAGGCTAAAAATGCTATATAACCCTATACTGTAGAGACACCATTTTAAATTCTTCTTATCCGTATCTTTATACTCATTTTCCATCATCACCATTTAGGAGTATGCAATATTTTTGCCATCAGCTCATGTGCTTAGGAGTGTATTAAATTCGTAATCCTGTGTTTTGTGGTGACTGTAGTAGTGCATGTAACTGTAATTCCAGAGGTTAAGGAATGGGGACCTCAAGAGAAGGTACCGTTCTAGCATTTGCCTGGAGGATGTGCAGAAGGTAACAGGGAAAATCCACAATCAAGATGGCTGCTGTCAGCGCTGGCATCAGACCGTTGGCAGTCGTAGGGAGTTACTCAGTGCGCTACTCTAAGCTGCAAGTAAATCTTTAAAAAAGTACTATTAAAAATATGTGCGTTCTAGCGGCTTCGGTGGCGTAGTCGGTAGCATGCTGAACTGCTGTGCCCAAGATAGCGGGTTCAAACCCGGCCGAAGTCGTCGGATTCTTTTTAAGAGCGTTAAAAATCCTTCAGTATGCCTTCCTTCGGAGGGGAAGTAAAGCCGGCGGTCCCATGTCATAGATTTATGGCATGTAAAAGATCCTTTCACAGACTAAACTTGTGTAAAGCAAAATTTGTTAGGTTTGATTTCGTCAGAACGCTCTATCAAAGTTCCAACGTTCACCACTAGGTATCATTGATATCTGGTGGCGAAAGTTTGAACTACTTGAAATTGAACGGAACTTGTAGCTCACCCTTTAGGGTATCCGCTGGAAGCAGCTACAGACTCAGGCGAGCCGAACATGTCCTCGGACACTCCCGGCACTAAAAGCCATACGATAAATAAATAAATAAATAAATAAATAAATAAATAAATAAATAAAATATGTGCGTTCTATTTTAAATGACAGAGTTAGTGTCAATTCTAGTTTAAGAAAAGGGCCTCAAAATTGAATTCCTTGTGTATGATTCCCTATGCAAACCTTAGTAAAATTCATGGTAATGAGCCTTATGCCTCAAAGGCTGATTATGGAACATAAAACTGACTCTAGCCTATATATCGCTAGCCATGTAGAGTTCTGAATAAAATAAAGTACATGAGCAGAACAGAACACTCTGGAAGGTAATTTGAAGTCGGAAGTTGTTCACGTGTGAACAATGGGTGTGGGCTGACCTCTATCGACACAAAGCGGAGGCAAGCAGGCGGCAGGCGTCGGGGCGCACGACCTGGCAGACTTCCACAAGACATCGCTAATCACCCTTCTCTCGAACAATACCCTCCCCAAACATAATGGCACGGCTTATTGAAGGAAATACCATTCATCCATTATTCTTAATGCCTTTCTATAACTATTCTGTTTTCAAACTAAGTGCAATCCGGTCTGGTCACAGGCAAGGGTTATATACCTATTGATTTTATATACCTCTCAAGATTTTAAAAGAGCAGTCATCCCGGAAGCATGAGACTTTCATGGTACAATGTATTTGGCATTCACTGTTGCCACGTGTTGGGGTTCATCCCTCGGCGTAGGTATTTTTCACGTGAAATTATATGTAGGGATATTTGATGGCATTTGTCAAAATGGGATGGAATTTTACGGTTTATTGGGTGTCCTATTAATATTGGATAATATTCGAGGATTAAATGGGAATTTCAAAAGACATTATTTGTCATTTTTATCCGAAAAATTGAATTTAACAAAAACCATATCTACACACACATCGACTGGCACTCTTCAACTCTAGATACACTTTAACGCAAACATCAATAATTGGTCCACTGAGATCGGATGCCGGAAATATATAGAAATCTTGGCGCATATATCAGAATCCTGATGCGTGGAACAGATGGATAAGACTCACCCCCTGTGTCCATGGTTACCAGTTTCTTCTTCGTTTGTCCCAATAGAACACAGATTTTCTGTTGCTATGTGCGTGATAAGTTAACAAAACCAAAAGGATATCACAGGTTCTTCTCTTGTACCTTAAAAATTAGACAACATGATGAAGTTGGGCGACAAAATAAATGGTCCAAAGTTCAAAGGAAATCATATAAGAAAAAGGATAAATGAAAAACAAGGAACTGGTGGACGTTTGGTAGCTGAAAAAGATGATAGCGAGGGCAAGAAATGGAAACTGTAGGCCTAATTAAGAAAAATATGCTATATATTCAACTTAAAAGCGTTATAATGATACATACAGTAACATGGATATCCCCGTAGACTGATTTTGAACTTCGACTTAATGTACAGATCTTGCATTAAATTAACGGAGGGATTGTTTTCACTGCCTGCAGGAATTTTTGCAACGCCTGGAGGGATTCCTGAGTAAGAGAACCTACGAACACTTTTTGCATTACATTTTGTTCCTTACCTCTTCAACGTTTTTGATGCATACAGCCGAATAATATACCAATCTACCGATCAGTCAATAGTCTGAAAAATTCAAGAAAACAGACTAAATTCTAAATTAAATACGACTACTTTCTATACTGCATATAATAGGAATCCATAATTAGCACTGTCTGGAGTTGCACTATAAACAAATTAACCTATTGCCACTAAATATCGAGGATTCCTTTAGTTGGCGCAAAGGATACTTCAAAGTACGTTAGGAGTTCTGGGGCACAGGAGTTAATCACAAATTCTGGAATAGCATAATGTAATAATATGTTTTACTGCTTGTAGGGATAATTTCGGTAGGCTACGTACTAATTCGCTTTTTCCCTTTGTGGTCTAGGCATAAAAACTGAAACTCTTGACCCAAAGGTGGGTGTTTGAATTCCGGCTTGGCCTAAAAACTTAATTCTAGTTTAAAATAATTGGATAACGGTAGTAAAAATCGTATTTAAGGTCGAGAGAATGATTCATAAAGTTATAACTTATTAATTATCAAATTAATTCGTAGGTCCGTAAATTACGTTTTCTACTATGGTCGGGACTTCATTTTAGGTAGATTTCTTTAGAAAGCTAACTATTGCAATGGGTCCCATGTTTCGACTTCCGGAAAATTTCGACATATCTTCGCGTTTCACATCCCCCAGACCCCAAAACCACCGTCAGTTCAAAAGTTTATATATAATTTATGTATATATGTATCTATCTATCTATCTATCTATATATATATATATATATATATCAGTTTCTTGTGGACACGATAACTACCGTAATTTTGCACCAATCACTTTGAATTTTTTACATAATATGTATCCCCATAAAATCTCGGTCGAGTTCGTTAATGGGCAAAATCGGTCAAAGGGGGTAAAAATGGGGGGCTTTTTTCGAAAAAGTGAAATATCGCTATAACTCTATTAATACATGAAATATTGAATCCCTTCAAAGTTCATAATATGTGTCGGATAAGTGCCAAAAAATTATGTCAAATAAGTTTTTTGATAGCACCAACCATTGACCAAAGGGGTGGGAAAAAGTGGGTTTTTCGGGAAACATTAATCATATCTCTGTTAATAGGCACAATATCAAAACCGCATAAAATGGACAATATTCCTCCAATAATTACCTAAAACTTTTGTCTGAAAGAATTTTTGATATGACCCACCATTACGCCACGGGGTGAGCAAAATGATTTAAATTATAAGAAAATGCCAAGTGCCAAGAGAGGTTGCCATGACAACTTTACTTTTAATTGATAAGGGATGACCATCAGCAGTTGCTATGACAACGCCACTGCACGAGATCACATTCAGTTTTCATATGTCAGTGGGAAGCGACTTCGGTATCGGAACTGGTAGCATGCTGAACTTCTATGCCCAAGGTCGCGGGTTCAAACCCGGCTGAAGTCGTCGGATTTACTAAGAGCGCTAAAAAACCTGAGTTTGCTTTCCTTCGGAGGGGAAGTTCCAACGTTCGTTGCGAGTTGCTGATTGAGGTGGCATCTAGTAGCCAAGTTCACAGCTAGGCGTCGTTGACGGTAGTATTTTAGGTAGATTTCATTAGAAAGCTAACTATTGCAATGGGTACCATGTTTCGATTTCCGGAAAATTTCGACATATATTTGCGTTTCACATCCCCCAGACTCCAAAACCACCGTCAGTTCAAAAGTTTATATATAATTTATGTAATATATGTATATATGTATATCAGTTTCTTGTGGACACGATAACTGCCGTAATTTTGCACCAATCACTTTGAATTTTTTACCGAATATGTATACCCATAAAATCTCGGAAGAGTTCGTTACTGGCCTAAATCGGTCGAAGGGGATGATAATGGGGGACTTTTTTTTTCGAAAAAATGAAATATTGCTATAACTCTCTTAATATGTGAAATATCGAATCCGTTCAAAGTTCATACTATGTGTCGGATAAAGCTCAGAAATTTATGTTTGAAACGTTTTTTGATAGCACCAACCATTGACCAAAGGGGTGGGAAAAAGTGGTTTTTTCGGGAAACATTAATCATATCTCTGTTAATAGGCACAATATCAAAACCGTACAAAATGGACAATATTCCCCTAATAATTACCTAAAACGTTTGTCTGAAAGAATTTTTGATATGAGCCACCATTGTGCCAAGGGATGAGAAAAATGATTTCGGAATTATAAGAAAATGCCAATAGCTATCAGTGGTTGACATGGCAACACTACTAAATTGATGAGGGATGAGCCATCAGACGTTGCCATGACAACGCACTTGCGCGAGATCAGATTCAGATTTCCATCTGACTAAGTGTGAAGCGGCTTCGGTGACGTAACTGGTAGCATGCTGAACTTCTATGCCCAAGGTCGCGGGTTCAAAGCCGGCCTAAGTCGTCGGATTTTCTAAGAGCGCTAAAAATCCCTCAGTAAGCTTTCTTTTGGAGGGGAAGTTCCAACGTTCGTTGCAAGTTGCTGATTGAGTTGGCATCCAGTAGCCAAGTTCACAGCTGGGTGGCGTTGACGTTAGTATCTGGTAGCAACATTAGGAACTACTGCTTGAAATTTAGCGTCTGCATTCCTTACCTGAATTGCAGACTAATACAGCCATCATAATTCACACCGTTTATCAGACAGATTCTACACTCACCCAAAGTACACGGGGTTATATGACCGCGTTGTCGCAGCCCCTAAACTGAGGAACCAACCAACATCTCTGCGGGAGATATAATTTTGCGTGAAGAAGTAACAGACCGTTACATAGTTACACATCAGTGTCGAAACCTTGCATAAGGACAGTGTGACCACAAGTATAACAAGTAGTTCCGTGACGAACTGTACAGCCTATTTTCATATATCCTGCTCATGTTAATTGCCTCTATCAACATACAAAATTTCAGTTTAATTGCTGTAACTGATTCGTAGATATTGAGAACCGTCTAAATATTTCAGACGGTCGCCAGGTTGGATTTTTATTTTTGTACTATTATATTAAGATTATTGTGTAAGTGTGGTATTCAAACTTCAATCGCATGATAAGAACACAAGAAGTAAAAACGAGATTTTAAAATTACGCACAGCAGCCATCTTGTGATTATGCAAACAATTGAAATAAATTAGATGCCAGTGGATCAACATTTGTGTAAGCATTTAAAACGTGCAACGTTTCACGGCACTCGGATAGTTAATTCGCGAGAAACGTCCATTTAATTATTTATACTTCGCGTCGCCGCCATGTTGGATTCGTGCTCACGAGGTTACTGAAAGTCCTATAGGTGAACATATGTTCATAGTCTCTATGAACATAAAAATTTCAGTTTGGTTGCTGTAAAAGATTCATATATATTCAGAACCGTCTAAATATTACGGAAGCTTGCCATTTAGGATTGTTATATGTATAGGCCATAGAGTTATGTACCATTCAAGGTCACTTATTGCCTAGGTTCATTATTCAAACTTTCACTTCGATCGCATGATTACGACACAAGAAATAAAAACTTAATTTTAAAATTTCGAACAGCCGCCATTTTGAGGTTATGTAAACAATTGAATTAAATTAGATGGCAGTACATTACAATCTGCAAAATCATTTACTGTACCACATTTCACTGCGCTCAGAGAGTTAACTCACGAGAAAAGTCTATTAAAATATTTCAAATTCGCTTGGTCGCCATGTTCGATTTGTACTTTACTGGTTTATGAATTATACATAGGTAAACTTGTATCAGTACCCTTTATCACCGTACAAAATTGCAGGGTGATATCTGTAATAGTTTCGGGGATATAGAATGTCAGTGAAATATTTCGCACAGGCGCCATTTTGAGGTTATGTAAACAATTGAACTAAATTAGATTCCAGTGCATTGCAATGTGTATAAATATTTGCTGTACCAAGTTTCATTACGTTTGGATAGTTAAATCGCGAGAAAAGTCTATTTAAAAGTCTCCACTTCGCTTGGCCGCCATGTTGGTTATGTAGTAACCAGGTTTTTGAAAGGTTCATAGGTGAACTTCTAGTAGTACCCTTTATCACCGTACACAATTTCAGGGCGATATCCGTTATAGTTTCGGAGATACTGAATGCTAGTGAAATATTTCGCACAGCCGCCATGTTGGATTGGTGAGACGTAACAAAATTCGATGGGCGCGGTCTACGTCGCCGGGAATAGTGCTATGAACTTACCGAGTTTTACTGAAATCGCTCCAGCCGTTTAGATTTTATTAGGGGGGGACACACACCCACACCTCACACACACACACACACACGCACACACACACGGACATAAGGTGATCTCATAAGCCTATTTTTTCAAAATTGAAAATAGGCTAAAAATGGACTCCAAATGACAAGAAGGTTACCGTCCCCGTAAGACAATAAAATGTTTAAAATATGTTTAAAATGAAGACAAACAAAGTTAATTAATCTCCAATTATAAAATACTTTCACGCGATAAATGAGGTCTGATCCTTCTACGAAAACCTGCATATTCTGCCTATTTTCGCCTATCTCCAAGTTTGTCCGGTGAAATCTACCTCCGCCTTCCGGCGTGCCGAGAGGACTTTTTTTAATTTGAAAGAATGTCTAAAGGAGAGTTTGAAAACCTTTCTTCCCGTATTTCTTTATCAATATACCGTAGAGGAAATATAAATTTCGATAAATTAATTGCTATATTTGCATTACTTTGAGTAGGTTTTGTGAAATGTATGCGCAATAGGCTATAGTGTTCACTCTTATACCCAGAGGCCAAGTGCTCTCAGAGGTACGGAGATTTTCACACTACAGGGTCTTTAATATAAATTATAAAGTAAGAATGGCAAGCGGCAGTTTTGTTATTCGCTGCTGCGGTGGCCTTGGCCGAGCTTGTGACGCGCCATGGCCCCCTGCTATAGTATTGAAAGCACGCGCATAGTACATACGAGGGCTGGGTTTTTTTTTGTTCAAGTTCTAATGGACTGTATAAGAATAACAGATTGACATACCAAACTGATTTTACTACTAAATGTTTGCTTGTTTTATTCTTATGTCTCAACATAATAGCCAAATCGAATGAAACATTTGTCGTATCGTTTCACCAGCTTTCCAATGCCCTCGGCAAAATATTCTGCCACCGCTGAGGTGTGTACGTCTGGACAGCCTCCTGATGTCTTTCCTTTTTGGATAGGCGCTGCCACCCAACCATACCTTCAATTGTCGAAACAGCTGAAAATCATTCACGACCACACTGTACCAACGTCACGATAGACTTTTACAAAGAATTCAAGTCTGAAGTTTTGGACCATCAGCCGTTTAGTCCAAACCATCACTGAATGATTTTCACCTTTTTCGAGAATTGAAGGTATGGTTGGGCCGCAACACCTCGCCAAAAAGGAAAAACTTCAGGAGACTGTCCAGACGTACCCAACTCAGCAGCGGCAGAATATTTTGCCGAGGGCATTGGAAAGCTGGTGTAACGATACCACAAATGTTTCAATCGTTTTGGCGATTTTGTTGAGACATAAGAATCAAACAAGCAAACATTTCGCAGTAAAATCAATTTGGTATGTCAATCTGTTATTTTTATACAGTCCATAGGAACTTGAAAAAGAAAAAAACAGCCCTCGTATATACTATGCGGGCGCTTTCATTATTAGAGAAGGGGGCCATGGCACGCCACAAGCTCGGCCAAGGCCTCCGCAGCAGCGAATAACAAATATGCCGCTTACCGTTCATACTTTATAAGAAAGACCCTGTATTACATCATGCAGGGGGCAGGTCTTGGTAATATTGTCATTCACCAGTTTTCAGACTATTTATTTGGTAACAGTGCCCCACTTGATAAGTTGCTTATATTTGTCGAAGTCATTTTTTCTGCCCCCGTGGAAATATCACTCGGATAGTTGAGGCACAGAAGTGAGATTTGGGTGCAAATCTTCCTTACTAAGTAATGGGTCTATGATCGAGGTGCTAACCTCTCAACAGAAATATACATTTTTAGCCTATTTTCATTTATGAAAAACATAGGCTTATGAGATCACCTTTTGTCCGTGTGTCTGTCTGTGTGAGCGTGTGTGTGTGTGTGTGTGTGATTCAGTGTGTGCACAACCCCCCCCCCCCCTAATAAAATCTAAACGGCTGGACGATTTCAATGAAACTCGGTAACCTCATAGCACTATTCCGGGCGACCCCGACCGTGCCCTTCAAATTTTGTTACGTCTCACCAATTCAACATGGCGGCTGTGCGAAATATTTCACCAGTATTCAATATCTCTAAAACTATTACCGATATCACCCTGGAATTCGAATGATGATAAAGGGAACTACTAGAAGTTCACTTATGTGACCTTTGGAAACCTGGCAACTACAAAACCAACATGGCGGCCAAGCGAAGTTCAGACTTTTAAATACACGTTTCTCGCGATTTAACCTACCAAACGCAATGAAACTTCGTACAGTAAATGTTTATATACATTGTAATGCACCGACATCTAACTTCGTTCGATTATTTACATAACCTCAATATGGCGGCTGTGCGAAATATTCCACCGGCATTCTATATCTCTGAAACTATTACCGGTATCACCCTGAAATTTTGCACGGAGGTAAAGGGCACTACTGGAAGTTCATCTATGAGACTTTAAAAAATCGGTTAACTACAAAACGAACATGGCGGCCAAGCGAATTTGAAAATTTTAAATAGACGTTTCTCGCGATTTAATGATCCAAACGCAATGAAACTTGGTACAGCAAATGTTTATACACATTGTAATTGCACCGGTTTGTAATTTGGTTCAATTGTTAACATAAACTCAAGATGGCGGCTATGCGAAATTTTAAAATTCAGTTTTTATTTCTTGTGTCGTAATCATGCGGTCGAAGTGAAAGTTTGAATAATGAACCTACCCAATAATTTTCCTTTAAAGGTACATGACTCCATTGCATATACAAATAACAATCCAACATGGCGACCATCCAGAATATTTAGACTGTTCTCAATATCTACGAATCTATTAAAGCAATCAAACTGATTTTTTATGTTCATAGGGGTTATGAACATAAGTTCACCTATAGGACTTTCAATAACCAGGTGATCACAAATCCAACATGGTGGCGACGCGAAGAATTAATATTCACATGGTCGTTTCTCGCAATTTAACCATCCAAGTGCAGTGAAACTTGGTACAGTAAATCCTTATACAAATGTTAATCCACTGGCATCTAATTTATTTATTGTTTCCATAACCACCTGATGGCAGCTGTGCGAAATTTTAAAATCTCGTTTTTACTTCTTGTGTCCTAATCATGTGATTGAAGTTTGAGTACTACACGTACACAATAATCTTCATGTAACAGTACATGACTCTAAGCTCTACATATATAAAAGTCCAACATGGCGACGATCCGAAATATTTAGACGGTTCTCAATATCTAAGAATCTATTACAGCAATCAATCTGAAATTTAGTATGTTGATAGAGGCATTTAACATAAGTAGGATATATGAAAATAGGCTGTATAGTTCTTCACGGAACTACTTGTTACAGTCCTGAGATAGCGTGTAATAAATCTCCTTTCTAGTTGGAGGACATCTCCGGTATCTAGGTCATATTCCCCTTACTAGAGATGGAAGAGCGTCGTGAAATGAGGAAATCACAAAACGAAAGATAATATTATGACAAAGTGAGGTCGGGAATGTAAGCTGTTACAGAGGAGCCTGGTGGCAAAACGTGACTTGTGGCACAAAGCAACGTCCCACAGGTTAGTGAGCCTCAGGATTAGACAACATTTTATCGGTGTACTTATTAGTAATAAGAATAATAATAATAATAATAATTATTATTATTATTATTATTTATTTATTTTTTTTGACATAGGTATTTTTTATTTTTATTTTTTTAGATGACGTACTTCCATTAACGTCATTTTACAGCAAGTTGATAATCTTCAGGAAAGCTTCAGACGGTTTCTAACTGTTGATTACGTGTCCCGTATTACTGATTTCCGATTTCTGCCTCATTGTTATCATACTTACTTGAAGGTCCAAAGCATGCAAGAACGTTTGTACTATCCCTCTTTCGGAAAGCACAAAAGGTAAAAGAGTGACCCTACTTACTTGCTTACTTGCTTGCTTACTTCCTTACTTGCTTACTTCCACACTAACTTACTTCCTCACTTCCTTACTTCCTTACTACTTACTTGCTTACTTGCTCACATGCTTGCTTACTTCCTTACTCCCCGCTTCATTACTTGCTTTCCTGTGTACTTACTTACCTACTTACTTACTTCCTTACTACCTTACTTGCTGACTTGCTTCCTTACTTACTTCCTACCTTACTTACTTACGTACCTACTTACTTACTACCTTACTTGCTTACTTTCTTCCATCCTTAATCATTTGCTTGCTTACTTGCTTGCTTACTTACTTACTTTTTTGCTTGGTTGCTTTCTTGCTTGCTTACTTACTTACTTACTTATTTACTTGATTGCTTACTTACTTACTTACTGACTTATTTACTTGCTCGCTTACTTACTTACTTACTTGCTTGTTTAATTTCTTAATTACCTACTTACTTATTTACTTGCTTGCTTACTTACTTACTTGCTTTCTCGCTTGCTTGCTTGTTTGCTTTATTACATACTTACTTACTTACTTACCACCTTACTTGCTTGCTTGCTTACTTACTTACATACTTACCTGCTTGCTTGCTTGCTTGCTTGCTTACTTACTTGCTTGCTTACTTACTTACTTATTTACTTACTCGCTTACTTACTAACTTTCTTGCTTAATTACATACTTACTTACTTACTTACGTACTTACTTACTTACTTCGTTACCACATTAGTTGCTTGCTTGCTTACTTACTCACATACATACTTACTTGCTTCGTTGCTTGCTTGCTTGCTTGCTTACTTGCTTACTTGC
This sequence comes from Meconema thalassinum, assembly GCA_946902985.2. NCBI lineage: Eukaryota > Metazoa > Arthropoda > Insecta > Orthoptera > Tettigoniidae > Meconema > Meconema thalassinum. Next base: position 293,451,202 of record OX336390.1, on the reverse strand, counting down.
TTACTTACTTACTTATTTAATTGCTTGCTTACTTACTTATTTACTTGCTTGCTTACTTACTTATTTACTTACTTACTTAGTTACCACATTAGTTGCTTGCTTGCTTACTTACTCACATACTTACTCGCTTACTTACTTACTTACTTACTTACTTACTTACTTGCTTACTTGCTTGCTTGTTTGCTTAATTACTTACTTACTTACTTACTTACTCACTTACTTACTTACTTACCACATTACTTGCTTGCTTGCATACTTACTTACTTACTTACTTATTTACTTGCTTGCTTACTTATTTACTTGCTTGCTTACTTAAATACTTACTTACTTGCTCGCTTACTTGCTAACTTACTTATTTACCACCTTACTTGCTTGCTTGCTTACTTACTTAGTTACTTACCACATTACTTACTTACTTACTTACTTACTTGCTTGCTTGCTTGCTTACTTAAATACTTACTTACTTGCTTGCTTACTTATTTACCACCTTACTTGCTTGCTTACTTACTTACTTACTTACCACATTACTTGCTTGCTTACTTACTTACTTACTTGCTTACTTGCTTGCTTGCTTACTTAAATACTTACTTACTTGCTTGCTTGCTTGTTTGCTTGCTTGCTTGCTTACCACGTTACTTGCTTGCTTACTTACTTACTTACTTACTTACCACATTACTTGCTTGCTTACTTACTTACTTACTTACTTACTTGCTTGCTTGCTTACTTACTTAAATACTTACTTACTTGCTTGCTTACTTACTAACTTACTTATTTACCACCTTACTTACTTACTTACTTACTTACCTACTTACTTACTTACTTACTTACTTACTTACAGGGGCGAGGTGGCGCAGCGGTCAAGCTGTTGGCCTCTCACCACCACGGCAGAGCGGGTTCGATTCCCGGTCAATGCATGTGAGATTTTCAAAGTGAAATGCCATGTCCTGTGGTTCGGATTCCACGTAAAAAGGAGGTCCCGTGGCTTATGATCTCGCGATTAACGGTCACGTAAAACTACAATCTTTCTTCCTTCCTTCCTTACTTACTTACTTACTTACCAACATATTTACTTGCTTACTTTCGTACTTACTTAATTACTTACTTGCTCGCTTACTTACTAACTTACTTATTTACTTACTTACTTACTTACGTACTTACTTACTTACTTACTTACTTACTTACTTACTTACTTACTTACTTACTTACTTACTTACTTACTTACTTACTGTACGTGTTGATTCTATGTCCTATAAGTCTGTAGGATATTGTTGGTATGTGTGCTGCTATGTCAATCCCACCTTCAATTTTCAACTTCGTCGACGAGAATGATGTCTGGTCCGTTTGTTGTGGTTCTTTTGCCCGTAATGACAGATCTGTCCATGTAGAGTTTACAGGGAAGAACTTGGTGTGTATTTATAATATGGCATGACTGCATATGCAGGCTACGTCTCTCAGTAACTTTACAATGGACGACTTACGAAACATGATTGGGCCTTTCAGAGTAGGTAATGATTTGGCCAGGAACTTACATCCTGATGTTATATGCTGTATTGTGTCAGGAACACTGTATCATAATCTGCAAGAGTCATCCTGAATGTTACCATCCTTTATAATGTATTGCAAGAAAGTATATAACTCCACAACTTGATCTTAAGTTGGCATAACAAAGCCTTCCGTTTCTGGAAACAAATCGTCATATGCCATCCAAGAGTTCGACACCTCATTTTGTCTGCGTATCCTTGGGGTGTGTCTCTTGCACAGGCTATTGCTTCCTCTGCTCTGTCAGTCTAAGGTCAGGATTACATTGTGCTGAAGGACAAGAGGTGTGTATTTGTTGTCTTCAGAGATTACAGCACAATGGAGGGTTGAGCTGCAAAGTACTTCCCCACTATATTGACCTGTTTATTATGGAGATGAGTGTTGAGCAGACCTCTGCCTCCTTGATATCGAGGTAGTATTTCTCGCTCAGTTACGAATATGGGGTTAAGGACTCGGTATTTATTCACTGATGCTCCTGTCTTCCTTACAGTGTGTTTCAGATCTACTTTATATTACTTTATTAACAGAATGCAAACACATTTGCCATGATAACCAAATGTATTTTGTTATCCGTATTGATAGTTGAAATGTAAAGTTGTTAAAAATATACGCCAATCAATACATGAATTAAAACTATCTATTATATAAATAAGGTACATGTTTCGACCTACAGTGAAGTCTTCCTCAGCCCAAATCAAGAATTAAAGTCCTAAATGTTATATTTAAATTCTATTTGAATTTTGAAGTTTTAATGTGAAGCCCAACATTGAATTTTACATCATTTTAATTTTGATTGTACGGATATGCATTTCATTATTAATTTTGATTTAATTATAAATTTATTATATCATTTTTCATATTTGTCATTTCGTTATTAGACTTAACTATAACATTTAGGATTTTAATTCTTGATTTGGGCTGAGTACGTCAAAACATGTACCTATATATATAATAGATTATTTCAATTCATGTATTCATTGGCGTTTATTTTTAACAGCTTTATATTGCTTTATTAAGTCGAATGTAGATGTTAGGATTGGAACAGTCTCGTGTTGGTAGCATTAATAGTGTTTCTACCGCGCAATTTTGCTCTTAAAATTGATTTCAGCTGTTTTAAGTTCCATTACCTTGCCCTACTCAACTTTGTGCTCCATGTTGTTTCTTTGCATTATTCTAAGATATGTATCAACAACATCTGCGGGTCAGATTGTTTCGCCTCCCTCGATCTAAAATACATCCTCCTACCTAACGTCTCCACTGATGCATACATCACCGGAGAAGGTTTTCCAAATAGTTTTATTTTTACAAAATTTTTATTATTACTATTATTATTATTATGGACTTTGAAGCAATTTTCAGTGTTGCCTTAGTAATCGAAATTTGATGTTTTCAGTCGGTCAACACGATTGTACCTAATTGTGATGGGTTATTCCCTAATCCTGAAACCCATTTACATGACATTAATAATTACACTTGGTTGACCAGTTTCGATCGTCAAGTGATCGTCAGCAGATCCATTACACTTAGGCTATTATATCTGTGTCTAAAAGTATGGGTATGCCTATAATGGCAATAATTAAGACACGAGTATGTTTATAAAACGGGCATAAGCTAGTTTTATAATTTCCATACGAGTGTCTTAATTACCATTACAGGCGAGTTGCATACGACTGTTTATGTTCGACGATAATTATAACTTTATTATATGTTTTAACATAAATAATCATAAACATCTGTTGAGATTCAGTCACTTGAACTTTGTGATCTGAGTGCAAGCGCTGGGTTTGATATCTCTGTTTTCCAAGTTCTCTGACTGATCGACGCATGCGCTCTGTCTGCTTGGCAATGTCATATGATTACAGGCTGCCGATCACCGATGAGCAGCAGCATTCAGTCAAACTGTCACCGAAGTCATTTGAAAGCAATGCGCTGTGTAGAAATTGGCGTTGGGGATATTAAGGTACAGTGCTTTTTCTTGTCTCATATTCGCCAGTTTATTTACGTGAACATATGGAAGGTGTACTTTTCATGTCGGTAATTTATATAGAAAGACGCTGTGTTCATGTCCGACATGTTGGATTTTGAGCGCATGCGCGAAGGTATCCTTACCTAATTGGTCAATGAATGAGCTCTGATTGGCTGGAGAAACTGTATCATAATGGAAAACAGTACTATAATGACCATCATTATGATACAATTTTCTGACGTATAGCCTAATATTCACATTTCGACATCGTCGAACATAAAATATATAAAACTCAGCAATTCTTCTAGGTTTGTGCCGTGTCTTGTGTGGGGTTTCGCCTAGGACACCAAGCTGGCTCATCGGCGGGCTCTTGGTGACCCCGCCTGGACCCCCACAGGAGTAAAGAACTGCGCGCTACCTCCCTTTATATAGAGTGCAACTGCACTCCTTGACTGCGAGAACTAAAAGCTCTAGCAGCCTGAACCTCCCTATGAGGCTTCCAAAAAGATGGTATATTGGCTTTCACGGCCGGTGAATTAAAACTCAGCAATTCTTCTAGGTTTGTGACGTGTCTTGTGTCGGGTTTCGCCTAGGGTTTCCTGTGGGGGTCCGGGCAGGGGCGCCAAGAGCCCGCCTATGAGCCAGCTTGGTGTCCTAGGCGAAACCCCACAAAAGACACGACACAAACCTAGAAGAATTGCTGAGTTTAAATTCACCGGCCATGAAAGCCAATATACCATAAAATATATATATTTCTATAGTCAATATTTATTAGTTATCGTCCAATTGCATTATTTTAACTAAAACTAGCCCAGCCCTTAAACGAAACAACAAATTTAGGATGATTGCTGTTAGCGTCGGCATTTGAACCATCCCCATTGCAAGGATGGAAGGAAGGGAGGAAGGAAGAAGGCTTGTAGTTTTACGTTATGGTTTATCTTGCATTCAAACGCCGTGGTACGTATGTGGAAACCTAACCATCGAGCGTGGCATTTCACCTCGAAATCGGGAATCAAACCCCGTTTACCTTGGTGGGAGTTACGCAGCTTGACCGCTGCATCATGACATAGTTGTAGCCAATGACTTGCCAAGTTGAAACAGTGGGTCCTGTAAGATTTCCGAAGTTAAGCAACACTAAACGTTATCAGAAATTGAATGAGTGACCAGTTCCAGAGGACCACGTGTTGACTGGGAAATGCAAGGGGGAGCTGAAAGGAACTGGCCACCCTACGGTAAGTAAATTGTAGCTCCGGGTCGCTTCTTCGGAGATGTAAACCAACGTATGGGCTGGAAACGCTTTTTCTAGTGTAATCATGGGGCATGGTTTAACGCACTCGGCTGCGTTGTTGGGTACAAAATAGGGGATTGGCTGGTTAGTACCTCAGTTTAGGGACTGCGACAGCGTTGTCATGTAGCCCCATGTACTTTGGGTGTGTGTAGAATCTGTCTGATAACCGGTGTTAATTGTGATGGCTGTATTAATGTGTGTTATCTGTAATTCTGGTAAGGACTGCAGACGATCGATTTCAAGTAGTTCCTAATTTTGATACCAAATGTTATCGTCAACGACGCCTAGTCAAGAACTTGGATACTAGATACCACCGCAACTGGCACCTGGTGGCGAACGTTGGAACTTATCAAATCTAACCTACAAATTTAGATTCACACAATTGCAGTTAGTGGAAGGTTCTTTTACATGCCATAAATCTATGACTTGGGCCCGCCGGCTTTACTTCCCCTCCGGAAGAAGGCACACTGAGGGATTTTAACGCTCTTAAAAATCGATGACTTTGGCCGGGTTTGAATCCGCGATCTTGGGCATAGAAGCTCAGCATGCTACCAACTACGCCAACGAAGCCTCCAAATTAGGAGATTGTGGCCGTACAAAAGGGTAAGCCTACATTCCCTCAGGTTGGATACATCCTCGCAGTGTACAATGTGTTGCTACCAAAAGAAGGGAAGTTGGCGGTAATTTCTGACCTGTCAGCTCCAGAGCTACATTTTAATGGTCAATAAATTAGTGAGTAGGGCGCTAAATTGTGGCCTTGTGATTTATCTGCGACAAGTACTTGGCTACTGCAGCCCAGCTTTCATATTAAAATGGAAGGGGGTGGTGAAATTAGAAGGTGTGAGAAAGATTTGTTATGCTACGAGTGTGGTATGATACTCGCATCAGCAGCTGAAAATGAAACCTTACAGGTTATCGATGAGTCATGGCCCACTCATGGTGGTCCTACACATATGAGGTGTTGTTCAGTGTTGAGGGTATTTCTATTAGTGGACTTCACTAAAGTTAAAACAGAATCACAGAAATATTATTGTAAACACAATGATTTAATGCAGTAGACATACTTTTCATCCGGTCATCCTGGTGAATATGAAACCATCCTCCTTTATCTCCTCTCCCATGCCATATCTCTCTCTTTCTCTCTCGTTTTTTCCAAATCTACATCCTTCGCACCGCTAAATTCAACAAAGCCCTCCTCTCCCTACTTACATGGTTCTTTAATGTACTTGGTCTCCAGGATTACAAATTGTGTATGTTTGTTATTATTTCGTTTAAGGTTACCCCCTCAACCCTCCCCCCTCCCCCCAAGAAAAGAAACCCGTTGGACTAGAGCCCCTTTCACCTGCAGATTATGGGGAGTGAAGCCATAGGAAAGATGTAGTAAGAATGAGGAAACGGGTCAGGGAGAGAAATCAGAGGAAGTGGTTCAAAGGGAAGAACCCTATCGAAACAAGTTTTTATTAACAAAAGGAGTGAAGAACAATAAATAGTTAATAAAAAATATACTGACATAATTTAATAGCATTGTTAAGGGGGAAATGTCCGTTGCTCAAATTCAGAGTCACACACAGGAAGGAAGGCACCGTGGCCATTTACAAGTATTAGGAATAGTTTATCGGTTAAATAAGATTAATCTTAAAGCTTTTATGAAGAGAATGATTGTTGTGCTCGGAATACACTAAATCTCCCATAAGAAAAGTACTAATAAGAGATTTAGAGAGACTAGACTCAGTCTTGATGAAGAGAGAGTAATACTCATGATACATAGATTGAGAATGACCCTAGGTAGGAAGTTAGCGGAGCGAATTGTACCAGCAATAAACAATCTTCTTCTTCTTCTTCTCCTCAACCGCTAGGTTGGTGGTTAACATGCATGTCTTCCAAAACGTCTTCTTTCTGTGGCCTGTAGTTTCAAATGGCAATAAGTGTGCTTGCCTTTAATGCTGTCTATAAATTGAGTCATTGGTCTTCCTCGACTCCTCTTTCCTTCTAGCTTCCCTTCGAAGAGTGTGGTGCACCAGTCAGAATGACGAATCAAATGGCCAACAAAACTATTCCTTCTTCTGTTCAAGGATTCAACCAAGGTACGTGTCTCCTTTGCTCTTTTGAGAACATTCTCATTCGTGAGAGTCTTGGATGTTAGTAAAGACTTCTTTTTTGAGAAGGCTTCTTTTGCCTGTCCGATTCGAGCATTTACTTCTCTCGTACACTTTCCATGTGATGTGATCAAGCTTCCCAGATATTTGAAATCCTTTACTTGGACTAGTTTTTCACCATCCATTAGCACATTGACTATTTGGTCGCCATCCCTAGTGCATGCCATTACTTTGGATTTATTTTAATTTATCCTCATACCACACTTTTCTTGCAATAAGTCATTTATGTGATTCAGAGCATTTTCCATATCACTTTCATTTTCATTTATCAGGGCTATATCATCTGCAAATCGTATGGTACTTTACAGCTTGCCATTAACATTTATGCCATGACTGTTGGTAGCTAAGAATTCTTGAATGGCTTCTTCAATGTAGATATTAAATAATAGTGGTGATAGTCCACATCCTTGTCTTACTCCCTTCCCAATTCTTGCTTCCACTCTTTCCTTGCCAATTACTGCTGTCTGGTTCTTGTAAAGTTGATAGAGTATTCTTCTGTCCCTGCAGTCTATCTTCAGTTTTCTTAGGGTTTCAAACAGCACCTTCCAATTTACATTATCAAAATCTTTCTCTAAATCAATGACAGCAATGTCGATTTCCAGGGACTTTTCAATAATTATTCTGAGACTTAGGATGGCTTCTCGTGTACCTCTTCCCTTCCTAAATCCATACTGTTCTTCTGAAATATTTTCTGTTATTTTTCTCTCGATCCGATGATAGATGATTCTTGTTATAATTTTCGAGGCATGGGAGAGAAGGCTCAAAGTTCTAAAATCTTCGCACCTTTGTGCTCTGTGCTTTTTTGGTATGGGAATAAGAATAGCTTGCTCAAAGTCCTTTGTCATTTCTCCTGTTACATATATTTCATTTATTAGATTGTATAGATTGTCCTTGGCTTTATCTCCGAGGGCCTGTAGAATCTCTGCAGGGATCCCATCTGGACCTGGAGCCTTTCTGTGTCGTAACTCATTGAGGGTTCTATCAAATTCTTCTCTTACAATTAGTGGTCCTAATTCATCAGCATCCACCTGGTCTTCACTTTCAAGGACATTTGCATCTAGAACTCCCTCATACAGTTCTTCTGTGTACTCCTTCCATCGTAATGCTACCTCACCATATTCCGTTAGGGCTTCGCCATTCTTGCTCCGTATGATGCCCATCATGATTCTTTTGTTCCGAACTGTTTCCGTATCTCGGCGTATGCTCTCTCACTATTACCTTTCACCATATGTTCGTCTATGTCTTTGTACTTCTATTCATACCATTCTTCTCTTACTCTCTTTGCTTCTTTATTAATCTTGTTTCGAAGTCTCGCATACTCCTCATGATTTCCTCTTAATTTGCATTTTCTTCGTTCTTCCATTAAATCCAGTATCTCTTCGGTAATGCAAGGTTTGTAAATCGCCCTTTTCTGTCCACCAAAGCATACCTCGGCTGTTTCGGTTATTCCCTTTTTTGTTTTGTCCCATCTCTCTTGTATATTTCCAGACATCATCTGGAGGCCAATTCTTGCATTTGTTTCTTCTCTGAACTCTTGTAAAGCTTGCTTGTCATTTTTTACCTTGCTAATGTTCCATCTCTTACAGGGTTGTTTTATAACTTTTCTTCTTAATCTAAGTTGGCTCTTCATTAATACCAGGTTGTGGTCTGAATCCACATCTACACCCGGGTAGGTCTTACATGATTTTGCTTGATTACGATAACGACTTATTATCAGTATGTAATCTATATGATATCTATCACCATTACCTGGCATTGTCCACGTGTATTTTCTTCTTTTTGGTTGTTCAAAGCATGTATTGGCAACAAACAGCGTATGGCTTCTGCATAACTCAATGAGGCTGTTCCCTCTTGCATTCATATCCAAGTCCATACTTTCCCACACAGTTGTCTACTGTACTTTCTCCTACAACAGTATTCCAGTCGCCCATGATGATAAGGTTATCATCTTCTTTAACTTTCATCAATACTTCCTCCAATTGTTCATATATATCTTCCACTTCATCATCAGTGTAACTCGAAGGAGGCATGTATGTCTGGATTAGTAGGCTACTGTATCCTTAGGCTCTGCCTTGAGTGTGATTATGATAATTCACTCGCTGAATCCCCAAATGCTTTCGACCTGACACGCCAGTTTTCGTTTTAAAATAAAGCCAACTCCAACTGTTCCATCCGTATCTCCTGAATAAATAATCCTGTAGTCACCACTCCAGAAGTCTCCATTATTTGGCCATCTCACTTCGCTTAGTCCTAGAACGTTCCATTTCCTTTTTGACATTTTCCAGTTTTCCAGTCCTTTTGAGTGATCGAACATTCCATGTTCCCATTCTACATATTTGATCAATTCTCGGAATCTTCTTACAGTGTCCCCTCCGGAGATCCGAGCAGGGGACTATTTTACCTCCGGATACCAATTTTGACTTGGGAAGAATCCATCATGCATATATTTATTTGCAAATGTAGGCGATGTCCATGGTGGCAAATTACAACAGCCTTAACTAAGCAAAATAAATAATTCACACAAATGCAAAAATTAAAATAAGAATATGGATAATTTACACTTTTCTTCATCCATGTACCGCACATCACTGTCTCCTGACCTGGTGCTTTCTTACCAACTCCTTGAATTTTCCAACATCAGAAGGCAAAGGGCTGAAAATGTCCCCTGGCAAACTGTCCCATTCTACTTCCCCCCTCCCAATGAAAGAATATTTGCCCCAGTTACTATTCCACTGACTTAATTTTAAATTACTAGAATGACTGTATCTGCCCATGTATGTACCTCACTTTCCCAATCTCTCATTAATATCTTCCCAACCCAAATCCTGATTCATTCTCTCACACTACTCGTCGATCTGTGGTCCTCCTTCCTTTGTACTCCTTCCAATTCCTTTATTAGTTACATTTGGTATGGATCCCACACTCTCCGCAGCATATTCCAACTAAAGATATCTGTGAAAATTCATTAACCTGACAGAAATAGTAGCTAAGCAAGTATTTGTCTGAGCACAACAAACAAGAGAAACAGAAGTTCACGTGGAGCATCTCAAGTTGCTATCATAGGTGAAGATCAAGGGCAAGAATAGTGAGAATAGAAATCAGCTTCAACAAAAATAGAGGATAAAACCTCAAACATTATGTAACTGAAAAATAATGTAAAATACAAACAAGGGCTAAAAATTGAAAGTCAGGCCACGAATACAAATTTAGAGCAATTTGGTAATGAATGTTTGTGTGTGTATTCTTCTCCTGTAACTTGAGACCTATTGTACCTGCGCCATGATAATTCTCCATTGGGACATAAAGTATGCTGTGTGTTACTGTCTCTTGAACCTTTGTGTAAAAATAATGCCCAAATTGCATATTAAGATTATCTGTTTTTTTCTGATAGCATGCCCATAACAAGTCTGAATATTGTATATTTCCTTTTCTGTCAGTCTACCTTGTCCTGATAATGATTTTCCATCCACAAGTAATTTGCCTTTGAACTCCTTCCGTAACCTGCGAAGACGAGATCCCATCCTATTTTGGACATGTCCTATACATTCACGTTTCTCAATATTTACATCCCCATGTGGTTTGCTTTCTAACACCTTCTTGAAACCTTTACTGTCTCCACTACCCAAGTACTGTATATATCTGGCGCCATAATTTGCTACGAAGCGGTTAAATATTGCCAGAGCATCCACAGGTTCCATTCCACCACTTACACCAGTAAATTTTATTTTGCAGTCACCACTAGCCCTATGTTCCTTCAATTTCCCCCTGTCATGCTTCAAATTTTCACGATTTTGACAATAGTTAGTGATAACTTCTACATCTATAACCTTCCCAGTATCTACACTCGTTGCAGAAACTACACCAGTCAAACTTACATTCCCACGCTTCTGCCAGGAACCATCCAAAGCCACGATCTAATCAGCAGAGTATTCAATGTCCGACTTAGATACAACGTGTTAGCAAATAATGCCTTGAAATAAACGATTTCTTCACTGCAGTACATCTTCATTATAAATCATTTCAAACAAAGTTTTTATTACTTCTATCAGTAGGCTATATCGCATGCAACATACTCAAACTACTGAAATATAGGCCAGGCACAAGAGATCAGCTGCCATCTTGTCATTTGACAGAGACGGCTCAGCTCCTTTAGGAAAGCTTAAACCACCCTCGGCTCGATAATTGGAATTGCTGGGTCCTAAGCTATTGATTATAATGTATGCATAATTCACACGACCACCATCTGTAAATGGTACGGCTTATGACCTTGTAGTTTGAGCACAGGACGCTTCTCATATAAAGGTATGTTTTTACCAAATTTCGTAAAGATTTGATGATTAATTTAGTCGTAATTTAATGTTAAGATTTGACCATTGAGTGGCCGCCATTAAGTTTTGGTAAAGATGGCGGCAATATAAAACATGACAGTGAGGTGCCCTTTGCTTGTGCTACCTCTGTACCAAATTTCGTTCAATTCGGTTTCATCATGTTTCAATTCATGGAGGGGGGTGGGGCAGATAAGCACACACACAAACACACTCACACACACAGACAGACACACAATATTTTGACCCTTTGTTTTTTTTTTGCAAAAATCGAAAGTAAGCTAATAATGGAAAAGAAGAGGATAATCAGATACGCAGTATTGTAAGTAAGTTCAGCGAAAATATTTACTGTAACTGCGTGATTTCTTCTGTTGATAAGGAGTGAATTGAAGCGGCTTCGGTGGCATAGTCGGTAGCTTGCTGAACTGCTATTCCCAAGTTCACGGGTTCAAACCCGGCCGGAGTCATCGGATTTCAAAGAGCGTCAAAATCCTCCAGTATACCTTCCTTCGGAGGGTCCATGGCATAGATTTATGGCACGTAAAAGAACCTACCACTACAATTAGTAGTGTGTAGCTGAATTTTTAGGTTATTTTGTGAGAAACGCTCTATCTATCAAGTTCCAACGTTCGCCGCTGGGTGACAGTGTCAGTGATAGTGGCGTCTGGTAGCCAAAGTTGGAACTACTTGAAATTGAACTTTCATTCTTCTTCGTTCATTTCACCTCTCATTAACTCCTCTCGTGAGGTTGGCGTCAGGAATGGCATCCGGCCGTAGAAACTATCAGCCACGTGGAATTTCATCGCATCTCATCCCCGACCCCGGTGGAAACGGGATTAATAAGGGGTCGACACTGATAGAAAATGGAGTGAATTGAAAGGGTAATTTTCAAGTATCAATACCTGAGGCCGGGATGACCGGTAGCAGGCATTTCACTCACTTTCCGATGCTCAAACACTAGCCCTGAATTACGCCGGCTTCAATCTTCCCTTGCTTCATTATTTAAGAATAGAACTCGACCTACTTCGGTTGTCAGTTCTCCGACTAATTATACTGTTAACGCCAAATCATTCTACCTGCGTGACTTTTCCTCCGGCACGTCACACCTGCAGGGTGAGTTCCATTTTACTACCAGTCCAGGTTCTGCCACCCACTAAAGAAAGCTGACGTGTTCAGGATGATAATAAAGAGCCCCATAAAACATATTGCAGCTCTTACTATCCCTTCCATCCACATTTTAGGAATCGGTTTCCCAACCCCCACCCGCTCCTTAAATAAGGCTTTTGCTTCAACTCTGTAACGTCATAAAATTTGGCTCGTTGGTAGTTACGGTGGACGATTATCTTCGGGCCATAACAGTGTGTCTTACTTCTAGTGGTCGCAAGGGTGTCCAAACTCTCGCGCACAAGTCGGCAGAATACGTCATTTACAATACCACCCGCAGCACATGGAGAAGTGGAAAAGAGAAGAGATTAATCGATTCATTTTATATTAATTGGAAACGATTAATCGACTGACCGTTCTTTTGATTTATCGACTAATCAAATAATAGAATAATCGGCTAACCAAAGAATCTATTAATTGATTAGTAGACACGAGATAAGGAAAGAAGAAGGAGAGGTCATCGCTCAAGTTCAGTTAGGCTTACTTTCGGAATGAGGTACAGAATTTTATGAAAGTGACTTTTTGCCTAAATATACAAACTTCCCTTCCTTTTTTATGTTAATAACTAGCAGAAGTACCCATTCTTCGAACGGTCTTCGGTATTAGTAACCAGATGTTATCAATTGAGCTACTGCTGCAATGTTTAGGGGCTTGGAACCTGTTTGTTGGCAAAGAAAAATGATTAGTTAAAATGTGCTCTCAAACTAAATTTACCTAACGTGTTCTTCCTGGCGTGAAAATAACATTGAAAACCTCGTAGACGAATCGCAATACACGTCACATACGAACTGACCCTAACCGTTGTGTCAAGTGCCCAACTACAGGAAGACCCCTTTTAGGTAGATTTCATTAGAATGCTAACTATTGCAATGGGTACCATGTTTCGACTTCCGGAAAATTTCGACATATCTTCGCGTTTCACATCCCCCAGACCCCAAAACCACCGTCAGTTCAAAAGTTTATATATAATTTATGTATGTATATATATATATATATATATATATATATATATGTATATCAGTTTCTTGTGGACACGATAACTGCCGAAATTTTGCAACAATCACTTTGAATTTTTTACCGAATATGTATACCTATAAAATCTCGGTCGAGTTCGTTACTGGGCTAGATCGGTCGAAGGGGGTGAAAATGGGGGGCTTTTTACGAAAAAGTGAAATATTGCTATAACTCTCTTAATATGTGAAATATTGAATCCGTTCAAAGTTCATACTATGTGTCGGATAAGGCCCAAAAATTTATGTTTGAAGAGTTTTTTTATAGCACCAACCATTGACCAAAGGGGTGAGAAAAGTGGGTTTTTCGGGAAACATTAATCATATCTCTCTTAATAGGCACAATATCAAAACCGTACAAAATGGACAATATTCCTCTAATAATTACCTAAAACTTTTGTCTGAAAGAATTTTTGATATGACCCACCATTACGCCAAGGGATGAGAAAAATGATTTCGGAATTATAAGAAAATGCCATGAGCTATCAGTGGTTGCCATGGCAACACTACTAAATTGATGAGGGATGAGCCATCAGACGTTGCCATGACAACGCACTTGCACGAGAACAGATTCAGATTTTCATCTGACTAAGTGTGAAGCGGCTTCGGTGACGTAACTGGTAGCATGCTGAACTTCTATGCCCAAGGTCGCGGGTTCAAAGCCGGCCAAAGTCGTCGGATTTTCAAAGAGCGCTAAAAATCCCTCAGTATGCTTTCCTTTGGAGGGGAAGTTCCAACGTTCGTTGTGAGTGGCTGGTTGCGTTGGCATCTAGTAGCCAAGTTCACAGCTAGGTGTCGTTGACGGTAGTATCTGGTAGCAACATTGGGAACTACTGCTTTAAATTGACAGTCTGCAGTCCTTACCTGAATTACAGACTAATACAGCCGTCACAATTCACACCGTTTATCAGACAGATTCTACACTCACCCAAAGTATACGGGGTTACATGACCGCGATGTAGCAGCCCCTAAACTGAGGAACCAACCAAAATCTCTGCGGGAGATATAATTTTGCGTGAAGAAGTAACAGACCGTTACATAGTTACACATCGGTGTCGAAACCTTGCATATGGGCAGTGTGACCACAAGTATAAAAATGGACTCCAAATGACAAGAAGGTTACCGTCATCATAAGACAATAAAATGTTTAAAATATGCATAAAATGTCGAAAAACGAAGTTAATTAATCTCAAATTATAAAATACTTTCTCACAATAAATGAGGTCTGATCCTTCTACGAAAACCTGCATATTCTGCCTATTTTCGCCTATCCCCAAGTTTGTCCGGTGAAATCTATCTCCGCCTTCCGGCGTGCTGAGAGGACTTCTTATAAATTATAAAGGCTTGTGGTGCATGAAAATTCGGTTTTTTTTAGCCTCCAATGGCCCAAATTCCTCAATTCAGCAATAAGCAGTCTACGTTTTCAAATCAGGAATTTTTGAAAATAATGTTGCTGTTTGGAGATATAATAGACCTTCTGTACGACATATCGCACGTGTAAGTTGTGTGAAAAAAAATCTAGGGTACTCCTTGAACCCCTTAAGCGCATTGATGCATTTTACAGTTTTAGTTGGTTCCGTGATAACCTTATAGCCATTTGCAACCTTTCACAGGAATGTAATAAATGGAGTGGCATTACTTATTCCCGAAATAGATGGAAAGTTGGATGCCACCTCTTGAGATACTGTTGTCATGGTTAGTGGCTTGCATTCCTTCTTTAGATTATTAAATGAAATTAGTTTTCTGGGAATATCTAACAAACTGTTGGGTTTAGAGCCTTAAAATATAGTTTTCGGGGACCTTTTACGGCTCTTGAGGGGCCCCGAGTTTTGTTTCTGACACCAAGGGTTTGAAAATGAGCTTTGTCTCGTCGCTGTACTCCATAATAATGATAATAATTAAAAGAATAATGATAATAATAATATAACAATATAGGGATAGGGATATAATAGACCTTCCGTACCATACCCGCACGTGTAAATCGCGTTAAAAAATTCTAGAGTACCCCTTGACCCCTTAGGCGCATTATATGTATTGATGAATATTTCAGCTTAATTTGGATCCGTAATAACCTTATTGCCGTTTGCAAACCTTCACAATAATGTAATAAATGGAATTGCGTCTTACAGAAATAGATGGACCTCTGAGATTATGTTGCCATTGATACCGGCATGCATTCCTTCATTAATTTATTAAGTGAAATTAGTTTTTTGGGAATATCTAAAAAACTGTTGGTTTTAGGGCCTTAACATGTGGTTTTCGTGGTCCTTTTAGGGCCCCCGAGTTTCGTTTCTCACATTGAGAGGCTGAAAATGAGCTTTGTCTCACCCTTCTACGCTTATTTCAGCATTTATTTTAAGGGGGTAGGCCCCCTGTTATGAGAGGTAAGGAGAAGAGTTACATCAATGATTAGTGTCGTGCCTCTGAAGGATATCTGTATCAAATTTTACGTTAATCCACTCTGCCGTTCCCGAGTTATAAGGACACAAGAAATTGTCCACAGACAGACAGACAAAAAAAATTGCGTGCATCCGTCACAAAACAGTCTGAAACGGGCAAATAAGTCAAATTTCCGTGGAAATGCAGAAAAAACAGACAAACATTCATTTTTAGCCTACTTTCGATTTTTGCAAAAAATGAAAGTAGACTTATGAGATCAACACAGGGCGAAAAAAAAGTGTGTCTGTCTGTGTGTGTGTATGTGTGTGTGTGAGTCTCTGTGTGTGTATGTGTGTGTGTGAGTCTGTGTGTGTGTGTGTGAGTGTGTGTACTCTGAATGTCTGTCCCCTATCAATTCGAACACGGTGAATGCGAATTGAACGAAATTTGGTACAAAGGTAGCACTAGCAAAGGACACCTCAGTGTCATGTTTTATATCGCCGCCATCTTTGCTAAAACTGAATGGCGGCCACTCAAACGTTCAAAACGTAAAATCAAATAACGACTAACCAAATCATCCAATCTCTACCAAATTTGGTAACAACATACCTTCGTATAGGATACGTCTTGTGACCAAACTACAAGGTCGTCCGCCATACCATTTCAGGATGGCGGCCGTGCGAATTATGCAAACTTTATAATCCATATCATGGGACCCACCAGTTCCGATTATCGAGCCGAGAATCGTTTTAACTGTTCTAAAGGAAGAGGCACGTACGAAATTAAAAGTTTATTTTGTAATACTATAGTGCAGACGTGATTTTAAAAAGCTCAGCTGATTCATTAATAAGACAAGATGGCAGCGGATATCTTGTGCCTGACTTATATTTCACTAATTTGAGTATTGAATGCAATATAGCGTACTGATAAAAAATAAATAAACTTTGTATGAAATGCTTTATATATAAATAATATACTCCAGTGATGAAATCGTTTAGTATAAATCATTATTTGCTAACAAGTTCTATGTAAGTCATTTTAAATAGAACGATATTCGTTGACACAATTAGCTCAGTGGTAGAGCGATAGCCTGTCGCTCAGATTCCTATGGTTCAAACCCGATCAGAGCTAGTTTTTTTGCTTGAAATGTTATATGTTTATTGTTTTGTAATGACTCAGATGTTTTAAAATTAAGCGTTATATTGTGCAAATTATGGTGTAAAATATATATTTAATTAAAACATAATTCGCCAGCAGATTTACTCGAGACATCTAGCTGCCAAAAAGGTAACTTCCAGATTTTATTGAAAAGTTTCTTCTTCTGGCCGCTAGAATGCACTCGCTCTGTTAGGATTATATTGTTCGATATTTCACCACTAGATGTCCCGACTAGTCTACGTGGGGATCCATTGATTACTATACCATTATCATTCTATGCGCATCGAATTTGAAGAATGACAAGTTGATACTACGATACATTTTAACTTTTTATTTTAAAGGGTTTGTAACAGCCTATTTTGCGTTACTTGAAAATGTTATTAAGCGTTATATTGTCCACATTATGGTGTAAAATATATATTTAATTAAAACATAATTCGCCAGCAGATTTACTCGAGACATCTAGCTGCAAAAAAGGTAACTTCCAGATTTTATTGAAAAGTTTCTTATTCTGGCCGCTAGAATGCACTCGCTCTGTTAGGATTATATTATCGAAAATATCCACATAGTTTGTATACACACGTCTCTGTAGGGTCATGGAAAGATTTGTTAATTCAATTAGGGTTGTGAAAGCCATGCACAACCAGACGTGTAAAGACATGCCTCAACTCAAAGTTGGATGTTGCCCACGGCAGGTCGTAATAATAATAATAATAATGTTATTGGTTTTACATCCCTTTTAACTACTGCTGCTTTTAGAGACACCGGGGTGCCGGAATTTTGGCCCGAAGGGGATCTTTAACGTGCCAGTAAATGTACTGACACGGCTCCCTCGCATTTGTGCACCCTCAAATGCCAGCTGACTGCGCCAGGATACGAACCTGCAACCTAGGGCCCAGCAAGCGAGAACGTTACCGCTGAGCCACGCCGCCAGTCTGGTCGATTATGTCTCCAGATCCATAACATTCTTGATATACTTCTTATCTTTCTTTCTTCAATGATGGTAGCAGTTTTTATCTAGGTCGTGGCGTTTGGTAGAGGTAAATCGTTTCTAAGGTCTTCAACAAAGAATAGTTCTATTATACTCTTTGATAATAACAACGAGTTATAACTATACTCATACATTTAGGAGAAAGTAGGCTATATGTTCTTTACTGAACATCTTGTTATATAATAGAGAAGGGATATAATAGACCATCCGTACCACACCCGCACGTGTAAATCGCGTGAAAAAATTCTAGAGTACCCCTTGCCCCCTTAAGCGCATTGTATGTATTGGTGAATATTTCAGCTTAATTTGGATCCGTTATAACCTTATAGCCGTTTGCAAACCTTCACAGTAATGTAATAAATGGAATTGCATTGCGTCTTACAGAAATAGATGGACCTCTGAGATCCAGTTGCCATGGTTACCGGCATGCATTCTTTCATTAATTTATTAAGTGAAATTCGTTCTCTGGGAATATCTCACAAACTGTTGGTTTTAGGGCCTTAAAATGTGGTTTCGTTACCACATTGAGGTGCTGAAAATGAGCTTTGTTTCACCCGTCTACGCCTATTTCAGCATGTATTTTAAGGGGGTAGGGCCCCTTTTATGAGAGGTACGGAGAAGAGTTACATCAATGATTGGTGTCGTGCCTCTGAAGGATATCTGTATCAAATTTTACGTTGATCCACTCAGCCGTTCTCGAGTTATAAGGACACAAAAAATTGTCCACAGACAGACAAACAAACAAACAAACAAACAAACAAACAGACAGACAGACAGACAAAAAAATATTTTTGCGCGCATCCATCATAAAACAGTCTGAAACGCGCAATATCGCAAATTTCCGTGGAAATTCAGAAAAAAACAGACAAACCTCATTTTTATATATAGAGAGATAACCAAATAAGAGTCAGAGACTGTGGAAGGACAAACATCAATCATATTGGAAAGGGTTTCAAAATAAGAAAACGAAGATTTCTCAGCAAAGATTTTGAATTAATAATAGCCTTTATTGCAGCCAGTTGGCCATATTACATGTTACAGATATGTACACTTACTAGATACTATGGTTCGCTTCTAGTCCTTACTATAAGCCACTATTGATAAAGTTCTGTTGGGGCATGTCGTGATGTGGTATCTGCCGCATTTGTTCCTACACAGCTCACATATACACCTCTCATCCGGGTCATGAAATGTCTTTCGTGAGCAGACCTTATGGTGGAACCCATGAACTGCGAGTCTCGTCACGACGTGTCTCATTTCGGATATGGGTTGCATCCATCTTTTGTCCACCATGGCATCAGTCGCGTAGAATTCCTTCGGAATGTCAAGCCTTTTGCTTTGCAGATCCTGGAGTAATTTTCTGAAGCTTTCTGTGGAAGGCAACAGTAAAAGTGACCGAAGGTCCTCTATTAGGAACGTTTCTCTCGCCAGTTCATATACCAGCCGAGATTTGGCTGACTTGGAGACTCCGAGGGCTCTTTTGAGGAACCTAGATTTCACCTTTTCGAGTTCCTCCAGCTGTTTGTAGTTGAGAAACTCCCATGTTAGCTCCAGACTGTATGTTAGTACGGGTATGACCTTGGCTCGGAAGAGCATCATTGCTGTTTCCAGCGATATTTGGGTAATATGGCTTATGTCGTTTATGGCCTTCACTGCTGCGGCCGCTTTCGCTCTTGTATGTATTCTGAAGCTTCGGCCTGTTACCTGGAGCGTGAGGCCGAGGTATTTGAAATTGTTTACTTTCTTCAGTTCCTTGCCGTTGCAATTTTTAATAATTTAGGACAGGAACATTTTTGTTTTGCTTTGTTTTAGTCTAGAGCCTCCGTGGCTTAGGCGGCAGCACGCCGGCCTCTCACCACTGGGTCCGTGGTTCAAATCCCGGTCACTCCATGTGAGATCTGTGCTGGACAAAACGGACGCAGGCTGGTTTTTCTCCGGGTACTCCGGTTTTCCCTGTCAAAATTTCATTCCAGCAACACTCTCCACTATCATTTCATTTCATCTGTCATTCATTTAATCATTGCCCCAGAGGAGTGCGTCAGGCCTCGGCAGCCGGCACAGTTCATATCCTCGCCGCTAGATGGGGGCTTCCATTCCTGACCCGGTCGGAGACTGGGAGCAGGCTATGGATTTTCATTTGTTTTAGTCTAGTTTTCACAAGGACGGTGCATTATTTAAAAATACATGATGCAATTTATTTTAATTAATTAAATGTCTGTTTTGCTTTCGTGAGGGCATAGTGAAAGGAGCGAAGTACATCGATTAATATTATTGACAAATCAATTAGTCAATTATTCGTCCAACCGATTAATCGATAAATGGCTTATCGATCTATCGATAAAACGCACAATCGATTAATCGTTATTTGTAGCAATTAATCTATTTTATTGCTTCGATTAATCAATTATTCCAAAACTGAAATCAATCGATTAAAATGATCAAACCTAGTTCCCATTATGCCTGCTTCGGTTTTCAGCTAGCTTTCTTGTCCATGTATCAATATCCGACGTTATATTTCTGTCGAACACTGTTCTGCGTGTTCTGATGGATTGAAGAGAGGGGAGGAGAAGGCATCTTTCTCCTCCGCTTGAAATTCCCCTAAAACCAGAATTAGATTTCTTGGCACAGCCGGGAAGTCGGATCTCCGTGGTGACAACCAAGAATGCTAGCCACTACAAGACAGGGTACACAAGTGGATGGCGATACTTATCATAGATGAATAAAAACATATCTAGGTTTTGGTTCGGCAACACCGTAAGGTTTACTTGTTAAGGATGGGAACTGAACCCAAGGTCATTGGGGGAGGAATCTCAATACGTATCCATGGACCACAAAAGGCTCTTCGAAGTTAGTTGTTCTTGGGCATAGACCATTGTGATAGAAACGGAATGTCTAGAATGGAGGCTTATGAGCTCGAATCGTAAAGGTGGTTTAATTTTCAACTCTTATTTTAAAAATTAATATATATATATATATACTAGCAGAAGTACCCATTCTTCGAACGGTCTTTGGTATTAATAGTCAGACGTCATCAATTGAGCTACTGTTGCAATGGTTAGATGCTTGGAACCTGTTTGTCGACAAAGATAAATGATTAGTTAAAATATGCTCAGAAAATAAATTTAGCCTACCTAACGTGTACTTCCTGACGTGAAAATAAAATTTAAAACCTCGTAGACGAAACGCAATACACGTCATGTTGCTGTTTGGAGATATAATAGACCTTCTGTACGACATATCGCACGTTTAAGTTGTGTGAAAAATCTATGGTAACCCCTGACCCCCTTAAGCGCATTGATGAATTTTACAGTTTTAGTTGGTTCCGTGATAACCTTATTGCCATTTGCAAACGTTCACAGAAATATAATAAATGGAGTGGCATTACTTCCTGCAGAAATAGATGGAAAGTTGGATGTCACCTTTTGAGATGTTTTTGTCATGGGCTATTGGCGTGCAGTCCTTCATTAGTTTATTAAATGAAATTAATGTTCTTGGAATATCAGAAACTGTTGGTATTAGAGGCTAAAAATGTAGTTTTCGGGAACCCTTTACGGCTATTTAGGGTCCCCGAGTTTTGTTTCTGACACCAAGGGGCAGAAAATAAGCTTTGTCTCGTCGTTGTAGGCCGTAGTATAATAATAATAATAATTATTATTATTATAATATAGCAATATAGAGATAGGGACGTAATAGACCTTCCGTACCACACCCGCACGTGTAAATCGCGTGTAAAAATTCTAGAGTACCCCTTGACCCCCTTAAGCGCATTATACCCTATGTATTGATGAATTTTACAGCTTGATTTTGTTCCGTTATAGCCTTATAACAGTTTGCAAACTATCTCAGTATTGCGTCTTACAGCAATAGATGGACCTGTGAGTTTCTGTTGCCATGGTTACCGGATTGCATTCTTTCATTATTGTATTAAATGAAATTAGTTTTCTGGGAATATCTCAAAAACGGTTGGTTTTAGGGCCTAAAAAGGTTTCATTTCTCACAATGAGGGGCTGAAAATGAGCTTTGTCTCGCCCTTCTACGCCTATTTCAGCAAGGGTTTTAAGGGGGTAGGCCCCCTTTTATTGTAGCTACAGAGAAGAGTTACATCAATGATTAGTGTCGTGCCTCTGAAGGATATCTGTACCAAATTTTACGTTGATCCACCCAGCCGTTCTCGAGTTATAAGGGAACATATTTGTCCACAGACAAACAGACAGACAGACAGTCATACAGACAGACAGACAGACAAAAAAATTATTTTCGCGCGCATCCGTCATAAAACAGTCTGAAACGCGTAAATAACGCAAATTTCCGTAGAAATTCAGAAAAAACAGACAAACTTTCATTCTTATATATATAGAGATGTATGTATGAAATTTACCAAATCTGAAACAAATTGATCCTTATTGGCCAAATGTAATTGAAATTTAAATGCTATTAAATAAAACCACCAATAGCCAATTAATATATTATTAATTGTTTAATGTACTAGAATTAGTTTCGTCCACAGTGTGGTCATCATCAGCAATCTTAACACGTTGTCGGAAGAAACTATTAAAAATACATTTGCGTGTAATTGAAACTATGTTGTATTTTTGAGTTGTTCTTAAAATATTTTGATACTATCGAAATCAGATCTATTACAAAGTTATTTAACCAATAGATATTTTATCCTAAAAGGAAATAAAATTATTTGAAAATAATTGAAGTATGGAATAAAATATTAGTTAATTATCTTCGAAAAAAACTATAAAAGTACTGTGTTGCTGTCAAGATTTTACACATAAAAGGAATATTAACAATACGTTAAAACCAAATAGAAATGTTCTTCTAATGTTTATGTTTTCATTAGTAGAGTTGGGTCTGCCTCTTGAGATAGTATTAGCATATTTTAAGAGCATCTCAAAAACATTCACAGTCTATCCATTCAGGCTAGGATTTTAGGATAACAAAAAAGAAAACAAATAATAATAGTGCATACGACTGTTTATATTCGACGATAATTATAACTTTATTATATATTTTAACATAAATATTCATAAATATCTGTTGATATTCAGTCACTTGAATTTTGTGATCGGAGTGCAAGCGCTGGGTTTGATATCTCTGTTTTCCAAGTTCTCTGACCGACCGACGCATGCGCTCTGTCTCCTTGGCAATGACATATGATTACAGGCTGCCTAATACCGATGAGCAGCAGTCAAACTGTCACCGAAGTCGTTTGAAAGCAATGCGCTCTTTAGATATTGGGGTTGGGGATATTAAGGTACAGTGCTATTTCTGGTCTCATATTCGCCAGTTTTTTTACGCGAACATAAGGGGCGGTGCACTTTCCATGTCGGTAATTTATATAGAAAGATGCTGTGTTCATGTCCGACATGTTGGATTTTGAGCGAATGCGCGAAGGTATCCTTACCTAATTGGTCAATGAATGAGCTCTGATTGGCTGTATCATAATGGAAAACAGTACTATAATGACCATCAGTATGATACATTTTTCTGACGTATAATATTCACATTTCGACATCGTCGAACATAAACATTATATCAGTTTTATTATTCCACTTTTGAATATTTTTTGTATTAACCAAACACCTCTTACGTGTTGGTGGCATGGTAACTAACACTAAACTGACAAGTCATGGACACCAAGCGTTAGACCACATCCTTTGTCGTATGTATTTAGATTGTAGGCGTTCGTGGCTGGTGTCTAGTTTATCATCCAGACTTACAGGGATACATGACGTGGCTCCATCCTGTAAACCTAGATGATAAATTTGTCGTATGTAGTTCATTAAATCTATCACTACGAGCGCTAATGTCGACCCATACATGGTCAAATCAAAATCGAAATATCTACTTCCGTTTTGAGAAATTTAAAAATCTGCTTCCCACAAATTGAAAATAAGAAATCAAACATTAGATTAAAACAATCAATCTTTAATTCCATTAAATCAAGCAATTTTAGCAAATGTTTTCAAAATACCATTTAAACCGGAAGTAGTTTTCAAAATGTTATTTTGAAATATGATAGCGCTTTTCAAAACACGCAGTTTGACACTTTTTTGGGGTCGTCTAGATTTTCAATTTTTGACACAATTGACAAAATAGCTTCGTTTACGTTTTTACTGGGCCCCTATAATCTGAGTGCTCTTAGTATCATTTAAAAATGTATTTAATATTAACGCAACATAATTTCAATTGCTCGCAACTTTATTTTTTAATAGTTTCTTCCGACAACTTAAGATTGCCGACTGTGCCCACACTTCGGTCGAAACTAGTCCTAGTACATTAAACAACTAATAATAATACAGATTAGTTAAAAGTATTCATAATTTTAGGATATTGCCGTGTTAAAAAATGGAATTTTAATTTTTTATTTCCATACGGCAATATCCAAAAAAAATATGAATAATTTTAATACGTACTTATATTTGGTGACTTTAACACAAACATATTAATAGACTCCACTGACGCAAATCGTTTACGGAATATGTTTACCTCTTGTAACATGACAATATTACCACTCGGTCCTACTCACCACGTACACACCCCCCAAGGATCTTCACGCACTCTAATTGATTTAATTATCACAAATAACCCACAGAAAATACTAAAACACGGACAGATTTCAGTACCTGGCATATCTTTACACGACCTGATTTATTTAGCTTATTCTCTAAAAACTCCAAAATCTGCACCTAAATACATAACATATAGAGACATGAAAAGATTGAAACTTCAAGAACTAACACAAGACGCAATTCTCTGTCCATGGAACGATATACTACACTTGACTGACGTTGATGAAAAGGTGTGCAGATTTAACAATTCCTCTACATCATTCTTCTGCCTTCAGTAACTCTTTCCTCGAGTCGGGAACTAGAATTTGGAATAATTGTCCTCGTGACGTTAGAAATTGTACATCCCTAACAACTTTCAAACGTGCATGTAAAGATTTCCTCTTGAATTCGTAGGCCAACTAGAACAATTTGTGTATAAATGTGTGAGTGAATGACCATAGTATAATTTTGTTACAAATGTATGTCATTTAAATTGTATAGCTTAGTTAATATCACGCAGTCACCAATTTAATTTAATTTAATTTTTATTTTATTCTATTCTAGTATTTAAGGTTTCCCTAGTATTTAAGTTTGGTAGGTTAAGAATAACATATGTGAGTATTCATGTAAGTTGCACTGTGTGTGGTTAAGTGTAAGAGAGGGCCTAGAGCCCTAACTTCGCCACAATAAAGGCACCAATAAATAGTATTCCGGGCCGTAAAGCCTTAAGGGGGGACGTTCATGAAAATGTCAGAAAATGTCATTTTTCGATTTATTTTTTATCAATTAGTACAACTCATTGACAATACCTTCCACTAGTAGGGGCGTGGTGGCTCAGCGGTCTAGCTGTATGCCTCTCTCCAAGGTGGTCCGGGTTCGATTCCCGGTGAATGCATGTGAGATTTTCGAAGTGAAATGCCATGTTCTGTGGTTCAGATTCCACGTAAAAAGGAGGTCCCGTGGCTCATGATCTCGAGATTAACGGTCACGTTAAACTACAAGCTTCCTGTCCTTCCACAAGCTTCATAATCCAATTCGCATCCTAAGTGCTATAAAATAATTAAATGCCCCACGTGTACATCATGCCATGCCCATTTGTCGAAGAGACTCTTTGGTATTAGTTATATAATCAGAGTTTCTGCTGGATTTCAATAAAATTAAAGGAAGTTATTCTGAAAAAATAACATAAACTAACTCACTAAGATGTGTTTTCATACCCCTTATAACATAACTCTACATTTTCTGATCTGAATGTAAGTTAATATTTCTAGAGGCGTCAAAGAGTTTGACGCATAAAGATAATATGCTACCAGTATCAAATGAAATTACATTCGTCTGAAGCGACGACTTCCTAGTGAATAGTCTTTCCCTTAAAACGAGGCTCAGCTTGCGTAGTTTGAATTCCAATCTTTCGCTTCTCACCCTCCAGCCCTGCTACGCATGACGGCGTATCAATTACTACCCTTGCCACCCCCCACCCCTGCCAATAAGACATTTTCCACGAGAGCGCTCCCCCAATTGCCTGCATGCACTCATTGTACTACAAATGCCGGACGATTTTTCAGGATAATTTGCCTGCTAGCAAGGCAAGGCGCCGATTGAATTGCCTGGAGTGATTGATTTCATGACAATTGTATAGTATTTTAACTGAAGCTCTACTAGCTTCAGCAGAATCTATAGGAGGAGGGATGTACAATTCGAGGTACACGAACCAAAGCGGTCCTTTTGGGTTATTCATAGGGTTGCTACAACTGAAAATGTGTACTCCAGGGCACCACCATCCTCTCTCCACCTGGCTCTGTGTGCTTATTATCGTTAATCGTAGCCAGATCCGTGGCTAAGTGGTTAACAAGCTAATGTTTGTCCAATAAGGTCCCGGGTCCAATTCCTTCCCGAACCGTGGCGCTTTAACCTCCAATAGTTAATTGCCCTTGCTTGAGGGCTGAGTATTTCTGACGTAATTATTCATATCATTCTCATCGTAACCCGAATCGCCCACGTGCGGCAACTAAAAAAAGAAACAAGATGTTCAGTAAAGAACATATAGCCTACTTTCTCCTAAATGCATGGGTATTGTCATAACTCTTTGTCCTTTTCAAGGAGTATAATTGAACGTTGGTTGTAGTAGCTTGTTGAAATACAACGTGCTATACGGATATTAAATATGAATATGAGGTGCCCTTTGCTAGTGCTACCTCTGCAAAAAAAAAACATTCAATTCGGTTTCACCGTGTATGAATTGATATGGGGAATCGATTTGCACACATACATGGCCGCTATCTGCAAAATATTGGGCTCATGACCTTGTAGTTCAGTCAAAAGATGCTTCCCACAAAAAGGTATGTTGTTGCAAAATTTGGTAGAGATCAAATGATTAGGTTGGTCGTAATTTGATTTAAGATTTTAACATTTGGGTGGCAGCCATTCCGTTTCCGTCAAGATGGCGGCGATATAAAACATGACACTGAGGTGCCCTTTGCTAGTACCAAATTTCGTTCAATTCGGTTTTACCCGTTTGAATTCATAGGGGGAATCAATTTGCACACATACAAGGCCACCATCTGCACACTACTAAGTTGATGACCTTGTAGTTTAGTCAAAAGACGCTCACCATATGATTATATGTTGTTGCAAAATTTGGTAGAGATCGAATGATTAGGTTAGTCTTAATTTGAATTAAGCTTTGAACATTTGGGTAGCCGCCATTACGTTTCTTTCAAGATGGCGGCAATATAAAACATGACACTGATGTGCCCTTTGCCAGTGCTACCTCTGTACCAAATGTTGTTCAATTCGGTTTCACCGTGTTTGAAAAGATAGGGGGAATCGATTTGCACACATACATGGCCGCCATCCGCAAGTATTGGGCTGATCACCTTGTAGTTTGGTAAAATGATTCTTCATTCATAAAGATATAATGTTGCAAAATTTGGTAGAGATCAAATGATTAGGTTGGACGTAATTTGATTTAAGATTTTAACATTTGGGTGGCCGCCATTACGTTTTCGTCAAGATGGCGGCGATATAAAACATGACACTGAGGTGTCCTGTACCAAATGTCGTTCAATTCAGTTTCACCGTGTTTGAATTGGTGGGGGGGAGCAGACATTCAGAGTACACACACTTACGCACTCACGCACACCCAGACAGTAACACAATTTTTGGCCCTGTGTAGATCTCATAAGTCTACTTTCATTTTTTGCAAAAATCGAAAGTAGGCTAAAACAAGATGTTCAGTAAAGAACATATAGCCTACTTTCTCCTAAATGCATGGGTATTGTTATAACTCTTTGTCGTTTTCAAGGAGTATAATTGAATGTTGGTTGTAGTAGCTTGTTGAAATACAACGTGCTATAGGGATATTAAACATGAATATGAGGTGGCCTTTTCTAGTGCAACCTCTGTAAAAAAAAAAACCCATTCAATTCGGTTTCAACGTGTTTGAATTGATATGGGGAATGGATATGCACACATACATGGCCGCTATTTGCAAACTATTGGGCTGATGACGTTGTAGTCAGTCATAAGATGCTTTCCACAAAAAGGCATGTTGTTGCAAAATCTGGTATAGATCAAATTATTAGGATGGTCGTAATTTGATTTAAGCTTTTAACATTTGGGTGGCCATCATTCCGTTTCCGTCAAGATGACGGCGATATAAAACCTGACACTGAGGTGCCTTTTGCTAGTGCTACCTCTGTACCAAATTTCGTTCAATTCGTTTTCACCGTGTTTGAATAGATAGGGGGAATCGATTTGCACACATACTTGGCCACCATCTGCAAACTATTGGGCTGATGATCTTGCAGATTGGTCAGAATATGCTTCCCACACAAAGATATGTTGTTGCAAAATTTGGTAGAGACTACATTATTAGTTTGGTCGTAATTATATTTTAGCTTTTAACATTTGGGTGGCCGCGATTACGTTTACGTCAAGATGGCGGTGATATAAAACATGACACTGAGGTGCCCTTTGCTAGTGTTACCTCTGTACCAAATGTCGTTCCATTCGGTTTCACCGTGTTCGAATTGATAGGGAGAATCGATTTTCACACAAAGATGGCCACCATCCGCAAACTATTAGGCTGATGACCTATTAGTTTGGTCAAACGATGCTCCCCCCATAAAGGTATGTTGTTGCGAAATTTGGTAGAGATCGGAAGATTAGGTTAATCGTAATTTGATTTGCCGGCCCCGTGGTGTTGGGGTAGCGCGCCTGCCTCTCACCCGGAGGCCTCGGGTTCGATCCCCGGCTCCGTCAGGGATTTTAAAACTGACATGAGGGTTGTAACGGGGTGCACTCAGCCTCGTGAGGACAATTGAGTAGCTGTCTGACAGTGAGACAGCGCCCCGATCACGAATACCAAGATTAACGGCCGAGGGGACCCGACGCGCTGATCACGCGTCACCCCAATATCTGCAGGCCAATTGGCTGGGCAGCGGTCGCTTGGTCGGCCTTAGCCCGTCATGGGCTGGATAGTGCCAGGGGTTGACTTTTTTTTTTTTGTAATTTGATTTATGCTTTGAACATTTGTGTGGCCGCCATTACGTTTCCGTCAAGATGGCGGCGATATAAAACATGACATTGAGGTGCCCTTTACTAATACTACCTCTGTACCAAATTTCGTTCCATTCGGTTTCACCGTGTTCGAATTAATAGGGGGAATCGATTTTCACACAAAGATGGCCGCCATCCGTAAACTATTAGGCTGATGACCTATTAATTTGGTCAAACGATGCTCTCCCCATAAAGGTATGTTGTTGAAAAATTTGGTAGAGATCGGATGATTAGGTTAGTCGTAATTTGATTCAAGCTTTGAACATTTGTGTGGCCGCCATTACGTTTCCGTCAAGATGGCGGCGATATAAAACATGACACTGAGGTGTTCTTTGCTAGTGCTACCTTTGTACCAAAATTCGTTCAATTCGCGTTCACCGTGTTCGAATTGATAGGGGGGGGGGGGGGGGGGGGCGGCAGACTTTCTGAGTACACACACTCACACACACACACAAACAGACTCACACACACACACATACACACACTTTTTTTTCGCCCTGTGTTGATCTCATAAGTCTACTTTCATTTTTTGCAAAAATCGAAAGTAGGCTAAAAAATGATACCTGCAGATGGCTTCTCCGAAGGCCACACGTCATTACTACAGGGTCATCGAAAAAGGCGGCATTAATTTTGATTTGTAATAGCTCAGGCTGTAATAAGGACATTTTAAAAATGTTTACACCAAAAGATAGAGAAATCGTAAAGGTTTGTTCACCTATTTAGTAGGTTTTGATGTGAGCTCCGCCTGTGTCACGACACACATCCAAGCGATAGTCCACCTCCGTCCAGGTCCGCTGAAAGAGTCACAGTTGCTATCGCATCGGTGATTCTTGCCACAGGCGGAGCTCACATTGAAACCTACTAAATAGGTAAACAATACGTTATGCTTTTTCTATCTTTTGGTGTAAAAATAATTAAATTGTCTTTAGTACAGCCTGTGCTATTGCAAATCAAAATTAAGGCCACCTTCTTCGATGACCCTGTATTAGTATATTTAGATTAATAAAATAACGCACTACTGAAAAAGTATTATTATTATCATTATTGATATAAGTATTTTATTTTAGCCTATTTTCATTTATGAAAAAATAGGCTTATGAGATCACCTTTTGTCCGTGTGTCTGTGTATGCGTGCGTGTGTGTGTGTGTGTGTGTGAGGATTTTTGTGTTCCCCCCCCCCCCCCCCCTAATAAATTCCAAACGGCTGGGGCGATTTCAATGAAACGCAGGAAGTTCATAGCACTAATCCCGGTGACTCCGACCGAGCCCTTTAAATTTTGTTACGTCTCTCCAATCCAACATGGCGGCTGTGCGAAATATTGCACCAGCATTCAATATCTCTGAAACTATTATCGATATCACCCTGGAATTTTGTACGGTGATAAAGGAATCTACTAGAAGTTCACCTATGTGACTTTCGAAAACCTGGTATCTACAAAACCAACATGGTGGCCAAGCGAATTTGCGACTTTAAAATAAACGTTTTTCGCGATTTAACCAGCCAAACGGAATGAAACTTGGTACAGCAAATGTTTATACACATTGTAATGCAATGATATCTAATTTATTTCAATTATTCACGTAATCTTAAGATGGCGGCTGTGCGAATTTCGAAAATTAAGTTTTTATTTCTTGTGTTCTAATCATGTGATCCAAATCAACATTTGCATAACGATCGTACACATTAATCATCATCTAAAAGTACATAACTCTATGGCCAACATATATTAAAATCCAACATGGCGACCATCCGAAATATTTAGACGGTTCTCAATATCTATTAATCTACTTCAGCAATAAAACTGAAATTTTGTAAGTGTATGAATTCTATAAGCATAACTTCACCTATGGGACGTTAAATAACCTAGCGAGCACAACTCCAACATGGCGGCGACGCGAATTTAAATATTCAAATGGACGCTTCTTGCGTTTTAACCATCCGAGCTTAGTGAAACTTGATACGGTATATGCTTATACAAATTTTAATCGACTAGCATCTAATTCATTTAAATTATTTTTATAAGCACAAGATGGCGGCTGAATGAAATTTTAAAATCCCGCTTTTATTTCTTGTGTCCTAATCATGCGATTGGAGTTTGAATAAAACACCTACACAATAATCCTCATGTAATCTTATATATCAAATTGAAAGTCTGTATGTGGGTATGAGGGTTTGTTCCGTATACAAATCCACACCGTTCCACCAATCTCAACCAAATTTTGCATACACATAGTTTAGGACCCAGAAAGAACGGCTGGCTACATGAATTTTCGATAGTCTTTCTCATTCTCCTGATTTCAGTCCTTTTGTACTCGATCAAAGGCTAATATAAAGTCATAAAATATACTCATGAAGGAATGGCAAGGCAGATCATTTCCATGGCAACATAGCTCAATTCGAGACACGGCCGACTGGATGTGAGTTGCGCTCTGCACTACCGGTGTAGAAAATGTGGATCTTTACTTGAAATCCCGTTAGTTACTCAACAGCTCACACAGCACTGTCAACCGAGTATAACATAACAAAGACTTGACACTATTTGTCAAGATAATTTCGCAATATCAAAATGCAAATTATATCACACAATTATATAATAATAATAACCCCTGGCAATACAGCCCATGAAGGGCGTAGGCCTACCAAGGGACCGCTGTCCAGCCATTTAGCCTGCAGATATTGGGGTGATGCGTGATCAGCACATCGGGTCCCCTCGGCCGTTAATCTTGGTTTTCGTGATCGGAGCGTTACCTCACTGTCTGACAGCTTCTCAATTGTCATCACGAGGCTGAGTGTAACCCGTTACAGCCCTCACGTCAGTTTCTAAAATCTCTGACAGAGCCGGGAATTGAACCCGGGGCTACTGGATGAGAGGCAGGTACGCTATCCCAACACCACGGGGCTGGCCATAAAATACAATAGCGTGATATTAAATGACAGAAACTAAACATACCTTTGCACCTTATTAAAATAGAATTCCATTAGATTCACTCGATTTTTAGCCTACTTTCGATTTTTGCAAAAAATGAAAGTAGACTTATGAGATCAACACAGGGCGAAAAAAGTGTGTCTGTCTGTGTGTGTGTGTGTATGTGTGTGTGTGTCTCTGTGTGTGTGTGTGTGTGTGTGTGTGTGTGTGTGTGTGTGTGTGTGTGTGTGTGTGTGTGTGAGTGTATGAGTGTGTGTACTCTGAATGTCTGTCCCCCCCCCCCCCTATCAATTCGAACACGGTGAATGCGAATTGAACGAAATTCGGTACAGAGGTAGTACTAACAAAAGGCACCTCAGTGTCATGTTTTATATCGCCGCCATCTTGACAGAAACGTAATGGCGTCCACACAAATGTTCAAAGCTTAAATCAAATTACGACTAACCTAATCATTCGATCTCAACCAAATTTTGCAACAACATACCTTTATAGGGGGAGCATCCTTTGACCAAACTAATAGGTCATCAGCGTAATAGTTTGCGGATGGTGGCCATCTTTGTGTGAAAATCGATTCCCCCTATTAATTCGAACACGGTGCAACCGAATGGAACGAAATTTGGTACAGAGGTAGTACTAACAAAAGGCACCTCAGTGTCATGTTTTATATCGCCGCCATATTGACGAAAACGTAATGGCGGCCACACAAATGTTCAAAGCTTAAATCAAATTACGATTAAACTAATCATCAGATCTCTACCAAATTTTGCAACAACATACCCTTATAGAGGAAGCATCCTTTGACCAAATGAATAGTTTATTAGCCTAATAGTTTGCGGATTGCCTCCATCTTTATGTCAAAATTGATTCCCCCTATTAATTCGAACACGGTGGAACCGAATGGAACGAAATTTGGTACAGAGGTAGTACTAGCAAAGGGCACCCCAGTGTCATGTTTTATATCGCCGCCATCTTGACGGAAACGTAATGGCGGCCACACAATTGTTCAAAGTTTAAATCAAATTACGACTAACCCAATCATCTGATCTCTACCAAATTTTGCAACAACATACCTTTATCAAGGGAGCATCCTTTGACAAATCTAATAGGTCATTAGCCTAATAGTTTGCGGATGGCGGCCATCTTTGTGTCAAAAACGATTACCCCTATTAATTCAAACACGGTGAAACCGAATGGAATGAAATTTGGTACAGAGGTAGCACTAGCAAAGGGCACCCCCAGTGTCATGTTTTATATCACCGCCATCTTGACGGAAACGTAATGGCGGCCACACAAATGTTCAAAGCTTAAATCAAATTACGACTAACCTAATCATCCGATCTCTACCAAATTTTGCAACAACATACCTTTATGGAGGGAGCATCCTTTGACCAAACTAATAGGTCATTAGCCGAATATTTTGCGGGTGGCGGCCATATTTGTGTGAAAATCGATTCCCCCTATTAATTCGAACACGGTGAAACCGAATGGAACGAAATTTGATACAGAGGTAGCACTAGAAAAGGCCACCTCAGTGTCATGTTTTATATCACCGCCATCTTGACGGAAACGTAATCGCGGCCACCCAAATGTTAAAGGCTAAAATGTAATTACGACCAACCTAATAATCTAGTCCCTACCAAATTTTGCAACAACATATCTTTATGTGCGAAGCATATTCTGACCAATCTGCAAGATCATCAGCCCAATAGTTTGCAGATGGTGGCCAAGTATGTGTGCAAATCGATTCTCCCTATCTAGTCAAACACGGTGATACCGAATTGAACGAAATTTGGTACAGAGGTAGCACTAGCAAAGGGCACCTCAGTGTCATGTTTTATATCGCCGCCATCTTGACGGAAACGGAATGTTAAAAGCTTAAATCAAATTACGACCATCCTAATAATTTGATCTATACCAGATTTTGCAACAACATGCCTTTTTGTGGAAAGCATCTTATGACTGACTACAAGATCATCAGCCCAATAGTTTGCAGACGGTGGCCAAGTATGTGTGCAAATCGATTCCCCATATCAATTCAAACACGGTGAAACCAAATTGAATGATTTTTTTTTACAGAGTTTGCACTAGAAAAGGCCACCTCATATTCATGTTTAATATTCCTATAAGTTAGCACGTTGTATTTCAACAAGCTACTACAACCAACATTCAATTATACTCCTTGAAAAGGACAAATAGTTATAACAATACCCATGCTTTTAGGAGAAAGTAGGCTATATGTTCTTTACTGAACATCTTGTTTAATCCTTTATGAACTTTCCTGCTGAGTGGTTAGTACACGAGTTATTTGGAAGCAACCGTTATTTCGGCTTCCGCAATAATTATCGCAATCGGTGATACCAATTTCTCTGCAATGACGCTGGCAAGACCGCTGCTGAGGTCAGGTTAATGTTTGGAGAGGATTACAGTTCTGGATATGCAATCCGAACATTTCATACAATAAATTCTTTCCACTGTAAATACAATTTAAACCAGACTTTCAGTTTTCATTGTCGAAAAAGATATTGCTGAAATTGTAATTTGATGATGATAGTTGATGTTAAAAGGTCTAACACGGAGGCTATAGGCCTCTTAATTCTTTGGGATGAAAATGAAGAATGATGATAAAATGAACACTAGAACTAAAAATAACTACAACTTACAACCAAATTACGGATTAGGAGAACAAAAGGACAAAGAGAAAGGAATTAAGGAAATAAAATGCGGGAAAATGAAATGCTCTCATCCCTCAAAAATGAGAATTGACGGATTTGGTAAGGTGTGCCATGAAAGGCAGATAGAAAAGGAAATAGGAGAGAGACCGCCCCAGAATCACTGGAAAAAGTGAAAAAACAGATCTAGCTCAAGTATTCTCCCAAACTCAACAGCCGTGAGCCCTTGAGGGGGGCTACACACACCCTGGCTCCTTTATGACCTCGAGCAGAAGGGAGGAGATATGATGAAAAGAAAAACAAGAGATCTGACCCTTTGATGAATGAGGGTATCAGGAAAGATCAAACAAGGTCCAATTAAAGCGGGAATTTGAAAGACTCCTTAGATCTCGGAGGAGAACAAGAGTTGACCAAGGGAGGCCGACAGTAAATATGCCAGAGAGGACCCCGGCACAATTAAGTGGAAGCAATCGCAAACTCAGCTGGGGTCCCCTGATCGCTAACCAGCGTCCCACAAGTTGTAAGCCCCTGAAGGAGGAGGAGTGTCGTAATGTCGTAAGTGAACGAGAAGTGACCAAGGGTGGTCGACAGGAAAGATGACAGAATGGAGCCCGGCACAAGTAAGTGAAAGCAATACCGCACTCAGCTGGGGTCCCGTGGTCACCAAACCCACATCCCATTAGTCGTGAGCCCCTGGGGGATGTACTGAAGAATGATTCAACAGAATCGCAAGAAAACATTATGATCCCCATTTTTCAAGAGATAACTTCTGGATATGCAATGGACGGTTGATTCCGTAGTTAAATGGATATCATCGTAGGTATCAGAGGAAAAGAAGTCCCTATCATGTACATTACTAGCATTGGTCAAGTACTAACCGGCCATTTGCCTGGACAGAGTGTAGAAAAAACACACTCAGGATAATTTCGAACCTACGATGCCTGGACTTGCTACAGCTGCCCTTGCAACCGTGGTGCACGATTAAACGATCACAACTACGGTGCGGGACTCTCAAAATGACGACTACACACAACAGACGAAGGAGTGTTTGTGTCCGGAACAAAGTTATCGCCGGAAATCACGAGGAAACAATCGTCACACCTAACTCTGTCTCACGTAAACTCGGGAAATGAAAGCACACCTCCTGTGAGAGACCAAGAGTCGTGTTGAATGCGACTTCTACAATCGGTACTTGCAACTGGCATATGTAATGCAATTGTAGATATATTTTGTTCTCTTTGATAATAGCTTTAAACTGCCTGTTCATTTAACACAAGACAAGATAGGTTGCAGCACTATTTTCACTGCCAGCTGGATCACATCCCTCCTGGCTGCTCTAAACTGCCTGCCCATTCAACACACAGACGCGTACAGGATCTTTTCACAGTAGCGCTTCATTCGTATTTACGTCTTTTTCCAGAACTAGCACTGACGTTATTTCATTTCTTACTACCGTCTATTTGAGTTTTTGGACTTTGCTACACCCATAAAATATTAAACAATAGACAAATCATTTTCTAAATGAAACATTGTCTTAACCTGAAATAAGTTATCGTGTTGATTAAATTTATATTCATTCAATGTCATTTAAATTAGAATTGCATAATGATTTTAATATATTTTTTAATCTTAGTCACATTTATAATTATATTTGTTTTTTCCATTGCTTTGTTTTTAGACACCATATACTTTGAGCTAACCTCTTTACTTTCCACCACGTCGTGTTACTCGAAGCCGCTTTGATTATAAAAGGCTTATGGATCTTTAAGCATATTGTACAGGCTCTTCATTAATTATACACGGATTGGTGAAGTATTGATATTCCATGTCTGCCATTTCAAGCTTTTGACCTATCTTACGAAATACTTTAGGGGCTAAAGAAGAAGCCCAATGTGTTCTCAATCAATGCATCTCATTTGACATTATATTGGGATTATACGTTGTTGCATTTACTTTAACAAGGTGAGATAGATTAGTTGGTTCCTCTGTTTAGGGGCTGCAACATCGCGGTCATGCAGCCCCGTGTACTTTGGATGTGTGTAGAATCTGCCTGATAACCGGTGTTAATTGTGATGGCTGTATTATTGTGTGCTATATGTAATTCAGGTAAGGACTACAGAGAGTCAGTCTTAAGTAGTTCCTACTTTTTGTACCAAATGCTACCGTCAAAGACACCTAGCTGCAAACTTGGCTAATAGATACCCCCGCAACCAGACGGTGACTATTGGAACTTAATAGCGTTAATCAAATTTTACTTTCACACGAGTGTAGTTAGTGGAAGGTTTTTTACATCAAATAAATCTATGAACTATGACATGGGCCCATCGGCTTTACTTCCCCTCCAAAGGAAGGCATACTGAGGGATTTTTAACGCTCTTCAAAACTCCAATGACTTCGGCCAGGTTTGAACCCGCGACCTTGGCATAGAAGCTCAGCATGCTACCAAATACGCCACCAAAGCTGCCCAATATGAGATAATAGGCATGTAAATACCGCAATACTATTTCTTAATATGCAGCTATAGTAGCCTACACACTGACTTATGAACATGAATAAGCCGTTTCTCATTAATCACACCATTTGTGCGGGGTTAAAAATCGTAAGTATATTTGACTCCAGAATGATGACTTTATATTCCAAATATTGAATAATTTAAATATTGTTTCCTTTCAAAAAGGTAGATGCAACAATTTAAAAATGAAAGGGAACTG
The DNA here is from genome assembly GCA_946902985.2 of Meconema thalassinum. Taxonomy (NCBI): domain Eukaryota; kingdom Metazoa; phylum Arthropoda; class Insecta; order Orthoptera; family Tettigoniidae; genus Meconema; species Meconema thalassinum. The sequence continues at coordinate 293,413,799 of OX336390.1, read as the reverse complement.
TGTGAACAAGACGTCTAAATTACACCCATCACAAAAAATAACAAGTAGTTCCGTGAAGAACTATACAGCCTATTTTCATATATTCTACTTATGTTAATTGCCACTATTAACATACAAAATTTCAGTTTGATTGCTGTAATATATTCGTAGATATTGAGAACCGACTAAATATTTCGGTTGGTCGCCATGTTGGATTTTATATATGTAGGTCATAGAGTTATGTACTGTTACATGAAGATTATTGTGATCGTATAGCATTCAAACTTCAATCACATGATTAGGACACAAGAAGTAAAAACGAGATTTTAAAATTCCGCACAGCTGCCATCTTGTGGTTATGGAAACAATGGAAATAAATTAGATGCCAGTGGATTAACATTCGTATAAGGATTTACTGTACCAAGTTTCTCTTCACTCGGATAGGTAAATTGCGAGAAACGTCCATGTGAATATTTATAATTCGCGTCGCCGCGATGTTGGATTTGTGATCACCAGGTTATTTAAAGTCCTATAGGTGAACTCAAGTTTAGCCCCTATGAATATTAAAAAAATCATTTTGATTGCTATAATAGATTCGAAGATATTCAGAGCCGTCCAAATATTTCGGATGGTCGCCATGTTGGATTGTTAAATGTATAGGCCATATAGTCATGTACCATTACAAGGGAAATTATTGCGTAGGTTCATTATTCAAACTTTCACTTCCATCGCATGATAACGACACAAGAAATTAAAACTTAATTTTAAAATTCGTACAGCCGCCATCTTGAGGTTATGTAAACAATTGAAATAAATTAGATACAAGTGTATTATAATGTGTATAAACATTTCCTGTACCAGATTTCATTGCGTTTGGAACATTAAATCGCGAGAAAGGTCTATTTAAAATTTTAGACTACGCATGAGCGCCATGTTCGTTTTGTAGTTAACCGGTTTTTGAAAGTCTTATAGATGAACATCCAGCAGTGTCCTTTATCTCCGTACAAAATTTCAGGGTGATACCGCTAATAGTTTCAGAGATATAGAATGCCGGTGAAATATTTCGCACATCCGTCATCTTGTGGTTCTGTAAACAATTGAACGAAGTTAGATGTCTGTTCATTACAATGTGTATAAACATATACTGTACCAAGTTTTATTGTATTTGGTTGGTTAAATCGCGAAAAACGTCTATTTATAAGTCGAAAATTCGTGTGGCCGCCATGTTGGTTTTGTAGTTACCAGTTTTTCTAAAGTCACATATGTGAACTTCTAGTGGTTCCCTTTATCACCGTAAAAAATTCCAGGGTGATATCGGGAATAGTTTCGGAGATATTGAATTCTGGTGAAATATTTCGCACAGCCGTCATGTTGGATCGGTCAGACGTAACAAAATTCGAAGGGCACGGTCGGGGTCGTCCGGAATAGTGCTATTAACATACCGAGTTTCATTGAAATCGCTCCAGCCGTTTAGAATTTATTAGGGACACACACACACACACCTCACACACACACACACGGACAAAAGGTGATCTCACAAGCCTATATTTTCAAAATTGAAAATAGGCTAAAAATAAAGACGATCAGGAAAGTTCTGTAATTGTGAGACTAGGTCCTTGAGAAATGTACATATACAGCCCTTTTTGTTATTGATGCATTCCCTACTACGTTATTGTACTCCACATTACCTTTCACCTAGATTTACAGTGAGTTAATATTGCATTTTATTAACTTCAGAGCCCAGGATAACTATGTTTTAAACTCACTTCGGGGCAAAGTGAATATACCTTGCGTAATATATTGGCATGTACTGTATCTTTCTATAACATGTAAATACACCTCTCAGGCAACGCCGGGTAAAATAGCTAGAGGTACATAAATCTAAGGCCTATAATATAAAAATCCAACATGGTGACCGTCCAAAGTATTTAGACGGTTCTCAATATCTACGAATCTATTACAGCAATCAAACTGTCAATTTGTATGTTGATAGAGGCAATTAATATTAGTAGGATATATGAAAATATGCTATTTAGTTCTTCACGGAACTACTTGTTTATTAACGAATTTGGCCAACTATGGACCGCAAGGAACTCAAGACCTATCGGCTTTCTTTCTCTTCACTTCCCAGAACTTCTTCATCCTGTCACTTCTTTGTTTTCTCTCCTCCTCGGAAATGATCCGTTTGGGCTTCCTGCTTGGTGGTTTCTCCTGAAATGATTTTACTCCGTCAACTCGACTGCGGAACTCTCTTCTATGGTGGGCCATCGGTGGAGTAATTCCAACTTCCGCTGCATCACTCTTCACCTCATTTACCCATTTAGATGTGACCTTTAATCCCATGATGTAGTTGAAGATCCTTTTGGTTAGCCTGCTTTCATACATTCGTAGTAAATGTCCGTAGAACTTAACCCTCCGCTTCTTCATTACGTCTGTGATCTTTTCAGTGCACTTGTACAGTTCTTCATTTTTCCTCTTCTTCAATGTCCCATCAGTAGTCTTCTGTGGTCCAATTATTTTTCTCAGAATCTTCCTTCCTTTCTTTTCTAGTACTTGAACTTCTCCCTTTTTACTTAAAATAAGACACTCTGAAGCGTGCAATCCATCAGGTTGTACTACCGATTTGTAGTGTCTGATTTTGGCCTTGCATGATAAAGCTCGTTTGTTGTATTTATTCTGTGTTAGTTTGTAGGCCAGTTCCAGTTTTCTGGTTCTTCCTTTGATTGCTTCCTTATCCAGTCCGTTGGGTAGGATCCATTCCCCCAGGTATTTAAACTTCTCTGTATTATTATATCACAAATTGATCATTAAACACAGTTCTTCTGGTCTGAGACAAAACTTTGGTGGGCTTATACAAGAAGCTTCGCTATTCTAGAATTTTCTGACTATATGTCAGCTATCTAATATTGCTACCTTCTGTATTTTATGATGGATGTTGAATGGTAGATTGAGTTGGTGTAGAGCTGTTTTGGTATTACTCCCGTGACAGTGACAGTTTCTTGATTCCCAAGGCGTTTTATTTCTGTTGCCAAGTCCATATATTTGCTGCATTGTTCGTAGGTCTTAGCCCTGATGTTGTGGGAGTTTGATACTGCAATATCTGTGAGCCACCTTTCTCTGTGACAATGAGGTCCAGTTTATTGGCAGCTATTGTCTTGTTGGTGATGAGAGAGGAATTCCAATGTATGTTAAGTGTATCACTTTCTACTAGGGGTTGTGGTTGAAGTCTGAAGTGTGGCTCTGAATCTATTGGTAGATAACACTGTTTGTATAGTACTTGGTAGACGATCTTAGCTAAATTGGGGTAACTGTGTATTGAACCCTTGCAAAGAAGCATATGAGACTCAGATTCGGGGCGTAACGGGTCATATTCGTAAGTTGCTGTCAGGGCGCTTCATTAACTTGCAGGGTAACATATAACAAAATTAACATGCAGGAAAGAGTGAAGCCGGGGTTAAAAAAACAACTGAATTTAATAACAAATCACCATATTTACACATAAACCATTAACAACAAAATCTCCCAACTGACTCCCATTTAATAAAAATGCCAAAAACTAGGCGATATCTCTGGAGAGATTAATTACTTGGACCAAGTGTCCTTAAATAAAAGATACAAAAGTGACCATATAAATGCGTATGCAGTTCTACATGCATCACGATGTGTACTTTGAATGCGTGATTCGTTATCATCCGGAATGACCCTTCAAACACCGAATCCGCATTTCCTAGAGCTAGACCGACACGGGGGAACACAACTACACTACTTAAATTAAACCGACACTTCCTAAATCTACTATAAACAAACACAAAATTTCCGAGTGAAATTGGACTTAAATTGCCGTAGCAACATTTACTGCCTAAAAACTTAGGTCTTCTCACACAAATCAACACAAGTACATTAACACGTGACCAATAGAAAAAAATACTCAAATGACCGCTGTCAAAATTTACAAAATACTCTACAACTACACCACACGGGTGTGACACACAAAATTACATGTATTGAGTCATCAACAAAGCAATAGGCAAACAGCCAACATTTACGTTAATCACAATATTTTATCCATACAAGGTACAACAATCCGTTACAAACATGGCGAACTCCCCAATTAATTATGGCTTAAAATTTAACCATCACAATGAACAGGTTTGCTATATGAAAGCTTACAGGGTTCAGTCGGACACAAGGACTGCCTATCAAAAATAAGTCACTGGCAAAACGGGCGGTTTGTGGAACTCTGCATGTCTGTCAACCCATGTGTCAAATACGTCGACCTCCCAGAACATGGGGTCGAACCTCGAAGAAATGTGCCCCAAAGCACAATAATACATGTGTGTGTCAGAACAACCATATGGACAAGAATCAGCAGTCTCCCAAGAGCACTCTGTCTTTCCATCTCAAAAAATACAATAGCAGCAAAAATATAAGGGCGGTAGGACCACTACCCCCTCCTCACGTAGAATCAACACACACTAGACACATCAACACACACTGAATCACACGTATGGGTTTTGACAGACCCTGAAATAAAATACACAAATAATATCCACATGCTGGCGCCATCGTTTTATGCCGTGACTAGTCACCTGAAAAGGACTCAAGAAAATCTATCAAAATTAGAACGAAGGTGTTCTACAATTACTTTTAAGTTGGTGCACTCGGCTACCCTAACATGAATAATAACCTGTTCAGCAAAATGTTTTACACTCATTTCCTCCCATTCCTATTTCAAATATTAACGTTAATAAAGCACCATTTATCGAATGTAACGGGTTCCGCAAATTGCAAGGGTAAAAATTACGCACGCACGCCGCGTACATTACTCATGACTCAAGAAAGAAAAACAAAATATCAACAAACACTTTGGCCACGCGCCAACAGACATTTAAACATACAGTGTCGGTACAAGAAAAACTCTAAAACAACAAGAAAGAAAAACATGACTATATACAATGTTCCCCGGCCAAATCTAACTACATAATTGAAATAAATCCAATTTTAGTACATCACCGCTTCTGCATGTAGACCAAGGACATCCTCCTCAACCCATGGCCCTATGGACAATTTAGCTCTCCATAGTAGTCGTCTGTGCTGATTTCTTGAAGCTCATCCCAACTTCAAACCACGTGCTGTTCATCTTGGTCTGGACTCCTCGGCAGAAAAGTTCAATATTAAATATTTGCCTATCTATAATCGCTTGCAGGCTACTCAGTTCACCCACAATTGTCCTATTGCGATTAATAGCGAAGACTGGCCCTAATTATATCGGACACACGCACTATAAAACATACATAAAATACACACAATTTATACATAAAATATACAATCTCGAGTCCGCGCCACTGGCTCGTTAACAAGTTCACAATCCTAGCTGCACTAGCAGTCGCTATCTCGTCTGGTATTTCCGTCTGTACTATGGACTTCGGCTCTGGTAAGCGCTAATTAGGGTGGTACGATACTTCCCTCTTAAAGTTGAACTCGTCGTCTTGAAATGAATGTTACTGTTCATCACGCGCTACCGTGAAATATTTAGACCACACAACAAAGTTGATTTTATAATAAAATGTATTATAGCTTTTTAAAATCTGATACTGCGATCGCTGCGACTTCAGTTCCTCAAAGCTCACAAAATAATTAGCTTTTACTGATTTTAGAGCGTAAAAATCCTATTTTACACCAAATAATGACTTAGATAAATTCGAGCGTCAAAATCACAAACCAAACTGACGTGGAGTATGCCTCTCAAGGCTCCACAAGGTAAGACTTTAAAATTCACACTTCGAACTGACGTGGAGTCTGCCTCTGAAGGCTCCAAAAGAATAGACTTTAATTGGCGTCAGGCCAAGCTATTTATGAGAAACTGACAAGGGCGGTGGAGTGGGGCAAAGTCGGATAAAAACTTCCAGAGTTTTTGTCTCACAAAGATGTAGCTAGTGTCATTCTTCTCCAAATAAATCCAACGTCTCAAATTACTCGAGCGGAAATTAATCCGTTCGGCGGTTCCTTAGATACACACTTCCGCGGGCTTTTTACTACTGACGCCGTCCACCTCGTGGTCACGGCTTGGTCTCTTGCGATTGGCTGATTCAATCGTATGTTCGTTGAGAAGACCTCGTGATTCTTCCTTTATGTCTCCAATTTTGGTACAGTAGTTGCACAATTTAGCCTTGAACTCGACTAATTCTGGCCGTCCCCCAGGAATAGCTACTGGCTCAACTTCTGTTGCAATCGTGACGAAATGCTGGCCTCCCTAATATCCAAGTCGACTTCCTTACGTGCTGCCTGGGCCGTAGTAATAATAATAATAAATATGAATACTTATTTATCGAAGATGAATAAGGGTTCATTTGTCCTCAGCAAGGTTTTGAAATTCGAAACAATTTATTGGTTTGGATTTCAAAAACAAAATCCACTGTAGTAACAACACATCTCTTTAAATCTCACTCAGCTGCTCGAGTGTATGCCCCTCTGACTCAATTAGTGTGCTCCCTTCTCGCTGGAATGTCATTCATATTTTCACTAGGTCTCCCCTTCTCCTCAAGTAGTTGCCACTCCCGTCGTCTCAGCTGCTCGTTGTTTACAAACAAAGGGCGTACTCAGGTGCTCCCCGTGGATTTGAGTGTTTGCTCTCAAAATAAAATTTTGCAATACAGATTCTGCACATGTCATCTTTCCTTAATCATCAAATGGTTCCCTTCTGTAGTACGGTTTCAAATTGGCACTATTAAAAACAGATTTTGCACCAGTGCTCACTTCTTCTAATCTGTAGGCATTGTTACCCAGATTCTTAATTACCCGGAACGGACCAATGAACCTTGGACAGAACTTGGCGAAGACTTTGTTCTTAGGGTCGGAGATCGGTGGTCTACGAACCAGCACTAATTCTTGCTCTTGTAACTCTCGGTGAAACTTCTTTCCTCGGTACCGTCTCAACCTTCGGTCCGCTTGGTTCCTCATGTGCTCTCTCGTTCGCTGGATTCGCAAATCATGCGCTAATAATGGATCCCTTGGGCAAGGAATGATCTTATCCCAAGTTCTTTCTGGCAATCTGTTGTGGTGTACAATCAGTGGGACTTGACCCGTCGACTCGTGCTTAGTAGTGTTCATGCACATCTCAATTTCCTCCACTTTGTCTACCCATTTATTGTGTTCGTTAGGAATCATTACTCTGTAGTATTTAGCGACACAGCGAATTGTTCTTTCGCTCGGATTTCCACAAGGATGACGAATACTTGAAAATATGTGTTTTATTCCTAGGCTCTCCAAACCTTGCCTAAAAACATTGCTTGTGAAATAGGTACCGTGATCTGATAGAATGGATTCCGGCTTCCCAAGCATCGGAATGACTTTGTTCTTAATTCTACTGAGGACTTGTCTTGATGTCGTCTTCTGAATAGGACATAGCACGACCATCTTCGAAAATACATCGACACACACCAGGAGGTATCGGCATCCACGCTTTCCTTTTACTAAAGGACCAAAGCAATCAATCGCGAGCATCTCGCATGGTTTCTGCGGTAATAGTGGTATTGGAGGTTGTTTCAGAATAAAGTTGTTCGGCTTTGTGCGCTGACAAGCGTCACACGTTCTAATTACTTCAACAATGGTGAATCTCATCTTGGGCCAAGTAAAGGTCTCCCCTATCGTAGCTTCAGTCTTATCCGTGCCGATATGTGCTAGGCTCTCGTGAACATGCCAAGTTAATCCCCTCTGTAGCGATGCTGGAACTAAGATCCGCAGTTTAGTATGATGCTCATCCACGTACTTATGTAACAAGTTATTCAAGTAGTGAAATCTCGCTTGTTTAGCACTGGCTTCCCGGTACTCTGGTGAATTTGGTTGTAACTCCTTCCTATAGAATTTTATCATCATCATCATCCATGGGTCAGCTTCTTGCTCCTTCCGAATATCCTTCAATCTTGCCAAAAACTCACGAGCCTTAGGTGTCAAGGTAATATTGTGAACTTCCGCTATTACTTCGTTTCCGTCCTCAGGGTTTCTACTCAAGGCATCTGGTATGACGTTCAATTTCCCAGGACAATGCTCTATTGTGATGTCAAACTGCTGTATGTAGATGGACCAGCGCGTTACTCTCTCACTTGCTATTGTTGTCTTAAATAAAAACGTCAGTGCATGGTGGTCGGTTCTAACAATGATGGAATAACCATAGATCATCTTGCGCCACTGTTGTAGAGAATATAGAATTGCTAGTAGCTCAAGTTCCGTAACTGTGTAGTTTCTCTCATGTTTCCGTAATTTACGACTCGTAAATGCCAAATAGGATTTCTTCTTGGGTTCTTCAGCGTCCTCTTGGTACAGCATAGCACCAATCCCAATTAACGAAGCATCTGCTTGAATGATAAATTGTTTCTCAAAATCCGGATATCCAAGTTTCACACAGTTTTCCAATAAATCCTTCGTTGCTTTAAAAGACCTGTCGCACTCCTCGTTCCACGACCATCGATTCGCTTTCTTCAACATCTCCTGCATAGGCGCTACTGTTTCTGTGTAACCAGGGCAATTTTCTTTGAAGAAACCGGTCACTCCCAAAAATGCTCTAACATGTTTGACTTTGGTAGGTGTGGGAAATTTCTTAATAGCATCAATCTTGGCTGGATTAGGCCGCACGCCCTCGACATCAATTATATGTCCCAAATATAAAATTTCGCTCTGGCAAAAATGTGACTTTTTTAAGTTGATCTTGAAGTTCATGGTTCTCAGGTTGTCCAACAGTTTATTTAAATTTATCAAGTGTTCTTCCATCGTCTCAGAAGCGATTAATATGTCATCAACATATCTCGTGGTGAAGTTCTTGACCTCCTCAGTCAGATTTCTGTCGAGTGCTCTAATGAGTGCACATCCCGCAGTTTTCACGCCAAAGGGCATTCGACACCAGATATAACTTTGATTGTCGAATAAAAATCCCGTCAACAGTTGAGATTTTTCTTCAAGTTCAAGATGGTGGAAACTATTCGTCAAATCAACACTTGAGTATATCTTCTTCCCACGGAAGCCTTTCAAAACATCTTTGATCCTTGGTGCTTGGTCGTGCTCAACTAGCAATTTACTATTTAAAACTCGCGCGTCTAGGCATAGCCTAATTGATCCGTTTGGCTTGGTCACAGCCAATATTGCGTTCAGGTAAGGAGTTGCAGCTTTCCTTATCATGCCAGAATCTAATAAGTTAGTAATAATGTCCTTCACCTGAGAAAAATGCTTCTCTGGGATCGGGTACAATTTACTTTTAAATGGGGTCCAATCTGTCACCTGCATAGCATATTGAAAATTCAAAACTTTCCCAGGTACGGTGTCAAAAGCTTCTTTATGTAGTCTTAAAATTTCTTCCAGTCTTCTTCTATCAGATTCCCCTACGATGGCTTCCTTAAGTCGCTCCTGAAGTAAAATTTCGAATTTGGTTCCGCCCATTTCTTCTTCCGCCAAATGCACCCAAAGTTCCTGTGAAATATCTCGGCTGTCCATTTCTAGCACTGCTGTCTGGTTGACTTGCTCTCCCCTCAAGATCTTATCTCCGGCCTCATTAGTGCATTCCTCAACAACCCAAGTGTTGGCCTCTCTCTCCAGCGGATTCTCTTCCATATTTAAACCCACATGATCCAATCCTTCTACTTGTTTGAAGCTTACAGTGTTGTTATGTAAATCAATTACAGCATGAAAATCGCAGATGAAGTTGGCTCCTAAAATTATATTGTAGTTCATCTTTGGAATAACAATGAATGTTTGTGAAAAAGTATGGTTCAATATTTCCAGATCTAGAAATGCTTGCTGTTTACAATTCATAGTTTTGTCAGGAATGACACCTCTGACTTTCATTAGCGGTACCGGCATAATAGGAACAGTCTGTTTTCTTGCTATTTCTTTTATTAAAATTTCAGTGACCAAGCTCACCTGGCTACCTGTATCAATCAAACATCTCACCCTCATACCTCCAATATGCGCGTAAATAATTGGTAGCTGTCTGATAACGTTTTCACGGTTCTTCACCACTTCCTCCAGGCAGTCGTCTGGGAATGCTACCCACTCTTCTATGTTGGCCACTATCATCTCTTCTTGCTCCCTGGCGATCTCCGTTTCTAGCCTATCTCCTTTCAATTCATTTGGTTTTTTTTTTTATCCCGGGCCCCATTAGATGTGTTTCGCCGGTTATCATTCTGTCGCTCCTGTTGCCTCAGTAAACTCTCTGCCCCCTCTCCTTGATGATTGTCTGGGCTCTGTCTGTTTGCCATGGCACGCCCCCACTTTTCCTTCTCCGCTTCTTCATTACTTAATTGATCCGGGTATTTACGGGATTCAATATATCGCTCGTCCCAGTTATTCCTATAATCTCCTCTGTTTTCTTGGCGATAGTCCCTGCCGTTACTCCATCTACCATCTCCATTTCTTTGGTAAGGTCTACCTTGTCTCTGGTTTCCCCTCCAATTCGTGTACTCCCGCTGGTACGTCCACTGATTATTTTGATTCTGGTTATTCTGATGATATCTCCCGCGGTTATTCTGATAGTTATGATTGTTGTGATGGAACTGGTTTCGGCCGTCAAAGTCTTGTCTTCTTGGCGTGAACTGTGTTCCCGTGGACTGTGTCTTACTTTGGTTTCCCTGGCTGTGGTTATTTTGGGGTCCCTGAACTACCTCTGCCGTGTTTACACATTCCAAATTCCTTCTTCCTGTCTGTGGGCTCACCATACTCGTCTCATCTAAGTGTCTGAGTAATTCTTCTGCTTGGACTGCGGTCTGAATGTTTCCTGCGACTAGCAATTGTTGGATATGCATTGGGAGTTGTTTTCCGATGGTTAGAACCATATTCGGCTCGCTAGGCGGGTCATCAAAATCCCTGAATTTTACCAATTGCTGACTAAAGAATTCTGAAAAACGGGTTGGATGGGTACTATGGTATTTGCGTGTGTACAGGTCCATTCTTAACCCCTGTTGTAACGAAGGACTCCAAAACTTCTTCAAAAACGCCTCGCGGAATTGATCCATGTCTGTAAATGTGTACTTGAAACTTAAGAACCAGGTCAGGCTAGGTCCTTCCAAAAATTTCTCCACCAGTCTTAATTGTTTCTCTGGGCCGATGTGTTGGTCATTAAAGTAATCCGTTAATTGCCGTAAGAATGCTTTGGGAGTGGTTCCTGAATTTTCTTTGAACTTATCGGGCTTAAAATCATTACCCCGAATGACTTGGATGACTTGGGCTGGTGCCAAGTTCGGTTGCGGAGTTGAAGTCTCCCCCCTGTACTGCTGGAATGCATTAGTCGTTAGTCTGGGACTTTGACCCCGACTCGTGTCCTCAGCCAACTTCGAACCTGCCGGACTTCCAATACTTGTTTGCTTTTCCGGAATATTTTCATTTGAAAATAATGTCGCATTCTCTAATGATCTAATCTCGTTCTTTATGATTAATTCTGAGTGTTCCTGTAACTTCGACTTCATACTTTCCTCCAGTGCCTGCATTCTTGAACTGTGTTCCCCCAAGCGTTTTAAAATTGTCAAGCGGTCTTCCTTATTCGCCTGAGCCTGCTGGTCCCAATCTCGCCGGATCCTACTTTTTAAGCTGTTTATTTTCTCCTCGTTCCTCTCCTGATTTTTCTCTAGCTCTTCACGTATCTGTTCCTGCGTTTTCACTAGTTGTTCCCCCACCTCTTCTCTTATGACCTCTTGTGTTTTGATTAGCTGACCTTCCAAATTATCTTGAGTTTTTACGAGCTGCTCCCCTACTTCTTGTCTTATGACCTCTCGTGTGTTTATTAGCTGGCCTTCCATCTCTTTCCTTATGATCTCTTGTGTTCTGCCTAATTGCTCCTCTAAATTTTCCCGCAAGTGTATCCGCTCAGTTTCAGCCTTAATTTCGACTTTATCTATTTCCTTTATTAATTCCAGCACGTTGTTATCTACCGAATTAATTTGCTGTTGTAGTTTCTCTTGGGTCTTCTTCACTCCCGCGGTGTTACTGACACATGCTGCCTCTATCTGCTTGAGTTTATCCGCCACCATCTCGTCAAATTGTATTAATTTGTTATCAAATTTTGCCTCTAATTTCTTCATTTCGCCTAACTGTCTGATGTTGTTTTCCGCAACCTCGCCTGCCAGTTTCTCTACTTTTTGAACGCTCTGATTGATATCATTTGTGATTTTCCCTAACTGTTCGGTTTGTGTTACCGCCTGTTGTGACAATTTGTGGTTTAATTCATTGAGTTGTTTGTCAGTGTCTAATTTCTGGACTTCTAACTGGACCGAAATGTTACCGCTCATATCAAGTAATTGTTCTTCACTATCTATCTTCTGCGCTTGTAACTGTACCGAAATATTATCGCTCATATCAAGTAATTGTTTTTCACAGTTCTTTAATTGTTTATCGTTATGCTCCCGCTGAGCTTCTAATTGTTCTTTTAATTGTTCTTCCGTCTTTACGGACATTTGGATCGACATCTGTTCTAATTGTTCTTCCGTTTTCGCGGACATTTGGATCGACATCTGTTCTAACAATGCCTTTATCTCATCAACAAGCGCCATATCACACACAAAAATATATTCAGAGAAAAACAGGGTTATGGGCTAAGGTTTCAGCCCTATACGCACATACATGTCACACATTTAAATATTACTGGCTCTAATTTAATGAAATTTCAGTAACAAAATTTACTGAATACAATGACACTTATTCCCAAACAATAAAATAACCCCTAGTGATCTGCTTTTAAATTCCTAACCAACAGAATTTACGAAACACCAATTAACCGAAGTCAATTAAATGTCAAATATAAGGCAACATCTTCCTGCTTGACTGAGTTCATTAATAATGCAAATTTCTAATTTTAATGTGGGCGCCAGAACAAGTTTATAACAAATACAAATCAAATTCTAACCTTGTTCAATATTTCTAACCTTAGGAACTCAGTGATTTTACTAATGCACATGGCGGTACAACATCGCCTCCATTTACTGAATTTACATGTCCGCTTGATCTGGCATCATTTCTCAACGAAATAAATATGAGATCAGCGAAGCAACAACAACAACAATCCCCACTTGGGCAGCCATTTTTGTTTTATGAACCCTTGCAAAGAAGCATATGAGACTCAGATTCGGGGCGTAACGGGTCATATTCGTAAGTTGCTGTCAGGGCGCTTCATTAACTTGCAGGGTAACATATAACAAAATTAACATGCAGGAAAGAGTGAAGCCGGGGTTAAAAAAACAACTGAATTTAATAACAAATCACCATATTTACACATAAACCATTAACAACAAAATCTCCCAACTGACTCCCATTTAATAAAAATGCCAAAAACTAGGCGATATCTCTGGAGAGATTAATTACTTGGACCAAGTGTCCTTAAATAAAAGATACAAAAGTGACCATATAAATGCGTATGCAGTTCTACATGCATCACGATGTGTACTTTGAATGCGTGATTCGTTATCATCCGGAATGACCCTTCAAACACCGAATCCGCATTTCCTAGAGCTAGACCGACACGGGGGAACACAACTACACTACTTAAATTAAACCGACACTTCCTAAATCTACTATAAACAAACACAAAATTTCCGAGTGAAATTGGACTTAAATTGCCGTAGCAACATTTACTGCCTAAAAACTTAGGTCTTCTCACACAAATCAACACAAGTACATTAACACGTGACCAATAGAAAAAAATACTCAAATGACCGCTGTCAAAATTTACAAAATACTCTACAACTACACCACACGGGTGTGACACACAAAATTACATGTATTGAGTCATCAACAAAGCAATAGGCAAACAGCCAACATTTACGTTAATCACAATATTTTATCCATACAAGGTACAACAATCCGTTACAAACATGGCGAACTCCCCAATTAATTATGGCTTAAAATTTAACCATCACAATGAACAGGTTTGCTATATGAAAGCTTACAGGGTTCAGTCGGACACAAGGACTGCCTATCAAAAATAAGTCACTGGCAAAACGGGCGGTTTGTGGAACTCTGCATGTCTGTCAACCCATGTGTCAAATACGTCGACCTCCCAGAACATGGGGTCGAACCTCGAAGAAATGTGCCCCAAAGCACAATAATACATGTGTGTGTCAGAACAACCATATGGACAAGAATCAGCAGTCTCCCAAGAGCACTCTGTCTTTCCATCTCAAAAAATACAATAGCAGCAAAAATATAAGGGCGGTAGGACCACTACCCCCTCCTCACGTAGAATCAACACACACTAGACACATCAACACACACTGAATCACACGTATGGGTTTTGACAGACCCTGAAATAAAATACACAAATAATATCCACATGCTGGCGCCATCGTTTTATGCCGTGACTAGTCACCTGAAAAGGACTCAAGAAAATCTATCAAAATTAGAACGAAGGTGTTCTACAATTACTTTTAAGTTGGTGCACTCGGCTACCCTAACATGAATAATAACCTGTTCAGCAAAATGTTTTACACTCATTTCCTCCCATTCCTATTTCAAATATTAACGTTAATAAAGCACCATTTATCGAATGTAACGGGTTCCGCAAATTGCAAGGGTAAAAATTACGCACGCACGCCGCGTACATTACTCATGACTCAAGAAAGAAAAACAAAATATCAACAAACACTTTGGCCACGCGCCAACAGACATTTAAACATACAGTGTCGGTACAAGAAAAACTCTAAAACAACAAGAAAGAAAAACATGACTATATACAATGTTCCCCGGCCAAATCTAACTACATAATTGAAATAAATCCAATTTTAGTACATCACCGCTTCTGCATGTAGACCAAGGACATCCTCCTCAACCCATGGCCCTATGGACAATTTAGCTCTCCATAGTAGTCGTCTGTGCTGATTTCTTGAAGCTCATCCCAACTTCAAACCACGTGCTGTTCATCTTGGTCTGGACTCCTCGGCAGAAAAGTTCAATATTAAATATTTGCCTATCTATAATCGCTTGCAGGCTACTCAGTTCACCCACAATTGTCCTATTGCGATTAATAGCGAAGACTGGCCCTAATTATATCGGACACACGCACTATAAAACATACATAAAATACACACAATTTATACATAAAATATACAATCTCGAGTCCGCGCCACTGGCTCGTTAACAAGTTCACAATCCTAGCTGCACTAGCAGTCGCTATCTCGTCTGGTATTTCCGTCTGTACTATGGACTTCGGCTCTGGTAAGCGCTAATTAGGGTGGTACGATACTTCCCTCTTAAAGTTGAACTCGTCGTCTTGAAATGAATGTTACTGTTCATCACGCGCTACCGTGAAATATTTAGACCACACAACAAAGTTGATTTTATAATAAAATGTATTATAGCTTTTTAAAATCTGATACTGCGATCGCTGCGACTTCAGTTCCTCAAAGCTCACAAAATAATTAGCTTTTACTGATTTTAGAGCGTAAAAATCCTATTTTACACCAAATAATGACTTAGATAAATTCGAGCGTCAAAATCACAAACCAAACTGACGTGGAGTATGCCTCTCAAGGCTCCACAAGGTAAGACTTTAAAATTCACACTTCGAACTGACGTGGAGTCTGCCTCTGAAGGCTCCAAAAGAATAGACTTTAATTGGCGTCAGGCCAAGCTATTTATGAGAAACTGACAAGGGCGGTGGAGTGGGGCAAAGTCGGATAAAAACTTCCAGAGTTTTTGTCTCACAAAGATGTAGCTAGTGTCATTCTTCTCCAAATAAATCCAACGTCTCAAATTACTCGAGCGGAAATTAATCCGTTCGGCGGTTCCTTAGATACACACTTCCGCGGGCTTTTTACTACTGACGCCGTCCACCTCGTGGTCACGGCTTGGTCTCTTGCGATTGGCTGATTCAATCGTATGTTCGTTGAGAAGACCTCGTGATTCTTCCTTTATGTCTCCAATTTTGGTACAGTAGTTGCACAATTTAGCCTTGAACTCGACTAATTCTGGCCGTCCCCCAGGAATAGCTACTGGCTCAACTTCTGTTGCAATCGTGACGAAATGCTGGCCTCCCTAATATCCAAGTCGACTTCCTTACGTGCTGCCTGGGCCGTAGTAATAATAATAATAAATATGAATACTTATTTATCGAAGATGAATAAGGGTTCAGTATCATTGATAATTTTCTGACGAGGTTTTTATGATTGTTTTTTTTTTTTTGGAGGACACTATAGGTTTGGATTTTTTTAGAGTTAATTGTCTTATAGAATTGGATTTGATGATGCTCGCTTGCAGAACGAAACGTGTCTTTCCTCAGTTTTCTCTGTCTTCAATAGTCCACAACAATATATCTTAATCGCATGTAATTTAGTTTTGCTTATTTTAGCCTATTTTCATGTATAAAAAAATAGGCATATGAATCACCTTTTGACCGTGTGTGTGTGTGTTTGTGTATGTATGTGTGTGGGTCCATGTGTGTGTCCCCCATAATAACTTCTAAACAGCTGGAGCGATTTCATCAAATTCGGTAAGGCAATAGTAATATTTTGGCCTACCCCGACCGTGCCCTTCAAACTTTATTACGTCTCATCTATCCAATATGGCGGCTGTGTAAAATATTTCACTGGCATTCTATATCTCAGAACCTATTACTCAAATCACCCTGAAATTTTGTACGGTGATAAGGTTACTACAGGGCGTTCACCTATGTGACTGTTAACTACAAAACGAACATGGCGGCCAAGAGAATTTGAATCAATTAAATACAGTTTTCTCACGGTTTACCATCCGAACACAGTGAAACTTGGTACAGTAAATGATTATACAAATTGCAATGCAATGACATCTAATTTTGTTCAATTGTTTACATAACCTCAAGATGGCTGCTGTGCAGAATTTCTGAATTAAGTTTTAATTTCTTGTGTTCTAATAATGCGAACGAAATCAACGCTTGAATAATGAGCATACACATTAATCCTCATCTAATAGTGCATAACTATATGGCCTACATTTATTAAAAACCAACATGACGACCATCCGAAAGATTTAGACGGTGCTCAATATCTATTAATCTATGACAGCAATCAAACTGAAATTTTGTATGTTGAAAAAGACTATTAACATACGTCACCTATGGGACGTTCAATAACATGGTGAGCACAAATTCAAAATGGCAGCGATGCGAAATTTAAATATTCAAATGGACGTTTCTCGCGATTTAACCATCCGAGCGCATTGAAACTTGGTACGGTAAGCTATATGCTTATATAAGTTTTAATTCAATGGTATCCAATTAATTTAAATTATTTTCTTAACCACAATATGGCGGCTAAGCGAAATTTTGAATTCTAATTTTTAGCCTACTTTCGATTTTTGCAAAAAATGAAATTAGACTTATGAGATCTACACAGGGCCAAAATTTGTGTGTCTGTCTGTGTGTGTGTGTGTGTGAGAGAGTATGTGTGTATGTGAGAGAGAGTGTGTGTGTGTGTGTGTGTGTGTGTGTATGTGAGTGTGTACTCTGAATGTCTGCCCCCCCCTCTATCAATTCAAACACGGTGAAACCGAATTGAACGAAATTTGGTACAGAGGTAGAACTAGCAGAGGGCACCTCAGTGTCATGTCTTATATCCCCGCCAACTTGACGGAAACGTAATGGCGGCCACCCAAATGATATAAGCTTAAATCAAATTACGACTAACTTAATCATCCGATCTCTACCAAATTTTGCAACAACATATATCGATATGTCGAGCGTCCATTGACTAAACTACAAGGTGATCAGCCCAACAGTTTGCAGATTGCAGCCATGTTTGTGTGCAAATTGATTCCCCCTATCAATTCAAACACGGTGAAACCGAATTGAACGAAATTTGGTATATATGTATCACTAGCAAAGGTACCTCATTGCCATACCTTATATCGCCGCCATCTTGCCGAAAACGTAATGGCGGCCACCCAAATGTTAAAAGCTTAAATCAAATTACGACCAACCTTATCATCTGATCTCTACCAAATTTTGCAACGTTAGACCTTTATGTATGAAAAATATTTTGACCAAAGTACAAGGTCATCAGCCAAATAGGTTGCGGATGGCGGCCATGTATGTGAGCAAATCGATTCCCCCTATCCCTTAAAACTCGGTGAAACCGAATTGAACAAAATTTGGTACAGAGGTAGCACTAGCAAAGGGCACCTCAGTGTCATGTTTTATATTGCCGCCATCTTGACGGAAACGTATTGGCGGCCACCAAAATGTTAAAAGCTTGAATCATATTACGACCAACCTAATCATCTGATGTCTACTAATTTTTGCAACATTGTACCTTTATGCATAAAGAACCTTTTGACCAAACTACAAGGTCATATGCCAAATAATTTGTGGATGGCGGCCATGTATGTGTGCAAATCGATTCCCCCTATCATTTCAAACACGGTGAAACCGAATTGAAGGAAATTTGGTACAGAGGTAGCACTAGCAAAGGGCACCTCAGTGTCGTGTTTTATATCGCCGCCATCTTGACGGAAACGGAATGGCGCCCATCCAAGTGTTAAAAGCTTATATCAAATTACGACCAACCTAATTATTTGATCTCTACCAAATTTTGTAACAACATACCTTTTTGCGGGAAGTAACTTTTGACTGAACTACAAGGTCATCAGCCCAATAGTGTGCATATGGCGTCCATTTATGTGTGCAAATCGATTCCCCGTATCAGTTCAAACACGGTGAAACCGAATTGAATGACATTGTTTACAGAGATAGCACTAGCAAAGGGCACCATATATTCATGTTTAATATCCGTATACCACGTTGTATTTCAACAAGCTACTACAACCAACATTTCATTATACTCCTTGAAATGGACAAAGAGTTATAACAATACCCATGCATTTAGGAGAAAGTAGGCTATATGTTATTTACAGAACATCTTGTTATTTCTTGTGTCCTAATCAGGCGATTTAAATTTGAATAAAACACCTACACAATAATCTTCATGTAATAGTATATAACTCTATGGCCACTGTAAGCTATAGCAAGTAGTTCCGTGAAGAACTAAAGCCTATTTTCATATATCCTACTTGTGTTAATTGCCTCTATCAACATACAAAATTTCAGTTTGAAGGTTGTGATAGATTCCTAGATATTGATTGCTGTAATAGATTCGTAGATATTGATAACCGCCTAATATTTCGGATGGTCACCATGTTGAATTTTTACATAATTATGTAGGTCTTAGAGTTATGTACTGTTACAAGAAGATTATTTTGTACGGATAGTATTCAAAATTCAATCGCATGATTAGTACACAGGAAGTAAAACGAGATTTTAAAATTTCGCACAGCTGCCATCTTGTGGTTATGGAGACACTTGAAATAAATTAATGTATGTGGATTAATATTTGTATGAGCATTTACTGTACGAAGTTTCACTGCACTCCGATGGTTAAATTGCGAGAAACAGCCATTTAAATATTTATGCTTTGCGTCGCCGCCATGTTGGATTTGTGATGACCAGATTATTGAAAGTCCTATAGGCGAACTTATGTTCATAGCCCCTATGAACATAAAAATATCAATTTGATTGCTGTAATAGATTCGTAGATATTGAGAACAATCTAAGTATTTCGGACGGTCGCCATATTGGATAGTTATATGTGTAGGCCATAGAGTTATGTACCATTAAAGAAAAATTATTGAGTTGGTTCAATATCCAAACTTTCACTTCGATCGCATGATTACGACACAAGAAATAGAAATTTAATTTTCAAATTCGCACAGCCGCCATCTTGAGGTTATGTAAACAATTGAAGTAAATTAGATACCAGTGTATTAAAATTGGTATAAACATTTGCTGTACCAAGTTTCATTGCGCTTGGATGATTAAATCGTGAGAATAGTCTATTTGAAACTTTCATCTTCGCTTGGCCGCCATGTTCGTTTTGTACTCAATATAAAATATAGAATTTAACTTTTGAGTTTCTGAAAGTGCCCTATATCTCCGTACAAAATTTCAGGGTGATATCAGTAATAGTTTCGGAGATATAGAATGCGGGTGAAATATTTCGCACAGCCGCCATATTGAGGTTATATAAACAATTGAACGAAATTAGATGTCCGTACATTACAATGTGTATAAAAATATACTGAACGACGTTTCATTGCGTTTAGTTGGTTAAATCGCGAGAAACGTCTAATTAAAAGTCGCAACTTTGCTTGGCTGCCTTGTTGGTTTTGTAGTTACCAGATTTTCGAAAGTCTCGGTGAAATTCTAGTAATGCCCTTTATCACCGTACAAAATTTCAGGGTGATATCGGTAATAGTTTCGAAGATATTGAATACTGGTGAAATAATTCGCACAGCCGCCATGCTTGATTAGTTAGACGTAAAAAAAATTGAAGGGCACGGTCGGGATAGGCCAAAAAGGGTCTATGACCTTACTGAGTTTAGATTTTATCAGGAGGACACACACACACATCCACACAGTCACACATACGCACACACACACAGTCACACATACGCACACACACACACACATACATGGACGAAAGGTGATCTCATAAGCCTTTTTTTTTTTTCATATAATGAAAATAGGCTAAAAATCCTACATGGCGACCATCCGAAATATTTAGACTGTTCTCAATATCTACGAAACTATTACAGCAATCAAACTGAAATTGTGTATAGGCTATTGGTGGAGGCAAGTAACATAAGTTGGAGATATGAAAATATGCAATATAGTTATTCACGGAACTACTTGTTTTTTCGTTTATTCCAGTAATTGGAATTATTTTGTGATGACCGACTGAAAGTTATAAGATCAATAAATTGTCAATATGGCAACACTGAAAAATGGCTTTAAAGCTCTTCTTTCTACGGTGCGCAAGAAGTTGGTGCCGTCCAGTTATCAGAGATCACACCCTCTTCACTGAACTGTTTTTGTGATCTGAAACGGCGTGGCGCGCCGGAGCAATCTCCTTTTGGCCTAGAATATAAGACATGTGTCTAGTGCTCTAGAATGCGACAGTGGAATCTGCGATTGCAGTTCATATACAGTATACATAGGTCTTAAGGGTTTTATTCCACTTTTAATCCCATAAATACAAGCCAAGAATACTTGAAACTTCTAGCAAATGCTATTTAATTCAAAAGCAAAGCAGTTTGCTCGTGACTTAATGTTTCCCGTTGTACTCAGTGCAGACTCTGATAATTTGGCTGGCTAAGCAAAGAGTGACAAACGATTATAACAACCGTTACTCAAACAAAGTGACCTCAAATGTCTAGCTCGTCCTCTTTATTGATTCTCCAGTGCGTGTTGAGAATGTTTCCTCTACATCTCGTTCCTCCGCCATTTTAATAGTCTTTACTGCCTCATGCAATGCCCAGGAGAGTTCATAAAATAAACGGGAATTGAGATTAATTACAATTATTCGAAGATTTTTTTTTTTCATTTCTGAGTTTTAAAAATATTTTTAAAAAGCAATACTGCTCACATCCAAATTAAGAGGTGCGGCTTCGGTGGCGTAGTTGGTAGCATGCTGAGCTTCTATGCCCGAGATAGCGGGTTCAAACCCGGCCGAAGCCGTCAGATTTTTAAAGCATTAAAAATCCCTCAGTATGCCTTCCTTTGGAGGGGAAGTAAAGCCGGCGGTCCCATGTCATAGATTTATGGCATGTTAAAGAACCTTCCACTAATTACACCTGTGTGAAGCTAAATTGTATAGGTTAAAAATGTAAACAACGCTCTTAGGATCCTACGTTCTTTGCCAAGAGCTGACTGCGGTGGCGTCTAGTAGCTAAGTTCTGAACTAGGCCTAGTAGTCGTTGACGGTGTCGTTTGGCGGCAAAAGTAGGAACTATTTGAAAAATGCAAAGTTGCAGTTCTTACTTGATTTGAAAATCAGATACACTCACTAATACAGCCATCACAATTAACACCGGTTATCAGACAGATTCTACACACACCCAGAGTACACGGGGCTACATGACCGCGATGTCGCAGCCCCTAAACTGAGGAACCAACCAAATTAAGAGGGACCAACGTACGAATATACAAATTAGGCCAGCATTACTATATGGTGCAGAAACATGGAGATTAAGCAAATCCACTGATAGAAAGATAAAGGTTTTTGAAAATAAGATAATCAGAAAGATTTTCGGATCAATTTGTGAAGCAGGTGAGTGGCGAAGGAGAAAGAACAAGGAACTAAAGAACCCGATGTTGTTGCGGAAGCTAAAAGAAGAAGGCTGAGATGGGCTGGCCACATGTATAGAAGAGAAGAGGGATCTAGACTGCGAGGAGTGTGTGAGAAAAAGCCAGACGGACGAGGACCTATAGGCAGACCAAAAATGAGATAGAGACCAGGTAGCCAAGGACATCCAGCTACTAGGAGCGCGAGAGGATGATGCCAGGGACAGAACGAAGTGGAGGAGGCTACTTGACGAGGCCAGGGACCGTCTGCGGTTTGTGGAGCCAGGAGAGTAAATAAGTAAGTAATACAATTCCAGGTGTATGTAACCCGCGACGTAGCTGTGCGCGATAAATGCACACCACAGCCACGATTACGATGATCAAAGTTGTTTTGGGCGGTCTAACATGAAGGTTATCGGCGTCAAAATGTGTGGCTAATTGTGAAAAAAAAAATGTAACTATTAAAACTCAGCAATTCTTCTAGGTTTGTGCCGTGTATTGTGTGGGGTTTCGCCTAGGACACCAAGCTGGCTCATAGGCGGGCTCTTGGTGTCCCCGCCCAGACCCCCACAGGAGTAACGAACTGCGTGCTACCTCCCTTTATATAGAGTGCAACTGCACTACTTGACTGCGAGAACTAAAAGCTCAAGCAGCCTTAACCTCCCTATGAAGGATTCCAAAAAGATGGTATATTGGTAGGGAGGTCTTGTGTTTCCGCCTTTCATCCATCAATTCTAGTATATCCTGAGTGATCCACGGTTTTCTACCTATTCTTTCTTTCCTACCAATGTTTTCTTCTGCGGGTTTTATTTCATTCTTCAAAAGTTCCCTTTCGTCTGCAATTGAAGTTTGTTTAGGGTTTTTCATTAGTTCTTCCTTTATACTCTCCTTGAATCTTTCGTTCACATCCTTCTCTTTCAGTCTGTCTATTGCCCACCTTTTGGGCTTTTGACTTTTCTTCAGTTTCTTCAACTTGAATCTGCATTTCATAACAACCAGATTGTGGTCAGAGTTTATGTCAGCACCGGGATATGTTTTACAATCCAAAATCTGGTTTGTAAACCTCTGTTTGAGCATAATGAAGTCGATTTGGTAACGCCATGTATCTCCTGGTCTCATCCATGTGTATATTCTTCTATTGTGGTTATTGAATAAGGTGTTAACTACGACCAACTCATGCTTGGTGCAGAATTCCATTAGCCTGCTTCCTCAATCATTCATTTCACCTAATCCGAAATCTCCTTCTATCTTCCCTTCTCTTCCTTTCCCTACCAAAGCATTCCAGTCTCCCATTACTATAACATTTTCATCACCCTTGATATACCTCAGAATTTCATCTATTTCTTCGTAGAAATTTTCAACATCTTCATCATCAGCTTGACTGGTAGGCATATAGACGTGTACCACTGTGGTGCACGTAGGTTTTGTATTGATTTTTGCTACAATAATCCTTTCACTATATTGCTCGTAATATTCCACCCGTTGTCCAAATTTCCTAGTCAATATAAGACCAACCCCTGTTTTTCCATTGTTTGAATTAGTGCTAATTACCCTATAGTCTCCTGACCAAAAGTCCTGTTCTTCCTACCTGCGCATTTCACTAATCCCAACCAAATCCAA
Source organism: Meconema thalassinum (assembly GCA_946902985.2). Taxonomy (NCBI): domain Eukaryota; kingdom Metazoa; phylum Arthropoda; class Insecta; order Orthoptera; family Tettigoniidae; genus Meconema; species Meconema thalassinum. The sequence continues at coordinate 293,390,077 of OX336390.1, read as the reverse complement.
TCTCAACCTATCTATTTCCCTTTCTACGTTTTCTAACCTCCCACTTCCCAGCCTTATTAACACATAGAATTTAACGTATCAAACTGACATATCACTTTCGAAGGAAGGAAGCTTTTAGTTTTGCGTGACCGTTAATCATGCGATCATGAGCCACTGGACCTCATTTTTACGTGAAATCCAAACCACAGGACATGGCATTTCACTTCGAAAATCACACATGCATTGACCGGGAATCGAACCCGGTCCACCTTGGTGAGAGGCCAACAGCTTGACCGCTGCGCCACCACGACTCTTCTTATCACTTTCGCATTACGAGTTGGGAATTATATCAACTCACCGGTTAGTTCTATAAATACTCAATAATTCATCACATTTACCATTTACATTTAAATATAATTACTGGCAATTATATATAATCACCCGATCAATAACATTTACCGTACTCCCCTGCCAAAGAGAAGTAAATATGGAGTAAATCAAGTGCTCAAATAATATCCCTAAAGTAATATTTTTCATTTCATTACCTACCTGTCACTAGGTGATGATGAGACGTACCCCACCCTTCTCTGCCGAAATTTTCGTTTCATTTCTTACTTGCTTCGTGATATTCATTATTTGGCTGCTCTGAAACCGTTGGGTACATTATCTTCATGGCATGAATAGGAGGAATTTTCTTTTTGTTCAGAGTTTTTATCCATAGAAGTTCGGTTTTATTTTTGAATCGTCGTCATGTTGTTCATTTCTTAAAAATAGGTTTAAAAAAGTAGTGGTACCACCATGTATCCACAAAAATTTAAATCAAGCAGTTCATTAAAATGATAAGGTTAATCCAGTTCACCGAGGCGGCTTCGGTGGCGTAGTCGGTAGCATGCTGAGCTTCTATGCCCAAGATAGCGGGTTCAAACCCGGCCGAAGCCGTCGGATTTTTAAGAGCGTTAAAAATCCCTCAATATGCCTTCCTTCGGAGGGGAAGTAAAGCCGGCAGTCCCATGTCATAGATTTATGGCATGTTAAAGAACCTTCCACTAATTGCATCTGTGTGAAGCTAAATTGGATACGTTAAGAATGTAAACAACGCTCTTTGGTTTCTACGTTCGTTGACAAGAGCCGACTGTGGTGGCGTCTAGTAGCTAAGTTCTGAACTTGGCCTAGTAGTCGTTGACGGTGGCGCTTGGCGGCAAAAGTACGAACTATTTGAAAAATTCTAAGTTGCAGTACTTAAATTAAAAAACAGATAACACACACTACTGTCGACCAAAGTATTATGTGCACTCGAGTTTGAAAGTTGTTAGTTAAGTAACCAATAGACCTACCTAAAATCCAATAAGATCATCATTTTCGTCGTTCTATTCTACGTTAGGTCATGTAGGTTTGGTTTTTAAATACATATTTTATTATTTTTATCGCAGTTGGAACACAAAAAGTGCACGTTTTTAAGAGTGTTTCAACCATGCGTCACATTTAAGAATTATTATCTCAAAAACTCGTCATCAGATCGAATCCAAATTTTAACACAATATACATTGGAATGTTGTATAATTGGCTTATTAATTTCAAAATTGTGTGTGTTCAAGAAACAAAGATGTTATCATTTTTGTAAGGTAACTTTTTCTCGGCTCGGGGTGGTTGGAAAATGTAGTTCTTGGTTGCATTGTAATCCTTATACATCGAAACGTTATGCTGTATGACTGTGAAATACGTAAATTAATTCACTTATTGTATATCGGTTTGTATTTATACAGGGAAATAACACATGTTTCACCAGCTAGCCACTCCGGGAACAGCTGTACAGCGTTGCCGAAATGGTGCCCACATGCATCATGGCGCGTCTCGCTCGGAAGTGATGGGCTCCATCTCAGCAACACTGTACAGCTTTTACCGGAGCGGCTAGCTGGTGAACCATGTGTTATTTCCTCGTACAAATACAAACCGATATAAAATATGTGAATTAATTTACGTATTACACAGTCATAGCATAACTTTTTTGATGTATAATGATTACAACGCAACCAAGAACTACATTTTCCAACCACCCTGAGCCGAGAAAAAGTTACCTTACAACAATGATAACAACTTTGTTTCTTGGACACACAAAATTGTGAAATTAATAAATCAATTATACATCATTCCAATGTATATTGTGTTAAAATTTGGATTCGATCTGATGACGGGCTTTTGAGATAATAATTCTTAAATGTGACGCATGGTTGAAACACGCTTAAAAACGGGCACTTTTTGTGTTCCAACTGCGATAACAAATATAAAAATATAAATTTAAAAATCCAAACCTACATGAACTAACGTAAAATAGAACGACGAAAATGTTGATGGTTTTGGATTTTATGTAGGTCTATTGGTTACTTCACAAACAACCTTCAAACTCGAGTACACATAATACTTTGGTCGACAGTAATACAGTCATCACAATTAACACCGGTTATCAGACAGATTCTACACACACCCAAAGTACACGGGGCTACATGACCGCTTTGTCGCAGCCCCTAAACTTAAGAGCCAACCAACCAGTTCACCGATTTTCTAAATAATACCAAATTACTAAGTTAAATAAAACTGTGGAATTATCCCTACATCTAAATCAGTTTACTATCAGTAACTTCAATTTATGAAATAAACTGGTGTTTGGTTTCAAATATTCCAGAAGGAAATATGACGTTAGTTTCCATTTGAGCGGATGTAATATCAAATAATATGATAAAATGGTCCAGTTAGCTCAAATTATAATTGCCAGCGTTTCGTCCCAGTGTACCATTGGGCTCGTCAGTTGGTATGGTACACCTCACCAAGACGCGTGGCTAGCACATACTGAGAAGGCCATAAACTGGTGTGGCAATGAACAATTGAAATATTGGTTGCGTTCACGGTAGCAAACAGTTGATGAACTGTTGAAGAAAGTACGCTGTGAACGCGGTGTGATGGAGCGCTCCCTAAACATGTTCCATGGAGCGGACGCCATTTTATGGAGCGTAGAAAAACTTCGCTCCATCCACGGAACACGTTTAAAACCAACATGGCGTATAGCATGAAGTAGATTTGAAAACAAATGTAAACATTGTGGAAATCGCTCAAAATAGTTCCTGAACTGATGAATACTGAAATAATAATGAAGAACACAACATCACGGTCCCTCTATAGCCTATAAAATGACCTGCATTGTGTTTAATTTGTGATATATCTTTATTCCGATTTACGGACCGCAGTTGCGACAAATTTTAACCTATGTGTGAAACAACATAACCTGATATATCGGATGTTACAGCTTTTCTTTTGTTCCAAGTATTAAAAATTATATGAATTCAGGTGTGTGGTTTCCTTTTTAGTGGCAATGTGCATTTTTAAAGTTTTTAAATCAATGTTTCAGCGTTTTTTTCATCACTTGTCTGGGGTAATTTGGTCTGAAAATACGATTTTAACCTATGCTATGGGCTAAATACTGTACCTCGACGAATATATTGTTGTGTAGACAGTATAGAGAGAATCAAACTTCTAGGCTACCGATACTGTATAAAAAATACCTTTCATTTGGAGCAAGCATAGGCTACCGGTACTGTATAAAAATACCTGCATTGTACTGGGCCTACCCCAAATTCTGAATTTTAATTTCAATACCGTAGGATACCGGTACTTGATGGGTTAAGGATTAGTATGCAATAGGATATAAGAATTACCATAGGTCTGTCTGTGCCTGCATTATTAGGTGATTCTTCCAATAGAAAACTGAGTGTTTGGCTGATCAGAATGTAATGACTGGGAAATACTAGTAGCCTATCAGTATTTTTCTTTTCATAGTATTATCAGACTTATCTTAACAGTTCTCTTGCTTCTTGGATGCTGTTTAGGTCTAGATTAGCCTCTCCCCCCCCCCTGGCTTTCAGCTTGGACTGAAGTTAATTTGGTCATGTATAGGCCCTATCCTATAAATATGTTTCTATGTTTGAAAGAAACCAGCTTCCCTTGGTATGCATTTCAAGTACCAGTAACCATTAGGCTACTTTTCTTTTCATGGCATTAGCAGTCTTATCTTAACAGTTATCTTGCTTCTCGGTTGCTGTTCAGGTCTAGATTAAACATCCACATGCCTTTCAATGTAATGAATATTACCTACCGTACTGGTACCATTGGCTATAATTGGGCATGCTCAATAGCCAATGTTCACTGCAGTAGGCTACCAGTACCATACATCAAGAGGCTGGGAATGATTATGCACTGAAACTCAAGATATAATATATATATATATATATATACTGTATATAAATTTCTTTTCTTACACAAGGAGAGAAAATTAAGCACTCTTCAACATACAGTAGCACTTACCCAGTTTGTCCTTTATTTCCTTCACTTACGGTATCTCAACATGCCTGAGTATTAACATTTTGTGACAATTATTGTATGCACATACTGTATTTTGTCCATGCTTCAACTAATCCAACACCAAAATTTCCATCCTTGACTTCCTTTTGTCAAACGAGCGATGATTTTCTCTCATGGGACAGGTTAGGTCTCTGTACTCAAATAGGAACTGACTATTAAGTAAAATGCATTATGAGAATGGATTTAGAAATTGTGACATAAGGCTAATTTATTTTACTCACTCTCTTGTGTGTATGCTACATATCTTATATATAAAAGTGAAAGTCTGTATGTATGTATGTATGTGGGTGGGTTGGTTCCGTATACAAATCTACACCGTTCCACCAATCTCAACCAAATTTTGCATACACATAGTTTAGGACCCAGAAGGAACCGCTGGCTACATGCATTTTCGTTAGTCTTTCTCATTCTTCTGATTTCGGCCCTTTTGCACTCAAGCACAGGCTAATCAAATCATAAAACAAGTAGTTCCGTGAAGAACTATACAGCCTATTTTCATATATCCAACTTATGTTAATTGCCACTATCAACATACACAATTTCTGTTTGATTGCTGTAATAGATTCGTAGATATTAAGAACCGACTAAATATTTCGGATGGTCGCCATGTTGGATTTTATATATGTAGGTCCTAGAGTTATGTACTGTTACATGCAGATTATTGTGAACGTGTAGTATTCAAACTTCAATCGCATAATTAGGACACAAGAAAAAACAAGGAGATTTAAAAAATTTTCAGAGCTGCCATCTTGAGGTTATGGAAACAATTGAAATAAATTAGATGCCAGTGGATTAACATTCGTATAAGGATTTACTGTAACAAGTTTCACTGCACTCGGATGGTTAAATTGCGAGAAATGTCCATGTGAATATTTATAATTCGCGTCACAGCCATGTTGGATTTGTGATCACCAGGTTATTTAAAGTCCTATAGGTGAACGTAAGTTCATAGCCCCTATGAACATTAAAAAATTCAGTTGGATTGCTAAAATAGATTCGTAGATATTCAGTATCGTCTAAATATTTCGGATGGTCGCCATGTTGGATTGTTAAATGTATAGGCCATAGAGTCATGTACCATTAAAGGAAAATTATTGCGTAGGTTCATTATTCAAACTTTCACTTCGATCGCATGACTACATCACAAGAAATAAAAACTTAATTTTAAAATTCGCACTGCCGCCATCTTGAGGTTATGTAAACAATTGAACTAAATTAGATACCAGTGGATTACAATGTGTATAAATATTTCCTGTACCAGGTTTCAGTGCGCTTGGAACATTAAATCGCGAGAAAGGTCTATTTAAAATTTTCAAATTCGCTTGGCCGCCATGTTCGTTTTGTAGTTAACCGGTTTTTGAAAGTCTTATAGATGGACTTCCAGTAGTGCCCTTTATCTCCGTTCAAAAGTTTAGGGAGATACCGCTAATAGTTTCAGAGATATAGAATGCCGGTGAAATATTTCGCACATCCGCCATCTTGTGATTATGTAAACAATTGAACGAAGTTAGATGTCGGTGCATTACAATGTATATAAACATATACTGTACCAAGTATCATTGCGTTTGGTTGGTCAAATCACGAGAAACGTCTATTTAAAAGTCGCAAATTCGCTTGGCCTCCATGTTGGTTTTGTAGTTACCAGGTTTTCAAAAGTCACATAAGTGAACTTATAGTAGTTCCCTCTATCACCATAGAAAATCTCAGGGTAATATCGGTAATAGTTTCGGAGATATTGAATGCTGGTGAAATATTTCGCACAGCCGCCATGCTGGATTGGTGAGTCGTAACAAAATTTGAAGGGCACGGTCGAGGTCGCCGGGAATAGTGCTATGAACTTTCCGAGTTTCATTGAAATCGCTCCTGCCGTTTAGATTTTATTAGGGGGGGACACACACACGAATCACACACACACACACGCACACACACACGGACAAAAGGTGATCTCATAAGCCTATTTTTTCAAAATTGAAAATAGACTAAAAATTAACTCATGAAGGAATGGCAAGGCAGGACGTTTCCATGGCAACATAGCTCAAGTCGAGACACGGCCGACTGGAAGCGAGATGCGCTCGCCACTACAGATATTGAAAATGAGGTTCTTAACTTGAAATCCCGTTAGTTACTCAAATGCTCACACAGCACTGTCAACCGAGTATAGCATAACACAGATTTGACACTATCTACTACATATTTGTCAAATACCACTCACTCACTCACTCACTCATTCATTCATCACGAAATCTCAGAAACCACCCAACGGATTGGAATAAAATTTGGTATGCAGCTTCCTCACGGGCCGTAAACGCCCACTAAAAAAGGATTTTTGAATATTCAGGTTCAAAAGGGGTGTTAAGGGGGTAGACCTGCAATTCATTGAATAGCAATATCTCCCGATTGGTTTCATTGGGGGATGTGATAGTCGGCATATAAACTCATCATTAAAAATAAGAAGACACGTGTCTGAAGGTTTTTCGATGTGGTGTATATTATGAGGTGAAAGGGGTGAAAAGTGGGGGTTGAAAGATTCCTAACGGAGCCTGTATCTCTTAAACGACATAGGCGAGGAGTTTGAAACTCAGCGGAAAAAAATCAGCATAAAAATAAGTAAATAGTTGTTTGACCGTTTTTCATAAATCCAATTTAAGGGGCCCATGGGGAGGGGTGAAAATCTGGGGGGGGACAGGAAAGAAATTGTCCTAACTGATTGACTGACTGACTCACTCATCAAACTCAGGGAAAAAACTGCTTTAAAGTAAGTAAATAGCTGTTCGACAGTTTTTTTTCATAAATCAAATTTAAGGGGTTCATGGGGAAGGGTGAAATTCTGAAAAAAGGAAATTGAAAGAAAATGTCCTGACTCACTCACTCACTCGCTCATCATCGTCCAGCCAAAATTATTGAAGTTAGAAACATGACGGTTTGGGGATATGTTCATTGTATGTCAAAACCGTCTACTATGGGAGGATTTTCGGATATTCAGGTTCAAAAGGGGTCTTAAGGGGGTTAAACCTGCATTTAATTGAATAACAATACCTCCCGATTGATTTCATTGGGGGATGTGATACAAGGCAAATAAACTCATCATTAAAAAAAATAAGAAGACACGTGTCTGAGGGTTTTTCGATGTGGTGTATATTATGAGGTGAAAGGGGTGAAAGGTGGGGGTTTAAGGATTCCTAACGGAGCGTGTATCTCCTTAACGCCATAGGCGAGGAGTTTGAAACTCAGCGGAAAAAATGCTTAAAAATTAAGTAAATAGGTGTTCGACCGTTTTTCCATAAATCCAATTTAAGGGGCCCATGGGGAGGGGTGAAATTCTGGGGAAAAAAGGAAAGAAAGTGTCCTAACCGATTGACTCACTCACTCTTCAAACTCAGAGGGAAAAACTGCATAAAAATGTGTTCGACAGTCTTTTTTTGATAAATCAAATTTAAGGGGTTCATCGGGAGGGGTGAAATTCTGAAGAAAAACAAGATGTTCGGGAAAGAACATATAGCCTACTTTCTCCGAAATGTATGGGTATAGTTATAACTCTCTGTCCTTATCATCTCCTAATTTCTTCCTATTTGAAGTGCAAATTGGCACACAGGATTTGAACAGTGGCGTTCAAACCATAGTTTATAATTTACCCCAGCATTTTGCAATTTCATCAGCAAACACTCCAAACACCGACTACTTACAATAATTGAAACTTCGTTGCTCTAATAAGGCCCATCTACAATGCGCAGTCGGCAGTCCGTAGTTGGTAGTCCTCGGTCGGCAGTCGCGATCGACTCCGTGTATACTATAGGCACCATACACAACATGAAGTTGCAGTTGGTAGCTGGCAGTTGGCAGTCGAGAATTTTATCCTTGACTGCCAACTACCCGACTGCAGCAATGTAATAGCCAATCAGAGCAGATCAGAAACTGACGTCACGTTGTTGTTCTGTGTCGTGTACGAATGATATAGAACTAAGTGAAGTAACTTCGAAACCCGTTAATTTATAGGCTAATCTTAAATACACGGTATAACAAAATAATCCATCTCCAAATCATCCATATTGCAAGTTTTGAGATTATCAACAACGCCTCTGTGCACAAGGAATAAACGAATGTTACTGTCTTATTACTCCTAGCAGTCGTTAAGACTGGGTTCACTAACTGGCCGGTATAGAGCGCTGCTCGAATCTATAGTTTCTGCATAGTACAACTGAAGGCTGGAAGATGTCACTCCAGTGGAGAATGTCGTTTTTTTAATATATAATTTCCATTGCAAAAAGCACCATATAAAGCTTTATTTTATAACGTCTCAGTACTCAAGAAACAATAAATATAAAAACTAGTCGTGATATCTAGTTGTGAAATATCGAACAATATAATCCTAACAGAGCGAGTGCATTCTAGCGGCCAGAAGAAGAAACTTTTCAATAAAATCTGTTACCTTTTTGTCAGCTAGATGTCTCGATTAAATCTGCTGGCGAATTATGTTTTAATTAAGTATATGTTTTGCACCGTAATATGCACAATATAACGCTTAATTTTAAAACGTCTGAGTCATTACAAAGCAACAAATATGTAAAATGTCAAGCAAAAAACTAACTCTGATGGGGTTTGAACCATAGGCATATGAATGACAGACTAACGCTTTACCACTGAGCTAATTGTGTCAACGAATATCGTTCTATATAAAATGACTTACATAGAACTTGTTAGCAAATAATGATTTATACTAAACGATTTCATCACTGAAGTATATTATTTATATATAAAGCATTTCATACAAAGTTTATTTATTTTGTTTCAGTACGCTATATTGCCTGCAATACTCAAATTAGTGAAATATAAGTCAGGCACAAGATATCCGCTGCCATCTTGTCTTATGAATGAATCAGCTGAGCTTTTTAAAATCACGTCTGCACTATAGTATTACAAAATAAACTTTTAATTTCGTACGTGCCTCTTCCTTTAGAACAGTTAAAACGATTCTCGGCTCGATAATCGGAACTGGTGGGTCCCATGATATGGATTATAAAGTTTGCATAATTCGCACGGCCGCCATCCTGAAATGGTATGGCGGACGACCTTGTAGTTTGGTCACAAGACGCATCCTATACGAAGGTATGTTGTTACCAAATTTGGTAGAGATTGGATGATTTGGTTAGTCGTTATTTGATTTTACGTTTTGAACGTTTGAGTGGCCGCCATTCAGTTTTAGTAAAGATGGCGGCGATATAAAACATGACACTGAGGTGTCCTTTGCTAGTGCTACCTTTGTACCAAATTTCGTTCAATTCGCATTCACCGTGTTCGAATTGATAGGGGGGGACAGACATTCAGAGTACACACACTCACACACACACACACACAGACTCACACACACACATACACACACACAGACTCACACACACACATACACACACACAGACAGACACACTTTTTTCGCCCTGTGTTGATCTCATAAGTCTACTTTCATTTTTTGCAAAAATCGAAAGTAGGCTAAAAATTGAAAGAAAATGTCCTGACTCACTCACTCACTCATCACGCCCAGCGAAAACTATTCAAGTTGGAAACATGAAATTTTGGGAATAAGTTCGCTGTATGTCGAAAACGTCATTTAAGGAATGATTTTTGTTTATTCGGGTTTTAAAGAGGTGTTAAGGGGGTAAACGTGCATTTCATTGAATAACGATATCTCATGAGTTGTTTCTTTGGGGATGTGATATTCGGTATATAAAAATAATCAGACATATGTCTAAAGGTTTATCGATGTGATGTATATTATGAGGTGAAAGGAGTGAAAATTGGGGGTTGAGGGATTCTTAACGGAGCGTGTATCTCTGAAACGACATAGGCAAGAAAGTTTGAAATTGGGCGGGGAAAAACAGCTTAAAATACAAGTAAATAGGTGTTCCACCGTTTTTTCATAAATCCAATTTAAGGGGCCCTTGGAGAGGGGTGAAATTCTGAGGAAAACAGGAAATAAAGTGTCCTAACTGATTGACTGGCTTACTCACTCATCAAACTCAGGGATGTTCGACCGTTTGTTTCATAAATCCAATATAAGGGGTTCATGGGGAGGGGTGAAATTATCAAAAATAAATGAAAGAAAATGTCCTGACTGACTCACTCACTCAACATCGCCCAGCCAAAATTATTGAAGTTAGAAACATGAAATTTTGGGGATATGTTTGTTGTGTGTCTAAAACGTCTACTAAGGAGGGATTTTTGTATATTCTGGTTCTAAATGGGTGTTAACTGGGTTAAACCTGCATTTCATTGAATAACAATATGACACGACTATGACGCGAGTGAAGCGAGGCTAAAAATGAGATGGTGTGTGTCTGTATTTCTCAATCACGCAAGTGCCACTGGTCCGATTTACATGAATTTTATATGGAAGTAGCTGATTTACCTGGTTAACATATAGGTTACTTTTGATTTCAATACTTTGCAGTATTTAAAGATGGCGACCATTTTAGTGACGTCACTACACCCTTTGATTTAAAACTTCCATATTTCCATTCCAAATAAAAAGAGAACGCTAAGAAATAGCAAACGTTTGATGGCATATACGAGGTTTAAAATTACATTTTCTATCCGAAAGGTATCTCCGACGGTTAGCGAGTAAAACCTAAATTTGTGCTATAAAACACGGTCAACGCCGAGCGGTGTAGTTGGACAAAATGTTCCATCCTTAATCTCCCTCTGCGCAGCACCTGTTTTAACTGTCACCTTCACATTTTAATTTATTTATGGCGCGTAGCGAAGCACGGGTACTTCAGCTAGTTGATCTATATTTTAACAGTAGCCTAGGCTACAGGATACATTTCAAAATAATGTGGTGTCAGTAGTAGTGCATGTATTTTTAACTGAGGCTAGGATTGGGAAGGAGGCTCTAAGTTACAAGCTTAGTAACCTGTAAAGGAAATTGTTAGTAAAATGATAACTTAAAGGGAGTGAGGTTTCCTGAATATTGCCTACTAGTACTGTACAGTATAGGCTACAATTAGGCAAGCTCACTAGCCTAGGTTCACTGCAGTAGGCTACCAAGAAGCTGGTAATGGCTAGGCCTATGTACTGCAACTCAAGACATATAATATATTTCTCTTCTTACACAAGCAGAGAAGATTGAACACTGTTCAACACAGCACTTACCCAGTTTGTCCAATATTTTCTTACCTTATCGCAGCTTGCCTGAATTTTAACACCTCATTACAGTGATGCTTCACTTTATAATCTGCATATTCTATCACACAGCAGTATTTGCTGCTGACCACAGAAGACCTGATGTTCTTGTACGGTGACTGAATGAACTATGTTTGTTACAAAACTACACCTATAGTTTTGCTGTACTGTAGTTTCATTTGTATTCAATCTGGTAATGAGCCTAGGTGGAAGATATTACTTCTTTTAACATTTAGTTTGCTGATTCGTGCCAACCATCTCTCTACCAGGCACATATTGAGCAACAAAGGGAATTGTTAATAACCAAGTATCAATGCCTTTAAGAGCGTGATGAGTCATGAATGTTACCTCCGGTAATGGTATGTAATTGTACGAGCCCACTAGCCAAGCCCCAATGAAATACCAGTATCGTACATCAAGCAGCTGGTAATGATTATGTACTGAAATTCAAGATAAAATGTAGTCATTGCTGCTTTTCGGGTACAAAATTATAAACATATAAACACACTCCTGGAAAAAATTACATGTATTAGTTAGTTATCACACTTAAAAGGGCAATGGGCAACTAATACATGTAAGTGTTTCCAGTAATGGGTTTACATAATAATTTTGTACCCCATGTTGACCGACTGAGAAGCAGCTAAGACAATCTGTACCGGCAACACTGAAAAAAAGAAAAAGAATGGCTTCAAATTATCAAAGAAAAGATGAATTCCTTAGCACTGCTTCATTTATCTTTGTTCCTAGGTGTCATTCATCCTGGTACTTTCCTGATTTTTATATCTTATTTTTTTCAGTTTATATTTTTGCAGTGTAGTTTCCTCTACCTCATTCTGTACTGTCCAGACTTAGGTAGCAATAATTTTAAAATGTCCTATTTTTTAATTCTTTCTACGTTAGTGGACCATTTGATGACATGATCTATTAAAAAATAAATGGTGAAAGCATCTTTTAGACAACTGTTTTCAACCAAAAATCTGTAGCCTAACATTTTTCATTTTCATTAGATGAACAGTAGCATATAGGGAATATGGTATGGAAACCAGTTGTGTATTGATAGGAGGAGAATGGACTGCCAAGTAAGAGACTAAGTTAATCCATCAACAGTTCATGTTGTGCCTTTCTCTTTAAGTACTAATAATGGGGTGTAAATAAGTAAGACATAACAAGGATAATACAGGCTCATGCCATGATTTCCTTTGCTTTAAATGAGGGACCCAGAAATGTTATTTCTAGATGCTGGTTATAATTTTAAAGTGTGGAACCTTGAGGTCATCTGACCTTATTAGATAGGGGAAGGGTAATGGTCCAGAGAAATACCTCTAGTTGACAGGTAGGGACAATGAGATTTATATTCTTGTAATGTTTCAAATTAATTTTGCTATCTAACCTGATTTTTTTTTGTAAATACAATTAATTTTTATAGTACAGTAACTAAAATCTGTATAGCACAGTTAAGCTGATGAATAAATCCAAAAGCTTCAAATCCTTGAGAAGAAAACTAGAGTGAAAAAGAAAAGATATAAGAAGCAGGAAAGTATCAGCATGAAGGATACCTAAGAACAAATTAAATAGATGAAGCAATGCTAACAAATAATGAAGTCATCATGTGTGGATGACTGGTAAGAGGTTTACTGCTAGACTTACAGATTCTTGACCCTTCTCATAGGTTATAACCCTACATTAATAAAATCAAAGCTATATTGATATTCTTGAATAAATATTCGGTCTATTGAGACATAGGCCTAACCTACCTTGTTCAATTTGAAGGGATTAAAATTACTTCAATTATCATAAGTCTTGGGATATACCACCTTAATATACCGTACCATTCGTTAAACTGATAAGTTTTTTTACCGTAGCCGAACTAGCTTAACACAATAAATGCCGTATCAGAAAGGCAAGAAATTTACGTACGTAGGCCTAATATTATCGGGAGCAAGGTATGGTTTGATACATGTTCACAGCCTTTGGTACATAGTTTCAGACCAATCTCGTTCCGAGTTGCAAAACTAAAGGTAAATTAGATACTGATCTAATATCAGCATTCACTCTCACAAGATTATCTGATCATTTCAACATCGCAGGCTCGAGGATAGTACATCGCCCTTGTCCACTTTCGAACAACGCGCGCTGCTACTGATCAGATGGAGCAAACCGTTCACAGGTACACGTAAAACCTGATCCCGCTCCCGATGCATCAGCTTTGGAGCAGTTGATCAACTGTTTGCTACCGTGAACGCAACCATTGTCGTGATTCCACGGGGGGGACACGGCCTCTTCTCCCCCTCCCTCTCCTTCCTTCTGCTGGTGCCCATGGGCTACACTAATATTCCCCTAATGTTTGAGAGGTAGGGTAGGCCTATATTTAGCTGCATAAGCGCACTGATGTGTTGCTGATATAGCCCTCAATGTATTGAGAGCGCACGGTTTAAGATTAGAATGGCTAGACACTATTCGAATCACGGCCACGCTAATTGGCCCCCGCGAGGCCTGCTTCACTGATCGGCATTCAGCAGGCCGTGGAGGAGACAAAACGCGAGGAGCAGTAGAAGGCCATGCTACGTGAGGAGAGTCTATTAGCTACTGCGACATATTTAGCCCTCGTGGTGCCATTTTCTGGGACCTGTTAAATGATAAGAATGCCGAGTCGACATTATCTTTTCTTCCACGTCACAGATTAACAGACCCCTAAGTGAAACCACAACACTGGATTGGAATATCAGGCCGGAGAATTAATATAATGTTCCATGTTGCATCTACCAGGGTAAGTGCGACATTCAGCGATGCGATTCGAACCTCAGACCAACGAACGTCGCAACCACCCTATAATTATGAGGTTAATAAAATGTGCTCAAATTGAAATTCAAATTGCCTATAAATCTACTTTCCAATCACCATCGTAAATCAATAAAGAATCATTACAGTGCCTGAAAAAGGGGGATTGTATAAACTGCATGAAATATGTCATTCCTTAGAACCAAGTAAATCACTTCAAGTCTCTGGGCGTAAGATCAGTAACGGTACAAGAAAATAATGTGGTCTTCTTAATAGGCCTTGTATTCGTAGAGGTCTAGCCCATAAATAATTGACCCCACCCCACCTTCCCCAACTTAAGTACTCTGGCCTCTATTGGAACACTGGTTAATGGCAAAGAGGGAGGCAGTTATAAATTTTACGTCTTTCTGATTCAACACTTTTGTAGGTAGCGCATACGAGTGAATATGCATCATATTTCTTTGCTGCTAGTAATTCAGCAGAATTAAGCCGGGCAATATCGTGCGCTATAGAAATTCGTTCTGGTTCATTTAACACCAATCACAAAGGAATGCAGGGGAGATATATTATTTCAGTACCGGTAATATTTTTCCAATTTCTCTCTTTTATTTCTGGTGTGAAATACATTTCTAGCCCTTATTATTCCCTTTTCTAACCATCCAAGCTCAGTGACACATGGTACAGCAAATGATTATACACATTGCAATGCACTGACATGTAATTTAATTCAGTTGTTTACATAACCTCAAGATGGCAGCTGTCCAAAAATTTAAAATTTTTATTCCTTGTGTTCTTATCATGCGATCGAAGTCAACGTTTGAATAATGAACCTACGCAATGATCGTCATCTAATAGTGCATAACTCTATGGCATATATATATATATATATATATAAATCCAACATGGCGACCATCCGAATTATACAGACGGTTCTCAATATCAAAGACTCTATTACAGCAATCAAACTGCAATTTTTTAAGTTGATAGAGCCAATTAACATAAGTTCACCTAGGGGGAATTTCAATAACCTGGTGGACACAAATCCATCATGGTGGCGACGTGAAATTTAAATTTTTAAATGGACGTTTCTCGTGATTTAACCACCCGAGCGCAGTGAAACTTGCTACGGTGAATGCTTAAACAAATTTTAAACCATTTACATCTAATTTATTTCAATTGTTTTCATAACCACAAGATGGCGGCTGTGCCAAATTTTAAAACCTCGTCTTTATTTCTTGTGTCCTAATTATGCGATGGATGTTTGAATATTAAACCTACGCAATAATCTTCATGTCATAGTACATAACTCTAACGCTTACATATATAAAAATCCTCCATGGCGACCATTCGAAATATTTAGACGGTTCTCAATATCTAAAACTTGCGGCTTTGGTGGCGTAGTCGGTAGCATGCAGAGCTTCTATGCCCAAGATAGCGGGTTCAAACCCGGCTGAAGCCGTCGGATTTTTTAAGAGCGTTAAAAATCCCTCAGTATGCCTTCCTTCGGAGGGGAAGTAAAGCCGGCGGTCCCATGTCATAGATTTATGGCATGTTAAAGAACCTTCCACTAATTGCACCTGTGTGAAGCTAAATTGGATAGGTTAAGAATGTAAACAACGCTCTTAGGTTTCTACGTTCGTTGCCAAGAGCCGACTGCGGTGGCGTCTAGTACCGGTAACTAAGTTCTGAACTTGGCCTAGTAGTCGTTGACAGTGGCGTTTGGCGGCAAAAGTAGGAACTATTTGTAAAATTCTAATAAGTTGCATTACTTCAATTTAAAAAAAAACAGTTAACACACACTAATACAGTCATCACAATTTAACACCGGTTATCAGACAGATTCTACACAAACACAAAGTACACGGGGCTACATGACCGCGTTGTCGCAGTCCCTAAACTATGAACCAACCAACCAATATCTAAGACTCTATTACAGCAATCAAACTGATTTTTTTAGTTGATAGAGCCAATTAACATAAGTAGGATACATGAAAATAGGCAATTCAGTTCTTCACGGAACGACTTGTTTTACATGCAATTTATATCGAGGAACGTGATATTTCACCTCGAAAATCCCACATATAACAACCGGGATTGGAACACGGTTCTTCTCGGTGGAAGGCAAGCGGTTTGACCGCTGCGCCAACACACCCTTTCTTTGAAATGCTGTAGAATGTCTGTAAATCATTCAAACTCCTTGCCAATTACAACTAAATCCAGTGTGAGTAAAACAAACACATCCTCTCTTTTGAACAGGATGGAAATATACAGTAGCTCCTTTTCGCAAATGTCTTATAGACTTAGTATCTGAACTGCAACAATAAGCGATCTCAGCGCCTGTGTTTGCGTGGTCACCGCAGGGAGTATTGCAAACACCGACGCGTGCAGCGGGTGATCCAACTTCTTTTACGGGTTATGCATATTTGAAGGATTCAGAGTTATTTCTTGTATCCTAATTATCTGGTTGAGTAATCAGCTGTCATACTTGAACAGCTGAAATGAATTAGCTTGTTGTTGTTGTTGTTGATGATGATGAAGATGATGATGATGATGATGATGATGATGTAGTTGTTGATTCATTTATGGGCTGGCGACATAGTGGTCACTGATTTGCGAGTACTTGGGTGCGTATGTATATACACTATATACTGTACAGTATATGTGGAGGACTTGTTTCATAACCTGTGTTATTGTTGTGCCTGAAGTAGTGCATATTTATTACAAATTTTGTAATAGATGCTAGGATTTGGGAAGGGAAGCGGCCGTATCCTTATGTTAGGAACCATTCCGGCATTTGCCTCAGGTAGAAGTGGGAAACCGTCCGTCTCGTTGCGTAGCTGTCACCTCCAATGCCCATTTTCCATTGCCGGCTCTGCCAAGAAATTTAATTCTGGTTTGAGGGCTTGAACCGGGTACACTCAGCCTCTTGAGGCAAAACTTAGAAGAGGTGGGTTTGATTCCCACATCAGCCACCTTGGAAGTGAACTTCTGTGGTTTCCCACTTCTACTCCAGGCAAATGCCAGGATCGTACTGTACCCAATAATCCGGAAAGGATCCTGTTGGAATATCCATTGCCCCCGCAGGATTGCCTATTTATCATTGCTCCGGCAAATACAACATTAGAAATCGCTTCCAACATGGTCTTTAGGGATTTACAGACAGCAGTTACAAGAATATTGTGGATCAACAACCAACTACTCGGGGCACTCACCTTTACTTACCTCGGGGACTGGGACTCAGCTTCGCCTACACTACATCCACAATACTCTGCTCCTTATATTTAAAATGAATCACACTCCAACAACAATGGGAAACAATCTGAACAAATGTATTAACAAAAAGGTAAACTAATCTACTATAAACAAATAACAATAAATGAATTTAACAATGAACATTAAAATTAAAAACACGCAAACATTCACACCTCCTTTCAACTCTACATCTTATTACAATGCTGTAATAAAAATTATGAGTATAAAACTTGGCTTGTTATAGGCCTACACAGCGTAAAAATAAAAACGTTTAATGAAGCCTCTTAATGGCATTCCATACACATGTTTTCACTCACAAACCTGCGTTGTAGAACGCACGTGCCAAAACTTGTTTTCATCAATGAAACACTGGCATCACGCCGTACTCAAAACTGGTTTATACAATAAACAGAAGGCAGTTGGTCTACACCTGCTTAAATATTATGTCATCGCTCTCCACTACTAATGGTGACTCATGCTTGCTAGCCCACAGAGACTGCAAGTGTGTGCAGTTATAAAACACGTAAAAATTAACATTTAGATCTTACAAAAGTTCATATAACTGCTCTGTTTCTTAACCAATCGTTCTAAAAATTTTATACGCTCTTTCATTCGCACTCCGTCATTGTTCTAGACCAATACGGTTCCACATCTTCTCTTAACAATGAATAATCATTCACACCAAAAACATCCGCTCATAAACACACGCTGTTCCAAAACAATTGATTAATAAATCCTACTAAATTATTTAACTAATTAAATCATTTCCACAAAAATTATTTACATGTTATGTTTATAATAATATCCATTATCTAGTGTTGCTAACGTGACACTTTCGAGATTCTAACTTCTCGGTTACAACAAAAATCTTAACTAAATATATACACTGGTTTTTCACATAACCATCCTTTCTTTAACGTTCTGTAGTTTTAATATACTGCATACATATCGTCTTATATAGGTTTCAGTACACTGTCGGGATAATACAGTCTACTGATTAAGGTGAACTGTACTTAATTACATAAATTCGGGTTTAATAAAAATGTAATAATTGTATTATAGACGTGAGTAGACAATCTTTCTCAAATTGAATTTCCGCTGAAACCCTCCTGTTAACACAGCTAAATCGTTAATTCACAAGAACTAAACTACTTGTATACAACGGCTCTTATCATGATACATGCCTTTTTATCAAAAAACAACAATACTTTGACTTCCTTAATATGCGGAATTCCCTCGCCTGAGCACTCCATAGCTCTACAAAACCTCATATAACAATATATATGGCATAAACAATTATCATCTACTATGTTAAACAATAACCAAAAAGGGATTAATTGTTATTAACATATCTTATATAGGAACTTCTCTCAAATAATGGCATGACCCTCAGTATCATTGCACATGACTACTGGACTACAATTATACATACGTAAGTTCTTCAAACGAAACTTCCAATTGTATTGAACGATATTAGACAGTCGTGATTAACCTCCTAAAGTTCACTCCACAACAAGATAATTAACTGTTAACTCGTCTGTCGCAAATACATGCAATAATAATAATACTCCTGTTTCATCTCACTTGTCAAACTTTAAATTGTTTATCATTGTAATATCATGTCGACAAAATGACTTGATGTTACACAAATAGGATAAAATAACACACATGTTATTTATAGTGTCAGATAGAATTCAATCCTGACCGGGTAAACTAGCTTTGAATTCCTAGCCAAAGATTTGAATAATCTTCTATCAAAAGGTATTTCCTCTAACATATTAAATGAACAAAGCTCTTAGCTTTACAGATAATAAGAAAGGTTTATCACTGTCGTAATGTTTTTCCACTCTACACAAAGAATGTTCATAGGAATTAAGACTTCGGTCTTATCAAACGACTAGTATTTCTCAGATCGTCGATAGTTTATGTACAATAATGATATAACAATATCATTCGATGTTTCTTCTTTTCTTGAAGTTATATGTTGTTACATTAAAGTGCTCAAATTTAATTTTATAAGAATTTAATTTGAAGCTATGACACAATGTCAGAATACTTGGTTAAATGAAATGATTAAAATTCGAGAGTCGAAACGACTAGTCTCCTATGAGGCAATATGATTCCTCAAACAAAATTTTAATGTCAGTTCCACAACTGATCCGTAGAATAAAATTGAAAAATAGATGAAATGCAATCATTTTATAAATAATCTTGAAGTATAAAGAACTCAACACACATCTGAAGTGTAAAATACAAAAAAGCACTGAAATACATGAAATGTGAAAATATAGAAATATGAAATAAGATCGCTGAAAATATGGAATAAGATCTCTGAAAATATGGAATAAGATCGCTGACTCAGAATGTATAACAATTGAGATACACTAATACCTTATTTAGACGAAAACTTGAAGATCAATGTAAGTATTGCCACAATACTTTAGATGTTTCCTCAGTACAAGACACTGATATGGATCTGCATTCGAACCTCGGATCTGCGACCTAATTTCTCTTAATATTCTCTTCATTACCATATAAGAAAATCTTCTTCTAAGGGCCTAAATGCATAATTTCATCATATTGTATAATTAAAGTTGATCCCGTCTTCAATAAGACCTCTCCTCATTGGCTGTGGACTGGGATCCAATAGCATAATTTATAACAATATTTATAATATTAATTTCCAAACTCGCTGTTGCTTTGTTAAATATAGCCTTCTAGAAGCCTCCATTGTGCAATATATCACGTGATCGGACTCTCCCACAGTCTCGAGCTTGTAACACGACACTCTTGTGTCACACTTCCAGAAATTATATTTGCTAGTTAAATTTTATCATGGGGACGGAAATACTCTCATTTTGTCCCTAAATAATTCAATTTACGGGGGCAGTACCTTACTTAAGGCCACGGCCGCCTCCTACCCAAATCCTACCCCAATTACAAATACACACACTGGTACAGATATCACAGTGGCACAGATTATCAGACAAATTCTACTTACACCCAAGTTTACGAGGCTACATGATCACGTTTTTGCAAAACTCCTAAAAGTGTCAACAACAACAGAAGTGAGAAACCACAGAACACCACTTTTGGGATGGCTGAGGTGGGAATCGAACCCACTTCTACTTGGATCTGTCTCACGAGACTGAATTTACCCCGTTCTAACCCTCAATGGAAACCGGGAAGTGCGAAACGATCAAAAAAAGCATTTTTTGTTTCTTATTGCATTAAATTCTCCAGAGTTTTCTGAACAAAATGATATGCATTTTTAAATTGTTTTGTGCATATTTCGTTCATAAAAAAATATTTTAAAGGACTGCGCGCTTCAGTAAGTTGAGCCATACCACTCCCCTTTGTACTGTGATGTAAATCTCTCTCTCCCCTGTGGAGATAAAGTATTCTAGTAAATTTTGCTGAATTTCTATTTATGTTGGCTACACTGCTTCAGTGCTGGTCGTCTTTTGTTTCTTGTTGTGTATTTCTATCAGTAAGTAAGTTGTTCCATGTGAAATGATAAAAGTTTCGAGTGTTGCACATTATTTTCACGCTATAAGTGTTGTTGTAAAACAGTAAAAATGCCCAGAGTAGAGTGTACAAAGAAATTACTAGCCTTACAGTAGTCGCATATGATGTGTGACATCTGACATGTTATCCTAATATAAAAAAGATGAAATATATGTGAAGTCAATTTCTTTCAGCTGTACCTCTCCAATTTTTAATTATTTCTCACGTTTCCTCTGTCGATAATTTCGCATATATTCTGCTCTGGATTTACCCATCCTTGCAAATCACAAAATCATGAAAAAAGGGGCGTCACACCGAGTCCTACAACACCTCATACAGCATTATTAATATATTAAAAATCCGATGATCCTTTACTTTTGGGTCCCTCGGTTAAATAAAGGGGGCTATAGGAAAACGGGGGGTGTCACCCCGATTCCTGGGACACCTCATACAAGTCCCTAGCATTATTGGATCGCGAGATATTAAAAATCCGATGACCTATTAGTTTTGGGTTCTTTGGTTAAATTAAGAGGGGGTAGATAAACGGGGGCGTCACCCCGACTCCTAGGACACCCCATACAAGTCCCTAGCATATTGGTTCGCGAGATATCAAAAAACCGATGACCTATTAGTTTTGGGTCTTTTGGTTAAATTAAGGGGGCTATAGGAATACGGGGGGTGTCATCCCGTGTCCTAGAACACCTCATACAAGTCCCTAGCATTATTGATTCACGAGATATTAAAAAGACGATGACCTATTAGTTTTGCCGGGAGCGCAAATCCCTTGTTAACAGTGAACTCTGTTGGTGATTGAAATAACTACTTGTAAAACTCTAGTGCCAAATCCTGACCGGTGAGCATGCGCGAGGTACATCGTGGTACCAATGATTTATAGTAGGAATATCTTTAATAGGGCCTCCAAACCTTGAAGTAAACCGTAGGCGATATACATTCTACAGCAAAAGTATGAAGATTTAATTAATAAATCATAATTGTTTTCAGCATATAGACTATGATATAATGAATACTTTCACACCAAAGAACAACAACTTAAAGATGATATTGTAGGAAATATATTTAATGGGGCCTCCAAACCTTGAAGTAAACCGTATGCGATGTTTCCTCGTACACATTTCCGTCCCATTTCCGTGGCCGACAGTACCTCGAATGCTTACATTAAATAAGAATACAGCAAAAGTATGAAGCTTTAATAAATCATAATTGTTTTCAGCAAATATGATATAATGAATATTTTCCCACCAAAGAACGACAACTTGAAGATGATTTATTGTAGGAATATATTTAATGGGGCCTCCAAACCATGAAGTAAACCGTATGCGATGTTTTCTCTTTCACATTTCCATCCCATTTCCGTCCCATTTGCGTCCGTTTTTCAAAATCACTCCCACAAAAAATATCCAGCAGCCGAGTGAAAAAATGTTACACATCAAAAACACAAGTCCCAAGGGAATAGATATACTAAAGTAAAGAATTGCGAACCTCGTGTTCATTCAAACCTGCAAGAACAAAGAAGAAGTAGTGACAATGTAGGCCTAAATATTTCAAGCTGTTCAATTAGGAAACTGACGTGTTTTGGTGAAGACGTTGTTGACACTGAATCTGTAAATAGTACTGGTATGGGTAATATTATTGTTAATGTACAGTTATTATCAAAATTCATCAGCAACAACACATGTTGTAAATATTGTAAATGTGGAGACTCCTTGTGTATTACTGAGGATAGCAGTGTTAGGAAAGGACTTCATTCTAAACTGGTTATTAATTGTCAGAACTGTAACAGTAATAAATCAACTAGGACTTCAGAAAAACCTGCAGATAGTTATTTTGATATAAATGTAAGAATGGTGTATGGCATGCGTTGCAAGGAAAAGGGCAGAAAGCGGTCGTGAGCCTTTGTGCCATGTTAGACTTACCCCACTCCACCCAGGAAATTTAGTAAATACTATGGGATTTTAAAGAAACACCTGCGTGAAGTGAGTAATGGCACAATGAGAACTGCAGCAACAGAAGCTGTCCAAGAAACCAATGGTGATAGTGACATTACTGTGGGAATAGATGAGACATGGCACAGGGGAGGCCACACCTCATTTCATGGAGTAGTTGCTGTCACATCTGCTGACACAGGTAAGGTATTGGACTTTGAAATTCTCAAAACATACTGCAGAGGATGCAAGTTAAACACAAATGAACATAAATGTGTAAAGAACTATGAAGGTTCCAGCGGGGGCATGGAAGCGGCTGGTGCTAAAGAACTCTTCCTCCGCTCAGTTGATGAGCGAGGAGTGCGATATGTGAATTACCTAGGAGATGGGGATTCTAAAGGTTATAAGGTAGTCAGTGAAGCACAGCCTTATGGCCTTAATGAAAATATAGAGAAGCTTGAATGTGTAGGGCATGTGTAAAAAAGAATGGGTGCCAGACTTAGTAAACTAAAAAAAGACTTGAAAGGTGAGGTGTTGGAAGATAAAAATAAAAAAAATCCTCTCGGCACGCCGGAAGGCGGAAGTAGATTTCACCGGGAAAACTAGGGGATAGGCTATAATAGGCAAAATATGCAGGTTTTCGTAGGAGGACCAGACCTCATTTATTGCGAGAAAGTATTTTACAATCGGAGGTTAGTTAATATTTTTTCGTCTTTCTATGCATACTTTTAACATTTTACTGTCTTATGGGGATGGTAACCTTCTTGTCACTTGGGGTTAATTTTTAGCCTATTTTCAATTTTGAAAAAAATAGGCTTATGAGATCACCTTTTGTCCGTGTGTGTGTGCGTGTGTGTGTGATTCGTGTGTGTGTGTCCCCCTAATAAAATCTAAACGGCAGGAGCGATTTCAATGAAACTCGGAAAGTTCAT